>JARHVA010000009.1:6460000-7850625 GCA_037957365.1 Torreya grandis | reverse complement strand
TTATTTATCACTTGCGATTTCTTCCAGCACCTTGCTTTTAGTCCTCTCAATTTTGTGCAAGATTGCGTGAAGTGTTTGTGTGTCGAGCTCCTTTAAAGTGTTACCGGTTCATAGTGTCTCCCTTAGACCTATTTTGTTATCCTTCAATTTGTAAGGCTTCTTTTCAACCTCTACGCAAAAGCTCCATGTCTATGGCCTTGAGACAAAACCAGAATAACTTGTGTCTTGTTTGGATTCATCAGTAGTGTTGACCATTTTTGGTCCTGCAGACCAAAATCGGTCTCCTTTTTCTTCTCCTTCCATTTCCACGCTCATACATGAAGGATAATGCAGAAGTATACTTCTGCAACTCATTTTTTTTTCTCTTGGCATGCAAAAGGCTTAACTTCAAGTGTTTGCAAGAACAGGCGCGATTGGAAGGAGCGATTATACAGGAGTTTGCAAAAGGTGTTAGCTTCATGAGAGTTCCCAAAGTTGAGTGTAAGTTCCGTGTCTCAAATGGCTAAGGAGCTCCATGATGTGTTCTCGGGTTTGACAGAGCAAATAAACTGAGGACTTTTATTGGCAAAATAGACCAAGTTCAGAGGGCAGAAAATGCTTGAAAGGGTCAGAGTTTTTCTTCAGAAAAAGGACTAAGGCAAAAGAAATCCAAGGGAATTAAAGGGATGAATTCTTTCGGAATTCCTTCAGACATTTGGTCCGAAGGTATTCGCCAAAGGATCATTTCCCTTGCGAGGGGCACTCAGGCAACTAAAAGGGCCTTTGCAACTTTTCCGAAAGGCAATTTTGAAGGCCAAGCAGCCCTTGCAGAGGGCAGCTGGTCAAAAGGGCCAAAAGGGACTTGCTCTTTGGAAGAAAGACCAAGGCAAAGATGAAAAAAAGGCAAAGGCTGAATTTCTTCGAACAAAATTCACAAGGTAAAGAACAAGGAATTCTTTCGAAAAAGTTCCCGCGGCAAAGTGAATGAAGCGAATTCTTTCGGACAAAAAGTCCAAAGGAATTCCTTCGGACATTTTGTTCGAAGGAATTCACCCGATGGAAAAGCTCGACATAAAGCAGCAAGCGGGAAAGACTAAGGAAAGATTTCCTTTGGACAAAATGTCCTAAGGAATTCCTTCGGACATTTTGTCCGAAGGATTTGAAGACCAAGGCAGCCCAAAGGACCCCGAAGGGCAGGTGCCCTTGCGGGGAACTCTCGGCTGCCGAAAGGAGGACCTTCCCCAAGCCCCAAAGGGACACCTTCCCTTTGGGAGGTTTCAACGACAAAGGCCCGGACATAAGAAAAGAAGAGAGAGATATCCTTCGGGAGAAAGTCCGAGGGAACACTTTGGGAGAAGGCTGAAGAAAAGAAAGTTGAAGGAATTCAAAGGGGTGACGGGCCCGCAGACGTCAAATTGGGCATCATGAACTAGCCGTTGGAATCCAGACGTCAAATGACGTCCCTAAAAACGTCAAATTTAGACCAATGAAATAGCCGTTGATATTTAAATGCTTGAGCGCCAACCCAAAGGAATTCAAAGGCCTTAAGGCCAAAAGGAAGAGATCGCCGAGAAGGGAGCCCAAAGAGCCAAAGATTGATAGAAGATAGCCTCAAGGGCTTAGATTGCCGGAAAGAGTCAAGAGAGGAAAAGACAAAACTAGGAAGAGACAAAGCTGGGAAAAGACAAAAGTTAAGAATGAACTCAGCGACCTATTGATGAAAGAGCCCAAGGAGCCAGCAAAGGACGATAAGATAGCCCCGAGAGCTCAAATTCCAGGAAAAGACAGCTAGGAAGAGACAAAATGAATATGGACAAAACAGCCCAGGTGGCAAAGGGGAGGCGAGTTATTCTTGTAGTTGGAACAGTCTCCGCCAAGTGGTCATCAAAGAGCGCAAAAAATGAATGACGCGACCTGTTTTTCTCCACTTTGCATTGATGAGCAGACAAACCGCGTGAATGTCTTGAAAGAGCGGTCTTGTTTACAAACAAACGGCATGGCCCATGATTTCACATATGGTGTTTAATATATTTTAAATGCCTAAAGTCAAAACTGGAGCCGACACAACATTCTCTATCAAGCGACTTCCTCTTCCCAATGCTCTCAACGCACATGGGCCACTTAAAAAAGGGCGCCAAATACTTTTCCAAAAGGAGCGCCGTTTGCTTCCTCTTTCTCTATATATATTGTAATCTCTCACTTTGAGAAGGATCTCTCAGCTTGTAAGGTGGAGCTCTGCCGAAATTTACCTTGAATAAAAAAGAAGCATTTTTGCCTCCATTTGAGCTTGCACTTTTGCATGTCTATGGCTTTGTCCTGTGTTAAGTCATTTTCCTTCATGCTTTCACAGAATGATTCCAGCATGTCTAGTATATTGTGAGTTGTTCTTTTGCAGGTTAGCCAGAAGTGTCCACAGCAGAGTATAGGCGCATGTGAATAGGCTGCCATAGTATGTCTTACAACACCTCTAGTAGTTCTTCCTCCCTGTATCTCTAGAGGACCCCTAGCTCACTGATGCAAAAGAATGTCTCATATCAAATGAAGTGTATATCAGCTTGTTTTTGGTGGAAAGTGTATGTTCAAGCTAAGTAGATCGACCATTTTTTGGTGCATCACTGTTAAGTTTAGGTTCTGTTTTCAGTAACCCTTCTCTCTTTTCACCCCCCTGCATTGTTAGCAGTAGGAAATCCAGGACCTCAAAGATGCATCAAAGGGAGCTAGCCCTTATCTAGAGATTCTCCTCTCAGTTTTGCTAGACCCATAGGCAAGAGAAGAGTCTCCATTGTGCCACGTGGAAGAGAGAAGCCCAGCCTTCTCTCAAGGGTGCAATCCACAGCGTTAACAAGTAGTTGGCTCTTTTTCCAAACCAAGTGGATCACTTCTTTTGGTGCATCACCTCCCTTAGCTTAGATTTTCTTTTCAATCATCCTCCTTCCTCTTTTTCTTAGCAAACAATAGATTTTAGTGTGAGATCAAGAGCTGAAGTGAAGCATTTGAGGAACTAGCCTCATAAAAAAGTCTAGAGGTTCAACCTCACTATAGGATATCCACATCCTGAGGTTGTTCTTATGCTTGTAGCTAGAAGTGAGGGACCCTGAAGAATTCTCTCACAAGGGTACAATTCCAAGATATAACAGTTCTAGCACGTCTGGTGGGACCACTACCATTTCATTTTCATTTTTATGAAGGATTGGTCAAATTTGATGTTGTGTTGATCATTTCGCAGCAGTGATAGCATTCATCTTTCAGCATTTGGCAACTCCAAAGAACACCCAACTATCTGGTGGCAGAGCAGTAGCTGTCTTTCTGCCAAAGGTGACTACAAGATCGACTCCTACAGTCATTAAGTATACCTACGCAAGAAGATTTTTATCAGCCCCTCTTGCTGCTATGATTCCCCAAAGAGCTTTTGTGGGCTTCAGCGGCCAAAGCCCTTTGAACTTACCATAGTATGATCCTATGTCAGTAGCAGCCCTCAAAAGTGTCCCTTATTACACAGGAGACCAAGCTGTAACTCCTACTGAGCACATAATAGACATAGCCAACTTCTGCAACATTCACAATATCACAGTGGAGAACGTGGTTGTTAGGATATTGGTTGTATCCTTCAAAGGAAAGGCAATGGACTGATATAAGGGCCTAGCTCCTAATTCTATACGTTCATGGGATGAGCTGGGAACAACCCTGTGTAAAAGGTTTGTAGACAAGAGTGATCATTTGTCACTTGTAGAGAAACTGACCACAATCAAGAGAGTTCATCATGAAGTCATGCAAGACTTCAATACGAGATTTTAGAAGGCGTGGGATAGAATTCTAGCAACTATTAGACCATCTCCAACCTTTGCTTTGTTGTATTGCTTGAAGGCTCTCAACAACGACATAGCTATAATGATTCAGTCTATGAGAGGAGACATACTGCCAGATGCATACAAAGTGGCCATCAAGGCAGAAATTTGCCTAGTTCAGACTGGCAAGCTTACTCCCAGACCCCCAATGCCTCTTTTTACAGAGATCAGACCACCTCCTGCAGTCATTCCTCCACTTGATGTTATACTTCCAATGCCAATAATTGCTGTCGTGCCTTCACCTAAGCAAGAGAATGCTTTTACTAGTGGATCCAATGACTCCCGAGAGCAGAAGAATTACTTGGAGTTGAAAAACATGCTCCAATCCTTGGGGAATGATGTGGTCAATGTCAAGAGGCATCAGTCTTACAACAAGCCTTATCAAGCTCCGTATTAGCCTCAGCAGCAGCCTTACCAAGCTAATAGGCCACCTTACAAAGGAGGTTTCTAAAGACAGGGGCAGCCTGATTATGCTAGGCAACACAATTATAATCTGAACGCTACAGGTCCTTCCAACTCCTTGGTCCCGGTTCAGAACAATGTGGCTCAGGGGGTTGAAGGGACAATGCCTTGGAATCATTCTTTTGGACAATCCATTATCTCAACTAATGGCTCCAA
Source organism: Torreya grandis (assembly GCA_037957365.1). Taxonomy (NCBI): domain Eukaryota; kingdom Viridiplantae; phylum Streptophyta; class Pinopsida; order Cupressales; family Taxaceae; genus Torreya; species Torreya grandis. The sequence continues at coordinate 7,846,183 of JARHVA010000009.1, read as the reverse complement.
CCAAGTTTTCATTGATCAATGGCAGCAGGTTGTTGCTTATGAATATAACTAGACTCTTATGGCCCAAAGCACAGAGGTGCCCACGCTGACAAAGCAAGAGCAGCCTCCACAAGAACAAGGCTCGGATCAGAGGTCAAACCATCCGGAAGCCTCAATGGTCATCAATGAACAAGAGGAGTGTTATGCATCCAATCAGCAGGCTACTCCTAGTTTGGCCCACACCCCAGTCTTAGCGAGCACACCCAGTCTTAGCGAGCACAAGGTTCAAGAGGAATATGGGTGACAATCAGGGAGCTTTCAAAGAACCTCTTATCATCACTCCTTCACTGACAAAGCCAACAACAATTACTCCCAAAACCCAGGCAAAGGCTTGGGGTATGCCAATCAACATTGTGGAGCAAATGAGGAAATCCAGCATGAGCGTACCAATGTGGGACATGCTTTCCATGCCTGGCCAAGTAGACATTCTTTAGGAAGGTTTGTCCAGGATGAGTGTTTCTACAGCTACAGGTAAGCAACCAAGCAAGGAAGTTGAAGTCTTCACCAATGCATCTAAGAGTCCTTTGGGAGAAAGGTCAAGTAGTGTGACCAAGCCCCCCCCCATTCTACATCTCATTAATCATCGGCAACTCCTTGGTGCACAACTGCTTGGTGGATAGTGGGGCTAGCACCTCAGTGATGCCAAAGTCTATTGCTGACCAGTTGAACCTCAAATATGAGCCGCACGCTAAGGGAGTCCTGCAACTTGATGGTTCTTCCACAAAGCCATCAGGTATCATTAGGAATTTGAGCCTAACCTTGCATGCTTGTCCTAGCGTGTTCGTCATGCAAGATGTGTTGATCCTAGATGTCACTCCTCACTTTGCATTATGTCTTTTCAGAGAGTTCACAGCCAAGATTGGGGGTTACCTTGCAGCAGATTGGTCTTACATGGCATTCAAAACAAGATATGGGACTAAGGCCTTGATCAAGGCTAAACCCATGACACAATTCCACATTGAACCCCATCAGCCAAATAACGTAAACCTCAATTGTACCATCCTTGATGAAGATGAGTTTACAATTGGCCAGGAGCTGAACACTCATCCTGAAGAGGTTCCATATTTTTTAACTCTTTGGAAGGTGTTGAGGAAAGAGACATGGGTGTCTATCTGCTATATGAAGAGAATCAACCCATGCCTTCCCTCATTGGACCTAAAGAAGACCCCAATGGTTTATGGAAGTTGTTCTTTGATGGCTCAAGGAGCAAAAATGGTGTAGGTGCTGGGGCAATGTTGGTTTCCTCTTCGGGTAATAAGCTTTTCTCTTCCTATAGGTTCCATTTCAGTTGCTCTTCAAATGCAGCGGAATATGAAGACTTGATCCGTGGCCTTCAATGGGCCAATAAAAGAGGAATCAAACTGCTGCAAGTTTATGGGGACAACGAACTCATAGTCAGAGGCTTGAACGTTACAAAGAATTCTTTGATGAGGTCCTACAAAAATCGAGTGTGGGACCTAATTGAAGATTTTGAAGCCTTTGACATTCAAGTTGTCCCAAGAAATCAGAACCAACATGCTGACAGGCTGGCAGCCGTGGGAGCTTAGTTTGACATTCCAAATGAGCTGAAAGAAGCTAAGGTTCAGCCACAGGTCAAGGTGGTGGTGAGGCCATTAGTGCCGGATAATGAACCTACTGGCAAGTTTTTGAGAGTGACAAGCAAATTGCTTGTTTCTTATAGCAAGAAGTTGAGTTCTCCTCTTCCAACCAAGCTAAATTGCAGCATCAATATGAGGATCAAATTGTTCAACTGAAGTTGAACAAACTTTTTAAGGGGTTGGTTACACTTGAGGGCCTTTTTCATGAAGAAGACCATATGAGGAAAGACAAGGTAGTAATGTCAACTGATGAATAAAACTATGAGAGAGTCCTCATCTTCAAGGACAAGCTTCTCAAGCTTGGGAAGGTAAGCAACAAGGCTGAAGGCATGCTTTCATAGCACTTTGCCAAGAGTATGCAGACATTTTTGCTTGGGAGTACAATGACCTAAAGGGTTTTGATCCTCAGTTAGCTTAGCATACCATAGAGTTGGAGGCCAATGCCAAGCATGTAAGGCAAAAGCAAAGGCCTGTTAACCCCAAGATTGAAGAACTGATGAGGAAGGAGCTAACCAAGTTGATCAAGTCCAGGGTCATCTTTCCTATCAAGCGTTCATCATGGGTAGCCAACTTGGTGTCTGTAAGAAAAAAGAGTGGGGAGATTAGGCTTTGTGTAGACTTCATAGATTTGAACAAAGTCTCCTTGAAGGATCACTACCCCTTGCCATTCATGGAACAACTTCTCCAAGTAGTTGCAAGATCAGAACGTTTCTCTCTATTGGATGGATTTTCTGGCTACAACCAAGTTTGGGTGAAAGATGAAGATCGGTATAAAACTGCCTTTACCATCAAATGGGGCATGCATGCGTACCAAAAGATGCCCTTTGGTCTATCAAATGCTGGGGCAACTTTCCAAAGAGCCATGGACATGGCTTTCTAGGGGCTGCTAAACCAAATGGTGTTGGTTTAGTTGGATGACGTCACGGTTTTCTCCAAGAATGCCAGCGAGCATATGGACCACCTGAGGCTGATTTTTGAAAGGTGTAGAGAGTATGGGATTTATTTGAATCCTAAGAAGTGTGTGTTTGTCGTGCATGAAGGCAAGCTACTGGGCCACATCGTCTCAAAGGAAGGGCTGTCCATTAATCCTGAGAGAACAAGTGCCATCTTGGCCTTATCCTTGCTCAAGCATAAGAAGGGACTCCAAAGTTTCCTTGAAAAGATAAACTTTGTGAGAAGATTTATCCCCATTTTTGCAAGTTTGGTCAAACCCATCACTACTATGCTGAAATAGAACTGAGTGTTCCCCTGGTCAATTGAAGGCAAGTTAGCATTTGAGGCTATCAAAGAAGCCATCGCTCAAGCACCCACACTTATGAATCCTGATTTCTCAAAGGATTTCATATTGTATGCTTTTGCCAACATCGATAATATATCAGCTATGATGATGCAAAGAAATGGTGGACTTGAGCAGCCATTAGCATTTTTTAGTCAGGGGCTTGAAGAGTATGAGGGGAGGTATACCTTTGTAGAAAAGCAAGTCTTTGCAATAGTAAGGAGTCTCAAAAAGCTCAAAGCAATGCTATCCAACAGCAAAATCCACCTTATGGTGTCTCATCCTAGGGTAAGAGACTTCCTTTTTAACAAGGATTGGAGTGAGAAAAGAGCTGGTTGGATTACTAAAGTCATGGAGTATGACGTAGAGATCAAGGTCACTAAGCTAGTAAGAGGTAAAGGCTTATGTGAGCATATGGTTGATGAATTTCATGCAAATAAAGAGGTCATCTTGGTAACACAAGATAACCTACAACTAGATGCACCTCCACCTCACGCTAGTTGGCTTCATGATATGATGCACTTTTTGCTAATAGGTGAGTGCCTTCAAGGTATGGACAAAGCTAAAAGAAGGTATTTCAGACTTCAGTCCATACCTTATGCTTTAGTTGACGGGGTTTTGTTTAGAAGAGACCTCAATGGAATGCTTCTAAGGTGCGTAGATGATGATCAAGTAGCCAAGCTTTTGGAGCATTTCTATGATGGGTCTGCAGAAGGTCATTTTGCTCTAAGGACTACTGCAGCAAAGATCATGAGGGCTGGTTACTACTGGCCCAGCCTCTTCAAGGATGCTTATGCATGGGTGAGGAGGTGTCAGGAATGTGCTCTTTTTGCAGGTAAGCAAAGGTTAGCAGCTTTTCCTCTCAACCCGATTCAAGTGGAGCAACCAGTCATGCAGTGGGGTTTGGATTTCATTGGTATGATCAACCCCCCATCAAGTGCAGGGCATAAGTGGGTGCTTACTGCAACTGATTACTTCACCAGGTGGGTGGAAGCCATTGCAGTAAAGGATGCCAATGAAAGTGCAGTCTCAAATTTTTATGACAACATTGTGACCAAGTTTGGTGTTCCGTCCACTATCATATCTGATAATGCATTGGCTTTCCTTGGTTTGAAAACGAGTGAATGGGCTCTCAAAATGGGCATCTACCTCAGCACTTTCTCAAATTATTATCCTCAAAGAAACGGACTGGCTAAGTCCACAAATAAAAATTTGCTGAGGACTATCAAGAGGAGCATGGAGGAGAATCAGAGGACGTGACACACCAAGTTGAAGATAGCCTTGTGGGCTGATCGGGTAACTCCTAAAGCTATTGTTGGCAATTCTCCATATGTTCTAGTATATGGAAAGGAGGCCAAGTTACCCATTTCCCTTGAGCTACCTGCATTAGAGCTAGCCCATCAGCAGGAGCTGCTAGAAGATGAACCCATGAATGTGAGATTGGTAGAACTCATAGAACTTGAGGAGACAAGGGACCTTGCAATGAAGACGTTGGAGGCACATCAAGCTTAGGTCAAAATGGCTTTTGACAAGAGAGCTACAGCAAAAACTTTTCAGGAAGGAGACCTGGTTCTCAAATGGGACTCAAAAAAGGCCAAATCGGGCAACCATACCAAGTTTGATAGCTTGTGGAGTGGCCCTTATTTGATCCACGAATGCAAACAACATAACGCTTTTCAGCTCGCCCAACTAGACAGGGAGATATTACCCATCCCAGTTAATGGGATTCATTTAAAGCCATGTTATTAGAAGAGTTTGCAGCCATTGTATGTTTTACATTTTGTATAGCTTTTCATATTTTTCTCTAAGTGCTTTGTGCACATCCATTTTAGTTGTGTGTTTTTCCTTCCCTAAGTGCCATGGGCACAGTTTGTTTCATTTCGCTTGTCCTTGTTGATTCAAGGGAGATTTCCAAAAAGAGCTAGCTTCATGCAAAAGCAGTGACTCCACGCCCAATGGATTGAACAAAGCAAATGAGCTAGGTTGTCAAGCATAGCAAGCATGCTTCCTTCTGAATCGCCAAAAATGTTGGCCATTTTTTGGCCCACATATCAAAGTTTGCCTAAGTATGGAAAAGGGAGCTTTCAGGCAAGAAAATGGTAAGTATTTGGGATGACTTCGAGTTTCCAGCAGTGACAACTTTAGGTTTTTTAAAGGCACAGTGCAAATCGGGTTTCCAACAGTGCTTAGCTTCTAAATGTTTTATAAGTAGAAGTAATTCGGGTTTACAAACTCGAATTACTCATAGACAGTGTATTTCAGGTTCTCCAAGGGGCACTACTTGATTACTTCATAAGTTGTGAGCAGTCAAGAGCCTGAAATAAGTAAAGGGGCTTGACAAACCCGATTTGGTCTTGAAAAATGGTGCTTCTCAGGTTCTTCAAGGAACGAGTCTTTTTCAAAAAATCCAAAGGGGTTTTTTAGGGCAAAAGGGACCAATCAACTTTTTTGAAGGTACACTTCAATTTTTTTGAAGGGCTTTTTCTTCTCCAAGTGGACAGTTGCAATTTTCTCGAAGGGTATGTTATTCTTCGGAGGGACCATTTCAAAATTCCCAAAGGGTATCTTTCTCTTTGGGAGGATCATTCATGGGAGTCTGAAGGGACACATAGAAAGCCCGAAGGGTCTCTTACCCTTTGGGAAAGTCCATTGTGAAAAGTCCGAAGGGTAATTTCGAAGACAGACACGGACAGAAAGTCCGAAGGAATTCCTTCGGACAAATTGTCTGAAGAAATTCCTTCGAGAGATTTGCCCGAAAGAAATAAGCCGAAAAAGAAACCCGAGACCGAGTGTCCAAAGGAAATGATGGGCCAATGGATGTCAAAATTAGGATAAGCGACTAGCCGTTAAAAGTAATCGTGTTTGAAAAGCCCGAAGTCTTAAGGCTTGGGAAACAACAAAGTGAGAAGACTTTAAGATGGACAAGCCCGAAGTAAGTAGACTTGAAGAACCCGAATTACTTTGCATAGAGTAAATCAAGATTCTCCAAGGACTCAACTTAAGCTTGGTCCAACAATGCGAGAATCATGATGCAATGAATGGAAGGTTGTCATGTGGCGTAATTGGAGCAGAAAGGGCCAATTAGTAAAGGACAAGTGGCACAAGGATGTTCAATAAATATGGGAGAGTCCGAGTGGCTGGTATCTAGAAGTTATGAAGGTTCTCATCCGCCATGGTTCATTGCCCGCAATCACCGTTCGACGCTTAAATGCGTCATGCCAAGAAGAAACATTCCAGCTGTTCATAGCATGACTTTTTAGATCGCCAAAGAAAGTCTTAAAGACAGGAGGGGCTCGAGAGTATTGTCTAGTGATCCTAAGTGGCGCATTAAGGGGCAACAAGAAAGTGCAACATCAGATTTCTTGCCATCGACGACTTCTTTCTTCCCCTTCTCTCTTCCCCCTTTTCTATATAAATAGAGGCCTTCGTGCCAAGCAAATTATCCCCAGATTGGCGATAGAATCACTCTACAGAAATCGCTTTATAAAAGACTCTTTTGAAGCAATACAAAGAAGATTTTTATGTTTTTGATTAAAACAAGTGTGCATATTTGGTTTTATTTTGCAGAATGTATGATTGTTATTTACCACCTGTGATTTCTTCTAGCACCTTGCTTTTAGTCCTCTCAATTTTGTGTAGGATTGCATGAAGTGTCTGTGTGTTGAGCTTCTTTGAAGTGTTACCAATTCATAGTGTCTTCTTTAGACCTATTTTTTTATCCTTCAAAGTGTAAGGCTCTCCAACCTCTACACAAAAGCTCCATGCCTATGGCCTTGAGACCGAACCAGAATAACCTGTCTTGTTTGGATTCATCAGTAGTTGGCTCTTTTCTCGGACCAAGTGGATCACTTCTTTTGGTGCATCACCTCCCTTAGCTTAGATTTTCTTTTCAGTCATCCTCCTTCCCCTTGTCCGTAGTAGACAGTAGATTTTAGTATGAGACCAAGAGCTGAAGTGAAGCATCTGAGGAACTAGCATCATCAAAAAGTCTAGAGGTTCAACCTCACCATAGGATACCCACATCCTGAGGTTGTTCCCATGCTTGTAGCTGGAAGTGAGGGAGCCTGAAGAACTCTCTCACAAGGGTGCAATTCCAAGCTATAATTGTATCATTGATTTGAGAGGGAATTATATTACCAAAGTTAGTCAACTGGGCAAATATTTGAATTTTTGTAATGTATAATATCTATTGATGCAGTGGATTGCACTCGGGGCAGGAGGCCGAGCTCCTACCGTCCACACGTCAAAATGAAAACTCCCCTCTCACCTGTGGGACTGGCAAAGCTGGAGGGGAGAGTCTCTAAGTAAGAGCTAGCTCCCTTTGATGCATCTGAGTTGTTCCAATAAGTGCTAATACATATATATAGATTTATAATGGAGGGGATGAAAAGGGAGAAAGATTGTAGGAAAACAGAACTACTCTAAAAGAGGTGATGCACCAAATGATTCGACTTACTCACACTCACACTTGAAACCGTACAAACACATATGTACACTTTAAACTAGCAAAATGACCAGGCTGCAGGAAACTAACAGGGAGGCTTCAATGGAACACACAGAAAATAGGGACTCACCATAGGTGATGTGGAAAGGGCACATTGTATAGTAACTTCTTCTGTCTCTGCGCTTCCAGGTGCAGCTCTCCTTGTCACTTGCAGGAATGGCACCTTATAGACACTAGGTGCGTTGGTGTTAACCTTGTGAAAGCATTAGAAAGCAATGACTAAGCACAAAACTGACACTTAGACACACACAGAGATATCTAACCAAAATAGAGGTAAAAATGCGTTTATTGATTTTAGGTGACAATTTGTCAGGGCTTCGCCTTACAAATGTGACAGATCCTTTTTCAAATGACAAGTCTACAATATATAGAGGAAGAAAGGAGGCCTTTTGGCGCCCTTTTTACAAATGACCCATGTGCATTCCAATCATTGGGAAGAGGGAAGCCACTCCAAGGTAATGTTGTGTCGGCCCCTTGTTTCAAGGTGAAATTATGGGCCGCCCATTTGTCTGCAAAAGACTGCTCCTTTAAGGCATTTCGCAGCTTGCCTGCTCATCAATGCAGAATGGAGAAAGATGAGTTGCATCGTTCATCGCCTGTTCACGCCTCGTGGTAATCAATTGGCGGACCCTGTTTCAACTGCAGATATAACTCACCTCCTTCTTGCCCCCTGGGCTACCTTTTCGATTTCTGCTCCTTCGTCTCTCGGGTTACCTCTGCTAGTTCTTCGGCTCTTTGGACTTTAGTCTTTGAATTCCTTCGGGTTCATGCCATTTGTTTGAAAACCAATGGTTATTCATTCCTGCAAAGTTTAACGTCTACAAGCCCGTCACTTTGAAACTCATAAAGCACTTTGAAATGCGGATGCCGACACGTGGCAGTTTTTGCTGAGTTTTTGATGGGACACGTGGCAGTATCTACTAAATTTATAGAAGCTTCAAACACCTTTGGAGAGTATTGCGGAAAATGACGCGTGGCGCCTTCCGCTCTCTTTAGCAGTTCGTCGGGGCCCACCACCTTTCTTCGCGGGACAAGACAGAGACCGCAGATGTTTGACACTTGTCGAGTTTTGCCGAGCCTTGTAGGGGACACATGGCATGTTCCACTGCTCCTAGAAAAGCATTTCAAAACCTTCCACAGTTACCACTTGGCGCCTTCCGCGCTTTAGATTTCCTGTTGTAAAATTTGACGTTCGCAGCCCGTCATAGCTTGAAAACCAATGGCTAGTCTATCTTCTTAAAGTTGATGGCTTCCGGTACGTCACCGTCCTTGGCGAATTCCTTCAGGCCTTTTTTGCAGGCTTTTTCCCGTAGACAAAAAGTCCGCAAGAATTGGCCGCTTTGTGTAATGACCCCTTCTCAAATCTGATCTCACAGTGACCATTGGCCTAGTTCTGGAAATCTGTAGGCTATTCGGAAGGTGCAAATTAGGGTTTCCTATTTTTTAGGATGTCCTTGCTCAAAGTTTTGATGGCGGATTCTTTCTGGGTTTTTCGAGAGCTTCGCGGGGTATGTTTGTTACGGCTTTCTGAGCATTTCCAGGAATTTACTATTTTTAGTAAATTCTATTTTTGGCAGCTAGCAGGTTTGTCTCAAGGAGTTAACTTTCCCTTTCAGTTGACTCATTCAGTTTTGGGCTTCAGAATGCGGTCTTGGAGAAATAAGTTAATTTCACTTAAAAATTAACATTATATTTTAACGTTGACCTTGGCCTAGTCGAAATAACTTAATGTTATTTTAAAAGGGGGACTTGAAGGGGGGCGCCATCATTGCATGGAAAGGGGCGCCACTTTTGGAGATAAGGCTTCAAGGGAGGCCAACTGAAGCCTATATAAGAAAGCATTGGGTTCTCATTTCTTCATCTTGGTCTAATACATTGTTATGCTGCCGCTTTGGCTCTGGAATTGCTTCGGGGAATGAAGGCCTCCTAGCTAGGGCATCGCTTCATGCTTGCAAGACAGCATCTAGTGGTGATTCAGTCATTGATATTTGTATTTACTTATGTATTGATCTCAGTTATTTCATTGTTAGTTTATTTGGTATTATTAGTGTTTCAGTTATTGTATTTTGTATAAGATAGATCTAGGTTTTTATTCATAAATCAGAAAATACAAAAAAAAAGGTTTTGGGTATCATTTCATTATCTTGGCTAGGCTTAGGCGCCCCTTTTCTCTTATTTATAGAATTTTTAAAGCTTGCAATTAATTCCTAGAGCAAATTGCCCTATTCAGCTGGGACGCCCTTTGGGGTTTGCATTGGAATCCATGTATTATTTATTGGATGCAGATTGGGTTTGATTTTGGGTGCTAGCTTGGGCGCCATCTTCAGGAAGGGGCTGTGCAACAGAAATCAGGATGATTGAACGAGTTTTGTGTGAGTTATGAACATCTGAAGAATTTAATAGGTTGCTGGTTTTTCTTCTTTCTATGAGCAAAATTGTATTCAAAACTGAAATTATTATATTGCTCTTAAATCTTTCATTGTTGGGCATATCGATCCTTCTTATTTTGTAAAGTTGACAGTAGTACTGGCAGCCATTCTTTACTTGTTCAAATCTGATTACAAAAGTTCAGTTTCTAATAAAGTTATTGTATTAGTTTATAGCTCCGCCCTATGGTAGCTACTTTCCCTATTGGGATTAGCAAGCACATTCTGGGTGTAGAGCTTCGCCCTATGGTAGCTACCTTCCCTTCTGGGGTTAGCAAGGACATACTGGGTGTGGAGTAGTTTCATTCTTCAATATTTCCCATTAAAGCATTGATTAGTAATTTCACTCTGTCATATGGTCGCCCCTTACTCCGCTTTGGATTGGGTAGCACATACTTGACGTAGAGTTCCTTTGTTTGTAATTTACTCCGTCTTATGGTCACCCCTACTCCGCCTTGGATTGGGTAGCACATACTGGACGTCGAGTTCCATTTCTAGCATTTAGAGTAGCAGAGTTGTTTCAGTACGTTTGGGTTTATCTTCTAACCTTAACGGTATTTACTTGTAATGTTGAAATCCAATATCTAAAAATTAAAAAAAAATTGGCTCGAGATATTTCAGTGGTATCAGAGCCACGTATCCTGCCATCCTGTGAGCAAACCATCTATGAGTGACAGAGAAAAGAGATATATTGCAAGAGAAGATAAGAAAATTGCAAAACAGTTCCAGTGGTATCAGGTTCCCGAAGGTCAGACAACTTCAGAGGTCTTGAGGGCTCATTGGGAGTCTTCTCAAGAAATAGATATGGCAGAAGGTGAGAGATCAGTCGGGGGTAACGAGAGGTTTACCCACCCTAGAAATGATAGTGGGAAGGGTAGAGAGAGATCACTAAGTCCCGAAAAGAGATTTGAAAAGAAGATGGATGCCTTGATGGATATGGTATCCCTCATGTTGGGGAAAGTGGGTCAAAATCCAACTCTCCAGAACAATTTCGGATATAGAGGAGAGCCTAGTGCCTCTAATCAATTTGATGGAAGTGTTTCTCAGCCTGTTTCAAACAACACTTACATTTCGTCAAGGCCCTTCAAACCCACCTTCGTAGCACCAGTAAATACCCAACCTGATCCTGAAGAGAATTCTTCATTTGTGGAACAATTGAGACGTGGCCATGCGGAGTATGATTCTCTCCCTGATGACATCAAAATGGACATGTCCTATAATGAATTTATAGATCATAAGAGAAAGAGTAAGGGACAAGGGAGAAATTATGACCAAAGAAGAACTCCAGCACAAGGAGACTTGCATCAAGCTATCAACAAGATAATGCTTTCCCACTTTGATGGAAGTGATAATAACTCTGTTCGAGCTTGGATCCAGAAACTAGACAACTATTTGGCTCTTAGGCCAATGGCTGAAGAAGACGCGATTAAATTCGCTATGCTACACCTAGATGGGGTGGCGCATGAGTGGTGGTACCATGGCCTAGTCACCTTGGGTCATGGGTCAATCACTAGCTACGATGAATTCACCAATAGACTCATTGAGAGGTTCGAGAAGAAGGACCCAGAAGTGCATTTTAGGGACTTGGCGCAGTTGAAGCAGTATGGCACTGTTGATGCCTACATAGCTGAGTTTCAAAGACTTTCAGTTATGATCACTGGAATCACTGAGAGAAGATTAGTGATCTTATTCAGCGAAGGTTTGATGGAGCCACTCAAGGGATGGATCAAAGCTTTTGATCCACCGTCCTTACAAGAAGCAATGAAAAAAGCTAGAAACATGGAGTGGGCTGCTCCCAAAACAAAGTTCCATTCTAAACCATCATTCCACAAGAAGGATAGAGGGAAAAGGTTTCATCAAAATCCTTACCAAAAGGAGTTTAAACAGCAGAAACCTCTTGGCACAAGATTGGATCCGGAAACTATCAATGAACTCCGAAGAAAGGGGCTATGTTTCCGATGTAGAGATAAATGGTCTCCAGAACATGTTTGCCCAAAGGGAGTCAAATTTCACCAGATTGAGTATTACTCAGCTGGTGAGAGTAACTCTGATTTTTCAGACCAGCAATCTGATCCCGAAGATAATGAAGTGGAAAGAGCTCCTGAAGAGTCCGAAAGTGAAAAAGAAAGTGGTGGTACTTTGGCTCAACTTTCGAGCTTCCAAAAGAATGAGTCTTTCAAAATTCGTGGGACGATCAAAGGGCAGTGTATAGTTGATTTAATTGACACTGGAGCAACCCATAACTTCATTGATGAAGCTGTGGTGGCAAAGGAGTTGCAAACAGAAGACTTTGAAGGGTTCAAAGTTATGGTTGCTGATGGGTTCCACATCTCTTGTACCAAAAGGGTTCCCAACATGTCAATGCAATTGGGCAATTACGAAGTCAAAGATGACTTCTATGTGGTTAATATTGGAGATACGGATGCTGTCCTTGGCATTCAGTGGCTGCAATCTCTTGGAGAGATCTCTTTAAATCTGCAAACCATGGAACTCAAGTTTCAATCCGATGGAAAGAAGGTGGTGTTGAGAGGGATGTCAAATGGTGGCCCTCGAATTGTGTCATTCAAAAGGATGGCAAGGTTGATACGTCATGACCAAGTGGACTGGGCTGCAGAATGCATGGTTCTTCCAGCTAGTCTTGCTGAAACAAAAATAGAGTATCCTGATATTCAGTCTTTACTCACCAAGAAGAGTAAAGTGTTTGCTGATTTACCTCTTGGACCACCTCCTGATAGAGGGTCAGAACACATCATTGAGCTCAAGGAAGGGGCAAAACCGGTGATCATAACTCCATATTGGTATCCGAAGAGGCAAAAGGACGAGATTGAGAAGAATATTCAAGAACTCTTGAAGATGGGTTTCATACGCCCAAGCAAGAGCCCCTTTGCTTCTGCAGTGGTCCTTGTGAAGAAGAAGGATGGTACCATGCGCATGTGTGTGGATTATCATGCTTTGAATCAAAGCACCATCAAAAATAGATATCCCATACCCAGAATAGATGAGCTCATTGATGAGCTACATGGTGCCAAGTTCTTCTCAAAAATTGATCTGAGATCGGGTTACCATCAGATTCGAATGAGGGGATCGGATGTGGAGAAGACAGCTTTCAGATGTCACTATGGCCATTTCGAATTCTTAGTCATGCCATTTGGGTTGACTAACGCTCCGGCTACCTTTCAGTCTTGCATGAATCGTATTTTTCAGAGTCATTTAAGGAGGTTTGTGTTAGTATTTTTTGATGACATTCTGATTTACAGCAAGACTTGGGGAGATCATCTTAAGCACTTGGAAGAAGTGCTTAGTATCATGGAATCTGAGAGCTTGTTTGCAAAAGCTTCCAAATGTGAATTTGGGATGACGGAGTTACTATACCTTGGCCACATAGTCAGTGCTGAGGGAGTGAAGGTGGACCCAAAGAAGATCAAAGCAGTAGTTGATTGGCCACCTCCTGAGAGCTTAACTCAGTTGAAAGGTTTTTTGGGTCTTTGTGGGTTTTATCGGAGATTCGTAAAGGGGTATTCACAGAATGCTACTCCCCTTACTGATCTCACCAAAAAGGGAGCCTTTGTTTGGTCAGAAAAGGCTCAAATTGTTTTTGACAAGTTCAAGAAGATCATGAGCTCGTGTCCGGTTTTGGCAATACCAAATTTCTCCAAGCCATTCGAGCTGCAATGTGATGCATCAGGTGGAGTGGGGGCTGTCCTGATGCGAGACAAACACCCTATCGTGTTTGAGAGCAGAAAATTATGATGTGTTGAAAAAACATATTCAATCTATGACAAAGAAATGCTTGCCATTATGCATGCATTAGCCAAGTTCAGACAGTACTTGGTGGGGAACAAGTTCGTGGTTAAGACTGACCACAATAGCCTCAAGCATTTCATGCACCAGAAAGATCTAAATGAGAGGCAACAGAAATGGATGAGTAAGCTTCAAGCTTACGACTTTGATATTGAATATGTAAAAGGGAAAAATAATATCGTGGCCGATGCTCTCTCCACGAGACCTCATCTTAGCTCATTGTGTGAGCTTACTGTAGATTGGAGAGACATGTTGCTTGCTGATTATGCTAAAAATCAGTTTGCAACTAGCATTCTTGAGGGTACTTTTCATGATGAAAGGTACAAGATGGTTGAGGGATTGATACATTATAAGAGAAGAATCTTTCTGGTGGTTGATTCTAAGCTGAAGAAGAAGATTCATTTGACTTTTCATGATATTCCAATTGCTGGTCACCAAGGTTTTTTCAAGACATATCGGCAGATCCGAGAAAGGTTTTCTTGGAAGGGATTGAAAGGAGAGGTACAACGCTACATTCAGGAGTGTCCTGTTTGTCAAGCGAATAAAAATGAGCATACATTACCAGCTAGTTTACTGCAACCACTCCCTATTCCCAATCAAAAATGGGAAAGTATCTCGATGGACTTCATCACAGGGTTGCCCAAAGCCCAAGGGAAAGATTGCATCTATGTAGTGGTGGATCGGCTAACCAAATTTGCTCACTTTTTCGCCATTACCAACACTTTTTCTGCAGCCCAAGTTGCAGATCTATTTTTTTGAGAAGTGTTTAAGCTGCATGGATTGCCAAAGAATATCGTGAGTGATAGGGACAGCAAGTTCCTAAGTAAGTTTTGGCAAGAAGTCTTTAGAATGACTGGCACTGTGCTCACCCCAAGCACTAGCTACCATCCCCAAACAGATGGGCAAACTGAAGTGGTGAACAAGTGGTTGGAAGGCTACTTGAGAAATTATGTGTCAGAACAGCAGAGAACTTGGGTCAAGTGGCTGCATATTGATTTAGTGTTTGGTAACAACAAAGCACCCCTAGCCAAGGATTTGTTGCAGCATAGTCAGGACAATGAAATCCTTGAAGGATAATTTGCAGATTGCACAAAATCAGCAAAAGTTGTATGCGGATCAGAGGCGTGTTGAGCGTTCTTTCGAGGTTGGAGATATGGTCTATCTTAGATTACAACCATATAGACAGTCTACTCTCAAGAAGAGTGGAGCTGAGAAGCTCAAACCTCGCTTCTATGGGCCCTTTAGGGTCATCAGAAAAGTTGGAGCAGTAGCTTATGAATTAGAGCTACCTTCTGATAGCAGAGTGCATAACGTCTTCCACGTTCCTCGCCTCAAGAAGGCACTTGGACATAATGTGATTGCTTCATCACAGTTACCACCTTTGGAGAAGAGTGACAGTTGGCTCTAATTCCAGAGGAGATACTTGATGTTCAAGAACGTTCTTTGAGGAAAAGAACCATCAGAGAATACCTGGTAAAGTGGAAGGACCTACCTATGGAGGATGCAACTTGGAAAAATGATGAGATCTTGCATCATCCTAGTTTGCGATTGCTTGAGGACAAGAAATTTTGGGAAGGGCGGACTGTAATGACCCCTTCTCAAATCTGATCTCACAGTGACCGTTGGCCTAGTTTTGGAAATTCGTAGGCTATTCGAAAGGTGCAAATTAGGGTTTCCTATTTTTTAGGATGTCCTTGCTCGAAGTTTTGATGGCAGATTCTCTCTGGGTTTTTTGAGAGCTTTGCGGGGGTATGTTTGTTACGGCTTTTTGAGCATTTCCAGGAATTTACTATTTTTAGTAAACTTTATTGTTGGCAGCTAGCAGGTTTGTCTCAAGGAGTTAACTTTCCCTTTCAGTTGACTCATTCAGTTTTGGGCTTCAGAATGCGGTCTTGGAGAAATAAGTTAATTTCACTTAAAAATTAACATTATATTTTAACGTTGACCTTGGCCTAGTCGAAATAACTTAATGTTATTTTAAAAGGGGGACTTGAAGGGGGGGCGCCATCATTGCATGGAAAGGGGCGCCACTTGTGGAGATAAGGCTTCAAGGGAGGCCAACTGAAGCCTATATAAGAAAGCATTGGGTTCTCATTTCTTCATCTTGGTCTAATACATTGTTATGCTGCCGCTTTGGCTCTGGAATTGTTTCGGGGAATGAAGGCCTCCTAGCTAGGGCATCACTTCATGCTTGCAAGACAACATCTAGTGGTGGTTCAGTCATTGATATTTGTATTTACTTATGTATTGATCTCAGTTATTTCATTGTTAGTTTATTTGGTATTATTAGTGTTTTAGTTATTGTATTCTGTATAAGACAGATCTAGGTTTTTATTCATAAATCAGAAAATACAAAAAAAAAAGGTTATGGGTATCATTTCATTATCTTGGCTAGGCTTAGGCGCCCCTTTTCTCTTATTTATAGAATTTTTAAAGCTTGCAATTAATTCCTAAAGCAAATCGCCCTATTCAGCTGGGATGCCCTTTGGGATTTGCATTGGAATTCGTGTATTATTTATTGGATGCAGATTGGGTTTGATTTTGGGTGCTAGCTTGGGCGCCATCTTCAGGAAGGGGCTGTGCAACAGAAATCAGGACGATTGAACGAGTTTTGTGTGAGTTATGAACGAATTTAATAGGTTGCTGGTTTTTCTTCTTTCTATGAGCAAAATTGTATTCAAAACTGAAATTATTATATTGCTCTTAAATCTTTCATTGTTGGGCATACCGATCCTTCTTATTTTGTAAAGCTGACAGTAGTACTGGCAGCCATTCTTTACTTGTTCAAATCTGATTACAAAAGTTCAGTTTCTAATAAAGTTATTGTATTAGTTTATAGCTCCGCCATATGGTAGCTACTTTTTCTATTGGGATTAGCAAGCACATTCTGGGTGTAGAGCTCCGCCCTATGGTAGCTACTTTTCCTTCTGGGGTTAACAAGCACATACTGGGTGTGGAGTAGTTTCATTCTTCAATATTTCCCATTAAAGCATTGATTAGTAATTTCACTCCGTCATATGGTCGCCCCTTACTCCGCTTTGGATTGGGTAGCACATACTTGACGTAGAGTTTCTTTGTTTGTAATTTACTCCGTCTTATGGTTGCCCCTACTCCGCCTTGGATTGGGTAGCACATACTGGACGTCGAGTTCCATTTCTAGCATTTAGAGTAGCAGAGTTGTTTCAGTACGTTTGGGTTTATCTTCTAACCTTAACGGTATTTACTTGTAATGTTGAAATCCAATATCTAAAAATTAAAAAAAAATTGGCTCGGGATATTTCACTTTGACTTCCCCGAGTCCTTTCTTCGGGCTGGCGGCCTTCCTTCAGACTTTTTGTCCGAAGGAATTCCTTCGGACAAAAAGTCCAAAAGAATTCCAAGCCTTAAGATTTTCTGTGTGTTCCTTGAAGACCTTCGGCTGTCTTCAAAGTGCTCCCTGCCCTCCGCAAGGGCTTTTGAACCCAAAACTGCCCTCCGCAAGGGCACTCGTTCTTTAGCCTTTTGGGACGCTCCTTTGAACCGCCCGATTGAACTAAGCCGTTGAACCGACCGATTGAACCCAAAATGGTTCAACGGTTCAACACTGTGCGCCACTCCTTTGTTGCACCAAGCCTTTGAACCGTTCGCTTGAACCAAGGCGTTGAACCAATCCATTGAACCGTTTCAACGGTTCAAACAATTGCTGAACCAAGGCACCAAACCGTTTGATTGAACTTGCCAATGAACTTGTTGATGAACCGACTGAGTGAACCAAATGATTGAACCATCCGATGAACCAAGGCCGATGAACTTGAGCTTTGAACCAAAGCGTTGAACTTGCCGATTGAACCAAGGCGTTGAACCGGTTCAGTGGTTCAAAGGTGCTAACTCTTTGAAAGATTATGCCGTTGAACCACTTTAAGCTCACTTTCCTTATGAATTTCTTCGGACAAGAGTCCGAAGAAGCTTTGTAAAACCTTGCACTCTCTGAACTGGTTCTTCATCTGCCAAGAGATTACACCTGCAGAGTTCATAGAAAATCTCACTGCTGAGTCCGTAGAAACCCAAGCCCTGCAGGGTCCATAGAAATAGACCTGCAGAGTCCGTAGAAAGATCTTGGACTTGTGCAAAACCAAAAATGAATTGGCCTAAAACAACAGAGGAAGAGGGGGACCGATTTTTGCCTTGTTAGACAAAAAAATGGTCAACAATATCATAATAAGATTTCCTTTCTACAACTGTTCAAATTCACGATATGGTTTTGAAAATATATATCATTCTTATTATTCTTCTAAATTATGAATTAATGAGAAAATCACAAAGCAACCACACATTCAAATCAGTTCATAAATCATTGTCTAGGCAATTCAACAAATATGAAGCAAAATACCATGGATAAATTAAAACACAAGAATTATGTGAGAAATAACATATCTTCATTAAAATTCTTGGAGGAAATTATATACAACTCCTCTAGCCTTGAATTCACTAATGAATTATTTACATACAAACACCATATGCATATTAATGACTCACCAAATATTAGTACATTAGTCATGATACTGTTGACGCAATGGTTTGCACCGTGGACAGGAGGCTGAGCTCCTGTCTTTCACACGCAACAATGGAAACTCCCCTCTTGCCTGTGGGCCTGGCAAAACTGGGGGGAGAGTCTATAGATAAGGGCTAGCTCCCTCTGATGTATCTTTTAGGTCCTAGACTTCCTACTGCTAACAAATAAATGAAAAAGGGGGGGTTAAAAAGGGATAAGAATGCTGAAAACAGAACCTAAACCTAAACTAAAAGGTGATACACCAAAACAGTTGATCCACTCAGCCCGAACATACACTTTTCACCAAGAACAAGCTCCCATACACTTCATTTAACACAAGGACTGCTTCTGCATCAGTGAGCTAGGGGTCCGTGGATATACAGGGAGGAATAAACTACCAGAGGTGTCCTCAGACAAACTATGGCAGCCTATTTGCAGGCACCTACACTCCTCTAGGGACACTTCTGGCAAACCTGCAAAAGAAAAGCTCACAATGCACTAGACATGCTGGAATCATCCTGCAAAAGCATAAAGAAAAATGACTTAACACAGAACAAAGGCATAGATACATACGAAAGTGCAAACTCAGAATGGAGGTAAAAATGCTAAGTCTTGATTCAAGATAAAATCCGACAGAGTTTTGCCTTACAAACCCAGCGATTTTTGGGCAGAGCTTTTCCTTTCTACCTAAGAGATTTTTGGGCAGAGCTTTGCCTTACAAGCTAAGAGATCCCTATACAAACGAGAAGTTTACAATATATATAGAGAGAAGAAAACTTGGTGCTTTCTGAAAAAGATGTTGGCGCCCCTTTTTACAAGTGGCCCTTGTGCGTTCCGTGCCTTGGGAAGAGGAAATCTACTTGATAGATAATGTTGTATCGGCTCCTGCTTTGACTTTAGGCATTTAAAAACATAGGCTGCACCTTTTGTCCACAAACAAGACTGCTCCTTGAAGGCACCCACGCGATTTGTCTGCTCATAAATGCAAAATGGACAAAAAAGGGTCGCGTTGTTCACTGTTTGCATCCCTTGATGACCACTTGGCAAGCACTATTCCAACCGTTGGAGTAACTCCTTGAGTCGACACCTTCCTTCACCACTTGGACTATTTTGTCCGTTCCTGCACTTGGCACTTTTGCCTCTTTGGGGGCTATCTTCTGCTAATTCTTCGTGTCTTTCTCGCTTGTTGTGGCCGCTTTCTGCTGATCTCAACAAGTGACACGTAGCGTGTTCCACTGTGAAACTGGCAAGGACACATGGCAGCATCCGCTTAACTTATAGAAGCTTTAGACACCTTTTGAGAGTCCTGCAGAAGATGACACATGGCGGCTTCCGCTGAGTTTTAAAAACAATACAGAAACACTTGGGACTCATTCGAATTCACACGGACGACGACACTTGGCAGCTTCCGCTCTCTTTAGCAATTCGTCTGGGGCCCACCACAGTCTTTACTTAATAACTTAATGAAAGGAAGAAAACTATAGATTTTGACACTTGTCGGCTTCCGCTGAGCTTTACAAGGGATACGTGGCACGCTCCGCTGCTCTTAGAAAAACATGTCAAAACCTTTCGCAGTTGTCACTTGGCACCCTCTGCGGAACTCTGATGGAAGCTTATTGAAAGAAGCTTTGAAACTCGGATCCAGACACTTGTCGCACTCCCCCAAATTTTACAAGGGACACGTGGCACGTTCCACTGCTTGGGCTTTTTTTTGGTTGGCGCTCAAGAATTTAAAGATCAAACGGCTATTTCCCTGCTATAAAATTGACCTTCGCGGGCCCGTAACCGTTTGAAAACCAACGGCTAGTCTATTTCCCTGACATTGATGGCTTCGGAGACATCACCGTCCTTGGTAAATCCTTTGGTTCTTTTCCTTTGTTTCGGCCTTTTCTGCTCCGATCGGGCTTTTGCTTTGGACCCTCTCGAAGGGAAGGTGACCCTTCGGCTTTGGAGAAGTGTCCTTCATTTAGGTCGAGAGTCCCCCGCAAGGGCACTTGCCCTTCGGGGTCCTTCGGCTCCTTGGTCTTGAAATCCTTCGGACAAAATGCCCGAAGGAATTCCTTTGGACATTTTTTCCAAAGGATTTCTTCCTTTGCTTTTCACTTATTTCTCCGGGTCTTTTCACTCGGCCACTTTTCTCGCGGATAAAAGTCCGCAAGAATTGTTTCGCTGCGATGCTTCCCTTTGCTTGACCTTTGGAATTTCTTCGGGTTTTTCTCCCGCGGCCTTTTCTTCAAATTTCTTTGGACTTTTTGTCCGAAGGAATTCCTTCGGACAAAAGTCCGAAAGAAATCATTCTTGCCTTGTCTTTCCATCTCGCGGGATTTTTCTTCGAACAAAAGTCCGAAAGAAACCTTTTGATGAAGATTTCCTGTCGAAGTGTCTCTTCGTTTGCTATTGGCAACTGGTCATAAAAGCCATAGCCCGGTCCCTCGTCTCTTGGAGCTCCATCAGCTCGCATAGCCTAACCTCCATGCTATTTCCTTCTTCTAATTGCCGCTGGAGAGTGAGGTCCAAGGCTGGCAATTCAAGTGAAATGGGGAGCCTAGCTTCCCGTCCATAGACGAATGTGTATGGCGAGTTGCCAATTGTCCTCTTCAGGGTGACCCTATTCGCCCACAGGGCTGTTTTCAACTTGGCATGCCAAGTCCTCTGATTCTCCTCCATGGTTCGCTTGATGATCCTGATCAGGTTCTTATTTGTAGACTCAGCCAGCCCATTCCCCTGTGGATAGTAATTGGATGAAGTGCTGAGATATACACCATATCTCAGCGCCCATTCACTTGTTTTGGTTCCCAAAAAAGCTAACAGATTATCTGAGATTATGGTTGCTGGGACCTCGAACCTTGCCACCAGGTCCTCATAAAAATCCAGGACCGCACTTTCATTTGCCTCTTTCAGAGCAACAGCGTCTACCCATCTTGTGAAATAATTCGTGGTGGTCAAGACCCACTTGTGTCCAGCACTGGAGGGAGGATTAATCATCCCTATGAAGTCCAAGCCCCACTACATGAATAACTGCTCCACCTGAATAGGCTGTAAAGGCATGGCAGCCAACCGTTGCTTTCCATCAAAAAGCGCACACTTCTGGCACTTTCATACCCAAGCATGGGTGTCCCTGAAAAGAGTAGGCCAGAAATAGCCAGCTCTCATTATTCTTGCTGCAGTAGCCCTAGGAGCAAAATGACTGCCGACTGGCCCATCATGGAAATCAGACAGCACCCTATCGGCCTGTCATACATCTAAACATCTTAAAAGGACTCCTGAGAAATCCTTTCTGAATAGCACTCCATCAATCAGTTCATAAGGGAGACACTGGAGTCTGAAATATTACCTCTTGGTCCTATCAAAGTCCTATGGGCACTCACCATTGAGAAGGAAATGCCTCACGTCTGATGTCCAATCCTTCATGACAGCTGGTTCTTCTGCTGTAGCTGCATCATGAATTAGTAGATAGTCCTCCTTTTGCTGCTTAAAGTCTGCAGCAAGGTGTTCACACAGGCCTCTTCCTCTTACCAATTTGGTGATCTTGATATCTACATCATATTCCATCACCTTAGTGATCCACTCTGCTCTCTTCTCATTTAGGTCTCAGTTGATCAAGAAGTCTTTGATGCCGGGATGTGGAACCATGAGGTGGATTTTGCTATTGGACAGCATGTGTCTGAATTTTTTTAGACTCCGTATGACCGCCAAGACTTACTTTTCCACATATGTGTATCTAACTTCAAAACCTTCTAGGCCTTGGCTAAAAAATGCAATTGGTTTCTCAAGGTTATCATCAATTGCTTGGGTAAGCATGGCGGAGATTACCTCTTCATTGCCGAAGGTGTAAAGGTTGAAATCTTTGGTGAAGTTAGGGCTGATCAAAGTAGGAGCCTGGGCTATGGCATGCATGATTTCTTCAAAACTTTCTTTTCTCGGTGCTGTCCATGTGAACTCCTCACCCTTCCTCAGCATAGAGGTTAATGGCTTAACCATCTCTACAAAATTCGGGATAAATCTCCGTATGAAATTTATCTTGCCGAAGAAGCTTTGAAGGCCTTTCTTGTGCTTAGGCAAGGATAGCTCCAAGATGGAGTGAACTCTTTCTGGGTCAATAGTCAGGCCTTCTAACAAAACAATGTGACCAAAGAGCTTTCCCTCGTGGACATCTTACACACATTTCTTAGGATTGAGAGAGATATTGAACTCTCTACACCCCTCAAAGATTTCCCTGAGGTGTTTCATGTGTTGGCTCGCTTCCTTGGAGAAAACTGTCACATCATCAAGATATACCAGCACAATATTATTTATCAGGCCTTGAAAGGCCATGTCCATAGCTCTTTGGAAGGTGGCACCAGCATTAGATAGTCCGAAAAGCATTTTCCTGTAAGCAAACATTCCCCACTTGGTTGTGAAGGCTGTCTTGTGCTGGTCACAGTCTTGCACCAAGATCTAGTTGTATCCTGAATACCCATCCAGGAGGGAGAAACGTTCGCTGCCTGTCACTAATTGAAGGATCTACTCCATGCTTGGGAGAGGATAGTGGTCTTTCAAAGAGACTCTGTTGAGATCTCTGAAATCGACACACAGTCTGATCTCCCTATTCTTTTTCTGGACAAGAACAAGATTAGCCAGCCAAGAAGAGTGTTTGATTGGAAATATTATACTAGACTCAATCAACTTGGTGAGCTCTTTGCGCATGAGAGGCTCAATCATTGGGTTGACAGGCCTCTGCTTCTGCTTGATTGGCTTGGCGCCTTCTTCTAACTCAATGGTATGATGGGCCAAACTTGGGTTAAAACCTTTCAAATCACTATACTCCCAAGTGAAGATATCGGCAAATTCTTGGCACAACAAGATGAAGGCCTGCCTTTCACGGTCTGTGCACACTTTTTCAAGTGCAAGCAACTTATCTTTGAATATTTCCACCTTCTCATGGTGCTCCTCCTTTGTTGCAATGCATGCCTTGTCGCTTCTCAATTGGTCATCTCCATTGAATATACTCTCTAGAGTGACCAAACCTTTGGGGAGCTTATTGTTCTTCAATTGAACAATTTGGCTGCCATATTGCTGTTGCAGCTTAACCTGGTCTTTTGTAACAAACTCAGCTTCTTCCTGCAAGAAGAGTTATATTTGCTGATTGCTGTTGAAGACCTGCCAGTTGGTGATGTTGTTAGGCACAGAGGGCCAGATCACTACCTTCAAGTGACGTGAGTTGTGGTTTCAGCCTATCTCCTGAGAGATATCGAACTGGGCACCAACTTTTGCCAGCCTATCTGCTTGTTTGTTCCGCTCTCTAGGAATGGAGGAAATATTGAAAGCAAAGAAATTTTCCACTAAGTCCCATACCCTATGTTTGTACGACTTCAGGAGAGAATTCTTCGTCAAATTCTGGCCTCTTACCTGATTGACGATTAGCTCACTGTCGCCAAAGACTTGCAGTTCTTTGACTCCTTTCCTCACCCATTCCAAATCGTGGATGAGGGATTCATATTCCGCAACATTGCATGTGCAGGAAAATTGGAACCAAAAGGCCAAAAAATACCTCTCTTTTGAAGGAAAGAACAACACCGCTCCACCACTAGCTCTCAACTTACTTTTTGAACCGTCAAAGAACAATTGCCATAGACTTGAGCTTTCCTGGCTGGCTTTCATCAAATTTGGTACAAAAGTACCTTCTTCATGCATGTAATAAATTCAGAGGCCAGCCTCTATGAATTTTTAAGGATCATGCTCGAAGTTATCGCTTCCCATTCATCTAAGAGCAGGTCTGCAACTCCTTCAAGGGCAGAGGATGGAGATTGGTCTGCTTGGGACTCTTCTTGGTCAATGATGGCGTAGCTGACACTTGTGGCCTTGAGCGAGTAAGGTTCCAGATGATCTCTATGGAGTGGCTCGGATTCAATCTAAGTAGCCACCTATCTTGGATGTAAAATCCCTGGATAAGCAGATGGCAAAGTAAGGAGGGACATCCGCCACTACCACATCATGAGGAATTGAGAAGGTCGGGCAAGCGTACAGCATCAAGCTCAGACCTCTTACCACCCCAACTATCTTTGCTGGGGTTCCATCCAGCTTGTCAGCTATGCATTTGGGCATCACTGAGGTGCTTGCTCTGCTGTCAATGATGCAATTGTGCACCAAAAAATCTCCTATGACCAAGGACACATAAAAAGGAGGAACCTTTTCTTCTTTCCGGGCTTGACTTGAGGTGGAAGGTTATCCGTTCATCATCAAGACATTATCAGCCTTTGCTGGGACAGCTTGTTCATTTAGCTCCTGCAATTCCTTTTGTAACATGTCTTTTTGCCCCGGTATTGACAGTGAATCCCACAAGGAGATGTTCATGTGCAGCTTCATCTGGGCAACCACATTGACTCGAGGGTTGCCTTCAAATTTTCTTTGGAACTATTTACAACATGAGGTGCAGGCCGAGGAGCTTAAGGTACAACTGGCAGTCTGAAACTTTGGACTTTTTGATTCACAGGTGATGAAGAGGGGATTGCTGATGTTTGGGCAGCAACCTGAGCTTCTTCCATTGCTATCCTTTTGAATCTTGTGTTGGCTGCAACACGGTCAGCCTGATTGTCTGTAGCACCCACATAATTCACTGAATAGAATCTCCTTTCAGATGATTCATGAGAGTAGAATCAAGCTGGGTCTGACTGCCGCTCGTGCTGAGTTGCATTGGAGCCTCAAAGACTTGGGAATGGGCGGCTGCTTGATTGTCTTGCACATTTGGGTAATAACCCATCATTTCATTTGTATAAACAGCCTGCTCCTGATCATATCCCATGGTTGAACAACTTGGTTGTTCTTACACCAGATTGTTTTGAACGGGCACCATAGCCTTAGATGATGAAGGGGCACTTGGGTTGTAACCTTGAAAGGATTTGGTCTGAGTAAGCTGACCCTGTCCTTGATTGTAATGTTGGAAAGGGGGTCTAGGAGCTTGACCATATTGCTGGTATCCTTGGTTGGGTCTGTTGCTTTGAGCTTGCTGGCTTTTAATAGCCACAAGTTCATTTGACATATTTTGCAACAGACTCTTGACTTCATGAAGCTCATTGGATGGAGTAGCAGCTGGTTGTTCTATGCTAGGCAGAAGAGCTAATGTGGGAGTAGCAGTCTGAATTGGAGGCAGCATTTCAGGGAAAAGTGGCATATGGGGTCTAAGAGCTATCTTTCCAGCTTGCACTAAGCAATTTTCAGCTGCTATAGCTATGTCATAGGTGGCAGGCAGCACATGTCCTCCCATGGACTGTATCATAACAGCGATATCGCTGTTCAATGCTCTTAAGTAATACAAGAAATCATAGCTAGCAGTCGGTCTTACCAGAATGGGGATTCTATTCTATGTCTTCTGAAACCGAGTGTTGAAATCCTGCATGTATTCATGTGGGGCTCTTTTCATGGTAGTCAGCTGCTCAGCAAGTGAGAGGTGGTCGCTCTTTTCCCCAAAATGGTCTGTCAAGTAAGTACCCAATTCATTCCAGAAATTGATTTAATTTATAGCCAAAGTCCCATACCAGTCAAGAGCTTTGCCCTTGAGAGACAATGCCAACAATTTGATTGCAATATTTTTCTCAGTGACATTGTGAATATTGCAGAGGTTAGCAATATTTCTGATGTGCTCGATGACTATAATGGGCCCCTCTCCATCAAAGGAAGGCACACTTTTGAGGGCTGCTCCTGGAATTGGGTCAGAACGTTGGAGGTTCAAAGGACTGACCACGAAAAGTCACAAAGGGTAATGCCATAGCTATGACAGGATGTAACCGCGGCCTTCTTGCATAGGTATTCTTTATAGCAGGTTTTGGAAAGAGGTTCGCTGAATAAGGATGGGTCCTCTCAAATCTCAGTCGCTTTGTTGAGTTCAAAGGCAATTCGATAAATTCGAAAGGAACACCCTTAGAATCAGATCGTGTCGTGACCTTAGGCATTAAAAGTCAGACTGGTCTTTGATTAGAAAATGAAGTTCTTACCAGTGGAGTCGCCAGATGTTGAAAATGGTTGATTTTGCTGTAACAAGACCAACATCAATCTTGAAACTTTACTGAGTGTAAAAACTGAGTCCCACCAGGCGTGCCAAAAATTGTTGACGCAGTGGATTGCACTCGGGGCAGGAGGCCGAGCTCCTGCCATCCACACGTCAAAATCGAAACTCCCCTCTCACCTGTGGGACTGGCGAAGCTGGAGGGGAGAGTCTCTAGGTAAGGGCTAGCTCCCTTTGATGCATCTGAGTTGTTCCAATAAGTGATAATACATATATATAGATTTATAATGGGGGGGATGAAAAGGGAGAAAGATTGCAGGAAAGCAGAACTACTCTAAAAGAGGTGATGCACAAAATGATTCGACCTACTCACACTCACACTTGAAATTGTACAAACACATACGTACACTTTAAACTGGCAAAAGCACCATGCTGCAAGAAACTAACAAGGAGGCTTCAATAGAACATAGAAAACAGGGACTCATCATAGGTGCTGTGGAAAGGGCACACTGTATAGTAGCTTCTTCTATCTCTGCGCTTCCAAGTGCATCTCTCCTTGTCACTTGCAGGAATGGCACCTTATAGACACTAGGTGCGTTGGTGTTAACCCTGTGAAAGCATTAGAAAGCAATGACTAAGAACAAAACTGACACTCAAACACACACAGAGATATCTAACCAAAATAGAGGTAAAAATGCATTTATTGATTTTAGGTGACAATTTTTCAGGGCTTTGCCTTACAAATGTGACAGATCTTTTTTCAAATGACAAGTCTACAATATATAGAGGAAGAAAGGAGGCCTCTTGGCACCCTTTTTACAAATGACCCATGTGCGTTCCGATCATTGAGAAGAGGGAAGCCACTCCAAGGTAATGCTATGTCGGCCCCTTGTTTCAAGGTGAAATTATGGGCCGGCCGTTTGTCTACAAAAGACTGCTCCCTTAAGGCATTTCGCGGCTTGCCTGCTCATTAATGCAGAATGGGAAAGATGAGTTGCGCTGTTCATCGCCTGTTCGCGCCTCTTGGTAATCAATTGACAGACCTTGTTTCAACTACAGATATAACTCACCTCCTTCTTGCCACTTGGACTGCCTTCTTGGTTTCTGCTCCATCTCTCGGTTACCTCTGCTAGTTCTTCGGCTCTCCGGACTTTAGTCTTTGAATTCCTTCGGGTTCACGCCATTTGTTTGAAAACCAACGGTTATTCATTCCTACAAAGTTTGACGTCTGCGTGCCCGTCGCTTTGAAACTCATAAGGCACTTTGAAACGCAGATGCCGACACGTGGTGGCTTCCACTGAGTTTGTGATGGGACACGTGGCAGTATCTGCTAAATTTATAGAAGCTTCAAACACCTTTGGAGAGTACTACGAAAAACTACGCATGGTGGCTTCCACTCTCTTTAGCAGTTCATCGGGGCCCACCACCTTTCTTTGCGGGACAAGAGAGAAACCGCGGATGTTTGACACTTGTCGGCTTCCGCCGAGCCTTGCAAGGGACACGTGGCATGTTCCACTGCTCCTAGAAAAGCATTTCAAAACCTTCTGCGATTGCCACTTGGCGCATTTCGCGCTCTGGATTTCGTGTTGTAAAATTTGACATTCGCGGGCCCATCACAGCTTGAAAACCAATGGCTAGTCTATCTTCTTAAAGTTGACGGCTTCCGAGACGTCACCATCCTTGGCGAATTCCTTCGGGCCTTTTCTGTGGGCTATTTCCCGTGGAGAAAAAGTCTACGAGAATTGGCCGCTTTGACTTCCCCGGGTCCTTTCTTCGGGCTAGTGGCCTTCCTCCGAATTCCTTCGGACTTTTTGTCCGAAGGAATTCCTTCAGACAAAAAGTCCGAAAGAATTCCAAGCCTTAAGACTTTTCGCGCGTTCCTTGAAGACCTTCGGCTGTCTTCAAAGTGCTCCCTGCCCTCCGCAAGGGCTTTTGAACCCAAAACTGCCCTCCGCAAGGGCACTCGTTCTTTAGCCTTTTGGGACGCTCCTTTGAACCGCCCGATTGAACTAAGCCATTGAACCGACCGATTGAACCCAAAATGGTTCAACGGTTCAACATTGCGCACCATTCCTTTGTTGCACCAAGCCTTTGAACTGTTCACTTGAACCAAAGCGTTGAACCAATCCATTGAACCGGTTCAACGGTTCAAACAATTGCTGAACCAAGGCACCAAACCGTTTGATTGAACCTGCCGATGAACTGATTGAGTGAACCGAATGATTGAACAATTCGATGAACCAAGGCCGATGAACTTGAGCTTTGAACCAAAGCGTTGAACTTACCGACTGAACCAAGGCATTGAACCGATTCAGTGGTTCAAAGGTGCTAACTCTTTGAAAGATTATGCCATTGAACCACTTTAAGCTCACTTTCCTTATGAATTTCTTCGGACAAGAGTCCGAAGAAGCTTTGTAAAACCTTGCACTCTATGAACTGGTTCTTCATCTGCCAAAAGATTACACCTGCAGAGTTCATAGAAAATCTCACTGCTGAGTCCGTAGAAACCCAAGCCCTGCAGAGTCCGTAGAAATAGACCTGCAGAGTCCGTAGAAATATCCTGGACTTGTGCAAAATCAAAAATGAATTGGCCTAAAACAACAGAGGAAGAGGGGGACCGATTTTTTCCCTGTTAGACCAAAAAATGGTCAACAATATCATAATAAGATTTCCTTTCTACAACTGTTCAACTTCACGATATGGTTTTGAAAATACATATCATTCTTATTATTTTTCTAAATTATGAATTAATGAGAAAATCACAAAGCAACCACACATTCAAATCAGTTCATAAATCATTGTCTAAGCAATTCAACAAATATGAAGCAAAATACCATGGATAAATTAAAACACAAGAATTATGTGAGAAATAACATATCTTCATTAAAATTCTTGGAGGAAATTATATACAACTCCTCTACCCTTGAATTCACTAATGAATTATTTACATACAAACACCATATGCATATTAATGACTCACCAAATATTAGTACATTAGTCATGATAATGTTGACGCAATGGATTGCACCCTGGACAGGAGGCTGAGCTCCTATCTTCCACACACAACAATGAAAACTCCCCTCTTGCCTATGGGCCTGGCAAAACTGGGGGGAGAGTCTCTAGATAAGGGCTAGCTCCCTCTGATGTATCTTTTAGGTCCTGGACTTCCTACTGGCTAACAAATAAATGAAAAAGGGGGGGTTGAAAAGGGAGAAGAATGCTGAAAACAGAACCTAAACCTAAACTAAAAGGTGATACACCAAAACAGTTGATCCACTCAGCGCGAACATACACTTTTCACCAAGAACAAGCTCCCATACACTTCATTTGACATGAGGAATGCTTCTGCATCAGTGAGCTAGGGGTCCGTGGATATACAGGGAGGAAGAAACTACCAGAGGCGTCTTCAGACAAACTATGGCAGCCTATTCGCAGGCACCTACACTCCTCTAGGGACACTTCTGACAAACCTGCAAAAGAAAAGCTCACAATGCACTAAACATGCTGGAATCATCCTACAAAAGCATAAAGAAAAATGACTTAACACAGAACAAAGGCATAGACACATACGAAAGTGCAAACTCAGAATGGAGGTAAAAATGCTAAGTCTTGATTCAAGATAAAATCCGGCAGAGTTCTACCATACAAACCCAACGATTTTTGGGCAGAACTTTGCCTTATTGCCTAAGAGATTTTTTGGCAAAGCTTTGCCTTACAAGCTAATATATCCCTATACAAACGAGAAGTTTACAATATATAGAGAGAGAAGAAAACTTGGCGCTTTCTAGAAAAGACATTGGTGCCCCTTTTTACAAGTGGCCCTTGTGCGTTCTGCGCCTTGGGAAGAGGAAATCCGCTTGATAGATAATGCTATGTCAGCTCCTGCTTTGACTTTAGGCGTTTAAAAACATAGGCCGCACCGTTTGTCCACAAACAAGACTGCTCCTTGAAGGCACCCACACGGTTTGTCTGCTCATAAATGCAAAATGGCGAAAAAAGGGTCGCACCGTTCATTGTTTGCATCCCTTGATGACCACTTGGCAAGCACTGTTCCAACCGCTGGAGTAACTCCTTGATTCGACACCTTCCTTCACCACTTGGACTGTTTTGTCTGTTCCTGCACTTGGCTCTTTTGCCCCTTCGGGTCTATCTTCTGCTAATTCTTCGTGTCTTTCCCGCTTGCTTTGGCCGCTTTCTGCTGATCTCAACAAGTAACACATAGCGTGTTCCGCTGTGAAACTGGCGAGGACACGTGGCAACATCCGCTTAACTTATAAAAGCTTTAGACACCTTTTGAGAGTCCTGCAGAAGATGACACATGGCGGCTTCCACTGAGTTTTAGAAACAATACAGAAACACTTGGGACTCATTCGGATTCACATGGACGATGACACTTGGCAGCTTCCGCTCTCTTTAGCAATTTGTCTGGGGCCCACCACAGTCTTTACTTAATAATGTAACGAAAAGAAGAAAACCACGGATTTTGACACTTGTCGGCTTCTACCGATCTTTACAAGGGATACGTGGCACGTTCCGCTGCTCTTAGAAAAACATGTCAAAACCTTTCGCAGTTGCCACTTGGCGCCCTCTGTGGAACTCTGAGAGAAGCTTATTGAAATAAGCTTTGAAACATAGATGCAGACACTTGTCGCGCTCCGCCAAATTTTAGAAGGGACACGTGGCGCATTCCACTGCTTGGGCTTTTTCCTGGTTGGCGCTCAAGAATTTAAAGATCAAACAGCTATTTCCCTGCTATAAAATTGACATTCGCGGGCCCGTCACCATTTGAAAACCAATGGCTAGTCTATTTCCCTGACATTGATGGCTTCGAAGACGTCACCGTCCTTGGCAAATCCTTCGGTTCTTTTCCTTTGTTTCAGCCTTTTCTGCTCCAGTTGGGCTTTTGCTTTGGACCCTCCCGAAGGGAAGGTGATCCTTCGGCTTTGGAGAAGTGTCCGTCATTTTGGTCGAGAGTCCCCCGCAAGGGTACTTGCCCTTCGGGGTCCTTCGGCTCCTTGGTCTTGAAATCCTTCGGACAAAATGCCCAAAGGAATTCCTTCGGACATTTTGTCCAAAGGATTTCTTCCTTTGCTTTTCGCTTATTTCCCCGGGTTTTTTCACTCGGCCACTTTTCCCGCGGATAAAAAGTCCGCAAGAATTGTTTCGCTGCGACGCTTCCCTTTGCTTGACCTTTGGAATTTCTTTGGGTTTTTCTCCCACGGCCTTTTTCTCCGAATTTCTTCAGACTTTTTGTCCGAAGGAATTCCTTTGGACAAAAGTCCGAAAGAAATCATTCTTGCCTTGTCTTTCCATCTCGCAGGATTTTTCTTCCAAAGAATTTCTTTGGACAAAATGTCCAAAGGAATTCCTTTGAACATTTTGTCCGAAGAAATTCTCTTGTTCACTTCCCTGAAGGAAATTCCAACTTGCTTTGTGTTGACACAGTGGATTGCACCCTGGGCAGGAGGTTGGGCTCCTGCCTTCCACACGCAACAATAGAAACTCCCCTCTCGCCTGTGGGTCCGGTGAAGCTGAGTGGAGAGTCTCTAGATAAGGGCTAGCTCCCTCTGATGTATCTTTTAGGCCCTGTATTCCCTACTGCTAACAAATAAATGAAAAAAAAGGGGGGGGATGAAAAGGGAGAAAGATGCTGAAAACAAAACCTAAACTACAAAGGTGATACACCAAAAAAGTTGATCCACTCAACCCAAACATACACTTTTCACAAGGAAGAAGCTCCCATACACTTCATTTGATGTGGGAAACTCTTCTGTATTAGTGAGTCAGGGGTGCGTAGAGATACAGGGAGGAAGAACTATCAAAGGTGTTCTGAGACACACTTTGGCAGCCTATTCACATGTGCCTATATTTCTGCTGTAGACACTTCTAGCAGACCTACAGAAGAAGAAACTTCACAATGCACTAGACATGCTGGAATCAATTTGTAAAAAGCATGAAAGAAAATGACTTAACACAAAAGAAAACAGACATATGTGTGAGTGCAAGTCCAAATGGAGGTAAAAATGCTAAGTCTTGATTCAAGATAAAATCCGGCAGAGTTCTGCCTTACAAGCTCGAGAGATTTTTGGGCAGAGCTTTGCCTTATGGGCTAAAAGAATCGATCCTTCTCAAAATGAGAATTTTTCAATATATAGCAAGAGGAGAAGAGTTAAAGGCGCCACTTTGGAAAAGACTTTGGCGCTCTTTCTTGCAATTTTGGCCCATGTGCGTTTGTGAGCATCGGGAAGAGGAAGTCACTATTGCTGATGTCATTCTTCTAGAAGAGGCCTGATGGAACCATGTTGTGTAATCGTTGGTCTTGACTTTGGCATTCAAACATTAATGTGAAAGCACGGGCCGTGCCTCTTTTCTTGTAAATAGACTATTCTTTCCAGATATTCACGCGGTTTGTCCCCTTATAAATGCAAAATAGAGAAAACAGGGTGCGCCGCTTACTGTTTGCGCCGTTTGATGACCACTTGGCAATAACTCGCCTCCCCTTTGCCATCTGGACTGTTTATCCGCTTCTGCACTTTGTCTCTTCCTGGTTTTGTCTCTTTCTAGCTCCTTCGGCCCTCGGGGCTATCTTCTGTTAATTCCTCGCGCTTTCCTGCTTGCCTTGGCCACTTTTTGCCGATTTCAATAAGTGACACATGGCGCATTCCGCTGTGAAATGAGCAGGACACGTGGCACCATCTGCTTGACTCAAAAGTTTTAGGCACCTTTTGAAGGTCCTGCTGAAGAGGACATGTGGCGGCTTCTGCTCTCTTTAGCAACAATACAGAAGCATTCGGGACTCATTTGGATTCACCACGGATGATGACATTTGGCAGCTTTCGCTCCCTTTAGCAATTTGTCCTGGGCCCACCACAATTCTTGCGGGACAAAAGGGAGAGATCGCGGATGTTGACACTTGTCGGCTTTCGCCGAGCTTTGCAGGGGACACGTGGCACGTTCCGCTTCTTTTAGAGAAAACATGTCGAAGCCTTCCGCGGTTGCCACTTGGCGTCTTCTGCGCTCTAGCTTTTTTTGGTGTAAAATTGACATTTGCGGGCCCGTCACTGTTTGAATACCAATGGCTAGTTCGCCGTGCTTGATTTTGACGTCTTCTGGCCCATCACCCCTTGGAATTTCTTTGGCCTTTCTCTTTCTTCGGCCTTTCTTTAGCTCCCTTTCCTTTGGGCTTTTGCTTTGGACCCTCCCGAAAGGAAGGTGTCCCTTCGACTTCTAGAGAAGTGCCTTTCTTTTTGGCCAAGAGTCCCCCGCAAGGGCACCTGCCCTTCGGGGTCCTTCAGCTCTCTTGGTTTTGAAATTCTTCGGAGTTTTCCCCACGGACAAAAAGTCCGCAAGAATTGTTTCGAGCACTTTGCCTTTGACCTTTCGGAATTTTTCTTGGGCTTTTCCTCCCACGGCCTTCCTCTGAATTTCTTTGAGCTTTTTGTCTGAAGGAATTCCTTTGGACAAAAAGTCCGAAGAAATTATTCTTGCCTTTGCCTTAGACTTTTTTTGCGGGATTTTTGTTTGTGGCTCTTCCGAATTCCTTCTGACTTTTTGTCCAAAGGATTTCTTCCTTTGCTTCTTTGACTGCCTTTGAAAAGTGCCCTTCGGGAAAAATGGAAACGACCCTTCCGAAGGGTACTTCTTTTGCCTTAGACAAATTTCCTCAAGAAACTTACCTCTTCGACCTTTCTCTGTGGCGTCTTTTGAAAGTGTTCCCTACCCTCTGCAAGGGCTCTTGAGTCCCGAACTACCCTCCGCAAGGGCACTTGAAATGGTCCATTTTGCGCCTAAGTGGGAACTTGCCTCTTCCTGCCAAGTCCGTAGAAATCCACGCCTGCAAAGTCCGTAGAAATCTCTGCAGAGTCCGTAGAAAAATTGTAGAGTCCGTAGAAATTTTTGGACTTGTGCAAAATCAAAAAAATGTACTGGCTCAGAACAGCAAGGGGAACAAGAGGGGGACTGATTTTGGCCTGTAGGACCAAAATGGTCAACACCTTGTTCACTTTGCAATTGTTTCTTGCCCTCGACAAGGACACTTGGGTCCGAAAACTGCCCTCTGCAAGGGCATTGGAATGGTCCCTTTGAACCAATCATTGAACTAATTGAGCGAACCAAGACGTTGAACCGATTGAGCGAACCAAGCCTTCGAAACGGGCGCTTGAACCAAATGAACTGAACCAACTCATTGAACTGAACCAACTCATTGAACCAATTGAACTGAATGGTTCAATGGTCCGAAGAAGCTTTTGTAGAACCCCTTTCATTGTTTGAACTGGTTCATCTTCCACTGGAAGACTTGTGTAACCCGAATTCGACTGCTCAGAACATTCAAGGGAAAAAGGGGACCAATTTTGGCCTGCAAGACCAAAATGGTCAACAAATTGGTGACTCTCAGGGGAAGCATGCCTGCTATGCTTAGAAACCAGTTGCCTTAAAAATCCATTGGGCACGGAGTCAAAGCGCAACTTGAAATAGTTAGCAACTGCCTTGAGATATCCAAGAACCAATCATGAGCTTTTACCCCAGACATAAGGGAAAAGACACACGAGGCTAAAAACACTACTTTTGCAAACAACACTTAGGGAAAACAGGTAACAAAACTGAAAGCAAACTACTATGTACAGCTAACCAAGTATATTTTCCTCCCTCCTGGATCAAAGGGAAAATTTCTTAAGTCCCCTTCCTGGCAAGGAAACTTATGGTGCCAAACAAGTGGCTGAATGGAATGGAGACTTGGTGACCTGCTCCTCTTGCCTACCACCTTGATTTGCTTGCATTTGAGTGGATCAGAGTCAAACATGCTTCCAACATATATGTACTCTTCTTGTTCTTGGAGCTTGTTGAAAACTGGTCCTTCATGCTGGTGCATCTCACCAAGAAATCGATGGCTATTGGCTCATCACCATAGGCCCTTTGATGTGCATGGTCCCTTTGCAGTGCATCATGGTTTGACTCGTTCCCTTCTGCTTCATTGAAGACCCTGTCAAACTCTTCCTGTGCTTCCTCATGGCTTTCTTGAAGAAGGGTGACTGTTGTGATGTCTGAAATGGAATCACAAACTGATTGCTCATCCCACAGAACATCACCTTCTTGTTCAAAACTCTCTTCTTCAAGACTTTCCTCAAGATGGACCAGCCTCTCCTTTTCTTGCTCAAGGATCAGAGTCTCTAGTTGTTCAAAGACATCCATTTGATCCTCCACTAACTCAGGCTCCACGGCATAGTTATCTTCCTCATCAAAGTAGCAAGGAAGTTCATCAAACAAGGGAGGAGAGAGGTCACCATGCTTACTTTCCTCTTCATATCGCTGGAACATCCGCATGTATGCATGACCAGCGTCTTCTACATTGCTGATGATGTCTTCCGAAGGAGCATCGATGATGATTTCTTCTTCTTTGACATCCATGATAGCCTCTTGAAAAACTGCAAATTGGATCTTTTCTTCCTCACTCGCCTCCTGCAAAATAGGTTCCTCCTTGAGAAGGGATGCAGTGGAAGGCTGATGATTAAAACCATGTGGAAGAGGAGGCAGTCCTTGAGCTAGAATCGAATGATTCTCCTCTTTCCATTTAGCCAGCACTTCATCTATATCAGGTGTGGCCTGATAGCTCTCTTGGGGGTGTGTGGATGTGGTGTGTTCAGACATGGAAACTATTGCGTCCATCACATGTTGGCTGAGGAATCTCGCTCTGGATTCCAACTCTGCAATTCTTTTGGCTGTCTTCTTGGAAGAGCCTTTCTTGGAGGTCACCAGCATCATCATGATGAGTAAGAGTAGCTTCATCTTCTTCGAGGTTTTGAGCAAAACCTTTCTCCTCCTTCCTGCCCCAAGATTCCACTGTTTGCTTCCAACTCATGACCTTGGGATTGGAATTTTGCTCGTGTGAACAGGCAGCAACTTTATCCTCTTTACGGTCCTGAGCTGGTTCATGATGTTCCTTCTTCCAGCTTGGGATCTGGAGATCATACTGAGAGACCTGAGAAAGTTGGGGAAGGTTAGGGAGGGTCTGCTCATGTACAAGAAGAGCTATTTGAAGAGAGGCGTGCTAGAAAGCTAGGCGCACGGGATTAAGAGCAGGATCGATTGATGCATCGGATAAGCTAGAATGAGCAAGTCCTATTTGATAGAAAGAATTTGATGCACAAGAGGGGGCTTTCTTTAGAATAGGAGGGGGCGCGCAAGGCTGGCTGTCTTGCACGAATAGATTCTTTCATTTTGCTACCTCCTCCTCCATGGATTGCAAGGCCTAAGCTTGCCTGAACAAACTCCTCTTTATACATCAGCTCCTGCTGATATCCATACTGCTCATTTAGTCTGTCAATCTCCATTACCTACTTCTCAAAATCCAGCGCCAATTCCATTATGGTTGTGAGACAACTAGGAGAGTTGCTTGAGGGGATTGCATGAATAGTCTGAGCTTGATCAAAACCATACGAAGGAAAACAAGGCCCATGATGCTGGACGATGGAATTATACATACAAAAATGTGATTTCTTGATGGCACCAGAACTACTTAACCAGTTGATTCAACTCGGAGTCGCCATTGGTGTTGATGAAAAAGCCTCCAAAGGCTGGTTGGTTGAAGAACACACCAAAAATTCTTCAACTCTTTGGACCAAACTTGTCCTAGTTGGTTCCACCGGGCATGCCAAAAATTGTTGACGCAGTGGATTGCACCCTGGACAGGGCGCTGAGCTCTTGTCTTCTACACACAACAATGGAAACTCCCCTCTTGCCTATGGGCCTGGCAAAACTGGGGAGAGAGTCTCTAAATAAGGGCTAGCTCCCTCTGATGTATCTTTTAGGTCTTGGACTTCATACTGCTAACAAATAAATGAAAAAGGGGGGGTTGAAAAGAGAGAATGCTGAAAACAGAACTTAAACCTAAACTAAAAGGTGATACACCAAAAAAGTTGATCCACTCAGCCCGAACATACACTTTTCACTAAGAACAAGCTCCCATACACTTCATTTGACACAAGGAATGCTTCTGCATCAGTGAGATAGGGGTCCATGGATATACAGGGAGGAAGAAACTACCAGAAGCGTCCTCAAACACACTATGGCAGCCTATTCGCAGGCACTTACACTCCTCTAGGGACACTTCTGGCAAACTTGCAAAAAAAAAGCTCACAATGCACTAGACATGCTGGAATCATTCTACGAAAGCATAAAGAAAAATGACTTAACACAGAACAAAGGCATAGACACATATGAAAGTGCAAACTCAGAGTGGAGGTAAAAATGCTAAGTCTTGATTCAAGGTAATATCCGGCAAAGTTCTGCCTTACAAACCCAAAGATTTTTGGGCAGAGCTTTGCCTTACTGCCTAAGAGATTTTTGGGCAGAGATTTGCCTTACAAGCTAAGAGATCCCTATACAAATGAGAAGTTTACAATATATAGAGAGAGAAGAAAAACGTGGCTATTTTTGGAAAAGACTTTGGCGCCCCTTTTTACAAGTGGCCCATGTGTGTTCCGATCCTTGGGAAGAGGAAAGTCGCTTGATAGATAATGTTGTGTCGGCTCTTGCTTTGACTTTAGGCATTTAAAAACATAGGCCGCGCCGTTTGTCCACAAACAAGACTGCTCCTTAAAGGCACCCACACAGTTTGTCTGCTCATAAATGTAAAATGGAGAAAAAAGGGTCGCGCCGTTCACTGTTTGCATCCCTTGATGACCACTTGGCAAGCATTGTTCCAACCGCTGGAGTAACTCCATGAGTCGACACCTTCCTTCGCCACTTGGACTCTTTTGTCTGTTCCTGCACTTTCTTCTGCTAATTCTTCATGTCTTTCTCGCTTGCTTTGGCTGCTTTTCAATGATCTCAACAAGTGACACGTGGCGTGTTCCGCTATGAAACAGGGGAGGACACAGTAGCATCTGCTTAACTTATAGAAGCTTTAGACACCTTTTGAGAGTCCTGCGGAAGATGACACATGGCGACTTCCGCTAAGTTTTAGAAACAATACAGAAACACTTGGGACTCATTTGGATTCACACGGATGATGACACTTGGCAGCTTCCGCTCTCTTTAACAATTCATCCGGGGCCCACCACAGTCTTTACTTAATAACGTAACGAAAGGAAGAAAATCGCAGATTTTGACACTTGTCGGCGTCCGCCGAGCTTTACAAGGGATACGTGGCACGTTCCGCTGCTCTTAGAAAAACATGTGAAAACCTTTCGCAGTTGCCACTTGGCGACCTCCGCGAAACTCTGAGGGAAGCTTATTGAAAGAAGCTTTGAAACTCGGATGCAGACACTTGTCGCGCTCTACCGAATTTTACAAGGGACACGTGGCACATTCCGCTGCTTGGGCTTTTTCCTAGTTGGCTCTCAAGAATTTAAAGATCAAATGGTATTTTCTTGCTGTAAAATTGACATTCGCGGGCCCATCATCGTTTGAAAACCAACAGCTAGTCTATTTCCATGAGATTGACGGCTTTGGAGACGTCACCGTCCTTGGCAAATCCTTCGGTTCTTTTCCCTTGTTTTGGCCTTTTTTGCTCCGGTCTGGCTTTTGCTTTGGACCCTCCTGAAGGGAAGGTGACCCTTCGGCTTTGGAGAAGTGTCCTTCATTTTGGTCGAGAGTCCCCCGCAAAGGCACTTGCCCTTCGGGGTCCTTTGGCTCCTTGGTCTTGAAATCCTACGAACAAAATGCCCGAATGAATTCCTTCGGACATTTTGTCCAAAGGATTTCTTCCTTTGCTTTTCGCTTATTTCCCCAGGTCTTTTCACTCGGCCACTTTTCCCACGGATAAAAAGTCTGCAAGAATTGTTTCACTGCGACGCTTCCCTTTGCTTGACCTTCAGAATTTCTTCAGGTTTTTCTCCCGCGGCTTTTTCTCCGAATTTCTTCAGACTTTTTGTCCAAAAAAATTCCTTCGGACAAAAGTCTGAAAGAAATCATTCTTGCCTTGTCTTTCCATCTCACGGAAATTTTCTTTCGAAGAATTTCTTTGGACAAAATGTCCGAAGGAATTCCTTTGGACATTTTGTCTGAAGAAATTCTCTTGTGCACTTCCCCGAAGGAAATTCCAACTTGCCTTGTGTTGATGCAGTGGATTGCACCCTGGGCAGGAGGCTGGGCTCCTGCCTTCCACACGCAACAATGGAAATTCCTCTCTTGCCTGTGGGCCTGACAAAACTGGGGGGAGAGTCTCTAGATAAGGGCTAGCTCCCTCTGATGTATCTTTTAGGTCCTGGACTTCCTACTGCTAGTAAATAAATGATAAAAGGGGGGATGAAAAGGGATAAAAATGCTGAAAACGGAACCTAAACTTAAATTAAAAAGGTGATACACCAAAAAAAATTGATCCACTGAGCCTGAACATACACTTTTCACCAAGAAGAAGCTCCCATACACTTCATCTGATGTGGGAAACTCTTCTGTATCAGTGAGCTAGGGGTCCGCGGATATATAGGGAGGAAGAACTACCAAAGGTGTTCTGAGACACACTTTGGCAACCTATTCACATGCGCCTATATTCCTGCTGTTGACACTTCTGACAGACCTGCAGAAGAAGAAACTTCACAATGCACTAGACATGCTGGAATTGTTCTGTGAAAGCATAAAAGAAAATGACTTAACACAAAAATAAAACATAGACATATGCGTGAGTGCAAGTTCAAATGGAGGTAAAAATTGCTAAGTCTTGATTCAAGGTAAAATTTGGCAGAGTTCTGCCTTACAAGACCGAGAGATTTTTTGGGTAGAGCTTTGCCTTATGGGCTAAGAGATATGGATCCTTTATAAAATGAGAATTTTACAATATATAGAGAGAAAAAAGAGAACTTGACGCTTTCTGGGAAAGACTTTGGCACTCCTTTTTCAAGTGGCCCATGTGCGTTCCGAGCCTTGGGAAGAGGAAGCCGTTTGGTTGTCGGCTCCTACTTTGACTTTGGCATTCAAACATTAATGTGAAAGCACGGGTCGCACCTCTTTTTTGCAAACAGACTGCTCCCTTCAAGGCAATTACGCGGCTTGTCTGCTCATCACTGCAAAATGAAAAAAATGGGTCGCGTCGTTCACTGTTTGCGCCTCTTGATGACCAATTTGTAGGCACTGTGTCAACCACTGGAGTAACTCCTTGAGTCGACACCTTTTTTCGCCACTTGGACTATTTTGTCCGTTTCTACACTTTGTCTCTTCTTGGTTTTGTCTCTTTCTGGCTCCTTCGGCCCTCAAGGCTATCTTTTGCTAATTCTTTGCGCTTTTCATTGATTTCAATAAGTGACACGTGGCGTGTTCCGCTGTGAAATGGGTAGGACACGTGGCAACATCCGCTTAGCTTATAGAAGCTTTAGGCACCTTTTGAGAGTTGCGGAAGAGGACACGTGGCGGCTTCCGCTGAGCTTTAGAAACAATACATAAGCATTCAGAATTCATTTGGATTCATCATGGATGGTGACACTTCGCAACTTTAGCTCTCTTTAGCAGTTCACCCGGGGGCCACCACAGTCTTTACTGAACAAAAGGGTGTCCACGGACGTTGACACTTGTCGGCTTTCATCGAGCTTTACAGGGGACACGTGGCACGTTTCGTTGCTCTTAGAAAAAACATGTCAAAGCCTTCCGCAGTTGCCACTTGGCGCTCTCCGCGAAACTCTAAGGGAAACTTGTCGAAAAGGGCTTTGGAACTCGGATGTAGACACTTGCGCTCTGTCGGGTTTCGCAAGGGACACGTGGCATGTTCTGCTGCTTTTAGGGGCAAATCATCATGTGTCCCGGCAAATGACACTTGGCAGCTTCCGCTTTCAAGCCTTTTTTGGTGTAAAATTGACGTTCGCGGGCCCATCACTGTTTGAAAACCAATGGCTAGTTTGTCGTGCTTGATTTTGACGTCTTCAAGCCTATCACCCCTTAGAATTTCTTCGGCCTTTTCTGTTCCGGTTGGGCTTTTGTCTCGGCCAACTTTCCTGCGGACAAAAAGTCCGCAAGAATTCCTTTGATCACTTCTTTGGAGTTTTCCCTCAGGCTCTTTTTTCTCAGATTTTCTCACGGCTACTTTTTCCCGCAGACAAAAGTCCACAAGAATTGTCTTTGCTCGTTCCTTTCCTTCGGCGATTTTCTTCGGGTTTTTTACCCGCGGCTCTCTCCCGAATTTCTTTGGACTTTTTGTCCGAAGGAATTCCTTCGAACAATAAGTCCGAAAGAAATCATTCATGTCTTTTGCCTCATCTTTGTTTATTTGCGCGGAACTTTTCTGAAGGATTTCTTCGGACAAAAAGTCCGAAGGAATTCCTTCGGACATTTTTTCTGAAGAAATCCTCTTCTTTGCCTTCCGAAGGAAACTTACCTTTTCGGTTTTCTCTGTGGGCTCCTTTCAAATGTTCCCTACCCTCCGCAAGGGCACTTGAGTCCCGAACTACCCTCCGCAAGGGCACTTCGAATGGGTCCATTTTGCGCCTAAGTGGGAACTTGTCTCATTTGAACCGAGCCGTTGAACCAATTGAATGAACTAAGCCATTGAACCGAGCCATTGAAACAAGCCATTGAAGCAATTGAATATGAGCCAATTGAATTAAATAGTTCAATGGTCCAAAGAAACTTTGTAGAAGCCCCTTTCATTCCTCGAACTGGTTCATCTTCTGTTGGAAGACTTGTGCAACCCGAAATGAACTGGCTCGGAACAACAGGAAAAAGGGGGGACCGATTTTGCACTGTACGACCAAAATGGTCAACAAATTGGCGACTCCCAGGGGAAGCATGCCTACTATGCTTAGAGACCAGTTGCCTTGAAGTCCATTGGGCACGGAGTCAGAATGTAGCTTTGAAAAAAAGCTAACTTTGAGAGATCCAAGAATCAAACATGAAGCTTTTTACCCCAGACACAAGGGAAAACACACACAAGACTAAAAACACTACTTGTGCAAACTGCACTTAGGAAAAACAGGAAAGAAAACTGAAAGCAAACTACTATATACAGCTAACCAAGTATATTTGCCTCCCTCCTGGATCAAAGGGAAAATTTCTTAAGTCGCCTTCCTGGGTAGGAAACTTATGGTGCCAAACAAGTGGTTGAATGGAATGGAGACTTGGTGACCTGCTCCTCTTGCCACCTTGATTGGCTTGCATCCGAGTGGATTAGAATCAAACATACTTCCAACATATATGTACTCTTCTTGTCTTTGGAAGCTTGTTGAATGCTGGTCCTTCATGCTGGTGCATTTCACCAAGAAATCAATGGCTGTTGGCTCATCACCATAAGCCCTTTGATATGCATAGTCCCTTTGCAATGCACCATGGTTTGACCCGTTTCCTTATGCTTCATTGAAGACCCTGTCAAACTCATCCTCTGCTCCCTCATGGCCTTCTTGAAGAAGGGTCACTGTTGTGATGTCTGAAATGGAATCACAAACTGATTATTCTGTTGACGCAGTGGATTGCACCCTGGGTAGGAGGCCGAGCTCCTGCCTTCCACACGCAACAATGGAAACTCTCCTCTCGCCTGTGGGACCGGCGAAGCTGGGGGGAGAGTCTCTAGATAAGGGCTAGCTCCCTTTGATGTATCTTTTAGGTCCTGGATATCCTACTGTTAACAAATAAATGAAAAAAAGGGGGGTTGAAAAGGGAGAAAGATGCTGAAAACAGAACCTAAACCTAAACTAAAAAGGTGATACACCAAAAAAGTTGATGCACTTAGCCCGAACATACACTTTTCACCAAG
This sequence comes from Torreya grandis, assembly GCA_037957365.1. Classification (NCBI taxonomy): domain Eukaryota; kingdom Viridiplantae; phylum Streptophyta; class Pinopsida; order Cupressales; family Taxaceae; genus Torreya; species Torreya grandis. The sequence continues at coordinate 7,803,355 of JARHVA010000009.1, read as the reverse complement.
AAGATGCTATCATACACTTCATCTGATGTGGAAAACTCTTCTATATCAGTGAGTCAGGGGTCCGTAGAGATACAAGGAGGAAGAACTATCAAAGGTGTTCTGAGACACACTTTGGCAGCCTATTCACATGCGCCTATATTCCTGTTGTAGACACTTCCAAAAGACCTGCAGAAGGAGAAACTTCACAATGCACTAGACATGCTGGAATCATTCTGTGAAAAGCATAAAAGAAAATGACTTAACACAAAAAGAAAATATAGACATATGCATGAGTGCCAGTCCAAATGGAGGTAAAAATGCTAAGTCTTGATTCAAGGTAAAATCTGGCAGAGTTCTGCCTTACAAGCTCGAGAGATTTTGGGCAAAGCTTTGCCTTACGGGCTAAGAGAATGGATCCCCCTTTCTCAAAATGAGAAGTTTACAATATATAGAAAGAGGAGAAGTAAAGGTGCCACATTGGAAAAGACTTTGGCACTCTTTGACAATTTGGCCCATGTGCATTTGAGAGCATCAGGAAGAGGAAATCACTGTTGCTGATGTCATTCTTCTAGAAGAGGCCTGCTAGAACCATGTTGTGTAATCGCCGGTCTTGACTTTGGCATTCAAACATTAATGTGAAAACACGGGCCACGCCTTTTTTCTGCAAACAAGACTGCTCTTTCCAGATATTAACGCGGTTTGTCCCCTTATAAATGCAAAATGGAGAAAACAAGCCGCACCGCTTACTGTTTGCGCCGTTTGATGACCACTTGGCAAACACTGTTCCAACTACAAGAATAAATTCTTGAGTTGACACCTCTCTTTGCCACCTGGACTGTTTGTCTGCTTCTGCACTTTGTCTCTTCCTGGCTCCTTCGGCCCTCGGGGCTATCTTCTTGGCGGGTCACTGAGTTCATTCGCGCCCTGTCCTTAAGCTCTTTTCAAAATCAACGGCTATTTCACCGCTTTGAAATTGACGTTCGTGGGCCCGTCACTGTTTGAAAACCAACGGCTAGTTTGTCATGCTTGATTTTGACGTCTTTAGGCCTGCCACCCCTTGGAATTTCTTCAGCCTTTCCTTTCTTTCGGCTTCTTGTTTTGCATCCTCCCAAAGGGAAGGTGTCCCTTTGGCTTTGGAGAAGTGTCTTTCTTTTTGGCTGAGAGTCCCCCGCAAGGGCACCTGCCCTTCGGGGTCCTTCGGCTCCTTGGTCTTGAAATTTTTCAAGCAAAATGTCCAAAGGAATTCCTTCGGACATTTTGTTTGAAGGATTTCTTCCTTTGCTTCTTCGCTTATTTCCCCAGGTCTTTTCACTTGGCCACTTTTTCCATGGATTTTCTCTCGACTACTTTTCCTGCGGGCAAAAAGTCTGCAAGAATTGTCTCGCTCGTTCCTTTTCCTTGGAGTTTTTCCTTGGATTTTTGTCAAGCAGCTTCTCCCAAATTTCTTTGAACTTTTTGTCCGAAGGAATTCCTTCAGACAAAATTCCAAAAGAAATCATTCTCGCCTTTGCCTTGTCTTTTCCGCGGCGGGATTTTCTTCCGAAGAATTTTTTCAGACATTTTGTCCAAAGAAATGCTCTTCTTTGCCTTAAACAAATTTCCGAAGGAAACTTACCTTTTCGGCTTTCTCTGTCGCCTCTTTGCAAATGTTCTCTGCCCTCCACAAGGGCACTTGGAATGGCCCATTTTGCGTCTAAGTGGGAACTTGTCTCTACCTGCAGAGTCCGTAAAAACTCTCTGCAGAGTCTGTAGAAATGCCTGCAAAGTCCGTATAAATCCCTGCAGAGTCCGTAGAAACTGTCCCTGTAGAGTCCGTAGAAATTTTTGGACTTGTGCAAAATCAAGAAAAGAACTGGCTCAGAACAACAGGGATATAAGGAGACCAATTTTTGGCCTATTTGACCAAAAATGGTCAACATCTCATCCCATAGAACACCTCTTTGTTCAAAACTCTCTTCTTCAAGGTTTTCCTCAAGAGAGACTAGCCTCTCCTTTTCTTGCTCAAGGATCAGGGTCTCTAGTTGTTCAAAGACATTCTCCTGATCCTCCAACTTTGGCTCCATGGCATGGTCATCTTCCTCATCGAAGCAACAAGAAAGTTCATCAAACATGGGGAGAGAGAGCTCACCATGCTTACATTCCTCTTCGTATTGCTGGAACATCTGCATGTATGCATGACCTGCGTCTTCTCCATTGCTGATGACGTCTTCAAAATGCGTTGTTGATGCAGGAAATTGCACCCGAGGCAAGGAGGTCGAACTCCTGCCTTCTCCTCGCAACATGGAAACTCCTCTCTCGCCTGTGGGACTGGCGAAGCTTAAGGGGAGAGTCTCTAGATAAGGGCTAGCTCCCTTTGATGTATCATGTTTGTTTTAGCAAGTACAAACATAGGCATATATATATATAATATATATATATATATATAGCTATATAATGGGGGAGATGAAAAGGGAAAGGAGAATGCAAGAAACAAGCCTACTCTAAGGAGGTGATACACCAAAACAAGATGACCTTCCCACACCCACTCTCAAAATCAGACAAACACATGTATACGCTTCACCCTTGGCAGAAGAAGCAGTCTGCAAAACTTGACAGGGAGGTTTAAATGAAAAATGCAGAAAAAAGAGGTTCACCAAAGGTGCTGTAAGAGGCACTTTGTAGATAATCCCTTCTGTTCTACACTCCAAAATAGAACTCTTCTCCTATCAACTGCAGATGGTGCCTTGTAGATAGCTGGTCTGTTGGTGTTGAACCTGTGAGAGCATCAAAAGACAATGACTGAACACAAATCAAACACTCAGGGCATACACAGAATATCTATCCAAGAAGAGGTAAAAAAGCTGCTTTGATTGATTCAGGTGAAAATTTTAACAGGGCTGCGCCTTGTAAAATTCGTGAAAAGATGATTACAAAATGACCAAGTTTGCAATATATATGGAAAGTCCAAGAGGTTCATTTGGCGCTCATTGGTTACAAGTGGCCTATTGCGTCTATTCATGAAAGGAAACAAGTCGCTCAAAATCATTAATGAATTGTGCGCTTTGTCCCCTTGAAATCTGCCTTTGTCAAGGTTAATACGCGATTTGCCTTCTCATTTAATGAAAAATAGAGAAAACTGGTTGCTTTACCAGCCGCTTGCATCTCAAATGATCAATTCGTTGGCACTATTTCACCTACTGGAGTTGCTTCTCAAATTAGCGCCAGTTGGACTGCCTGCTTACTCATTCCTTGCTTGTCGCTTTGGTTTTCCTCCATTTTGTCTTATCTGGTTCATTCGGCCCCTGGGGCGAACATTCAGGGGGGTCACTGCGTTTTGAGCTCCTTTCCATGTTTAGCGCTTTTTCTTTTGAAGGCAAACGGCTACTTTGCTTCATTAATTTTGAGGTCCTCTAGGACGTGCTCGGGCCTTATGACTTCTTCTGCGGCTTGCTGGCTTTGGGCCCTCTTAATTTCTTCACGGGCACTCTTTCCTTGTATACTTCGGCAGGTCGCTTGGCTCTTTGGACTGCTGCCGGGTCTTTGAATGTTTCCGTGGACATTTTTCCATGGACAAAAGTCCGCGGAAATTCTGTCCACCTTTGCCTTTGCTTGAAGCTTAATGTGTTAGCGGCCCGAATTCCTTAGTCGACTTCGAACAAATTGAACTTTTAACCTGAGCTTTGAACTTACCCGGGTCTTCTCCTTTGAAGTGCCGGCCCTTCGGAAGGGCACTGAGCCTTTAAACTTACCCTTCGATTCAAGGGCATGCCCTTGAACCAAGCTTTGAACCAGGCCGTTGAACCAAGCCATTGAACTCTTTATTGAACTGAACCCGTTGAACCAAAATGGTTCAATGGTTCAATCGTTGCGCGCCAATGACTGCTGAACTGGATCCGATGGCCTTCTTCGTTGAACTGAGCCGTTTGAACCAAAATGAGAAAACACTGGCATTGAAGTTGTTCAACCTAGAAACATTGTCTTCGAAAAGCGAATAAAGAAGGTGAACGATTTTTTGGCCTGGGGCAAAAATTGGTCAACAGTTGGCGACTCACAGGGGAAGCGTGCCTGCTACGCGTAAAGACCAGTTGCCTTGAAAAATCCATTGGGCATGGAGTCAAATAGTAACATTAGAAACCAACAATAGCTCTGTCAAAACTTAGAACCAACCACGCAGATCTACCTCCACGAAATGAAAACACACACAAGACTAAGAAAACTACTACCTATGCAACAACACTTAGGGAAAATAGGAAAGAAAGCAAGGAAAAATATGTACAAGCGAACCCAAAAATCAGTGGCAACGCTTCAGATATATCCCATTAATTGGGATACGTAGTTCTTCGCCATCCAACCTAGAAAGTTGGAATGCATTATGCTGCTTGCACTGAGTAATCATGTAAGGACCGCTCCATAGGGCGTCGAATTTTGCATGTTTTCCAGGCTTAGCTCGATCTTCGTCCCATTTTAGGACAATGTCTCCTTCAGAGAAATCTCTTGACAAAGATTTCTTGTCGAAGTGCCTTTTTACTTGCTGTTGGCGACTGGTCATAGAAGCCATAGCCCGATCCCTTACCTCTTGGAGCTCCATTAGCTCACACAACCTGACCTCCATGCTGGTTCCTTCTTCAAATTGTAGCTGGTGGGCGAAATCCAATGCTGGCAACTCCAGGGAGATGGGAAGCCTAGCTTCCCTTCCATACACGATCGTATATGGAGAATTTTTGATCGCTCTCTTCGGAGTAATTCAGTCGGCCAATAGAGCTGTCTTTAGCTTGGCATGCCAGGTCCTCTGATTTTCTTTCGTAGTCCTCGTTATGATTCTGATCAGATTTTTGTTGGTGGACTTAGCCAGCCCATTCCCCTACGGTTAATAATTTGATGAAGTGTTGAGGTATATGCCATACCTTAGCGCCCATTCACATGTTTTAGCTCCTAGAAAAGCCAAGGCATTATCTGAGATTATGGTGGCTGGAACCCCAAATATTGTTACCAGGTCCTCATAAAACTCTAGGACTGCGCTTTCATTTGCCTCTTTCAGAGCGACGGCCTTCACCCACCTGGTGAAATAATCCGTAGCAGTCAGGACCCATTTGTGTCCAGCACTGGAGGGAGGATTGATCATCCCTATGAAATCCAAGCCCCACTGCATGAATGGTTGCTCAACTTGGATGGGTTGTAGAGGCAAGGCAGCCAATTGTTGCTTTTCGTCAAAAAGTGCACACTTCTGGCACTTCCTTACCCAGGCATGGGTGTCCTTGAAAAGAGTAGGCCAAAAATAGCTAGCTCTCATTATCCTTGCTGCCGTAGCTCTAGGAGCGAAATGACCACCTGCTGGCCCATCATGGAACTCAGCCAATACCTTATCAGCCTGGTTTGGGTCAATACACCTCAGGAGGACCCTAGAGAAATCTCTCCTAAAAAGTACTTCATCAACCAAAACATAAAGGAGAGACTGGAGTTTAAAATACCTTCTTCTGGTCTTACCAAGACCCTGTGGGCACTCACCAGTGTAAGAAAACGCCTTAGGTCCAATGTCCAATCCTTTATGACAACTGGCTCTTCTGCAGTGTCTGCATCGTGAATTAACAAGTTGTCTTCCCTCTCTTGCTTTAAGTTTGCAGTGAGTTGTTCGCACAGGCCCCTTCCCCTCACCAGCTTGGTGATCTTGATGTCTACATCATACTCTATCACTTTGGTAATCCACCCTACCCTCTTCTCATTCGGGTCTCGATTGGTCAAAAAATTCTTGACGCCAGGGTGTGGGACCATGAGGTGAATCTTGCTGTTAAACAACATATGCCTGAATTACTTTAGGCTTCGCACTACTGCCAGGACTTGCTTCTCTACATACGTGTACCTAACTTCAAAATCCTCTAATCTTTGGCTGAAAAAAGCAAGTGGCTGTTCAAAGTCATCACCGTTAGCTTGGGTAAGCATGGTGGATATCACTTCTTCATTGCTGAAAGTGTAGAGGTTGAAGTCCTTGTTGAAGTCGGGGCTGATCAAAGTGGGACCCTGGGTTATGGCCTGCTTGATGGCCTCAAAGCTGTCTTTCCTTTGAGCTGTCCATTTGAATTCCTCACCCTTCTTCAGCATAGGGGTGAGTGGCTTAACTATCTCTGCAAAATTCGGAATGAATCTCCAAATAAAATTAATTCTGCCAAAGAAACTTTGTAGGGTTTTCTTGTGCTTCGGTAGGGACATCTCCAAGATAGAGCAAACTCTCTCGGGGTCAATGGATAAGCCCTCCTTGGACACAATGTGGCCAAGGAGTTTCCCTTCATGAACAGCAAACACGCACTTCTTTGGATTAAGAGAGATGCCAAACTCCCTACACCTTTCAAAAATTTGCCTGAAGTGTTTTATATGTTAGCTCGATTTTTTGGAGAATACCGTCACATCGTCGAGGTAGACCAGCACATTGTTCCTCATCAAGCCTCCAAAAGCCATATCTATGGCTTGCTAAAAGGTAGCACCAGCATTAGATAGCCCAAAAGGCATCTTCTTGTAGGCAAACGTCCTCCATTTAATAGTGAAGACTGTTTTGTGCTGATCACAACCTCGCACTAGAATCTGATTATACCCTGAATAACCATCCAGGAGGGAGAAACGCTCGTTAACTATTACCTTCTGAAGAATCCGCTTTATGCTTGGAAGGGGATAATGATCCTTTAAAGAGACTTTATTAAGGTCTCTAAAGTCGACGCACAGCCTGATCTCCCCATTCTTTTTTCTAACAGGAACAAGGTTGGCTAGCCAGCTAGAATGCTTGATTAGAAATATAATTCCGGACTCAATCAATTTGGCCAATTCCCTTTGCATGAGGGGCTCAATTGTCGGATTTACAGGTCTTTGCTTTTGAATGACTGGCCTAGCACCTTCTTCTAATTCAATAGTGTGCTGGGCAAGCCTTGGGTCGAAGCCCTTTAAGTCGCTGTAATCCCAAGCAAAGACATCAGAGAACTCCTGACACAACAAAACAAAAGCCCACCTTTCTTAAAATGTGCAGACTTTTCCAAGCGCAAGCAGCTTGTCCTTGAAGATTTCAACCCTTTCGTAATCCTCCTCTTGGGTTGTGATGCATGCCTTGTCATTTCTTAATTGGTCATCTCTATTGAATATGCTTTCAAGCGTGACTAGCCCTTTAGGGAGTTTATTGTTCTTCAACTAAACAATCTGATTGCCGTACTGCTGCTGCAATTTCACTTGATTTTGTGTTGCAAATTCAGCTTCTTCTTGTAAGAAAAAAGCTATTTGCTGGTCGCTTTCGAAAACTTGCCAATTTGCAATGTTGTCAAGAACTGAAGGCCGAACCACCACCTTCAGGTAGTGCGAACCACAGTCTCGGCTTATTTCCTTTGAAACGTCAAACTGGGCGCCAATTGCTGCCAGTCTATCCGCTTGTTTGTTTTGCTCTCTGGGAACGGAGGTAATATTGAAAGCAAGAAAATCCTCCACCAAGTCCCAAACTCTATGCTTGTAAGACTTCAGCAAAGAATTCTTGGTCAGATTTAGGCCCCTCACTTGATTTACAATCAGCTTGTTGTCTCCCAAAACTTGCATCTCTTTAATCCCTCTTTTTCTTGCCCATTCAAGGCCATGTATAAGAGATTCGTATTCTGCAACATTACTCATGCAAGAGAATTGGAACCGAAAAGCTGAAAAGTACCTTTCTTTTGCAGGGGAGACCAGCATCGCCCCACCTCCAGTGCCTAGCTTACTTCTGGAACCGTCAAAATATAGCTGCCATAGGCCAAGGTCTTCTTTGCTTGCTTTCATTAAATTTGGCATGAAAGCGCCCTCTTCGTGCATGCAATAGACTCCAAGGTCTGCCTCCTCAATGAACTTGTATGGATCATGTTCAAAATTATCATTTCCCCACTCATCCAAGAGTAAGTCTGCAACTCCTTCAAGGGCAGAGGACGGAGCTTGGTCTATCTGGGACTCTTCTGAGTCGATGATTGTGTAACTGACATTTGTTGCCTTGGGCATGTATGGTTCCAAATGGTCCTTGTAGAGTGGCTCAGACTCGATTTTCACTTTGGTCCCATACTTGGTTCTAAAAACTATATATGACCAATTCGCTGCTAGATAGCCACCTATCTTTGACGTGAAGTCCCTGGACAAGCAAATTGCGAAATAAGGAGGAACATCCGCTACCACTACATCATGGGGAATTGAGAAGGTTGGGCAAGCATGCAGTGTTAGGCCTAAACCCTTCACAATCCCAACTATTTTTGCAGGTGTCCCATCTAGCTGCAGGATGCCTTTGTTCATCTCTTTATACTTCAGTCCCATCTTGTCAGCAATACACTTGGGCATTACTGAGGTGCTAGCCCCGCTGTCAATTATGCAGTTGTGTACCAAGAAATCCCCTATAACCAAGGATACATAGAAAGGGGGAGTTTTTTCTTCTTTCTTTACCTGACCTGAAGTAGAAGGCTGTCCATTTGTCATCAAGACATTATCAGTGCTTGTTGGGATGGCTGGACAATCCAGCTCATGCAATTCCTTCTTCAACATGTCTTTCTGGCCTGGAAGAGACAAGGAATCCCATAAAGAGATATTCATATGCAGCTTCTTCATTTGGTCTACTATATTGATTTGAGGGCTGCCTCCCTTCAAGTTTTATTTGGGGTTGACTCTAGGCTGAATTGTAGGCTGAGGGGCTGAAGGTGTAGATGGCTGCCTGAAATTTGGGGCTTTTGAATTAGAGTGCAATGGAGGAGGCGCTGTTGCCGTCTGAGTAGTAGCTTGGGCCTCTGACACCACTCTTCTTTTAAACCTTGTGTTGGCTGCAACACAATCAGCCTGTTGTTTGCAACGCCCACATAATTTATTGAATAAAATTTCCCTTCTAGGTGATTCATCAGGGTGGAATCAGGCTGGGCCTGATTGCTACTTGCGCTGGGTTGCATTGAAGGCTCAAGGACCTGAGACTGAGCAGTTGTTTGGTTGTCTGCATTCTGAAAATAGTTCATCATCTCATTTGTGTAAACAGCCTGTTCTTGATTATACCCCATGTTCGAACAACTCGACTACTCTTGTATTAGATTGTTCTGAACTGGCACCATGACTTTAGATGATGAAAGGGGGCCTGAGTTGTAATTTTGAAAAGGCTTGGTCTGAGTGAGCTGACCCTGTCCTTGATTATAGCCTTGAAAAGGGGATCTAGGGGCTTGACCACAGTGCTAATATCCCTGATTCGGCCTGTTGCTTTGAGCTTGCTGCCTTTTAAGAGCTACAAGTTCATTTGACATGCTTTGCAACAGGGTTTTAACCTCGTGAAGCTCATTAGATGGAGCGGCAGCTAGTTTCTCTATGGTAGGTAGAGGAGCCAATGTGGGAGCAACGGTCTGAGTTGGGGGCAGCATTTCTAAGAAAAGTGGCATGTGAGGCCTAGAGGCTATTTTTCCAGCCTGAACTAAGCAATTTTCAGCTGCTATGGCTATATCATAAGCATCAAGCAGTATATGCCCTCCCATAGATTGGATCATCACAGCAATATCGTTGTTTAATGCCTTTAAATAGTACAAGAAAGCATAGTTGAGGGTTGGTCTTACCAAGATGGAAATTCTATCCCAAGTCTTTTGAAAATGCGTGTTGAAGTCCTGCATATACTCGTGTGGAGCTCTCTTTATGGTTGTCAGCTGCTCAGCAAGTGAGAGGTCGTCACTCTTTTTTCCAAAACGATCTGTCAACTGAGTCCCCAACTCATTCCAAGAATGTATTGACTTCACAGGCAAAGTGCCATACCAGTCAAGAGCTTTGCCTTTCAGAGACAAAGCTAGCAGTATGATGGCAATATTTTCTTCTATTACATTGTGAATATTGCAAAGGTTGGCAATATTCTTAATATGCTCGACAGCTGTAATAGGCCCCAATCCATCGAAAAAAGGCACATTCTTTAGAGCTGTTCCCAAAATTGGGTCGTAGCGTGGGAGATTCAAGGGGCTTTCACCACAAAAAGCCGCAAAAGGCAATGCCATGTCTGGGATTGGCTATAACTGGGGTTTTGCTGCGACTGTGTCTCTTATAACAGGCCTAGGAGGATTGATTGCTGGATAAGGACGGGTTTTCTCAAATCATAGTCTTTTAGTAGAGTTTAAAGGTAACTCAACGAATTTGAAAGGAACCCCTCTTGAAGCAGACCTTGTGGTGACCTTAGGCATAGAAAGTTAAGCAACTGGTCTTAATTAGAGAACTGAAGCTCTTATCAGTGGAGTCGCCAGATGCTGAAAAACTTGAAATTGCTGTGACAGGACCAGCATCAATCCTGAAACCTCTCTGAGTTATCAAACTGTATGTCCCACCGGGCATGCCAGAACTGTTGACGCAAAAAATTGCACCCGGGGCAAGGAGGTCAAATTCCTGCCTTCTCCTCGCAACATGGAAACTCCTCTCTCGCCTGTGGGACTGGCGAAGCTGGAGGGGAGAGTCTCTAGATAAGGGCTAGCTCCTTTTGATGTATCATGTTTGTTTCAGCAAGTGCAAACACAGGCATATATATATATATATATATATATATATATATAGCTATATAATTAGGGGGATGAAAAGGGAAAGGAGAATGCAAAAAACAAGCCTACTCTAAGGAGGTGATACACCAAACAAGATGACCTTCCCACACCCACTCTTAAAATCAGACAAACACATGTATACGCTTCACCCTTGGCAAAAGAAGCAGTCTGCAAAACTTGACAGGGAGGTTTAAATGAAAAATGCAGAAAAAAGAGGTTCACCAAAGGTGCTATAAGAGGCACTCTGTAGATAATCCCTTCTGTTCTACACTCCAAAATAGAACTTTTCTCCTATCAGCTGCAGATGGCACCTTGTAGATAGCTGGTCTGTTGGTGTTGACCCTGTGAGAGCATCAAAAGACAATGACTGAACACAAATCAAACACTCAGGACATACACAAAATATCTATCCAAGAAGAGGTAAAAAAGCTGCTTTGATTGATTCAGGTGAAAATTTTAACAGGGCTGCACCTTGTAAAATTCGTGAAAAGATGATTACAAAATGACCAAGTTCGCAATATATATGGAAAGTCCAAGAGGCTCATTTGGCGCTCATTGGTTACAAGTGGCCTATTGCGTCTATTCATGAAAGGAAACAAGTCGCTCAAAATCATTAATGAACTGTGCGCTTTGTCCCCTTGAAATCTGCCTTTGTCAAGGTTAATACGCGATTTGCCTTCTCATTTAATGAAAAATAGAGAAAACCGGTTGCTTTACCAGCCGCTTGCATCCCAAATGATCAATTCGCTGGCACTATTTCACCTACTAGAGTCGCTTCTCAGATTAGCGCCAGTTGGACTGCCTGCTTACTCATTCCTTGCTTGTCGCTTTGGTTTTCCTCCATTTTGTCGTCTGGTTCATTCGGCCCCTGGGGCGAACATTCAGGCGGGTCGTTGCATTTTGAGCTCCTTTCCATGTTTAGCGCTTTTTCGTTTGAAGGCAAACGGCTACATTGCTTCATTAATTTTGACATCCTCTAGGACGTCCTCGAGCCTTATGACTTCTTCTGCGGCTTGCTGGCTTTGGGCCCTCTTAATTTATTCGCGGGCACTCTTTCCTTGTATACTTCAGCGGGTCGCTTGGCTCTTCGGACTGCTGCCGGGTCTTTGAATGTTTCCGCAGACTTTTGTCCGTGGACATTTTCTCGCGGACTTTTTCTGTCTGCCTTTGCCTTTGCTTGAAGCTTAATGTGTTAGCGGCCCGAATTCCTTAGTCGACTTCAAACAAATTGAACTTTGAACCTGAGGTTTGAACTTACCCGGGTCCTCTCCTTTGAAGTGCCGCCCCTTCGGAAGGGCACTGAGCCTTTGAACTTACCCTTCGGGTCAAGGGCATGCCCTTGAACCAAGCTTTGAACCAGGTCGTTGAACCAAGCCGTTGAACTATTTATTGAACTGAACCCGTTGAACCAAAATGGTTCAACGGTTCAATCGTTGCGCGCCAATGACTGCTGAACCGGATCCGATGGCCTTCTTCGTTGAACTGAGCCATTTGAACCAAAATGAGAAAACACTGGCATTGAAGTTGTTCAACCTGGAAACACTGTCTTTGAAAAGTGAATAAAGAAGGTGAACAATTTTTTGGCCTGGGGCAAAAATTGGTCAACAGGAGCATCGATGATGATTTCCTCTTCATTGTCGCTCATGATAGCCTCCTGGAAAACTACAGATTGGATCTTTTCCTCCTCACTTGCCTCTTGCAAAACAAGTTCCTCCTTGAGAAGGGGTAAAGTTGAAAAACCATGTGGAAGAGGAGGCAGTCCTTGAAATAGAATCGAATGATTCTCCTCTTTCCATTTGGCCAGCACTTCATCTATATCAGGGGTGGCCTGATAGCTCTCTTGGAGATGCATAGATGGGGTGTGTTAAGACAGGTCCATCGTATGTTGGCTGAGGAATCTCGCTTTGGACTCCAACTCTGCAATTCTCCTAGCTATATCTTCCTGGAAGAGCCTTTCCTGGAGGTCATAAACGTCATCATGAGCAAGAGCAGCCTTGACTTTTTCAAAGTTTTGAGCAAAACCTTTTTCCTCCTCTTCCTTCCTACCCCATGATTCCATTGCTTCCTTCCAGCTCATGATCTTGGGATTGGAACTTTCCCCTTGTGAACAGGGAGTAACTTTATCATCTCCAAGGTCCTGGGTTGGTTCGTGACTTTCCTTCTTCCAACTTGGAATTTGGAGATCATGTTGAAAGACTTGAGGAGGTTGGGGAAGGTTAGGAAGGGTCTGCTGATGTATAGGAAGAGCTGCTTCAAGAGAGATGAGCTGGGTCATGATGTTCCCTCCAAAGAAAGATTCACAATCTAAGGATTTGAGAAGATTCATCTCCATGGGGGGTTGCTCTAGTTCCCTTTGATGTTTGAAGGCTAGGCGCACGGGGTTAAGAGCAGGATTGATTAATGCATCAGATGAGATAGAATGAGCAAGCGCTATCTGATAGAAAGGATTTGGTGCACAAGAGGGGGCTTTCTTTAGTATAGGAGGGGGCACACAAGGCTGACTGCCTTGAATGAATGGACTCTTCCATTTTGCTACCTCCTTCTCCATGGATTGCAAGGCCTGAGCTTGCCTGAGAAAACACTACTCTTTATACATCAGCTCTTGTTGATATCCATACTGCTCATCCAGTCTGTCAATTTCCATCACCTGTTTCTCAAACTCCAGTGCTACTTCCCTTATCGTTGAAGGGCAACTAGGAGAGCTGCTTGGGGTGATTCCATAAAAAACTTGAGTTTGATCAAAGTTATACGAAGGAAAACAAGGCCCATGATTCTGGGTAAAGGAATTATACATACAAAAAATGAGATTTCTTGATGGCACCAAAACTGCTTAACCAGTTGATTCAACTCGGAGTCGCCATTGGTGTTGATGCAAAAGCCTCCAAAGGCTGGTTGGTTGAAGAACACACCAAAAATTCTTAGACTCTTTGGACCAAACTTGTCCTAGTTGGTCCCACCAGGCGTGCCAAAAACTGTTGACACAGTGGATTGCACCCTGGGCAGGAGGCTGAGCTCTTTCCTTCCTCACACAACAATGGAAACTCCCCTCTTGCCTGTGGGCCTGGCAAAACTGGGGAGAGAGTCTCTAGATAAGGGCTAGCTCCCTCTGATGTATCTTTTAGGTCCTGGACTTCCTACTTCTAACAAATAAATGATAAAGGGAGGGGGATGAAAAGAGAGAAGGATGCTGAAAACAAAACCTAAACCTAAACTAAAAAGGTGATACACCAAAAAAAGTTGATCCACTGAGCCCGAACATACACTTTTCACCAAGAAGAAGCTCCCATACACTTCATCTGATGTGGGAAACTCTTCTGTATCAGTGAGCTAGGGGTCCGCGGATATACGAGGAAGAACTACCAAAGGTGTTCTGAGACACACTTTGGCAACCTATTCACATGTGCCTATATTCCTACTGTTGACACTTCTGGCAGACCTGCAGAAGAAAAAACTTCACAATGCACTAGACATGCTGGAATCATTCTGTGAAAGCATAAAATAAAATGACTTAACACAACAAAAAAACATAGACATATGCGTGAGTGCAAGTTCAAATGGAGGTAAAAATTGCTAAGTCTTGATTCAAGGTAAAATCTGACAGAGTTCTGCCTTACAAGCTCGAGAGATTTTTTGGGCAGAGCTTTGCCTTACGGGCTAAGAAATATGGATCCTTTTTAAAATGAGAATTTTACAATATATAGAGAGAAAAAAGAGAACTTGGCGCTTCCTGGGAAAGACTTTGGCTTTTTCAAGTGGCCCATGTGCGTTCCGAACCTTGGGAAGAGGAAGTCGTTTGATTGTCGGCTCCTGCTTTGACTTTGGCATTCAAACATTAATGTGAAAGCACGGGCCGCGCCTCTTTTCTGCAAACTGACTGCTCCCTTCAAGGCAATTATGCGGCTTGTTTGCTCATCAATGCAAAATGAAAAAAATAGGTCGCGTCGTTCACTGTTCGCGCCTCTTAATGACCAATTCGCAGGCACTGTGTCAACCACTGGAGTAACTCCTTGAGTCGACACCTTTCTTCACCACTTGGACTGTTTTGTCCATTTTTGCACTTTGCCTCTTCTTGGTTTTGTCTCTTTTTGGCTCCTTCGGCCCTCAGGGCTATCTTTTGCTAATTCTTCGCGCTTTCCATTGATTTCAATAAGTGACACATGGCGTGTTTCGCTATGAAATGGGCAGGACACGTGGCAGCATCCACTTAACTTATAGAAGCTTTAGGCACCTTTTGAGAGTCCTGCAGAAGAGGACACGTGGCAGCTTTCGCTGAGCTTTAGAAACAATACAGAAGCATTCAAAATTCATTTGAATTCATCATGGATGGTGACACTTGGCAGCTTCTGCTCTCTTTAGTAGTTCACTTGGAGCCCACCATAGTCTTTACCGAACAAAAGGGAGAGTCCGCGGACGTTGACACTTGTTGGCTTCCGCCTAGCTTTGCAGGGGACACGTGGCACATTCCGCTGCTCTTAGAAAAAACATGTCAAAGCATTTCGCAGTTGCCACTTGGCGCCCTCTGCGGAACTCTGAGGGAAACTTGTCGAAAAGAGCTTTGGAACTCGGATGCAGACACTTGTCGCGCTCCACTGGGTTTTGCAAGGGACACGTGGCACATTCTGCTACTTTTAGGGGAAAATCATCATGTGTCCTGGCAGACGACACTTGGCAGCGTCTACTTTCAGGCCTTTTTGGTGTAAAATTGACATTCGCGGGCCCGTCACTGTTTGAAAACCAATGGCTAGTTCGTCGTGCTTGATTTTGACGTCTTCGGGCCCGTCACCCCTTGGAATTTCTTCTGCCTTTTTTGCTCCGATCGGGCTTTTGTCTCGGCCAACTTTCCTGCGGACAAAAATCAGCAAGAATTCTTTTGATCGCTTCTTCGGAGTTTTCCCTCGGGCACTTTTTTCGCGGATTTTCTCACGGCTACTTTTTCCCGCGGACAAAAGTCTGCAAGAATTGTCTTTGCTCGTTCGTTTCCTTCGGTGATTTTCTTTGGGTTTTTTACCCGTGGCTCTCCCGAATTTCTTCGGACTTTTTGTCGGAAGGAATTCCTTAGAACTTTTTGTCTGAAGAAATCATTCGGAAAAGTTTCGTGGAAATAAACAAAGATGAGGCAAAAGACATGAATGATTTCTTTCGGACTTTTTGTTCGAAGGAATTCTTCCGACAAAAAGTCCGAAAGAAATTATTCATGTCTTTTGCATCATCTTTGTTTATTTCCACGGAACTTTTCCGAATGATTTCTTCGGACAAAAAGTCCGAAGGAATTTCTTCAGACATTTTTTCCGAAGAAATCCTCTTCTTTGCCTTAAACAAAAAATCCGAAGGAAATTTACCTTTTCGGCTTTTTGTTTAAGGAGCCCACAGAGAAAGCCGAAAAGGTAAATTTCCTTCGGATTTTTTGTTTAAGGCAAAGAAGAGGATTTCTTCGGACAAAAAGTCCGAAGGAATTCCTTCGGACTTTTTGTCCGAAGAAATCCTCTTCTTTGCCTTAAACAAAAAATCCGAAGGAAATTTACCTTTTCGGCTTTCTCTGTGGGCTCCTTTCAAATGTTCCCTACCCTCCGCAAGGGCACTAGAGTCCTAAACTGCTCTCCGCAAGGGCACTTGGAATGGGTCCATTTTGCGCCTAAGTTGGAACTTGTCTCATTTGAACCGAGCTGTTGAACCAATTGAATGAACTCAGCCGTTAAACCGAGCCATTGAAACAAGCCATTGAAGCAATTGAATCTGAGCCAATTGAACTGAATGGTTCAATGGTCCGAAGAAACTTTGTAGAAGCCCCTTTCATTCCTCGAACTGGTTCATCTTCTGCTGGAAGACTTGGGCAACCCGAAATGAACTGGCTCGGAACAGCAGGAAAAAGGGGGGACCGATTTTGGCCTGCAAGACCAAAATGGTCAACACCTTGTTCACTTTGCAAGTGTTTCCTACCCTCCGCAAGGACACTTGGGTCTGGAAACTGCCCTCCGCAAGGGCATTGGAATGGTCCCCTTGAACCAATCGTTGAACTAACTGAGCGAACCAAGCCGTTGAACCGATTGAGCGAACCAAACCTTTGAAACGAGTGCTTGAACCAAATGAACTGAACCAACTCATTGAACTGAACCAACTCATTGAACCAATTGAACTGAATGGGTCAATGGTCCGAAGAAGCTTTTGTAGAACCCCTTTCATTCTTTGAATTGGTTCATCTTCCACTGGAAGACTTGTGTAACCCGAATTCGACTGCTGAAAACATTCAAGGGAAGAAGGGGACCGATTTTGGCTTGTAGGACCAAAATGGTCAACAGATACACTACTTGACATGGGATGAACACAAGATGCATGCTTGAAATGGCCATGTCGAATAAAGAAATGCAAAGCATGATTGTAAGAGTACTTAATGAATGACAAACTCTCAGCCCAAGTGCATGAATAATCATGATTATGCATGTACAAGATATGAAAAAAGGTGCCATCAACAACGTTAGTTTCACATTCTCTTTATGGAGTATTAAAGTTTAATGTCAAGTGAAGACTAAAATGTATTCCAAATGTGTAAAATGAACTTAAGGTTGCAATTAGAAATTGTAGAAATATGCAAGCCAAATGAATGCAAACATGCACAGAGAATGCTTTGGCAATTGCAGGTAGAAATATGCAAGCCAAATGAATGCAAACATGCACAGAGAATGCTTTGGCAATTGCAGGTGCTATTTTAGTCTTCAATCAAGGAAGTATCTTCCTAAAAATTTGTTTTGCATCTTTTCCTCCAAAGTAAAATATTCTCTTAAAAGATGCAACTTCCTCATATTAAGTAGGGAAGTATATTCTTGAAAATTAGCTTTGCATCTTGTCCTCCAAAGGAAACTGATCATTAACAACCAAATTGTATGCCATAGAATTTTGTAGCTGTCCATGACCATCCAACAATCCCCTAGAAGAGGTCCTCACCAAGAGAGAGGGATAGTCAAAAGGAAATTGAATTCAGCATGTATCCATCCCCAAAACCTTCTAGCTGTTGAACACTTTCAGAAAATATGGTTAGTTGTCTCCTCTTTTCCACACATAATGCAAAAAGCATCTGCGATAGCCATCTTACTCAACTATGCCATGAAAGATAAATCTTGATGCATTACTAACCATTCCATCACATTGTGTTTTAAGGAGGTTCCTGATTTCTAGATAACTTGAACCTAGATTGCTTGTTCAATCGAGAGGAAATAGCATTACACTGTCTTACTTGATTGTACATGGCCTTTGTCTTATAGTTGGAGGATTTTCTAGTGCTCCACTTCCAATCCCCCCAATACAAACCTGCACACCATAATTGCAAGTTTGAAAAGGCAAATTTTCAGAATCATCATATAGAGCTCTTGAAAAGATGGCTTCTGTGCTAACATAAAAATTTGAGCTCTATTCAGATCTTGCCTAGAGTTTCACTGCTGGCCTATATTGTTCCAAATAACTCCCAAACAAAACAAGCCCTTCCTTTCTAACCTTTTCCCTGAAAAGGACAATAGAAGCCCAACTTGTCCATCCTGCAATTTGAAAGTCGAGATAGGCAATGAAGCTAGATCCCAAGCATCATGTGGGCCCTTAGACTGCCACTAGAGTGAATCTAAGAAAATCTGCCTGGCTGCCCAAATTCTCTCTTGTGTTGTTAAATCAAAAATCACAAAGGCTACTAATTATGTCACATGGATGCAAGGGCCCCTCAATTTTTTATAGATCCGACATGAGTTGAGGATTCAATGGCATATAAGACCTGCGAGGGAGTCTTACCCTCCACTGATCTAACAATCCACTTCCTTACGTCTGGAATTCCCTATCTTCCTTGATCTTTGGGGAAAGCACAAACATCCCAGGAAACAAGAGGAAGCCCTTTTCCCACTCCTTGTTTTGTCCATAAAAAAATTCCAAGGATCTTCTTAAGCATTTTATATGCTTCTTGGCAAGGGAACAAAAAAGAGTACAACATATGGTCTGCTGCTTGATTTTTTCCAACAATCGTAACCTTTCCAGCAAGGGGAAGATAAAACTTATTCCACATTAGTGGCTATTGTCAACTTGGAGTTACACCCTGAATCGAAGATGTGCTGAAATGGCTAATCCTCGCTCCAGTTGAAACAATGGGATCTTCTCATGAGGGTGGGTGCCTCAATGATGAGAAGAACCTACAGAGAACGCTAGTTCCTGTAAGATGTATCTATGAGGATCTCAACTTCTATGCTACAAACTCCCTGGGGAAAAGGGGCGAAAGAACTTGAAAGGAAATCCTAGCTAAAATGGAGATACACCTAATTTTCTTGATCTACTCAAATCGAGCTTCTGAGAACACTGATTCAGATAAGGAACAGGCAGAACTTCAACTCCAATTGATCAATACACAAGTATTTCACGAAAAGGTTTAATCTAATGATCTAAGCTTGAGGGAAATAAATAAATATAAGCACTAAACAGCCACTAATATCCACTATAAACTGAGCAAAATACGTTCAAACATAAAACATAAACTGAGTTGATCCGGAGATGAGCTTGACTTCAACAACTAGTCAATTGAAGCTTTGACCAGTCAATCAAAAATAGCCTTTGCTTGCATGAATTTTCTTTTTATTTTGGTTTGCCTGTTCATGTCTATTTTTTGCGGACTTCTATTTTCTGTCCAAGTCCAATTATTCCTTTGAAATTCTGTCTTGCCTTTGTTTTTTTTATTATTTCCTTTCGGAATTCTATTGGCTTCTCTTTCGGATTTTTTCCTTTCCTGTGAACTTTATTTCTTGGCTTTACCTTGACTGCATTTCCTTTATAATTCTTGTTGACCTCTCTTTGGATTTCCTTCGAACTATCTCCTGTTGACTCATCTTTTTCCTGTTGACTTCTCTTTTTCCTGTTGACTTTATGTTCACCCCTCTTTCTTTTGGGATTCTTTGTTGTCTCATTTCCTCGGACTTTTTGTCTTTACCTTTGTTTTGTTCCTATTTCCTTCGGAAATTTCATTTCCTACCCTTCGGAATTTTATGTTATCTCCCATGGCTTTATCATTTCCTTTTCTGCGGATTTCTTGTCAAGCCCCTCAGATTATTATGTTTGCAATTTTTTCGAAGGAATCCTTTGGAGTAGGAGTTTCTTCGGACTTTTTGTCTAAAAGATGTCCTCCCACAAACTTCCTTTTGCCTTTGCTTATATTTTATTCAGGTTTTATGTCTTTCAATTTCCTTTGGACTTCTATTATAAGGCACCTGGGCTTTTTGGAGGGCACCCAGGCTTTTTGGAGGGCACCCGGGCTTTTTGGAAACGTCCTTGCCAAAGGGTAGATTGCCTTTTGGATTTTTTAATTTGTCCTTTGAAATTTTCCGAAGGAATTCCTTCGGGATTTTTGTCCGAGGCTATTTGTTTGTTCTTCAATGTCTGGAACTTCGGATTATTCATTTGCTTGTTACTTATAAAAAGAGATAAGTAATTCACTCTGAGAACCCCAAAATGCACTATCTTGATTAACTCGGATTTCTAAACCCGAATTACTTCTGTCGATAAAACTTTCATAAGCAAAACACTTCTCAAAACCTGATTTGCACTGTCAAGAGTAATTCGGGTTTTTCAACCCGGATTATTCCTACTGAGGGGTTTCAACTACTGATTACTCATAAAGTGAAATAAGTTGTGTCTCTTGTAAAACCCAAAGACTTCTCCTTCCAAAAACCCAAAGTCTTTTGCTATGTAAAACCCAAAGTCTTGCTTGAATGCCCATCCTCTCACACTTAGGCAAAATTTTGGTATGTAGGCCAAAAGATGGCCAACATTTTTGGCGACTTGCAGGGAAGCATGCCACTATGCTTGAGAATTCAAACCATATAGATGCTATTTGAACTCCCAAAACAATGATAAACCTGGTTTCTGACTGAAAATCTCCTTTGATCATGGCTGAAGTAACCTTTCTCCTTCACAATAAGAAGGGAAACACACAAAAGCAGGAAAACTAACTAAGAAGCAAATGTGCAAACAAGCACTTATTGGAACAAAAGTAAACGGAACAACTGTGCTTGAACAACACTTGGAGGAAAGCAAAACAAATAAGGAACCTAGATAACCATGATAAAGCATGATCCATCTGGATCAAATGGGAAATGCTTGAACTCACTCTTTCTAAGAGATGGTACAAGTTGCAAAGCAAGTTGTTTATTAATCATAACCTTTGATGAGGCATTTTCTTTATTCACCAATTGTATTAGCATCTTCTCAAATGAGTCATCAACAACAAACTAGTCACCAACAAAGACAAACTCATCAAGTACCTCCTGATCTTTTTCATATTGCTTGTCATCTACCTCCTTGTCAAGTGATACCTCATCTATGCATGGTTCTTGAGTGACCACATTCCTCTTATCGACTGCTGCAAGTTCATCCAGCTCTTCAAGGAGCTTTGAGTGGGCAACCTAATCTATACTGTGACTTTGAATACGTGATTCTTGATCAATTTTTTTTGTAAACGTGTCCTTCAATAGACAACATATCCATACAAAGTTCTTCAATCTCCTGAAGAGATTCAAGGTACAGCTGCCAATCATCTTTTTATTCCTCATTTTGATCTATAAAATGAGTTTGAAATCTATATGGATCCTTCTCAATAAGAAATACCTGTAACTCACATATGACTTCAATTTGTACCAACTTCTCTTGAAGTTCCTCTACATCAAAATCAGTCTTCGCACTCTCAACTATAATTGGATGCTCAACTACAACTTCAAGTGAAGTATCAATAGGAAATTCTTCCTCAAACACACCTAAAGCATCCTCTACACACTCTATAAGAACTTGACCTGTAGCTGCAACCTATTTCTCAATCCAACAAAGAACAGGTTCCTCTTGAGGAAGGGAGATGGTGGGAGGCGATGAAATTCATTTGTTTGAGAGGAAAAATGAAGCTTGGGAGGTTGATCATGATCAGATTTTGGAATCTTGAGGGCAATGGAATTATCTACAGAGTTTTGGAGAGGAGGGAAAGAGAAACTCTTAAAGACCTTTGTATTTTGTTCCCATGCTTGTGGTTGGAAGTGAGATAGCCTAAAAAACTCTCCCACGAAGGGTGCAATTCTAGCCTACAACAGTTCCTAGATGCACCAACAAGTTGCAGGTTCACAACAGGTCACAGGCTGACAATGACTGAAACTCGAGTCAAATCTACGTTGTGTATAGGTGTAGTCCATGGATGAATTAACACATCCAACAAAAAGTAGGTCGTGAGCCTAGAGGGTGTGCAAAACCAACGAATTAGGTGAAGACAATAGAACCAACGATCAGAACTAGCGAACTAGCAGTGTGAAGACAACATAACCAAGGAACCAGTAGGGTGAACACAATAGAAACAATGAACCAGTAGGGTGAAGACGATATAACCAATGAACCAGTAGGGTGAAGACGACAAAATCAACAAACCAATAGCCACGCCTTGAGATCTAGGATTCCCATGAACCACACAGAACCAATAGGAACTGATAGAATAGTGTGGCTCAAACAATAGCCAGGTCGCAATAGAAGAGATAGTAGTTCCATCAAGGGTCCATGATCCACCAAAGAAAAATTGCAAAACTCGCAAAAAACGTAGACCTATAAAAAAACCTCCAGATTTGCAAAATCCACTCTTATTCAAAAATAAATAAAGACCCACTTCATACTTTGCAAAACCTATAAAAACCCATAAAATATTTCTCTTCTACCACCAGATGGTATGTATTGACGCAGTGGATTGCACCCTTGACAGGAGGCTGGGCTTCTGCCTTCCACACGTCAAAATGAAAACTCCCCTCTTGCCTGTGGGCAAGGCAAAACTAAGGGGAGAGTCTCTAGATAAGGGCTAGCTCCCTTTGATGCATCTGAGTTATTCCAATAAGTGCTAATACATATGTATATATATAATGGGGGGGATGAAAAGGGAGAAGGATTATAGGAAAACCAAAACCTAATCTAAGAGGGTGATGCACCAAATAATTTCGACCTACTCACACTCACACTCTAAACCATAAGAACACATACATACACTTTAACTAGTAAAAGGACCAGACTGCAGGAAACTGACAGGAAGGCTTTAATGGAACACACAGAAAAAGGACTTACCATAGGCATTGTAGGAAAAGCACACTGTCTAGTAACCTCCTCCCTTTGAGCTCCAGGTATAGCTCTTCTTGTCACCTGTAAGAAGGGCGCCTTGTAGAAACCAGGTGCATTGGTGTCAACCCTGTGAAAGAATTAGGAAGCAATGATTGACTACAAGACTAACACTCAGACACACTCAGAGATATCTAACCAGAATAGAGATAAAAATGTGTTTTTTATTAATTCCAAGTGAAAAATTGCCAGGGCTTCGCGTTACAATGTGAAAGATAGATTCTCCAAATGAGAAGTCTACAATATATAGAGGAAGAAAAGAGGCCTTTTGGTGCCCTTTTAACAAGTGACCCATGTGCATTTCAATCATTGGGAAGAGGAAGCCACTTAAACATCATATGAGAAATTATGGGCTGCGCTATTTGTCTGCAAACAAGACCGCTCCATGGTGATTACACGACTTATCTGCTCATTAATGCAAAGTGAAAAAAATGGGTTGCGTCATTTACCGTTTGCGCCTCTTGATGATCAATTCGCAGACACTGTGTCACCCGCTGGAGTAACTCCTTAAGCCGACACCTTCCTTCGCCACTTGGACTGTTTTGTCTGTTTCTGCACTTGGTTCTTTTGCCCCTTCCTGGCTTTGTCTTTCTTTTGGCCTTAAGCCCCTTCAATTCCTTCGGGTTCGCGCTTAAGTTTGCGAAGATCAATAGCTACTTCATTTCCACAAATTTGATGTCCTCAGGTCCGTCGTCCTTCTTAGCAATTTGTTCGTGTCTTTCCCGCTTGCTTTGGCTGCTTTTTGCTGATTTCAATAAGTGACACGTGGCGTGTTTTGCTGCTCTTAGAAAAATATGTCAAAACCTTTCGCGTTTGCCACTTGGCGCCCTCCGCGAAACTCTGAGAGAAGCTTGTTGAAAGGAGCTTAGGGACTCGGATGCAGACACATGTCGTGCTTCGCTGGGTTTTGCAAGGGACATGTGGCGTGTTCCGCTGCTTTTAGAGGCAAAATATTATGTGTCCTGGCAGACGACACTTGGCAACTTCTGCTATCGGGCTTGTCTGGTTTAAAATTGACGTTCACAGGCCCGTCACTGTTTGAAAACCAACGGCTAGTCCATTTCCCTGAAATTGACAGCTTCGGAGGCGTCACCATCCTTGGCAAATCTTTCGGTTATTTTCCTTCGGAGTTTTGTCGCTCCCTTACCTTCGGGCTTTTGCTTTGGACCCTCCCGAAGGGAAGGTGTCCCTTCGACTTTGGAGAAGTGCCCTTCTTTCAGCAGCCGAGAGTCTCCCGCAAGGGCACCTACCCTTCGGGGTCCTTTGGCGGCATTTTCTCTTCAGACATTTTCCCGCGGACATTTTCCCTGTGGATATTTTCCAGCGGACATTTTTCTCACGGACATTTGTCTCAGCCACTTTTTCCTAATTTCTTCGGACTTTTTGTTCGAAGGAATTCATTCGGACAAAAAGTCCGAAAGAAATCAATTTATGCCTTAAGTCCTTTTTTTGTGGGATTTTGTTCGTAGCCCTTCCAAATTTCTTCAAACTTTTTGTTAGAAGGAATTCCTTTGGAAAAAAAGTCCAAAGGAATTATGTCCTTGTCTTTTCCTTTGATTGCCTTCAAAAGTGCCCTTCGGAAAATCTGCTTCGGTACTGTCGCCGACCAACTGCCCTCCGCAAGGGCACTTGTCCTTCGGGAGACTCTATTGAACCTTCTCATTGAACCGTTCTTTTGAACCAAACTATTGAACCGACTATTGGACTTTGTCGATGAGCTTTGCCGTTGAACCAAAATGATGGACCAAGCACTTGAACCAAACCGACTGAACCAGACTATTGAACCAAGCACTTGTCCATTTTTGCGCCTAAGTGTTGGGAACCCATTTATTCTCTGTGGAGCCATAGAAATTCTCTGCAGAGTCCATAGAAATGGGCCTGCAGAGTCTGTAGAAATGGACCTTCAGAGTCTATAGAAATGGGCCTGCAGAGTCCATAGAAATGGGCCTGCAGAGTTCGTAGAAATGCCAAGACTTGTGCAAACTCAAAAGATGAACTGGCTCAGGACAACAGGAAAAGAAAGTGACTGATTTTGGCATGTTGGACCAAAAAAGGTCAACAAATTGGCGACTCCCAGGGGAAACATGCCTGCTATGCTTATAAACCAATTGCCTTAAAGTCCATTGGGCACGGAGTCAGAATGTAACATTAAAAAAGTTAGCAATAGCCTTCAGATATCCAAGAATCAAACACGAAGGTTTACCCCAAAAGGAAACGAAAACACACACAACACTAAGAAAACTACTAACATGTGCAAAAGGCACTTAGGGAAAACAAGAAAAAGCAAGGAAAATATATACATGATGGAAGAAAGGCTTAGTGGTAATGTTTAAGATGTATCCCATTAACTGGGATATACAATTCCTCACCATCCAATCTGGAGAGTTGGAATGCATTATGCTGCTTGCACTGAGTGATGACATATGGACCACTCCATAAGGCGTCGAACTTCGCATGCTTTCTAGGCTTAGCTCGGTCCTCATCCCATTTCAAGACAATGTCTCCTTCAAAGAAACCTTTTGATGAAGATTTCTTGTCGAATTGTCTTTTTGTCTGCTGTTGGTGGCTAGTCATAGAAGCCATAGCCTGGTCTCTTTTCTCTTGGAGCTCCATCAGCTCGCATTGCCTAACCTCCATGCTATTGCCTTCTTCTAATTGCAGCTGGTGAGCGAGGTCCAAGGCTGACAACTCAAGTGAAATGGGGAGGCTAGCTTCCCTTCCATATATGAGCGTGTACGGCGAGTTACCAATTGCCCTCTTTGGGGTGACCCTATCTGTCCACAAGGTTGTTTTCAACTTGGCATGCAAAGTCCTCTGATTCTCCTCCATTGTTCGCTTGATGATCCTGATCAGATTTTTATTTGTAGATTCAGCCAGCCCATTCCCCTGTGGGTAGTAGTTGGATGAAGTGCTAAGATAAATACCATATCTCAACGCCCATTCACTTGTTTTAGTTCCCAAAAAAGCTAACGTGTTATCTAAGATTATGGTAGCTGGAACTCCGAACCTTGGCACTAGGTCTTCATAAAAATCCAGGACTACATTTTCGTTGGCTTCCTTCAAAGCGACAGTCTCTACCCATCTTGTGAAATAATCTGTGGCGGTCAGGACCCACTTATGCCCAGCACTGGAGGGAGGGTTAATCATCCCTATGAAGTCGAGGCCCCATTGCATGAATGGCTGCTCTATCTGAATAAGATGTAAAGGCATGGCAGCCAACCATTGTTTTCCATCAAAAAGTGTGCACTTCTGGCACTTTTGTACCCAGGCATGGGTGTTCCTGAAAAGAGTAGGCCAGAAGTAGCCAGCTCTCATTATTCTTGTTGTTGTAGCCCTAGGAGCAAAATGACTGCTGGCTGGCCCATCATGGAACTCGGATAGCACTCTGTCGGCCTGACTTGGGTCTAAGCACCTTAAAAGGACTCCTAAGAGATCCCTTCTGAACAACACTCCATCAATTAGGACATAAGGGAGACACTAGAGTCTGAAATATCTCCTCTTGGTCCTATCAAGGCCCTGCGAGCACTCACCAGTGAGAAGGAAATGCCTCATGTCTAATGTCCAATCCTTCATGAGAGCTGGTTCTTCTGCTGTAGCTACATCATGAATTAGCAGACTGTCCTCTTTTTGCTGCTTAAAGTCTGCAGCAAGGTGCTCACACAGGCTCTCCCTCTTACCAATTTGGTGATCTTGATATCCACATCGTATTCCATCACCGTAGTGATCCACCCCGCTCTCTTTTCATTCAAGTCTCAGTTGATCAAGAAATCTTTGATGCCAGAATGTGGAACCATGAGGTGAATTCTGCTATTGGACAGTATATGCCTAAATTTCTTCAAACTCCGTATGACCACAAGGACTTGTTTCTCCACATATGTGTATATGACCTCAAAACCCTCTAGGCCTTGGCTAAAAAATGCAATTGGTTGCTCAAGGTTATCACCATTTGCTTGAGTAAGCATGGCGGGGATTACCTCTTCATTACTAAAGGTGTAGAGGTTGAAATCTTTGGTGAAGTCAGGGCTGATCAAAGTAGGAGCCCGGGCTATGGCCTGCTTGATTTCTTCAAAACTATCCTTTCTTTGTGCTGTCCATGTGAACTCTTTACCCTTCCTCAGCATAGAGGTCAACGGCTTGACTACCTCTTCAAAATTCGGGATAAATCTTTGGATGAAATTTATCTTGCCGAAGAAGCTTTGTAGGCCTTTCTTGTTCTTAGGCAAGGACAGCTCCAGGATGGAGCGAATTCTCTCTGGATCAATAGTTAAGCCTTCTTTGGAAACAATGTGGCCAAGGAGTTTTTCCTCGTGGACAGCGAACGCATTTTCTAGGGTTGAGAGAGAGATCGAAGTCTCTACACCTCTCAAAGATTTGTCTGAGGTGTTTCATGTGTTGGCTTGCTTCCTTAAAGAAAACTATCACATCATCAAAATATACCAGCACAGTGTTATTTATCAGGCCTCGAAAGGCCATGTCCATGGCTCGTTGGAAGGTGGCACCAGCATTAGACAATCTGAATGGCATTTTCCTGTAAGCAAACGTCCCCTATTTGGTAGTGAAGGTTGTCTTGTGTTGGTCACAGTCTTGCACCAAAATCTGATTATATCCTGAATACCCATCCAGGAGGGAGAAACGCTCGCTGCCTGTCACCATTTGAAAGATCTGCTCCATGCTTGGGAGAAGATAATGGTCTTTCAAAGAGACTCTGTTGAGGTCTCTCAAATCAATGCACAGTCTGATCTCCCCATTCTTTTTTCGGATAGGAACAAGATTGGCCAGCCAAGAAGAGTGTTTGATTGGAAATATTATCTTGGACTCAATCAGCTTGGTGAGTTCCTTCCTCATGAGAGGCTCAATCATTGGGTTGACAGGCCTCTGCTTCTGTTTGATTGGCCTGGTGCCTTCTTCCAGCTCAATGGTATGTTGGGTCAGACTTGGGTCAAAACCTTTCAAATCACTATATTTTCAAGCGAAAACATTGGCAAATTCTTGGCACAATAAGATGAACGCCTGCCTTTCATGGTCTGTGCACACTTTTCCAAGTGCAAGCAACTTATCTTTGAATATTTCAACCTTCTCATGGTGCTCCTCCTTCATTGCAATGCATGCCTTGTCACGTTTCAATTGGTCATCTCCATTGAAGATACTCTCTAGAGTGACCAAACTTTTAGGGAGCTTATTGTTCTTCAGCTGAACAATTTGGCTGCCATAGACCTGAGCTTTCTTGGCTCGCTTTCATCAGATTTGGCACAAAAGTACCCTCTTCATGCATGCAATAAATTCCAAGGCCTGTCTCCTCTATGAATTTGTAAGGATCATGCTCGAAGTTATCACTTCTCCATTTGTCTAAGAGCAGGTCTACAACTCCTTCAAGGGCAGAAGATGGAGATAGGTCTACTTGGAACTCTTCTTGGTCAATGATGGCGTAGCTGACATTTGTCGCCTTGAGCGAGTATGGTTCCAGATGATCTCTGTGGAGTGGCTCGGATTCAATCTTAACTTTAGTCCCCTACTTGGTTCTAAAAACCAAATAAGACCAGTTCGTTGTTAAGTAGCCACCTATTTTGGATGTAAAATCCCTGGATAAGCAGATGGCAAAGTAAGGAGGGACATCCGCCGCTACCACATCATGAGGAACTGAGAAGGTCGGGCAAGCGTGTAGGGTCAAGCTCAAACCTTTCACCACCCCAATTGTCTTTGCTGGTGTTACATCCAGTTGCAGGACTCCTTTAGTCATTTCTTCATATTTCAACCCCAGCTTGTCGACTATGCATTTGGGCATTACCGAGGTGTTCACTGCACTGTCAATGATGCAATTGTGCACCAAGAAATCTCCTATGACCAAAGACAAATAAAAAGGGGGAACCTTTTCTTCTTTCCTGACTTGGCCTGAGATGGAAGGCTGTCCATTCATCATCAAAACATTATCGGCTCTTGTTGGGACAGCTTGTTCATTCAACTCATGCAATTCCTTTTGCAACATGTCCTTTTGCCCCGGTATTGACAATGAATCCCACAAAGAGATGTTCATATGCAGCTTCTTCATCTGGTCAACCACATTGACACGAGGGTTGCCTTCCTTCAAATTTTCCTTGAGATTATTACAGCCTAAGGTGCAGGCCGAGGAGCTGAAGATACAATCGGTGGTCTGAAGTTTGGGACCTTTCGATTTACATGTGATGAAGAAGGTATTGCTGACGTTTGGGTAGCAGCCTGAGCTTCTTCCATTGCTCTCCTTTTGAATCTTTTGTTGGCTACGACACAGTCACCTTGATTGTCCGCAGCACCCATGTAATTGACTGAATAGAACTCACCTTCCAGGTGATTCATGAGTGTAGAATCAGGCTGAGTCTGATTGCTGCTCATGCCGGATTGCATCGAAGCCTCAAAACCTTGGAATTGGGTGGCTACCTGATTCTCTTCTATATTTGGATAGTGACCCATCATTTCATTTGTATAAATAGCCTGCTCTTGACCATATCCCATGGTTGAGCAACTGGGTTGTTCTTGTACCATATTGTTTTGAGCGGGGACCATAGCCTTGGTTGATGAAGGGGCATCGAGATTGTAGCCTTGAAAAGGTCGAGTCTGTGTAAGCTAACCCTGTCTTTGATTGTAATTTTGGAAAGGGGGTCTATTTGTTTGACCATACTGCTGGTATCTTTGGTTTGGTCGGTTGTTTTGAGCTTGCTGCTTTTTAATAGCCACTAGTTCAATTGTCACATTTTGCAACAGAATCTTGACTTCATGGAATTCATTAGATGGAGTAGCAGCTGGCTTTTCTATGCTAGGCAAAAGAGCTAAGGTGGGAGTAGCGGTTTGAATTAGAGGTAGCATTTCAGGAAAAAGTGGCATGTGAGGTCTAGGAGCTATTTTTCCAGCCTGCACTAGGTAATTTTCAGCTGCTATAGCTATGTCATAGGCGGCAGACAGCACATGTCCTCCAATGGACTGTAACATAACAGCGACATCGTTGTTCAACGCTCTTAAGTAATAAAGGAAAGCATAGCTAGGAGTCGACTTTACCAGAATGGGGATTCTATCCCATGTCTTATGAAAATGAGTGTTGAAATCCTGCATGTATTTGTGTGCAGCTCTTTTCATTGTAGTCAGTTGCTTGGCAAGTAAGAGGTGGTCGCTCTTCTCCTCAAAACGGTTCATCAAGAGAGTGCCCAATTCATTCCAAGAACCGACTGAATTTATAGTTAAAGTCCCATACCAGTCCAGAGCCTTGCCCTTGAGAGACAATGCCAGCAATCTGATTGCAATATTTTCCTCAGTGACATTGTGAATATTGAGAGGTTAGCAATATTTTTGATGTGTTCAATAACTGTAATGGGCCCCTCTCCATCAAAAGGAGGCACACTTTTGAAGACTGCTCCTGAAATTGGGTCATAACGCTAGAGATTCAAATGACTCTGACCACGGAAAGTCACAAAAGGTAATGCCATAGCTATGACAGGATGTAACCGCGGCCTTCTTGCATAGGTGTTATATATAGCAGGTTTGGGAAAGTGGTTTGCTGAATAAGGATGGGTCCTCTCAAACCTCAGTCGCTTTGCTGAGTTCAAAGGCAATTCAATGAATTCAAAAGGGACACCCTTAGCAGCAGACCGTGTTTTGATTTTAGGCATAGGAAGTCAGACTAGTCTTTGATTAGAAACTGAAGCTCTTAACAGTGGAGTCGCCAGATGCTGAAAATAGTTAATTTTGTTGTAACAGGACCAACATCAATTCTGAAACTTTACTAAGTGTAAAAACTGAGTCCCACCGGGCGTGCCAAAAACTGTTGATGCAGTGGATTTCACCCTTGACAGGAGGCTAGGCTCCTGCCTTCCACACGTCAAAATGAAAACTCCCCTCTTGCCTGTGGGCAAAGCAAAATTGGGGGGAGAGTCTCTAAATAAGGGCTAGCTCCCTTTGATGCATCTGAGTTATTCCAATAAGTGCTAATACATATTGTCAGGATCTTACTCTCCACAATAAGAGTATATATGATTACCTCTGTATTAGCAACTAAACACGGAATTTACCTAGAATGATAAGTAACTAGAAATATGAAACAACACAAAATATGAGAGACAATACCCAATTGTATTAATACTCATACAGAAGGAAATACAATAAAAAAGTCGCCACACTTCTTCTCACACCTCTAGAGCTCCCACACTTCTAGGGTTCACCAGTAATTCTCCTCCAACACTTTCTTCTTTCAATCACGGTCACAACAATCAACTCAAACATAGAGTTGTTGTTCACCTCCACCAGTCAGTAACAACGCTGCCAGTACACCAAGTACACAACCGTACTCCAAGTAGATCTTCCCTTCTCTTGCTGCCACCTGCAAATCAACAGACCTTACTTACCATGTAGATATCTCTACACCCTAAAGAACCCTTGTTCTTGCCTCACCAAGTCCTTATGATTCTTCAACCAATACCCTGGTGGATCTTCTAGTAGAACTTGCATAAACTGCAACTCTCCCTGATCATACACTCTCAGCACCCCTTTGGAACTAGGAGGAACACACCATGCTCTCTTCTCTCTGAAGGAGCTAATTTCTGCTCTCTTACTCTCTAGCATACTTTTACAATACAACCCATGAGTCTATTATATAGATCTCATGCATACAATAATTAGACTTTCTTAATTACAATAATTAGACTCGCAACTCCAAGACTAAAATAAGTCTTTACATGCAAACTATCTGTCCAAAAATAGACTGTCCGAAATCCGCATGCAAACTGCATGCTCACATAGGTTGCCAACATCGGCTCCTTCCTGGCCGATGTCGGCCGACTTGTAACCGACGTCGGTTGCTTCTGCACTGTAGTATAATCGACGTCGGTTGGCCTGACCGATGTCAGTTCCTCTGCAACTCGCTCTGCAATTTGTTCCGCAACTCTGCAACCTCCGTAACTCCTCCTGTTCGCACATCTTGGTGAAGCTTTTAGCTCCATAACTTAACAATCTCCCACTTGGAGATAAACAGTTGCACCTGTACCTGTACCTGTACACCGTCTAATTCGTTTCTTGGCTTGTATCCCTCTTCAAGCTCAATTCTGAAGACCAACCAGCACACACCCTGTGGTGCACTACCTATCATCCAAGTAACCTGCCACATCCGAACCTACATATCTATGTAGTGAAGTCCTTGACCCTGCATAACATGTTACCCTGCTGCTAGTCCCTCTCAGATACCTGAGAATCCACTGAATTGCCCTCCAGTGCTTCTTTCTCGAATTGGCTCCATACTTTCTGACAACTCCCACTGCTTGGAAAAACTCAGGTCTACACTAGACCTCATGTGATTTCGAACACTATTCTAAGCTCTGCTTGAACTGTCCAGCCCTTGGTGTGCTTACTGATTTTGCATCCTGCATATTGAACCCTACCAACACCTTCTTCACATCAGCTCTCACTGGAGACAAAATCAACCTGTGATCTTCCATATCTCTTATGCCAAAGAATTTTGCTGCTCCCAAATTTTTCATGACATACCTCTGAACTAACTTTACCTTTAGCTCAGAAACTCCCTGCATGTGTAACCCTGCAACAAGCAACCACACCACATACAGTAACAGAATAATGTTGCAATCATTATCCACCTGGTAAAGAAAACACAACAGTTACAATGACTTTGACCAAAGCCATGCTTTGTCATACACCTGTCAAACCTGTACCACTGTCTTGCAACTTGATCAAGACCATATACCTTGGCCTTCCGTCTTACGTATCCATTCCCACTCTTCTTCATTTTGAACATCCATTCGTCTCTAAGTGCTTTCTTCCAGCTGGCAACTCCACCTAAAAACTCCCGTTTAGTTTTTCTCCAAGGAATCACAATCCTCATCCATGCCAAGCTCCCACTGTTTTCTGCATCTACTTGCTCTGTTTCTTTAATGACTTCCTGATTCTTGACCATCAGTGAGCAACAAGTAGTGTAAAGAAGGAAAATGATGAATTTGAGGCTTACTTACCTTTTCAGTCCTCCATATGGGTGCTTGAGATAACTTGACAGCTTGTTGTCCGCCCAAAATCCGTCTCAGTGATCGATGTCGGTCACATCTCAGTCTGCACCCGATCGTCGTCGATTCCATGCGACTGCCTCATCGCCGACGTCGGTTCTCCATGACCAACGCCGGTGTTCATCTGTCCCTGAGTTGCTGACGTCGGTCTGCATCTGCACATAACCGACATCGTTCCCTGCATGAATGCCGACGTCGATTTTCTAACCGACGTCGGTCTTTGTGTTTTACTTGTGAGTGATGACTTTTTCCCGCGAGCTCTTTTTGGGTCAAAACCCTGTTCAAATTAACACAGCCCTGCTCAAAATAATTTAGTCCCCTCAGCTGATCTCTGTCCGTCATCTCCTCCATGAACACCAAGGCTTTCCAGTTCTTAAGTTTGTCAAAGACATCTGTCTTCCACTTAAAAACATGCATTCCCCTCTACATATGTGACCAAGCCTACAAAGCCACATCTCTGCAACAGAAGGTGAATCAGTAATATAAGTAGATAGATAAAGGATACCTACTTTCTTACCACCGTCTAATTCAAGTGCATCTGCTGTGAGAGTTACTGTGCATCTCTCATCACCCAACTTTTTTGAAGAAATTAGACTCATCTCCAAGACTGGAACCTGCATGACCTTCTTCAACACTCGTGTGTTATCCGTCTGCAATTTCAGCTTCACTTCCCCTTCGTCAATAATCTGACAAAGCTCACCAACCCCTAAATAAATCTCTCCAAAGTCTCCCTGGACATACTCATGAAAAGATGCTCTATTTCGGACTACATGGAAAGAGGCAACAGAATTTGTGAACCAAGATTCTACTTTATCCAGAACATCCCGTACAAAATCACCTGCAACGTCTGCTCCTTCCTTTCTTTCATGTTGATCTTCTACCAACCAACAATCTTTCTTTACCTGCTCTTTCTTTCCATCAAACAGACCATTCGTGCTATTCATTTTCTCCATTCATAGCTTACTTTTTTCTGCCATTGCTATACTCCCACTCATACAGAAACCCCTGTGAGTACCCTGTAATCAACAAACACTAACCAGATTTGAAACTACCTGTTAGTAACCCAACCAAAAGCTCTGATACCACCTGTCAGGATCCTACTCTCCACAATAAGAGTATATATGATTACCTCTGTATTAGCAACTAAACACAGAATTTATCCAGAATGATAAGTAACTAGAAATATGAAACAACACAAAATATGAGAGACAATACCCAATTGTATTAATACTCATACAGAAGGAAATACAATAAAGAAGTTGCCACACTTCTTCTCACACCTCTAGAGCTCCCACACTTCTAGGGTTCACCAATAATTCTCCTCCAACACTTTCCTCTCTCAATCACGGTCACAACAATCAACTCAAACATCGAGTTGTTGTTCACCTCCACCAGTCAGTAACAACGCTACCAGTACACCAAGTACACAACTGTACTCCAAGTAGATCTTCCCTTCTCTTGCTGCCACCTGCAAATCAACAGACCTTACTTACCATGTAGATATCTCTACACCCTGAAGAACCCTTGTCCTTGCCTCACCAAGTCCTTATGATTCTTCAACCAGTACCCCAGTGGATCTTCTAGTAGAACTTGCATAACCTGCAACTCTCCCTGATAATACACTCTTAGCACACCTTTGGAACTAGGAGGAACACACCATGCTCTCTTCTCTCTGAAGGAGCTAATTTCTGCTCTCTTACTCTCTAGCACACTTTTACAATACAGCCCATGAGTCTATTATATAGATCTCATGCATACAATAATTAGACTTTCTTAATTACAATAATTAGACTCGCAACTCCAAGACTAAAATAAGTATTTACATGCAAACTACCTGTCCAAAAATAGACCGTCCGGAATCCGCATGCAAACTACATGCTCACACAGGTTGCCGACGTCGGCTCCTTCCTGACCGATGTCGGCCGACTTGTAACCGACGTCGGTTGCTTCTGCATTGTAGTATGACCGACATCGGTTGGCCTGACTGACGTCGGTTCTTCTGCAACTTGTTCCGCAACTCTGCAACCTCCGTAACTCCTCCTGTTCGCATCCTGGTGAAGCTTTTAGCTCCACAACTTATATAATGGGGGGGATGAAAAAGGAGAAGGATTATAGGAAAACCAAAACCTAATCTACGAGAGTGATGCACCGAATAATTTCAACCTACTCACACTCACACTCTGAACCATAAGAACACATACATACACTTTAACTGGTAAAAGGACTAGACTGCAGGAAGCTTGATAGGAAGGCTTTATTGGAACACATAGAAAAAAGACTTACCATAGGCACTGTAGGAAAAACACATTGTCTAATAACCTCCTCCCTCTGAGCTCCAAGTACAACTCTTCTTGAAACCTGTAAGAAGGGCGTCTTGTAGAAACCAGGTGCGTTGGTGTCAACCCTGTGAAAGCATTAAGAAGCAATGACTGAACACAAGACTAACACTAAGACACACTCAGAGATATATCCAATCAGTAGGGTGAAAACGACAAAATCAACAAACCAATAGCCACGCCTTGAGATCTAGGATTCCCATGAACCACACAGAACCAATAGGAACTGATAAAATATTGTGGCTCAACCAATAGCTAGGTCGCGATAGAAGAAATAGTAGGTCCATCAAGGGTCCACGATCCACCAAAGAAAAATTGCAAAACTCGCAAAAAACGTAGACCTATAAAAAAACCTCCAGATTTGCAAAATCCACGTCTTATTCAAAAATAAATAAAGACCCACTTCATACTTTGCAAAACCTAGAAAAACCCATAAAATATTTCTCTTCTACCACCAGATGGTACGGTTGACGCAGTGGATTGCACCCTTGACAGGAGGTTGGGCTCCTGCCTTCCACACATCAAAATGGAAACTCTGCTCTTGCATGTGGGCAAGGCAAAACTGGGGGGAGAGTCTCTAGATAAGGGCTAGCTCCCTTTGATGCATCTGAGTTATTCCAATAAGTGCTAATACATATGTATATATATAATGGGGGGATGAAAAGGGAGAAGGATTACAGGAAAATCAAAACCTAATCTAAGAGGGTGATGCACCAAATAATTTCGACCTACTCACACTCACACTCTAAACCATAAAAACACATACATACACTTTAATTGGTAAAAGGACCAGACTGCAGGAAGCTTGACAGGAAGGCTTTAATGGAACACATAGAAAAAGGACTTACCATAGGCGTTGTAGGAAAAACACACTGTCTAGTAACCTCCTCCCTTTGAGCTCCACGTACAACTCTTCTTGTCACCTGTAAGAAGGGCACCTTGTAGAAACCAGGTGCATTGGTGTCAACGCTGTGAAAGCATTAAGAAGCAATGACTGAACACAATACTAACACTCATACACACTTAGAGATATCTAACCAAAATAGAGGTAAAAATGTGTTTTTTATTGATTTCAAGTGAAAAATTGCCAGGGCTTCGCCTTACAATGCGAAAGATAGATTCTCCAAATGAGAAGTCTACAATAGATAGAGCAAGAAAAGAGGCCTTTTGGCACCCTTTTTACAAGTGACCCATGTGCGATTCGATCATTGGGAAGAGGAAGCCGCTTAAACATCATATGAACAATTATGGGCCGTGTCGTTTGTTTGCAAACAAGACCGCTCCTTCAAGGCGACTACACGGCTTGTCTGCTCATTAATGCAAAGTGAAGAAAATGGGTCGCGTCGTTCGCTGTTTGCACCTCTTGATGATCAATTCGCAGACACTGTGTCACCCACTGGAGTAACTCCTTGAGTCGACACCTTCCTTGGCCACTTGGACTGTTTTGTCTGTTTCTGCACTTGGTTCTTTTGCCCCTTCCTGCCTTTGTCTTTCTTCTAGCCTTAAGCCCTTGAATTCCTTCGGGTTTGCGCTTAAGTTTGCGAAGATCAACAGCTACTTCATTTCCACAAATTTGACGTCCTCGAGTCCGTCGTGCTTCTTAGCAATTTGTTCGTGTCTTTCCCTCTTGCCTTGGCTGCTTTTCGCTGATTTCAATAAGTGACATGTGGCGTGTTTCGCTGCTCTTAGAAAAATATGTCAAAACCTTCCGCATTTGCCACTTGGTGCCCTCCGCAGAACTCTAAGAGAAGCTTGTTGAAAGGTGCTTAGGGACTCAGATGCAGACACTTGGCGCGCTCCGCCAGGTTTTTCAAGGGACACGTGGTGTGTTTCACTGCTTTTAGAGGCAAAATATCATGTGTCCCGGCAGATGACACTTGGCAGCTTCTGTTTTCGGGCTTTTTTGGTATAAAATTGACATTCATGGGCCCGTCACTATTTGAAAACCAACGGCTAGTCCAATTCCTTGAAATTGACGGCGTCGGAGACGTCACCATCCTTGGCAAATCTTTCGTTTCTTTTCCTTCGGAGTTTTGTCGCTCCCTTACCTTTGGGCTTTTGCTTTGGACCCTCCCGAAGGGAAGGTGTCCCTTCGGCTTTGGAGAAGTGCCTTTATTTTGGTAGCTCAGAGTCCCCCGCAAGGGCACCTGCCCTTCGGGGTCCTTCAGTGGCCTTTTCTCTTCGGACATTTTCCCGCGGACATTTGTCTCGGCCACTTTTCCCAAATTTCTTTGGACTTTTTGTCTGAAGGAATTCCTTCGAACAAAAAGTCTGAAAGAAATCAATTTATGCCTTAAGTCTTTTTTTCGTGAGATTTATGCCTTCCTTTTTTCGCGAGATTTTGTTTGTAGCCCTTCCGAATTTCTTCGGACTTTTTGTTCGAAGGAATTCCTTCGGACAAAAAGTCCGAAGGAATTATGTCCTTGTCTTTTCCTTCGATTGCCTTCAAAAGTGCCCTTCGGGAAATCTGCTTCGGTACTGTCACCGACCAAGTGCCCTCCGCAAGGGCACTTGTCCCTCGGGAGGCTCTATTGAACCTTCTCATTGAACTGTTCTTTTGAACCAAACTGTTGAACCGACTGTTGGACTTTGCCGATGAGTTTTGCCGTTGAACCAAAATGATGGACCAAGCACTTGAACCAAACCGACTAAACCAGACTATTGAACCAAGCAGTTGTCCATTTTTGCGCCTAAGTGTTGGGAACCCATTTATTCTCTATGGAGTCAGTAGAAATTCTCTACAGAGTCCGTAGAAATGGGCCTGCAGAGTCCGTAGAAATGGGCCTGCACAGTCTGTAGAAATGCCAAGACTTGTGCAAAATCAAAAGATGAACTGGTTCAGGACAGCAGGGAAAGAAGGGGACTGATTTTGGCTCGTTGGGCCAAAAAAGGTCAATAGTACGGATATGCACGAAATCTAAAAAATTTCTTTCAAACCTCTAAAATGGTAAAAATCGGCCTATCATGAAACCAAGTTGTGTTTATAGCCGATCCTAGGGTTTTGGCACCTTTTAAATCCAACGACATTATCCATTTTTTGTTTGGAAACCTCAATGGTACAGATCTACATGAATTTACATGAAACCCTACCAAACCCTTGAAAATAGTCAAGATCACAAAGAACACTAAGAAAGAGCTAGAATGCAAGAGAGATCACAACAGAATCGATGGCATTCGTCCAACACCGCTCCAATACCAAGTCGAAGTGGGTCACACTTAAGGATCAATAACTGGATAGGATCGATAAACTATAGGGAGTAGTGAAATTGTGAACACATGGGAGGAAAAAGCTTCACAATATGCAAAAGCATTCAAAATGCAATAACATTCTTGGTTGATTAAATTAGCCAAAAGTAAATAGGAAAGGTACATATATAGGTGGAAGATAGGCATGTCCTCACATCCTTATGAATGTGGGATTATCTTCCCCAATGACCTTTATTACACGCTTAAATGACACCTAAGCCAGCTAATTAAACCATGTAGGTAAAACCACATAATGGGTTGGAAAAAGCCTACAACAAATTTTCCTTGTTTGCAGCGTCTTAGTGCATGTCTAAATGATCTTCTTAGGTTCCAGAATCACACTGCCCTCCCCATCCAACTCTAGTAACTCAGTCTAGGTGGATACTCTCTGTCCAATTACCTTATTCAAACAGGAGACATGAAATACCAAATGTATGCTAGTAAACTAAGGTAGCTCTAGCTTGTATAAAAGTCCATCAAAATTTCTATAGGATATGATAAGGGCCATTATACTTAGGAGAAAGTTTGTTATCTTCTTTTGG
This sequence comes from Torreya grandis, assembly GCA_037957365.1. Classification (NCBI taxonomy): domain Eukaryota; kingdom Viridiplantae; phylum Streptophyta; class Pinopsida; order Cupressales; family Taxaceae; genus Torreya; species Torreya grandis. Next base: position 7,764,575 of record JARHVA010000009.1, on the reverse strand, counting down.
TTGCTTCAAAGACATTTGCTTGTATGGTTGTAAGTGCACAAAGACCTAGTCGCCCACTTCAAAATGCCTTTCACTACAGTGCTAATCCACTTGTTAATTCATTCAACTCTATGCAATTGCCAAGTTCTCTCTTAAACTAGCTAGTACCTCCTAGTTTTGAATTTGTTCTTCAACAAGTCAAACTTTTGGCCATACACTCAAGGATGAGGTGATGGATGGTGGCTAGTAGCCATATAGTGCCAAAAATGGAGACATTTTGGATGAGGTATGTAAATAAGTGTTATACCACCGTTTTGCTAGTGGTCGCCAATGAACCCTCTAGGCATTTGTTGACTACCTCTGTTTACCCATCAGATTAAGGATGATATGATGAGCTATCATCCAATTGAGTATCAAAAAATAAGAATAAATCAGTCCAAAAATTATTGGTAAAAATAGGATCACGGTCACTTACTATGATCTTGAGGGCTCTGAGGAGCTTATGAATTGTATCAAAAAAAGTGGATGCTACTGTACTCGCTACAAATGGATTTGACAAGGCACAGAAATGGACATATTTTTTAGCCTGCCCACAATTACCATGATGACATTTTTCCCTTCTAACCTAGACAACCTTGTTATGAAATCCATGGAAACCTCCTCCCACATTTGGCTAGGAATAGATAAATATTGTAGAAGACGTAGGGTCTTAATTTTCTCACCCTGTTTTGCTAATATACCATGCATTTGGCCACATTTTTGGACATCCCACTTGAGTCCTTCCCATGCTTGATTATTTGATAAGTTTTCAAGAACCCCGAATGCCCCCTATTGGAGATGCATGGAGATTTATAAGAACTTTGTGATTAAGGGCAAAATTCTTGCATAGATACAACCTATCTTTGTACTAGAGGGCATTGTTTGAGACAGTAGAATCTTGTTGGAGCTTCTGAATTGGAACCTATGTATCAATGTCATTCTCCCATTTGAATCTTGCCTTATCCACCCAATCTGCGTGCCCTATGGATATTACACATAATAGTGCCTATGTGGACTCATCCCTCCTGGATAGTGCATCTACCACCACTTCTTTTCTTTCTTATATATGATTTCAAAATCATATCCCAACATTTTTGTCACCTATTTTTGTTGGTCTTCGGATGACAACCTTTGTTCCAAGAAGTATTTTAGACTATTATGATTTGTCTTCACCTTAAAGTGTCAACCCATCAGTTATGGTCTCCATTGTTTGATGGCATGAAAAATAGCCTTTGTCTCCTTCTCATAGATAGGCTTAGGCACATCCATCCGTTTATCGTGTCATCGGGGATAGGCTGGCCGACCGAGTCTACCAATGGCATGCTGGCTCACATCCAGTGTGTTAGTGGGGACGGGCTCACTGGAGCAAGGCACGGGGTTTGTCCATGTAGTCTAAGGGTTGTGAAGACCGACCCTTGCACCATGCTAGGCATGAAGACGCACTTCGAGTGCCCTTATTTTAACTTAGTCATTTTTTTTTAATTTATTAAATTTATTTTGACTTTTACAAAATTTTCAAATGTTGTTCTTTGACTTTAGAGGCAAATTGGCCTTGCAAATTTTGGGAATAACAGTTGGCTCAAATTGGGGATGTGGATTTGCAAGATGACACTAGATGAACTTTCAGAATCTCAAGTTTTCCCAGGCAAGTGTCTAGTCCATTGGGCTACAAAGTCAAGTTGAAGGCGACAAGAAAGAGGAAGGGAATAGAGAAAACCAGAAACAAGAAGGGTAAGCACGCAAAAAAAGGGAAACACACAACTGAATGGAAACACACAACTGAAGGGAAACACATAACTAAAGGGAAACACACAATTGAGCTAAAATCACCTACAAGGATGGTTGGTGACATCCTACCTTCACTCTTTGTAGAACTTCAGATATTGCCCGATGTATAGTAGCGGGAGGTGAGTACCATCTCTATATGCCAAATAATATGTAATTTCATCGCAGAGATGTTGAATCTTGAATGGTCCCATCCATAACAAGTCAATTTTTTCATGACTTCCTTGCGGTTCCCTTATTTTGTCCCACAGTAGGACTAGGTCTCCTACTTGGAAGTTGTGTTGTCAAGCCTTTTGATCAAATAGTTCCTTGACCTTTTCTCGATGTGTTGCAATTGTGTGACCCATCAAATGTGGAGATAACTTCCCCAATGCATGTTGGAGATCTCCCTGGCTGCCCCTCTGTCTCTGACCGATCCTAGGCCCACTCTGTCCCTGTTTCCAAGCTGAAAACTTGAAAAAAGTCATATCCTCCCTAACTGTTGTGGACAAGGTGACATTCTCATCCATCTCTCTCTCTAACTCCTCATGTGGGCTGAGTAACCTCTCCTTCGTTGGTGTGAGCTCCTCTCTTTGAAAAAATGTACGCTATGTGGGCCTACGTGTGGATGCCCCATTCCTCGAAGGGGGTGTATGTGCATCTGGCCTATTTCTCGAGACACTGCTATCTCCATTGAGTGGCTTCAAGCCACCCATCTCACTGAGGGAATGAAGAAACCCTTCCATCATTGCTATTATCATCCCCTGAGTTTGAGAATACTTTTGAAATCTATCCTCAACCAACCTGTCTCTCCTCTCACCTTCTGTCTCTCGATGCTCCATGTCACCCATAGCTTGATCCTATTCAAGCGAACCAACTGGTGGACGCCCTGCTTCCTTGCTACTACTCCTCAAGTAATACTTAACCTCTTTGTTGCCACTCATGTATCAAACCCTTCACCCTACAAAATAGCAAAGATATGGCTCTGATACCACTATAATGTCCCCAAAATTTGGAACAATAGTGCAAAAAGAGGGTTTTCTAACAAACCCCTGACAATCCCAAACAAAAATTGAATTCTAAAATTTAAAACCAGCCAACCCTAGGGCTGTATATACATCACCAAACTGAAAATCTCACACTTCCAAACACTCAATAATAAATATAAAAATACCTTTTGAGATTTAGCCAACTATGGCTTGCATTGATTGAAGAAAGGGAGCCGAATTGATGTATTTTCTACTCCAAACTCTCAATGCTACCAAGCTGATTTCAATGTCCTCTTGTCACCAAATCCAACTCCGCAAACTTTCTACAACTGAATATAAATTGCAAACAAATTATAGCATACATATCATGTAAAAATTGGCCAATGTTAGGGCCTAAAACATGATCAATTTCCCCCAAACCAAGCCGCCACAAATAGGAATAGCATCTAATAACTTCAAAAAATTAAATTTGTATTCATGCCAAACCCATTGGAAATAGGTTGTAAAATTCACCAAAATTAGCAGTAATTAATGCCCTATTGTTTAGGTCCAAACAAGGCACCCTAAACCCTTGCACACCTTCCTCAAGTGATTCACCCAACTCAGAAAAAAATGGCTTAATTTTCAGAATTAAACCCTTGCTTTAACCTTTCCAAAATTCCTTCAAACCCTTATGATTTATTGTCACAAAAATCATAAATAATGTAACAATTGTACTGTTGACGCTGTGGATTTCACCCTTGAGAGAAGGCTGGGTTTCTCTCTTCCACGCATCACAATGGAAACTCCTCTCTTGCCTGTGGGTCTGGCAAAACTGAGGGGAGAGTCTCTAGATAAGGGCTAGCTCCCTTTGATGCATCTCTGATTTTATTCCAATACATTTGCTAATATATATATATATATATATTGAGGGGGTTGAAAAGAGAGAAAGATACTAAAACAGAACCTAAATTAAGAGAGATGCACCAAAAAAGTTGATCTACTTAGCTTGAGCCTACACTTTCCACCAAGAACAAGCTGGCATACACTTCATTTGATATGAGAAACTCTTCTACATTAGTGAGCTAGGGGGTCCTCTGGAGATACAGGGAGGAAGAACTACCAGAGGTGTTTTAAGACACACTATGGCAGTTTGTTCACATACGCCTATACTCTGTTGTAGACACTTCTGGCTGACCTGCAAAAAAAGGAACTTCGCAATACACTAGACATGCTGGAATCATTATGTAAAAACGTAAAATAAAATGTCTTAACACAAAACAAAGCCATAGACATATGCAAAAGTGCAAGCTCAAATGGAGGTAAAAATGCTATGTCTTGATTCAAGGTAAAATCCGGCAGAGCTCCGCCTTACAAGCTCAGAGATATCTCCTCAAATGAGAAGTTACAATATATATATAGAGAAGAAAACAAAAATGCCTCTTTTGAAAAAAGACTTTGGCGCCCTTTGACAAGTGGCCTACATGTGCTAAGAGCATTGGGAAGAGTGAGCTGCTAAAAGAGAATGTTGTGTCGGTTTTTAGTCTTGACTTTGGCGTTCAAACATTAATGTGAAAACATGAGCCGCGCCTCCTTTTTTGTAAACAAGACCGCCCCTTCAAGATATTCATGCAGTTTGTCTGCTCATTTAATGCAAAATGAGGAAAGAACAGGGCGCGCCGTTCACTATTCGTGCTCTTTGATGACCACTTGGCAGGGACTGTTTCAACTGCAGGAATAACTCGCCTCCCCTTTGCCACCTAGGCTGTTTTGTCCATATTCATTTTGTCTCTTCCTGGCTTTGTCTTTTCCTAGAATTTGAGCTCTCGGGGCTAACTTATCGTCCTTTGTTGGCTCCTTGGGCTCTTTTATCAGTAGGTTGCTGAGTTTATTCTTAACTTTTGTCTTTTCTCAGCTTTGTCTTTTTCTCTCTTGACTCTTTCTAGCAATCTGAGCCCTCAGGGCTATCTTCTATCAATCTTTGGCTCTTTGGGCTCCTTTATCAGTGGGTCATGCCCAAGTTGGAGGGTTGTAACCCTTTTAAAATGTAAGCACTTATTCTTTTCAAACTCCCTTTTTGAGGGTTAATGCTCCCATAACCACAACTTAAGTGAACATAAGATTAAAAGTACCTTTTTGCAAACTCAATTGCAAATTAAAACACTTAAATATTTTTTACCTTTTTGCTCTTAGATTAGCCTCCCTCCGTGTTCCCTTTTTCTTTTCTTCCCTTAGCTTTGTGGAAACAATCAAGCTAAGGACCCAAAAGCAAGCTCTACTAAAAAGGGGCACTTTACATCTCTTCCATAGAGCAGATGGAATGGATACATCCTGATTGCTCTCTTAGGTGTTATCCGATTAGCCCATAAGGCATGATATAAATTTTTATTCTAGTTTATGTGATTCTCATCAACCAACTTGCGAACGATGGTAGTTATGTTTTTGTTACTAGATTCCGCTTGACCATTACCCCAAGGATAGTAGTCTGACAAATGTGCAATAGAGTTGCCATACACATATCAAAAACCATTTTGTTCAGTAGAGGAAAAGTTAGAAGCATTATCCATGACAATCTTCTAGGGAACACCAAATCTAGTCAATATGTTCTCTTTTATGAAATTAAAAACAACTTACGAAGTGGTAGATCTCACTGAAATGGTTGCTACCCATTTCATGAAGTAGTCAGTTTCCATCAAGACATGAGTGTGTTTGGCATTGGAATGGGAGTTTAGAGTCCTAATGAAGTCTAATCCCTACTGCTGAAACAGTTCCTCAATGACCACAGGTTGGAGAGGCAATGCTGCGAGCTTACGCCGTTCAATGAAATATTGACAAGCCTTGCATTTGAAAACCCATTCTCGTGCATCCTTGAACAACGTTGGCCAATAATAACGAGCTTGCAGAATTTTGAAAGATGACTAAAAATGAAAAATGTCTGTCACATACTTTGTCATGAATTACCTCCAAAATTTTATTATGATGTTCCTTGTTCACACACCTCAAGAAAGTACCATATAGGGACTTCTTTTATGTTAGGCAATTGTAATGTCCCCATATGAGACAATTAGGCCTAGTTGGGAGTTACCCAACAAACCCTTGAATAAAATTGCCAAACAACTAATAATCTGCTCCACAAACCAGCTAGCCCTAGCTAGAAAATTTATAGAATACCCAAGCAAAACACAGAAAATTATTTGAAAAACAATGGACCTTTTTTGGACCAAAATAAATTGGCGAAGTGGTTGAAAATACCCTTGTGAATAATCTGATTTTTATATGAAGGTACAGTTGCATTTTTCAATCACTAAACACCACAAAAACATCCACAAGTGGGTCACGACACCTTAGAAAAAATAGGAGAATAAATATGAATATTATTTCTTGGAATTTGCCCCTCAAAACATCTCCCGAATCTCTCCAATCAAGTCGCCCAAGTTGCCAAAAATATATAATAAATTCCTGAATATTTTTAGAGCATAGATTGACCTTCCACACATCCAAATTGACCCAAAACAACTTGCCAACAACTGTAATAAATTGTGAAAATTACCTTGACCTTAAAAGAAAGTTTCAAACACAAGTTTGCCCTCTTGAGAGGGTCACCACCCTCCCAAAACAAGTTGCCACCCTTGGGATGGCCTCCAAACTTGATCAAGCTCCACTGAAATTGCCCTCCTTTTTGACCTAAAATTTATGTATTTCCAACTCACCGAAGGGTTTGTAATAATTCCATGTTGAAGGTGGCGTCCAAAGACATCTTTGTAGATCCACTTGCATACAACTATGCAAAATTGAGGTGCAATTACAACTCTTGAATAGCGCTGCCTTGGTAGAAGAATGGAGGTTTTCATCCCAAAACTCCCTGGTGCACTTAAAGGATTTCGTCCTCAAGTCACTTGTTCAAGCTTGACATACTTGCAAAAGAATTTCAGTATCAAAAATGCATAACCTTCTCAAATGAGCCTTCTATTCCTTTTATGTTCTTCCAATTATGGCGCCCAAAATAAAGAGGGAGAGTTACTTTGAAAAAAAAACAAAACATATATTACAAGCTTCCTTATAAAAGCACTTTTAGGATGACCCTTAAAAAGGTCTCAAAAATTAGATAATAAAGTATTTTATCAAAACATATCTTTGAAGCTCACCAATGTTCCCCTTTTGCTTTTAAAATCATTAGCCCTTGGGAACGCACAAGCTAAGGGTCTCATCCCAATGACTAGCTTGAAAAAGGGGACATTACAGTCCTCCCTTCCCAAAATTGCTTGCCCACAAACAATTGTGAATTTGGGTGTTGAAGAATGGCTGCCCCTTCCCAAGTTGCATCTTTCATAGACATATCCTTCCATTGTACCAAGTATTCCATGATAGTGTGATTTCAGAGCCTCCTCTAACGAACATCAAGAATAGCTTCGGGAATCAAGACCAACTTACTTTCATCATCAAGAGGTGGTAAGTCAATGGAGGGTATTATATGCTTTCCAAGAGCTCTTTTAAAGCAAGAAACATGGAACACATTGTGAATCTTATTCCCTTAATTCCAGCTCATATGCCACTTTACCCACTCTTCTTTGAATTTTATAAGGTCCATAGAAACGTGGCTTTAGTTTTTCCGCTCCACTTTGCTTGAGAGAGGATTGCTTATAAGGTTGCAATCTCAAATAGACTATGTCCCCAACCTCAAATTGCCTCTCCACCCTATGCTGGTCCACATAAAGCTTTTGTTGATTTTGAGCTTGTTGCAAATTCTTCTTGAGGTGGTCCAAAATTTCAGAACTTTATTGCACCCAATTGGCAGCCCCGAGAACCCTACTTTCCCCCAAATAAGATAAAAAAATGAAAGAGCTTCATAACCACACAAAGCCTTAAATGGTGACATACCACTAGACTTGTGGTAGGTGGTATTATAACAAAATTCTACCATGTACATCCATCTATTCCACCCTGTTTGCTGCCCCAAAACGTAACTCTTCAAGTATCCTTCCACCCATTTAATGACAGCTTCGTTTCATTTGGAGGTGATAACTAGTGCTTGGAAGCAATTAGGTACCAGTTAGCTTAAAAAAACTCTTGCCAAAAGTGGCTCATAAATTGGCTATCCCTATCACATTTGATGCTCTTGGGTAATCCATGCAACTTGAAAACTTCTTTGAAGAAAATTTTCGCTATATATGGAGCACTATAATTGGCTGGAATTGCAAAAAAATAAGCATATTTTGTCAATCTATCCACTAGAACAAAAATTCCACATGTACCTTGTGACATAGATAATCCTGTGATGAAGTCCATGGAAATGCTCTCCCATTTTTTGTGGGGAATTGGAAGAGGTTGCAAGAGACCAGCTGGAAATTTAGTCATTCCTTTATTCCTTTGACAAACCATACACTCCCTAACATGGGATAAAACATCTCTTTTCAAACCCTTCCAAGCAAATCTTTCTCTTACTTTCTTGTATGTCTTGAAGTAACCTTGATGACCAGCCATAGTATCATCATGAGAAACCCTCATAATTTGGTGTTTTAACTTGGATAAAGGAGCCAAAATAAATTTGCCCTTATAAAAAATCAGCTCCTCATGCACCTTGTATTTTTTGTCTATCACCTTGCCTTTCAAAATCACGGTAGCCCATTCATCCCTTGCATATTCGGCTGTAATTACAGTCCTCCAATCAGCTATTAATTTCCTTAATGAACACAAATATGGCTTTCTTGACAAAGCATCAGCCACTTTATTATTTTTACTTTTCATATATTCAATGTTGAAATCATAGGATTGAAGTTTGCTCACCCACTTTTGTTGTATATTATTCAAATCGGATTATGTGAAGAAGTATTTGAGGCTATTCTGATCTATTTTGACTATGAATCTCCCAAAAATCAAGTATTGACGGAATTTGGCCAAAGCATGCATAATAGCCAACATTTCTTTGTCATAAATTGAAAACTTCTTTTCCCTTGAGTTTCCTACTCTCAAAAGCAATGGGATGTCCTTTTTGCATTAGGACAACCCCAATCCATTCTCCTAAAGCATCACATTCCAATGTGAAAGGGTGCAAAAAATCTGGAACAACCAACATAGGACAAGAACTCATCACTACCTTGAGTCTCTCAAAGGTCTCCAAAGTGATTTGAGACCACACAAAGGCACCTTTCCTTGTCAAGTTTGTAAGGGGGGCAGAAAGTTGGGAGAAGCCCTTCACAAACCTTCGATAATAGCTATACAATCCAAGAAACCCTCTCAAATGAGTCATCGTAGTGGGAGGTGGTGTAATGGGCACCTCTGTTATGCCCAAAACTAACCCAGCTGAAACCCCTTATGACTTCGGAATGGTTTGTTTGTCTTGTTTTTTTTGTGTGTTTTGCAAAGTCTTATGCATGTAACATAAATATAGAATTGAAAGCATAGACACACAACTGAAATAACCAACACACTGTATTTATATTTATTACAAAATGAGTAAACAAGTGCAATGTCGGCCATGTGATAACTCACTAAATACTCCAGCAATGGAATGAACATTGTTTCAAGCGAATATCCTCAACGAATATTGAAGGTACGATCATTTTGTTCGCCGTCCAGGAGAACTACGGACTCTGCAGGCTTGTTTCTATGGACTCTATAGGTTTGTTTCTACGGATTCTGCAGGCTTGTTTCTCTTGACTCTTACTACAGATAGCTTTGGACACCAGCTCAGGTTGATATTACATCAATTGAATATTGATTAAATGAGGAGATGGATGACACTCGTCAGCTGCTACAAGATGCTACAGTGACACATGTGCTACAGTGACGTGGTTGCTATAGTGACGCGGCTGCTACAGTGGCGCAGCTGTTACAGTGACACGACTGCTATAGTGGCATGGTGGCTATAGTGACGCGGCTGCATGAAGCTGAAAGCATAGACTCCAAAGACCAATCCCAAGGATTGATGTCTAGAGTGCTACAGATGGGAAGGACATTCTCAAATGCCAAAATAACTTGCAAACTGCAAGTACATCAATTCTTCTTCTTATCCAACATGCTGAATGAAGCCACAAATGCTTTTTTTTATTCTTTCTCCAAGGGGTGACTCAACTCTCATGAGCAATGTGGGATAAAAGATGTGCAACATATTAAAATATTACTTATGTCTCCGTTGGGTAAACATCCCCGTAAAATAAATATTAGAGTAACACTTTAATATTTTGCAGTTAAGTTAAATGTTATTTTATAACACTTCAGGAATTTAAATATAATAGCAATCGGACTTCGAATAGTGCGAGTGATAGTTCGTCGAAAATCTCTTGCCGAGAAGTATCAAATCCAATCACTAAAATTGGCCTCCGCTGTGTCCTACTAACTTACTAAAAATAGTAAGTATGCTTGAAATTGAGTAAATCAACTCCGTTTTGGCCCAAACTGGAAATGACTAGGCCAAAACACTCTAGGATCCCTTTAAACCCTTCGTTAGCCTTCGAGACCACGTAGAACTAGGCTAACGCACACACACACTTAGTCAACTGCTAAAGTGGGGAAATTACAGGTGGCCAATCAAGTATGGCTTGAATCTTTTGTTGGTCCACTTGGACCCTTCGTGCATTGATCACATGTCCCATATACCAAAATTTCAGAAGTAGCAAACTCACTTTGGATTTCTTTGCAAAGAGAGTTTGTTTCTCTAACATTCCCAAAACAATATCCAAATGGTGCAAATATTCCTCCCAAGTCTTGCTATATATCAATATGTCATCAAAGAACACTAGCACAAATGTTCTTAAATGTTGTTTGAAGACATGGTTCATGCAAGATTAAAATGTAGCAGGAGCATTAGTGAGTCCAAAGGCCATGACCAAAAACTCATAATGCCCATAGTGACAACGAAAAACTGTTTTTTGCACATTTCTTCCCTCACACGAATTTGGTGATAACTAGTCTTCAAGTCTATTTAGGAGAAGTAAACTGTTCCATGAAGCTCATCAATGAGTTCATCAATCCTAGGTTTTGGATACCTATTTTTGATGGTCTTCTTGTTCAACATTATATAATCAATACACATCCTCATAGTTCTATCATTTTTCTTTGCAAGCACTATTGAAGAAGCAAAGGGACTAGAGCTTGGCCTTATGTGCACCATTTCAAGTAACTCTTGGATAGCCTTCTCAATTTCCTCCTTGTAGATCCATGGTTGGCGGTAGGGAGTAGTGATCACTGTTCTTGTGCCTTCTTCCAATTCAATTATATGTTCAAATCCTCTATCCAGGGGCAGCCCATGTGGTATGTCACTAAACACTCTCTCATGTCTATCTAGGATGACTTGAACATCCTTGTGATGCAACTGTTGTTTCAAATAAGACCTTGTATTGTGCATAAATAACTCAGCTAACCATGTAATCTGCCCCTTATTGAAAGCTTGTTCCATCTTTTTGGGGTCACCAATATGGGTGTTCCATTGCTTAGACCATGGAGAACAATCTCCTTGTTGGCTGCCATAAATTTCAGTTCTGATTTTTGCAAATTATGAGTGTATTCACCAATGGATTGAAACCATTGAGCTCCAAGCACAACATCTATGTCCCCATGATCTATCACATTGAACTCTTCCTTAAAGGTATATTCACCCTTGGTTAGTTTTAACTCCAAAGTGCTGGAAATGCATGAGATGGAGGAGCCATCCCCCACGGCTACCTTAAATCCACCATTTTCCTTAGTGGGCAGCTTATGTCTTGCAACCATTTTAGCATCTATAAAATTGTGAGTGGATCCATTGTCCATTGACACAATTACCTTTTTGCCTCTTAACGATTCCTTTCACACAAAAAGCATGGCATCTAGTGGCACTAGATAGGGTAGCAATCATCTCTTTCTTTGTCACCTGCTGGCTGTCCTCTTTTTCTTGATGTATTTGCCTTTCAATTTTTGTTTGGTTTACCTTCGCATGGTCATTTATTTGCTCCCAATTTTCTGATTGTTCTTCCTTAGGTGGCTGCCCTTCTATTCCATTTTCACATGCCTTTCACTCCTATGAACTTTCTGCCTTCAATCTCAGCGGATTGCCCATCACCATGGGTCCATAGTTGACTAATTTTTGATGCCCTAACCTCAAGGGTTCTTCATTTGGTGGCTGTCCTTTGAATTCAGCCTTACATGCCAATGATTTCCTTGAATTTTCTGAGTTAATTTCCAGCTGTTCACACCTCACAAAGGGCCTATGTTTGACTAAAATTTGGTCATTGATAAACTTGTGGAGTGGTTGCTGTTGTCAACCTGGAGTTGCGCCCTGATTCCAGGACGTGCGCGAAACGGCCAGTCCTCTATCCGGCTAAAACAATGGGATCTTCTCACGAGGGTGGGTACCTCAATAGCGAGAAGAACTTCCAGAGAAAGCTGGTTCCTGTATGATGTATCAATGAAGATTCCTACTCTATGCTGCTGACTACCATGGAAAAGGGAGAAAGAAAACTTAAAGGGGAAATCCTACCTAAAAGGGGGTGATACACCGGAATTATGATCCTACTCAGCTTGGAACCCTGAACACTGAACGAACAAGAGAGAAGGAAGACCTTAGACTTCAATTAATCACTTGTGCATAAGTATTTCATGTAGAGGTTGGGTCCAATGACTAAAACCTGAGGGAAAATGGTGAAGAGAGGTCTGATAAAAGACACTTTGCAGCCGCCTAACATCCACTTACAGTCTCAGCAAAAGACAATAAAGAACACTTTAACATGACCTGCATAAGGACAATATAGCAACTAGGTACGAAACAAAATTTGGGAAGGGAGAGAACTCTACCACTTATGCAAATTGCTAAAGAAATATACACTATGCCACGCTTGAAATCTGAAAGTACAGTCCTTATTGATCGAAGAGGTTACAACCAACCAATGGCAGAGTTTGGTCTAACCAAGACAGATTGGATGATTTTTTAATCAAGGCTGAAAGCCATTATATAGCAAATTACAAGAGGCCAAAGATAGGCATATAAACTTGAAGAGAAAGATTCACTTTGGTTAACTCAAGGCTTTACTTGGCCTTTCAATAAAATATATTTTTACTTTTGCCTTTGCATGAAGCTTCTTCGCTTGATGAAGCGAAGTTATCTTTGTTATGAACCGCCCACCTCCTTTTGCATGGAAATCTTCTAGTGGATGCGGTGTTTGATTAATTAGTCGACTCTAAATCTGGAATAGTCAACTCCTCATTCGAACTCAGAACTCCTGTTGAAGCTGATTTAGACTTTCGGATGCATGGGCTGCATGAAGACGAACAGGGCTTCAATAATCAGTCAATTGGAACTTTGACCATTTATTTGAAAATAGCTCTGATGTTCGAAAATAGCTCCAACGTTTGCATTATTTCATTCTAATTTTGATCGTGTCTATTTTCGACAGGATTCCGTATTCAATTCTTTGTCGGATTATCTATTTTCTATTCTTTTTTGTGCAGTCGGCTTCCATTTATTTTGGATTTCCTGCTATCTCCTTAGTCTCAACGGTTACTTCCTGCAAGAAAAAATTGATGGCCTGCAGGACGTCACCGGAAACTATCATATTTTCTTCGGCTATATTTCCTCGGGCTTATTTTTGTCATTTTTCCTTTACTCTTTATTAGTTCAGGTCTTTTCCCGCGGTCCTTTGCTTTGTCAGCGTTTTGTATTGAATGCTAATTCATATTCTTGCGGTTTATTCTCTTCGGGCTATTTGTTTGAATTCCTTCGCTTTATATCTTGTGGCCTTTTTGTTTTGTCTAGGCCTCCGTGGACACTTCCGAATTTCTTCGGACTTTTGTCTGAAGGAATTCCTTCGGACAAAAGTCCGAAGAAATTCGGAAGTGTCTCGTCTTTGGCTTTTTCGCAACTTTTTGACTTTTCTCGAGATTTCTACTGTGTAAGTCATTTCCGAATTCCTTCGGACAAAAAGTCCGAAGGATTCCAATTGTTTGTCTTTAAGGCTTTTTGAAACATCCTTGGTCTTGTTTATATATTGACTTATGCAATTTCCGAATTCCTTCGGACTTTTTGTCCAAAGGAATTCCTTCAGACAAAAAGTCCGAAGGATTCTTTCTTTGCCTTTGCTCTAAAATGTGCCCTTCGGCAGCCAGTCCAAGTGTCCTCCGCCAGTGCCCTTCGAAAAAATTGGAGGGCACCTGGGCTTTTTGCACCGGTCTGTGAATTTGGTCTTTCCCCTGCCTGAAAGGTAGGTGCCCTTCGGGATTGTTGTAAGTGTCCCTTCCGAAGGGTACCCTGCCCTTCGAAACTCTTGAAACTGTCTTTTCCTTGCCTTTTGCAACTTTTCTGAATTTCTTCTAAGTGTCGGGAGAGTCCGTAGAATTTTTTGACTGAGTCTGTAGAATTTTTCTAAGTGAGTCCGTAGAATTTTTTTGAGTGAGTCCGTAGAAACTTCCCTGAGTGAGTCCGTAGATAATTTTTCTGAGTGAGTCCATAGAATTTTTCTGAGTGAGTCCGTAGAATCAGCAAAGGAAAACAATGAATTCTTCCTTCTTTGGCTAGAGATGAGAACTTTCCAAGTGGCAAGAAAAAATCTGACTCATGGAAGATTTGTCAACAGTTGCCCCTTGTACAATTGGAAATTAGGCTCTATTCTTTGTTTTAAGGGCTGCCTTTCATCCAATTGAGATTCCTTGTTATGTGTCAATATTGATTTAGGTGTAGGTGGCCCCATCTTCTTACCAAACTTATCAACCTTCTTTTCCAACAATTCTTCATGTGTCCCAATAGTGCTATGTCCTTGTGTCTCCCATCCATGATGCCACCATTCATGGGCAGTCCCATCCAAATATTGGATGACAAAAAATAATGCTTCTTTTCTACCTCTAGGCCTCAAATCAAGGTACTCATTTACCTTGTCAACCCAAGCTCTAACCAAAATACTTGGATCACCATCAAAAGTGGGAAGAACTATCTTCCCCAAGTCATCCTGTGTAGCTATGTACCCATGGTGCCTCTTGCTATTTCTCAAACTTAGCCAACCTTCGAAGCTCCTTCCCCTTCGGTACTTAGGTGCAAGAGTCAAGTATTCATCATAATCCTCCATTAGATCTCAATGAACTAAACGCTGGTCCTCCATCTTTATGCCTAGATTCCCTTGATCTTGGGCTTGTGTAATATCTTCCATCCTTCCCTTATCCATGTTATTGTTTGATATAAACGTTGAATCCCACATATAGCTAAGAAATGGCTTTGATACCACTGTAATGTCCCCAAATGGGACAATTAGGCCTAATTGGGAGTTACCCAATAAACCCTTGAAAAAAATTTCCAAACAACTAATAATTTGCTCCACAAACCAGCTAGCCTTAGCTGGAAACTCCCAACAAACCCTTGAATAAAATTACCAAACAACTAATAATCTGCTCCACAAATTAGCTAGCCTTAGCTGGTGTATTTATAAAATACCCAAGCAAAACATGTCAAAATAACTCCACAAATAGCTAAAAATTATTTGGAAAACAATGTACATTTTTTAGACAAAAATAAATTGGCGAAGTGCTTGAAAATACCCCTACCAATAATCTGATTTTTAAATGAAGGTATAGCTGCGTTTTTCAATCACTAAACACCACAAAAACATCCACAAGTGGGTCGCCACACCTTAGAAAAAATAGGGGAATAAATCTGAATATTATTTCTTAAAATTTGCCCCTCAAAACACCTCTCAAATCTCTCCAATCAAATCACCCAAGTTGCCAAAAATATATAATAAATTCTTGAATATTTTTAGGGCACAAATTGACCTTCCACACATGCAAATTGACCCAAAACAACTTGCCAACAACTGTGATAAATTGCAAAAATGACTTTGACCCTAGAAGAGGGTTTCAAGGACAAATTTGCCCTCTTGAGAGGGGTTGCCACCCTTCCAAATCAAGTCGTCGCCCTTGGGATGGCCTCCAAACTCGATTAAGCTCCTCCACTGAGATCGCCCTCTTCTTTGACCCACAATTTATGTATTTCTAGCTCATCAAAAGGTTTGTAATAATTCATTGTTGAAGGTGGTGTCCAAAGACACTTTTGTAGATCCACTTGCATTCAACTATGCAAAATTGAGGTGCAATTACAACCCTTGAATAGAGCTACCTTAGTAGAAGAATGGAGGTTTTTGTCCCTAAAATCTTTGGTGCACTTGAAGGTTGTCGTCTTCAAGTCACTTGTTCAAGCTTGACATATTTGCACAAGAATTTCAATATAAAAAATGCATAACCTTCTCAAATGAGTCTTCCCTTTCTTTTTATATTCTTCCTCCAATTGTGGGGCCCAAAATAGAGAGGGAGAGTTACTTTTTCTTTTAAAAAAAAGATATATTACAAGCTTCCTGTTGTCAACCTGGAGCTGCGCCCTGAATTGAAGATATGCATGAAATGGCCAATCCTCTATCCGGTTGAAACAATGAGATCTTCTCACGAGGGTGGGTGCCTCAATGGTGAGAAGAACCTCCAGAGAAGGCTGGTTCCTGTAAGATGTATCAATGAGGATCTATACTCTATGTTGCCGACTACCATGGAAAAAGGAGAAGGAAACTTTAAGGGGAAATCCTACTTAATAAAGGTGATACACCAGAGGATTGATCCACTCAACTTGGAACCTTGAACACTGAACAAACAAGGGAAAAGGAAGACCTTTGATTTCAATCAATCACTTATGCACAAATATTTCATGAAGAGGTTCGATCCAATGACCAAAACATGAGGGAAAACGATGGAGAGAGGTCTGATACAAGACACTTTGCAACCACCTAACATCCACTTATAGCTTCAGCAAAAGACATAAAGAACACTTAACATGGCCTGCATAATACGATAAGCTAGCAACTAGGTACGAATCAGAATTTGGGAAGGGAGAGAAATCTACTACATATGCAAATTGCTAAATGAATATACACTATGCTAGCACTTAAAATTTGAAAGTACAATCCTTCTATTAATTGAAGAGGTTACACAACTCACCAATAGCAGAGTCTGGTCTAGCCAAGAGAGGGATGATTTTTTCTAAGGCTGAAAATCCATTTTATAGAGAATTACAAAAGCCAAAGATTGGCGTTGAAAAATTGAAGAGAATGATTAACTTAGACTAACTCAAGGCTGACTTGGCCTTTCAATAAAATATGTTTTCCCTTTGTCTTTGCATGAAGCTTCTTGCGCTTGAGGAAGTGAACTTGTCTTTTGTTTATTGAACCACCCACCTCTCTTTGCATGGAAATTCACGCCAATGTCAATTTTAGAACTCTATGTGAGCTGCTGAAACGTTTGAAAGCTTGAGATGATAATATCATGCATGAAATCCAATGCCAATGTCAATTTTAGAACTCTGACTTGATCCATTGGAAGCTGAGCTGGAACGTTTGAAAGGCTGAGTTAGACCTTCGAATGCATGAGTTGATCTAGAGATGAGCTGGACTTCAACAACCAGTCAACTGAATCTTTGACCAATCAATCGAAAATAGCCCTTGCTTGCATGTATTTTATCCTATTTTGGTCTGCCTATTCATGTTTATTTTTGGCGGGATTCTATATTTGGATGTATTTTGTCTATAGTAGTATTTCCTTGGATTTCTTGGCTATCTCCTTAGCCTTTATTTGATTTCCATCGAAAATTTTGTTATCTCCCTTTCGGATTTTATTGTTGTGGATCCCTTTGCTGGCTGACTTCTCTTTTTCCACTCATTTCCTGCGGACTTTATCCCTTCGAAATTATGTTATGTCCCTCTCCCTGGGGCTTATCTCCTTCGAATCTTTTGAAGGAATTCTTCGGGCTTTCCTTTGTCGGGTATTTGTTTGTGACTTCTCCCGCGGCTTTATTTCCCTCAAAATTATGTTCTATCCCTCTCCCTCGAGCTTATCTCCTTCGGATCTTTTGAATGAATTCTTCGGACTTTCCTTTGTCGGGTATTTGTCTATGACTTCTCTCGCGGCTTTATTTCCCTCGGCTTTATCTGTGCTTGGACCTTGCCTTTGGCTTTACCCTCCGTATTTCTTCGGACTTTTTATCTTTTGAATTGTCATCATCTTTTCCCGCAGGCTTTTGTCTCTGTTTATCCTCCGAAGTATTCCTTCGGACAAAAAGTCTGAAGGAATTCCTTCAGACTTTTTCCCGAAGGATATCTTCCTTTGTCTTTTGAACTCTAATTCGTTGATTTCGGAATTTGTTCTATCTGCTTTTTGTCTTTTGGCGGACCTCTCCGAATTTCTTCGGACTTTTTTGTCCGAAAGAATTCCTTCGGACAAAAAGCCCGAAGGAATTAATCCTTTGTCTCTTATGTTTGCCTTTACCTTAAAAATGCCCTTTAGAAAAATTGCCAAGGTCCAGGCACCAACCAAGTGCCCTCCGCAAGGACTCATGGCTCTCATCTGCGCCCTTTTCGAAAAAATTGTAGGGCACCCAGGTTTTTGTAGGGTCCTTATTCCTTTGATCATTTTGGATTTTTTGACTTCTCTCTTGGATTTCTTTGGACTTTTGTCAAAAGGAATTCCTTTGGACAAAAACTCCGAAGGAATTATTCCTTGGTCTTTTCTTGCTTTTCAAAGACTTTTCTCTTTTGAATTCTCCGAAGTATTTAGTCCGAAGGAATTACTTCCTTTGTTGGAGACACTTTCCTTCGTAATTTCTTGCGGACTTATGTCCTTTGTACTTTTCTGCAGCTATGTGACATTCTGCCTTCTTTGCCCAAAGGAAATTCTGTGGAAGAATTGTCAACATTTTTGGAGACTCAGTTGGCTCAGCATGCCTGCTATGCTTGAGAACTTAGACCATCTAGATGCTATTCGAACTCCCAAAACAATGATAAACCTGATTTTTGACTGAAAATCTCCTTTGATCATGGCTGAAGTAACCTCCTTCAAAATAAGAAGGGAAACACACGAAAGCAAAAAACTAACTAAGAAGCAAATGTGCAAACAAGCACTTATTGGAACAAAACTAAAAGAAACAATTGTGCTTGAACAACACTTGGAGGAAAGCAAAACAAATAAGGAACCTAGCTAACCATGATAAAGCATGATCCGCCTGGATCAAATGGGAAATTCTTGAATTCACTCCTTCCAAGAGACGGTATAAGTTGCAAAGCAGGATGTTTATTAATCATAACTTTTGATGAGGCATTTTCCTTGTCCACCAACTGTATTAGCATCTTCTCAAATGAGTCATCAATAGCAACAAAGACAAACTCATCAAGTACCTCCTAATCTTTTTCAGATTGCTTGTCATCTACCACCTTGTCAAGTGATACCTCATCTATGCATGGTTTTGAGTGACCACATCCTTCTTATTGACTGCTGCAAGTTCATCCAGCTCTTCAAGGAGCTTTGAGTAGGCAACCCAATTTGTACTTTGACCTTGAATAGGTGATTCTTGATCAAATTTCTCATTAACATGCTCTTCAATGGCCAACATATCCATACAAAGCTCTTCAATCTCTTGTAGAGATTCAAGGTACAGCGGCCAATCATCTTTTTGTTCCTCATTTTGATATATTTGAATTGAATCAACTGTAAGGCTATTTGGATCCTTCTTAGTAGGAGATACCTGTAACTCATTTATAACTTCAATCTGTAACATCTCCTCTTGAAGTTCCTTTACATCAAGATCAGTCTTCCCACTCTCAACTATAATTGGATGCTCAATTACAACCTCAAGTGAAGTATCAAAAGGAAATTCTTCCTCAAACACACCTGAAGCATCCTCTACACACTCTGCAAGAACTTGTCCTGTAGCTGCAACCTCTTTCTCAATACTCCAAAGAATAGGATCCTCCTCAGGAAGGGGGATGGCGGGAGGGTGATGAAATTCATTTGTTTGAGAGGGAAAATGAAGCATGGGAGGTCGATCATGATCAGATTTTGGAATCTTGAGGGAAAAGGAATTATCTAGGGAGTTTTGAAGAGGAGGGAAAGAGAAATTCTTAAAGACGTCTGTATTTTGTTCCTTCCACTTGGCCATTACCTCATCAAAGTCTGAAACCTGCTTGTCTTCTTGGACAACTTGAGCTTGAGGGATGATTGGTGAGGAAAGGGGACTATAGGAAGGTTTAGTCTCATGAATAGTCACTTGAATAGGCTCTTGACTCCAACTAGGAAGCTCCCTTGGCACACATTGGGCATGGTTAAGAACTTCATGAGAATAAGAAGCACAAAAACCCTTTGTAGACAATTGGTTTAACTCGATTTTTTGCCTTAACAAGCCTCCATCTTTTACAATACAAGAATACATAGTCCATTTATCTCTTCTGGATCATTGGACACATTTCAAAATAGACCATTCACTTCCTCATATTGAGAGTTAGAACAAACCTTTCTTGCATATGCTAGTATTCTGAGCTCTATTTCATTCATTCTTTCTTGAAGGCAAGACTGCTCATATACAATATCATAGCCATATGGGAAAGATGAAATGCGGTCCTGAGACTGATATGGCTTACAAGGAAGGTAAGATTCATGCTCTTGATAAGGCTGATTAGGCTCATAGGTATCATGACCAGACTGGTATGATCCATCATTGGGATGATAAGGAAATATAGCATAGGAATTCTCTTCATACACAACCATCAAAATTCATTCACGATAATGCAATAAAAATAGACTCACATGGAAACTGTCCTGAACGGTTAGAAGCAATTGCTTGAGCTTTGAATCACCAATTGCTTCTTGAAGAACACTGCTACAACTGCAATTTCATTAAGACCAACTAAAATAGGTCCCACCGGGCGTGCCAAAAACTGTTGTCAACTTGGAGCTGTGCCCTGAATCGAAGACGTGCATGAAATGGCCAATCCTCTATCCGGTTGAAAAAATGGGATCTTCTCACAAGGGTGGGTGCCTCAATGGTGAGAAGAACCTCTAGAGAAGGCTGGTTCCTGTAAGATGTATCAATGAAGATCTCTACTCTATGCTACGGACTACCATGGAAAAGGGAGGAGGAAACTTTAAGGAGAAATCCTACCTAATAAAAGTGATACACCAGAAGATTGATCCACTCAACTTGGAACCTTGAACACTAAACAAACAAGGGAAAAGGAAGACTTTTGATTTCAATCAATCACTTATGCATAAATATTTCATGAAGAGGTTCGATCCAATGACCAAAACATGAGGAAAAACGATGGAGAGAGATCTGATACAAGACACTTTGTAGCCACCTAACATCCACTTATAGCTATAACAAAAGACATAAAGAACACTTAACATGACCTGCATAATATGATAAGCTAGCAACTAGGTACGAATCAAAATTTGGGAAGGGAGAGAAATCTCCCACATATGCAAATTGCTGAATGAATATACACTATGCCAACACTTGAAATCTAAAAGTACAATCCTTCTATTGATTGAATAGGTTACACAACTCACCAATGGCAGAGTCTGGTCTAGCCAAGCGAGGGATGATTTTTTTTAAGGCTGAAAAGCTATTTTATAGAGAATTACAAAAGCCAAAGATTGGCATTGAAAAATTGAAGAGAATGATTAACTTAGACTAACTCAAGGTTGACTTGGCCTTTCAATAAAATATGTTTTCCCTTTGTCTTTGCATGAAGCTTCTTGCATTTGAGGAAGTGAACTTGTCTTTTATTTATTGAACCACCCACCTCTCTTTGCATGGAAATCCACGCCAATCAATTTTAGAACTCTACATGAGTTGTTGGAATGTTTGTAAGCTTGAGATAATATCATGCATGAAATCCAATGCCAATGTCAATTTTAGAACTCTGACTTGATCCGTTGGAAGCTGAGTTGGAACGTTTGAAAGGCTGAGTTGGACCTTCGGATGCATGAGTTGATTCGGAGATGAGCAAGACTTCAACAACCAGTCAATTGAAGCTTTGACCAGCCAATCGAAAATAGCCCTTGCTTGCATGTATTTTATCCTATTTTGGTCTGCCTGTTCATGTCTATTTTTGGCGGGATTCTATATTTGGATGTATTTTGTCTATAGTAGTCTATATTTCCTTGGATTTCTTGGCTATCTCCTTAGCCTTTATTTTATTTTTGTCAGAAATTTTGTTATCTCCCTTTCGGATTTTATTGCTGCAGATCCCTTTGCTGGCTTTTTCTTTTTCCACTCATTTTCTGTGGACTTTATCCCTTTGGAATTATGTTATGTCCCTCTCCCTTGGGCTTATCTCCTTCGGATCTTTTTAAGGAATTCTTCGGGCTTTCCTTTGTCACGTATTTGTCTATGACTTCTCATGCGGCTTTATTTCCCTCGAAATTATGTTTTGTCCCTCTCCCTCGGGCTTATCTCCTTCGGATCTTTTGAAGGAATTCTTCGGGATTTCCTTTGTCGGGTATTTGTCTATGACTTCTCCCGCGGCTTTATTTCCCTCGGCTTTATTTGTGCTCGGACCTTGCCTTTGGCTTTACCCTCCGTATTTCTTCGGACATTTTGTCTTTTGAATTGTCATCATTTTTTCCCGCGGGCTTTTGTCTCTGTTTATCCTCCGAAGTATTCCTTTGGACAAAAAGTCCAAAGGAATTCCTTCGGACTTTTTCCGGAAGGATATATTCCTTTGTCTTTTGAACTCTGCTTCGTTGATTTCAGAATTTGTTCTGTCTGCTTTTTGTCTTTTGGCAGATCTCTCCGAATTTCTTCAGACTTTTTTGTCCGAAGGAATTAATCCTTTGTCTCTTATGTTTGCTATTACCTTCAAAATGCCCTTCGGAAAAATTGCCATGGTCCAGGCACCAACCAAGTGCCCTCTGCAAGGGCTCATAGCTCTCATCTGTGCCCTTTTCGAAAAAATTGTAGGGCACCCGGGTTTTTGCAGGGTCCTTATTCCTTTGACCATTTTGGATTTTCTGACTTCTCTCTCGGATTTCTTCAGACTTTTGTCGGAAGGAATTTCTTCAGACAAAAAGTCCGAAGGAATTATTCCTTGGTCTTTCCTTGCTTTTCAAAGACTTTTCTCTTTTGAATTCTCCAAAGTATTCCTTCGAACAAAAAGTCTGAAGGAATTACTTCCTTTGCTGGAGACTCTTTCCTTTGTAATTTCCTGCGGACTTATGTCCTTTGCACTTTTCCAACGCTATGTGACATTCTGCCTTCTTTGCCCAAAGGAAACCCTGTGGAATAATTGTCAACACTTCCTTATAAAAGTACTTTTAGGATGACTTTTAAAAAGGTCCCAAAAATTAGATAATAAAGTGCTTTATCAAAACATATCCTTGAAGCTCACCAATGTTCCCCTTTTGCCATTAAAATCCTTTGCCCAAGCTAAGGGTCTCATCCCAATGACTAGCTTGAAAAGAGGGACATTACAACAATGTACGAAGCACTATCAATTTTTCGTTAAGTCTTGGAGGGTTGAGTGCAATCTTCACACTTGTCCGCCTGACATGTATTTATGATCAAATTTTGAATAGAGACAAGGAGTTTTATGTGCATTCTCGATAGACTTCTGACTATTATATATTGTGCATTGCTTTCATATAAATACAAGTGTTGTTCCAAATATCTGTGTTGTTTCTAATTTATGCATTGCTTGTTTATTATGCTACATAGTCATGTTATTATTATATATTATAATTAGGCAATCTACATGTCGCACGGAAGAAGCTGCTGTTTGGTTTCTAGTTAAAAAACAGCTTTCATTTGGAAATTGTACAATGGCATGGCTTCAGATGCCTTGCTGCATGAATAATAAATGACATAAGACAACTTTTTGATTTTATTTGTCAGGTATCAGTGATTGGCAGAAAGAAAACTTCTTCCAATGCAATGTTGTTCCTTCCCCAATGTCTGCTCAAGCAATTTGTTCAGTTTTTTTCTCTCTGCCCAATCAAATCGAACATTAAAAGAAGTTGTTCTCAACAACCTTTTTCCAACACTTATTTTTAGTTTGATAATAACATGGATGTTGAGGAATGGCAATACAAATGAAGAACAATTTTGCATTTGGCCCACATATATTTTTGCAAGCCACATAGTTATTAACATTCATGTCCAAGTATGAGGTGGGCAACAAGGTTGGATGTCAAATGTTTTCACTGAAAAATGAAGTTATTTTATAGTATTGAGATACGGTGCTCACATATGCAGGAAATTCCTCAATTTTCCAATGTATATATAGTGCAGGCTAATACCGTCATAGTATGTCATGGCTTGTAAGACAGGTATATCAAAACTTGATTTAGACAGTAGGCATAACCAAACTAATGTTGATATATATATATATATATATATTATTTTAAAAAATGTAGTCATTCCAATATAATTTCCAGGCCCCTTCTTGTTATAAAGGTGTCCTCAAGGTTGAATCTACATCAATAACAACACTTCCCCAATCATGCCTTGTATGGACAAATATCTTTTATCTTTAACTCCCTATACATGTCGTCTGCCATGTTCTAGCAGGAATATTTTGCTCATGTGGCAGATATTGTTGGACTAATTCAAGAATAACTATTATACTTATTGGCTGGACAGGTACATTGATAGTGCTGGAGTAACTGGCGAGATCCCAACCACTTTCAGAAATCTACAGAAATTGCAAGAACTGTGAGATTCTGCTATAATTCTTTGCAGTCTGTGTTCTCTATGTTAGATTTACACATTTCAAAATATGTTCCACCTATTGTGGGGGGATTTTGTAAGATTTCCTTACTTTGGTTTTGGCTTGCAGATGGGCATCTGATAATCTATTTACAGGTGAAATACCTGACTTCATTGGAACCTGGACTGATCTCACTGAATTGTAAGATACTTTTTCTGCACAATTTTGATTTTATGGGCATAAGTTGATGTAGATTATTTGGAAATCAATCTAATGTGTCAGTCCGGTGTACACTCATTGGTGGATACCTTCATTTAATATGTATATGTCCGTGCATGCATGTGTGTGTTCACAGTAGTTGGGTTTCATTCAAAATATTGCTTCGAATTGACCTTGTTACCACTATTGCAATAGGAGATAAGGTATAGCCTTGATGTTGCAAGAGAGAATTGTTAACCTAGGATACATATATAGAATGAAATGTACATAAAAATAAAGACAAAGATGTGCATACACATCTGTTTGTGCGTGATCACAGACGTTAATTCCATATAATTTAGAACCTTTAGTTTATGAGAGAACTTGATGCTAGATTGATTTCCCATCACTGAGTAGCAATGTCACTGAATGAGAACAATGCATCCTACATCATACTGAGCGAGGACTGCATTTTGAAATTAAGATTTCTTACAAGAGCTCCTCTTGCCTGCTATTTTAATTTCCCGAATATTTTTCTTCTATAGCTTTGGGTGAGTATGTTGATCAATTAATGATGCAGGAAGCTTCAGGGGACTGCTTTTAAGGGTCCAATTCCTTCAAGCTTCTCCAACTTAACCTCTTTGACAAATCTGTATGTCTCAGTTCCTGTGATTTTGGTGTTTGTGCTCATCTTGTCTTTGTTTACTTGAATTTCAAGCAACGAAGAAAATAAATCATAAATTGGACTTGTACTTCCATTATGTTTTGGCCATTTTGTGTATTTTATGCTAGCAGGAGAATAAGTGACTTAACTTCAGGCGTCTCGTCATCATCATTGACATTCTTACAGGATTTGAAGAAATTGACTCAACTGTAAGTAAAATAACTTGCACCTAAATGGAAAGTATTTTGTGCTGTTATTCGTTTATTAAATAGCACTTTATACCATATTCTGTATTGTGCAGAGTACTGAGAAACAATATGATCTCTGGCGAAATCCCTTCATATGTTGCAAAATTGAGTCAATTGACGTACTTGTAAGTTATTTTTTGCATTATATCACATCATTTTTTTTTTTTTCTCCCTTTTTAATCCTTCTTTATTATGGCCATTTTTGTTCACTGATAAATCAGGAAGTGCTCACATGGTAACTGTAGATTCATTACATTTGGAGAAACAATTAGATTGATTTCTTGCGATATACCTGGATGCAGGGACAAAATTATTACACAAACTCAGCTACCTACACAAGTAAATCACTGAGACAAACTGTGTTATGCTATAAGAAAGAACTACATTGTTCATGATTTATAAATAAATATATCATTTATGACAATATAAAATTCTGGATATTGCATCAATACAAAGACATACACAGTTCAGTACAAGTCCATATTGTGTGCCAAATAAGGAGAAACCATGTCACTTTTTTGAAAGCCTAATAAAACCAACTTGTTGACCATTTTTGGTCCTGTAGGCCAAAAATCAGTCTCCCTTTTCTTTTCTTTCCATTTCCACGCCCAGACATGAAGGATAATGCAGGAATATGCTTTTGCAACTCATTTTTTCCTCTTGGCAATGCAAAAGGCTCAACTTCAAGCATTTGGTACGGAAAAAACAGGTAGAGTTGGAAGGAGTGATTATACAGGAGTTTGCAAAAGGTGCTAGTTTCATGAGAGTTCCAAAGTTGAGTGCAAGTTTTGTGTTTTCAAACGTCCAAGGAGCTCCATGATGTGTTTTCGGGTCTGACAGAGCAAATAAACTGCTTCAGAGGGCTTTTAATCGACAAGATGGACCAAGTTCAAAAGGCCAAAGGATCATTTTCAAAAGCCCGAAGGGCAAGTGCCCTTGCGGAGGGCAGGGAGGTGCCAAATGGGACTGTTCAAGCAGGTTTCGAAGGACATCTTGGGGCCCAAGTGCCCTTGCGGAGGGTAGGAAACACTTAAAAAGGGACCAAAGAAAGAGGGCCGAAAAGCAAGGTTTTCTTCGGAAAAGGTAACAAGGCAAAGGAAGGATTTCTTTCGGACTTTTTGTCCGAAAAATAAATCCAAGGAAGATCAATGTGAATTCCTTCGGACAAAATGCCCGAAGGAATTCCTTTGGACATTTTGTCTGAAGAAATTCACAAGGCAAGGAGCCAAACTAAAGATTACCCTTCGGAAGGAAATCTGCGGCAAAATGACAAGGCAAATTCCTTTGGACATTTTGTCCGAAGGAAAAGCCCGACTGAAAGAAACAAGCGGCAAAACATGAAGGAAACATTTCCTTCGAACAAAAGGTCAGAAGGAATTGGGAAGGTGTCCCTTCGGGGCTTGGAAAAAGGTCCCTCTTTTGGCAGCCGAGAGTCCCCCGCAAGGACAATTGCCCTTCGGGCTGCCTTGGCTTCTCAAATCCTTTGGACAAAATGTCTGAAGGGACACCTTCCCTTTGGGAGGGTTCAACAACAAAAGCCCGAACAAAGGAAAAGAAAGGGAAGATATCCTTCGGAAAGGAAAGTTCGAAGGAATACTTCGGAAAGTAAAGTCCGAAGGAATACTTCGAAAAGTGAAGCCGAAGGAAAGTGAAGCTGAAGGAATTACCAAAGGGGTGACGGACCCAAAGATGTCAAATTCAGCATCGCAAAATAGCCGTTGGAATTCAAATGTCTGGTGACGTCCCCGCGGACGTCAAATTCAGGACGATGGAATAACCATTGATCTTCAAATGATTGAGCGCGAATCCGAAGGAATTCAAAGGGCTTAAGGCCAAAAGGAAGAGACCGCCGAGAAAGGAGCCCGAAGAGCCAAAGGATTGACAGAAGACAGCCCCGAGAGCCGAAAGAGCCAAGAAAAGACAAAAGCTGGGAAAAGACAAAAGTCAAGAGTGAACTCAACGACCCACCGAGAAAGGAGCCCGATGAGCCAAACACAGATATGGACAAAACAACCCAGGTGGCAAAAGGGAAGTGTCGACAGAGGAGTTATTCCAGTGGTTGAAACAGTCTCCACCAAGTGGTCATCAAGGAGCGCAAACAGTGAAGGCACAACCTGTTTTTCCTCATTTTGCATTAATGAGCAGACAATCGCATGAATCTCTTTAAGAAATGGTCTTGTTTTCAGACAAAAAGGCACGGCCAATGCTTTCACCATGCATTGAATATGATTTAGGCGCAAAAGTTAAGACTGACAACTGACACAACATGTTCTTTTAGCGACTTCCTCTTCCTAATATTTTCAACGCAGCATGGGCCACTTGTAAAAAAAAGCACCATTGCTTCTTCTTTCTCTATATATATTGTAAACTCTCATTTGAGAAAGATATCTCTCAGCTTGTATGGCGAAGCCTTGCAAGATTTTACCTTGAATCAATACATAGCATTTTTACCTCCATTTTGAGTTTACATTTTTGCATGTCTATGGTTTTGTCCTGTGTTAAGTCATTTTCTTTCATGCTTTCACAGAATGATTCCAGCTTGTCTAGTGTATTGTGAGTTCTTTTGCAGGTCAGCCAGAAGTGTCCACAGCAGAGTATAGGCGCATGTGAACATGTTGCCACAGTGTGTCTTAGAACACCTCTGGTAGTTCTTCTTCCCTGTATCTCCAGAGGACCCCTAGCTCACTAATGCAGAAGAGTTTCTCGTATCAAATGAAGTGTATATCGACTTGTTCTTGGTGCAAAATGTATGTCAAAGCTAAGTAGATCAACCATTTTGGTGTATCACTGCTTTAGTTTAGGTTTTATTTTTAGTAATCCTTCTCTCTTTTCATCCCCCCCATTGTTAGCAGTAGAAAATCCAGGACCACAGAGATGCATCAAAGGGAGCTAGCCCTTATCTAGAGATTCTCCCCTCAATTTTGCCAGACCCACAGGCAAGAGAGGAGTCTCCATTGTGCTGCGTGGAAGACAGAAGCTCAGCGTTCTGTCAAGGGTGCAATCCACAGCGTCAACACAACTCACAGAGAATAATAAGGCAAAGGAAACACACTTTTTAAGCATAATATGAGAAAAAATGTCTGTTTCCAAAAGCTTGGTAAGGTCAAGACAAAGGCATACCCACATGTGGCAATCAAAGTTTTACAGACTTGATAAGGCCTACACCTCATTACTTGTATCTCAATTTCATGAAAATACGTTATTGACAATTTGGAAGGACCTTCGGGGAATCTATAATAAGACAATCAAGGACTTTGTTATGACAACATAACCCTGCCTCTACAACATTACAAATGCATCAATTTAAAAGGGAAAACTTTGACTAACTAAAATATTAAAATCCTCTTCAGAATTCAAGATTTAAACATATTATATGTAAAATCACATATTGACACCTTTCCAATTGTATATAACACCTATTTTTGTTCAAAACCCTCAAATGAAAGTTTTTTTTCTGTGTTCTCTTAACTATAAAAACTGACAGGGCTGAACTGGCATTAAATTTATTTATTGATAATCAATGCTTCTGATTTCACAACCAAGTTAGCACAAATTAAGGATTGTAAATGCTATAAATGCCTCCACCTAACCTCATAAAAGCACCACGTATCTATTTTTTCTCACCTTTAACTTGTGCTGACTTTGAGGACAGAGAAGGGGGACTTTGAGGTACCGTTGTCAACACTCACATCAACAAGACCAACGTGTTTGACAAGGTTGACATGACTATTAACTGATTTTTTCTGTTGCATTGACCAAAGGGACTTTTGTTTGTCTGATTTCTGCTGCATTGACAAAGGATTTCTGTTTTGTTATGTGCCGAAACGAGACATGATGCACATTATTCTTAATATTCATATATGTGGACATAAATTGGTTTATCTTTAAATACTCCGGACAACCACCTAGACCACTGCATTTATTTACTTAATTTATTGAATATATTGATGACTATCAATTACTAATTAATGTCCAAACCACAACGTACAAAATTACCATAATTATCTTAATTTAATTGTTGACCAATTTTTGGTCCTACAGGCCAAATAGGGCACCCCCTTCCTTTTATTTGCAAAGAGTCTTTCACATCTATGATTTGGCTAAGTCATCCCTCAGCTGCCTTGTGCGAAATACCCCCTGTCAGACCTGTTCCATGAAAAAGCCAAGTGTTTTGTCATTTTGCTTAGTCTAGTGCAAATCAGGTTTGTGCAGGGACATTACTTGTCTACTTTTATAAGTAGAAGTGATTGAAGAACCTGAAATGGTCTAAGTAGTTCACAAAAAAGGGCAACAAATTTCCTTCGGAGGGCAGCTTGGTCGGTGGCAGGACCAAATTAAAAAGTTTCGAAGGGGCATTTCAAGACCCAAAGTGCCCTTGCGGAGGGCAGGGAACACATAGAGAGAGGGATTAAAGAGAAGGTCAAAGGGAAAGTTTTCCTTCGGAAAAGTGAGCAAGGCAAAGGATTCCTTCGGACATTTTGTCCGAAGGAAATCCACGGCAAAAAGGCAAAGGTCCCTCGGACAAAATGTCCAAAGGAAAATACAAGGAAGAATCGATGGATGAATTCCTTCAGACAAAATGCCTGAAAGAATTCCTTTGGACATTTTGTCCGAAGGAATTCACAAGCAAGGGACCAAGGCAAAATTCCCTTGGACAAAATGTCCGTAGGAATTCCTTCGGACTTTTTGTTGACGCAGTGGATTGCACCCTTGACAGGAGGCTGAGCTCCTGCCTTCCACACGCAACAATGGAAACTCTCCTCTTGCCTGTGGGCCTGGCAAAACTGGGGGGAGAGTCTCTAGATAAGGGCTAGCTCCCTTTGATGCATCTGAGTTATTCCAGTAAGTTTCTAATACGTATATATATATTGGGGGGTTGAAAAGGGAGAAGGATGCTGAAAACAATAGAACCTAACCTAATAGGGTGATGCACCAAACAAGTTTGGTCTACTCACACTCACACTCTGAACCACAAGAACACATACATACACTCTAACTGGTAAAAGGACCAAACTGCAGAGAGCTTGATAGGGAGGCTTTAATGGAAACACACAGTAAAAGGACTTACCATAGGCGCTGTAGGAAGAGCACACTGTCTAGTAATCTCCTGCTTTTGCGCTCCAGGAATAGCTCTTCTTATCACCTGCTGGAATGACGCTCTGTATATACCAGGTACGTTGGTGTCAACCTTGTGAAAGCATTAAGAAGCAATGACTGGACACAAGACTAACACTCAGGGGCACTCAGAGATATATCCAACCAGAATAGAGGTAAAAAATGCGTATTCTATTGATTCCAGGTGAAAAATGGCAGGGCTTCGCCTTATAATGTGAGAGATATCTCCTTTCAAAATGAGAAGTTACAATATATATAGACAAGAGAGAAGAAAAGGCGCCCCTCTTGGAAAAGACTTTTGGTGCCCTTTTACAAGTGGCCCATGTGTGTTCCGAGCATTGGGAAGAGGAAAGCCGCTTGATAGATAATGCTGTGTCGGCTCCTGTTTTGACTTTAGGCGTTTAGAACATAGGCCGCGGCGTTTGTCTGCAAACAAGACTGCTCCTTCAAGGCATTCATGCGGCTTGTCTGCTCATCAATGCAAAGTGAAGAAAAATGGGTCGCACCGTTCACTGTTCGCGCCTCTTGATGACCAATTCACAGACACTATGTCAACCGCTGGAGTAACTCTTTGAGTCGACACCTTCCTTCGCCACTCGTTTTGTCTGTTTTTGCACTTGGCTCTTTTTTCCCTTCCCGGCTTTGTCTTCCTTCTGGCCTTAAGCCTTTGAATTTCTTCAGGTTTGCGCTTAAGTCTGCAAGGATCAACAGCTATTTCATTGTCACAAATTTGACGTCTTCGGATCCGTCATCTTCCTTAGCAATTCTTTCATGTCTTTCCCGCTTGCTTTGGCCGCTTTCTGCTGATCTCAACAAGTGACACGTGGCGTGTTCCGCTGTGAAACAGGCGAGGACATGTGGCAACATCCGCTTAACTTATAGAAGCTTTAGATACCTCTTGAGAGTCCTACGGAAGATGACACATGGCGGCTTCCGCTGAGCTTTAGAAACAATATAGAAACATTCGGGACTCATTCGGATTCACACAGACTATGACACTTGGCGTGCTCTGCTTACTTTAGCAATTTGTCTGAGGCCCACCACAGTCCTTACTCAATAACAGAACAAAAAGAAGAAATCGCGAACGTTGACACTTGTCGGCTTCAACCGGGCTTTTCAAGGGACACGTGGCACGTTCCGCTATTTTTAGAAAAACATATCAAAACCTTCCGCAATTGCCACTTGGCGCCTTCCATGGAATTCTGAGGGAAGCTTATTGAAAGAAGCTTTGAAACTCGGATGCAGACACTTGTCGCGCTCCACTGAGTTTTACAAGGGACACGTGGCATGTTCCGCTGCTTTTAGAGACAAATTATAATGTGTCCCGGCAAACGACAATTGGCAGCTTTCGCTCTCGAGCTTTTTCCTTGTCACTTTTCCCCGCGGACAAAATGTCCACAAGAATTGTCTTGCTCGCTTCCTTTCCTTCGAAGCTTTTTCTCGGGTTTTTTCCCGCGACTTCTCCCAAATTTCTTCGGACTTTTTGTTCGAAATAAATCATTCTTCCCTTTGCCTTAGTCTTAAGTCCTTTTTATTTGTTTTCCTTCGGACTTTTTTGCTCGTAGCCTTGCCAAATTTCTTCAGACTTTTTGTCCGAAGGAATTCCTTCGGACAAAAGTCCGAAAGAAATCTTTTCCTTGCCTTGTCTTTTCGTGGGACTTTCTTCCGAAGAATTTTTTCGAACAAAAAGTCCGAAGAAATTCTCGTCTTTTGCCTTAAACAAACTTTCGAAGAAATCTTACTTTTTCGGCCTTGTTCACTTTTTTGGTCTTTTCAAGTGTTCCCTGCCCTCTGCAAAGGCATTTGTCCTTCGGGAGACTATCTTGAAACTTCTCATTGAACCGTTCCTTTGAACCAAACATTGAACCAGCTCATTGAACTGACTGTTGAACCAAGGCATTGAACCGAATGCTCAATCAAGCTGTTGAACCAAGGCTTGAACCAAATGAACTGAATCAAGCTGTTGAACCAAGGCTTGAACCGAATGAACTGAACCAACTCATTGAACCAATAATGGTTCAAAGTTTAAGTTCAAAGCTCTTTGAAAACTCAAGCCATTGGGCACCGACGTCGAACCAGTGAACTGGTTCCTCCTTTTGCCGAAAGACTTGTGCACAAAATCAAAAAATTGAACTGGCTCAGAATAGCAAGGCAAAAGGAGACCGATTTTGGTCTTCTGGACCAAAATGGTCAACAAATTGGTGACTCACAAGGGAAGCATGTCTGTTATGCTTAGAAACCAGTTGCCTTCAAGTCCATTGGGCACAGGGTCGGGATGCAGCTTTAAAAGAGTTAGCAACCGCCTTGAGATATCCAAGAATCAATCACACAGGTTTTACCCCCAAAAAAGGAAACAAAAACACACACAAGACTAAAAAAGCTACCAACATGTATAAAATCACTTAGGGAAAGCAGGAACAAGGCAAGAAAAATATATACATGATGGGAGAAGGGCTCAGTGATAATGCTTAAGATATATCTCATTAACTAGGATATACAGTTCCTCACCATCCAACCTAGAGAGTTTGAATGCATTGTGCTGCTTGAACTGAGTGATGACATATGGACCACTCCATAGGGCATCGAACTTTGCGTGCTTTCCAGGCTTAGCTCGGTCTGCATCTCATTTCAAGACGATGTCTCTTTCAGAGAAACTTTTTGATGAAGATTTCTTGTTGAAATGTTTCTTTGTCTGCTGTTGGCGACTGGTCATAGACGCCATAGCTTGGTCTCTTATCTCTTGGAGCTCCATTAGCTCGCATAGCCTGACCTCCATGCTTTTGCTTCCTTCTAACTGCAGCTGGTGAGTGAGGTCCAAGGCTGGCAATTCAAGTGAAAGAGGAAGACTAGCTGCCCTTCCATATACGAGCATGTACAGCGAGTTGCCAGTTGCCCTCTTTGGAGTGACCCTATCTGCCCACAGGGCTATTTTCAACTTGGCATGCTAAGTCCTCTAATTCTCCTCTATTGTTCGCTTGATGACCCTGATCAGATTCTTATTGGTGGACTCAGCCAGCCCATTCCCCTGTGGGTAGTAGTTGGATGAAGTGCTAAGATAGATACCATATCTCAGCACCCATTCACTTGTTTTAGTTCCCAGAAAATCCAAAGTGTTATCTAAGATTATGGTAGCTGGAACCCCAAACCTTGCCACCAGGTCTTCATAAAAATCCAGGACTGCATTTTCATTGGCCTCTTTCAAAGCGACAACCTCTACCCACCTTGTGAAGTAATCTGTGGCGGTCAAGACCCACTTGTGTCCAGCATTGGAGGGAGGGTTAATCATCCCTATAAATTCAAGGCTCCATTGCATGAATGGCTGCTCCACTTGAATAGGCTGTAAAGGCATGGCAGCCAGCCGTTGCTTCCCATCAAAAAGTGCACACTTTTGGCACTTTCGTACCCAGGCATGGGTGTCCCTGAATAGAGTAGGCCAAAAGTAACCAACTCTCATTATTCTTGCAGCTGTAGGCCTAGGAGCAAAGTGACCACCAGCTGCCCTATCATGGAATTCGAATAGCACCCTGTCGGCCTGACTTGGGTCTATGCATCTTAAAAGGACTCTTGAGAGAATCCTTCTGAACAACACTCCATCAATCAGGACATAAGAGAGACATTGGAGTTTGAAATATCTCCTCTTGGTCCTATCAAGGCCCTGCAGGCACTCACCAGTGAGAAAGAAACACCTCAAGTCTGATGTCCAATCCTTCATGATAGCTGGTTCTTTTGTTGTAGCTGCATCATGAATTAGCAGACTATCCTCTTTTTGCTGCTTAAATTCTGCAGCAAGGTGCTCACACAGGCCTCTCCCTCTTACCAGTTTGGTGATCTTGATATCCACATCGTATTCCATCACCTTAGTGATCCACCCCGCTCTCTTTTCATTCAGGTCTCGGTTGATCAAGAAATCTTTGATGCTGGGATGTGGAACCATGAGGTGAATTCTGCTATTGGATAGCATATGCCTAAATTTTTTCAGACTTCGTATGACCACAAGGACTTGCTTCTCCACATATGTGTACCTGACCTCAAAACCCTCTAGGCCTTGGCTAAAAAATGCAAGTGGTTGTTCAAGGTTATCACCATTTGCTTGGGTAAGCATGGTGGAGATTACCTCTTCATTTTTGAAGGTGTAGAGGTTGAAATCTTTGGTGAAGTCAGGGCTGATCAAAGTAGGAGCCCGGGCTATGGCCTGCTTGATCTCTTCAAAACTATGCTTTCTTTGTGCTGTCCATGTAAACTCCTCATCTTTCTTCAGCATAGAGGTCAATAGCTTAACTATCTCCGTAAAATTCAGAATAAATCTCCAGATGAAATTTATTTTGCCGAAGAAGCTCTGTAGGCCCTTCTTGTGTTTAGGCAAGGACAGCTCCAAGATAGAGCACACTCTCTCTGGATCACTGGTCAAGCCTTCCTTTGAAACATGGCCAAGGAGTTTCCCCTCGTGGACAGTGAACACACATTTCCTCGGGTTGAGAGAGATACCAAACTCTCTACACCTCTCAAAGATTTGTCTGAGGTGTTTCATGTGCTGGCTCGCCTCCTTAGAGAAAATTGTCACATCATCAAGATACACTAGCACAGTGTTATTTATCAGGTCCTGAAAGGCCATGTCCATGGCTCGTTGAAAGGTGGCATCAGCATTGGACAACCCGAATGGCATTTTTCTGTAAGCGAATGTCCCCCATTTGGTAGTGAAGGCTGTTTTGTACTGGTCATACTCTTGCACCAAAATCTGATTATATCCTAAATATCCATCCAGCAGGGATAAATGCTCGCTGGCTGTCACCATTTAAAGGATCTGCTCCATGCTTGGGAGAGGATAATAGTCTTTCAAAGAGACTATTAAGGTCTCTGAAATCAACGCATAGTCTGATCTCCCCATTTTTTTTTCGGACAGGAACAAAATTTGCCAGCCAAGAGGAGTGTTTGATTGAAAATATTATTTTGGACTCAATCAACTTAGTGAGTTCCTTTCGCATGAAAGGCTCAATCATTGGATTGACAGGCCTTTGCTTCTGCTTGATCGGCCTTGCGCCTTCTTCCAGCTCAATGGTATGTTGGGCCGGACTTGGGTCGAAACCCTTCAAATCGCTATATTCCCAAGCGAAGACATCGGCAAACTCTTGGCACAACAAGATAAAGGCCTGCCTTTCACGGTCCGTGCACACTTTCCCAAGTGTAAGAAGCTTATTTTTGAATATTTCAACCTTCTCATGGTGCTCCTCCTTCGTTGTGATGCATGCCTTGTCACTTTTCAACTGGTCATCTCCATTGAAGATACTCTCTAGAGTGACCAAGCCTTTGGGGAGTTTATTGTTCTTCAGTTGAACAATTTGGCTGCCATATTGCTGTTCTAGCTTTGCCTGGTTTTTAGCAGCGAATTCAGCTTCTTCTTGCAAGAAGAGCGCTATTTGTTGGTCGCTATCAAAGACCTGCCAGTTGGTGATGTTGTCAGGTACAGAGGGCCGGATTACTACCTTCAAGTGGCATGAACTGCGGTCACGGCCTATTTTTCGAGGGATATCAAACTGGGCACCAACTGCTGCCAACCTATCTACTTGCTTGTTCTGCTCTCTAAGAATGAAGGTAATATTGAAAGCAAAGAAATTCTCCACTAAGTCCCATACCCTATGTTTGTAGGACTTTAGTAAAGAATTCTTTGTCAAATTTTGGCCTCTTATCTAATTGACAATTAGCTCACTATCACCAAAAATCTGCAACTCTTTGATTCCTCTCTTCCTTGCCCACTCCAAGCCATAGATGAGGGATTCATACTCCGCAACATTGCTCGTGCAAGAAAATTGGAACCGAAAAGCCGAAAAGTATTTCTCCTTTGAAAGAGAAACTAACACTACTCTACCACCAGCTCCCAACTTACTTCTTGAGCCATCAAAGAACAACTGCCATAGACCTGAGCTTTCTTGGCTCGCTTTCATCAAATTTGGTACAAAAGTACCCTCTTCATGTATGCAATAAATTCCAAGGCCTGCCTCCTCTATGAACTTGTAAGGATCATACTTGAAGTTGTCACTTCCCCATTTGTCTAAGAGCAGGTCTGCAACTCCTTCAAGGGCAGAGGATGGAGATTGATCC
Organism: Torreya grandis; assembly: GCA_037957365.1. NCBI lineage: Eukaryota > Viridiplantae > Streptophyta > Pinopsida > Cupressales > Taxaceae > Torreya > Torreya grandis. Next base: position 7,728,031 of record JARHVA010000009.1, on the reverse strand, counting down.
ACTTGAAACTCTTCTTGGTCGATAATGGCATAGCTGACATTTGCCGCCTTGAGTGAGTATGGTTCCAGATGATCTCTATGGAGTGGCTCGGATTCAATCTTAACTTTAGTCCTATACTTGGTTCTAAAAATTAGATAAGACCAGTTCGCTGCTAGGTAGCTGCCTATCTTGGATGTGAAATCTCTGGATAAGCAGCTAGCAAAGTAAGGAGGGACATCCGCCACTACCACATCATGAGGAACTGAGAAGGTCGAGCAAGCATGTAGCGTCAAGCTCAAACCTTTCACCACCCCAACTGTCTTTGCTGGTGTTCCATCCAGCTGTAGGACTCCCTTAGTCATTTCTTCATAATTCAACCCCAGCTTGTTGGCTATGCATTTGGGCATTACCGAGGTGATTGCTTCACTGTCAATGATGCAATTGTGCACCAAGAAATCTCTTATGACCAAGGACAAATAAAAAGGGGGAACTTTTTCTTCTTTTCTGACTTGGCCTAAGGTGGAAGGCTATTCATTCATCATCAAAACATTATCGGCTCTTGTTGGGACATCTTGTTCATTCAGCTCGTGCAATTATTTTTGCAGCATGTCCTTTTGCCCTGGTATTGACAATGAATCCCACAAGGAGATGTTCATGTGCAGCTTCTTCATCTGGTCTACCACATTGACTTGAGGGTTGCCTTCTTTCAAATTTTTTTTGGGATTACTTACTGCATGAGGCGCAAACCGAGGCACTGAAGGTACAATCAGCGGTCTAAAGTTTGGAACCCTTTGGTTTACATGTGATGAAAAAGGTATTGCTGATGTTTAGGCAGCAGCCTGAGCTTCTTCCATTGCTCTTCTTTTGGATCCTTTGTTGGCTGCGACATAGTCGCCCTGATTGTCCGCAGTACCCACATAATTGACTGCATAGAACTCACCTTCCAAGTGATTCATGAGAGTAGAATCAGGCTGAGTCTGACTGTTGCTCATGTCGGGTTGCATTGAAGCCTCAAAACCTGGGAATTGAGTGGCTTCCTGATTGTCTTGTACATTTGTGAAGTGACCCAACATTTTATTTGTATAAACAGCCTGCTGTTGACCATATCCCATGGTTGAGCAACTGGGCTATTTTTGTACCAGATTGTTTTGAACGGGCACCATGGCCTTGGATGATGAAGGGGCGCCTGGATTGTAGCCTTGAAAAGGTCTGGCCTGCGCAAAATAACTCTGCCTTTGATTGTAATTTTGGAAAGGGGGTCTATTTGCTTGACATTCTGCTAATATCCTTGGTTCGGTCGATTGTTTTGAGCTTGCTGCCTTTTAATAGCCACTAGTTCATTTGTTACGTTTTGTAACATATTTTGACTTCGTGGGTCATTGGATGAAGTAGCAGCTGGCTTTTCTATGCGGGGCAGAAGAGCTAAGGTGGGAGCAGTGGTCTGGATTGGGGCAGCATTTCAGGGAAAAGCGGCATATGAGATCTAGGAGCTATTTTCCCAGCCTATACTAGGCAATTCTCAGCTCTATAGCTATGTTATAGGCGGCAGGCAGCGCATGTCCTCCCATGGACTGTATCATAACAGCGATATTGCTGTTCAACGCTCTTAAGTAATAAAGGAAACCATAGCTAGGAGTCGGCTTTACCAGAATGGGGATTCTATCCCATGTCTTCTGAAACTGAGTGTTGAAATCCTGCACGTATTTATGTGGATCTCTTTTCATTGTAATCAACTGCTCAGCAAGTGAGAGGTGGTCGCTCTTCTCCCCAAATCGGTTGGTCAAGAGAGTGCCCAATTCATTCCAAGAATCAACTGAATTCATGGGTAAAGTCCCATACAAGTCCAGAACTTTGCCCTTAAAAGACAATGCCAGCAATTTGATTGCAATATTCTCCTTAGTGACATTGTGAATATTGCAGAGGTTAGCAATATTTCTGATGTGTTCAATAACTGTAATGGGCCCCTCTCCATCAAAGGGAGGCACACTTTTGAGGACTGCTCCTGGAATTGGGTCATAACGCTGGAGATTCAAAGGACTCTGACCATGAAAAGTCACAAAGGGTAATGCCATAGCTATGACAGGATGTAACTGCGGCCTTCTTGCATAGGTGTACTTTATAGCAGGTTTGGGAAAATGGTTTGCTGAATAAGGATGGGTCCTCTCAAACTGTTGACGCAGTGGATTGCACCTGGGGCAGGACGCCTAGCTCCCGCCCTTCCACACGCAACAATAGAAACTCCCCTCTCGCCTGTGGGACCGGCGAAGCTGGAGGGGAGAGTCTCTAGATAAGGGCTAGCTCCCTCTGATGTATCTTTTAGGCCCTGGTTTCTCCTACTGCTAACAAATAAAATGAAAAAGAGGGTATGAAAAGAGAGAGAGATGCTGAAAATAGAACCTAAGCCTAAAAATGAAAAAGTGATACACCAGAAAAGTTTGATCCACTCAGGCCCAAACATACACTTTTCACTAGGAAGAAACGCCCATACACTTCATTTGACGTGGAAAACTCTTCTGTTTCAGTGAGTCAGGGGTCCGTAGAGATACAAGGAGGAAGGAACTACCAAAGGTGCTCTGCGACACACTTAGGCAACCTATTCACATGCGCCTATATTCCTGCTGTAGACACTTCTGGAAGACCTACAGAAAAGAGACTTCACAATGCACTAGACATGCTGTAATTGATCTGTGAAAAGCATGAAATACAATGACATAACACAAAAGAAGAACACAAGCATATACTTTAAAGTGCAAGTCTAGATAGAGGTAAAAATTCTAAGTCCTGATTCAAGGTAAAATCTGGCAGCTCTGTCTTACAAGCCCGAGAGATTTTTGGGCAGAGTTTTGCCTTAAGGCTAAGAGAGTGGATCCTTTTCTCAAATGAGAAGCTTTACAATATATAGAGAGAGGAAGAGAACTTAGTGATTTTTGGGAAAGACTTTGGCGCTCTTTTTGCAAGCTGGCCCATGTGCGCTCTAAGCCTTGAGAAGAGGGAGCCGTTTGATTGTCGGTTCTTTCTTTGACTTAGGCGTTCCACATTAATGTGAAAAACATGGTTGCGCCTCTTTTCTACAAATAGACTGCTCTCTTCTTGCAACAGAATGCGGTTTGTCCCCTCGTAAATGCCAAATGGAGAAAGCAGGCCGCGCCGCTCACTGTTTGCGCCATTTGATGACCATCTAGCAATATCTCGCCTCTCCTCGCCACTTGGACTGCTTTGTCTTTTCCTGCACTTCGTCTTCCTCCTTGCCTTGTCTCTTCCTAGCTCCATCCCTCAGGGGCTATCTTCTAGCAGGTCGCTGCGTTCCTTGGGCTCTCGCTGCCTACCTTGGCCATTTTCCGCCGATTCTAGTGAGTGACACATGGCACGTTCCGCTGTAAAACGGGCAGGACACGTGGCAGCATCCGCTTGACTCATAGAAGCTTTAGGCACCCTTTGAAAGTCCTGTGGAAGAGGACATGTGTCGGCTTCCGCTTTCTTTAGCAATTCATCCGGGACCCACCACAGTTCTCGCGGGACAAAAGAGAGAGACTGCGGAGGCTGACACTTGTTGACTTCCGCGGAGCCTTGCAGTGGACATGTGGCACGTTCCACTGCTCCTAAAAAAGCATGTCAAAGTCTTCTGCGGTTGCCACTTGGCGCCTTCTGCGCTCTGGCTTTCCTGGTGTAAAATTTGACGTTCGCGGGCCCGTCACAGTTTGAAAACCAACAGCTAGTCTATCTTCTTAAAGTTGACGGCTTTCGGGACGTCACCGTCCTTGGCAAATTCATTCCGGCCTCTTCCTGCTTCGGCCCTTTTCCCTATGGGCTTTTTCTTTGGAATTTTCTCGGCTTTTTCTCTCTGGCTGCCTCCCCAAATTTCTTCGGACTTTCGTCCAAAGGAATTCCTTTGGACAAAAAGTCCGAAAGAAATCATCACATGTCTTTTGCTTTTGCCTTAAGTCCCTTTCTTTCGGGTTTCCTGTTTACATTTTTTCTGAATTCCTTTGGACAAAAAGTCCGAAGCATTTCTTCCTTGCCTCTGCTGACTGCCTTCGAAAAAATTCTGAAAGAAATCGTCCTTTGCAGCCTTCTTGAAAATGACCCTTCCAAAGGGTGCCTTTGCGCCTGACTGCCTTCTGAAAGGGCACTTGTCCTTCGGCTTTGTGGACGCTCCTTTGAACCGCCCGATTGAACTAACCGTTTGAACCAAAAACGGTTCAACGGTTCAATGGTTCAACACTGCGCGCCATTTGTTTGAATTGTGCCACTTTAAAACAAGCCTTTGAACTTGTCGCAATGAACCAAGGCTTTAAACCGAAGCACTGAACCTGTTCAATGAACTTAGCTTTGAATCAAAGCGATGAACTTAGCTTTGAACCAAAGCATTGAACTTTGCCGAAACATTGAACCAACTGAATTGAACCAAGCCTTTGAACCGAGCTGATGAACTTTGCGGTTGAACCGACTGAGTGAACCAAGCGTGAACCAAAGCTGTTGAACCGACTGATTGAACCAAGCCGATGAACCGACTAATTAAACCAAGGCTTTGAACCAAGTGATGAACCTTGCGGTTGAACCGATTGAGTGAACCAAGCGTGAACCAAAGCCATTGAAACCACTGATTGAACCAAGCCGATGAACCGACTAATTGAACCAAGGCTTTGAACCAAGCGATGAACCAAGGCGTTGAACCGGTTCAATGGTTCAACGGTTCAAAGGTGCTAACTCTTGGAAAGATTATGTCGTTGAACCACTCTTCCAACCTTAAGGAAAAGTGTCCTTGAACCATTTTAGCTTTCTTTCCTTATAAATTTCATCAGACAAGAGTCCGAAGAAGCTTTGTAAAACCTTGCACTCTCTGAACTGGTTCTTCGTCTGCCAAAAGACTACACCTACAGAGTTCGTAGAAGTCCTTGTGAACTCCGTAGAAAACCTGCAGAGTCCGTAGAAATGGAAAGACTCGTGCAAAAATCAAAAGTACTGGCTCAGAACAGCATGAAAGAAGGGGGACCAATTTTTTGGCCTGTTGGGCAAAAATGGTCAACACAAACCTCAGTCGCTTTGCTAAGTTCAAAGGCAATTCAATGAATTCGAAAGGGACACCCTTAGCAGCAAACCGCGTGGTGATTTTAGGCATAGGAGGTCAGACTGGTCTTTGATCAGAAAATGAAGCTCTTACCGGTGGAGTCCCCAGATGCTGAAAATAGTTGATTTTGCTATAACAGGACCAGCATCAATCCTGAGACTTTACTAAGTGTAAAAACTGTGTCCCACTGAGCATTCCAAAAATTGTTGACGCAGTGGATTGCACCCTTGACAGGAGGCTGAGCTCCTGCCTTCCACATGCAACAATGGAAACTCCCCTCTTGCCTGTGGGCATGGCAAAACTGGAGGGAGAGTATCTAGATAAGGGCTAGCTCCCTTTGATGCATCTGAATTATTCCAGTAAGTTGCTAATACGTATATATATATATATTGGGGGGGTTGAAAAGGGAGAAGGATGCTGAAAACAACAGAACCTAACCTAATAGGGTGATGCACCAAACAAGTTTGGTCTACTCACACTCACACTCTAAACCACAAGAACACATACATACACTCTAACTGGTAAAAGGACCAAACTGCAGAGAGCTTGATAGAGAGGCTTTAATGGAAACACACAGTAAAAGGACTTACCATAGGCGCTGTAGGAAGAGCACACTGTCTAGTAATCTCCTGCTTTTGCACTCCAAGAACAGCTCTTCTTATCACCTGTAGGAATGGCGCTCTGTATATACTAGGTACGTTGGTGTCAACCCTTTGAAAGCATTAAGAAGCAATGACTGGACACAAGACTAACACTCAGGGGCACTCAGAGATATATCCAACCAGAATAGAGGTAAAAAATGCGTATTCTATTGATTCCGGGTGAAAAATGGCAGGGCTTCGCCTTATAATGTGAGAGATATCTCCTTTCAAAATGAGAAGTTACAATATATATAGACAAAAGAGAAGAAAAGGTGCCCCTCTTGGAAAAGACTTTTGGTGCCTTTTTACAAGTGGCCCATGTGCGTTTCGAGCATTGGGAAGAGGAAAGCCGCTTGATAGATAATGCTGTGTCGGCTCCTGTTTTGACTTCAGGGGTTTAGAACATAGGCCGCGCCGTTTGTCTGCAAACAAGACCGCTCCTTCAAGGCATTCACGCGGCTTGTCTGCTCATCAATGCAAAGTCAAGAAAAATGGGTCGCACCGTTCACTATTTGCGCCTCTTGATGACCAATTCGCAAACACTGTGTCAACCGCTGGAGTAACTCCTTGAGTCGACACTTTTCTTCGCCGCTTGGACTGTTTTGTCCGTTTCTACACTTGGCTCTTTTGCCCCTTCCTGGCTTTGTCTTCCTTCTGGCCTCAAGCCTTTGAATTTCTTCGGGTTCGCGCTTAAGTCTGCGAGGATCAACAGCTATTTCATTGCCGCAAATTTGACGTCTTTGGGTCCGTCATCTTCCTTAGCAATTCTTTCATGTCTTTCCCGCTTGCTTTGGTCGCTTTTCGCTGATCTCAACAAGTGACACGTGGTGTGTTCCACTGTGAAAGAGGCGAGGACACATGGCAGCATCCGCTTAACTTATAGAAGCTTTAAATACCTCTTGAGAGTCCTGCGGAAGATGACACATGGAGGCTTCCGCTGAGCTTTAGAAACAATATAGAAACATTCAGGACTCATTCGGATTCACACGGACTATGACACTTGGCGCGCTCTACTTACTTTAGCAATTCGTCTGGGGCCCACCACAGTCCTTGCTCAATAACAGAACGAAAGAAAGAAACTGCAGACGTTGGCACTTGTCGGCTTCCGTCGAGCTTTTTAAGGGACACGTGGCACGTTCCACTGTTTTTAGAAAACCATATCAAAACCTTCTGCAGTTGCCACTTGGTGCCCTCCGCGGAATTCTGAGAGAAGCTTATCGAAAGAAGCTTTGAAACTCGGATGCAGACACTTGTCGTGCTCCACCGAGTTTTACAAGGGACACGTGGCACGTTCCGCTGCTTTTAGAGACAAATTATAATGTGTCCCGATAGACGAAACTTGGCAGCTTCCGCTCTCGGGCTTTTTCCTTGTCACTTTTCCCCGCAGACAAAATGTCCACAAGAATTGTCTTGCTCGCTTCCTTTCCTTCGAAGCTTTTTCTTGGGTTTTTTCCCGCGGCTTCTCCCAAATTTCTTCGGACTTTTTGTCCGAAGGAATTCTTTCGGACAAAATTCCGAAAGAATTCATTCTTGCCTTTGCCTTAGTCTTAAGTCCTTTTTACTTGTTTTCCTTCAGACTTTTTTGCTTGTAGCCTTGCCGAATTTCTTCGGACTTTTTGTCCGAAGGAATTCTTTCGGACAAAAATCCGAAAGAAATCTTTTCCTTGTCTTTTCCTTGCCTTGTCTTCTCGTGGGACTTTCTTCCGAAGAATTTCTTCGGACAAAAAGTCCAAAGGAATTCCTTCGGACATTTTGTCCGAAGAAATTCTTGTCCTTTGCCTTAAACAAACTTCCGAAGAAAACTTACTTTTTCGGCCTTGTTCACTTTTTTGGTCTTTTCAAGTGTTCCTTGCCCTCCACAAGGGCATTTGTCCTTCGGGAGACTCTCTTGAAACTTCTCATTGAACCGTTCCTTTGAACCAAACATTGAACCAACTCATTGAACCGACTGTTGAACCAAGGCATTGAACGGAATGCTCAATCAAGCTGTTGAACCAAGGCTTGAACTGAATCAAGCTGTTGAACCAAGGCTTGAACCGAATGAACTGAACCAACTCATTGAACCAATAATGGTTCAAAGTTTAAGTTCAAAGCTCTTTAAAAACTCAAGCCATTGGGCACTGACGTCGAACCAGTGAACTGGTTCCTCTTTTTGCCGAAAGACTTGTGCACAAAATCAAAAAATTGAAATGGCTCAGAACAGCAAGGCAGAACGAGACCGATTTTGGTCTACTGGACCAAAATGGTCAACACTTTTGTCCTAGGAAAATTCAAAGAAAAAGCCGAGACTTTGAAGGAAAGGCTTCCTTCGGGCAAAATGTCCGAAGGAATTGAGATGACCAAAAGGAGCCTGAAGCAGCCCGAAGGGCAAGTGCCCTTGCAGAGGGCTCTCAGCGATCAAAAGGGGACCATTTCTATTCTTTCGAAAGGTCACCTTCCCTTCGGGAAGGTTCAATTGCACAAGGCCGAAGGTTCAGTTACAAAAAGCTGAAGGATTACCAAAGTAATGACGGGCCCGAGCACGTCAATTTCAGCATGGCGAACTAGCCGTTGGAGGTTCAACCGTCCGATGACGGGCGCGCGAATGTCAAATTCAAGGCGATGAAATAACTGTTGGTTTTCGAATAGTGACAGGCCTGCAGACGTCAATTTTGATGGAATGCGTTGGCCGAGAAAGGAGCCCAAAGAGCCAAGAGGAGATGAAAGATAGCCCAAGAGCTCAAAATTCCCATAAAGAGACAAGAAATAACAAGGAAAGAGGGAACAAAACACAGAATCCAGAACACAGCCATGCACACATACGACAACATTTGGAATGTTCCAAAGGACGCACCCAGCCAAGCACAGACACAAATCAGATCAGCCCAGGTGGCAAAAGCACGGGTCAGCAAGAGAAATTATTGTCGTGGATGAAACAGTCCTTACGAAACGGTCATCAAAGAGCACAAATAGTGAGAGCACGGCCTGTTTTCTTCGATTTTACATTAATGAGCAGACAATGGTGTGAACTTCATTTACAAAGCGACCTTGTTATTCAAACAGACAAAGTGACCCATGATCTTGCAGTGACATTTAATACAGGTTGGACGCCAAAGTCAAGACTTGCAGCATCTACAGCATGGTTATTTCAGGGATTTCTAGAAGGATGACACCAACATGATCAAATTCCTCCCCCTAGGTGTTCAACGCAACATGGGCTGCTTATTTTGGAAAGCGCCAAAGTCTTTTTATTTTATGCTATATATTGTAACCTCTCAGTAGAGGAAGATATCTCTCAGCTTGTATGGCAAAGCCCTGCAAGATTTTACCTTGAATAAGACAGCATTTTTACCTCCATTTGAGTTTGCACTTTTGCATATGTCTATGGTTTTGTCTTGTGTTAAATTATTTTTCTTCATGCTTTCTGTTGACCATTTTGGTCCTGTAGGCCAAAATCGGTCCCCCCTTTTTTCCCCTGTTGTTCTGAACCAGTCCAAAATTTGATTCTTTGTACAAGTCTAGTTTCTACGGACTCTGTAGGTCTATTTCTACGGACTCTGCAGGCATTTCTATGGACTCCGCAAGGAAGAGACAAGTTCCCACTTAGATGCAAAATGGACCATTCCAAGTGCCCTTGCGGAGGGCACTTTTCAGACTCAAGTGCCCTTGCGGAGGGCAGGGAACATTTGCAAAGAGGCCAAAGAGAAAGCCGAAAAGGTAAGTTTTCTTCAGAATTTTGTTTAAGGCAAAGAAGAGAATTTCTTCAGACAAAATGTCCGAAGGAATTCTTTTGGACTTTTTGTCCGAAAAAATCCTTCGAAAACGTTCTGCGGAAAAGACAAGGCAAAAGACAAGCGATTTCTTTCGGACTTTTGTCCGAAGGAATCCTTCAGACAAAAAGTCTGAAGAAATTCGGGAGAAGCCGCGAGCCAAAAAGCCCAGGGAAAAACTCCGAAGAAACGAGCAAGGCAATTCTTGCAGACTTTTTGTTCACGGGAAAAGTAGCCAAGAGAAAATCTGCGCGAAAAGTGGCCGAGTGAAAAGAGCTGAGGAAATAAGCGAAAAAACCAAAGGAAGAGATCCTTCGGACAAAATGTCCGAAGGAATTCCTTCAGACATTTTTCCAGAAGGATTTCAAGACAAAGGAACCCAAAGGACCTCGAAGGGTAGGTACCTTGTGGGGGACTCTCCGCCAAAATGAAGGACACTTCTCCAAAAGCCAAAGGGTCATCTTCCCTTCGAGAGGGTTCAAAACAAGAAGCCGAAAGAAAGGAAAAGGTCAAAAAAATTCCAAGGGGTGATGGGCCCGAAGACGTCAAAATCAAGCACGACGAACTAGCCGTTGGAAGTTCAAACGCAGTGACGGGTGTGCAGACGTCAAATTTAAGGCAGTGAAATAGCCATTGATTTTGAAAAGCTTAAAGAAGCGCCCAAGGAACTCAGTGACCCGCCAAGCAGATAGCCTCGAGGGCCGAAGGAGCCAGAAAGAGACAAAACCAGGAAGAAACAAAGTGCAGAAGCGGACAAACAGTCCAGGTGGCAAAGAGAGGTGTCAACTCAAGGATTTACTCCTCCAGTTGGAATAGTGCTTTCCAAGTGGTCATCAAATGGCGCAAACAATAAGTGACACAGCCTATTTTCTCCATTTTATATTAATGAGCGGACAAACCGCATGAATATCTAGAAAGAGCAGTCTTGTTTGCAAAAAAAGAGGCACGGCCCGTGCTTCCACATTAATGTTTGAACGCCAAAGTCAAGACCGGCGATTACACAACATGGTTTTAGCAGGCCTCTTCTAGAAGAATGACATCAGCAACAGTGACTTTCTCTTCCCGATGTTCACAAACGCACATGGGCCAGCTTGTCAAGGGCGCCAAAAAGTCTTTTTCAAAAGGGGCGCCTTTACTTCTCCTCTTTCTATATATTGAAAACTTCTCATTTTTGAAAAAAAATCTTTTTAGCACATAAGGCAAAGCTCTGCCCAAAAAACCTCTGGGCTTGTAAGGCAGAACTCTGTCGGATTTTACCTTGAATTGAGACATAGCATTTTTACCTCTATTTGAGCTTTGCACGTTCGTATGTGTCTATGTCTTTGTTCTGTGTTAAGTCATTTTTCTTTATGCTTTCGCAGAATGATTTCAGCATGTCTAGTGCATTGTGAGCTTTTCTTTTGCAGGTTTGCCAAAAGTGTCCCTAGAGGAGTATAGGTGCCTGTGAATAGACTGTCATAGTGTGTCTGAGGATGCCTCTGGTAGTTCTTCCTCCCTGTATATCCACGGACCCCTAGCTCACTGATACAAAAGGATTTCTCATGTCAAATGAAGTGTATGGGAGCTTGTTCTTGGTGAAAAGTGTATGTTCAAGCTGAGTGGATCGACTTTTTTGGTGTATCACCTTTTAGTTTAGGTTTAGGTTCTTTTTTCAGCATCCTTCTTCCTTTTCAACCCCCCTTTTTTTCATTTAATTATTAGCAGTAGGAAATCCAGGACCTAAAAGATACATCGAAGGGAGCTAGCCCTTATCTAGAGACTCTCCCCCCATTTTTGCCACGCCCACAGGCAAGAGGGGAGTTTCCATTGTTGCGTGTGGAAGGCAGAAGGTCGGCCTCCTATCCAGGGTGCAATCCACTGCGTCAACAGTTTTTTGGCACACCCGATGGGACCAACTAAGACAAGTTTTGTCCAAAGAGTTGAAATTTTTTTGGTGTGTTCTTCAACCAACTAGCTTTTGGAGGCTTTTTCATCAACACCAATGGCGACTCCGAGTTGAATCAGCTAGTTAAGCAGTTCTGGTGCCATCAAGAAATCTTATTTTTTGTATGTATAATCTCTTTACACAAAATCATGGGCCTTGTATTCCTTCATATGGATTTAATCAATCTCAGGTTTTTCATGCAATCACCTCAAGCAGCTCTCCTAGTTGCCCTTCAACAATAAGGGAAATAGCACTAGAGTTTGAGAAGCAGGTGTTGGAAATAGACAAATTAGATGAGCAGTACAGATATCAGCAAGAGTTGATGTACAAAGAGGAGTGTTTGTTCAGGCAAGCTCAGGCCTTGCAATCCATGGAGGAGGTAGCAAAATGGAAGAATCCATTCACGCAAGGCAATCAGCCTTGCGCGCCCCCTCCTATTCTAAAAAAAGCCCCCTCTTGTGCACCAAATCCTTTCTATTAGATAGCACTTGCTTATTCTAGCTCATCTGATGCATCAATCGATCCTGCTCTTAATCCCGTGCGCCTAGCTTTCTAGCACAACTCTCTTCAGACAGCTTTTTCTGTACATAAGCAGACCCTCCCAAATCTTCCCCAACCTCCTCAAGTCTTTCAACATGATCTCCAAATTCCAAGTTGGAAGAAGGAAAGTCATGAACCAGCTTGGGACCTTGAAGAAGACAAAGTTGTTGCTTCTTCCCAAGACCAAAATTCCAATCCCAAGGTCCTGAGTTGGAAGCAAACAGTGGCATCTTGGGACAGGAAGGTGGAGGAGAAAGGTTTTGCTCAAAACCTTGAAGAAGTCGAGGCTGCTCCTGCTCATGATGACACTTATGACCTCCAAGAAAGGCTCTTCCAAGAAGATATATCCAGGAAAATTTCAGAGTTGGAGTCCAGAGCGAGATTCCTCAACCAACGTGTAATGGACATGTCTGAACACACCCCATCTACACACCTCCAAGAGAGCTATCAGGCCACATCTGATATAGATGAAGTGCTGGCCAAATGAAAAGAGGAGAATCATTCGATTCTAGCTCAAAGACTGCCTCCTCTTCCACATGGTTTTTCCACTTCACCCCTTCTCAAGGAGGAACCTGTTTTGCAGGAGGCGAGTGAGGAGCAGAAGATCCAATCTGCAGTTGTCCAAAAGGCTATCATGAGCGACAAAGAAGATGAAATCATCATGGAGGCTCCTTTTGAAGACATTATCAACAATGGAGAAGACGCAGGTCATGCATACATGCAGATGTTTCAGCAATACGAAGAGGAACGTAAGCATGGTGAGCTCTCTCCTCCTTGTTTGATGAACTTCCTTGTTGCTTCGATGAGGAGGATGACTATGCCAAGGAGCCTGAGTTGGAGGAGGATCAGACGGATGTCTTTGAACAACTAGAGACTCTAATCCTTGAGCAGGAAAAAGAAAGCCCGGTCCATCTTGAGGACAGCTTTGAAGAAGAGAGTTTTGAACAAGAAGGTGATGTTTTGTGGGATGAGCAATCAGTTTGTGATTCCATTTCAGATATCACAACAGTCACCCTTCTTCAAGAAAGCCATGAGGAAGCAGAGGATGAGTTTGACAGGGTCTTCAATGAAGCAGAAGGGAACGGGTCAAACCATGATGCACTGCAAGGGGACTTTGCATATCAAAGGGCTTATGGTGATGAGCCAGCAGCCATCGATTTCTTGGTGAAATGCACCAGCATGAAGGACCAGCATTCGACAAGCTTCCAAGGACAAGAAAAGTACATATATGTTGGGAGCATGTTTGATTCTGATCCACTCGGATGCAAGCCAATCCAAGTGGCAGGCAAGAGGAGCAGGTCACCAAGTCTCCATTCCATTCGGCCACTTCTCTGGCACCATAAGTTTCCTAGCCAGGAAGGGGACTTAAGAAATTTTGTCTTTGATCCAAGAGGGAGGCAAATATACCTGGTTAGCTGTATATAGTAGTTTGCTTTCAGTTTTCTTTCCTGTTTTCCCTAAGTGTTGTTTGCACAAGTAGTGTTTTAAGCCTTGTGTGTGTTTTCCTTTGTGTGTGGGGTAAAAGCTCATGATTGATTCTGGGATCTCTCAAGGTTGTTGTTAACCTTTCTTCAAAGCTACATTCTGACTCCGTGCCCAATGGACTTTAAGGCAACTGGTTTCTAAGCATAGCAGGCATGCTTCCCCTGGGAGTCACCAATTTGTTGACCATTTTAGTCCTGTAGGCCAAAATTGGTCCCCTTTTTTTTCCTCTGCTTCTGAACCAGTCCAAAATTTGATTCTTTGCACAAGTCTAGTTTCTACGGACTCTGCAGGTCTATTTCTACGGACTCTGCAGAGAGTTTCTACGGACTCTGCAGGCATTTCTATGGACTCTGCAAGGAAGAGACAAGTTCCCACTTAGGTGCAAAATGGACCATTCCAAGTGCCCTTACGAAAGGCAGTTTTCGGACTCAAGTGCCTTTGCGGAGGGCAGGGAACATTTGCAAAGAGGCCAAAGAGAAAGCCGAAAAGGTAAGTTTCCTTCGGAATTTTGTTTAAGGCAAAGAAGAGAATTTCTTCGAACAAAATGTCCGAAGGAATTCCTTTGGACTTTTTGTTCGAAGAAATCCTTCGAAAAAGTTCCACGGAAAAGACAAGGCAAAAGACATAAGCGATTTCTTTCGGACTTTTGTCCGAAGGAATCCTTCGGACAAAAAGTCCGAAGAACTTTAGAAGTTGCGAGCCAAAAATCCCAAGGAAAAACTCCGAAGAAACGAGCAAGGCAATTCTTGCAGACTTTTTGTCCGCAGGAAAAGTAGCCGAGAGAAAATCCGCGGGAAAAGTGGCCGAGTGAAAAGAGCCGAGGAAATAAGCGGAAAAAGCAAAGGAAGAGATCCTTCGGACATTTTTCCTGAAGGATTTCAAGACAAAGGAACCCGAAGGACCTCGAAGGGTAGGTACCCTTGCGGGGGACTCTTGGCCAAAATGAAGGACACTTCTCCAAAATCCGAAGGGTCATCTTCCCTTCGGGAGGGTTCAAAACAAGAAGCCGAAAGAAAGGAAAAGGCCGAAGAAATTCCAAGGGGTGATGGGCCCAAAGACATCAAAATCAAGCACGGTGAACTAGCCATTGGAAGTGTTGACCTTTTTTGGCTCAATAGGCCAAAAAATCGGTCCCCCCTTTTTTCATGCTGTTCTGAGCCAGTACTTTTGATTTTGCACGAGTCTTGCAAATTTCTACGGACTCTGCAAGTTTTCTACGGACTCTGCAGGCCCATTTCTATGGACTCTGCAGGCATGGATTTCTACGGACTCTGCAGGCGAGTCTTTCGGCGCATGAAGAACCAGTCAAAGAGTGCAAGGTTTTACAAAGCTTCTTCGGACTCTTGTCTGAAGAAATTCACAAGGAAAGTTGGCATCTTTGAACCGTTGAACCATTGAACCAATTCAATGCTTCGGTTCAATGCCTTAGTTCAACGCTTCGGTTCAATGTTTTAGTTCAATTGACAAAGTTCATCGCTTTGGTTCAATCAAATGGTTTCGTCGGCTTGGTTCAATGCTTCGGTTCACTCAATCAGTTCATCAAACGGTTCAACGGCTTTTGGTTCAATCAAAGGGTTCATCGGCTTGGTTCAATGGTTGGTTCAACGCTTGGTTCAAAGGAGCCGTTCAATGCAAAAGTTCAAGAGAGCCTCCCGAAGGACAAGTGCCCTTGCGGAGGGCACTTGGTTGACAAAAGCACCCTTCGGAAGGGTCGTTTTCAAGAAAGCCGCAAAGGTAAGTTCTTTCGGAATTTTGTTTAAGGTAGTCAAAAGGCAAAGGCATAATTCCTTCAAACTTTTTGTTCGAAGGAATTCCTTCAGACAAAAAGTCCAAAGGAATTCGGAAACGCTGCAAACAAAACTCCCGCAAAGACCAAGGCAAGAAAATAATTTGACACTTCTCCAAAAGCCAAAGGGTCATCTTCCCTTCGAGAGGGTTCAAAACAAGAAGCCGAAAGAAAGGAAAAGGCTGAAGAAATTCCAAGGGGTGACGGGCCCGAAGACGTCAAAATTAAGCACGATAAACTAGCCGTTGGAAGTTCAAACGCAGTGATGGGTGTGCAGACATCAAATTTAAGGCGGTGAAATAGCCGTTGATTTTGAAAAGCTTAAAGAAGAACCCAAAGAACTTAGTGACCCGCCAAATAGATAGCCCTGAGGGCCAAAGGAGCCAGAAAGAGACAAAACCAGGAAGAAACAAAGTGCAGAAGTGGACAAACAGTCTAGGTGTGTAGAAACCCCTGTTTCCCCTAATTTTTGAAAACTGTGTTTTGGACTATTTTTTTGTGTATTTTGATTTTTTTGGTGTTTTTGCATGAATAAGGGAAGAATGCGATTTTTGCAATAAATTCATATAAATTCAAATAATTGAATATTGAAGCAGTAAACCTTATAACTGGCTAATCTATGATCTTATTATTCATTTCAGATGATTACAATAGGAGATCTCTGGCATGCATACAAGATAATATAAAATATTATTTCAAAACCCTGATTTGCTGTAAGCTGAAAAATGACCTTGATCTGGTACGGCTGCAATAAATAATCCTTTCTCCCTCCATTCGACGATCCAAAATGATGTCAGGTGTATAGGCGCCTCAGCTGGAAATGGCAGACTAGTCAAAGAGAAGGCGATTTGCTTCAAGAAGAAAGCATGCCCTTTTTTGTGAAGGTATGGCCTGGTACAGAATTGTACGGCTTCTACAACAGCATCAATAAATAAAGTATGGCCTTGGAATGAGTGCCGGATCTTAATTAAAGGTGCGCCAATATTGAAGATCCCTTTCTAGACGATTTCCAAACCAAAACCCTGAAGATGTAAACCTCTGTGAAGCTCTGTGATAACTTTTGTATAAAGTTATCTCTCTGCCTGGCAATAGATTAGCTGGTATTTCACAACTTCTGAATCGCACACACTGAAGATTGCATGTTCTCCAATGCAAATTGAAAACTTGAACCCTTGGCTCGATTTCCAAAGAAAATACTCAGCAAAAGTCGACTTCAATGATTAATGGCTCGATTTTCAATGAAAATCCCTTATATTCTTCAAAAGCTCAATTTCCCCTAATTAGGTTTTCATTCACAAAAATTCGAACTCTTCTTTTAATTTTTTCAATAGTTTAAAAATCACATTTTTAATTATAAAATATAATTAAAAACGGCCCACCTCAATGATGGTCGCCCCCTTGAGTCAAACACTTAAGTTATAATATTAAAATATTATAACTTTATAATATAGCTCCAAATAATTAATATTTAATTAAATCAATTAAATATTAATATCTCCCTCAAAAAAATATCCGATTCTCGAACCATCTGAAGCTGGCGAACAAGGGAGTGATTTCTCACATGACCAGACCACACTGCTAAAAATAGTAGGGGTGCTCCGCTGAGTGCCAAATACTGTTAAAAAATAGCAACTCAGGCAAACGGTGTCCGAAAGAGCCCGAACGAAAGCCAACTGGAAAAATTCTGACAGTCGAAGCCAAGCCAAGCTCCATCAAGACCCTCTATCCATCCTATCAGCCTACGAGGGTCGCATAATAGGCTAATCATCAGCTCTGAGAGATGTCAACTGGAAGGGGACATGACAGTCCGCCCCTCTTGAAATTGCTTGTCCTCAAGTAATCTCAACTCCGGATGCTACAGAATATCCTCGCTCTCCCATGTAGCATCCTCCACTGGTAAATCTCTCCATTTTACGTCCTCCTACGCAACTATCTCTCTCTGTACTCCAGGATAGACTTAGGTACTAAAATCAACTTTCCCTCATCATCTAAGGGAGGTAAAACTGCAGAAGGCACCACACGGTGTCCCAACGCCTTCTTGAGATGTGACACATGAAAAACATTTTGTACCCTGCTCTCTGCCGGAAGCTCTAGCTCATAAGCCACCTCTCCAACACGCCTCAAGATCCTGAAAGGATCGTAATATCGTGGCTTAAGCTTCTCTGACCCACTCTTCCTAAGAGTAGATTGACGGTAGGGCTGCAGCATAAGATAAACTATGTCACCCACATCAAAAGACCTCTCTGTCCTCTTCTGATCTGCGTACTGCTTTTGTTGATTCTGTGCCTTGGCAATATTCTCCTTGAGAGCCCTCATAGTATCCTGACTCTCCTGCAACAAGTCTCCAACACTCGGCACTCTACTGTCACTCAGAAGCAAATCCAGAAAACTCGGCGCCTCATACCCGTACAACGCCATAAAAGGGGACATCTAAATGGTCATATGGAAGGTCGTGTTGTAGCAATACTCGCACAAATGAATCCACTTGACCCATGTCTTTTGCTGCCCTACAATATAGTTCCTGAGGTAACCTTCCACCCATTTATTCACTATCTCTGTCTGCCCATCGGTCTGCGGGTGGTAACTGGTGCTCGGTGTAAGCTCGGTCCCATAGAGTTTGAACACCTCCTGCCAGAAGTGACTCAAGAACCGACTATCCCTGTCGCTCACTATGCTTCGAGGCAACCCATGTAGTCTGAATACCTCTCAGAAGAAGACCTCTGCTACCTGTGTAGCTGTGTAAGTGGTGCTAATCGGAAAGAAGTGGGCATACTTCGTTAACCGATCCACGACTACATATATGCAATCCCGTCCTTGGGCTTTAGGCAAGCCCGTAATGAAATCCATTGACAAGCATTCCCACTTCCTATCAGGAATCGGAAGTGGCTGCAATAATCCTGCCGGGTACGTGTTCTCCTGCTTGTTTTGTTGACAAACAGGGCACTCACGCACATACTGAAGAACATCTGCCTTAAGGCCCTTCCATGTGAATCTCTCTCGAATCAGTCTATAGGTTTTGAAATACTCGAGATGTCCTGCAGTAGGTACATCATGAAAGGCTCGCATGATAATGTTCTTCACCTCTGATCCTGGGATCAAATAAACCCTGTTCTTGTAAATGATCAAGTCATTCACAAGCGTATATTTGGTATCCATCGTCGATCCCTCAACAATGATGGATGCCCATGTATCCTTGGCATACTCTGCCACAATCATATGCCTCCAATCCTCTGTAATGTGAACCATAGAGCTCAAATAAGGCCTACATGAAAGAGCGTCGGCCACTACATTCTAGGTGCCTTTGATGAAAGAGATATCAAAGTCATATGCCTGCAATTTGCTCACCCATTTCTGCTGACGATCATTGAGATCTCACTGCCCCAAGAAATGCCTCAAACTATTGTGGTTAGTTTTGATGCAAAATTTGCTGCCAACAAGATATTTCCTAAATTTTGCCAAGGCATGCATTATAGCGAGCATCTCCTTATCGTAAATGCTGTAGAGCCTCTCTGGCCCTCTGAGTTTACGGCTCTCATACACAATAGGGTGCTTGTCCTGCATAAGCACCGCTCCAATGCCCTCACCTGAAGCATCGCACTGAAGCTCAAAAGGCTTCGAAAAATCTGGTAGTGCCAGCACTGGGCACGTAGTCATCAACTCCTTAAACCTCTCAAAACACACCTGTGCCTTAGGAGTCCAACAAAATGTACCCTTTTTCAACAAATCTGTCATAGGGGCTGCATGACGTGAATAACCATTCACGAATCTGCGATAAAACCCACACAAACCTAGAAATCCCCGCAGCTGTGTAAGGTTCGCCGGAGTAGGCCAGTCTAATATAGCGCGGATCTTCTCAGGATCCATCCGCACTCCCTCTGCACTGATAATATGACCTAAGTATAACAATTTGGTCATCCCCAAATCACATTTGGACTCCTTGGCATACAAGGACTCCCTCTCCAAAATACTGAGCACGGTCTCCAGATGAGCCAAATGCTCCTGCCAAGTCCTGTTGTATATAAGAATGTCATCGAAGAAAACAAGTACAAATCTCCTCAGCAGTGAATGAAAGACTCTGTTCATGGTGGACTAAAATGTCGCTGGTGCATTAGTGAGCCCAAATGGCATCACCACAAACTCATAGTGTCCACAATGACAACGGAAGGCAGTCTTTTCAATGGCCTGTTCATGAACCTTGATCTGATGATATCCTGACCTTAAGTCTATCTTCGTGAAGTAGCATGCACCATGGAGCTCATCAATAAGCTCATCGATACGAGGTATTGGATATCTATTTTTAATAGTCCTCTTATTCAGGACTCTGTAGTCTATGCACATGCGTAGGGTGCCATCCTTCTTCACCAGAACAACTGAAGAAGAGAATGGTGATTTGCTAGGTCGAATGTGACCCATAGCAAGTAACTCCTTGATCGTTTTATCGATCTCATCTTTCAACCGCTTAGGATGCCGATAAGGAGTAATCATAACGGGGCTTAGCGCCCTCCTCAAGCTCAATAATGTGCTCAATGCCCCTGTCTGGAGGTCTCCCTGGTGGAATATCACTGAATACCTTATCATGCTTGATTCTCAGCTGCTGAATGTCAGGATGATACTCAGTCTTCTGCTGTCCCTCCTGTATAGGTGCCAATGTGCACTCGGCAGCCCACTCTACCATGTCATGTCGCATGAGCCTCTCCATCCGATGAAAAGAAATAGTTTTGATGTTGTTGTCCCGTATTGCCTTCAGAATATGTCTTCCCATTCACATCAAAACGAATCTCCATGTCCTTGAGATGAAGAGTAACTTCCTCAAGGGAATGAAGCCACTTCATGCCCAAGACTACATCGATATCCCCCATGTTCACCACGTAGTAATCAGCCTTGAACTCATAGTTGTTCAAGTGCAAGGGGAGATCTCTAATCATCCGTTCACACCTAAGAGTGTTACCGTCGGCCACCTTCACTCTAATGCCTTCAAACTCCTCGGTAATGAGTCCATGCTTCCCCACAAATCTAGCATCGATAAAATTATGTGTGGCTCCTGTGTCAAGAAGGGTGATGACCCTCTGTCCTGCCAAAACTCCACGGAGTCTGAATGAACCCTCCTGCTGAATGCTAGATAGGCGTGCCTCCTGAATCTAAAGCTCTGACTCTGCCTCTGCCTTAGGCTCCGAAGCCTCTGACTCTGACTCCTCAGAACTCTCTTGCTATTCGGAATTTTCTGATTCCGAATCCTCGTAATAAGCCCACATCACTCGATTTGCCTTGCCCTTAGGCCTCAAAAGACAATCGTGATTGGCATCATAGGGACCTTTGCAGTAGAAGCAAAGCTTCTTCCTGCGTAGATCGTTAAGAGCCTCTCGATACAAAGGTGGTGCTGCTGATCTGCCCTTTGAACCATTCTTAAAATCTGATTTATCTTTGTTAAAATCTGATTTCTCTCTATTTTTGTTGAATCATTTATTGTCCCTATATGAAGAAGTACCTCTGGAGTTGAATTTACTGGTTGGGGCTGCCAACTCCATACTACGCGCTTTCTTCATAGCTACCTGTAACGAAGGAGGATCAAAGGCTTTGATCCAACCTCTCAATGGTTAGGATAGGCCCTCAATGAAAAGAACTATCAATCTACGCTCTGAAATGTTGGGCATCATGACTGCCAATTGCTGAAATTCACCAATGAAGGACTCCAAGTTGGTGGTTTGTTTCAACTGTGCCAAATCCCGAAAGTAAACCTCTGGATCTTTCTTGTCAAACCTCTCAACCAACCTATCCACGAAGTCTTGGTACTCTGTCACATGATTATGCTGAAGTGTTACCATACCATGGTACCACCAATCATGTGCTACTCCCTCCAAGTGCAAAGTGGCGTATTTGATAGCTTCTATCTCTGTCATTGGCCTCAATGCCAAAAATGTGTCAAGCTTATGAATCCAAGCTTGAGCTATCATCTTACCACTACCGTCAAAAGTAGTCAAAGAAAGCTTGTCTGTAGCCTTCTTCAGCTCACTATTTTGACCTCTAGGCCTCATGTCCTGTCTAAGTGACTTGTAATGCTCCCTCCTCTGATTTACAAAATGATCAAAGGACATCCTCTCCCGAACCTAAGGAGCTAATAATTCCCACTTATCATTTGCAGCCATGAGTGCATCTGCAAATAGGGGGTCTCTTGCCGCCTCCTCTGCTGGAGCTTCTTCTGGTTCCTCTTGAACAAATGTAGGATGTGTAGGCCTATCAGCTGTTTTGGAAGGGGTCTGTTATGGTCTCTGATTAACTGTAGCACTCTTGTTATCCCCTTGTTCCCCATTCTGTCTAACAGGTGGGTTCATACTTTCTACCATAATAGTAAGTGCCTGTAATGCCTGCGCCATCTGCTGTTGTCCTGTAACCATAGCACGGAAGAAGTCTTTGGTACCCTGATCATCATTATTCCTATGGCCCCTGGGTGGGCTACCCTCACACCTGTCACCCATGATGACCGGCTGTTGTTCTAAACCTTGTTCGCCTTCAAGTAAGGCTCTCCTGCGTGTGTAATACCTGTGTGAACCAACCTCCTCTAGCGGCATGTAAAAACTAAACCCTCAGGATGGCAGGATTTAGCTCTGATACCACTATAGAAACCCCTGTTTCCCCTGATTTCTGAAAACTGTGTTTTGGACTATTTTTTTTATATTTTGATTTTTTTTGGTGTTTTTGCATGAATAAGGGAAGAATGCGATTTTTGCAAGAAATTCATATAAATTCAAATAATTGAATATTGAAGCAGTAAACCTTATAACTGGCTAATCTATGATCTTATTATTCATTTCAGATGATTACAATAGGAGATCTCTGGCATGCATACAAGATAATATAAATTATTGTTTCAAAAACCTGATTTGTTGTAAGCTAAAAAATGACCTTGATCTGGTACGGCTGCAATAAATAATCCTTTCTCCCTCCGTCCGACGATCCAAAATGATGTCAGGTGTATAGGCGCCTCAGCTGGAAATGGCAGACTGGTCAAAGAGGAGGCGATTTGCTTCAAGAAGAAAGTATGCCCTTTTTGTGAAGGTATGGCCTGGTACAAAATTGTACGGCTTCTACAATAGCAGCAATAAATAAAAGTACAGCCTTGGAATGAGTGCCAGATCTTAATTAAAGGTGCGCCAATATTGAAGATCCCTTTCTGGACGATTTTCAGACCAAAACCCTGAAGATGTAAACCTCTGTGAAGCTCTGTGATAACTTCTGCATAAAGTTCTCTCTGCTTGGCAATAGATCAGCTGGTATTTCATAGCGTCTGAATCGCACACACTGAAGATTGTACGTTCTCCAATGCAAATTGAAAACTTGAACCCTTGGCTCGGTCTCCGAAGAAAATACTTAGCAAAAGTCGACTTCAATGATTAATGGCTTGATTTTCAATGAAAATCCCTTATATTCTTCAAAAGCTCGATTTCCCCTAATTAGGTTTTCATTCACAAAAATTCGAACTCTTCTTTTAATTTTTTCAATAGTTTAAAAATCACATTTTTAATTATAAAATATAATTAAAAATAGCCCACCTCAATGATGGTCGCCCCCTTGAGTCAAACACTTAAGTTATAATATTAAAATATTATAACTTTATAATAGAGCTCCAAATAATTAATATTTAATTAAATCAATTAAATATTAATATCTCCCTCAAAAAATATTCGATTTCTGAACCGTCTGAAGCTGGCGAACAAGGGAGTGATTTCTCACATGACCAGACCACACTGCTAAAAATAGCAAGGGTGCTCCACTGAGTGCCAAATACTACTAAAAAATAGCAACTTAGGCAAATGGTGTCCGAAAGAGCCCGAATGAAAGCCAACTGGAAAAATTCTAACAGTCGAAGCCAAGCCAAGCTCCAGCAAGACCCTCTATCCATCCTATCAGCCTATGAGGGTCGCATAATAGGCTAATCATCAGCTCTGAGAGATGTCAAATGGAAGGGGACATGACAAGGTGGCAAAGAGAGGTGTCAACTCAAGGATTTACTCCTGCAGTTGGAACAATGCTTGCCAAGTGGTCATCAAATGGTGCAAACAGTAAGTAGCGCGGCCTATTTTCTCCACTTTACATTAATGAGCGGACAAACCGCGTGAATATCTGGAAAGATCAGTCTTGTTTGCAGAAAAAGAGGCACGGCCCGTGCTTCCACATTAATATTTGAACGCCAAAGTTAAGACCGGTGATTACACATCATGGTTCTAGCAGGCCTCTTCTAGAAGAATGACATTAGCAACAGTGACTTCCTCTTCCCGATGTTCACAAACGCACATGGGCCAGCTTGTCAAGGGCACCAAAAAGTCTTTTTCAAAAGGGGCGCCTTTACTTCTCTTTCTATATATTGAAAACTTCTCATTTTTGAAAAAAAATCTTCTTAGCAGGTAAGGCAAAGCTCTGCCCAAAAAACCTCTGGGCTTGTAAAGCAGAACTCTGCCGGATTTTACCTTGAATTGAAACATAGCATTTTTACCTCTATTTGAGCTTTGCACTTTCGTATGTGTCTATGCCTTTGTTCTATGTTAAGTCATTTTTCTTTATGCTTTCGCAGGATGATTTCAGCATGTCTAGTGCATTGTGAGCTTTTATTTTGCAGGTTTGCCAGAAGTGTCCCTAGAGGAGTATAGGTGCCTGTGAATAGACTGCCATAGTGTGTCTAAGGACGCCTCTAGTAGTTCTTCCTCCATGTATATCCACGGACTCCTAGCTCACTGATGCAGAAGGATTTCTCATGTCAAATGAAGTGTATGGGAGCTTGTTCTTGGTGAAAAGCATACGTTCGAGCTGAGTGGATCGACTTTTTTGGTGTATCACCTTTTAGTTTAGGTTTATGTTTTGTTTTCAGCATCCTTCTCCCTTTTCAACGCCCCCCCTTTTTTCATTTAATTGTTAGCAGTAGGAAATTCAGGACCTAAAAGATACATCGAAGGGAGCTAGCCCTTATCTAGAGACTCTCCCCCCATTTTTGCCAGGCCCACAGGCAAGAGGGGAGTTTCCATTGTTGCGTGTGGAAGGTGTTGACCATTTTTTGCCCAACAGGCCAAAAAATCGGTCCCCCTTCTTTCATGCTGTTCTGAGCCAATACTTTTGATTTTTGCACGAGTCTTTCCACTTCTATGGACTTTGCAGGTTTTCTACGGACTTCACAAGGACTTCTACGAACTCTGCGGGTGTAGTCTTTTGGCAGACGAAGAACCATTTCAGAGAGTGCAAGGTTTTACAAAGCTTCTTCAGACTCTTGTCTGAAGAAATTCATAAGGAAAGAAAGCTAAAATGGTTCAAGGACACTTTTCCTTAAGGTTGGAAGAGTGGTTCAACGACATAATCTTTCCAAGAGTTAGCACCTTTGAACTGTTGAACCATTGAACCGGTTCAACGCCTTGGTACATCGCTTGGTTCAAAGCCTTGGTTCAATCAGTCGGTTCATCGGCTTGGTTCAATCAGTGGGTTCAACGGCTTTGGTTCACGCTTGGTTCACTCAGTCGGTTCAACCGCAAAGTTCATCGGCTCGATTCAATTCAGTTGGTTCAACGTTTCGGCAAAGTTCAACGCTTTGGTTCAAAGCTAAGTTCATCGCTTTGGTTCAAAGCTAAGTTCATTGAACCGATTCAATGCTTCGGTTCAAAGCCTTGGTTCATCGCGACAAGTTCAAAGGCTTGTTTTAAAGCAGCACAGTTCAAACAAATGGCGCGCAGTGTTGAACTGTTGAACCATTTTTGGTTCAAGCGGTTAGTTCAATCGGGCGGTTCAAAGGAGCGTCCACAAAGCCGAAGGACAAGTGCCCTTTCGGAAGGCAGTGAGGCGCAAAGGCACCCTTCGGAAGGGTCATTTTCAAGAAGGCCGCAAAGGACGATTTCTTTCAAAAAAAAATCTAAGGCAGTCGGCAGAGGCAAGGAAGAAATCCTTTGGACTTTTTGTCTGAAGGAATTCCTTTGGACAAAAGTCCGAAGGAATTCAAAAAAATTGTAAACACGAAACCCGAAAGAAAGTGACTGAAGGCAAAAGGAAAAGACATGTGACGATTTCTTTCAGACTTTTTGTCCGAAGGAATTCCTTCGGACAAAAGCCCAAAGAAATCTGAGGAGGCCGCAGGAGAGAAAAAGCCGAGAAAATTCCAAAGAAAAAGCCCGCGGGGAAAAGGGCCGAAGCAGAAAAGCCGAAGCAGGAAGAGGCCCAAAGGAATTTGCCAAGGATGGTGACGTCCCGAAAGCCATCAACTTTAAGAAGATAGACTAGCCGTTGGTTTTCAAACTATGACGGGCCTGCGAACGTCAAATTTTACACCAAGAAAGCCAGAGCGAGGAAGGCGCCAGGTGGCAACCGCAAAAGGCTTTGACATTCTTTTTTAGGAGCAACAGAATGTGCCATGTGTCCCCTACAAGGGTCGGCGGAAGTCGACAAGTGTCAGCCACCGCAGTCTCTCTTTTTGTCCCGCGAGAACTGTGGTGGGCCCCGGACAAATTGCTAAAAAAAGTGGAAGCCGACACATGTCCTCTTCCACAGGACTTTCAAAGGGTGCCTAAAGCTTCCATGAGTCAAGCGGATGCTGCCACGTGTTTTGCCTGTTTTAGAGTGGAATGCGCCACGTGTCACTCACTAAAATTGGTGGAAAATGGCCAAGGTAAGTAGCGAGAGCCCAAGGAATGCAGCGATTCGCCAGAAGATAGCCCCCGAGGGCTGAAGGAGCCAGGAAGAGACAAGGCAAGGAGGAAGACGAAGTGCAAGAAAAGACAAAGCAGTCCAAGTGGCGAGGAGAGCCGAGTTATTGCTAGATGGTCATCAAATGGCGCAAATAGTGAGTGGCGCAGCCTGCTTTCTCCATTTGACATTTACAAGGGGACAAACCACAGTCTATTTGTAGGAAGAGAGCAGTCTGTTTGCAGAAAAGAGGCGCGGCCATGTTTTTCACATTAATGTGGAACGCCTAAGTCAAAGCAGGAATCGACAATCAAACGGCTCCCTCTTCCCAAGGCTCAAAGTGCACATGGGCTAGCTTGCAAAAAGAGCGCCAAAGTCTTTCCCAAAAATCGCCAAGTTCTCTTCCTCGATATATTGTAAAGCTTCTCATTTGAGAAAAGGATCCACTCTCTTAGCCTTAAGGCAAAACTCTGCCCAAAAACCTCTCGGGCTTGTAAGGCAGAGCGCTGCCAGACTTTACCTTGAATCAGGACTTAGCATTTTTACCTCTATCTGGACCTGCACTTTAAAGTATATGTCTGTTTTCTTCTTTTGTGTTAAGTCATTGTCTTTCATGCTTTTCACAGATCGATTACATCATGTCCAGTGCATTGTGAAGTCTCCTTTCTGTAGGTCTGCCATAAGTGTCTACAACAAGAATATAGGCACATGTGAACAGGCTGTCAAAGTGTCTCAGAACACCTTTGCTAGTTTCCTTCCTCCCTGTGTCTCTACGGACCTCTGACTCACTGTTGCAAAAGAGCTTCCCCCTTCAGATGAAGTGTATGGGAGTTTCTTCCTAGTGAAAAGTGTATATTTAGGCTGGGTGGGTCATCATTTTCTGGTGTATCACCTTTTTGTTTTTTTAGGCTTAGGTTCTGTTTTCAGCATCTCTCTCTCCCTTTTCATCCCCCCCTTTTTCTTTTTATTTGTTAGCAGTAGGAGAAACCAGGGCCTAAAAGATACATCAGAGGGAGCTAGCCCTTACCTAGAGACTCTCCCCTCTAGCTTCGTCGGTCCCACAGGCGAGAGGGGAGTTTCCATTGTTGCGTGTGGAAAGGCAGAAGCTCAGCATCCTGCCCCGGGTGCAATCCACTGCGTCAACAGAAGGCAGGAGCTCAGCGTCCTGTCCAGGGTGCAATCCACTACGTCAACACTTTTATAGAATGATTCCAGCATGTCTAGTGTATTGTGAAGTTCTTTTATAAGTTAGCAAGAAGTGTCCACAGCAGAGTATAGGCGCATGTGAACAGGCTGCCATAGTGTGTCTTAGAACACCTCTGGTAGTTCTTCCTCCCTGTATCTCCAGAGGACCCCTTATTAGACACTGATATAGAAGAGTTTCTCGTTTCAAAATGAAGTGTATATTAGCTTGTTCTTGGTGCAAAGTGTATGTCAAAACTAAGTAGATCAATCATTTTTGGTGCATCACCGTTTAGATAGGTTTTATTTCGGTTATATCCTTCTCCCTTTTCACCCCCCCCATTGTTAGCAGTAGTAGTAAAAGACTTCAGAGATGCATCAAAAGGAGCTAGCCCTTATCTAGAGATTCTCCCCTCAGTTTTGCTAGACCCACAGCAAGAGGGGAGTCTCCATTGTGCCGCATGGAAGAGAGAAGCCCAACCTTCTTTCAAGGGTGCAATCCACAATGTCAACAATTTTTGGCACGCCCGGTGGGACAGTTTGTGCAAGGAGTTGAAGGATTTTTTGGTGTGTTCTTCAACCAATCAGCTTTTGGAGGCATTTCAATCAACACCAAATGGCGACTCCGAGTTGAATCAGCTGGTTAAGCAGTCCTGGTACCATGAAGAAATCACATTTTTAGTATGTATAATCCCATCGCTCAGCAGCATGGACCTTATTTTTCTTCATATAACTTTGATCAAGCTCAGGTTGTTCATGGGATCACCTCAAGCAACTCTGTTGGTTGCCCTTCACCTAGTGTAAGGGAAGTAATGCTGGAATTTGAGAAGCAAGTGATGGAGGTAAACAGATTGGAGGAGCAGAATAGCAAGAGCTTATATACAAAGAGAAGTGCTTGTTTAGGCAAGCCCAGGCCTTGCAATCCATGAAAGAGGAAGTAGCAAAATGGGAGAGTCCATTCATTCAAGGCAATTAGCCTTGTGTGCCTTCTATCATTCCAACGCAGTCCCCTCCTATTCTAAAGAAAGCCTCCTCTTGTGCACCAAATCCTTTCTACGAAATAGCACTTGCTCACTCTACCTCATCTAATGCAGTAACCACTCCTGCTCTTAATCCCTTGCACCTAGCTTTCCAACATTAAAGGGCATTAGAGCAACCTCTCATGGAGACTAACCTTCTCAATTCTTTAGAGTGTGGACACTCTCTTGATGGGAATCACCCTATATCTTTTGGAAAGCAACACATCTCTCTTGAAGCAGCTCTTCATGTGCATGAGCAGACCCTTCATAGTCTCCCTCAACCTCCTCAAATCTTTCAGCATAGGGGTGCCTATCATAAACTAGCTCAGGACCTTGAAGAGGATAAAGTTGTTGCTTGTTCACAAGGGAAAAGTTCCAATCCCAAGGTCATGAGTTGGAAGCAAACAATAGAATCATGCAGTAGGAAAAAAGAAAAGGAGAGGCCTATTCATTTTGATAGAAGCCTTGAAGAAGATGAAGCTGCTCCTACTCATCATGATGATGCTTGTGACCTACAAGAAAGGCTCTTTCAAGAGAATATAGCCAAGCAAATTTTAGAGTTGGAGTCTAGAATGAGATTCCTCAACCAGGTTGTGATGGACAGTTTAGACCAAACAGCAGATTCCATGTCCGAACACACCCCATCTACACTCCTTCAAGAAAGCTATCAAGCCACATCTGATATAGATATAATAATGTCGAAATGGAAGAGAATCATTCGATTCTAGCTTAGGGTTTGCCTCCTCTTCCACATGAGTTTGTCCATCAACCCTCCACTCCGTTCTTTCTCAAGGAGAAACCTGTCTTAAAAAGGTCAAGTGAAGAAGAGAGAATCCAATTTGCAGCTTCCCAAGAGGCTATCATGAGTGACAATGAGGATGAGATCATCATGGATGCTCCCTTTGAAGACATCATCAACAATGGAGAAGACACAGGGCATGCATACATGCGGATGTTCCAGCAATATGAAGAAGAGGTTGACAAACTTTATCTGTCAACAATGGATGCTGAGGAAAGTAAGCATGTTGAGCTCTCCCCTCCCTTGTTTGATAAACTTCCTTGTTGCTTTGATGAGGAGAATGACCATGTCATGGAACCCGAGTTGAAGGAGAATCAGGAGGATGTCTTTGAACAACTAGAGACTCTAGTTTTTGAGCAAGAAAAGGAGAGGCCTATCCATCTTGATGAAAGCTTTGAAGAAAAGAGCCTTGAGCAAGGTGAAGTTCTGCGGGATGAGCAAATAGTTTGTGATCTCATTTCAGACATCACAACAGTCACCCTTTTTCAAAAGGGCCATGAGGAAGCAAAAGATAAGTTTGATAGTCTCTTCAATGAGGCAAAAGGGAAGAAGTCAATCCATGATGCATATCAAGGGGGTTATGAGTTAGATGATCCCTATGGTGATGAGCTAGCAGCCATTGACTTCTTGGTAGATACATTAGCATGAAGGACCAGCATGAGGCAAGCTTCCAAGAGCAAGATGAATACATATATGTTGGAAGCATGTTTGACCCTGATTCATTTGGATACAAGCCAATCAAGGTGGCAGACAAGAAGAACAAGTCACCAAGTTTCCATTCCATTCAGCCACTTGTCTGGCACCATAAGTTTTCTTGCCATGAAGGAGACTTGAGAAGTTTTCCCTTTGATCCAGGAGGGAGGCAAATGTATCTTTTTAGTTGTACATAGTTTTTGCTTTCAGTTGTGTCTTTCATTTCCCCTAAGTGTTGTTGCACATGTGTGTGTAGTTTTTTAGCCTTTGTTGTGTGTGTTCTCCTTTGTGTTTGAGGTAAAATCTTTGCTGGTTCATAGTTCTTTACAAGGTTGTTAATGTTGTCAACCTGGAGCTGCGCCTTGATTCGAAGACGTGCGCGAAACAGCCAGTCCTCCATCCAGTTGAAACAATGGTATATTCTCACGAGGGTGGGTGCCTCAACGGTGAGAAGAACCTCTAGAGAAGGCTGGTTCCTGTATGATGTATCAATGAAGATCCCTACTCTATGTTGCGGACTACCATGGAAAAGGGAGAAGGAAACTTAAAGGGGAAATCCTACCTAAAAGGGGTGATACACAAGAATTTGGATCCACTCAACTTAGAACCTTGAACACTGAACAAATAAGGGAGAAAGAAGACCTTAGATTTCAATCAATCACTTATGCATAAGTATTTCATGAAGAGGTTCGATCCAATAGCTAAAACCTGAGGGAAAACGATGGAGAGAGGTCTGATAAAAGACACTTTGCAGCCGCCTAACATCCACTTACAGCTTCAGCAAAAGACAATAAAGAACACTTTAACATGACCTGCACAAGGATAATATAGCAACTAGGTATGAAACAAAATTTGGGAAGGGAGAGAAATCTACCACTTATGCAAATTGCTAAATAAAATAAACACTATGCCAACGCTTGAAATTTGAAAGTACAGTCCTTATTGATCGAAGAGGTTACACAACTCACCAATGGCAGAGTCTAGTCTAACAAGAAAGATTGGATGATTTTTTAAACAAGGCTGAAAGCTATTATATAGAAAATTACAAGAGGCCAAAGATTGGCGTAGAAACTTGAAGAGAAAGATTCACTTTGGTTAACTCAAGGCTTTACTTGGCCTTTCAATAAAATATATTTTCCCTTTTGTCTTTGCATGAAGCTTCTTTGCTTGATGAAGCGAACTTATCTTTGTTATGAACCGCCCACCTCTTTTTGCATGGAAATCTACGCAAATGTCAAATTTAGAACTCCATGTGAGTTGCTTGATGCCGAGTTGTAGCGTTTGAAAACTGAGTTAACCGTTATTTAAGCTGAGTTGGACGAAGAGATTATTTTCTTTTGCATGGAAAGCTTCTAGTGGATGCGGCGTTTTAATCAATTAGTCAACTCTAAATCTAGAACAGTCAACTTGTCGTTTGACTTTGGAACTCCTGTTGAAGCTGAGTTAGACCTTCAGATGCATGAGCTGACTGGAGATGAACAGGACTTTAATAATCAGTCAACTGAAGCTTTGATCGATGTTCGAAAATAGCTCATGCTTGCATGTATTCTATTCTATTATGGTCTTCCTGTTCGTGCCTATTTCTAGCAGGATTCCGTATTCAACTCTTTCGTCGGATTATCTATTTTCTATTCTCTTTTTCACAGTCAGCCTCCATTTATTTCAGATTTCTTGTCTCTTTGGTTTTATTGGTTACTTCCCGCGGTCAAAATTTGACGGCTTGCGGGACGTCACCGGAAGCTTTATTTCTTCGGACTTCCGCCTTGCCACTTTTCTGCGGCTTTCTTTCCTTTGAGTTTTTTTCGCAGAATTCCTTTGGACTTCTCTCTCTTTGGATACCTTACTTTGTTCAGGGTTTTTCCTGCGGTCTTTTCTCCGAATTCTTTCGGACTTTTTGTCCGAAGGAATTCCTTCCGACAAAAGTCCGAAGGATATCTTCTTGCTTGCCTTGTTTTTTTGCGGCCTTTCTGCTTTTTGCAAGCCTTTCGAATTTCTTCGGACTTTTTGTCCGAAGGAATTCCTTCAGACAAAAGTCCGAAAGAATTCATTTTCTTTGTTTTGCCTTTGTTTTTTTTGTCTTTGGTCTTCTCTGTATATATTTCCGAATTCCTTTAGACAAAAAGTCCGAAGGATTCCTTCCCTCGCCTTTTCCTCCGAAATGTGCCCTTCGGGATTTCAAATGTGCCCTTCCGCCGACCAAGTGCCCTTCAGAACCGACCAAGTGCCCTCCACAAGGGCATTTAGCTCTCCCTTTTTGCCCTTCAGAAAAATTGGAGGACACCCGGGTTATTTGCTAAGGTTTTTCCTTTTGGTTTTGTGCCTTCTCGAAGGGTAGGTGCCCTTCGGGAATATTGAAAACGATCCTTCCGAAGGGTAAACTACCCTTTGGATTTTTTGCAGGGGTCTCCTTCTGCCTTCCAAAGCCCTTTTTGTAATTCCACGGACTATCCGAAGGAATTATTCTTTCGGCTTTTTTGCTTTTGGGCTGTCTTTTGCAAGGCTGCGGGTGTTCCCTTTGTAAACTCTCCGAAGTATTCCTTCGGACAAAAGTCCGAAGGAATTACTTCCTTTGTTTTAGGCTCCTTCTTTTGTTATTTCCATTGCTTTGTGCCATTTCTAACCCTCCCCTTTTGATTTTCTGGCTCCTCATGTTATTTCCATGTCTAATTTCCCGCGGACTCATGTCCTTTGCAAGTGAGTTATTTCAATTGGTCTACCTCTTGCCCAATGTATTATTTCTTCTTTGGCTAGAGACGTGAATTTTCCGAATGGCAAGAGACAATCTGCCCTGTGAAAGAATTGTCAACAGTTAACTTCTCCAAGATGCGTCCTGACTCCATGCTCAATGGACTTAGAAGCTACCAGTCTTCCCAAGCATAGCAGGCATGCTTCCCCTGTGAGTCGCCAAATGTGTTGACCAATTTTTGGTCCTGCAAGCCCAATTGGGCACCCCGTTCCTTTTCTTTACTAAGATTCTTTCACATCCATGATTTGGCTAAGTCATCCCTTAGCTGCCTTGTGCAAAATACACCCTGTCAGACCTGTTCCATGAAAAAGCCAAGTGTTTTGTCATTTTGCTTAGTCTAGTGCAAATCAGGTTTGTGCAGGTACATTACTTGTCTACTTTTATAAGTATAAGTGATTGAAGAACCCGAGATGGTCTAAGCAGTTCACAAAAAAGGGCAACAGATTTCCTTCGGAGGGCACCTTGGTCGGTGGCAGGACCAAATTAAAAAGTTCTGAAGGGGCATTTCAAGACCCAAAGTGCCCTTGAGGAGGGTAGGGAACACATAGAGAGAGGGATTAAAGAGAAGGTTGAAGGGAAAGTTTTCCTTTGAAAAAGTGAGCAAGGCAAAGGATTCCTTCAGCCATTTTGTCCGAAGGAAATCCACGGCAAAAAGGTAAAGGTCCCTCGGACAAAATGTCCGAAGGAAAATACAAGGAAGAATCGATGGATGAATTCCTTCGGACAAAATTCCTGAAGGAATTCCTTCGGACATTTTGTCTGAAGAAATTCACAAGCAAGGGACCAAGGCAAAATTCCCTCGGACAAAATGTCCGAAGGAATTCCTTCGGACTTTTGTCCGAAGGAAATTCGAAGAAAAAGCTGAGACTTTGAAGGAAAGGCTTCCTTCAGGCAAAATGTTCGAAGAAATTCCTTCGAACATTTTGTTTGAAGGAATTGAGATGACCAAAAGGAGCCTGAAGGGCAAGTGCCCTTGTGGAGGGCTCTCAGCGACTAAAAGGGGACCATTTCCATTCTTTCGAAAGGTCACCTTCCCTTCGAGAAGGTTCAATTTCACAAGGTCGAAGGTTCAGTTACAGAAAGCCGAAGGATTACCAAAGTAATGACGGGCCCTAGCACGTCAATTTCAGCATGGCAAACTAGCCATTAGAGGTTCAAACGTCCTGTGATGGGCGCGCGAATGTCAAATTCAAGGTGTTGAAATAGCCGTTGGTTTTTGAATAGTGACGGGCCCACAGACGTCAATTTTGATGGGATGCATCGACCGAGAAAGGAGCCCAAAGAGCCAAGAGGAGACGAAAGATAGCCCGAGAGCTCAAAATTGCTAAAAAGAGACAAGAAATAGTAAGGAAAGAGGGAACAAAATAGATAATCCAGAACACGACCATGCACACATACGACAACATTTGGAATGTTCCAAAGGACGCACCCAGCCAAGCACATACACAAATCATATCAACCCAGGTGGCAAAAGAAGGTGTCGACAGGAGAAATTATTGTCACAGATGAAATAGTCCTTACGAAACGATCATCAAAGAGCGCAAACAGTGAGAGCACAGCCTATTTTCTTTGATTTTACATTAATGAGCAGACAATGGCGTTAACTTCATTTAAGAAGCAGCCTTGTTATTCAAACAGACAAAGCGACCCATGATCTTGTAGTGACATTTAATACAGGTTGAGCACCAAAGTCAAGACTTGAGGCATCTATAACATGGTTATTTCAGGGCTTTCTAGAAAGATGACACTAGCATGATCAAATTCCTCCCCCCTAGGTGTTCAACGCAGCATGGGCTGCTTATTCTGGAAAGCGCCAAAGTCTTTTTCTTTTATACTATATATTGTAACCTCTCAGTAGAGGAAGATATCTCTCAGCTTGTATGGCGAAGCCTTGCAGGATTTTACCTTGAATCAAGATATAGCATTTTTACCTCCATTTGAGTTTGCACTTTTGCATATGTCTATGGTTTTGTCTTGTGTTAAGTCATTTTCCTTCATGCTTTCACAAAATGATTCCAGCATGTCTAGTGTATTGTGAAGTTCTTCTTTTGCAGGTCAGCAAGAAGTGTCCACAATAGAGTATAGGCGCATGTGAACAGGCTGCCATAGTGTGTCTTAGAACACCTCTGGTAGTTCTTCCTCCTTGTATCTCCAAAGGACCCCTTATTAGACACTGATACAGAAGAGTTTCTCGTTTCAAAATGAAGTGTATATCAACTTGTTCTTGGTGCAAAGTGTATGTCAAAGCTAAGTAGATCAATCATTTTTGGTGCATCACCATTTAGATAGGTTTTATTTCGGTTATATCCTTCTCCCTTTTCACCCCCTCCCCCCCATTGTTAGCAGTAGTATTAAAAGACTTTAGAGATGCATCAAAGGGAGCTAGCCCTTATCTAGAGATTCTCCCCTTAGTTTTGCCAGACCCACAGCAAGAGGGGAGTCTCCATTGTACCACGTAGAAGAGAGAAGCCCAGCCTTCTTTCAAGGGTGCAATCCATAGCGTCAACATTAACACCCTCCCTTGATGGTCACATCTGAAAAGGCACTAGACTTGTTTTTGAAATTAATTAATTTTTTTGGTCCAAATGGCTTGGCGAGTATCCCTGTAGTTTGCTCATGTTGTGCAATACTAGAGCTCCATTTCCTTTTCTTCAAGTTGTTTGATACTCTATTGTTGCCTTACTGTCACAAAAGAGAATTATTGCCTCTGATTGTGTTATGTGTAAGTCATCTAGTCTTTTGCATATCTAATTTGCTTCTTTGGTTGCATCTACTGTTGCTTTATATTCAGGGTAGTGGAGGAAGAGCAGTAGGGGATTAATTTTTTTTCTAAGTCATGTGATTGCACTTTTACCAAGGTTGAAGACATAAACTGTAGTTTATTTTTTTTGTCATCAATTGAACCTTCCTAGTCTAAGTCCTTTTTTTTAAAGTTTAGAAGTTGTATGTTAAAATATTGGAAGTATCACAAAAACCTCCATAGGATCGAAATAGAATTCATTCTTAAGGCGAAAAGATGCAGCTGAGAGAACACAAGCAAAACAGATAGACCTTCCCCAAAGATGTAGGAGGCAAAGAGGAATGACCAGATTCATAGCAAAGCAATGGCAACCAAGGACAAGCAAAGAAAATTTACAGAAAACGATAGCTAGAAGCAAAATAAGATGAGAAGATATCATACTAATGAAAATCAAAATGTCATCTAAATACACAATGACAAACTTATTCAAGTGAGGTTTCAACACTTCATTCATGAGTCTCATGAATGTGCTCGGTGCATTTGACAATCCGAATGGCATAACTAGCCACTCATACACCCATCCCTTGTCTTGAATTTGGTCTTCCATTTGTTGGGTGAATATTTTGTCGGCCAGTGAACTGGTGACCAAAATACTTCCTATCACCATAGCATAGGGAGATGGGTCGTCCTGGTGTGCAGGTTTACTACATCAACAGGGGACAAATCTCTCCTCTCATCAAGGGGAGGTTCCCTATTAAATATGCGGAGGCTATATACTATATGAATAAGCAGAAAGTAAGACACAGGGGCAGAATACATCATCCATCTCTCTTCTTTCAGAGATGATGCTCACAGACAGAGGAGAAATCCTGGGTGATTGGTGAAGGTACTTCTCTTCTTTTAGAAGTAACATTCAGCCAAGAGCTAGATCCCTTCCTGAATAGTAGAAATCCTAGTGAAGCGACAAAAGACACTTCTCTTCTTTCAGAAGTGCTTGTTCTTGCAGGCAATAGGAATCTTTCTGGTAACAGGTGACAAAAGGGTGCAGTAACCAGCAGTATGAAACAGAACACAAAGTTTCCACCTCAACTGCCCAAAAGTGAGATACGAAGAACAAAGGGGGCACAAAGTCGTCCCAAGGTCCTTTACACAAAAACAAAAAATAAGCACACACTGAAGACAATTATGACAGTGCAAAGTCTGAAAGTAGCTGGCTTCAGGACACCTTCCTTATCACCTCCACTAGTTCTGCTTTTTAAATCAAATAAACAAGAATGCTTTCAGAAGACAAACATAAGAACAATCTCCTAAAGTAGCACAAGCTATCACAGCACAAAGTCTGCAAGTAACTTGCTTTCTCAGTCAATCAAAGAAATATGAATTACAATCTGAGCTCAAAGTCTCAGTAATGCCTTTCAATTTGGGCAGAGTTTCGCTTTTGGTAAGGGGAAGATCTCCTTTACAAATGAGAGAATTAACAAACTTATAGCCACTATGCAAGGATTGGCGTCTTTTTCCATGGGACGGCCCATGCTGTAGTCAATGTCTTCAATGCGTCTCCAGTTTTGTCTAGAGAGACCATTTTGAGAACAGTGCGCTGCCATAACTATGGCGTGTCCCTTCATCTGATATGTCTCCTCTTTAATATGGATTGTCTGGTCCTTTGCATATTTGTCTTTACTTCATGGAAGAAAATAGGCCGCGTCCTTGGTTTGGTGCGCTCAAAAGTCTACTCGATCCACTGTTCCACCTACTGGAAATAACTCTTTCGAAGACATTTTTGGTCATTTGCATCGATCTTCTCTCTTTGAGTCTTCGGGCTCTCTTTTCAGTCGATCGCTTGATTCAGGTTGAACCTTGAACCTGTTGAACCACTGAAAGTTAATCGGTTCATTGGTTCATTCTGTCTCTTTTGTTCTATCGCTTCTTCGCCCCTTGGTTGAACCATCCGTTGAACCACTTGTGTGCTGCTTTTTCTTTGATTGAGGCCGCCTTTGAACTTTTGAACCATGTTGAACCATTGAAATTTGAACTCTTTCAGTTCAAAGTTCAATCGGTTCATTGGTTTATTCTGCGTTTCACTCAAACACTGCTTCTTTTATCTTTCTAAGCTCCGATTGAACCTTTGAACCTTGAACCCGTTGAACCTTTTGGTTCAACGGTTCAATGGTTTATTCGGTTTATTTGGTTCATCCGTTGAAGCCCCTTTTTGTCTAAGTCTGTGAAAGTTCTTTTCTGCGTCTTTGTTCAGCCTTTGGAATGTCCCGAAGGGAAGGTTTCCGTTCGGGCTTTTAAAACGGTCCTTTCTTTGTCGCCAAGTGCCCCCCGCAAGGGTACTTGTCCTTCGGGCTTCAACTTCCCCGGCAGGTTCTTACTTCTTCAACAGGGTTTTTCCGTCGGGCAAAAAGCCCGAAAGAATTCCTTCGAAAAAAATGTCTGAAGGAAAGTTTCTTGTTACTTGGCCATTCGTTCTTTCCTGTTTCTTCAGACTTTTCCTCCAGGTGAATTCCTTCGGACAAAAAGTCCGAAGGAATTTTGCCTTAACATTTTTCTGAGAAAATCCTCCTAACAGTATTCTTTTGGCCTCTTGGACTTAGCCATTTCCATCGGACAAAAAGTCCGAAAGAATTGTTCCCTTTGGGCCTTTGAACAAATCTGAAGGAATTCTGTCTTTTCTTTGACCTTCGAACCAATGCTGCCTGCCCTCCACACGGGCACTTGCCTTTTTCGCTTCGGGGCAGCCCCTTGAACCTGCTGATTCAACCAACCGATTGAACTTTGGTTCAACGGTTCAATCGATTCATTCTTCGTTATTTGGCTAAGTGTTGAACCCATTTCTTTCCTGCAGAGTCCGTAGAAACCAACCTTGAGACTCTGGAGATTTGAGCTTGCCTGCAGAGTCCGTAGAAGGCAAGTTCGTAGTTTTCTCTAACCTTGAAAGAGTCCGTAGACATTTGTTTGCGGAGTCCGTAGAAACCATCTGTGAAGTTCGTAGTTCCAAGCCTGCAGAGTCTGTAGTTTCAAGCCTGCAGAGTCCGTAGATTTCTAGAAAAGCTTTGAAAAATGAAGAACCCGAATGCTCAGAACAATTTTTTGAAAAGGGGAGAGATGATTTTGGTCCGATGAACCAAAATAGTTCATAGGTTGTCCCAAAAATGTCACTCATTTTTGGGGACAACACCATTGACCACCTTTTCTAACTCTGATTTGGTGATATCTAGTCTTCAAATCAATCTACGTGAAATACCTTGCTTTACTCAAGACAATCCATCAAATTATCTATCTTTGGCAATATAAATTTGTAATTGATAGTAATCTTGCTAATGGCTCTTGAATCCATAGACATGCGCCATTCCCCACCTTTCTTAGGTGCTAACACTATTGGAACTGCATACGAGCTCAAACGTTTTCTTATCAAACCCTTTTCCAACAAATCTTGTACTTGCTTCTTCACTTCCTCATTCTCCATAGGTGTCAACCTATATGCTATCTTGTTTGCAAACCTAGATCTAGGTACTATAACCATATGATGACTAATGCTTCTCATAGGTGGCAATCCATCTGACAAATCTTTAGAAACAATATCAAAATACTCATTCAACAAATTCTACACTTAACAGTGGAATTTCACTTACCTCTTTTGTAATCACACCTTGCATCGGTTTGACGATGAAAGCAAAACATGCCTTCTTCTTTTCTTCCTTCAAAAACTATTGGTCGGAAACAAAAAATACCTTGGGACTGTTGTCCACCTCTTCTCCTATTTACTTCAACGGCCTCAATGTGAATCTCTTACCAGCCTTCACAAGTGTGTATGTGTTTGATCTACCATCATGGATTGCCTTTCTATCAAACAACCATAGCCTTCCCAACAACATATGACATACTTCCATGAGCAATATGTCACACAAAACTTCATTTTTGTAAGACCCAGTCTGAAAACTAACCGTGCATTGCTCATTCATCAAAATCTGATGTCTTTTTTGTAACAAAGACACTTTGTATGAATTGGGATGCGCTATTTTTTCAGCCCAAGATTTTCTAACATCTCACTAGTTATCAAACTATCATTGCTACCACTCACAACAATAACCTAAAAACACTTACCTCTGCATTTGCATATGATTTGAAAAAAAATCTTCCTTTGCATCAATTCTTTCTCCTCCTTGGTGGGTTTCAACAACACTCTCTTCATCATAAGAGCCTCTCCATGTTTTGGTTCCTCATGATTTGGGGTTGTATCATTCTCCTCGTATGCTTGTGCAAGGTGATTACTTGCCTCATTTCTTCTATTGTTGTTTTGACATACTTCAGGACATTCAAAATCTCTATTTTGAACATCTCCACATTCAAATCACTTGCCTGTGAAGCTTATACCTCTTTCCCTACCAAAGTATGTTGTTCCTCTTGAAGAATACCCTCTTTCTCTACCAAAGTATGTTGTTCCTCTTGAAGAATACCCTCTTCCTCTTTGTGTTTGATTCTGATTTTGTGAAGTACTAGCTTCTCCTTCATGACTATGTTGTCCTCTACTCATGTTTGCTTGTCCTTTCCCTCTTGAAAACCTTCCTCTACCTCTTGATGTGTTTTGTTTCCTTATTTACAACTTCTCTTCCACCTTCAATGCACATTGATAGGCCTCTTCTACCGACTTCAACTTATATTCCAAACTCATCTTGAATGGAAATACGAAGACCATTCATATACCTTGAGATCTTCTCTTAATCATCTTCGACACAACCAGATCTAATGGTGAGCTTGTAAAACTCCTCCATGTAATATTTTACACTCATTTATCTTTGCCTCAAAATCTTCAACTTGTTGAATAAACTCAGCTAATAATCAAAAGGTAAAAACTTATCTTTCAGCTTTGTGACCATCCTATTCCAAGTATTGATTTTGTTTTTGCCTTCTCCCCCTTTCCAACTGCACATGTTCCCACCACAAGGATGCATCTCACTTCAACTTGGTGCAAGAAAACTTCACTCTCTTGGGGTCTTCCATTGACTTATAGTCAAAATATTTATTCTTCTCTTTGATTCAATCAATAAGATCTTCATGGCATAAACTTCCTCCATAACTAGGGGTGTCCAACTTATATTTTATACCCATATTTGCAAATGGCCTTTCGAAATTTGTCTTCTGGTTCATTAGCCAACACTTCAACATAAACCTCTTGAGTTCCTCCATCATCATTTATATCTGCAACCATAGTTCCTCTCCTTTGTGCAGTCTCCATTTGATCTGATCTCACTTGGATTCTTCTCAGCATCTCTGCCAAGTCTGCTACTCTTGGTGCCCTTTCTCTTATAAAAGGTATTCTTCTGTGTGCCATTTCTACTCCTCACAACTCTCAACAATGATAATGATAGATGATTCTCTTTCACAACTTGCAATTGACTCAACTAGAGCCTCACACATTCAACCCAACAAGGAAAACCTTGCTTGGATACCAACTTATGTAGATTGGAATGAGGGGGCCAAATTAATGATTTCTTACTCCCTAGTTGGGACTTAACACACCAATGGACACACACAACCAGACACAAGACACAAACTTGGGAAAAAAAACACTCTTTTTATTGAATGAATGAGAAAGATTATAGAGGTTCCATTACACTTACCCTTCCCTCACTAAACTATGAAGAAGACAACTCTATCACAGTTTCTCATGGACTGGTTACACTCTTGTGTTTGACATACATCACCTTAGCAAGCTCCTCAAGCTTTTGCTTCTCTCTCTCTATCTGGACCTAACACCCCTTTGCCTTTCTTGGAGTTGGAACCACCTGAAGTTGCCTCTATAATTGAATTTTCTCAGTGCTACCAATTGATCTGAATCTCACCTCACTGTTATGACAAGCTGCACTGACTCTTCAAGCTTCCCCCATCTTGGACAATGGTCCACATGTTGAAAAATGATGATATAGGAGTTACTTTTGCTTGCCTCCACTGCAGGACATACTGCTGATTACTGTAGACCGGTAATTTCAATACCGTTGCCTGCATTTAGCGGCCGTTTCATTACGTTTACCAAAAAGGGGTCAATTGACCTTTGGAATGTGATTGAAACCATCTCTACTTGAATTTTTTCATATACTGGATTTATGATAATGTTTCTAGGACCATTGTTGATCATCTTCAACATGCACAATGTTGTTGTCATGCCCAACAAGCTGCACAAACAAGCACATAGGCTCACAAATCCCGATCCATGTTTTTTGGATGATGCAAGATTGCTGGTTGACTCGGATGCTCTTGCATCATAATTCCACTCATTATTGTAGAGGCAAATATGCATGTCCTATTTTAAATCAAGAAAATGATTCTTTCTCTAAGGATTTGAATGAGAGTAATGGATCGAGTTCGATCCTCTATATCTACTAATTGGATCTTTTATATGCCCCAAATGAGTTGATTGGTGGAATTATTCTCATAGCAATCTTTGACATACATTAACCCTTTTTTCTGCAATATTTGTTGTATGTCCTTAAATTGCAACTGCCTTAGAGGTGGATGTCCTTCTCAACTGTGTTTCTACATATGGATGTTTCTCCCATCTCCAATTGTCCACGTTAATTTGCTTTTCTACAACAGTAATCCAGATTGGAGGTGTCTTGTTGTTCCTAATGGATTTGTAAGAGGTCTAAATGTATTATGTCAAAAGTGATGCATGTATCAGATTTCAATTAACTTTTGGACTGAAATGGTCCATTACTAGTGAAGATAAGATCATCTTAATATAATATCAAAAGAAAAATATTATCACCAAGTCTTTTGAGATAGATTTTCAGATCAGGACTTCTCTTGAATGTGGTACTTGTAAGATTATTCTCAATGTTAATGTAACAGTACAAATATCTTAAATATATTTATTTGGAAAATGCCAAGAGATCAATTTTGAGGCACCTATCTTGGATTTATCACATACCACAGTGATTAACGACTCCATTATTTTCTCCAAAAATTTCCTGCTAATCGGTGATAGATGGCCTCGATCTAACTACACCAATGCATTGGGCTCAAAAAAAAATTATTGAGAAAAAACAATGGACTCTAAACTCCACCGTATGTTGAATATATCACGATTTTTCGATCGCTTTTTCCAAGCAAGAAGAAAAACTCTCGTATGACAATCTAATGGATGTCAAATTTAAGATCAAAACTTCCTTGTGATGGTCAAATGGATGCCAAATTTAAGGTTGGACATTTTTATTGACAACTCACACTATTACACTCCACCATCACCCTACCTGGCTGCCATTTTAGGTTACACCTATTGGCATAACTAGGCCCTTAAGATTTATTTGATCCATTCACCATCAAATTTTAACTAATATCTTGATGCATCAGCTACCAATTCGAAAATTATACAACAATATAGTACATTATTATATTAAACTTTAAGTAATATTTTCCTATGATATGAATTTTAAGTAATCATAGGAAAAGAGGATCAATAAATCTTTTCAAGTCTGTAAATCCCACTTATTATTATTCTATTCTCTACTACTAAAGTAGCTGAGTTCATCGGGTATGGTATGGCATTAGTTGAGTTTTTTTTAATTAAGCATCACAAAAATGAAAAATTAATATTTTCCATTTGCATTGGATCTGACAATATTTTTGAATGCCTCTTTTATGTTGTTAAGGAAACTTCAAACTCAGTCTCCCAATCACAGAAGTAAAAATGACGCATCACAAAAATGAAGCATTGGTATTTTCCATTTGCAATGAACTGAAAATACTTTTGAAAGCCTCATTTATATTGCTAACACAACCTCAATCTGTCTTTTGTCGTGGGCCAGTTGACACAATTCACAGGTCATCTAATGGACTTCAAGTTGCATTAAATAAAGATTAGATTTATATATGTAAAGCTAGATAAACGTCCATTCAAATGAATACTGATATGCTTGCAATAAATACACATCCTTAGTGCAATACAAATAAAATTAGACTCTCTCTCTTATTGTAAGCATTTAACGGGTAATTTCTCTTTTTAAAGTTTGAATCCTCTTACTTCTGATTTTTCTTACCTCATGTAAAGAGTGTGCTGTAATCCCTTTTTTTATTAATGCAAAATTAAACTTTATCAAAAAACCAAATACACTTCTTTAATCTTATCAATGTATCATATCATTGGCATCCATTCCCTTAGTCATAAAAACACCTTGGTGTTTGTTCCTTCATATAACATCGACATATATTTTATTTATGTGGCATTCATATCTCAGTTTTTCTTATTACCTAGTCCTTATATTGTTATGAGTCATCGCCTAGTGAATTGGAATATACTTATCTAGAGCTAATAAATCTTTCTTGTTACACTTTAAATACAAAAGAAACCTCACTTGTGCTTCTTAGTGTTTCTACCTTTTTAATTTACAGTCATAGCAAACATATACACAATAACTTAATTCATCAAATTGTATGTTATAGGTGGCTAGACACTTTGCACAACTTGAATTTTATTTGATCAATTATAGAAAATTATGGTATCTTGGTCCTCCTTTAACTAGAAAACGGATTTAATTCTGTTCTTTTCGTTCAACAAGTGTGTTTTGCAGGCATTGCCTTTCTTATAGTTCATCTTTAAGAATTCTGTTCTCTTGCTTTGTAATTCAGTTGCTTGTCATTATATGGTTTTAATTCACAAGGTCTTTTGTAGGAATAATTGTACACATTGAGTTCATATGAATTCAACTAACCGATAGTCTTGTTATGCAGAGCTTCAGTGACCAGAAATTTGAAAATAAATATAGTCTAGTTTATGATACATATATGATGACTCTTGTGAACAATCTTTATTGTCTATAGCTACTTATTCCAAATGATTTTTTGTGTTAGGGACTTGAGTTTTAATAATTTTACAGGAGAGTTTCCAACTGCACTTCAAAATTTGAGCTCTTTACAATGCCTGTAAGTGGCTTACCAAAAAAAACTATATATGTTTCAATCATAGGTATTTTCACAAGTATGTGCATTTAATATTGTCTTATTAATCTCATAATGGCAGTTGTTAAATTGGATATGTTTGAACAAAACTCATATTGAACCAATCGTAGGTTTCTTGGAAACAATAATCTATCTGGGAAGCTTCCTTCGCTAAATAGTTCGTCCCTTGCATTCATGTAAGATATCTCTCTCTTTCTTTCTCTCACATACAGTCAAGCACAAAGATATATGAATTGTTACATTCGTTGGTGGGCATATTAACAAGGCTTGTGTACAATATGCATGCACATTTCCCATTGACTAATTGATGTGCGCATCTCAAAATGCTTGCATATAAATTAGATTTAACATGCATTCCAAATGCCCCATTTAGTTCCAAGAGCATTTAATGTTTGCC
Organism: Torreya grandis; assembly: GCA_037957365.1. NCBI lineage: Eukaryota > Viridiplantae > Streptophyta > Pinopsida > Cupressales > Taxaceae > Torreya > Torreya grandis. The sequence goes on along the minus strand of JARHVA010000009.1, from coordinate 7,683,672 downwards.
AATTTTTCAGTGACTTTATCTTTTGATCTCAACAGAGTTGTCCTTAGATCCTCTAACCCTGGCGCTGTGTATCGTTCACTAAATAAAATTGATTGTTGAATATAATTTTTAAAATGAGGACTCCTAGCGACATTAAATGAAATGGAAGATTTGTAAAATAAATCAACCCATGCATCATCAACCTAGGCCTTTTGTAAAGGCTTCCAAAAGCTATCCAGTGTCACTATCCCACTACCTTTTTGTGTCATCACTAAGCTTGTGGACATGCTAGAGGAGTAAGATGTGGGGTATTTTAGACCAATAAAGTTCCTCTTGGATTCGCTGTTTTGATAAGTCTTTTTATGAGTTTCTGCTAATGAATCACTGGAGTCTTTTCCAATGCAGGTCAGAAATGCTTCAACCCCACCTCCTTTAACCTTTGATATGCTAAAAAGATGACCCATTACCCTTGTTAATGTCGCTGTAAAAGAGCGCTGACATAAAGTACATGTGACACTATTAGTTTGACCATCATGGGTCATATATTTCCATCCTTATGCACTTGATTTTTGGGGTGCCAAACTGATTTAGGAATGTGTTTCTGTATTTTTTTATAAATAAATAAAAACATTTATATATGCAATATTTAAAAACTAAAACTAAAATCTATATAATAACTTAATAATTATAAATATTAAAAATTATAAAATAGTTAAAAATAAACTAAAAACTATAAAATAAATTAAAAATAAATAAATAAACCAAATTACATTAATATATTCAATAAATTTATGTTATTTATAACTTTATAGAATAGTGATCGTCGAAAAAAAGCTAATAAAAATAATAATTGAACTTACAGTTTTATCAGTCGACATTGAAGGCCTATGATCGAGTCTTCGCACTTGGAGTTGGGAAAGATTAAATCTTCAAATGCGCAGCCTTTGCAGACTGCAACTGTCCTAGATGAGCGCAGATGGACACGACAGACTCGTAAATCCCAGAGATTATTCCCCGACAAACTCCCAGATGCCAGAGACCACTCCACGGCAATGTCGCAGACTTCACGACTCGATTTCAGACCCACAAACAAGTATTAAATGAATACCTATGCGCAGTTTATGTATGCAACGTCGTAAACGACTTACGGAAGACTCTCATGGGTTTAGTTTTAAACTTTTAATTCCTCTGGGCTCTCAGTCTTACTCTTCATTCATTATACGGTGGCTACTACTAGGGCAAAAAAGGGGGAGCTTTAAAACTTTTTTTTACGCCGAAAACCCTAAATACAAATTTCAAGCCATGGCCTGCATTTATGACAAATTTAATTAAATATTCATTTTTTAATTGGTATTCGTTTCACGCGAATTACATTACGATTTTCAATGAAATTTTAATGACAACATTGAGTTCGACGAGTTTCGAATTTGTAGCAATTAATTCGGCGAATTCGGTGACTGAGCTCTCAACTACTGTCCTTTGAAGAGCAATTTACTTGTCTTGCTCAATGAAAATATTAAATGCATGAAAACATTTGCAAAAAAGATTGGTACAAAAATACTAAAGCAGACATTGATATATACTAATATTGTAGATAACCAGGATATCTTCTAAAACCGGATTCAAATTTCTGAAGACTTGGCTATGAAAAACCTAAATCCCACGAATTACATGCTGCTCCTTCAAGAGCATACACATTTACAAAAATCAAACATCCCGGGGGCAATATTTTAACATTGAGGGTGGAAAATGGTAGAACTGCCAATGCAAATCTTTGATATGTATTGCCATTCATTCCATCTTCATTTCTTTGTTAGTACAAAATTTTGTCTTTTTTGCAAAGACCAGGAGGCAGATTTTTAGTAAGTGAACGAAGAGAGCATTTGTCAGATCATATAGATGAAATAGAAGTGAAGCTGGAGTTTGTGTAATGTCTTTTGTTCATGAACTGCAGTTATTGTAGAATTTGTTTAAGCATGATGCATATATCTATAGAACCAACAATTGTAGAACTGTAAATGGTAGTCTCTGATCGAACCTGTTGAATTACCTGTGATTTTATCCACTAGATTTGGGAACCTTTGCCTCAGGAAAATTAAACCTTGTCATAGTATTTTCCTTGAGTTTTGAAATTACTTTATTGAAAGTCAAGTATAGGGCAATTATTTGTGTGTACACACTGACTTGAGATTTAGTGGATCTAGAATCATGTGGAATGTGGGCAATCAGTGGCAGCATGGGGGATTGTTTTTGTGTGCTTAAACATTGGTCATAGTTATTTTCTTGGTTATGATGGTATGTGTTCTCATTAATTAGTAGAGCCTATGCTCAGACTGAAGAGTAATGTGGGTGTTGCAGGAAAGTGGGGAATCTTGATTTAATTGTCATGAAAAAATATTTAAAATTTTGATTTTGAATATAGCACTTGTAATGTGGGTGTTGCCATTCTTGTCCATCAAATGAATGCTATGTTATCAGTTCGTGGGTTTTGGCAGAAGAACCAGGGTTTAGTTCGCACTAGATCCTGGTCCTGGTCTGGTGCACGACCAAATTCGCCTAGGGTTCTTCCTGGGGCAACTGGGTAGTTCTGCCAAAAGACCCTGAGCGAACTTGAGTGCTCAAGGATGAACCTTGGGCGAACCCAAGCAGAATCTGCAGTGAAAAAGAGTCAAAAAAGGTCAAAAACGGGAATTTAAAAAATATATATCATTTTATCATGATTCTATCCGCCTATGTTTTCTCACCTTTGAGTTTTACAAGCTATAAATCAGAAATTAGTAATGACGTTTGGTATGACAATGATGAAGAAGACTTCTACAAATGTCTTAGTTAATGTGGATGCAAATCATGAGATTTTCAAGTATTTAGACGTTGAATCGCTTGTTGTGGCCTTGTGTGTTAGTAGGCAGTGGCATCAAGCAGCTGTGGACAATAGCTTATGTGAAAGAATTTCCACCAAAAACTGGCCTGCTACCGGGATTTGATCAGGACGACTCAGATTTGTGGTGAATGTAATGAGGAGATTTAGGCGTTATTATGTCAAGTGGTTATGTCCTCTCTGCAGACATGTTGCTATTGCATCTTGTAATAGTAAAGCTTTAAATAAGGATAACATTATGTGGAGTAAGGACCAAGTCCAGCTTTGTCCGTCCCTGTTTTCTTAGAGTACTTCGAAAGACTTGGCAGCTCCCGTACTCTTTCTAATCCATGTTTGTGTACACATAGCAGGGACACTTAGACATTTTGCTTGATGATTAAACACTGTTCCACGGGGATGCGTCCCCCCCCCCAAACCCTGTGTTTCAGGGACGGGGACGTCCCTGGGATGCGAGGACGCTAGGGGGACATCCCCTAGCCGTCCCGCCACCTCCGCAAAGTTTTGCCGCCGTCCCGAGGATGTCTCCCTCTGAGAGGAGACGTCCCCGAGACTTCTAGACGTCCCTTGGACGTCTAGGGGACGTCTAGAAGTCTCGGGGATGTCCAAGCGTCCCCCGCGCACACTAAAGTCAAAGTGTTTTTTTTTTAATTTAAAAAAAAATTATATTTTTATGCTTTCTACACGTCCAGGGGACGTTCAGAACTCTCGGGGATGTCCAGGCGTCCCCCGCGCACACTAAAGTCATAAAGTGTTTTTTTTAATTTAAAAAAAAAATTATATTTTTATGCTTTCTACCCTAACCCTAATTGCTAGTGGGACCCACCCCCCAAGGCCTCCCAAAAGCTTATAAAAAGCCCTCTCCCTCTCATTCCAAATCATAGAAAAACTTCATTGAGCGAAGTAGAGAGCTGAAAGTAGAGGCAACAAGCTAAGAGGGAGAAGTTTGCAAGAGTGAGAGAGCAAAGAAGAGGATAGAGAAGCCATTGCCAAGAAGATTCAAGCCTCTTCAATTTCATCATTTCACCCACAAGGTAGGCCCTATGATTCTTTCAATTTCTAGTTTTTAATTGTTAAATTTTATTATTTTTGTTTCATTGAATCATTATTCATTTGTAAATTGTTTTGTTCTACTTCTTTCATTCATGTCATTGAATCATTTGAATTTCAAATTTCCAAATGAAAAATTATTAGATTAAAATATTTATTTGTGATTCTCATTCATTCAAATGCTTGAAAATAAATTTTTAATTTTTAATGTTCATTCAAATGATAAATCAAATGCTTAATTTTAATGTTTAAAATTAAATCTTAAGAACAAGGATTTCTATTTGTGTATCCTTTGCTTCCGCGCTTCGAGCAAACTGAAGTAAGAAAAACAAAAACAAAATCCTTGTGTCTTAATTTTAAATTTTAAATTTTAATCCTTTAAATTTATGCATGGTTTGAATTTTATTATATAATTTTTTTTAAATTATAATTTATAAACTTACAAAATGAAAAAAAATTATCATTTCTTGCAATGTCATTATGAGTTCTCAATCTCATAGCATGAGTGAGGAGGAGGTTCAACGTCAAGGGGTTGGGTTTGAAGTTGAGAGTGACAATGATTCAGATAATGCACATGATGATCCTAGTTTAGGAGGGAGGAGTGACCATGAAAGGCAAACTAGTTCTGTTGGAAGTCTCAACTATAGTTGCCCTTCACAAGCCCTTCAACAATATGCTAAGGGTCCCTTTGATCCAAAGAAACCTTTACAACAATTTGCAAGTAAGGTACCTTCAAAGCCTAGGGCAGTTGGGGGCACTAGGAAATGGAAGTGCAACCTATGCAACATTGAATGGTTTGGTAGCATGACCAGAACAAATGCTCACCTCCTTATCCGAGGCAAAGGCATAGATGTATGTGAAAAGGTGGAAAAGAATATGAAATTGAGGGTTGAAATATGTAAATTATGGGGTGCCAATGAAGAAGATGCACTTTCATCTACTACTTTGCCACCAAGGGGGAGGGGTCATCAAAGACAAAGTTCTACTTCTAGTACTTTGGAGAGGCCAATGGCAATGAATCCATCTAGTTCAGGGGCAGCAGGGCCTAAGGGGAAATGGAAGATGACTAGTGATGTTTCAAATCCACTGGCGGATTTATTCAATGTGCAAGCGAAGGATGAGGTAGATGATGCCATTGGCAAATTCTTCTTTGCCAATGGCATTCCATTCCATGTGGCTCACTCTCCTTATTATGAGGCCGTGGCAAAAATAGCAAAAATAGGACCATCATATGTGCCACCAGGAGAGACTAAATTGAGGACAACAATCTTGGATAAGAACTATTCCAAGGTTAATGTTTTAATGGAGAAAATGAAGCAGACTTGGGTCTCTAGTGGATGCAACATTGTCATAGATGGGTGGACGGACATTAGGCATTGTCCACTCATCAATATCATGGTTACAAGTACAGCTGGTCCTTATTTTCTTAGGGCTATTGATTTTTTAGGGCATCGCAAGGATGCTGATTTTCAGTTCCAAATCCTCAAAGATGCTATAGAGGAGGTTGGGCCACAGAATGTGGTGAAAGTAGTGACAGATGCAGCCCATGTGTGTAGAGCAGCAGGGAAGTTAATTGAGGTAGCCTATAGACATATTTGGTGGACTCCTTGTTGTGTGCATGCCATGAGTAATGCACTGAAGGACATTGGAAAAATCAGCTAGATCAAAGCAGGGGTTAATGATGCTAGAGATGTGCAGATGTTTATCTGCAACCACCACACTTCACATGCACTCTTCAGGACCTTCTCCACGAAGGAATTTTTTAAACCTGTAGAGACTAGGTATGCGTCATACTTTATTCTCTTGGAGAGGATGCTTGAGTTGCAAGAGGCATTGCAACTAATGGTTATGACAACAGAATGGAATCGGTGGCCTAAGTCGAAGATAGAGCAGGGGAAGAGGGTGAATGACATGGTGAAGAGTGATGTTTTTTGGGCTGATGCCAAATATATTGTCTCCATCATTACTCCAGTCTTCACAGTGATTAGATATGGGGATGCTAATGCACCTACACTTGGAGAGGTGTATGAGTGCATTGATACTATGCCTGATCAAATGAAGGTTGTTGTACGAGAGGACCCCACATTGACATTCTACACAGAACATATTCAGCCGATCATTCATAGCAAATGGGAGAAGCTCAACACTCCCTTGCACATGGCTGCCTATGCATTGAACCCGAAGTGGTATGTGCAAAGGCCTGGTAGACTTACACCCATATAGGACGCTGAGGTGAAGGCAGGGTTCATGAAGGCCATTCAAAAAATGTATGATTGTACAAAGGCCAGCATTATTCGTACTGAGTAGACAAATTTTTCCACTCTCAGGGGATATTTACAGGAGGCCGAAATAGATAGGGAGACAATGGCATAGGAGGAACTAATTTTGTGGTGGACTTTGCATGGGCCTGCTTCTTTGACTACTGATCTAGCCATTTGTTTGTTGTCCTAGGTTTCTAGTTCCTTTGTTGCCGAGAGGAATTGGTCTACTTATAGCTGGATCCACTCCATGAAGAGGAACTAGCTTACCTCTAACAGGGTAGAGAAGCTTGTGGCTGTACATAGTGCCTTGAGTCTCATTGACCGCAACACACTTGCATACAAGGAGAGTCCAGCAGCCAGATGGGATGTAGAGCTAGAGGAGCCAACATAGATTGATGATGATGCTACACAGATAGGGTTGGTTGGTATTAGCTTGGAGGAGCTTGAGCATGTGGAGTCCAACAGTTCTAGTGATGAAGAGTTCCACATTGGGGATGATTAGCCATTGACTTATTGAGTAATTTGTATTTACTGTTTACTTTTAGTATTTCACTATTTTAGTATTTTGTTTTTAAACATTGTTGATACTTGATTGTAATCATGAACCATCATTATGAAATTTTTAAAATTCAATGTTCAATCATCAATGTTTATTGTTAAATTGTTAATGTTCATTGTTCAATGGATCAAACTTGAAACTTGAATGATTAAATCACAATGTTAAATTGTTGATTTTTAATGCAATATACTTAATCCTTGTACATCTTTTTATAACTAATTTTTCAAGTACTATATGTATTTCAGCATTGCTCGCCCCCCACCGTTGTCCCCAAACTTAGGCCCCCCGTCCCCTCATCCCGAAAATGCATCCCCGTGTCCCTCCGTCCCCCCATCCCGAAACGCCGTGGAACCATGTGATAAAAAATGACTGCATATTAACTTTTAAGTTTGATGTAATGAATTATAGGATAATTATGGATATTTATGACTAATGATTATCATGGCATTTGGCATTCGGTTAGTATTTTGTGATTATTTTCATATATATTTTTTTAATATCAATATGTAGACTGTGGTTAATGACAATGTCACTAATTTCTTATTTATTAGGCTAGAATTTCTATATTTTTTTAATTTTTTATACATTTTTTGTACAGACGAACCCAAGGAAAAAAAATTGCTATATTGGCGAACCTAGTTCTTTGAACCCGAACCCGAACCCGAACCCAAAACGAACCGGTAACTTAGAATGAATGTGAACCATCGATGATGGTCTCATTTAAGGCATTACCTACTCTTATCTTACTCAATTGCCTTCCAATCAAATGTTCATAATAAAAATTAATGAAGTCAAGGGACCTACTGTGTAAATTTGGCCTCGCATTATAGAGATACTAAATACATGAGTATCCACCCACTACATATATACTAAATGATTAAATATTCAATGCGTGGATACCACTCTCCCACGTGCGGTTTGAAAACACCATAACATGAACCCATAATACATGCTCAACTAGCAAGCTATAGGTTACAGGATCAAATTCTGCTCAGTCGGGGTGGATGGCAGCCAGTGCTAGTGGCAGAGCAACTCCTGATAGGGATTTTTTTACCCAATAAAATGGTACCACTAGCAGCCCATTGATTGGGTTGACCTTCCCAAAGTGTGCGCCGGTTAAGGTTAGTCAACGTTGGATGAGATTCTTGATAATTTGTTGGGAGCTAGGATCTCGTTTCCATTCCACTTTGTTGCGTCTATCCAATCTGGTTGGATAATGGAAACGACACATAGGAGTACCTTGTCTTCTATTCTAAATGGTGCATCGATCGAGACATTCTCCTCTTTCTAGTAAATGGTTTCAAAATAATAACCTATCATTTTTATGACTTGTTTTGTTGTTCCTTCATAGAGTCCTTCCAAGAAATAATCGAGCCTATCATGATCTGTTTTTACCTTGAAGTGATTCTCCATCAAAATATGACATTGTTACTTGACCATATGTAGGATGACAATCATTTCTTTCTCATAAGTTGATTCAGTTGCATCCGTACCCATGAGTTGGTGACAATCAAATGCATCAATAGTATGTCGTATTGCAGCAATAATGCATCATTTCCATCACCTGAAGCATCATACTCCAGCACAAGGGGTTTACTAAAATGTGGTGTGGCCAAGTCTCAAATAGTGCTCATTGCCTTTTTCAACTTCTGAAATGCTTGGGTTGCCTTTGCTGACTATATAAACGCATCCTTCTTAAGTAAATTTATGAGAGTGGCTGCTATTTGCCCACAACTCTTCATAAATTTGCATTAATTCCTTGTAAGCCTTAAGAAACCATGCAGACTCTTCATTGATTTTGGAGTGGGCTACTCTACCATAGCTTCGATTTTGGTGGGATCTATGGTAACACACTTGTGATAGACAATATGACCATAATATTTGACTTCATTGACTCTAAAAATACATTTGAATGGCTTTGCATAGAATTGATGACCCTCCTAATTTTGAAGAACTTGATCCAAATGCCTCAAATGATCTTCCCAAATTTTGCTCTCAATCAAAATATCATTGAAGAGGACCAACTCAAAGTTTTGAAGAAAGCACTTAAATACATAATCCATCAAAACTTGGAATGTAGATGGTGTATTAATTAGTCCAACATGATCAAAAACTCATGGTGGCCTTCATGGGTGTGAAAGGCTGCCTTAGGCACATCTTCATCCTTGATTCTAATTTGATGATAACTAGATCGAAGATTCAACTTATCATGCAATTAATCTAACAAATCATCAACAATAAGGAATAGGAAACTTATCTTTGACTGCAATCTTGTTGAGCTCTCGATGCTCTGGAAACATGTGCCAAGTAGAATCCTTTTTGTGGACCATGACTAGAGGTGAAGACAAAACACTTTGAGTAGGTCGAAAGATGCCTTATTCCAACTTTTCTTGAACATCCTCTCGATCTTACCCTTTTGCACATATGGTTGGCAATAAGGCCTAATGTTAGGGGGTTAACTTCCCTAAATGAGGTTGATAGTATGATCATGTTCCTGCACCAGAGGAACACCCTTGGATATCTTAAAACATGTAGGCATGCTTATTGATGATGGTCTTCAATTCTTGTGGAGGGTCTTCCTACTGGGATTGTCCTTGTTGTCAACTTGGAGTTGCACCCTGAATCAAAGACGTGCTGAAATGGCCAATCCTCGCTCCGATTGAAACAATGGGATCTTCTCACAAGGGTGGGTGCCTCAATGGTGAGAAGAACCTCCAGAGAAGGTTGGTTCCTATAGATCATAGTCACAAGGTTCGGCCGAATCTTGGCCAAATTCGGAAAAATACGGATTTTTTTGGCAATCTGGATTAATCCGATCCGGTTCGGTAATTTTTTCATATAAATAAACCCTAAAAAAACTCACCTCACACGAACCCTAAAAATTTTGATGCGAGCAGATGCAAACAGTTTCAAGGCAAGTAGCTTAAATCTTTTGGCATGGCAAGAGATTGATGCAAGGAGATAAGAGTCACAGTCGACGTGGAGACAACCATCGCGCATCATAGTCGACTGAAGGTTGAGAAGAACGACAGCAAACACAATATTCTTCTTGCAGTATTCTCTTACGGCAACGAACAGTGGTCAACAGAGGGGTCGTGACAAAGCAGAGACAGGTAAGTTCCGTTCGATTATATTTTTGTTTGGTTTTTTTTATTGGTTTTTTGAAATGTTAATTAGGTTTAGTTGTTTAGGACCTTAGGCTTATTTAATAGATTTCCATTTAGGTATTTAGTTTAAATTAAGGGCTTATTTTATTTTTTAATTATAATTTATAATATCATATTATGTTAGATTATATAGTATTATATTATGTTCAAATTTATTTATATATTATAAATATAAATAAAGTTTAGGTTTTATTTTATTTTTTAATTGTAATTTATAATATAAAATATAATTTTATTTACATTTAAATTACAATTTATAATGTTTACTTGAAATATTTAGTTTTTTATTTTTATTTTAAATTTAAATTTTATTATATATTGCAAATAAGTTATTTGCATAATATATAATAAAATCAAATTTAAAAAATATATATAAAAATTAAAAATGTTTAAAATAGATAATAATATTATGATATATTTTTATTATTTTTTATAGTTTTATAATTATATTTTATACAAGGTATTTAAAATTAAAATTAATAATATTACGATATAATTTCTATTATTTTTTAAAGTTTTATAATTTTATTTTCTATATGTTATTTAAAATTAAATTTAATAGTATTATGATATGTTTTAAATTTTTATTATTTTTATAGTTATATAATTGTATTCTATATACGTTGAAACTCTTATGCATTTCTAAATTTTGCAAGTGTTAAATTAATGTTCATTCTTTAGTAGACTGAAATTTTTTTCATTATATATTTCAAACTGGATTTTTCCAGATTTTTTTCGAACCTTTTCAAGAATTCCGGATTCCGCATTTTTTTGCCTTCCCGAACCTTTTCGGATTTCCGAACCTTGTGACTATGGCAGGGACATTAGCGAGAAATGATTTGGTTGGATCACCAAAGTGATGGAATACGATGTAGAGATCTAGGTCACCAAGCTGGTGCGACGAAAAGGATTTTGTGAGCAATTGGCTGAAGTATCAAAACCTAAAGACGGCGCAGTCCTAGTATCGCACGAGGAATGCATAAACCCAGAGGCTGTGACCAACTGGGTGCAGGATATGAAGACCTTCCTTCAACACAACATATACCCTCCTAGCCTTGACAAAGTTAAGCGCAAGCATTTCAGACTGCAGTCCATTCCCTATGTGCTCATAGAGGGTGCACTTTTTCGAAAGGATCTCAATGGAGTCCTTTTGAGGTGCGTGGAACTAGATCAAGTAAGTAGAATTCTTCAAGAGTTCCACGATGGCCCTATGGGAGGCCATTATTCACCTAAGACCACTGTCGTGAATATCATGCGAGCTGGCTATTATTGGCCAACTCTGTTCAAAGATGTGCATGCATATATGTGAAATTGCAAGAAATGTGCCTTCTTCACAGGCAAACAAAGGCTTGTAGCCTTACCACTGTGTCCAATTCAAGCCAATCAACCCTTTGCATAGTGGGGCTTGGATTTCATAGGCATGATTAACCCACCATCAAGTGATGGGCACAAATGGATTCTCATAGCTGCCGACTATTTCACAAGGTGGACAAAAGTAGTTGCACTCAAGGAGGCCAATGAGACATCCATCCTCAATTTCTAAGAAGGCATTGTAATGAGTTTTGGCATCCCTACCACCATTATCTCAGATAATGCACTGGCCTTCCTTGGAACCATAATCAGTGAATGGGCCATCAAGCACAATATCAATCTGAGCGTCTCATCGAATTATTACCCTCAGGGTAATGGTCTAGCCGAGTCCACCAACAAGAACCTGATTCACATCATAAAGAGGACTCTGGAGGATAATCAACTAGCTTGGCATACTAAGCTCAAAACTACTCTTTGAGCTGATCGAATCATGCCCAAGAGGGTGCTGAGAAATTCGCCTTTCATTCTAGTTTATGGAAGAGAGTCCAGGTTACCAGCATCTCTCAAGTTGCCTTCATTGGAACTCATGCATCAGTTGGAGCTGCTTGAGAGTGATCCCCTTGAGGTAATACTAGCCGAGCTAATAGAGCTTGAAGAAACTAGAACACAAGTTGCGTGCACCATGGAATTCCAACAGGCGCAAACCAAGAGGATCTTTGACAAAAAGGTCGGCAACAGGGGTTTCCAAGTGAGAGACTTAGTGCTCAAATGGGATGCGGACAAAGCGAAGGATGGAAGTCACACTAAATTCGACACAATATGGAGTGGTCCATATACCATCACCAATTGCAAGCCATCTAACGCCTTCCAACTTGCCAGAATGGATGGAGAGGAGTTGCCAATCCTAGTCAATGGGATTCATCTCAAATGCTATCTCCATTAAGCTTTTGTACATCTGTAAATAAGTAGATTAGATGTTTTCATTTCCCTAAAGTGTGCTTTCACACCCTAGTTTTAGAGTAGTTTCAATTCCTGTAAGCACCTGTGCATAGTGTTTTCTTCGCTTAGGTCTTTTCCTCTAAGCGCCTCTAGCACAGTTCTTGTCTTGTCAAGTGAATCTCAATTCATTTCAAAGCCGAAGGTATGTAGCTGGTGTGTTTGCAAGAGAAAGATTTAGAATTTCCAAAGACTCCATGCCCAATGGATTGTTCATGGTCTAGGTTCTCAAGTATAGTCGGCATGCTTCCCTGCGAGTCGCCAGAAATGTTGGCCATTTTTGGATCACATACAAAATTTGTCTAGATGCAATGTCGTGTCCTAAAGATTTTTGAGGAACGGGTCTGCAGAGCAAAGGAACAGGTTCCCGAGCAGAGTTTCATGGTGTCCATAGCAGTTTCATGAACAAATCAACTAGTCTGCAAGCCAAAAGCTAAGTTCAAAACCTTTGTTTTGCTAAGTCCTTGGAAAATTTTCGGGCTTTATTTGGCTAAGTTATTTCTTTCGGACCTTCTTTTGGGCTAAAAGCACTAATATTTCCCTTGGATGAATTGTTTTGGCTTTTGATTAAGTTTCGGGAATTGTTTCGGACATTTTGTTCGAAACAAAAGTCCGGAAGACAAAGGGTAACTCTCTCGGACAAAAAGCCTGCAATAATATACCCATGCAAAAAGCCCAAAAGAATTGCATGTTTTGGAAAATGCAAGGTTCAATTGTTTCAGGGAAATTGTTTCGAACATTTTGTCCGAAACAATTATCCCGACAAAGATCCAAAGAAGAATTCTTTCGGAGAAAGTGACCAAAGTAGGAAAGTCGCATGAGAACACAAAGTCCCGAAGGGTCACTCTCACAGCAAACTGTCCTAGACAAAAGTCCGAAGTAAATGGCTTGGGGAAATTGATGGCAGCTGTGTAGACGTCAAATTCCAGCCCCTTTAAGTAGCCGTTTGAATTTGAAAATCCTTGGACGTTTGCATAGACGTCAAAGTTGGGCCTCACGAAATAACCATTGGCATTCAAAAATTGTCAAAGGGTCCCTGATTGAATGCGGGCTCGACAAGTCTTGAGATCTCAGGAACCCAGATCAAATCTAATGACGAGTGGCAATTGGCAGGTCAGTGGGTCCAGGCAGATCTAACGGAGCGTGTTTGAGCATACAATGGTAGATCAATGGCACGTGAGCAGAGTCAAAGAGTCAATGAGATGAAGAGCTGCCATGTGGCATAAGCATGGGAGCAGACAGACTGATGGCAAGTCCTAAGTGCAAACGCAGGACTGCCAAGCGACACTAGAGAGGATAGAGTTGACAAGTCAAGGACAGATCAACGGCTTGCGGCCATTCGTACCAAGAAATATCAACGATGCGCGAGGATTCAACAATGCCAAGTTAGACAATCGATGACAAATGAATGAGGGATTGAGCTCGGGACACTTTTCAATGGGGGTTGGTGAAGCATTTTCGACCAAGGTAGACAAATATAAAGGAGCCAAGCCCAGATGTGATATAGGTTGGACCAAGAGCAGATATTTTAAGATCAAATGGCACCATTAAGACTTTGCAGGGACAAAATAGGTCTTTTTAGACCTAACATAGATCGGGATAGGCTACTAGCTGTTCATATGATATAAACATGTCCAAGTGGATGTATCGACCATCTATAAAAATCAATAAACAAATCAGTTTTCAATCTATAGTAGGCCAAGTTTTACATTTCAAAGCAAAGGCAGATGTGTGCAATTAATGGAGGAGTGTCTCGAGCCATATCTTCAACAAGTAGCTGCCCAAAACAAGATATCGCCATGGCTCTGTCAGATTCATAAGCATGACGATCTTGTCCTTCAGTAAATGGGACATTAATACACAGGAGCTCGAGGTATTTCCAGAATAGTTGAATGGATAAGCGGCCAATAGACATCGGAATGCAAGTTCACGACACTCTCTGATCTTGTCAGGGAAATCTTCCGCCTCCCCATGCATACAAAAGGTTCTTGCCATGATTTCTAGGCCCTTTTTGTCAGACGAACCTCAAAAAGCGTGGTTGCGATGCCGCAAAATAAGTAAAAGTTGTACCTATCGCCCAAGTGGCACATTAATTGTAAAACAGGGTTGTTCTTTATAAAATCCTAGTTTTTCATTGTAAAAAGGGGTCGACACATTTTTAGTAGCCTCACATTGCTGAAATTTGCCCTCCATGAGCACTTGTATTGGCTAGACCTTGCATGTTAATGAGAATTAAGTTCGCCTCCTGTTATTCTGATGATCTATGTGCTATTTGTGTTTGTTGATTCCTTTCTGTGGGTAATGTTCGCCCCTCTCATTTGTCATTCATCCCTAACACCTCTTCATTGAACTCGGAACTCACTTGCAGGTCATATCCTGTGCACACCAGGGTCTATATAGGCTTTGTCTATGGATAATCTTCATCCCTCTCAATGTTACGTTGCATTCTCGTGCCTCTATACGAAATACTTATGCATGTAGAGTGACTTGGCAGAATCTGTGTGACATTGTCTTATTCTCAAGAGTTTGCATTGTGTTTATGGTAGTAGGAACACTTGCTCCATTCTAGGCGCATCGCCTTTTACTTTCAGAATCTCTTACCTTCTCCCTCCCTTTTCCTCTCAAAGATCCTAGGTTTAGATTAGCGGTAGTTTACATTTCTGCTCTTTAGGCCTGCATGCTGGTCTTAATCATATGCGTTTAGAATAGAAGGAATCCGGCCTACTCCAGAGCCTCATCCCAAGGAGTGCAAGGGTCCCATGCCTTGGGGACGTTTGCATCATTGTGATGAGACAGTCGGTGTTCACGCGCGTAGTTAAGCAATAATACTTTTGCGCCCAACGCCTTAGACTTTTGTGCCCCACACAAGGCCTTCACGCTCAATGCCCCATTGTCAAGCTTCCCTGTGTCGTGGAGCATCCACAGGTGCATGTTTCGAGCGCCAACACAAACCACTATGCCTATAAAGATAGTTGACTTATTGAAAATCATTCCAAAACTCAAGAATGTTTTAACTATTATCATACAAGGCATTAGCCCGAACATGGAGCATACAATGGCACACTTAACATCAAGTGATGGGGAGAGCGAAAATTAGAATAAACCCATAGTGAAGATCCCCTTGTTAGGTGACAAAGTGATCGATCCTATGCTCCTGACAATGAATCTATCTTGACAACCAATAGTTGTGCATATGGAAATCTGGGCAAGACTTTGATAAATACCATCTTTGATGGTGGTTTTGGTAAAATGTTCTTCCATAGAAGTCTTGGGAAACTAACTATGTGGTCTCTGACATTCCAATTGGGTAGGGGCAGATCAATATGGCATTAAGGTATTGGGTGTACCAATGAACAAAATGTAATTATTGGAACCCAACCATTTTAGTTGAATTTTGTGGTCATCTCATTGCAAAAGAAGGCCTATGATGCACTATTGGGTCAAGGCTAGTTGATAGCAGCCAAAGCCGACCATAATTTGCAAAAAAATCTAATCTCCGTTGAAAACAAATGCCAAAAGTATGTCATAGATTCGAAGAAATAGGTAGTCAGTGAGGAAGCAACATCATCAAACTCATTGGATCTAGAGTTCGAAGAAGAATGTTCTGTGGATGGGCATCGAGGTGTGATGGAGTTGAATGATGGAGTCTAAGAGTCATAGTTGTGCTTTGAAGATGAACAAACTCCCTTAATAGTTTGTTCCTATGGCAGATGGAAGACTATGAAGTATTATATCCAGATTGCAATAGCATTGAGATTATGGAGATCAAAGAAGGCCACAATTGGCAGTGTGATGGCCAAAAGCAAATGTCATTTATGCCAAGTACTTCTAAACTAGCTACACCACTATCGGCTTACCCACTCAAGTTCACAATATGTAATGTCCCCTTTCTAACATTCATAGCATGATGTTGTCGTTAGCCTATTTCCCTATGGTCCCATAGGCTAACCAGGACATTAAAGGGACTTAGAGGTCATTTGACCTAGACAATTTCAGTTGCATATCTTTTTGAGGGGTTTGAGGCAGTTTTGGGCATACTTACTATTTATAGTAAGTCCTGAATGGACATCGTTGGACTTCTAGGGGCAGTGACATATCGATGGTAATTGTTTAAAATCGACAGGAAGATTTATTTATCATTGATATGATTAATTGGGCATTAATGAAGTTATTTTATAAAGTTAAATTTAAATATTTAACTTTATTAATGCATATTCTATAATTTGTGGGAATTATTTAAATAAAAGAACTCCCTTTATTTTATAATTCATTGGATACATAAGTTACATAAAGGGAGTTATGTTTTATACCACATTGACAAAATGAAGGAATGGACTCTTGTGAGAACTCTATAAAAAAGAAATAGAAAAACTTCCATTTAGGGGGTTTTTGGATGAGATTAATGTTATGCTGTTGGATTTCCTGGAAATCTGATTTTCGAGCTTGGAGGACGAAATCCCTTTTTGCTAGCATTCTCTTCGCTATTGAAAGACACAGTCAGGAGGATTGATGGTGTTTTCATTCAGGAAACACATTGGGCTTATTGGATTTACAACAAAGAAGGGCAAAATAATGATTTGCTACAGGAGCCATGAATAGTGTTTTGCTACAGTGTGTGAATAGTGTTTTTGCTACAGTGCACATGAATAGTGATTTTGCTACAGTATCCATGAATAGTAAAATTGCTACAGTGCCATGAATAGTGCTGATATAGTGCGTGAACAGTGTTTGCATCAAGTTTACTTATTTATTCTCGCTGATTAGAGGTCTAGAAGGCTGCCATTTCCTTTGTGGGTCACTATAGCACTAATTTCCAGGCTTCTTCTATCAAATTTTCATATCTAAGCATTGTAATTTTTGAATACAAATTTGAATATTTTTTGCAGCCCATAAGGCAATTGTATGTGCACATTTATATTGCAAATTAGTGTTTAACAGCAAATAAGGAGTTTTAGGTTTTGCATGTATAGTTGTATGTTGTCAAGTGTTTGACAAAATGCCATGTTGATCATTAAGCAATTTAATTGATATGACATAGTAGTTCACAAGTTTCTTTCATTGGAAAAATAGGGGTGGTTATTACAGTGGTATCAAAGCAGAAAATCCTGCCATCCTGAAGGGTTAAAGAATGTATAATCAAGGACATGTTTGGTTTTGATCAGCAACCTTTCACTCACCATTACAACATAAGAAGGAACAGAGTAGTAATAAATACAAGTCCAGAGGAACAAGGGGTTCTAGAAGAACATAGAACTACAGGAGAACAAAACATTGACAATATGGGTGAGAGAAGAGACCCAGTTGAGGAGAGATTTCTACAGTTATTGGACACACTAGTTCAGGGACAACAGTTAGCAAAGCAAAGAGCACAGCAACAGAATCAACGATTGGACCTATTGACATAGATGATGGCACGCCAATTGGGTATTGACATGAACAACTTAGGAGGTGGAAATAATGGTGGCATTAATCAGAATGGAGGTATTAATGGTGGACCAAATGGAAATGGAGGTAATGGAGGGGGAAATCTAGGCGACAACTTGGGCCATGTAGCTCAACCCACTAGACGGTGAGCTCTAGACCGCTTCTACCTACCTTCCCACCTCGGGCACCGGCACAACCTGCCAATGAAACTCAGATCACAGATTTGCAGGATCAGTTCAGAAGAGATTGGGAGAGTGGAGGACCTGAATTTCAGGCAGCTATATCTTTACGAGACTATATTGATGTAAGGATGAGACACATGCCTCATGCAGGAAATAGGAACCAAAACTTTGAGTTACGGAAGAAAGTAGGGAAATTGTCTCTACCTTATTTTGATGCTTCTGGAAAGACTACGGCATGAGCTTGGGTGCAAAAGGTGGATACCTAGCTTCAGCTTAATCCTATGCCCGAAGAAGCCATTAAATATGCCGCTATACACCTTGATGGAGTTGCACATGAGTGGTGGCACCATGGCATGGTGACTATGGGACATGATCAAATCACTTCTTATGTTGAGTTTACAGAACGATTGATAGAGTGGTTTGATAGGAAGGATCCAGAACTGCATTTTAAGGAGTTGGCACAGTTGAAACAATGGGGACCATTGGAGAACTATATCTTTGAGTTCTAGAGACTTTCAGTATTAGTCACGGATATATCATCGAGGAGACTTATGGTGCTTTTCATTGATGCATTGGCTGATCCATTGAGAGGGTGGATTAAGGCCCTCAACCCACCTACACTACAGGAGGCTATTAAGAAGGCTAGGGACATGGAGGCTTCTAGTTCAAAAAGCCGATTTTAGTCTAAGAGTTTCCCACAGAAAAAAGAAAAGGATAAGAGACAAAATGAATCACATCCACCATGAGCAGATTCAGGAAGACTTGACAGTGATCAGTTGAATGAGCTCAAAAGGAAAAAACTTTGTTTTCATTGCAGAGAGCCATGGGACCCTTCGCATAAGTGTACGGTTAAGGCGAAGGCAAAACAGTTAGAATATTTTTCTGCTGAAGAATTAACTTCAGAAGAGTTAGAGCAACAGTCAGATTCAGAAAGCAATGATGACGAAGAGACTATGGCAGAGGAGGTTAGAGAAGTTAAGACCATTGCCCGACTTACCAGCACTGAACCATCAATAACCTTCAAGGTAAGAGGTGTGATTCAGGGGCAGCGAGTTGTTTCATTGATAGACACAGGAGCCACCCACAATTTCATTGATGAAAGCTTTGTGAAGAAGCAAGGACTTCAGACTGATGAACATGAGGGATTCAAAGTGATGGTAGCTAGTGGAGACAAGCTTCTTAGTACTCGGATGATTCCTGATCTCCATATGCGGATTGGAGACTATGACATGGTAGGCAAGTTCTATGTTGTTGACATGGGAGATTATGATGTCATCCTAGGCATGACATGGATGACATCTCTAGTGGAGTTCACCTTCAGTTTGGAGAAATTGGAAATGAGATTTGAGCACCAGGGTCAGAAAGTGGTTCTTAGAGGGTTATTAGATGGGGAACTTAGAGTAGTCTCACTTAGGAGGATGGAACGTTTGTTTAGACATGACCAGATAGAGTGGGCAGCAGAATGTATGATCATGCCTACAACTATAGAGCAATAAGTTGAGTACCATCCAGATATTCATGAGGTCATATCCAAACATACAAAGGTGTTTGGAAGCATTCCACCAGGTGTTCCACTAGAGAGAGGAATAGAGCATGTGATTGAACTGGAGGGGGGGCGAAGCCTGTGATTACCACCCCCTATCGTCATCCTAAGGTGCATAAGGATGAAATCGAGAAGGCAATAAAGGAGTTGCTGGAGATGGGACACATTAGGCCTAGCAAAAGTCCATTTGCCTCAGGAGTGGCCCTAGTAAAGAAAAAAGATGGGACAATGCATATGTGCATAGATTTCAGGGCTCTCAACAAAAAGACAATCAAGAACAGGTACCCCATTCCGAGAATAGATGAGCTAATAGATGAGTTACATGGTGCATGTTGCTTCTCGAAGATAGACTTGCGCTCTGGATACCATCAGATTAGAATGAGAACAGAGGATGTAGAGAAGACAACCTTTAGGTGCCATTATGGCCACTTTGAGTTTTTGGTCATGCCATTCGGGTTAACCAATGCTCCAGCTACTTTTCAGGGTTGTATGAACCAAGTGTTCAGGAGTTAAGGAAATTTGTGCTTATATTTTTTGATGATATCCAGATATATAGTAGGGCATGGGAGGAGCACTTGCAACACTTGGAGGAGGTATTGAGCATACTTGAGAATGAGTCCCTTCATGCCAAAGAATCTAAATGTGAATTCGACATGACAAAATTATTGTACCTTGGGCACATCATTAGTGCGAATGGAGTGAGGGTGGACCCAAAAAAAATCAGAGCTATAGTTGAGTGGTCTACTCCTACTAATCTTACCCAACTGAAGGGGTTCTTTGGTCTATGTGGTTTCTACAGGAGGTTTGTGAAGGGGTTCTCACAGACAGCAACTCCACTTATGGATTTGACCAGGAAGGGAGCCTTTGTATGGACAGAGGCAGCTCAGAAGTGCTTTGAGCACTGTTGACGCTGTGGATTGCACCCTTGATAGAAGGCTGAGCTTCTGTTTTCCATGCGGCACAATGGAGACTCCTCTCTTGCCTGTGGGTTTGGAAAAACTAAGGGGAGAATCTCTAGATAAGGGCTAGCTCTCTTTGATGCATCTCTAAGTTATTCCAGTAATATTGCTAATACATATATATAATGGGGGAGGTTGAAAAGAGAGAAGAATTACTGAAAAAATAGAACCTAACCTAAGCGGGTGATGCACCAAACAAGTTTGATCTATTCATACTCACACTTTGAACCATAAGAACACATACATACACTTTATCTGATGAAAGGGCAAGACTGAAGGAAGCTTAACAGGGAGGCTTTAATGGAAACACACAGAAAATGAACTTAACCATAGGCGCTGTAAGAAAAGCACACTCTCTGGTAACCTTCTTTTGCTTTTGTGCTCTAGATACAGCTCTTCTTGTTACCTGCAGGAATGGCGCTTTGTCTATACCAGGCATGTTGGTATCAAGCTTGTGAGAGCATCAAGAAAGAAATGACTGAACACAAGGTTAACACTTAGACACACTCTGAGATATATCCAACCAAAATGGAGGTAAAAATGCGTATTCTATTGATTCCAGGTGAAAATTGGTAGGGCTTCGCCTTAAAACAATGAGAGATCCCCTTCTCAAATAAGAAGTTACAAATATATATAGAGAGAGAGGAAGTAAAGGCGCCCCTTTGGAAAAGACTTTGGCGCCTTTTTACAAGTTGGCCCATGTGCGTTGAGAGCGTTGGGAAGAAGCCGCCGCTAAAAAAGGATGTTGTGTCGGCTGCCAGTTTTGACCTTGGCATTCAAACATTAATGTGAAATCATGGGCCGCGCCTCTTTTTTTGCAAACAAGACCGCTTCTTCAAGATATTCACGCGGTTTGTCTGCTCATCCATGCAAAGTGTGGAAAAATAGGCCGCGTCTTCACTGTTCGCGCTCCTTGATGACCATTTGGCAGAGACTGTGTCAACCGCTGGAATAACTCCTTGTGTCGACACCTTCTTTTGCCATCTGGGTTGTTTTGTCCATATCCATAATTTTGTCTCTTCCTAGCTTTGTCTTTTCCTGGAATTTGAGCTCTCGGGGCTATCTTATCGTCCTTTGCTAGCTCCTTGGGCTCTTTCATCAGCAAGTCGCTGAGTTCATTCTTAACTTTTGTCTTTTCCCAGCGTTGTCTTTTCCTGGTATTTGAGCTCTCGGGGCTATCTTATCGTCCTTTGTTGTTTCCTTGGGCTCTTTTATCAGCAGGTCGCTGAGTTCATTCTTAACTTTTGTCTTTTCCCAGCTTTGTCTTTCCTTGGTTTTGTCTTTTCCTCTCTTGACTCCTTCCGGCAATTTGAGCCCTTGAGGCTATCTTCTATCAATCTTTGGCTCTTTGGGCTCCCTTCTCGATGGTCTCTTCCTTTTGGCCTTAAGGCCTTTGAATTCCTTCGGGTTTGCGCTCAAGCATTTAAAGGTCAACGGCTATTTTATTGCCATAAAGTTGACGTTCGCACACCTATCGCCATTTGAAAGCCAACGGCTATCTTATTGCCCTGAATTTGACATCTTTGGGGACGTCATTTGACATCCGGATTCCAATGGCTAGTTCATGATGTCCAATTTTGACGTCTGCAGGCCCGTCACCCCTTTGAATTCCTTCGGCTTTCTTTTCTTCGGCCTTTCTCCTGAAGTGTTCCCTCGAACTTTCTCTCGAAGGATATCTCTCTCTTCTTTTCTTCTGTCCGGGCCTTTGTCGTTGAAACCTCCCGAAGGGAAGGTGTCCCTTCGAGGCTTGGGGAAGGTACTCCTTTCGGCAGTCGAGAGTCCCCTGCAAGGGCACCTGCCCTTTGGGGTCCTTCGGGCTGCCTTGGTCTTGAAATCCTTTGAACAAAATGTCCGAAGGAAATCTTCATGTTTTTTCCGCTTGTTTTCTGTCGGCTTTCCCTTCGGTCGGGCTTCCCCTTCAGGCGAATTCCTTCGGACAAAAGTCCGAAGGAATTCCTTTGGACTTTTTGTCCAAAAGAATTGGTAGGCCAAGGCCGTTCGAAGGACCTCGAAGGGCAGGTGCCCTTGCGGGAGACTCTTGGCTGCCAAAAGGGACCTTTCTCCAAGCCCCGAAGGGACACCTTCCCTTCGAGAGGGTTAAAAGACAAAGGCCCAGGCAAAAGGAAAACGCCGAAGAAATTGCCAAAGGGGGGTGACGGGTCCGTAGACGCCAAAATCTAGCAAATCTTTCGGACAAAAAGCTCAAAGCGAAAAGCTCCATACTGAACCGAAGCCTACAGGTACTTAGATCTTTCAATGTTCTATAAGAACATGTCTTATTGCAAAGAAAAGGGGATTTTGCAGAAGGTGGGTACATGACTAGACTAAGGGTTCAGAGTGGTAGGGAAGGAAGGAGATTGATTTTGGTCTGCAGGGCCAAAATGGTCAACATGTATTGTTAGCATTCGTTAGTTTGTAATAACTCTTGTTGGTTATATTTGGGAGTTGATAGTTGTGTCAACTGATAACATTTTGCCTTTTAAATAGAGAGATATAATTTGGGGAAGGGGCGCTGGTATCAGGTCCTCGTACTGTATGAATTGTATTAAGATTTATCTTGTATGAATATAAACTGCTATTGTTCAAACTTCAAATGCTCTACTTTGCCTTGGTATGTTATGCAATTACTATTTTGTGTATGTTGTTATCGGTAATCTTGTAGCTCTATAATCATTCTACGCTTGGGTAACATGGAGCCTAAGTTGCATGAATTGTGCTGTTTATGAAATTTGAACGTGGAGATTGATGGTTGGCCTCTTGACAAGTTGCAGACCAAATATAGTTTGTCTTTGTTAATGTAATGGCAAGTTGGGTTTCTCTCTTGTAATGCTACACAATAGTTAATGCAATTCAAAGGTAGCAAAATTAAGTGTAGAAATCATGATAAAGAATAGTGATTGGTATCAAGCTTAGAAAATTCAATAAGGCATGGCATCTCGTAAACTACTCTAAATTGGGGAATTGTGGAAACAGTACAAAGCTTGGAAAAGTTATGAAAGGTGGAAATTAGTATTGAGCCTGCAGGAGTAAATTGAAATATAATGGAGATATAGACTACATGTAACTGTAATGGAAGGAATGCTCTTTTCTTGGCTAGTAGTAATTTCTTATGTCATGAGACTTTAGATGCTCTTATACAATTGTTTTAGATGTTAACTAGAGCTTGTATCAATCCTTGCCATTGTCTAATTTAACTTCATGTTTATTTTTCAACCATTGCCTTTTTTAGCTATGGGAATTTTTCTTTGACCAAGCTAAATTAGGTTGTACATGTGCTCAAGTCAAAATACAAACCTCTAATAGGAAATGTAACTTGTCTTTGTGAAAAGTAGCACAAATGTTTTTTAGCTTATAGGGCTAGCATAGGATGTACCAAAAATTTTCATTAATAGACGGGTTGGTAACCAATATTGATGAGAAACTACTTAAGCTCTTTGATAGAAATTGTTCCCTTGAACAAATTCATTTAATCTTGCATTAGGAGGTCTTGCCACTTCCCCACGTTTTCAATATTACTAAGATTGGTCAAATTCCCTTTCTTTCATATTTTAGGCTTTCATCAAGGATGTATCTGCTATTTTTCCTAATGCGCCTATGATACTATTGATTTTGCTTTCTACTCTTCTGAATTGCTTTCCCTTCACTGCATTTTACAAAAATTTATTTCCTACATGTGTTGTAACACTCAAAACTTCTTTTCTAATTCTAGTTGCAATTATTGATTTTCTTATTTCTAAATTGGATCATTTTATTAATCTCCATATACTGAGAAAAGAAATCGGACATGTACTTCGAAGATGCATATATCTCAAACTATCTGAGATCTTAATTTTATGAAATCTCAATGTTACTTGTAATTTTGACTTACTTAAGTATTGATGTCCTATGTCCCAGAGATCTATCTTACAATCAATTTTCAGGAGCTCTTCCAACCTGGTTCAGTGACACAGATTCCAGTGTGTAAGTTGAGGGAGTGGATAATTTTTTTGGAAACCGGTCACCAGTTGACTTTTCAAACTCTTTGGAAATGGATTTGATAATCCTCTTCTTTGATACCTCTATTCCTTTGTTTACATCTTTCTTTACTTTTACTTTCATCTGTCTGATATATGCAGCTTCCTTTGTTGAGTAAATGCCTGGGACTCTATTGTTGGGTACTATATTCAACCAGGTTCTTTCTATCAATTTCATTGTATAACATATAAAGTTTAATTTTCTTTGTCCAGAAATCTGGTAGGAAATTACCTGGAAATAAATGATACAGATGATGGGTAAGAGAATTCCCCTTCTATTATTTCATATTCTATTAACAAGCAAATATGAGGAAAATATTGAAGAAACATTACATATATTGTATTAGAGTAGTTCAAGATTTTACCACATAAAAGAGAAAATTACTAGGCCATTCATATTCTGTAATCTGATTTTATTGCAGTCTATCGAGCATGAATCCATTTTTTTTGCAATTAAAGCTTAAGCCTGTATCTGTTTAGTATATTCCTATATATAACTGTTCCTTTAAACTATCACTAAGAAGCACTGTAGTTTTTAGTCATTGGCAATGCTTTTAACTACAGACTCACCTCACGCAGACTGGCTTGCCTCCAACGGACCTTTCCTTGCAATAAAGGAGCTCCACGCTGTAAGTTATTCTAGTTATTTTCATTTAGGTATAGCCAACTGCATTTAGAAGGTCACCAACATTATTTTCCTAAGTCGTCACCATCTTTATTTTGCTAAGTAGTATGTCTATGTAGGACATTACACCAAAAAAGTGCATATATTCTTTTTCAGGGCTGGGTTTTAATACTAACAATAACAAATTTACTTCTACGAAACCTAAATTATTATGTTGAGACAAAGATGATAATGTCAGACTCTAAAACCAGTCATTGGAGGCCATATTGATATGATGAAAAGCCCTAAAGACAAAAGCCAGAGCTGATACCATAATTTAATGAAACCAAGTACAAGGCCGGAGAGAACACTTCAAAACATACAAGTAATGATCCCTGACAAAACAAAACTACTCGAACAGAGAAGAAGTTTGTTGTCTTGTTTTTGCTTGGTAAATTGGTAAGCACTTAAACATGATGTATTTTTAACGCACAAGGGAAGGCACCATCAAGCCTAGATTACTGTTAAGTTTAGAATGTAAAAACAATATGACATGAAGAAGAGAAGATGAAAAGACATTAAATTTTTTATGTTATAATTTCACATATTTATACATAAAAGGGAATCTATAATTAGGTCAAAGCATGTCCATAGATAGCACATGCTAACGAGTAAAGCTAAATGAAGAATATCGCTGAAATTGTTGTCGAACTACAGCTACTCTAAATTTACTTCTTTTCTACCTTTGTACACATGTATGTGCAATCATTAATTTCTATGGACATCTCCAACAGTCCCCTTCAACAAAAAAATTGAAAATTTATTTACACCCTACAATTAAACAAAATAAAGAATAAGAATAACAACTCGTCAAAGTCCTGATGAAGACACATCCACTTGTTGATGATGATGGCAAATATCTATGGTACCAGAAGCAATTCCATCCTCCAGCTAAGAATTCCTTTATGCTTCATCAGAATTTCCATCTCTTTCTAATTGGAGAAAAACCCCAGCTTGGCCAGGGCTACTGTCATGCCGAAGCAACTTCTTTGAGCAACCCTCACGTTCCAAATTTATGGAGGTAGACATAAAATTATTCTTCAGTTACCTTTTACAATCATGCTTATTAGTCCCATTTTCCACAGTTTTTCACAACCAATTGTTGTCAACATGAAGGATAACACCAATGTCACCAAAAAACTCCAGTTTTGGTACAAGGACCGCATCCCCCTCCCTGTACCAACATATCTTGTTGATTATATTTATTTATAATATAGACATACCCTTTTTAATTTACTCATGTATCCGAAATCTAATGGCATCCCTGTCCCTGTACCAGTATCCACACTCTCGCATCTCCAAGTGACTATGGATTACACAAATAACTCCCAATCCATACACGATTTATTTCTCTTCTTCTTTATGTTCTTTTTGCAAACATTTCCTTTACTTGAATCTTCACTCTAATACGATGTAATGCATATGACAAAAAAGAGAATGAAAAATCTCAAACTACTCAAGTTAATAATTTATTCATAATCTCACATATTTATAGATAAAGGTGATCTATGATTAGATCAAAGCATGTTCATAGCATGAAAGTGTGGCCCGTACTCAACAATGAATTAGTGTGGCTCTAGAATAAGAGTACTCAGGAAAAAATTGACAATTTTAAAACTAAAGGTATTGTTAAAAAATTAATCAAAAAACAGAGTTTTTTATTTCATACCAAATACATGTCATATACATTGAAACAAATATAGAGCATGTATGAAATGCAAATGATAACATATACTATTAACATCATGTTAAATGATTTATCCAAGTTGCAATACCATTAAACACCAATCCCAAAATTTAATAAATAATATCTCAATGTCAAAGTCAAATATCTGCACTCTCTAGAAGCTGGAGTGTTAGTATGACTAGTAATTGCTAAGTACAAAGTAGACAACATTATTCAACTACAAGCACTAATGTTGGCCATGGGATTATAAAGTTTAAGTTCCTGCATCTTGGCCCTGCATGTGTGTCTTTTCCTCATTCAACAATGCAAAATCCCCTAAAAAACATATATTCCTCCGTAGTGGCCCAAACCGGATCGGGAACAGTATTGGCAAGGTCAATGGCCTGATCATCATTGACATAGCCTAATTATATATAGGGTTGCATTAAAATAGAGATAGATATCAAAAATAAAATTCAGATGCTCAAAATTAGGATTGGAGTATTAAAACTTGACTCTGGGCTTTTAATTTATTTATACGGAGGTGAAGGTTGTGGTGCACAAAAACATTATCATTTGTTTTTTTTTATTGTAACTGTTGTAGCATAGAACTGCACCCTTCTGAGAGTTTTTCAGGCTCTCTCACTGTCATGTCCCCATTCTGGCTGACATCATTTAGCATAACATTCTACAAGGATTTGCCTATTCCTGACTCTCGTACGTAGATGAAAGTGGTGAGAGGGTCATGTTGGTGATTCGATGGCTCACGATGATCCGGGAGATAGTATATTTTATTATGGAGGCCAAATTGTTATATTTTAATTTTAAAATGCACTTTTATTTTTATTTTCATAAAATTACTTTTTATTTAAAAAGTATAACAAGTTTTGTATGATGTATTACGGAAACTCTTGGAAGTTCCGAAAAGTGCATAAATAGACCCTATGAGTCTAGTATTTGGCATCTGAGTTTATTTCTGATCATTGAATCCTTCTTGAGCGTTTGTAAGACTTCAGAGTTTGCAAATTGTCAGAGTAATCCTTGAGAACGATACCTCTCAAGCGATTTGCATAACTGAGGAAGTGGAAGATCTTCTGAAGGGTTGCACATTGAAAATGGTATTCAACCATTTCATGTTGAGTTTCATTTCGAGAATTGAATAATTTTAGAACCCTGTTTGGTGAAGCGACTGCATCAGTATTTCCATTGGGAGGGTTTACTAAAATATATATATTTTATACAGTCCGTACAAGTACGGCCTGTACCCGCAGAACAATACGAATGGCGTACGGACTGGGCAGGGTCTTGGTCTTCAGCGATTTCCTTGTATTAGCCATTCAGGGAGGCATATTGACTGGAGGAAGGCGCACAGGAAGTAGCAACGGATGTGGGGAGAGTTGCATTCAACCCCTGAAGGCAGTGATTGAATTTGGAGGTTGTGGGAGAGGTCACGCTAGACAGCAGTCCGTGTAGAAGTGGTCGTGGGTATTAGAGAAGATGAATCCAACGTGTCTAACAGAGAAGACATACCAGGGCGCAACAAACAGAGCCGCTTTTGTTGTATCCAACGAATTTGTGTGGAGGTCGCAGTAAGGACAGAGGGCAGATCGTGGGTTTTTGGACAGTCCCAACACAACTGCGCAGGGTGGTCCAGCCTAGGCGCCCAGCAGAATTCATGTCAGAATCGCGCCAGTATGTTCTGTACCCGCGGAAATGTACGGACAGTTTTCTTTGGGGGCGCAGACTTGGTCAGGTTCTCCTTAATTGTCATTGCTTCTAAGATTTGGATATTATAGTTACTATTGTATCAGCGATTGCATAAATAAGACGAATTGATTTTGTTATGAGGGTTAAATTTTCTTTCTAATCACTGACCAGATGTATTAGTAATTTTAGATTCTAAGAGAGGTTCTATTTACATCAGCATATCTATTGTAGAAATTAAATTATATGCCAAACTTTGGTATTCCGTCCATTATAAAAAAAGGGGTATTATTTGCACTGGCCTGTTAAAAGTTAAAAGTTGCAATCTATTGAAAAGGATCTATATTGACACTGATTTTTATTGATTTGAGTGGCTTTTTACACTTACGACAATATAATTTGATTGCATACCAACTGTTTGACAAAAGTTCCTATTAGTATTTTTGGTGATTCTAGTAAGTGTTTGACAAAAGTCCATAGCGCAACATTAGTGTTTAGTGATCCTACTAGTGAGGGTCATTACAGTGGTATCAGAGCGGTTTCCTGCCAGCCTGATTGGGTTATTTCAGATTGAATTCACTTAGAGTATGGCAACAATAGGAGTCAAGGATTTGGAAGAAAGAATGCACAATGCAAAGAAGAAATTAGATCGTCCATTTCAGCGAACAGAGGACCTTCTAAGAACTTTGGTGGAGTTGGAAACTTATTTAGGTAAGGTTGATCAGTCAGATTCCTATGCTATGCAAACAACTTTATCTCCAACGTTTGGTTCGTTGGTGAAGCCCCGATTATTGAGACATCATGTTGAGGTGGTAAGACTTGCAGCTCTCTCTTGCATTAGTGAAATCATGAAGATAATAGCTGGCTTTAATTCTTATGATGATCAGATTATGAGAGAGGTACTTCATGCCATGGTGAAAAGCTTCGAAAAATTGGATGACACTAAGGACCCCCATTTCACAAAGAGGGCAAGATTACTTGAAGTATTTGCAAGGTGTAGATTTGAAAACATTATGCTGTCATTAGGTTGTATTGGTGACATTCGCAGGATGTTTAATACATTTTGGAATATTATGGATGAGTTTCATCCCAGCGATGTATTAGCATCGATGCACTCTATCATGTTCACAATCTTGTTTGAGGAGGATGAAATTTCTAAATTTTTGGCAGAAGATTTATGGTATGTCTGGACAAAAGAGAGGAATTTGTCACCTATGGCATGTACGTGGTTAAAAAGTTTAATTGATAGGCCTAAGGATCGTAGCACTTTTCCTATGACAGGGAGAAACTTGAATGATGAGTTTGACAAACATGCTAATCTAGTACAGGGAGGAATTAACACATCTTCAGGTAATGATTTATCTGCATTATCTTCACAGGCAGAAGCGGTAAAAGATGTGCAGGTTGAGCCAGTTGCATCAAAAGGTGATATCACAGGCACACCGGATTGCATAATTGACACAGATAGTGATTCCGGTACAATTGATCATAAAAGGAGCATTCAACACTTTGCAGAAAATGAGTATCAGGCACAGTTGGATGTTTCTTCACATGAGATAGAGGCTAGTAGTTCTTCCCGTGGTTTGGCTAGCCAGCTGAAGATGAGAGGAAAGGATATTGTTGCGGTTTTATCTCATCATGATAGAATGCATGGGTTGATCGAGAATCACATTTGGATGATTCAACTGCAGGAGAGACAAAAAGGAGTCACAGCAGGTTCATCTTGTGACGACTTACAGCAGATCAAGGAGGGCATGGAGGCAATGAAGGTCAATTATATACACCTACTTTCAGATCGCGATCATCTCCTTAATCTTGCGGGAATCTATTTAGATGCATTAATAAAGAAGGAAGAAGAGGTTGACCAGCTTTCTCATGAGCTGGAGGATACTCGGAATTCCTTGTTGAGTACTCCATTGGCGTTACAGGACGAGGAGAGACATGTGGATGAGCGTGGCGTGGAGTTGAGATTAGTTTCATCTTGCACTCAACTTTCTACAGCAGGTGGATCATGTATGGTCGCTAATGATGTTGTGAGTTCATCTTGCTTTCACATCCAAGATTCAGGGACAGTATCTAATAGGTTTGGGGAGTTAGTTGGTATTAGTCATATTATTCAGGTGAGGAGTTTGCTTGAGTTACCAGCTGATTCTAGTTTATGAATATGGACTCGGGATTGTTATAATGGTGTTTGGGACTCAGATGACTGGAAATCTTTATCACTCGTTGGTAATAGTGATTGTCTGGGTGCTATCATAGATTTGATTAGCATATTGCACGGTGTTGCCCTTTCATGTCTCAGCGGCTTGTCCGATGTTGGTATTAGTTTCTATACACCGATGTTGGGAGTTGTGTGCATTTCCAGTCAACGACTTAGGATGCAGTGGGCTTATGATGATTCGGGCACATCCGAGTTGTCAGTGATTGTAGATCAGTTTCAAGATCATATCCAAGCAGATGCAGTGGACAGTCTTGAGGACTTAGTTTCCTCGGCAGTTTCTTTCGGTACGGAGGAGTTGGACAGCGATGCTTCAGTTTTTGATACTCTGTATGTTGATATGAGCTTTGGAGTTGATTCACAGAGTATGGATGGTAGTACTCCAGAGATCAATAATTTTGAGTCTACTCTTTTGGGCAATGCATCAGGGGAGGATTGTAGGAGACAATCTAGCCAGCGCCATCATGGGTCTAGTCAGCTGAGAGTTAGTGAGCAAGACATTGCTATCGCTTGTGAGCATTTCGATGCTGCTCGTCAATTGTTAGCAGTTTATGGATGGGGTTCTCCTACTAGCGATGAGCAAGGAGGCAGTTATTTTTCCTCGACAGAAATCCACTCTTTATGGGAGGCTATCCAGATTCTGAGACAGGATTATATGCAGTTGGTAGCCGACAGAGATTATCTTATGGAGTGGGGCAGCACAGCGTACAATGCATTATTAGCCAATGAAGATGAGGTGAGTGGGCTTACTCAGCAGCTCGAGGTGACTTCTGGGATTCTTGAGAGTAAACAGTTGGCTTTTGAGGAGTCACAGTTTCATTTGACTGAGGTGACCATGGAGTTAGAGCGACTTCAGTCACAGTGGGTTGTACCACCTGTGCATGGTGAGCTGTTGACTAAGGTCATTTTTTTAATCAGCATTATACTACAAGGTATGTTCATCAGTTTGCATTTGACCCATGCATTGAGAAGTTGATGGCCATTAGATTTGATTTGAGTTCTAGTTCTTTCTATCTATCATATGATGACTATTCGCCCTCAGTGGTACATGGAAGTTATGGTTATGAGACAGTGGCCGGTGATCTACAGAGTTGTATTGACTGCAGGAGTTGTATAGTGTGTGGATACTCCATACTTGGTACAATTTCATTCGGGAGTGTTCACCATTGTTGCAGAGTTGGATTGTACATTCCGCATAAGCCAGTAGGATGCATTGATGGTATTTACGGTGTTGACAGTTTGGGATGTCCACTCTACTTGGGTTCTGATATTTCGAGAGTTTGTTTCTCATGGGTTCCTGACTATGGCAGTGCTGATTTTGGAGTTTGGTTGAGTGGTATTTGCCAATTTGATTATGGATTTCTCTTGATTATTTTTCAAAGGATAATGCAGGAGCTTGCGTTGATTGACAGCAGTATAGATCATGACTACATTTGGGATCCAGGGGAATTGTTTGGTTTATTGTTCAGTGATTGCTTGGGGACAAGCAATTTCAGGAAGGGCGGACTGTCATGTCCCCATTCTCGCTGACATCATTTAGCGTAACATTCTACAAGGATTTGCCTATTCCTGACTCTCGTACGCAGATGAAGGTGGTGAGAGGGTCATGTTGGCGATTCGATGGCTCACGATGATCCGGGAGATAGTATATTTTATTATGGAGGCCAAATTGTTATATTTTAATTTTAAAATGCACTTTTATTTTTATTTTCAAAAAATTACTTTGTATTTAAAAAGTATAACAAGTTTTGTATGATGTATTACGGAAACTCTTGGAAGTTCTGAAAAGTGCATAAATAGACCCTATGGGTCTAGTATTTGGCATTTGAGTTTATTTCTGATCATTGAATCCTTCTTGAGCGTTTGTAAGACTTCAGAGTTTGCAAATTGTCAGAGTAATCCTTGAGAACGATACCTCTCAAGCGATTTTCATAACTGAGGAAGTGGAAGATCTTCTGAAGGGTTGCACATTGAAAATGGTATTCAGCCATTTCATGTTGAGTTTCATTTCGAGAATTGAATAATTTTAGAACCCTATTTGGTGAAGCGACTGCATCAGTATTTCCATTGGGAGGGTTTACTAAAATATATATATTTTATATAGTCCATACATGTACGGCCTGTACCCGCAGAACCGTACGGATGGCGTACGGACGGTATCCTAGGCAAGGTCTTGGTCTTCAGCGATTTCCTTGTATTAGCCATTCAGGGAGGCATATTGACTGGAGGAAGGCGCACAGGAAGTAGCAACGGATGTGGGGAGAGCTGTGTTCAACCCCTGAAGGCAGTGATTGAATTTGGAGGTTGTGGGAGAGGTCACGCTAGACAGCAGTCCGTGTAGAAGTGGTCGTGGGTATTAGAGAAGATGAATCCAGCGTGTCAAATAGAGAAGACATACCAGGGCGCAACAAACAGAGCCGCTTTTGTTGTATCCAACAAATTTGTGTGGAGGTCGCAGTAAGGACAGAGGGCAGATCATGGGTTTTTGGACAGTCCCAGCACAATTGCGCAGGGTGGTCCAGCCTAGGCACCCAGCAGAATTCATGTCAGAATCGCGCCAGTACGTTCTGTACCCGCAGAAATGTACGGACAGATTTCTTTGGGGGCGCAGACTTGGTCAGGTTTTCATTAATTGTCATTGCTTCTAAGATTTGGATATTATAGTTACTGTTGTATCAGCGATTGCATAAATAAGACGAATTGATTTTGTTATGAGGGTTAAATTTTCTTTCTAATCACTGACCAGATGTATTAGTAATTTTAGATTCTAAGAGAGGTTCTATTTACATCAGCATATCTATTGTAGAAATTAAATTATATGCCAAACTTTGGTATTCCGTCCATTATAAAAAAAGGGGTATTATTTGCACTGGCCTGTTAAAAGTTAAAAGTTGCAATCTATTGAAAAGGATCTATATTGGCACTGATTTTTATTGATTTGAGTGGCTTTTTACACTTACGACAATATAATTTGATTGCATACCAACTGTTTGACAAAAGTTCCTATTAGTATTTTTGGTGATTCTAGTAAGTGTTTGACAAAAGTCCATAGCGCAACATTAGTGTTTAGTGATCCTACTAGTGAGGGTCATTACACTCACTCCTAGCTACAAGCATTGGGACAACCTCAGGCTGTAGGAATCCTGTGGTGAGGTTGAACCTCTAGGCTTTTTAATGAGGCTAGTTCATCAGATGCTTCACTTCGGCTTGTCCCCACACACTAAAACCTACTGTTAATCAAGGAAAAGGGAGAGGAAGATGACATGAAAGGAAAACTTAAGCTAAGGACGGTGATGCACCAAAATATGAAATGATCCACTTTCAGCCTGGAAGCCTTAACCACTACTGATGAACCCAACCAAGACGTAGACTATTTTGATCTTATCTCAAGACCATAGGCATGAATATTTGTGTGGAGGATGAAGGGGAACCTTGCGTTTTGAAGGACAGAAAG
The DNA here is from genome assembly GCA_037957365.1 of Torreya grandis. NCBI lineage: Eukaryota > Viridiplantae > Streptophyta > Pinopsida > Cupressales > Taxaceae > Torreya > Torreya grandis. The sequence continues at coordinate 7,649,647 of JARHVA010000009.1, read as the reverse complement.
GAATAGGTTTGTATAAGACACTATGAGTTAGTGACACTTCAAGGAGGCATCGACGTCTAGACACTTCACACAACCTGCACAAAACCAAGAGAATCAAAGCAAGATGCTTGGAAAGATTACAGATGATGAACAACAACATACATTCTGCAAATAAAATCCAAATGTGCACACTTGACTTCAACCCAGAATCAGAAAGTTTATCTTATATTGTTTCAAGAGAGTTTTACAAAGCGATTTTGACAAAATCCCTCTATCTCCAGTCGAGAGACCCTTTTTTTAAGTTCAAAGGCCTCTATATATAGCAGAACAGGATGAGAGAAGAAGGGAACTGCATGAAAAATGCAGAGGGATGTCATAAATTCGCTGCAACCACCACTGTCATCCTTCTTGACCATGGAATGAACCGTCCAAGGTCACCACCAATCTCCTCGAGCTCATCGTGCATTCAAGTCGCCTTTGGTGGATTTTGAGGGAGCCATGTCACATGTTGTATGTCTCCGCTTGGCACGAATGAGTCGATCCTTGCATTAAAACTTGGCGTGCTCCTTTACCTTTGTGTGTCCTGCCTGAAAAAGGACGAAGTCTCCATATCTTTGAAACTAGACCGAGCCATGTTGCCTCTGATCATGCGTCCATTTGTCAGGAATGATGGCCATGTTGAAGGATGAGAGCCTCCATTAATTCGCACCTACCAGCTCCTACCAGTCGCATGGGCCTTCCTTTGCTTTGATTGGTCGTTGGAGACTGACTCGGATCCTTGATTCGCACCGTCGATCTGCCTAACATGGATACCTGCAAGCTATCGATCTCCTTGGCAGTTAGATTCGCTCATGCCACTTGTCATTGATTGATTAGTCCTTCGGATTGCTGACTATTTGATTTAATCTCGTAGCCCTGAAAACCCGAGTTACTCTTCTCAGTGTAAATCGGGCTTTCTTGACTACTTAACTTATAAAGTTTATAAGTTCTTTTAATTAGTTTTGACCCTGGAGAATCTCGAAAACACTATTCAAGACTTATTTGGGTTTTCCAAGCTCTTCAACTTCAAGTTTTTCATTGCTCACTGCTTGCTTACTTCAGAGTTAATGTTATAGCTTGGAATTGCACCCTTGTGAGATAGTTCTTCAGGCTCCCTCACTTCTATCTATAAGCATGGGGACAACCTCAGGATGTGGGTATCCTACGGTGAGGTTGAACCTCTAGGTTTTTTATGAGGCTAGTTCCTCAGGTGCTTCACTTCAACTCTTGATCTCACACTAAAATCTATTGTCTGCTAAGGAAAAGGGGTAGGAGGATGACTGAAAAGAAAATCTAAGCTAAGGGAGGTGATGCACCAAAAGAAGTGATTCACTTTGTCTGGGAAAAGAGCCAACTACTGATGAATCCAAACAAGACAGGCTATTCTGGTTCTGTCTCAAGGCCATAGGCATGGAGCTTTTGTGTGGAGGTTGGAAAGAAGCCTTACACTTTGAAGGATTAAAAAATAGGTCTAAGAGAGACACTATGAACTAGTAACACTTCAAAGGAGCTCGACACATAGACACTTCACACAATCCTGCACAAAATCGAGAGGACTAAAACAAGGTGTTGGAAGAAATTACAAGTGATGAATAACAATCATACATTCTGCAAAATGAAACCCAATGTGCACACTTGTTTTATCCAGAAATAGAAAAGTCTTCCTTGTATTGCTTCAAAAAAAAGAGTCTTTTACAAAGCGATTCCTACAGAGTAATTCTATTGCCAATCCAGGGATCATTTTCTTGGCTCCAAGGCCCTCTATATATATAGAAAAGGGGGAAGAGAGAAGAAGTCATCGATGGTGGGAACTCTGGTGTTGCACTTTCTTGTTCTCCCTAAATGCGTCGCTTAGGATCATTCGACAATCCTCTCGAGCCCCTTTCGTCTTTTTGACTTTGTTTGGTGCGTCTGAAAAGTCATGTTGTGAGTAGTTGGAATGTTTCTTCTTGGCATGATGCATTTTAGCGTCGAATGGCGATTGCGGACAATGAACCATGGCAGATGAGAGCCTTCATAACTTCTAGTTGCTAACTGCTCAAACTCTCTCATGTTTATTGAACATCCTTGTGCCACTTGTCTTTTACTGATTGGCCCTTTCTGCTCCAATTATGTCACGTGGCAGCCTTCCATTCATTGCATCATGATTCTAGCGTTGTTGGACCAAGCTTGAGTCGAGCCCTTGGAGAATCCCAATTTACTCTATGCAGAGTAATTTGAGTTCTTTGAACTTCCCAACTTCGGACTTTCCCAGATCCTTCACTTATAAAGCCTTTTAAGTAGAGTACTTGGAGAAACCTGATTTACTCTATGCAGAGTAATTCGGGTTCTTTAAGCCTACTCACTTCCGCCTTGTCCATCTTGAAGTCTTTTCACTTTGTCATTTCTCAAGCCTTAAGACTCCGAGCTTTTCAAACCCAATTACTTCCAACAGCTAGTCACTTATCCTGATTTTGATGTCCATTGGCCTGTCATTTCCTTTGGACACTTGGTCTCGGGTTTCTTTTTCGGCTTATTTCTTTCGGGAAAATCTCTCGAAGGAATTTCTTTGGACAATTTGTATGAAGAAATTCCTTCGAACTTTTTGTCTACGCTTGTCTTCGAAATTACCCTTCGGGATTTTCATAATGGACTTTCCCGAAGGGTAAGAGACCCTTTGGGCTTTCTGCATGTCCCCTCGAACTACCGTGAATGATCCTCCTGAAGGGAAAGATACCCTTTGGGAATTTTGAAATGGTCCTTCCAAAGGGTAACATACCCTTCGGAAAAATTGCAACTGTCCACTTGGAGAAGAAAAAGCCCTTCAAAAAAGTTGTCTGATCCTTTTTGCCCTAAAAAGCCCCTTCGAATTTTGAAAGTGCCCTTCACATTTTTTGAAAAAGACTCATCCCTTGAAGAAACCGAGAAGCACCTTTTTTCAAGAGCAAATCGGGTTTGTCAAGCCCCTTTACTTATTTCGGAATTCTGACTACTCACAACTTATGAAGTAATCAAGTAGTGCCCCTTGGAGAACCCAAAATACACTGTCTATAAGTAATTTGGGTTTGTAAACCCGAATTACTTCTACTTATAAAAGATTTAGAAGCTAAGCACTGTTGGAAACCCAATTTGCACTGTGCCTTCAGAAACCCGAAGTTGTCACTGCTGGAAAACCCAAAGTCCTCCCAAAGAATTACCATTTTCTTGCCTGAAAGCTCCCTTTTTCATACTTAGGCAAACTTTGATATGTGGGCCAAAAAATGGCCAACAGTTACTATTGCTTGCAACTTATAAAACATTTTGAGTAATGCGGCTTGGAGAACCCGAAGTCTTCTGCGTTGGGAAAACCGATTTACATTGGCCATGAGTAATTTGGGTTTGTAAACCCGGATTAGTCCTAATTGTAAAAACTTTACAAGTTGAGCTGTTGAGAGAACCCTATTTGCACTGGAAGGAGTAAAAACACTTAGCTTCTCTAACTTGCAAAATTTTTAGCCTCTTCTAGATCTGTTCTTGCAACTATTGCACATGCAAGGTGTGGCACTTGGAAATCTCTTTTGAACTCTGCTCACACAGTCCTTCAAAATAGCTAAACCTTTTACAAGGCCCGTATGTTCTTCTGAACTCATGTTTGAAATGCCTGAATTGCTTGGTTTCGTCATGAAAACTGCTCAAGAACCTTTTTCTTTGCTCTGCATACTTGTCCCTTAGAATTTGACAAAATACGATTTAAGCAATCTTAAAGTGTTTCAAAAGCTTTGTGAGAACTGTAAGATCTCTCTGGTCCACTCATTTCATCCAAAACATCTGTTCATTTGCTCATCCATTAGCAACTTGATCCACCTGGGCGCAACTTGGTATGTGGGCCAAATTTGGCCAATAGTAACTGGTTGCATTTCTTAGGGTGTGTGTTTAAACATATTTCAAAAATGCTTATAACTGGAAGCACTACAAAGTTCGATTAAAATACGAATAGCCACTTGATAAGATTGAGAGTATTAGTGCCAAAACCATCCTGCTTTGCACCAAACATAAATTGTAACAAGAATTGAGAAAATCTATCGAATTTGAAATTGAATGATAAAGGAAAAAATGAAAAGAAATCACAATTCATAATATTACATTATGAATTCATAATATTACATTATGAATTCAAAAAAAAAATTAATATATGGAAAAATTGACTTGTCTCCATTGCAGATGACCCCTTGTACAATTGCAGTTGCTCGATAAATGTATTCCACTTATCATTATCTGGATAAAACCTATCAATGAAAATAAATAATCCTTGATTCACCTATGAATTAACAGAAAATGATCATCCTAAATGAAAGACGGTTTTAGATAGTAACCAACAACATGCAAGGGGGCATTTGGTTATCTTTCCACTGCTCATCAATAATGTTCCAAGATGGCGTGTGCTCGGACTCATTATTCTTATTATTTATATGCTATTTTATTAGACTCTTTCATCCTATCCATCACTTCATAATATAACTACATCAACCATCTTCAGAGCCACCACTAGTGGTTATGAAATTGTCACAACCTCCTACACATCCTTTCAATATCCCAAAAGCCATTATGTTTGGTGCCTCAATGCACCAATATGCAATTTTGATTTTTTTTTTGATAAAAGAGAAATTCGTATTCACGAGAAAAGGATTTACAAAGCCAAGCTATACTTTACCATAGTGGTAAAAGCCTTGGGAGGAGTTAGACAGAAGGAATAAAAAATGTAATAAGCCAGCTTCTACGCTTTAAAAAAATAGAAAACAAAGTACTTAGAACAACATATGAGGAGAAAAAGATAGAAAAAGTCTACCGTTGCTAACATACTCATGCCTCTATATACAAGAATATGGGCGTTATGATAATTAGAGGATTGTAATGACTGCTCCGCAGTCTCCTTTTTCCATTGGCATTCATAAGAAAACTTATACTTAACAAAAGTGCCTCAGAAATTGGTGCTTGTGACTGCAATGCAAGAAACATAAGTGAAAGGAGATTAATTAGTAGCCTCTCCTTTGGGGTTGTGGAAGGACTGGGCATGTTATCCAATATCATCTATTGTGTCTTGGGCAGCAACTTGAGGTCTCTACTTACTGCCCACTGGGGCAAGTGCAGGGTGAAATAGTGTAATGTCCCCAAATGGGACAATTCAACCAAAAAGGGGTTTCCCTTAAAATCAACAAAATTTTAAATTTTGAAATTAGCAAAATTAGCAAACCCTAGCTCAAAAATATGCCTAAAAAACATGCAATATACTTCCAAACTCTAGGTGCCAATGTGCAAATAAAATATAGGTAATTTCCAACAATTACCTTTAGCAAATAACACCTCAAAATTATCCAAAATAAGTCATGAACTGAAAATAGAGATTTTATACCTTTTTACCCCTTGTATGTGGATGAAAATCAGTTTCAACTTTGCTGTAAAATATTTGATTTACACATAAAAAAACAACGGAATATTTGTCAAACCCTTGCCAAAAATCATGAATAATTTTTCAAAAATAGTCACACAAATCCAATGCCCTTTTTAGCCCTTCAAAGTAATCAAAATCCTCTTCCAACCTAGTCACCCTTGGTCAAACTCTACATATAAAAATTAGAAATATTATTTGCCCTTCAACTAAGGTTTTAAACCCCTTCAAACAACAAACCCTCACTTCAATTCAAGTTGCCATACTTGAAAAAATTTCTCAATAATTATTAATCATAAATCCACAATTTATGAAGTCAAAACCCTCATGAAATCTGCCAAAAAATATAAATAAATAAATCAGAATTTGTTATTTATTTATCTACTTGAAAAGACCTTGCAAACCTTGCTCAATCACATAGGAAGTCAATGCCACACTTCAACAATAATTAACAATAAATTCCATCAATGAAACTAGCTCAATTTGACCTCAAATTAGTCTTGAAATCCACACAAACAAGTCACCAAGCAAATCACTCCACTCTACGGCAATAATCAAATTTCACCTTTGCAAAGGTGGTGTCAAAAGACGTTATTTGTCGAATAATCAGCTTCACAAACTTGCAAACACTTATTAAGCATATATCTCAATATTTTCTTCAAGCATGCAGAATCAATATCAATTTTCAGCATATCCCTCAAAGGAGAACTCCACCATGTACTTGTACCTTTCAAAGGAGGGTAAACCATCTTGGAAAGGCCAAATACTCTTTCTTAACGCTCATTGCTGACTTTTAACAAATCTCATTTTTATCTTTGATCACTTACAAGCCGACATTCTTTTTTTACCAAAAATAATATTAAATAATTGCCTAAATAATAAATAGTAATTAAAATTATTTTTAGGTTATAATTCAATAATTATTTCAATTAAATACCTTAGTGGTAAAAACTACTTTTATAAAATGTTCTATTAATCAACTAATAATTGTCTTATATGAGCAAATGATTAAAATCACTATTCAGACAGTTATAATTAATTAATAAAATAAAACCGCAAAAGGAATCCTTTAGTCTATGGGGGAGTAGACTAAAGGTTTTCAATACCTGCTCATAAATGATATGAAAAAGGGGACATTACAAATAGATTGGAACTCTTAAAAGACTCGTCTTAGCATAGCCTCAACCGAGCTCTCAGAGTGAACTCTTGTCATTTGAGGACAACTTGTTGAGCATTGTATTGCATTTTTTTATTCAACCTCTTTCTATTCCTCTTAGGCATGAGAAGTTGTTCTATTGCCTCAGTTCTACTTTGAATTCGGCTGAAGATGTTGCTCAGATAATTAATGTCGTCCTTTTGTTCTTGGATACATTCTTACCTAACTAAAATACAATATTTTTGTTGTTGAATGCAAGCAATTAGAAGAGAGATATTTTTCTCCATCAAAGATATATCAATTGCTTTGTAAGCTATTTTTTCCCCCACTTGCAGAATGCTTTGAGTGATGTTTTGGACGTAATTAATGAGAGAGTTGTAATTAGTGAGAGAGTTGTCTCTAGCTTCCTTATAGTGTTTCTTTTGATGGACGTTTGGCTATTCTCGTTGAACTTGGGGAAGCATGAGGGGTTTGAAAGAAGAGCTTGGGATCCAAAATGGCTTTTGTGGAAGAATAAGCTATTGTATACATCCCATGGGAATGTTGCTTTGTTGGGACACACTATAACTAGGGATATTCATCTATTGAATCATACTATGCAAATTAAGACCCATTTTCCTATTGCTGAGTTGGATGTAAATCTGGGCAAGGGACACGACTCTCGTGGGTTGGGGGATATTAGGAGGGAGAGGTTGTCCAAAATTTGGAACAAAGAAACTAGAATGCGATATAGAATACCTAAATTGAGAGCAATGTTTTTGTTTTAATTTATTTTGAATTTAGTGATCTAAATGTTGACACTGTGGATTGCACCCTTGAAAGAAGACATGGCTTCTCTCTTCCACGCAGCACAATGGAGTCTCCCCTCTTGCTGTGGATCTAGCAAAACTAAGGGAAGTATCTCTAGATAAGGGCTAGCTCCCTCTGATGCATCTCTGAAGTCTTTTACTACTACTGTTAATATTGGGGGGGTGAAAAGGGAGAAGGATACAACTGAAATAAAACCTATCTAAATGGTGATGCACCAAAATGATTTTGATCTACTCAACAAGATCAACACTTCAGAGCAAGAGAAGGGCGAATAGACACTTTATCTGACAAAAAGAACCAGACTATAGGACACTTTAACAGGGAGGCTTGGTGAAGATACAAGGAAGAGGAACTTACCACAGGCGCTGCAGAAAACACACTGTCTGATAATTACTCCTCTGTCTCTACGCTCCAAATGAAAGCACTTCCTGTTAACCTACTATACTAGGTGTGTTGGTATCAATCCATGAAAGCATCAAGCTAAAATGATTGAACACAGAGTTGATATGCAGACATACTCAGAAGTATAACTAGTCAAATAGAGGTAAAACGTATTCTTATTGATTCAAAGGTGAAATTTGGCAGGGCTTCGCCTTACAAAATGAGAGATATCTTCTCAACTGAGAGGTTACAATATATATAGCATGAAGAAAAAAACTTTGGCGCCTTCCAAAACAAGTGGCCCATGCTGCATTGAATGCCTATAAAGGAGGAAGTATGCTGAAGGAACCATGCGGTGGCAGTCGCAAATCTTAACTTTGATGCTTAAATCGTATTAAATGTCACTACAAAAGCATGGGTCGCTTTGTCTCATCCGCAAAAATAACTTCTTTTGCCGACGCTTTCTGTGCCACTTGGACTGTTCTAATTCGTGTTTGTGCTTGGCTAGGTGTGTCCTTTGGAACATTCCAAATGTTGTTGTATGTGTGCGTAGCCGTGTTCTGGATTCTCTGTTTTATTCCCTCTTTCCTTGTTATTTCTTCTCTTTTTGGCAATTTGAGCTCTCGAGCTATCTTTCGTCTCCTCTTAACTCTTTGGGCTCCTTTCTCGGCCAACGCATCTCATCAAAATTGATGTTTGTGGGCCCGTCACTATTCGAAAACCAACGGCTATTTTGCTGCCTTGAAATTGACGTTCGCGCGCCCGTCACCGAACGTTTGAACTCCAACGGCTAGTTCACTATGTTAAGGTTGACGTGCTCGGGCCCATCATCCCTTTGGTTATTCTTTCGGCCCTTTGCAAACGAACCTTCCCGAAGGGAGGGTGTCCCTTCGAAAAAATGAAATAGATCCCCTTTTTGGTCGTTGAGAGCCCTCCTAAAGGGCACTTATCTTTCGGGTTCCCATTTCCTTCGGACCAAATGTCCGAAGGAATTCCTTTGGACATTTTGCCCGAAGGAAATCTTGCTTTCATGTCTTGGCTTTCCTTTGTGAATTTCTTCGGACAAAATGTCCGAAGGAATTCCTTCGGGCATTTTGTCCGAAGGAATTCACCCTTGGTTCTACATGGATTTTCTTTGGACAAAAAGTCTAAAGAAATCCTTTGTCTTTTTTTGCTTTGTCATTTCTTTTGAAGGAAAACTTCCCTTTCGGCCTTCTCTTTGATCTCTTTTCAAAATGTGTTCCCTGCCCTCCGCAAGGGCACCTTGGGCCCAAAATGTCCTTCGGAACCTACTTGAACGGCCCCATTTGGCACCTTCCTGCCTCCATAAGGGCACTTGCCCTTCGGAGTGTTTATAAAAGACTTGCATTTCTTTAAAACTGGCCCATTCCTTTGTAATAAAAGGCATGCTCGAGGTAATTTTCTAAAGCAAAACAAGCCTCAGAGCAACCCAAAACCTACAGGACTCAAATCACTCAGTTCTTTTTGGAACAGGCCTACGACAAAGGGAAAAATCCACAATTGCAGCAAGGTGAAGGCATCAAAGACTGGGACAACAAGGAAAGAAAGGAAGACCGATTTTTTGGCTTGCACGACCAAAAATGGTCAACATTAAACAAGCTAAAACTAGGATAATTCAGATTGCCTAAAATATATCATTCAGTACGTAGATCTGAATGTAAAAGCAGATGATTTATTGAACTTACTATTTATAAAAATGACAAGAGGATAGCGTACTTAGATTGTTTATGTTATGTTATGCTTTGTCTATGCACAGTCCTCAAAAACAATCTGCAATGGATCTGTGATGGCTTAGCTCCGGAGTCTGATTGGTAAAATCTGCTAGAATGTTGTGGGCTATGCTTAAACACCTGCGGTGACTGGATGTGTCCGCTCTTTGTTAGAATTTTCTTTCTATATTTTGCCATTCTATTTCGTCACAAATCATTGCGCCTACTTGTCAAGATATTTTTTGCACAATTTCCTGCCCTCAATCTTGTGTGCAGATTCAAATTCTGTCCTCCTTTGATTTTAAACCCTAGCTTCACTTTCAACACTTGGCCTGTAAAAAGGGGTTTAGAAAGATGGGTTGGACAAACCCAACCACACCCTACTGAGTGGTTGAATGTTGCCTACATTCTAATACCCTGAAGAAGGTTTGAACTGTATGTTGTTCACCCACCTATGTGTATGTGTGCTCAATAGTAATATGTTAGAATGCAATGGAGCTCTTTGGTTTTTGACACTTCACAATTTGTAACTTTGACCTTGCTTTAGGTGTTCAAACTTGGCTTTGGAGTTGTTTTGTTGAGGGATTTTCAGATTTGGATGCTTTAGGATAGTGGCTCAAGGATGTGCAAGTAGATCTCTCAATGTGCAAGTAATTTTCAAAGTAGTGACCAAGTGAGAGCTAGATAGGAATAGCCTTAGGCCTATCTTGTATATATATATATGACTCCATGAGTAATTTCCCTCCATAACTGACATGTAAAATGTGTGGGAGGGATTTAAATTTGAAAAATAATCTTTTATAGAACCTGGGATATTGTTGATGAAGGCGGACACTGCTGATAATTGGCAGTGTCTGAATGTTGCCGACACTGTCTAGGAATAGAGAAATGGTGATATCGGATATGGTGACAATATGCTTAGGATAATATATCATTTATGCACATACTAGGGAGATCCTCTACATGAATGACAAAAAAATGGGAAGGCCAAGTCCATAGATAGATGAATGGCTAGGAGAGAAGGGTGTGCAAGAGTCATGTGTACACACAAGTTGTATATGCCAAAGATAGGTCAAAATTGATATTGTCAAGTGTTTAATACCAAATTTATGTGTCTACAAATGCCTCCCTTTTAGTCTACTATTGAAAATACTAGATTATAAGGATAAAGTAAGAAATCTGGTACCTAAGTATAACCGCATTTGGTGTCTTTAGGTATGTCCCGAAATCCAGCTTGATCCATGCAAGCCCTACAATGAAACATGTAAAAATCAATGCCCACTCGTGATAGAGAATATGAAACAATCTAGGTCATTGAAATATTTAAAATTGAAAAAGCAAGGAATAAATACACTTGTATGTGAAACAAGCTGCCTTTTGAAGTCATTGGAGAATGGAGTGATTATACCTCAAGGAGATGTCACTTGTTAAAACTATGGGTTGAGAAGTATATGCTTCAACCCTCATTGGACACTAAGAAGTGCTAGCAATTGAGCGTCGTAGTAACTGTTCTGGTGGACCTTGTATCGAGTTCATATATAAAAGGTGGAACCTTGCATCAAGGTCGTATGTAAGTCTGAAAAATCTGAGTCAACTGCTACAGATAGATTTTAGACTCAAAGTGCTTACTGTTGTCAATCTGGAGCTGCACCCTGAATCGAAGACGTGCATGAAATGGCCAATCCTCTATCCGGTTGAAACAATGGGATCTTCTCACGAGGGTGGGTGCCTCAATGGTGAGAAGAACCTCCAGAGAAGGTTGATTCTTGTAAGATGTATCAATGGATCTCTACTTTGTACTACGAATCTACCATGGAAAAGGGAGAAAGAAACTTGAAAGGGAAATCCTACCTAATAATGGTGATACACCAAAACGTTGATCCACTTTACTTGGAACCCTGAACACTCAATCAAACAAGGGAAAAAGAAGACCTTCGATTTCAATTGATCATTATACATAAATATTTCATGAGAAGGTTCGATCCAATGACCAAAACATGAGAAAAAACGATGGAGAGAGGTTTGATACAAGACACTTTGCAGCCACGTAACATCCACTTACAGCTTCAGCAAAAGACATAAAGAACACTGAACATGACCTGCATAATACGATAAGCTAGCAACTAGGTACAAATCAAAATTTGGGAAGGGAGAGAAATCTACCACATATACAAATTGTTGAATGAATATACACTATGCCAGCACTTGAAATATGAAAGTACAGTCCTTCTATTGATTGAAGAGGTTACACAACTCACTAATGGCAAAGTCTAGTCTTGCCAAGAGAGGGATGAAAAATCTAAGGCTGAAAAGCCATTAATATAGAGAATTACAAAAGACAAGAGATTGACATTGAAAAATAGAAGAGGAAGATCAATTTAGATTAACTCAAGACTAACTTTGCCTTTCAATAAAATATATTTTCCTTTTGTCGTTGCATGAATGTCCTTGGCACTAGAGGAAGTGGACTTGTCTTTGCATTAAGCTCCTTGGCGTTAGATGAAGTGGATGGCTGGGTTTATTGAAACGCCAACCTCTCTTTGCATGGAAATCCACGCCAATGTCAATTTTAGCTTCTTCATGAGCTGCTGGAACGTTTGAAAGTATGAGATGACAATAGCATGCGTGAAATCCTACGCCAATGTCAATTTTAGAACTCTGACTTGATCTGTTGGAAGCCGAGTTGGAACATTTGAAAGGCTGAGTTGACCTTGGAGATAAACTTGACATCAACAACCAGTCAACTGAAGCCTTGACTAGCCAATCCTAATTAGCTTTTGCTTGCATGGAATTCCACGTTGACTCTGTCTTTTGTTTGTGCATGGGTTTCTCTCGGCTCAACTGTCTGTGATTTCTCTTGGCTAAATCTAGAATTCTTCTTCTTGACCTTTATTATATTTGTCTTTCCATGAACTTTCCCTTCTTACTTATTCCTTCGGCCCAATGTTCATCATCTTGGCCGCGGGAGAAGATTCCGAAGGCCAAAGGTGATCAAGATAATTCCTGCGGACATTTTGGCTGTGGGAGAAAAGCCAACGAAAAGAGGAAATAAAAGATAAAGTCAAGAAATGATTTCTTTCGGGCTTTTGTCCGAAGGAATTCCTTCGGACAAAAGTCTGAAGAAATTCGGCTGCCAATACAATGAAGACCCGACTATGACAAAAGCCCGACCAGAGCAAGAAGCCGAAGGAAAGGAAAAGGCCGAAGAAATTCCAAGGGGTGACGGGCCCAAAGACGTCAAAATTGAGCACGGTGAACTAGCCATTGCAGTTTCAAACGCCCAATGACGGGTGCACAGATGTCAAATTTATGGCGGTAAAATAGCCGTTGATTTTGAAAAAAGCTTAAGGACAGGGGCGAGTGAACTCAACAACCCGCCAAGAAGATAGCCCCCAAGGGCCGAAGGAGCCAGAAGAGACAAAGCAAGGAAAAGACAAAAGAGCCAAGTGCAGAAACGAACAAAATAGTCCAAGTGGCAAAAGAAGGTGACGACTCAAGGATTTACTCTTGCAGTTGGAACAGTGCCTGCCAAGTGGTCAAGGGGCGCAAATAGTGAACGACGTGCCCTGTTTTCTCCACTTCGCATTTATAAGCAGACAAACCACGTGAATGCCTTCAAAGAGTGGTCTTGTTTGTGGACAAACGACGCGGCCTACGTTTTAAATGCCTGAAGTCAAAGCAGGATCCGACACAGCATTATCTATCAAGCGACTTCTTCTTCCCAAGACAAGGAATGCACATGGGCCACTTGTAAAAGGGCGCCAAAAGTCTTTTCCAAAAGGGGCGCCTTTTGTTCTCTCTTCTCGATATATATTGTAAACTTCTCATTTGAGAGATCTCTTGGCCCGTAAGGCAAAGCTCTGCCCAAAAAACCTCTGGGCTTGTAAGGCAAAACTCTGCCAGATTTTACCTTGAATCGAGATAGCATTTTTACCTCTATTTGAGCTTGCACTTTTGTATGTGTCTATGCCTTTGTTTTGTGTTAAGTCATTTTCCTTTATGCTTTTGTAGGATGATTTCAGCATGTCTAGTGCATTGTGAGCTTTTTTTTGCAGGTTTGCCAGAAGTGTCCCTAGAGGAGTATAGGTGCCTGTGAATAGACTGCCATAGTGTGTCTGAGAACGCCTCTGGTAGTTCTTCCTCCCTATATATCCACGGACCCCTAGCTCACTGATGCAGAAGAATTTCTCGTCTCAAATGAAGTGTATGGAAGCTTGTTCTTGGTGAAAAGTGTATGTTCGGGCTGAGTGGATCAATTTTTTTGGTGTATCACCTTTTAGTTTAGGTTTAGGTTCTGTTTTCAGCATCTTTCTCCCTTTTCATCCCCCCTTTTTCATTTATTTGTTAGCAGTAGGGAATCCAGGACCTAAAAGATACATCGGAGGGAGCTAGTCCTTATCTAGAGACTCTCCCCCCAGTTTTGCCAGGCCCACAGGCAAGAGGGGAGTTTCCATTGTTGCATGTGGAAGGTAGGAGCTCAGCCTCCTGTCAAGGGTGCAATCCACTGCGTCAACAATTTTTGGCACGCCCGGTGGGTCATGTTCGGACACTCAGAAAAGTTTCAGGATTGGTGTTGGTCCTGTAACAGCAGAACAAACCACTAATACAGCATCTGACCTTTAATCAAGGGATTGTGGGACAAGTCTTGTCCAAAAAGTTGAAGAATTTTGGTGTGTTTTTCAACCAACCAGCCTTTGGAGGCTTTTTCATCAACACCAATGGCGACTCCGAGTTGAATCAGCTGGTTAAGCAGTCCAGGTGCCATCAAGAAATCACATTTTTATATGTATAATACCATTTCTAAGAATCATGTGCCTTGTGTTCCTTCATAATACCATAATCAAGCTCAAAATGTTCATGCAATCCCCTCAAGCAGCTCTCCTAGTTGCCTTACAACCATAAGGGAAGTAGCGCTAGAGTTTGAGAAGCAGGTATTGGAGATTGACAAGCTAGATGAGCAGTATAGATATCAGCAGGGGCTGATGTATAAAGAGGAATGTTTGTTCAGGCAAGCTCAGGCCTTGTAATCCATGGAGGAGGTAGAAAAATGGAAGAATCCATTCATACAAGGCAGTCAGCCTTCCGCGCCCCCTCCTATTCTAAAGAAAGCTCCCTCTTGTGCATCGAATCCTTTCTATCAGATGGCACTTGCTCATTCTAGCTCATCCGATGCATCAATCGGTCCTGCTCTTAATCCAATGCGCCTAGCTTTCCAGCACGCCTCTCTTCAGGCAGCTCTTCCTGTAAATGAGCAAACCCTCCCAAATCTTCCCCAACCTCCTCAAGTCTTTCAACATGATCTCCAAATTCCAAGTTGGAAGAAGGAAAATCATGAACCAGCTCGGGACCTTGAATAAGACAAAGTTGTTGCTTCTTCCTAAGGGAAAAGTTCCAATCCCAAGGTCATGAGCTGGAAGCAAACAATGGAATCATGGGGCAGGAAGGAGGAGGAGAAAGGTTTTGCTCAAAACCTTGAAGAAGACAAAGCTGCTCCTACTCATCATGATGATGATTGTGACCTCCAAGAAAGGTTTTTTCAAAAAAATCTAGCCAGGCAAATTGTAGATTTGAAGTCCAGAGTGAGATTCCTCAGCCAATGTGTTATGGACGCAGCAGTTTCCATGTCTGAATACACCCCATCTACACACCTCCAAGAAATCTATCAGGCCACACCTGATATAGATGAAGTGCTGGCCAAATGGAAAGAGGAGAATCATTCGATTCTAGCTCAAGGACTGCCTCCTCTTCCACATGGTTTTAATCATCAACCTTCCACTTCATCCCTTCTCAAGGAGGAACCTGTTTTGCAGGAGGCGAGTGAAGAAGAGAAGATCCATTCTGCAACTTCCTGGGAGGTTATCATGAGCGACAATGAAGAGAAAATCATCATGGATGCTCCCTCTGAAGACATCATCAGCGATGGAGAAGACGCGGGTCATGCATACATGCAGATGTTCCAGCAATACGAAGAGGAACGTAAGCATGGTGAGCTCTTTCCTCCCTTGTTTGATGAACTTCCTTGTTGCTTCGATGAGGAGGATGACCATGCCATGGAGCCTGAGTTGGAGGAAGATCAGATGAATATCTTCGAACAACTAGAGACTCTGATCTTTGAGCAAGAGGAGAGGCCTATTCATCTTGAGAACAACGTTGAAGAAGAGAGCTTTGAGCAAGAAGGTGATGCTCTGTGGGATGAGCAATGAGTTTGTGACTCCATTTCAGACATCACAACAGTCACCCTTCTTCAAGAAATCCATGAGGGAGCAGAAGATGAGTTTGACAGGGTCTTCAATGAAGCAGAATGGAACGGGTAAAACCATGATGCACTGCAAGAGGACTGTGCATATCAAAGGGCTTATGGTGATGAGCCATCAGCCATTGATTTCTTGATGAAATGCACCAGCATGAAGGACCAGCATTCGACAAGCTTCCAAGAACAAGAAGAGTACATATATGTTGGAAGCATGTTTTACTCTGATCCACTCAGATGCAAGCCGATCAAGGTGACAGACAAGAGGAGCAGGTCACCAAGTCTCCATTCCATTCAGCCACTTGTCTGGCACCATAAGTTTCCTTACCATGAAGGAGACTTAAGAAGTTTTTCCTTTGATCCAGGAGGGAGGCAAATATACCTGGTTAGCTTTATATAGTAGTTTTCTTTCAGTTTTCTTTCCTGTTTTCCCTAAGTGCAGTTTGCACAAGTAGTGTTTTTAGCCTTGTGTGTTTTTTCCTTTGTGTGGGGTAAAAGCTTCATGATTGATTCTTGGATCTATCGGGGCTGTTACTAACTTTTTCAAGTTGCGTTCTAACTCCATGCCCAATGGACTTTAGGCAACTGGCTTCTAAGCATAGCAGGCATGCTTCCCCTAAGAGTCGCCAATTTGTTGACCATTTTGGTCCTGCAGGCCAAAATTGGTCCCCCTTTTTTTTTCCTGCTGTTCTGAGCCAGTACTTTTTTTTTATTTTGCACAAGTCTCATTTTTTCGGACTTTGCAGGCATTTCTACGGACTCTGCAGGCATTTCTACGGACTCTGCAGGCGTTTCTACGGACTCTGCAGAAAAGAACTACGAACTCTGCAGGGAAGTTTTTCACCAGATGAAGAACCAGTTCAAAGAGTGCAAGGTTTTACAAAGCTTCTTCAAACTCTTGTCCAAAGAAATTCACAAGGAAAGAGAGCTAAAATGGTTCAAATACACTTTTCCTTGAGGTTGGAAAAGTGGTTCAACGTTGGGGTTCGACGACATAATCTTTCCAAGAGTTAGCAACTTTGAACCGTTGAACCATTGAACCGGTTCAATCGATTGGTTCAACACTTTGGTTCATCGCTTTGGTTCAAAGGTTAAGTTCGTCATTTTGGTTCATCGGCAAAGTTCAACAGCGAGGTTCAATTAAATGGTTCATCGGCTTGGTTCGATCACTTGGTTCACTCAGTCGGTTCAATGACTTGGTTCAATCGGCTTGGTTCAAAGAAATGGTTCAAAGTGTTGATTCAACGTTCAGTTCAACGGGTTGATTCAAAGGAACGGTTCAATCAGAAGGTTCAAGAGAGTCTCCCGAAGGACAAGTGCCCTTGCGGGGGGCAGTTCTGGACTCAAGTGCCCTTGCGGAGGGCAGGGAACACTTGGAAAAAGGACCAAAAAGGTGAACAAGGCCGAAAAAGTAAGTTTTCTTCAGAGTTTTGTTTAAGGCAAAGGACGAGAATTTCTTCGGAAGAAAATCCCGCCGAAGTAAAAGACTAAGGCAAAAGGCATAAGATGATTTCTTACGGACTTTTGTCTGAAGGAATTCCTTCGGACAAAAAGTCCGAAGAAATTCAGGAAGAGCAGCGGGAAAAAACCCGAGAAAAGATTCCGAAGGCCAAAGGTGATCAAGATGATTCTTGCGGACATTTTGGCCGCGGGAGAAAAGCCAATGAAAAGAGGAAATAAAAGATAAAGTCAAGAAATGATTTCTTTCGGGCTTTTGTCCGAAGGAATTCCTTCGGACCAAAGTCCGAAGAAATTCGGCCACCAAGACAATGAAGACCCGACTATGACAAAAGCCCGACTAGAGCAAGAAGCCGAAGGAAAGGAAAAGGCTGAAAAAATTCCAAGGGGTGATGGGCCCGAAAATGTCAAAATCGATCACGGCGAACTAGCCGTTGGAGTTTCAAACGCCCAGTGACGGGTGCACAGACATCAAATTTAAGGCGGTGAAATAGTCGTTGATTTTGTAAAAAGCTTAAGGATAGGCACGAGTGAACTCAACGACCTGCTAAGAAGATAGCCCCCGAGGGCTGAAGGAGCCAGAAGAGACAAAGCAAGGAAAAGACAAAAGAGCTAAGTGCATAAGCGGACAAAATAGTCCAAGTGGCAAAGGAAGGCGTCGACTCAAGGATTTACTCCTGTAGTTGGAACAGTGCCTGCCAAGTGGTCATCAAGGGGCACAAATAGTGAACGACGCACCCTATTTTCTCCACTTTGCATTAATAAGCAGACAAACTGTGTGAATGCCTTCAAGGAGCGGTCTTGTTTGTGGACAAACAGTGCGGCCTATGTTTTTAAACGCCTGAAGTCAAAGCAAGAGCCAACACTGCATTATCTATCAAGCGACTTCCTCCCTTTTCGGTCTCCCTTTTCGGTTCTTGCCAATTCCACGCCTAGACATGAAGGATAATGCAAAAATATGCTTCTATAACTCATTTTCTCCTCTTAACATACAAAAGGGCTCAACTTCAAGCACTTGGTACGGAAGGTATAGGCAGAGTTGGAAGGAGGGATTATACAAGAGTTTGCAAAAGGTGCTAGTTTCATGAGAGTTCCAAAGTTGAGTGCAAATTTTGTGTTTTTAAACGTCTAAGGAGCTCCATGATGTGTTCTCGGGTCTGACAGAGCAAATACATTGCTTCAGAGGGCTTTTAATCGGCAAAAAGACCAAGTTCAAAAGGCCAAAGGATCATTTTCAAAATCCCAAAGGGCAAGTGCCCTTGCGGAGGGCAGGAAGGTGCCAAATGGGGCTGTTCAAGCAGGTTCCAAATGACATCTTGGGGCCCAAGTGCCCTTGCGGATGGCAGGAAACACTTAAAAAGGGACCAAAGTGGAAAGGCAAAAAAAGGGCAGAGTTTCCTTTCGGAGAAAGACAAGGCAAAAGACAAAAGATTCCTTCGGACATTTTGTCCGAAGGAAATCCATGGAGTAGACAAAGGTTGAATTCCTTCGGACATTTTGTCCGAAGAAATTCACAAGGCAAAAAACCAAAAGGAAGAAAACCCTTCGGAAAGAAATCCACGGCAAAATGGCAAGGGAAAATTCTTTTGGACAAAAAGTCCAAAGGAATTCCTTCGGACATTTTGTCCGAAAGGATCCGACCAAAAGAAAGCAAGCGGCAAAACATAAAGGGAACATTTCCTTCGGACATTTTGTCCGAAGGAATTAAAAAGCCAAGGCAGCCCGAAGGGCAAGTGCCCTTGTGGGGGACTCTCGGTTGCCAAAAGGGACCTTTTTCCAAGCTCGAAGGGACACCTTCCCTTCAGGAGGGTTCAATGAGAGTTCAACGACAGAGACCCAAACAAAGAAAAGGCCGAAGGAATTACTGAAGGGGTGACGGGCCCGCAGACGTCAAATTTAGGACAAGGGAATAGCCGTTGGCTTTCAAATCATGATGGGCACATGAACGTCAACTTTGAGGCAGTCAAGTAACTGTTGATCTTTAAATGATTGAGCGCAAATCCGAAGGAATTCAAAGGGCTTAAGGCCAAAAGGAAGAGACCGCCGAGAATGAAGCAAATGTTTTATTCATTATATCTAAGTGCAAAGTGCAATATCAAAATGCACAAATAATTTGCCTAGATCTATCTCCTCTTAAGCTTGGTTGGCATCCCTACCAACACTTCTCAAGTATTGCGGCAAGGATCAGAGTGGCATTAGGCTCAGAAGAAGATGTGGGGAATGCAACTGAAACAGGTTTAGTCGTCAATGATGCAGTTTCAGGAAAGATGGATGGTCACGGCTGCTTGGAAGATTGTTGAACCAGTACCCATGATCCAACTGAAATTGAAGTACAGGGAGATGAAGAACTGCATCCGAAGCTGCATAAACATTTTTATTTTTCTTCTTGGTTTTTCATTCCAATCTCTTATACACCTTTGATCTTTTTCTGTTGCTTCAACTGAAATACGGGACAAGGATATGGATTGCTTAGATTCTGAAATGCCTCCTGAGTCATTCAGAATTTCTGTATGCAAAGGAAGTTCAAGGGAGTTTCTTTCTCAATCTTCTTATAAATCTGTTAAGATCTTGATTCTTCAAGGTCAATTGTGAAGTCTGAGTAGAAGAACCCTCATAATAGACATATCCATTTTAATTTGAGTCTCTGATGATTCTACAACTCGTTAGAAGGATTATGAACAATTCTTATTTCAAGCTCTTCTTTAGTTTGTCATTTTTCTCCTTGCCGTCTTTATTTGGCTAAAATGTTTGTGACTGGAACCAATGCTTAACAAAACATTTTGACAACTCTTTTTGGAGAGCATTTCAGGCCTCATTATAGAATTTCATACTGTTACTAAAGACTTTAAATATTTTGCGTTCCACATTTCTAAAGACTTCAAGAAAATAGACTTGCTGGACTTGAGTAGGACTTTAATACTACCAAAACATCCGGAGTTGGGACAACAACAATTAAACACTTATTTTTCCAGGGCAAAAGAAAATAAATTTGCAGACACAATTTGGATCGTCATCTTCACAAAACTATTTTCTTAATCCAGAGGATAGGCTGTGATGAAGAAGAAGAAGAAATATAGTAGGATAAAAATGGCATGTTCTTTTTGGGAAATAAAATAGTAACCATCTGTTTTTGAAATGACTGAGAACAACTACAAAAATGACAATGATGCTATCGCTGCCTATGAATGAAGCATTTAATTTATTTTTGTACCATATGAAATTTTGTTCCTCACAAGAAATAAAAATGAATCTTTTGATGTCTACCATATGACATTTTGTTCCTCACGAGGAAATATTAATTTTTTGTTTTCTTCTCCAAAGAGTAAGACACATTGATTTTACATTTTGAACTCTGAACTTTTAGATTCTCGCTTTGCGATAAACTCTGGTGGCCAATCAATCACTTCGCAGCGAGGGATTGATTTTGAACGTGAAAATGAAACACTTAATGCTGCCCCATTTTATGTGAGTGATACAAAAAGGTGGGGAGTCAGCAATGCCGGAATGGACAGTACCCTACCAAGCTATATAAAATCCAGTCAATCTCAAATTACAAATACATTAGATACAGAATTGTACCAGACAGCACGCTTATCTCCCAGTTCACTAAGATACTATGGTTTAGGACTTGAAAATGGACCATATACCGTAAATCTACAGTTTGCTGAGACGGATATTGGAGACACAGAAAGCTGGAAGAGTCTTGGAAAACGCATTTTTGATGTTTCTGTTCAGGTATTCTTAACCCACTTTTTAAATAGTTTAATTCCTAGTTGTTCTCAAAAACAGTGTCTATGTATTTCCTCATTGTGGCGTACAGATTATTTTCCATGTGTTGTCCCTTTTTGTCCTTCGATTTTTGTAAATGATAAGAGTGCAAGAGATCAGTTACATCAGTCCTACAATCATAGTGTAACTCAGTTCTAATGCTTTTGTTCCCTGATGCTGTAGGGGAATAAAAAATTAACGAATTTCAACATCCAAAAGGAGGCAGGAGGTTCAAATAGAGCAGTCGTACGATCTTTCAGTACAAATGTGACTGAAAATTTCCTTGAAATTCATTTTTTCTGGACTGGAAAGGGAACTTGCTGTATTCCAACCCTAGGATCCTATGGACCTTTAATATCAGCTATAAGTGTTACACCTGGTAAAGACAATGGCAGGATTTTATCTTACTTTATTTAATTTAGAGAAGATATACACGAGATTTCTGTTGGGAATGAAAACAATGCATAAAAACCACGGTTGTTCTACTGCAATGCATCCTTTAGCAACAGAGTGCAAAAGTATTTACTTAATATACAACCTTAAATGCATTGGAAACCCTAGACATCTTTACTGCTGACTATCTCACAATGTGTGTAGAATTCACTCCTACTGTTACGGATGTTCCACCTTCAATCTCCCCTCAGAAGAAAATCAAGACAGGAGCAGTAATTGGAATTGTTTTTGGAGGAATGGCTGCTGTTTTGATATGTCTTGCTTTTATCATTATCTGGCGGAGGAGTGTCCAAAAGTCCTTAGCACGAGGTCAGGAACATGAAGGTAATGCCAAGAGTTTTTTGGAGTTGAAATCTGATGAATTGGATTTATATCTTTCTGTCAATTGGGTTAAATTAAATGTGGAGGAATTTGTGAATGGTATCCATACCCGTATTAAGAATTACATCTTGTTTCTTCATCAGCACTGAAGGGAATCCAGGCAAAACCGAACATTTTCAGCTATGCAGACATGAAGACTGCAACGAGAGATTTTCATGAAGAAAATAAGTTGGGCCAAGGAGGATTTGGTACAGTTCATAAGGTATGTTAATATGTGTTCCTTTATTTGTACTCACTTCCTTCAAATTTGTTTACGCAAACAAGTTCTATAGGGCATACATAACATTCTCCATCATTTATGTTTCCTGATAAATTTATCTGATTGTTCTTGTGCTCAATTATGGTATTATAACAGGGCATTCTTCTAGATGGTAAAGTAGTAGCTGTGAAGCAACTGTCATCTGAATCTAAGCAAGGAAAGCGTGAGTTTATAAATGAAGTAGCTGCAATATCTGCAGTGCAACATAGGAACCTTGTTAAACTGCATGGATGCTGTGTAGAAGGCGAACATCACATTTTGGTCTATGAATGTCTGAAAAACAACAGTCTTGCACAAGCTTTATCTGGTAACAACATAAAAGGGCACTGGTTACCTTGATTTGTAAAAGTTATTTTGCATTCATTTACAACATAGCAACAAATATATGGGTTTCAAGTATGCTAAATTGCAGGCAATAAAAAATCTGTCCACCTGGATTGGTCTACGCGGTACAACATCTGTGTTGGGACTGCCCGTGGGCTTGCTTACCTTCATGAGGAATCCAGTATCCGAATAGTGCATCGAGACATCAAAGCCAGTAACATCCTGTTGGATGACTCTCTGAACCCCAAGATCGCAGATTTTGGGTTGGCTAAGCTATTTGATGAAACGAAAACTCATATCAGTACCAGAGTTGCTGGCACAGTGTAAGATCACCTTGAGGATTAACTTTCAGTTTTTTAAAGCCTGCTAGAGATTATGTTTTCTTACACTCGTTGGAAAACAATATAATGTTCTGTTCTTATAAAATCCTTTGTGAACAAGACATTTTTTCTGGTAACAATCATGTTCATCTATTCACAAATTTTCTTTTTTTCATGTATTAATGCAATTTTATTTTATTGAGCTGATTAAAAAACTACTGTACAAATGGAATTTTTTGCAAACAGTTGAAAGTTGCACTGCCTACTTTTGCATGATCTGATTGGAAAGTGTTTGTGTTTGAAGAGGGTATATGGCTCCGGAGTATGCAATGCGAGGTCACCTCACTGAAAAGGCAGATGTTTTCAGCTTTGGGGTTGTTGCCCTGGAAGTCGTGAGCGGTAGGAGCAATACAGAGACAAGCTTGCCACAAGAGAGGGTCTATCTTCTGGAATGGGTGTGTAGTAAAGTTCCTTCAGTTATGCAGTAATTTTAATTTTTGTCTAGTCTAGCCATTATTAATGACCACTCCCTACTGGTAATATTATAGACTTGGCATCTGCATGAGCAAAAGAGGCTGCTGGAATTGATGGATCCTCAACTATTACCGACATACACAGAAGAAGAAGTCCTCAGAGTGATTGCAGTAGCCCTTCTTTGCACACAAGCTTTGCCTGCAATGCGCCCATCCATGTCTCGAGTAGTGGCAATGCTGACTGGTGATGTAGAGGAAATTCCTCTTGCTTCTCGCCCAGGTTACATCACAGATTGGCAATACAACCAGCATGTGACTGGTCAAGATTCTGGAAGCACATTTACTGGACCATCACCAAAGCAGAAAAGCACAGAAATCTTGTTGACTCCCTCAGTGATTGACAGTGTTATAGGAGAGGGCCGATGAATGCTGAACTTGGGAAAAAATATGGAGAACATGTCCCTGCTACCATACCCGCATCTCTTGGTGACTCCCATCCCCTATTTACAGTTGACTTCCACTGTATCCCACGTCTCCAAGTTACTATGATGCTGATTAAGAATGAAATTCGGGAGTAGGGATTTAGTGGCTGGTTTTTCATTATTGGTATTTCAGTGTAATATATAACAGTTTGATACTTGTTATGCAGTAGTTGATTGGTGAGTGTAGTGCATGGTTTTTCCTTGTATGTGTGTACGTATGATATAACAGAGATCGAATGCAACCTAAATTTTGCAGGCTTGCTTCTTGCAGTATAAGTATGTACTGAAAACACTTCAGTTTGCGTGTTTGTAGGATTTTACATTCATGTACAGCTCATAGACACAATAAAGTTTATTTAATTTAGACATTAATCTCCAAAAGTGGCCAAGAATGGAAAATAGAACTGAAGAAAAGTACATGGCTGAAAAATACAGAATAGGAATGCCTTGTGCATCTCCATTGAACATACAGACATGAACACATATAAATACACATTCTTGTGCATCTCTTTGACTGCATCTGTACCCACATATTTCCATGTGTGTGCCCATAGATCCAGGTATTAAGATTTGCATGTTTACCCTCAATGTTTAGAGGTCGTACATGATTAGTATGGTTATAATTATACGCCATTGTTTAAAACTGACATCCATTTTAAACTTGTACGATTTATGCTCCTGTATCTCATTCCCCTTGGAGTGCCTGGAATAGTTATTCTCCTTATCATGGAGTTTTTTATCGTCATCACTGTCATAAAGAGGATGGGGCCACCATGGTCGAGCAGCTTGAATCTGATTTTGATCCTGAAGAAGAATATCGATTGCTTATCAATTGAGCATGAGTAGCACCATATGAAGATGACAATGAATAACACATAGGTGTTATTGAGAAGGCCCAACACCTAGCCCAAACATTGCCATTAGATCTTCCCGCTCATACCCTAGGACGGGAACAACAGCGACAAAGACCAGGAACGTCAGGATTCAGGGCGGGAACGGCTTTCACGGGATCCACAGCAGACTGGGCTCCACGATAGGGACGACTTCCATAGGATTCACAACAGACTGGGCTCCACAGCGGACTACTGACAGGAACAACGGACGGAACGTCAAAAGTCAGAGCAACAAACAAACATCCATTGCTTTGTTTTAAGTTTGTTTTATTTTTATGTGGCATCCTCTACATATCTGTCGGGTGAATCTACACTTCAAACAGACCGTCATGATTTGTTAAGACAAATAACAATCACCACACCTCTTTAAAACAAACAAATATGAGCAGGGTTAAATAATGGTAAAAAAACAAGTAGGTTTTAGAGGCAACTTGGAACAGGGGACTACCACCGAAAAGTCACACGCTGCAAACCAATTTGAGACAAACAAGAAAGGGATAGCTGAAACTATATTCTCTATGAACAAATCACTCGGGCAAAGTAAAAATTGCTTCAACAAGTAGAAGTGGTAAATGGGTCTGGGTAAATGCAAAATAGTTTCGGAGGATCTTGAAACGTAGGCTCCCCTGCTCAAAATGGGAACTAGCAAGGAGAAATCAAACCCAAAGAGAAACAAAAGTTGTGTGTAAAACACAATCAAGCAAGGGGCTAAAAAAGCATAAAGGGGGAACTGAAACAAAAATTTACAGTCCCACTACCACTCCTCTTACCTGGGCATCAAAATTGTATGTGAAAGAATTGATGAATGTCAAAAACAAGGTAGAGTGTTTGAAAGCCAAAAAGCAAGAAAGTAATGACAAGCTCCTCGAGTTAACGGAAGTAAATCGGAACTTACGGAAGAACAACAAGGTGCTAAAGGAACAAGTGGTAAAACTGCAAGATGCAATAAAAGTAGGGAAACATGAGTGGCAAAATATGAAGCTAACTTGGCAAAGCATGATAGAATCAACTAAACTAATAGGAATAGAGACCCAAGCAGGTCAACAATCAAACATTCATAACCAAGGTATGCACGTAAATAACAGAGAGCTCATTGCAAAGGAGAGCAAAACATGGGCACAAGTCATTAGAGACTCAACAATAACGGTTTTAGAAGAAGAGACAAACATGAACGTTGATAGCATGCAAGAAAGAGAGGGCAAAGAAAGACAAGACAGGGTAAGAAATGTCATTATAAGAGGAGTAAGGGATTATGGTAAAAATGAAAGCACTTTCAATGTTGCAATTGACTTCTTGAGAGAAAAGTAGCATTGGCAAGGAAAAATCTGCCAAGCCAGGAGGATTGGAAAGATATGTGACGAAATGGATAGACCTATCAAAGTTGTCATGGTAAATAGAGAAGACAAGCTCCAAGTCTTAATCAAAAAGAGACTTCTGAGGGGATCTCGCTTCTTTCTAGATGATGACTTAACAATAAAGCAACAAGAGGAGAGAAGGGTAGAATTGGCTAAAATTAGGACAAGGGATGAAGGAAAAAGGGCGTGGTTATACAATGGAAAAGCGATTATCACAAATATAGGACCCATGGTAAGTTCGAGCAACAAAAGGACAACAAAGAGAGAGTGGGTATCTCTAGGTTCACAAGAAATGGAGGTCAACAAATAGAGACAAAAAGGGGCAAAGACTCAACTCTGAGTTTTTTGCACCAAAATAAATAGCAATCAGGGACCCCCCAGGCACACTTAAATTTAGTGTGCTGGAATTGTAGAGGCTACCCTTGGAGGAGGGGTCCTGGACTAGGACCTATTGCTGAAGAACGAGACATAATTTGTCTTATTGAAACGCATGAACAAGAACGCTGCAAGATTCCCAGTTTTGAAGGTTACATGAAGTTTGTGGTTTGGAACAAAGCAGTGGGCAATGGCAAATGGTATGGCGGCATAATGGTATTAGTGAAAAAAGTTGAAGGACGCACAATTCAGTTGAAAAGAGAAGACACAAATAAACATTACATTTAGGTCAAAATTTTAGAAAATGGGAATCACATAAACATTGCAACATGTTATTTTGCTCCTTAGATCTCCAAAACCTACAAAAGAAATGGTTTGGACAACAAAGATCCATATGCAACCATAAAAAAAGATATCTTAGTGTATTCCCAACAAGGTGAAGTTCTTATTTTGAGAGACTTCAATGCTAGGACAACAAATGGTCAAGCATAATATTTTATGCAGTAAGGAGGATCATAATCCTATCCGGCTTATGAAAGAAGAGAATCAACAATGGGTGAGATGCTCAGAAGACAATAAGGGCATCAATCATTATGGTGAAGAATTGCTTACTTTGTGTGGCACCTTTGATCTAATCATTTGTAATGGCATGGACAGATGGAAGAAATCCAACAATTTTACTTGCAACACATACAATGGAGCAACTGTTGTTGACTATGCAATTTGTTCTAAAAGCATGTTGGAAAAGATAGAGGAGGTCACAATTGGTGAGTTAAAATCTGATCATAGACCTATGTATGTAAGACTTGCATGGCCGGTAAAAAGTCAGCAATAAAAAAAAATGCAGCCCTCGCAATAGCCAATTACAAAGGGTAAAGTTCTTTTAAATCAAGAAAACCATAACAACTTCAAGGCAGCACTAGAGCAATTATGTGAAAAGGGGACAACTAGCTAACAACCCCTCAATAGTAATGAGTTAACCATTATAATCCAAGGAGCGCTTGAGAAGTGCCAAAGGGCAAAGAACAAGAAGTGTTGACCATTTTTTGCCCAACAGGCCAAAAATCGGTCCCCTTCTTCCCCTGTTGTTCTAGGCCAATTCATTTTTTGATTTTGCACAAGTTCAGGAATTTCTATGGACTCTGCAGGTTTATTTCTACGGACTCTGTAGGTGAAGTTTCGACAGATTCTGCAAAAAAAAAATTCTACGGACTCTGTAGGTTAGTCTTTTGGCACATGAAGAATCAGTTCAGAGAGTGCTGGGTTTTACAAGGCTTCTTCGGGCTCTTGTCTGAATAAATTCACAAGGAAGGTTGGCATCGTTGAACCATTGAACCGGTTCAATGCCTTGGTTCAACGCCTTGGTTCAATCGGCAAGTTCATCGCTTTAGTTCAATAGCTTAGTTCGACAGTGTCAGTTCATCGGCCTTGGTTCATCGCTTGGTTCAATCACTTGGTTCAACGCCTTGGTTCATCGTGGAAGGTTTAAAGGGGCTTGGTTTTAATCGGCAAAGTTCAACAAATGGCGTGAACCATTGAACCGTTGAACCGTTTTGGGTTCAAGCAGTTGGTTCAAAGGAATGATTCAAACACTTGGTTCAAGCGACAGGTTCAAAGGCTTGGTTCAACGAATGAGTGGCGCGCAGTGTTGAACCGTTGAACCATTTTTGGTTCAATTGGTCGGTTCAACGGCTTGGTTCAAGGGAGCGTCCCAAAGCCGAAGGACAAGTGCCCTTGTGGAGGGCAGTTTTTGGGTTCAAGAGCCATTGCGGAGGGCAGGGAGCACTTCAAAGAGGCCGCAAAGAAGCGGCTAAGATCTTTCGGAATTTTGTTAAGGCAAAGTCATGAAACCCTTCGAACTTTTTTTCCAAAGGAATTCCTTAGGACAAAAAGTCTGAAGGAATTCGGAAAAGGCCGTGATCAAGAAACCCGAAAGAAAAGGACAAAACACTGAGACAATTCTCGCGGACTTTTTGTCTGTGGAAAAATTATCCGCGAAAAAAGTCTACGAGAGAGAAAAGCCGAGAAAATTCCAAAGAAAAGGACCTAGGGAAAATAATTCGAAGAAGTCCGCAGGAAAGGCTGAAGGAAAGTCCAAGGGTGATGGGCCTGAGAACGTCAAATTTTACACCAAAAAAATTGGAGCGCGAAAGGTGCCAAGTGGCAACCGCGAAAGGCTTTGACATGCTTTTCTAGGAGCAGTGAAACGTGCCACATATCCCCTGCAAGGCTCGGCGGAAGCAGACAAGTGTCAGCACCCGTAGTCTCTCTCTTTTGTCTTGCGATAACTGTGGTGGGCCCCAAACAAATTGCTAAAGGAAGCGGAAGCCGACACATGTCCTCTTTTGTAGGAACTTCAAAGGGTGCTTAAAGCTTCCATGAGTCAAGCGGATGCTGCCACGTGTCCTGCCCATTTCACAGAGGAACGCACCACATGTCACTTATTTGAAAATCAGCGGAAAGTGGCCAAGGCAAGCAGAAAGAGCCCAAGGAATGCAGCAATCCGCCAGAAGAAGCTAGAAAGAGAGAGACCAGGAAGAAGACAAAGTGCAGGAACGGACAAAGCATCTAAGTGGCGAAGAAGGTGTCAACTCAAGGAGTTACTCCAATAGGTGATGCAATGTATGCAAATTGATCATTGGGAGGCACAAACGGCAAGCGACTGGACCCATTTTCTTCATTTTGCATTAATGAGCAGACAAGCCACGTAATCACCTTGAAGGAGCGGTCTTGTAAGCAGACAATCAGTGCAGCCCATAATTTCTCATATGATGTTTAAGCGGCTTGCTCTTCCCAATGATCAGAACGCACATGGGTCATTTGCAAAAAGGGCGTCAAAGGACCTCTTCTCTTCCTCTATATATTGTAAAATTTCTCATTTGAGAAAAGGATCCACTCTCTTAGCCTTAAGGCAAAACTCTGCCCAAAAATCTCTCGGGCTTGTAAGGCAAAGTGCTGCCAAATTTTACCTTGAATCAGGACTTAGCATTTTTACCTCTATCTGGACTTGCACTTTAAAGTATGTATGTTTTATTCTTTTGTGTTGTCATTGTCTTTCATGCTTCTCACAGATCGATTACGGCATGTCTAGTGCATTGCGAAGTCTCTTTTCTGCAGGTCTGCCAGAAGTGTTCTTAGGAGAATGTAGGTGCCTGTGAATAGGCTGCCATAAGTGTGTCTGAGGATGCCTCTGGTAGTTTATTCCTCCTTGTATTTCCATGGACCCCTAGCTGACTGTTGCAAAAGAGCTTCACACTTCAGATGAAGTGTATGGGCGCTTCTTTTTGGTGAAAAGTGTATATTCGGGCTGGGTGGGTCAACTTTTTTGGTGTATCACCTTTTCATTTTTTAGGCTTAGGTTCTGTTTTTAGCATCTCTCTCTCCCTTTTCATCCCTCCCCCCTTTTTTTATTTATTTGTTAGCAGTAGGAGAAACCAGGGTCTGAAAGATACATCAGAGGGAGCTAGCCCTTATCTAGAGACTCTCCCCTCCGGCTTCGTTGGTCCCACAGGTGAGAGGGGAGTTTCCATTGTTGCATGTGGAAGGTAGGAGCTCGGCCTCCTGCCCCGGGTGCAATCCACTGCGTCAACAAGAAGTCAGCAAAAAATTATTTTTCAGTAAATATTTGGTTTGATGATGATTGTAAAATTGCAAAGAAATCTCTAAAAAAGTCAGGCAAGGAGAAGATGAGCATTAAGTGTTTCAAGCAGATCATAAAAACAAAAAAAAATAGAGTTTATGAGCACCACCCAGGAAGAGTTAATCTACCTAGGTAAGAATAATCCTAAACTATTTTGGAAGGAACTTCAGCCAAAGAAGAAATAGACAGAGAATAGCATCACTGCTAGTCAATGGTTTGATTATGCAAAACAGTTGTATGAGCAGGGAATAGAGACTAAGCCTCCTCCCATGATTAGTGTGACATCTAAGCTTTTCACTGTACAAGAGGTCAAGGTTCGTATAGGGAAATTAGGGGTTGGAAAAGCTAAGGACTTGGTTAAACTTCATGCAGAATACCTTAAGTGGGGGGTGGAGATTCTTACACCCCATATTACGAGAATTTTCAACAACATTATTCAGCATGGCTTCCCTAGAGATTGGATCACTAGCCTAGCGATTCCTCTTTTTAAGAGTGGAGACGTTAACAATCCCTCCAACTATAAAACTATCATGATCAATCCGTTGTTCACAAAGTTGTTTGGTAGCATGGTTGAGAGAAGAATCAACGAGTGGGTAGAGGAGAAGGGTAAGAGAGAAAAAGGGCAAGCAAACTTGAGGTCTAAGCACTCTACTTTAGATCATGGAGTTACTTTGAGACACATCATTGAAAAAATTTGGGATGAAAAGGAAGAGGCTTATTGATGTTTTGTTGACTTTGAAAAGGCTTTTGACATGGTCCCTAGAGATAAGTTATGGTGTAGGATGAAGGAACTTGGCATTCTAGAGGATCTTAGACCGGTTGTCCATAGACTCTATGAAGAGGTTCAAGTTAAAATTAGAACTTCAGTAGGCATCTCTGAAATTTTTAGGAGCGACATCGGAGTTAAGCAAGGAGGCCCTTTATCACCCACTCTTTTTGGCTTATACATTGACAAACTTGAAGAGTGGTTAAATTTGCAGGGTGGAATTGGTGTTCACCTAAGGGAATATGTGATAAGGCTCCTTTTATATGTTGATGACCTTATTCTGATTGCTAAGTCCCCTCATGGATTGCAAGGGCACCTTAATGCCCTTGAGCTTTTCTGCAAAGATGTTGGTATGCAAGTCAATATCAACAAGACCAAAATCATGATTTTCTTCAACAAAAAGAAAAAGATCCAGTACACATTTCTCTTTGAGGGAAATAGTCTTGAAGAGGTAAATGAATACAAGTACCTCGAGTTTGACTTTAATAATAGGCTTAGCTGGGAGACTTGTAGAAAGAAAAGAACTTTAGGAGGTTGGAAAGCATGGTATGCCCTTCAAAATAGATGTAGAGAAACTGAATTATGAGATTGGAAAACTATTCAGACTCTTTTTGAACTATTGGTAATCTCAGTGGTGCTTTATGGTTGTGAGCTTTGGGCTAGCAGCTTGTTAGAGTCCAAGTGGAAGCAAATAGAGAGAATCCAAAAACACATGATCACTAGCAAGTTCAGGGTAAAAGTTTCGACTCCATATGAGATCTTGTTTGTTGAAATAGGGATTGTTCCGATGGAAGCCATGGCAATGGTGTGTCTCCTAAGATATCTCAAAAGAATTGAGCAGCTGGAAACAAGTAGTTGGCCAAAGGTATTTTTTAGCGAGGTGCCTAGCAAAAGAAAGAAGTCTTGGATGAAGCAAAACAACAAGTGGATGATCAAGTGGAATATCTATTTGAACGCTTGTCCTACTGATAGCAAAGATATGAAAGCTTTTGTCATAGATTAATTCCACAAGTCTATGTGGGGTGGTATTCTAGGGAGAAAGAGGAATTATTACCTTGAAATGTTCAACTCCACATGTGATCATCAACAAAAGGCTTGCATTGGGGTGAATATCCCTTGGAGGGCTAAGATTTTGATTGCTCGGCTTAGAACTAATTCCCATCAACTTTGATACGAAATGGGAAGGTGGAAAAGGCCTAAAGAAACTTGGGAAGAGATAGTATGTGAATTCTGCAATGCGGGGGCAGTTGAATCTGAAAAGCACTTTATTTTAGATTGTGATGCTTACACAGACATCAGGGCAAAATATGTGGACTTCTTGACAGCAACTTTTTGGCATGGTTTGTTTATAGAGGGGTCTTTGGAGAAAGTTGGAGAGCTCATTCTATCTTTGAATAAAAGAAGAAATACAAGACAAAAGCAAATATAACTAGCCTGGTTGTCTCATAGGTTATTTATTTAGCCTCGTGGACGTTAAAATATCTTCTTCTTCTTCTTCTTCTTCTATGATCAAAGTAACTATGAAAGCTTATTCAAACTAAATATATCTACTATAGTTCATTTCTTTCTAAACATTGTGTTTTTCAAAATTTAAAATTTAAATTTTGAAAAGAAAATGGCATATCGAATTGTGTTTCAAAATTGCATGTGCAAAGTTTTGTTATATAATATTTTTTAAAGGTTTTTTATTAATATAATTAATTTTAATTAAAAATTTACAATTTTAAAAAATAATATAATTTTTAATTTAAAAGAAGGGTATGACGAGATTACACCATTTGCATGTGTTGTATGGGGTATGTTGCATGGGTATATTTGAGAGAATGTTTGTATTTCAAGATGTAAAGTAAATTTGTCTATCTTCCAAGCTTTAGTGCCACCAATATTATTATACGGTTGTGAGAGTTGGGGGCTTGGACTTCGTAGTATAAGTTTAGATTAGATTGATAGAATTCTTATTTCATTGTTATCCAAAACATTTGTGAGTAAAATGGTCAGTTCCATTTGCAATCATTTCTACTAAATTTGGTGCCCATCCCCTTCATATTTCAATTGTTTTCATTGCAGTGATGTCAATTTAGAGATTAAGATGTATGGTAGATGCAACAATTGTGTATAATAGATATATATTCAAGGCTCTTCAATTATCTATGAAGTTGTGTTAACAAGGGATCAATAACACTTGGTATGCTCAATGTACGTTTTTCCTCTAGGAGATTAGGAAAGATATTCATTGAGGCATCAAAGATGAGATTTACAAATCCTACATTAAATCAACTTAGACAAAACCATCATAACCATTGTCAACAAAAATGCATCACTAAATGGAGCACTATATTTAAATAGAAAATGGATGTTCTATTACTCCCAAATATACTAGGCTCTCTTTTAAATTGGGTCAATTATGAGTATATGCTCTTATCAACTTTGTCTGGAGTTAGAGCACTTTTTTTCGTGACATCAATGTTTATGTAAACTTTTCAATAATGACCAAGAATCAGATGAGCATTTTATATTTATATGTTCAATGTATTATGAGATCCATGGCAAATCCCCAAAATAGGGACTCATTTTGGGTTGTTGTCGTCCCCTATTCATATCTTAAGTGTGAATTACACAGGGTGCACTTGTAATTGAATTGTAAGTTTTGTATTGCATTCATTGTAGCTAAGTGTTTGTTTAGTAACCACACATTACTTACTTAGCTCCTACAATATGTCACTGATTACCTTTACGCATTACTAATCCCGTAGTCATAAAGGTTTGTTTCTGCCAACTTGGATTGAGTCCTTAGTGTTAGACATCACCAATATTTTCACTTCTAAATTAGGAGAGTCCTCCTCCTATTCATTTTCTAATTTCACTTCAGTTACTTGCTTACATATTACCAAAGGTACCCAAGTATGGTTTAGTTTGTTTAATAAGGTGGGATAGGCCATGCAAGCCAACCTTGATTGTTATTGAACTTATATCAACTCCTTACACATTAAATACATTACTTTCGTCCAATGGTCAAAATCTTTAAATGGATTCACAACTCTCTTTGTGAAATGCATTGACCCAAAAAAAATCTTAACTGGCATGGTTTAGATAAAAAAGTCGATAAGCCAATCTAATTAATTGGTTTGCCTCATCTATGTCTTCTCAACAACCTTTTTTATTTGACCTCAACGTATAGCACATTTTTCCTATAAGAATATTCACTTAATTCCTAATGGTTCCCCATTTATCAAATTTTGATTTTCCCTTTCCTTTAGGGTTAATTCCAATTAAACATTATTATTTAGGTATGCAACCTATCCCTTATTCATAATGTTCACAAGTTATCTTTTATGCAAAGATCTAAGTGTAATTTTTCAAGGAATCCATCACATTCTGTTAGATTGGAGATGTTGATAACGTGCACCCTTGCCCTCATTACTTGGCTCAATGATCTAGCCATAGAGACCTCTTCATTACAATTATATGCAAGTAATCACCATTTAGGAACTATGTCCTTTTTAACTTAAATGAACTAACTATTTCCTTTTTAACTTAAATGAACTAAGTGTCCATAAATTCCATCTCATAACCTCTGATATTTAAGGTCAAATCAACAACAATATTTGCTATGTTATTTTTTCTTAAACATTTTGAGTGTTTGCTACTTAACCTTATTTCCACGTTGAAACCCTTCAACATATAGTATATCAATAAGCATTGTCTGACTTACGTTCAACTTTACTTGATTCATTTGAACTTTTAAGATAAACATTCTCTTTTCTTGGTTTACTAATTTAAAAATTAGGGAAATAAGACAAACCTCCAAGTTGCCATGGCACAACCCAAACTCATCAATGATCCTTTCTTGCATTTACAAATGATATTAAGCTTTTAGAGTATTAGACTTAAGTTAATTCCTTGTACTACTTTTGCTTATGAATAATACTTGCATTCACAAGACTTTTCCTTATTCTTAAGTCAAGTAAAAGGTCATTAATTACTATAATTTATTATCATTCATTCTTCATTACTTAATGAGTTCATTTAGAGATCATAACTAAGAAGTTAATATTTTTCGAAATCCATGCTGACATGTTCCATTCCTATTTCATATAATTCAATATCAATCCACTTTCTTTATTCTAAGCAAAGATCCTATTGTATTGAAGCCAATCATTTTGTATAAGAATCAATTCATTGTTTTTAACGACTTTCTTGATCAAATTAAAAGTTCCTTAAATAAATAAATAACATGTAGGGCTCAAGACCCAGTCAATAATTTTATATTACAACTCTTCCTACATCCTGCAAGGCTATTTTAATCACATAAGATCTTACATTCTTTACAAGTCCATGTTATATAAAAGACAATTTTTTTCAATTACATATAACACATCACTCATTTCCTATTGGTTCAAAAGTCAACGAAACAAGCCACTAACATCCAATCAAGCAACAAACAATAACTAGCTTCATTCGAACATAGCACCATTATTTACTCTATGTGAGTTATCGAGACCCTATAAAAAGATGTTTTATGCTTTCACTCATGAAATGAGTTGCCATATATACCCACTTGATATAGGATTAAGGCCCTATGTGCTTCTTTGGATTTTTGTGATTGTTGGGGATCAATCAACAATATGATTACAATATGAAAGCAATAAACACGAAATTATATCAGATAGATAATTAACTAGAATCAAAATTAGCAAGAAATAAGAGATATAAGAAACCACCCTGAAAACTTGTATTCAACTCTTTACAAAAGGAATTACAATTGAAGAAACTTCCTTTCTTCCACACCTCTCTCAGATGTACAGATCTCTTCTTAGATCTCTTTCCCTCAAGAGTCCTCTCTCTCAATTACAATCAACTCCACAATCTGGATTGATTCACATATACAAATATTGTACAGTCCAATTCAATAAGCTATGAAGATATAATCCTATATATAAAATAAAGAAACATGAGCATGCATTTACAATTGATAGATGCACCTCCTAAACAAGGGCTCTAATTAGTTCTACTCAAAATAGAAACGCGAACTTACAACCAACAGTTTGATCCTTAACATGCAAACAATCTGTTCTCGCACGGAAATAGATTCTGCACACACAGGTGACCGACGTCAGTCCCTGCCAGTCCGCCTGTGACCGACGTCAGCCGACCTGCTACCGACGCCGGCATCTTCTAGTCTGCGCCAGACCGTCGACGGTGACTGTGGTTCCAGCAAGTTCTGCACTCACTCATTTGGTGAAGCTTTTAGCTCCATACCCTAACAATCTCCCACTTGGAGATAAGTAGCTGCACCAGTACCTATACAGCAACATCTTCTAGCTCCTCCATCTTCAACTCAATCATGAAGACCAACGAAAGTTGAATGAAGATTCAACTTCTCCTTTGTAACCAGCTTGGTTAACATATCCGCAAGATTTTTATCTGTATGGATTTTCTCCAGCTTCAGCTCACCATTCTCTAATACATGTCTAATGAAGTGGTACCTAAGTTGTATATGCTTTGTTCTTGAATGAAAGGCTGAATTCTTAGCCAAATGAATTGCACTCTGACTATCACTGTATAGTCTACAACTCTCTTGCTCTTTTCCAAGCTCTTCCATGAACCGTGTCATCCATATCATCTCTTTGCTAGCCTCTGTGACTGCAATATACTCTGCTTCTGTAGTTGACAAGGCCACAACCTTCTGCAACTTTGATATCCAGCAAACCGCCGTTCCACCTACAATGAAAACATATCCTGTGGTGCTTCTTCTGCCATCTAAATCACCTGTCATATCTGAATCTACATAACCATGTAGAGAAGTATTTGAACCATCATAGCACAAATGCCTATTGCTGGTTCCTTTCAGATATCTAAGGATCCACTAAACTGTTTTTCAGTGTTCCTTTCCTGGATTGGCCATATACTTACTTAAAACTCCCACTACTTGGGCAATATCAGGCCTAGTACAAACCATTGCATACATTAAACTTCCTACTGCGGAAGCATATGGAACTTTTCTCATGTACTCTACCTCATCATGTGAATTAGGACACTGTTCTTTACTTAACTTGAAATGTCCAGCCATAGGTGTGTTTACCGGTTTTGCATCTTGCATATTGAACCGTTTCAACACCTTGTTCACATAATCCTCTTGAGACAAAATCAACCTGTGATTTTTCCTGTCTCTCTTAATACTCATGCCAAGGATTTTCTTTGCTGCTCCCAAATCTTTCATGGCAAATGTGTGAGCTAATTTCACCTTAAGCTCAGAGATATCCTGCATGTGTGATCCTGCAACCAGCATATCCTCTACATAAAACAATAAAATAATATATCTACCATTATCCAATCTATTAAAATACACGCAATGGTCAGATTGACATCTATTGTAGCCATGCTCAGTCATAAACCTGTCAAATCTCAGATACCATTGCCTTGGAGCTTGCTTGAGGCCATACAAGCTTTTTTTCAATCTGCACACTAGCTTCTCCTTACCTTTGACCTCATATCCTTCCGGCTGATCCATATATATTTCTTCATCCAAATATCTATGAAGAAACGTTGTCTTAACATCAAGTTGCTCAAGATGCAAATCATTAATAGCAACTAAAGACAGTACAGTCCGTATAGAAGTCATTTTAACAACAGGAGAAAAAATTTCACCAAAGTCAAAACCTGGTTTCTGTGCAAATCCTTTCACTACCAATCTGGCCTTATATCTCATCTGTCCATTCTCACCTTCTTTCAATCTGTAGATCCATCTGTTCTTCAGTGTCTTCTTTTCTACTGGCAACTCAACCAAATTTCATGTTTGGTTCTCTCTCAAGGAATCAATTTCCTCATTCATGCCTAGCTCCCACTGACTCTTGAAATCTACCTGTATTGCTTCATCAAAACTCTCTGGTTCTCCACTATTAGTAAGCAATAAATAGAATAACGAAGGGCAATATCGAATTTGAGGTTTACTTACCCTTTTTGACCTCCTGTTGGGCGTTTGAGACTCATCCACAACACGCTGTCCGCCCAAATTCTCTAACAGTGATTGACCTTGGTCACTTCCAAGCCTGTAACTGACTGTCGTTGATTCTGCCTGATCGACGTTGGTTCCTGCCTAGCTGACGTCAGTTCCTGTACAGCTGACATCGGTCCCTGTACGGTCGACGTCGGTTCCTACCTGACCGACGCCGGTCTCTGTGTTTTTCTTTTTGTGACTTTTCTTTCTCGCGAGCTCGTTTTGGACCTTCACCTCATCCAATTCTCCATTGCTCTGCTCAAGTTGATCCAGCTTCTTGAGCTGATCACTATACATCACTTTTTCATTGAAAACAACATCACAGCTCTTAATTATCTTGTTAGTTCCTAGATTCCAAAACTTGAATCCGAACTCATCAGAGCCATAGCCAATAAATGTGCACCTCATAGACTTAACATCCAGCTTCTTTATATTTTCCTTATCAATGTGCACAAAGGCTTCACAACCAAAAACTTTGAGAAATGATAGATCTACTTTTTTACCTGTCCGTGCCTCTTCTAGAATTCCACCATCCAACGCTGTAGAGGGTCCTCTGTTAATTAGGTACACTACAGTATCCACAACTTCTACCCAAAACTCTAAGGGCAATCCAGCATGCAATCTCATACACCTTGTACGCTCCATAATTGTTCTATTCATCCTTTCAGCAACTTCATTTTGCTGAGGTGTTCTTGGAACAGTCTTTTGCCTGCGGATCCCATGCATATAACAATACCAGTTGAACTTGTGGCTGCAGAACTCACCACCATTGTCAGATCTCAGGCACTTCAATCTCTTGCCTGTTTCATTCTCAACCATAGCTTTACAAATCTTAAACGTGTCAAAAATATCAGATTTCTTCTTAATACAATAGATCCATACCTTTTTTATAGCATCATCTGTGAAGGAAACATAGTACTATGATCCTCCAATAGAAGCAATTTGGGCTAGTCCCCACACGTCTGTGTGAACAAGCTGCAATTTGTGCTTCTTCTTTGTTGACTTAGTCTTGAGAAAACTCATTCTTTTCTGTTTTTCAAAAATACAGTCTTCACAAAAATTTAGATCTATGCTTTTCAAATCTAGAAACATACCTTTTGACTTAAGAATTGTCATTCCCTTCTCACTCATGTGGCCAAGCCTTTGATGCCACAACTTTGCATCTACATCTGAAGTAGATAATACAGAAAGAGAATTATCAGTAATACAATTACATAAATAGAGAGTACCTACTCTCTTACCTCTGGCCAATACAAGTGCACCCTTGGAAACCTTTCAAGATTCAACTGTGAGAGTTACTGTACATCCCTCATCCCCTAACTTTCTTGCAAAAATTAAATTTCTCTTCAAGCTGAGAATATGCATGACGTCTCTCAACACCCATGTGTTGTCATTCTGCATTTTCAGCTGCACTTTACCTTTGCCAATAATTTTACAAGGCTCATCATCCCCTAAGTAAACTATTCTAAAATCTCCATGGACATAGTCACTGAAATATTCTCTATTGGGGGTTGCATGAAAAGATGCACCAGAATCTAAAACCCAAGATTCTATATTATTATGCAAAGAGAATATAAGAGCATCTTGTGCAACAATACCTGCCACCTTTGATTCTTTTTTGTCATCATGTTGTCTGTCCTCTTTAGGCTTTGACCAACAATCTTTGCTTATGTGCCCTATCTTTTTACAATTTCAGCATTGTGGCTTCCTGCCATTTCTGGATTTAGATCTACCTCTCATCTTGGACTTAGATCTTGATCTCCCTTTCTTGCTCTTCTCTTTTTGTCTTCCCCTGCTCTCAAAACTCAAAGCGTTCCCTGATGTCTCTTATGTGCTTTTCTTGCGAATTTATTCATTCAAGATTACACTAACCACATCATCTACTTTTAAAATATTTGAAGCAGAAGCAGTATTACTAACTACCATTACCAAGCTATGCCAGCTTTCAGGTAAAGAACATAAGATTAATAGAGCTTTAATTTCATCATCAAACACTATTTTGACTGAATTTAATTGATTTACAATTTCATAGAAATCATTTAGATGATTAGATACAGATCCACCTTCCTGCATTTGCAAAATAAATAACTGCTTCATAAGATATATCTTATTAGAAGCTGAGGGTTTTTCATATAAATTTGCTAAAGTAGTCATTAACTCTACCATAGACTTTGCTTGTGATAAATTAGATATCACAGTAGATGCTAGACTCAATCTTATTGATCCAAGAGCCTTTCTATCAAGAACTTCCCATTCTTCATCATCCATGTCGTTGGGCTGTTTTGTAGTCCCTTCTAACAGTAAGTATAGATATTTTTGATACAGATAATCTTCTATCTACATTCTCCATAATTGATAGTTCTTGTCATTAAACTTATCCATTCTAAGTTTACTTTCTTCTGCCATTGCTTCTCTCACTCAAAGAAAAATTCCTGTGAGTAACCTGTAATCAATACACACTAACCAGATCTGAAACACATGTTAGTCAGTCTGGCTCTGATACCACTTGTTGGGGATCAATCAACAATATGATTACAATATGAAAGCAATAAACATGAAATTATATCAGATAGATAAGTAACTAGAATCAGAATTAGCAAGAAATAAGAGATACAAGAAACTACCCTGAAAACTTGTATTCAACTCTTTACAGAAGGAATTACAATTGAAGAAACTTCCTTTCTTTCACACCTCTCTCAGATGTACAGATCTCTTCTTAGATCTCTTTCTCTCAAGAGTCCTCTCTCTCAATTACAATCAACTCCAAAAGCTGGATTGATTCACATATACAAATATTGTACAGTCCAATTCAATAAGCTATGAAGATCTAATCTTATATATAAAATAAGAAAACATGAGCATGCATTTACAACTGATAGATGCACCTCCTAAACAAGGGCTCTAATTAGTTCTACTCAAAATAGAAACGTGGACTTACAATCAACAGTTTGATCTTTAACATGCAAACAATCTGTTCTCACACAGAAATAGATTTTGCACACACAGGTGACCGACGTCGGTCCCTATCAGTCCGCCTATGACCGACCTGCTACCGACGCTGGCATCTTCTAGTCTGCGCCAGACCGTCGACGGCGACTGTGGTTCCAGCAAGTTCTGCACTCACTCATTTGGTGAAGCTTTTAGCTCCATACCCTAACAGTGATTACATCAACTATATTAACTTAACAGTATAAGAATTTGCAACAACATTCGCATGTGGATACCTAACCTTGCATTATGACTCAAGCATACTATCGCTAATTGATGTGATTACGCAAGTGCCCAGCCAAGTGTGGCCTTGAGTATCTCCATCAACTAGTGGATGCATGTGTGACTCAAAGCGAAAGGGTGAAATCTCATTGCCTTTCCTCCAGATCAAACAATATAACAATACAAAAAAAATTGTATAACAATTCTTATTTAACATCTATGCAACGTAATATAAAATGATCTAAGTGTTCATCTATCTATTTAAATTATCTCTCATAATAAATTTATCATATGACAATTAATTATTTCTATGAATACCAAATGATTTCTAAAACACTCCAACATCTAATAACATTACTTGGTTTCTGCAAAATTCAATTATCCAAGCAAGGCAAAATATTGTCTTATCTTCCATCTACTTATATGTAAGTAGCTATACAAGTACAAAGAACCTGAAATGCCAATGGAGATCAACTTAACAGTTTTAGCCTAGGGATTTTTTTTCTTTCACACACCAAGTTGACTAAATCAAAATGAATGAATGGACAATTCATTCTTAAAAATGCTTGCTTATGCCTGGGTGTATTATTCATTACACATAGCCCAACATGTCCTTGATCTCACATTTAATCAACTATTATTTCAATGCAAATCCAAGTTAAGAAGAAAGCTATACAACCAACCAACTTCATGCAACAATTTAGTTCCATACAATTGAAATATCAATCCAATTTTGCTTTCATTCATTAGCTTCCAAGCCAAGGTTTATTATAAGAATGTGCAATCAAAAATCCTTTCAAGGTTTCCTTGTAAGCATGAGAGTTCATGATGCAGTGCATGCTTATAAGTAGTTCAAATGTGTTTGTTTTTGTTCTTAGGAGGTACAAGAGGTCATGGTTTATCAATAAGAAGCCTTGTCTAGGCTTCATTGGTCAGTTTTAGGTCGTTTAGAGGTGTTTTTGGTTTTCCCACCAAAAACAAGGAATTCTAATTTTTGAACTTGTTTACAAGGTTTTTGATGAATTTGTCACCTTTTAGCGTATTAAAAAGGGTCTTAACCCATTAGTAAGGGATATTTAGGGTTTGATTATAGGTATAAGTGTTTTACAACCAATTACTCAATGTAGATTTGTTCCAAACCCTATTTAGATGTATTCAATGAAGGTTAAAGACCAAATTAAGCATGATTGGATGAGTTTTGAGTTTGTTGAGAGATCTTAGCTACGTGAAATAGGAAGAGACCAAGTTTATACATTAGTTAAGTATGGATATACATTATACCATAAAAAAAAGGAGGAATAGAATGCATGAAATTAAGAGGAGAAGCTCAGTTAGTACGTTGGTTGGTGTAATTCAAAAAGACTGTCTACAGGTCTATGTATCATATTCAAGAAAGTTATGAATAAAACAAACTTTTTTTATGATTTGTATAAGCACTCAGGATTTTGAAGGTGTGAATGAATGTCCCTAATTGTCTTTAGAACTTGTTTCTTAAACTGATGTTCTTTCTCAAGTTATAGAGGTCTAAAAACAATGTTTCTTATGTTACAGTGCAAGAAAGAAAGTAATTTATGTATGACTTCATGATGGTTCAAGTCTATATTTCACCTGAAAGAGTTGGGAAAACATCTAAAAGATATAATCCAAGTGATAGGAGTCTTTGACCATTCATAAAACAATATTTTTCATTTAATTTAGGCTCTCAGGTTCTAAACAATCTTAAAACCCTAGCTCAGGGTTTTAGCTCACAAAAAGTGGAATATGTTGGAAACGAACCCTCAGAATCCTCTAAAAATTGGTAGATAGGTTCATGATTTTTTTTTTCTAAATTAATCTAGTGGTTTTAAATCTTGAAGGTAACTAGAATAAAATATATTGAAGATTGTGTGTGTACAGACCTTTAAAACACCTAAAATAGGGCTAAAAAGACATTTTTTCATTTTTTTGGAGAAACTGGTTTGTAAAGGAGTCTAGACCCTATTACTTATCATGAACAACATGTTAATGAATGTGTGAAGTCTCTATAATTATCTTCAAAGTTTGTTTTATGATTTTTAATACAAGAAAAGAACAATCAGACCTATAAACAAGATTATAAGCTTGTAGTATAGTTAGCCTATTGAAGGATCCAAGATCTTAAATATCACCTTACACCATAATGGTATTATATTTTAGCTAGGTTGTTTCAAATTGAAAGGATCTCAATATTTAATTGACAAGCTATGAAATAAGTTTGTAAAGATGGCATCTAGAGCAAGAGCTAGAGGAGGTAGCTTACTCATGAATTATTGCTTGAGGAGATGAGGAATATACAAGCTCGTTTGTGGGCCATGGAGATATCTTAGAGAAGGGGAATTGATGTTGGAGATGTCAGTGATAGAGAAGATGAAAGGACTCTAGAAGAAGACCCTGAACAAGAAGAAGAAGAAGAAGAAGAAGAAGAAGAAGAAGAAGAAGAAGAAGAAGAAGAAGAAGAAAGGGTAGAAGAAAGACTTATTAGGGTAGTCATGGGAGTTATCTCCAAACTCAAGATAGAAGCACCTATGTATGAAGGCATCCTGAATGTAGATGAGCCAGTTGATTGGATCAATTCCATGGATAAGTACATTGAGTATGAGGGAGTGGATGATGACAAAAGGTCAAATTTTCTAATACAAGATTGAAAGGTCATACAACTCTTTGGTGGGATGGAGTTCAAAATGAGAGGAGAAGGAAAAGTAAATCAAGTATAAATATTTGGGATAGAATGGTGGCCAAGTTGAAATGCCAATTCATGCCAAAAGACTACCAAACTAATATCTTTAACAAGCTTCAAAACTTAAGGCAAAAGGAAATGATAGTCAAGG
Source organism: Torreya grandis (assembly GCA_037957365.1). Taxonomy (NCBI): domain Eukaryota; kingdom Viridiplantae; phylum Streptophyta; class Pinopsida; order Cupressales; family Taxaceae; genus Torreya; species Torreya grandis. The sequence continues at coordinate 7,605,898 of JARHVA010000009.1, read as the reverse complement.
ACTAGACAAAGGAGTTCTACACGCTAACCATCATCGAAGGTCACATAGAAGAAGATGTTAAAAAGGTGGCTAGATATATCAATGGGTTAAGGTTTAACATCTAAGAAGAAATCAATCTTCTATCTCTAAGATCAATTGAGTAGGCATACCAATTTTCCCTTAAAGTTGAGGAAAAATTGTTTATGAAGCAAACTCAACATTTAATATTTAGAGACATAACTTCTAAAGGCAAATGACAACATGGTGGAAGGAGTCAACTATATATCCATAATGAATAAACTAGTAGTTCATAAAGTCAATGTCAAACTAGAAGAGGTGGTTACTCACTCAGAGGTAGGAGACCATTCACTAGAGGCAAAGGAAGAGGCTTTGTAGGTAGGTGCTTCAAATGCAATAAGTATGGGCATAAATATTATGAGTGCCCAGAGAATCCTTCTACAATTCAAGATAGTACTCAAATTGTCCAAGCTAATGAGGAGAGTGTGTTATCAACTTCTCATGAAAATGCACTTGAATTTGGAAAATCTTTACTCATGAAGAGAGTGTTGCTTAAACCTAACAAGGAGATTAAAAAACCTGCACAAAGAAAGACATTGTTTAGAACCACTTGCAACTCAAAAGGTAAGTGTTGTAAGGTAATTATAGATAGTGGAAGTACTGATAATCTAGTATCTTTAGAAATGATTGACAAGTTAGACTTGAAAAGAGTAACACACCCTATACCTTATAAGGTGTCATGGTTGTAAAAAGGACACCAAGCTTTGGTAAATAAACAATGTAAAGTGGAGTTTCAGATAGATAGCTACAAGGATGAGGTATTATGTGATGTCATGCCTATGGATTTTAGTTATGTCTTATTGGGTAGACCTTTGAAATTTGATATGAAAACCATACCTGATGGGAGGAACAATAACTACACTTTTGAGAAATATGGAAAGAATCACACACTCATAACATTGAAGGAGGAGAATGTAGTAATAGAAGACAATACTAAGGTGATGATAACAAAGGGGAAATAGTTCTTGCAACAAATAAAAAAAGAAGAGGTAAGTTGTGCATTGGTTACAAGCCTATAACAGTTGTTACAACCATAAAACTGATTGATCTACCTCTAAAAATACAAAATTTATTGAATGAGTTTGTTGATATTATTATGGATGACTGCCTGATGAACTACCTCTAATGAGGAGTATTAACCACCAAATATATCTCATTCTAGGAGTCAATCTACCAAATAAGGAAATATACAGAATGACACCAAGAAAGAGTGAGGAGATTAAGAAGCAAGTGCAAGAATTGTTAGACAAAGGCCTAATCAGAAAAATTTTAAATCCTCATGTTGTTGCAACAGTCTTAACTCCTAATAAGGATGGAGGTTGGAGAATGTGCATTGAATCAAGAGCCATAAACAAGATTACAATTAGGAATATATTTTCTTTTCCTAGAATTGATGATTTAATGGATTGTTTAAGTGGTGCAAGGTATTTCTCCAAGATAGACTTGAAAAGTGGCTAACATCATATTAGAATCAAAGGAGATTAATGAAAGAAATTTTTTGAAACCAATGATGAATGCTTCAAGCACCTTCATGAGTCTCATGAATGAGATGTTTAATGTTTTTATAGGTAAATTTGTCATTGTTTATCTAGATGATATTTTGATTTATAGTCAATAAAAGGAATAACATCTTAGACATCTTAAAATAGTCTTAAACAAGTGTAATCACTTGAAAATTACACTTGAGTGCTAAGAGTGTTACTTGAGATGATTCATCCCTAGCTTAGCGCTAGACCTATCTTTGGGCCTATTTAGATACTTATCCAGCCTTCCTGTGGACCACAAACATCTATAAAGTAGTTCCAAACCTTCACTTTGACATCCTAGCCCTTAGTGCCTCAAGTTATGCCACCTAGACACTAGCACCGTAATTTAGACAGTAGCATCTCATGGCACTAGTGTCCCAATTTTGGCACTATTTTCCTTTTCCCTCCTTTTGTTACCAACATATATCTTTTCAAATTAGTAACTATCTAAGGTTGGCATAAACCTATTTTAAGACTCACACAAGCACTAGAATAATACATATACATGCATTTTAGCCCTTTATCCACTAGATGGAAATCATATGCAAATTACATAAACACAATCAAAATGAGTTGTTCACAATCAAGGTTGTCACTTCCTATTCTGCCCTACTTTTGCATACAACCATCTACAACATTCTTAAGTTCAAATTACTTGATTTTCCAATCTCAAGCATATTCAAAGAACACAAGCCAACATTCATACTAGTTTCACTTGCACTTGCACTAACACTTAGGCATGGATAACTACATCAGGCTTGATCCCTCTTGAGAGTATTGGTATGTAGACAACTCTCATCACAATAGGTTGTTCAAAATGTCCAACCTATCCCACTAACAAACACACTTTACTAATTGTGCCAATTAGATGCCCTAGTAACATAGAGATTTAGGGTTTGCATATAAAATCAGTCAAAACAAGTCATCTACATAGATTTAAAACTCATGCGCATAATAACAAGCCTGACAGACCCAAACACAAGTGCACCTAGAAGCTCAAAACATTTCTGCATAGTGGACATTAGCTCCAAAATAGGGACACTAGTGCCACATAGTGCTACTGACAAATTATGATGGTACTATATAAGAATGGTTTTGACACCTAGATTTTGTCTACGACACTCAATTCAGCCTCTATCTCAGTTTACAACCTCCATATCTTTAGTTTCAGTCAATTTCTAGCTAAGTACTTGTTTACATTATTTATTACTATTTTAAAAAGGGTCAATTTTATTACAAATCAGTTGCTATATTTATTGCATATTTCTATCCTAATTTATTATACTTAGTCCTTTAACAACCTAGGGCTTAAACTCCAAAACCCTAAAAATTTAAATCATTTGGTGAACCTAACTTACTTCAAATACTACTCAAACCCTAACCCTAGATGTTACTAGGGTTTGTATCCTTCATTTTCATATTTTCATTGGCTATGTTAAGCTTTTTAGATTTCATACATTTTGTTTTAGTATCCCTCTTTCACTTTTTTTACTATATGCCATCTCAAAAAGTTATCTCTCTTCCATTAAGAATAAGTGCTAGGCTTAGTGGCAATCTTATTTAGCATACTCAGATTCCTTTCATTCGAGTTTATACCATGGACAAAGGCCCAGTTACAACTCCCATCATTTATCCTTCACACCCTGATTATGTGGACTTCAATGATAATGAATTTGAAGATGAGCAATACAATCAAGATCAAGATGATATACAAGATGGGAATTGAGACTCTCCCCCACTTAACAATGAAAATATTATAGTCAATAAGGATGAGCTTCTATAGAGTTTTAGAGATAGACTTTGGGAACAACCCCATGATCATGCATAGACTCTATAAACCATAATGGAAATAAATAATAAATCAAATAATGGTCGATCTTGTAGTCCCCTAGATAACATCATTGTTACACATACTTTGGGGGTAACTCAACTTTTACAACAACCTATTTTAACTAGAAAAGATTTAGTATAAACTACATATCCTATGGCTAGTTCCTCATCTCTAGATATACAATCCCTTGTGCATGATATTCACTCTTTGTAGGCTCAGGTGTTATAACTTGAGTAAGGAGCTACTAGGCCATCACATGCCTTAAAATCCCATGTTCTTTTACATACACCTTTGGCACATCACATAGCGGTAATTCCTTTTCCATTTGGATTCATAACACATAAGTTTACCTTATATGACATTAAAGGTAACCCAGAACACCATTTGCGAGCTTTCCACACAACATGTTTGGACTATGTGTCCAATGATTGGCTCCTCACTAAGTTGTTCCCATACAATCTAAAGGGCTATGTCGTATAGTGGTTCTATGATCCTCTAAATTAGTCTATCACCACATTCAATCCATTAGAAGAATGTTTTTAGCACACTTCAATCAACATCAGTGATAAGATCTCATATTCTCAAGTAGCACAACTAAAACAAAAACCAATGAGCCTATTATATAATATGTCTTGTGATATAATACTATATTAGCAAGGATGACTAGTCACATGGAAAATAGAGAGCTCTAAGACATATTCAAATGGAATTTACTACCAACATTTCATGAAGCTATATTGTTCAAGAAGTTTCTAACCTTCACAAGTTTATGCCACACAATGAAATAAATGAAAATAAAGCTCCTCTCTATGGGCAAATTAAAATATACAAGTGGATCAGAATCAACTACTAAGATTTCAAGTAAGCCTCCATACAAGATAAGGGCCACTGAAAATAAGAGTGACCCAAAGGCCATAATTAATGTAGCTTTAGATCCATCTCCTTGCTTGGTTTTATTGGCTCCTTCACGGAGAGTTTTCACCAACCTTAAAGAATCATTGGCACGTGTTTTACAGCAAGTCTTGGAATGAAATGTCATATCTCTCCCTATCATCAAAGAGGTTGATACGACATGACCTCTTCTAAAGAGTTATGATTCCAATGCATTTTATGACTATCACAAGGCACCAGGCCATATTACAAACCAATGCATCACTTTAAAACATAAGATACAATATTTGATAGAGGCCAACATCATTGATGTGGGCACATCCACAAAGGCACCCAAAATTCAACAAATGAAAGCTAAGGCATTGAAAATATTCTCAGGTCCATTTCCAAAGCATATATCTAATGAGGTAGGGGGTACTTCAAGTGTTCACTATATGTATTAGGCACCTCCACCATTGAAATCATATCACATTAATATAGAGGATGCACACCCTGTACATAATATCATTAATGTGTATCATATTATAGTACCAACTAGACCACTCATCACTTTCTCAGAACATGAGATTGTTGATGATGATTCAAATTTATATGCACTCTTTATATGATCCTATATTGATCATCATCCTATTCAGAGTGTTATGTTTGACAATGGATCAAGTATTAGCATGTGCACTATCATACTTATACAACATTTGGGGTATTTAGAGTAGGACATTTCTCCTACCCACACAGTTATTCTTGTTTTCAGTGTCCATGTTTAGAGTTCCATTGGGGAGATTATACTTCCACTACAGGTTGGACCAACACATGTGGCCACTAGATTTTGAGTAGTACCCAGTGTAGACACATTTGACATGTTACTGGATAGGCCATGGATATAACATCTATGAGCCATTTCATCCATCGTTCATAGATGCATCAAGTATATACATGTTAAGCAAGTGATCACAGTTGAGGGTCTTTCATATGATTATATTCTACCTGTTCCATAGGAGGTCACACCACAATTACTAGTTACAGTTCTAAGCATAGTTCCCATCAGTACACCACAGAGTTTAGTGGAGCCACCAATACAGGTGAGGTCTACTCCTACAGTGTTACCACGTATGCATACTCTCCCATAAAAACCATTATTAGAGAGCCCTTGCGTCAGAGATATGTTATAGATTATAGAGGGCCTCCCACTAGTCCTTTTCTTTCAAGATCAGAATTATTAAGTTCCTATAGTTATCAACATAGGGCACCCATGTTAGCTACACATCTACCAGATGGATCTTTACAAGACAACCTAGTCAGTTTCACGAATTCCTATCACAGATTCCTAACACCACTTCACAGGTAGTGACAGCTATAGATCACTCAATATAATAGGTTTTAAGACCTCAGTTACCTTTTCATAAAGCATGCACGATTACTATTCCTTTATTCAACACATGCCACATTGATAGTGAGTTTCCCATGAGATTCATCAATTAGTATATTCCTCCCTTATTATATATAGTTTCCTTATTTCCCGCTCCTTGTATATAGTTTCATTTTCATGTTGCTTGTACATAGCTTATATCCAAAAAATAAAAATAAAATATAATAAATCGAAACACAAAAACATTCAAATATTTAATCAAAAAAATATATATAATAGATTGTACACATTTCTATGTTTACATATTTTATATTTTTTAGACACTACATATGCTAGCTATCTTAGTATAGTCAATTTTTATCATACATACATGCTTCACTTATTCTTGTCAAGTGTTCGTAGATCTAGATTTACTACCATCTATCCACTGGGGGCATATACACAAATACACAGGTTCTTCATTTGATACATCACTCATTTAGGAGAATCATATGAATAGTTTCGATTTCCAAGTTACATCTCAAATTTATCATTGATATTGATCATCTTACACCTACTCAGATTTTTTACCGACTGATACTAATTTAGACTCAACTTATGTACATCTTAATTCTTATACAAGCTTGTACCACTTGTTCATGCATACTTTCATTTCTGGCTTTCCTAATTTAGACTTGATTGTGACTCTATGCTTCTTCTATCTGAGGGCATTTGAATATGTCATTGCCCTATGGATCTATGCCACTTCTTTTCATTATATGTATGTCTTTTTCATGTGCCCATGTCCTTGTGTGTGCCTTGTTTATTATGTATGTGAATATTTGAATATGTCCTTCCTTGTGGCTCTAAGCCAACTTGCTTGTTGTTTGCGTATGTGGACATTTGAATATGTCCTTGTATGTTGTAATATCCCAAATGAGATATTTAATACAGTCACCCAAAAAATATAAAATCCAAACTTAAAACTTATGGATTCAGACTCAAAACTATAATACTTTCCTAAAGACCACAAATGCATTAACATGCATACTTTATATATAACATGCTAGAGACAAGATCTCAATAATTAATCAGCACAACACATAGCTATAATAACTCTTTCAACATTATAATTTTTGTTTTCCAATATAGATAGATGAATTTCATATGATATTATTTGGGATAATATCCATCAACAACAACACTTACATAAAAGATAATACTACAAACAAATATGACATAAACACCACACTTACAAACTTGGGATAAACACAAACACACTCCACACAAATCCACTAAAATCTTGCAAATCTTCACACAAATCCAAATGAAATTCTACACACCACACACACTTGCACACTGGGATATTTAATCTACAAATTGAAGCACCTTCACAATTCATGAGTGGAATTGTCCTACTGAACCAAAGCGGTTTCATTCTTTGGTCTAAGAAGCAATGGGTTTTCATCCATTGATCTTAACCTCCATTGGGATTTCATCCAAGGAAGTTGAACACAAGTTAAAACTTACAATAAAAGGGTTTTTTTTATGAATTCAAAGATATCTATTACAATGGAGAAGCATGCTTATATATAAAATCATGAGGGAGAGTGAGAGAAAGGAGAATAGTGAAGAGAGAGAGAGAGAGAGAGAGAGAGAGAGAGAGAGAGAGAGAGAGAGAGAGAGAGAGAGAGAGAGAGAGAGAGAGAGAGAGAGAGAGAGAGAGAGAGAGAGAGAGAGATGTACCATATGCATAATAACCCTTGACTTATCTTTTGGTCACCCACTGTTCCATATGCCTCAAAAGTGTCCTCCTCACTCACACATGTGAGCTAATCAGGAATAGTGTATCATGCTTCCCACTTTCCTAGATTCCTAGACAAGGTTAGTCAGCCATGTGACTCCAACAATGGTGCCCCACCTTCACATATGTAAGCAATTAGGAATAGTGTAGTCCTTATCATCTTCTCCCATGTGACCCCAGTGATTTCTAGATAATATATAATCACCTTTTGATTCTTTCAAAGGGTCTTCACATGTACAAACACTATTCCACCAAAGTGTGGCATCTATACTATTCCAAAATCATCCTACCAAGTGATGAGCCAAACTATAGTGCTCATATAACCTAGATCCTGTACCTGTCAAGTGAGAAAGTTTCTACCAAAAAGTGTTGCAAGATACACTCTGCCTATCACCCAAAACATCCTTGTGCAACCCAAGTAATTTTACCACCTCTTTTAAGAATAACTTGTTCACATGATAATAATTATCAAATAAATGTACATAAAAATCAACATCATAAATGTAAACCTTCAGAAGATCCATGATGCAATGCATGACTATACATCTACCTCTTTGGATTGGATCAAGCAATGTAATAGTGCTAAATCCTCTCTGTTACCAGGGTCCCAAGCAAAACTCAATATCTTTGCACCATGCTCTGGTTGCACTATTCAAAAATGCATAAGAGCCTTCTCTTTGAGACCCTCCCATGAGAATCTCTCTTTGCAGGTTATGAATACTCCTGGATGTCCCCATAGTGGTGCATCATGAAAGACCCTCAAAATATTCTCCTTCACTTTGGATTCATAAACAAGGAAGATTATGTTAAGTATGGGGTCACCCATTTCCCCAAATTTGTTGCCTCTCACATTCCTATCAAGGAGGTTAGTATAAAATGTGTTTGTAACATATCCCTGCATAATAGAGATCTTCCAATTGGTATAAAGGACTGAATAAGAATGTAGATTATGCATCATAGAAATAGCATTATCTACTTCATTCCATTTTCAATTAATGTACTCAATGTCAAACTCGTAATCTTGGACCTTACTGACCCAAAGCTTCAAACCATTATGAGATGTCTTCACCCCAACTCTTTCATGAATTAAGAATTGTTGGCACTTGGTCAAGGCATGCATGATGACCAACATTATTTTACATCCTTATTCCAACTTTCACCCTTCAAATGCTATGGGGTACCCCTTTAGAATCACTCTAAGTCCCACTTATGAAGCATCACAATTTGCAACAAATGGAGGTGAGAAATCTGAAATATCAAGTAAATGACACAAAATTATTACCTCCTTAAGCTTACCAAAAACCATTTTCTCAATGTGTGTCCATGTAAAAGCTTTTATCTCTGTTGTATTAGTCAAGGGTGATGCTAAACATGAAAATTCTTTGATAAATTTTATGTAAAGACCAAAGGATATACCAACATGTGCCACTGTGGGAGGATGCCAATCCAAGCTAGCTTGGACCTTTTGCTGATCCATCTAAACAACTTGAGTACGAGTTACATGACTTAAGTAACACACTTCTACCCCCACAAATTCACATTCAAATTCTAATAAAAATAGAACATGTTGCTCTAGAGTTTGAAGGATTGCATCTAACTACTCCCAATGCTCTCCCCAAGTTAAATTGTAGACCAAATTATCATCCAAGAAAATCAAAACAAATCTTCTCAAATGATTTCCAAATACATGATGCCTACATGATTGGAAAGTAGTTGGTGTGTCCTCTAAATTGAAAGGCATGACCAAGAGCTCAATGATCCTATGATTCATATCTTTTATGGTCTTCTTGATCTCCTTTTTGTAATAGTTTTGGTGGTAGAAAGGTGCAGTCATGAGAGGCTTGGAGCCTGATTCCCACTTTATGGCATGCTTTATCCTCCCATCAAGTGGTAATCCTATAGGCAAGTCATAAAAAACCATAATGTTTTGATCAAAATTGTTATGAATATATTTCCTACCCATGGATGAATTGGTAGGCATCACCAAACAAATTGTTTCCCATGAAACTTGGCTTATTTGGAAAATATTTTCCATCCTTCTTGTTGTGACCAATTTCAGAGCTCCATTAGTTAGTCCTTTTGGAATTATCTTCTTTCTTTTGGATGTGAATCTGAGTTCCATAAGTTGATGATTTGTTGAGTACTCCCCCAATGGATGGAGCCACTACACACCCAAATCCAAATCAATATCACTTAAATCAACAACATCAAAAACATCACAAACCTTACTATCTCCAAGGGCTTGGTCAAGACTCATAATCCTCCTTTTGTATGGTGTGTCAAATCCATCAGCTATGTGGAATACTTCAAACACTTCAAGTCTCCTTCTATACTTGTTCCAAAGCAAAGGCTTTGAGCAATACCTTTGGAGTAAATTAATCTTTAGATCAAATGCCTTCATGTGTATTAGCTTATTACCTGAATCCCATATTCTTATGTTCAAAGAAACTTGAAATTTAGAAAAATAATCATGCCAACCCATTTGAGCTATATAGAGTGACTAAAATAAACCTGTACTAAATTTTTCATACCTTAAACTATTATTAAAAAAATATTCAAGGTGTTTACCTTCATTATCTGATTTGAAAATATTCACAAGTTTACCACCAACATTAATATTTGCTAAGGCATTCTCCTTATGCCTTCCAATAAGGCCATCTTGATACTTATCTTCATATGTTTCTAGTACTGGAAGATTTTGCTTAAAATAAAAATTCATACCTTCCATCTTGTTGGTGAAATACTCCAATAGTTGTTTCCTTTCTGTTTCCGTCAACTCTAGTTTTTTTCTTGCTCTATGATATCTTGTGGCTCTTCTTTTGATACCACAATACTATAAAAAATATTTTTTTGGCCTTCAATATCTTACAAATCATTCTTATGTGGTATTTTTTCAACCTCTGAAAGATTGATGAGTGAGTTATGAGCAATAACAACCTAATCTCTTATGCATTCAACCAGTGATACTTCATCTTTGACTTTAATATGATTATCCTTTTGATCTAAAAAATTAGAATCTAATAAAACATTTTGGATATATAAATATTATTTACCTTCAACTTTTATGGCTTTAAAAGTATTTGGTTCCACTCTTTCCTTCTTTTGAAATCAAATTTTCTCCTCTTTTTGTGCACTTACATGCACAACCTCTTGAGGTTCTGGTTCTAGTTTATATTCTTCTTTCATTAGAGATTCTGATGCAACCAATGTTTCATTCTCCTCCAATTTCTTGGAGATCTTCCCTTCAATCCTCATTGTGCTCCTTATGTATTATACAAGGCCCTTTTCTGTAGGATGCAATATTTCCATGATATTTAAGTATTCATCAAAAGAGACTGACATTTTGAACTCATCAGTGTGTGTTTGGTACTGGTCCAGAACTTTGATGGCATATCATTCATAGTTATATACCCTGGTATTATCTCGTATATAGGTTTGTATCCTCAACAACACCTCTTGTAAAGAATCTACTTCTTCTACCTTTGGTAAGTGTTGGGTGAATATTTTGTTGACCAGCTAACTGGTGAGCAAAATAGGTCCCTTCAGCCATAGCATAGGGAGATTGGTCATCCAAACTTGCAGTTTACCACATCCAAAGGGGACAAATCTCTCCTCTCATCAAGGGGAGGTTCCATTTTAAATATGAGGCGCTATATACTATATATAATTTGAAAATAACACTCAGGGGTGGGATACACCATCCATCTCTCTTCTTTCAGAGATGATATTAACAAATAGAGGAGAAAATCTTGGTGAGAACACTGAAGGCACTTTTCTTATTTCAAAAGTGTTCTTGCAGGGGACATCAGGAGTTATTTCAGGTAGGATAAGTAACTGGTAATAGAGCACAGAGTAACCAGCAATCTAAGATGTAGCACAAAGTCTCCACATTGACTGCCCAAGAGTGAGATGAAGAAAAATGGGGGCACAAATTCGTCCCAAGGTCCTTTACACAAAAACAAAAAATAAACACACACTGAAGACAACTATGACAGCACAAAGTCTAAAAGTAGCTGGCTTCATGACACCTTCCTTATCACTTTCACTAATTCTGCTTGTTAGATTAAATAAACAAGAACACATTCAGAAGACAGACATAAGAACAATATCCTAAAATGATACAAGATATGACAGCACAAAGTCTGCAGACAACTTGCTTTCTCATTCAGATAGAATAATATGAACAATAATCTGAGCTCAAAGTCTTAGTATTCACTTTTCAATTTGGGCAGAGTTTTTCTTCTATGATTAAAAAGATCTCCCTTTCATAAAATGAGAGATCACAATATATAGAGGCCAAGAGAAGCTTGGCACTTTGTCCCATGGAGTGACCCATGCCGTGTATTAATGCCTCTACCTAATTTATTCATCTCCAATGTCCTCTCCTGAGCCTGAGTCACTCATTCTATCATCTATTACCCATGCAGCTGTCCATGTTGCCTTTACACAAAAGGGTACAAATAGGCTACGCTTTCAATGTTTGCAGGCCCGAATACATACCTAGTGAACTGCTCCACCTACTAGGAATAACTCCTACTGAGATTTCCCTCTTTGTCCCTTCTTCCTTTTGGCCCTGGCCTTAGGGTCTTTGAATGCATTCGGGTATGTGTTTTAAGCCTTCAAAGATCAACAGACACTTCATTGCAATAAATTTGACATCCATGGGTCTTTCATCTTTTAAAGGTTATCGACTATTCAGTCATCCTAAATTTGACATTTGTGGGCCTGTTATTCTCCTTAGCAAATCCTTTGTGTCTTTCTCGCTCGCTATGGCCACTTTTCATTGTGACATAGGTAAGGACACGTGGCAACATCCGTAGCTTTGAAATAAGCTTATTGGAATAAGCTTTGAAACTTGTTAGAGACTGGAAGCGTGGATGCAAACACTTGTCGCATTTTGCTTGTTTACTAGGGACACATGGTAATTTCCACTACTTTGAAACTCATTAGGGACTGTGTCTCAGCATACGACACTTGGCAGCTTCCACTGCACTTTGAGGCTTAATCTTTCTTGAAGGAAACTTGCCCTTCAGGGTCTTGAAAGAAGGTTCATTTTTGAGTGTCGAGTGTCTCCCCACAAGGGTACCTACCCTTCAAAATCCTCTAGGCGGATTTTGGGTTCTAATTTTTTTTTAGGGCTATCGTCTCTTTATTTCCTTCAGACAAAAAGTTTGAAGGAATTCCTTCGGATAATTTATCTAAAAGAAATCTTTCCTTGGCTCTATGTCTCTGTATTGAGAGTGCTTCATCTTTGACACATGGCACCTTCTACTACTTTTAACAAGTGATACGTGGCATCTTCCACCGAAATAGGTAAGGACTCGTCGAAGCATCTACCTAATTTATAGGAGCTCTTAGAAACCTTTGAGAGTCCTGTAAGAGATGACACATGGCACCTTCCGCCGAACTCGAGAAATACTTACAGAAACATTCAGGACTCATTTCAATTTCATGCAGAAGATGACATGTGGTGGTCTCCATTTACTTTAGCAACAAAACTTGGGGCTCACCAATCCTTACTCAAAAGTCACAGATGTCAACACTTGGAGGCTTTCGACAAGTTTTTTCCAGGGACACATGGAAACTTCTATAGCTTCTTAGAAATAGATTACAAACTTTCTGTTGTTGCCACTCGATGCTTTCTATGAGACTCTAAGAAAAGCTTATCAAAAAAAGGTTTGAAACTCATGGGAATCCTAAGATGTAGACACTGATACTTTTTCATGCTCTGCTAAGTTATAATGGGGCATGTGGCTAGTTTCACTGCTTTGAAATTGTGTCTCGAAAGACGACACTTGGCAGCGTCCACTGGATCCTAAGAGAAGCTTAGGAGAAACTTAAATTTGAAGTCTACGGGGATGTCATTGGTTGCTTAGCACTTCTTTCCTATAGATTCTACAGTTTTAAGCCCGCAAAGTTTGTAGAAACATATCTACTAAGTCCCTTAGTGAAAAAGTTTGAAAAATAGAGAATTTGAATGCTCAAAATAACTTTTTGAGAAGGGAAGAGATAATTTTACCCCTGTAGGACCAAAATAGCTCATAGGTTGTCCTAAAAAGGAGTGACATTTTTTAGGGACAACAACTGGCTCCAGTTTGTTAGGTTATGGAGCTAAAAGCTTCACAGGTATGCAAATGGAGGAGGTTGTTGAGTGTTATAGTAACCGACGTTAGTCAGGCCAACCGATGTCAGTCATCTTCAGTGTACAGAGCAATCGACATCGGTTAGGGGTCGGCCGGCATCGTTCAGACAGAAATTGACGTCGGTCATCTCCAGACAGACAGTGACTGACGTCGATCATCTGTGCATTCCAAAACTGGTCTAATTTTAGACAGACAGTCAGTTTGCATGTAAAGACTAATTTTAGTCTTGAGTCTATGTTTCTAATTATTGTAATTGGAAAGTCTAATTATTGTTTGTATGGGATCTATTTAATAGACCCATGGGGCTGTATTGTAATTAAAAATCAAAAGGACTTGTCAAGGACAAGGACAAGGGTTCTTCCAAGTGTAAGATCAGTTGATCTGTAGGTTGTGCAAGATCAGGGGAGATCTACATGGTAAGTAAGGTCAGTTGATCTACATGTGTGTGTGTGCAAGGTCAAAGGAGATTTGTGGGGTAGCAAGATCAAGGAGATCTGCAACATAACAAGGAGCAAGATCAGGGAGATCTATTTGGAGTACTTTGAGTACTTGGTGGACTGACAATATTGTTACTAACTGGTGGAGGGAACAACTCAGTGTTGAGTTGTGATTGTAATTGGTGGAGAGAGAGAACTCTTGAGGGAGAATTACTGTACGCCCAAGAGGTGTGGGAAGAGTGTGATTTCTTCATTGTATTTTTTTTTTGGAAGAGTGTTAATACAAGATTGTATTATCTCTCATATTTTGTGTTGTTTCTGAATTTTAATTACATATTACTTCTGGTTAAATTCTGTGTTTAGTTGCTTATATAAAAGTAATCAATTGTGCTCTTAATCCTAACAAGTGGTATCAGAGCCTGGTTCAGAGCAGGTTAGTGTTTGTTGATTACATGTCACTCTCAGGGGTTTTTGATTGAGTGGGAGTAAAGCAATGGCAAAAGAAAGTAAGCTAAGAATGGAGAAATTCAATGGTAAGAATTATCAATTACTATATTGTGGAAAGAAAGGGCAGGTAAAGAAAGATTGTTGGTTGGTAGAAGATCAGCATGAAGGAAATAAAGAAGCAAATAATGCAGGTATTGTTGCATGGGATGCTCTTATATTTTCCTTGGATAAAGTATAATCTTGGGTTTTAGATTCTGTTGCCTCTTTCCATGCAACTCCAAATAGAGTATTTTTCTATGATTATGTCCAAGGAGACTTTAGAAAGATTTATTTAGGGGTTGGTGAGCCTTGTCAAATTATTGGCAAAAGGAAAGTGCGGCTGAAATTACAGACGGGCAACACATGGGTGTTGGAGGATGTCATGCATATCCCAGTCCTGAAAAGGAGTCTAATTTTTGTAAGAAAGTTGGGTGATGAGGGTTGCACAGTTACTTTCACAACAGAATCTTGGAAAGTTTTCAAAGGTGCACTTGAATTAGCATGTGGTAAGAAAGTAGGTACTCTTTATCTATCTACTTGTATTACTGATTCTCCTTCTGTTTTATCTACTTCAAATGTAGATGCAAAGATGTGGTTCTGTAGGCTTGGTCACATGAGTGAGAAGGAAATGGATGTTCTTAAGTCAAATAGTAAGAGTTCAGATTTGAATAGCATAGATCGAGATTTCTGTGAGCAGTGTGATGCTACAAGAAAGAATTGGGTTTATTGCAGGAAGAGGAAATTTGATGTTTTTGACAAAGTTAAGAACTGGAAAGCCTTGGTTTTCAAAGAGAAGATGATAGACAGAGATCAGCTCAAGGGAATAAATAATTTTGAGCAGGGAAATTTGGACAAGGTTATGATCCAAAGTGAGCTCGTGGGTAAAAATCATCACTCATAGGAAAACACAGTTACCGACATCGGTCAGGTGAGAATCGATGTCAAACAGGTAGGAATTGACGTCGATCATGTGTAGACCAAAGTCAGTGATGTTGGACAGGTAAACACTGACATCGGTCAGGGAATCGACGTCGGTAGTCAGGTCGGTCACATGGAACTGACATTGGTCGGGTGTAGACTAAGAGGTGATCGAGATCAGTCACTGTTAAAACAGATTTTGGGTGGACAACAAGCTATCAAAGAGTCTCAAACTCCCATGAGGAGGACTGAAAGGGTAAGTAAGCTTCAAATTCATTATTCCCCTTCTTTACACTATTTATTGCTCGCTGATGGTCAAGAACCAGGAAGTTTTGAAGAGGCAATGCAGGTAAAATCTAGGAAACAGTGAGAGCATGACATGAATGAGGAAATTGATTCCTTGGGAGAGAACCAAATGAGAGATTTGGTAGAGTTGCCAGCTGGAATGAAATCATTGAAAGACGAATGGATTCCTAGGTTAAAGAAAGGAGAGAATGGACAGGGGAGACAGAAGGCCAGGTTATATGGTCTTGAGCAAGCTCCAGGACAATTGTATAGGTTTGATAGGTGTATGATAAAGCATGGCTTTAGTCAATGTCAATGTAATCACTATGTTTATTTTACTAGGTTGGATAATGGTCGCGACATTATCCTGTTACTGTATGTAGTGTATATGCTTGTTGCAGGGTCACACATGCAAGAGATTGTTGAGCTAAAGGTAAAAGTAGCTCAGAGGTGTGCCAGAAAGGATTTAGGAGGAGCAAAAAAAATCCTTGGCATGAGTATTTCTAGAGATAGGGAAAGTCACAGGTTGATGTTGTCTCAGGAGGATTATGTGAATAAGGTAGTGGAGAGGTTCAATATGCAGGATGCAAAATCGGTTAGCACACCTATGGTTGGACGGTTCACAGAACAGTGTCCTAAATCACATGATGAGGTTGAGTACATGAGTACTAGACCTGATATTACCCAAGCAGTGGGAGTTGTCAGCAAGTTTGTGGCCAATTTGGGAAAGGAGCACTGGAAAGCAGTTCAGTGGATTCTCAGGTATCTGAGAGGGACCAGCAGCAGGTATACATGCTATGCAGGGTCAAGCACTTCTCTACATGGGTATGTAGATTCAGATGTGGCAGGTGACTTGGATGACAGGAGAAGCACCACAAGATATGTGTTTACTATTGGTGGTATGACGGTTAGCTAGATTTTAGAGAGGCAGAAGGTTGTTGCAGTCACAGAGGCTAGCAAGAATAAGAACTCTGCAGAAATGTTAACAAAGCCGGGAACAAAGGAGAAGTTGAATCTTCATTCAAATTATGTTGGTCTTCAAGATTGAATTTGAAGAGGGATAAAAGATAATAAACAAAATTAGATGATGTATAGGTATAGGTACAGGTGCAGCTGTTTATCTCTAAGTGAGAGATTATTAGGTTGTAGAGCTAAAAGTTTCATAGGTATGCAAATGGAGGAGGTTGCTGAGTGTTACAGTAATCGACGTCGGTCAGGCCAATCAATGTCAGTCATCTTTAGTGTACAGGGCAACCAACATCGATTAGAGGTCAGTTAGCATCGGTCAAATAGGAATTAACATCGATCATCTCCAAACAGACATCGATTGACGTCGATCGTCTGTGCATTCTAGAACTGGTCTAATTTTAGACGAACAATCAGTTTGCATGTAAAGACTAATTTTAGTCTTGAGTTTGTGTTTCTAATTATTGTAATTGGGAAGTCTAATTATTATTTGTATAGGATCTATTTAATAGACCCATGGGGCTATATTGTAATCAAAGATCAAAAGGACTTGTCAAGGACAAGGATAAAGGTTCTTCCAAATGTAAGATCAATTGATCTATAGGTTGTATGTAAGGTCAGTTGATCTACATGGTAAGTAAGGTCAGTTGATCTGCAAGTGTGTGTGTGCAAGGTCAAAGGAGATCTGCGGGGTAGCAAGATCAAGGAGATCTGCAACACAACAAGGAGCAAGATCAGGGAGATCTACTTGGAGTACTTTGAGTACTTGGTAGACTGAGAGTATTGTTACTGACTGGTGGAGGGAACAACTCAGTGTTGAGTTGTGATTTTAATTGGTGGAGAGAGAGAACTCTTGAGAGAGAATTACTGTATGCCCAAGAGATGTGGGAAGAGTGTGATTTCTTCATTGTATTTTCTTCTAGAAGAGTGTTAATACAAAATTGTATTGTCTCTCATATTCTATGTTGTTTTTGAATTTTAGCTATATATTACTTCTAGTTAAATTTTGTGTTTAGTTGCTTATACAAAGGTAATCAATTGTGCTCTTAATCCTAACACAGTTGGGGAACTACCTTCAGTTGAAAACTTGAAACATAGCTGAAGGGAGTAGAAACCAGAATCTCTAGTGCCTTGAAGTATGCCATTGGGATATGGAGTCGTGCTACCCAAAAAGAAAGGCTCAAAAAAAAAAAAAAATCACAAAACAGAAACAAAAGACTATACAAATATACATGTGTATAAGAGAACTCATCCGATACTTCAAGAGTTGAAGTGCTTCAGATGCTGCCCATTGTGAGGCAGGGAAAAGAGAGTGCCATCTTGATACTTGAACAGGAAACTATTTTCACCATTGAGCTGATGAATAGTAAAAGGGCCCCTCCATAGGGAATCAAACTTTCCATGCATCCCCTTTGGTTCTCTTCTCTTGTCTCATAGTAGGACTTGATCTCCAATCTAGAAATCATGGTTTTTTACTTTCTAGTCAAAGAGCTTCTTCACCAAACCTTGATGGGCAGCATTCGGTCCACCACTACAGTTCTCTACTCATCTAGCTCAGTAAGGCACATGATCCTCTTATCAAGGGAGCCTTCATATGTTTGGTCTTCAATTGCCTTAGCTAATTTCAATGCAGGCAATTCCAAGGTGATTGGTATCTCAACATTGACACCATAAAGAAGTTGGAAAGGAGACATCGATCGCTCTCTTTGGTGTAATTTTGTCTGGCCATAAAGCATCAACCAATGCTTTATGCCATGTCCTTTGGTTTTCATCCACCAACTTTTTGATGATAGTCACCAGGTTCTTATTACTTGATCAACCTATCCATTCCCTTGTAAAAAGTAATCAGAAGAGTGAGAGAGCATAATCCCATAGTGGAAACAAAATTGAGTAATCTCATGGGAAGTGAAACAAGCTGCATTGTCAATGACAATCTTGGTTGGGACCCCAAACCTGGAAATGATGTTCTTTTTGAGGAAATTGCATACTACTTTTGAAATAACATGTTTGGTTAGAATAGCTTCCACCCATTTGGTGAAGTAATATGTTGTTGTGAGGACATAATCATGTCCATCACTTGAAAATAGGTTTACAGCTCCAATAAAATCAATTCCCCATTGTTGGAATGGCTCCACTACGACCATCAGCTTGAGAGGTAGGGTAGCTAACTTGGGTCTTCTGACAAACTGTTGGCATAGTTCACACTCCCTAACCCACTTATATGTATCTTGAAAGAGAGTTGGCCAATAGTACTTGGCTCATAGGATCTTATGGGCAGTCATAGGGGCAGAGAAATGTCCTTCACATGCCAAATTATGGAAGGACTTCAGAAGTTGGCTTTGCTACTCCTTGTCTACGCAACGAAGGAAAACTCCATCAAGGCTCCTCTTATACAAGCTATCGTCCCAAAGGACAAAATTGAGAGCTTTCAACTTGATATTCCTCCTTTTTTTGTAAGATAGGTGACCAGGACACTCACCATAAGTAAGGAAATGAGCAATACCTAAATACCACTCATTCGTGGTGGAGACAAAGAGGACTATTAGTGTGTCTTCCACCTCTGATTCTTCATGCTCTGTTCCTTCTGGCTTGTTATCAATAATTAATTGGCATAACCCCTTACCATGTACCAGCTTTGTTGGCTTGATGACTAGATCAAACTCCTAGATCTTTACAACCTAATTGCCTCTTTTCATCTCAAACTCTTGCTAAGTCAGTATGGATTTGATCATGGTGTCAAGAACCAAGGTGATAGTGTGTGAATTCAAGATGTAGAAGCAAAAATGTTTCACTGCCTTCACTACTACATAAGCATGCTTCTCTAGGTTCAATTACTTTAGCTCATGAGCTTTGAGAGGACAACTCATGAAAGAAATGGGGGATTCCATACCTTCTTTATCCTGTTAAACTAGAATTACTGAAAGTGTGTGTTCTAAATCATAACTGTAAATGGTGAACTCTTTGTTATAGTCTGGACAAACCAGAATTAGAACATGGACAATGATAGTCTTGATATCCTCAAATGCTAACTTGCCTTCTTCGGTCTAGCTGAAGGTGGCCTTTCCCTTCATCATGTTTACAATGTGCCTAGTCTTCTTAGCAAACTCAGGAATGAACATCCGTAAGAAATTCACCTTTCCAAAGAAAGAGTGAACAATAGTCTTACTCATGGGCAAGATAAGTTATTGGATAGACTTGAATTTGTTTGAGTCAATATTTATGCCCCATTTGGACATAATGTGTTTGAGAAGTTTCCCCTCTGTTACTCCAAAAATTGACTTCTTGGGGTTTAAAAAAATGCCATTTTGGCGGCAGCATTCTAGCACTTATTGAAAATGGCACACATGATCTGGGTGATGTTTAGAAAAGATAGTCAAGTCATCAAGATAAACTATGATGAACTTAACCATCTCATCTTTGAAGGCAAGGTCCATTGCTCTTTGGAAGGTGGCGCCAGCATTTATCAAGCCAAAAGGCATCTTTCTATATGCAAACATGCTCCAGGGCGTGGTGAAAGCAGTCTTGTGCCGATCTACCTCACCAACTTTAACCTAATTATATTCTGAGAAGCCATCTAGCATTGATAACATCTCTAAACTTGTCACTGTCTGAAGCACTTGATCCATGATTGGAAAAGGATAGTTATCTTTCAAGGATGACTGATTCAAATTTCTAAAATTTACACAGAGGTGAATTTCACTATTCTTCTTCCTCATAGGCACTATGTTTGCAATCCATGTGGAATGATGGATTAAAAAAATGATCCTAGAATTTAACATTTTTTGTATCGCAGAAAGAATAGTACTTGATATTTTTAGATTATACTGCCTAGACTTTTGCCTGTAAGGTGTCAAATCAGCCTTGAGAGGAATGTCATGTCAAATTTCATCATGCCTGAGTGACTTCAGCTCATCATAGGAGTATGTTAGGATGTCCATGTACTGGTTGAGCAAAGTAGTAAACTTGAACCTCTTCTCAGGAGTACAACATTTCCCAATGTTCACCATCTTGGGGTCTTCTTTGGTTCTCAGATTTATCTGGTCAAACTCCTGGGAGGAGCTTGAATCCATTGGCTACTATTTGATAAATCTATCATGTTTGTCAAATAGTTTTTCAAGGAAAATCAGGTCTCTGGGAATCTTATTCCATTTAAGTTGCAAGAACTCCTCACTTGTGTCTATATTTGATTCAGGAGCTGGTTCACACTTTTGAGGTTCATTGCCTTCAAAATACAATCATTTGAAGCTATTTTTTTGCTCCAAAAAGGCAATGATTTGGTTGTCATTGTTAAATACTTGCTAATGACTAGAATTATCAAGTACACTTGGTCTAAAGACCAGATCAATAGTGTACTTGTCTCCTTTGAAGTCTAGGTGGGGGACCAAGAGAGTAGTTGAAACAGCCAGTGCATCAGCCCGGTCAATGAATTCTCTGAGAAATGTAGAGATGTTGAACACATCAAAGTTTTCAATTTGGTCTCAGACTAGATTATAGTAGTGGCGCAATCTTTCATTCTTGGTTTGGTACAGGTTTCTCACCTAACAAACCACTAGTTCAACATCTCCTTTGGCATGAAGGAGCTTGATGTCTTTGTCTTGAGCAGCTTTCAATTCAAGCAACAGAGATTCATATTCAGCTATGTTATTAGTGTTGTTGAACTACAACTTGTAAGATGAAGGAAAAATATCCTCTTGAGGAGATATCAACACAACCTCAGCTCTTGAACTAGTGGAGGAGCAGCTGCCATCAAATTCAAGAATCCATAACTCATTTGATAATGATTTTTCTTTGGATTTTTTTCATTAAGAGGAAGAGGTTCTTTCACATCGATATTGCACTCCACCAATTCATCTACTATTTTAGCTGAATGCATTTTCAAGTTGTCACTTGCAAGAACTCCATCAGATGCCTCATGAACTTTATCTGTGGATAGAAAGTAGTTACCCATGCCTAAAGACTCAAACAAAATTTGAGCTTCAGGTGCTAAGATTTGGGTAACCACATATTTTTCTTCCTTCTCAGGGAGCAGCCTCTTCATAACACATTTGACTGGGGTCCTCACCTCTGATAAATCCATGCTCAATTCACCACCATCCCTACAAAAATTTTGCCCAAGAAGGATGCCATATGATGCTGAGACGTCAGCTACCAAGACAGTCATCTTGATTTTTTTATATGGAAACACTGCAAATGCAAATTGAGCATCCTTAATTTGTCCCAGTAGAGGTAATTGCTTATTCTCCATAGAGAAGCATCTACCAAACATCTTGGTCAGTGTGAGGTCAAGGGATTCAGCCACTTTAATAGGCATGACATTATCTGAAGCTCCAAAATCAATGATGCAATTGTTTAACTGACGTCCATTTATCAATAGTGAGACATAGAAAGGTTCAATCCTACCAGGAGTAGAAGGAGGGGTAATGACAAGATTGTTCCTTGTGGGTGCATTCATGGGAATCATGTGTCACTTTGGAAATTTCTTGTTCAATAGGGATGTTATAGTTTTTAACACATTGAATCAATTTGTCTAATTGCTCAGGATGGGACTACAAAAATTCAAATTCAGACATTTGAATTTTGGTTTTCTTTATATGGTCAATGATATCAAATATTGGAAATGAACTAAGTACAGAGGATGGAAATTCATCCTTTTGAGTTTTGGGAGGGGGAGAAATGGACTACGAATTGGAATTTGAAGGTGCACAAATGTTTGGGGTAGTTACCTTTCTAGCAACTATCAGGTCCTTTGGCTGGAAAGGCAGAGTTGTTCCACGCTTAGCAATTGAAATTGCTAGTTGAGGTTGCCCCTCTGTCTTCTCTTTATCAGCTTGTTGAGCTGATTGATTCTTGGACCAGGTGAATACAACATATGACCCCTCAGCTGCATGGCCTTCACTTTTGGGCCCATCTTGATAATTTAGAAAATTGATATTGGAGTCGCCAGCTAATTCTTCTTCTTCTTCAGTGAAGAGATTAGTGTCATCTTCAGGACTCAACTCAGGTTGGAATGAGAAATTTGATTCAGCTTCAAGATATCCAACCGCTGAGTTAGTTAGAGGTGCTTCAATGGCAAAGTTATTCCTCTGAGGGGGAGGAAGACAATTGGTTTGCCCTTGGTTCCTAGCAGCATGGCCCTGGTAGGATTGATTAGGGAATGTCCTCCTTGGTACATCTCTATATGAAGGAGCTGATGACATTCCTTGTGCCATTTCTTTTTTGAAGGCCAACAATTCATTTGCTAGCTTCTGCACTATTGGATCAGTGGTCGCTGAAGGGGAGTATTCAAAGGAAGAAAAAGATTTACCTCTGTTTGAATATCTCCTTATCTTTCCTACCAAGATAAGGTCATCTTCAACTTTGGTAGCCAAATCTTGAGCAACTTCAAGGTCTATGTGGCCAGCACGTCTTAGCAAAAAACACACTTCAGGCAGTTGTGAGTTGATGAAGAAGCATTAGATGTTTTTAGGGGTCAGCTGAGCAATAACAAGAATTTAGTTCCTCAGCTTATCAAACTTTGCTATGAAATTACTCATAGGCTCATGAGGTTCCTGCTTTATTTATGTGAGCTAGGCCAACAAGGCGTGTGCATCTTTTACAGGCTTGAATTTGGCTTCAAATTTGGCTTTGAGTATGTCCCAATCAGTTACTGATCTAGCTTGTAGATGGTAGAACCAGTCTATAGTGGCACCTTGTAGCATTTCCACGAAAAGCCTAACTGCCACATCTTCAAATTCCATGCCTATCACGCCATAGGCTATGCTGAAGGCTGCAACGTGTTCATCAGAATGAACTTTTCTATCACCAAAGAATCTAGGAATTTTTTTTCTTGAGCTGCATGAAAGTTCATTGAGGGGTGGATTCAAATTCAGTGGACCAAAAGAGTTACCCCAGGGGCCTCGAATTGCCATGATTAGATTATTGAAAGCAGAGATAACAAATCTAGGTGGAATTTGGATTAGCAAAGCTCTGCTAATAGTATAAAAAGTAGCTCTGCCTTATGTTGGTGTCCTGGTACGGGGAGGAGGGACACTCCTATATCGTTGAACTTGATGTTGGGGAGAAAGTAAGTCAAAATTTCTTTGCTGTGCCAACTAAAAGATAGGGTCAACAACACCTTGAGCTCTTTGGCTTCTGGTATATCGTGGAGTTACCAGATTGTGAAACACAAATGAAAAAAGATTGGTTTTACTTCAATTTGAAGCTTGAGGCTTCAAACTACTTGTCCTTCTCTAGCGAAGTCACCAAAAAATTGTTGGGTGAATATTTTGTCGACCAGATAACTGGTGAGCAAAATAGGTCTCTTTAACCATAGCATAGGGAGATTGGTCATCCAAAGTTACAGGTTTACCACATCCAAAGGGGACAAATCTCTCCTCTCATCAAGAGGAGGTTCTTTATTAAATATGAGGTGCTATATACTATATATATAAGTTGAAAATAACACTCAGGGGTGGGATACACCATCCATCTCTCTTCTTTCAGAGATGATGTTAACAAACAGAGGAGAAAATCTTGGTGAGAACACTGAAGGCACTTCTCTTCTTTCAGAAGTGTTCTTACAGGGGACAATAGGATTTATTTCAGGTAGGATAAGTAACTGGTAAAAGAGTACAGAGTAACCAACAATCTAAGATGTAGCACAAAGTCTCCACCTTGACTACCCAAGAGTGAGATATGAAGAACAATGGGGGCATAAAGTCGTCCCAAGGTCCTTTACATAGAAACAAAAAATAAACACACACTGAAAAAAACTATGACAACACAAAGTCTGAAAGTAGCTGGCTTTAGAACACCTTCCTTATCACATCCACTAATTCTACTTGTTAGATTAAATAAATAAGAACACATTCAGAAGATAGACATAAGAACAATCTAGTAAAATGATACAAGATATGACAAAACAAAGTTTGTAGACAACTTGCTTTCTCATTCAAATAAAATAATATAAACAATAATCTGAGCTCAAAGTCTCAGTATTCACCTTTCAATTTGGGCAATGTTTTGCTTTTGTGATAAAAAATATCTCTCTTGCATAAAATGAGAGATCACAATATATAAAGGCCAAGAGAAGCTTGGCACTTTGTCCCATGGAGTGACCCATGCCGTGCATTAATGTCTTGGATGCATTTTTGGTTCTATCAGGGAGGGCCATGCTGGAGTAGGGTGGTTGCCTTAACTGTGGCATGTTGATTCATCTCCAATGTCCTTTCCTAAGCCTGAGTCACTCATTCTATCATCTACTACCCATGCAGATGTCCATGTTGCCTTTACGCAAAAGGGGACAAATAGGCTGTGCTTTCAAAGTTTGCAAGCCCAAATACCTACTTAGTGAACTGCTACACCTACTGGGAATAACTCCTGCTGAGATTTACCTCTTTGTCCCTTCTTCTTTTTGGCCCTAGCCTTAGTGTCTTTGAATGCATTTGGGTATGTGTTTTAAGCCTGCAAAGATCAACAGACACTTCATTGCAGCAAATTTGACATCTGTGGGTCTTTCATCTTTTGAAGGTTATTGACTAGGCAGTCATCCTAAATTTGACATTTGTGGGCCTGCCATTCTCCTTAGCAACTCCTTTGTGTCTTTCTTGCTCTCTATGGCTACTTTCCATTGTGACATAGGCGAGGACATGTGGTGACATCTGCAGCTTTGAAATAAGCTTTGAAACTTGTTAGAGACTGGAAGTGTGGATGCAGACACTTGTCACATTTTGCTTGTTTACTAGGGACACGTGGTAACTTCCACTACTTTGAAACTCATTAGGGACTGTGTCTCGGCATACGACACTTGGCAGCTTCTACTGCACTTTGAGGCTTGATCTTTCCTAAAGGGAACTTGCCCTTTGGGGTCTTGAAAGAAGGTTCATTTCTGAGTGTCGAGTGTCCCCCCGCAAGGGTACCTACCCTTTGAGATCCTCCAGGCAGATTTTGGGTTCTAATTTCTTTGGAGGACTATCGTCTCTTTATTTCCTTTGGACAAAAAGTTCAAAGGAATTCTTTCAAACAATTTGTCTGAAGGAAATCTTTCCTTGGCTCTGTGTCTCTATATTGAGAGTGCTCCATCTTTGACATGTGGCACCTTCTGCTACTTTTAACAAGTGATATGTGGCATCTTCCACCAAAATAGGTGAGGACTCATGAAAGCATCCACCTTATTTATAGGAGCTCTTAGAAACCTTTGAGAGTCCTGCGAGAGATGACATGTGGCGACTTCCGTCGAACTCTAGAAACACTTACAGAAACATTCAGGACTCATTTCAAATTCATGTGTAAGATGACATGTGGCAGTCTCCATTTACTTTAGCAACAAAACCTAGGGCTCACCAATCCTTACTCAAAAGTCATAGATGTTGACACTTGGAGGCTTCCGACAAGTTTTTTCCAGGGACACGTGGCGACTTCCATAGCTTCTTAAAAATGAATTACAAACTGTCCACTGTTGCCACTTGGTGCTTTCTGTGAGACTCTAAGAGAAGCTTATCAAAAGAAGGTTTGAAACTCATAGGAAGCCTAAAATGTAGACACTGACACTTGTTGCACTCTGCTAAGTTACAATGGGGCACGTGGCTAGTTTCACTGCTTTCAAACTTTTATTTGAAATTGTGTCTCGAAAGATGACACTTGGTAGTGTTCGCTGGATCCTGAGAGAAGCTTAGGAGAAACTTGAATTTGACGTCCATCGAGATGTCACTTGTTGCTTGGCACTTCTTTCCTATGGAGTCCATAGTTTTAATCCTGCGGAGTCTGTAGAAATGTATCTGCTGAGTCCCTTAGTGAAGAAGTTTGAAAAATAGAGAATTTGAATGCTCAGAACAACTTTTTGAGAAGGGAAGAGATAATTTTAGACATGCAGGACCAAAATAGCTCATAGGTTGTCCCAAAAAGGAGTGACATTTTTTGGGGACAATAGTAAGAACCTTAGTTTCTAATTCATTGTTTCTCTTGACTGCAATTTCTTCTACTCTCTTCTCCATTACCTGATTTCCTTGTCACTCAAAAGTATCAAACAAACAAGACCTACAAGATGGAAATATTACTAACTTTGATACCACTGTAATATCCCAAATGGGATATTTAATACAATCACTCAAAAATTATAAAATCCAAACTCAAGACTTATGGATTTAGACTCAAAACTATAATATTTTCCTAAAGACCACAAATGCATTAACATGCATACTTTTTATATAACATACTATAGACAAGATCATAACAATTGATCAACACAACACATAGTTATAATAACTCTTTCAATAATATAATTTCTATTTTCCAATACAAATAGATGAATTTCATATGATATTATTTGGGATAATATCCATCAACAACAATTACATAAAAGATAATACTATAAACAAATATGATATAAGAACCACACTTACAAACTTGGGATATCCAAAAACACACTTCTTCACACAAATACACTGAAGATCAAATCCACTGAAAGCCTAAAAATATTCACACAACTCCAAATGAAATTATACACACCACACACACTTGCAAACTGGAACACTGAATCTACAAATTAAAGCACCTTCACAATTCTTGAGTGGAATTATCCTACTGAACCAAAGGGGTTTCATCCTTTGGTCTAAGAAGCAATGGTTTTCATCTATTGATCTTAACCTCGATTGGGATTTCATCCAAGGAAGATGTGTAGTTGAACACAAGTTCAAACTTACAATAAAAAGGGGGTTTTATGATTTCAAAGATGTCTATTACAATAGAGAAGCATCCTCATATATAAAAGCATGAGAGAGAGAGAGGAAGGAGAATAGTGGAGAGAGAGAGAGAGAAATGCACCATATGCATAGTAACCCATGTGAAGGGTTGCCTTGGGATGCAAGTTAGTCAAAAGTAGATCACATGATGATCCATTGACTTGTATTTTTATCTCCCACTTTCCTATGTGCCTTCAAAGTGTCCTCACTCACACATGTGATCTAATCAGGTATAGTGTATCATGCCTTCCACTTCCCCAAATTCCTAGACAAGGTTAGTCACCCATGTGACTCCAACAATAGTGTCCCACCTTCACACACGTGAGCAATCAGGAATATTGCAGTCCTTGTCATCTTCTTCCATGTGATGTCAATGATTCACAGACAATATCTAATCACCTTTTGACTCTTTCAAAGGGTCTTCATATGTCCAGACACTATTCCACCAAAGTGTGGCACCTATACTATTCATCCTCATCTCTACTTAGCATATGAGCTTATAAAATATTAATATTTATATCACCAAGTGGAGTACTACACCCCACCTCTTCACATGCCTTAGATTTTCATTTGGATCATGCTACATCACTCCACAAGTCACCTCTTTATTACATCATCTTCTACATCACCTATCATGTCACTATGAATAGTGACATGTGAATGATGTTAGTGAATAGTACCTATGAATAATACCTTGTGAATGGTGACCTACACTAAAATTATCATATAACATCCAACTAATCCCATGATAATTAAATAGGTTAGTGATATTAAATCAATGTTATGTTTGAAAAATAGGGATATTACATATGTTGACGTTGTGGTTTGCACCCTTAGAAAGAAGGCTCAGCTTCTCTCTTCCACGCGGCACAATGGAGACATTCCTCTTTCTGTGGGCTTGGCAAAATCAAGGAATGAATCTCTAAGTATGGGCTAACTCCACATGATGCATTTTTGAGTTCCTTAACTAGTACTATTAATAATGGGGGGGGGGGGGGGTGAAAAGAGAGGAGGATATAACAAAAGCAGAACCTATCAAAAATGGTGATGCACCAAATGATCTAATCTACTCAAATTATATCAACACTTTACACTAACAGAGCGAACATATACTTCATCTAAACAAAAGACCAGACTACATGGGCACTTTAACAAGGGGCTTAATGGAGATACAAAGAAAAAGAACCTACCATAGGTGCTGCAGAAGCACACTGTCAGATAATTTCTCTTTTGTCTCTATGCTCCAACTTGGGCACTTCTTGTTAACCTATATAAATGATCTGGGATATACTAGATATGGTGTCGATCTATGAAAGCATCAAGATGAAATGACTAAACACAAAGTTGATACATAGACATATTTAGAAGTATATCACATTAGATGGAGGTAAAACATGTTCTTTTGATTAAAAGGTAAAATTTGGTAGGGCTTCACCTTACATAAGTGAGAGATCCTTTTTCCAGCTGAGAGGTTACAATATATAACATTAAGTTAAAGACTCCTGGTCTCCCAAAGAATAGGTGGCCCATACTATATTAAACACCTAGGAAAGAGGAATCAGTTCATGCTACTGTCATCCTTCCATAAATGGCCTAAAAGAACCATGATATAAATGTCATAGATATTGACTTTGCTTCTTAAACTGTATTAAATTTTCATACTGAAACATGGGTCACTTTGTTGTTTGAAAGACAAGGCCGCCTCTCTATGAAACTTATGTGATTGTCTGCTTATCAATGCTAAATGAAGAAAAATGGGCTATGTTATTGAATTCTTTCACTCCCTTTGATGACCAATTAGTGGGGACTACTTCATCTGCAGTAATAACTTCTCCTGTTGATGCCTTTTGTGCCATCTGGATTGCTCTATTCATTCTTATGCTACTTCTTATCTTTTCCTGGTAACTCAGCTCTCAGGGCTATCTTTCATCTCCTCCTGGCTCCTTTCTTAGTAGGTCGCTGAGTCTATCTTTGGGTCTTATGCCCTTTGAATTTCTTCAAGCTTGGGCTCATGAGTTATTTTAGCCGCTTGTCCCAAAGAACTTGTTCTTTGGCTTCTCTTCAATGGTTGAAGCATCCCATCAAAATTGACGTCTGTGGGCCTGTCACCATTTGAAAACCAACAACTATTTCACTATCTTGAATTTGACATCTACGGGCACGTCACTAGACATTTGAACCTCTAACGGCTAGTTCAACATGCTGAAGTTGACGTTCTCAGGCCCGTCATCATCTTTAGTAATTCCTTCAGCTTTTTGCAAAATGGACCTTCTCGAAGGGAAGGTGACCCTTCAGAAAAATGGAGAAGGTCCCTTTTGATAGCTGAGAGCCCTTATCAAGGGCACCTACCTTTCGGGTTCCTTCGGGTTCCCTTGTCTTTCAAATTCCTTTGGACATTTTGCCCAAAGGAAATGTGCCTTCAAAGTCTCGGCCTTCTCTTGGTAAATTTCTTCAGACAAAAGTTTGAAGGAAATCCTTCGGGCATTTTGTCTGAAAGAATTTACCTTTAGTTTCTCCATGGATTTTCTTTAGACAAAAGGTCTAAAGAAATCTTTTGTCTTGCCTTGTCACTTTTTTTGAAGGAAACTTCCCTTTTGGCCTTCTGCCTTGATCTCTTTCAAATGTGTTTTCTTCCCTTCGCAAGGGCACCTTGGGTCCAATGTTTTCCTTCAGAGATTGCTTGAATGGTCCCATTTATCACCTGTCTGCCCTATGCAAGGGCACTTCACCTTCAGAGCTTCTTGAAAGACTTGCGTCTCTTTGAAACTGGCCCATTCCTTTGCCAAAAAAAGCTTGTCCAAGGTAATTGCTTAAAGCAAAAAAAAGCCCCAGATCAACCTGAAAAACCTACAGGACTCAGATCACTCAGGTCTTTATAAGAACATGCCTATTACAAAGAGAAAAAACCACAATTGAAATAAGGTGAAGACATCAGAGACTGACTGCTTAGGATAGCAGGGAAAGAAAAGGGAGATCAATTTTTGACCTTCAGGACCAAAAATTGGTCAACAACATATGTCTTATTTTCTAAACTTTAGTGACATGTGCTCATATCCCTTGTATTGTGGCCCCTTGGCCTACTTTGTGTGCCTCATGTGTGTTGTATGCATATTTTTTTGTATGCATCATGGCTATGACACTTGTTTTTTGTTTGTTACACACTCTAGTTTTAGATGCCATGAGGGACCTCATGCATCTTCCCTTCTTACTTAGGTGCTATGATGAACATCATAACCCATCTTCTTAGGTAACTACTTAATTATTACTCAATTTTATTATTCATATACATTTTTATATCTATCTTGAGAACCTTGTGAATGTTAGATCTAACATACATCATACACTACAAACTTATGCTCATATTATCTTACATTTTGATGTTATATATGCATATTATATTGGTTTATTATGTAGATATCATATATGCTCTGGCCAATATAAATTTTGTAAAGCTTCTTATTTTAAGGTCAGTTCTTGCATAAGTTTAATAAATCCTCTAAAACGAGGGGGCATTCACATAGGTTTGTCATAGAGATCATG
Organism: Torreya grandis; assembly: GCA_037957365.1. Taxonomy (NCBI): domain Eukaryota; kingdom Viridiplantae; phylum Streptophyta; class Pinopsida; order Cupressales; family Taxaceae; genus Torreya; species Torreya grandis. The sequence continues at coordinate 7,574,951 of JARHVA010000009.1, read as the reverse complement.
CTATCTAAATGCACTCACACTATAGTTTTTAGCACATAGGTATATACTACAAAAAATAGTTTTAAAAAAGCATAGTGAAAAATAGTGACATAGGGATCAATTTTAATTGCATAAAAATCAGAACAGTTAAATATTAGCACCCAAATTGAGACACTAGCACCACATAGCACTATTGTCTAAGATATTGCGCTACTATCCAATAACTTCAATTTCAAAAAATTCTATATTGGCTAGAAAAGTACAATAGGTACAGTCTAAATTTGCACAAGTGTAGTTATAAATTACTAGTTTTGGCTTAGTTTAACTTAAATTCATACCATTTTATTTAGATTGAGGGCATCATGCATGACATAATCATTCTTATTTTAGTTTAGATGTTTATATATAGATTATTACAACTTAATCCAAAATTCATATACTTAGATATCAAATTTAGGGGCATGTGCACGACACATTATTTTTGTATGCTCACTTATACATCAATTGATTAGATGGAATGACAAACTCCATGCCATTATATACATTTTACATACCAAACACCATGTTCTAGGTTACATACCAGATTCATGGCTTACTCCATTTGTAGTGGTTGGCATTCCCAAGTGGCCTAGCATCACCTAATCTTTTTGAATGGTTATAGAGCTAACATACACAATTACACATCTCCAATTACATCACATAATTTTAATTTTAGATGCATCTACTATACATGGGTAGGCAATGATAGAGTCATAGTCTACTTGAGTTCTTGATCCACCTACATGAGAGGGTTGGACACACCATCGATCCAATCTAAGTGATTCACATGTCATGATCCACCAAAAATGGGTGGACAATGATGGAATTAAAATCAAATTGATTTATTGAGATACTCACACATGGGAATTGAACAAGCCATCAACTCAGTCCAAGTTATTCATCAATTGATCACTATCTACATGCACACACATAAGTTGGCATGATGTTTATGCATTGGTATGCATACTTAGTGAGGTGTATTCATTTATTTACTCTCTCTTATATCTTTACTCAATTTTGTCTTTTGATTTTGATATCTATTAAGTAATGACTTGTCTATGCACATTTCATTTATAAGATATACAATAGATCATACTTCATAGACTTAGATCTAAGTTCATGGGCTTCGCTTGTTAGACAAGTCCAAGTATGTTCTTTTTTCTTTATCGTAGTCATTTCGCTTTTTTAAATTTATAGAATAAAGAGGGGAAAATATAATCACCTAAAAATGACATTTGAGTGCTAAAAATGTTACTTGAGACCACCCATCCCTAACTTAATCCTAGACATATTTTAAGGTATAAGGATTTAGACATAGAATGATTGATAAATATTGAAAGCAAAACTAAAAGAGTGCAAAAATGAATAAGATTACCTTAATGGAAAGCAAACCACAAATAAGATAAGAGTTCTGATAAGTGAAAAAAATGTTAAATGGTGAAAAAACCCCACAATCTAGTATTAAGAAGCTTGTAAGGATGAAATTTAAGTACAATAACATATATAAGCTTAAGAGAAGAATGACCTTAAGTCAAGAGAGCATTAATGATGCAGGAACAAGACTTAGAATAATAAAAATAAGATGTGAATTGAGAGTGTGAGGAGTGAAGAGAGGAGAGATCTTTTATAGAGCAAGAAGAAAAGAATGAGAGTTACAAAGAATCTTATGATTACCTTACAAGCCTCTTTTGTGTGTACCATTTGTGACCTATTCCTTTAGAAAGTGGAGGGAAGCGTGTATGAAATGGGGTAAGGAGAGTTACATGTAAGTAACTCTAAATCAAAAAAGTGAATTAGGGAGGTGAGTGACACCTCATAAAGGTAAAAATAAAGTGTATTTATAAATACATATATAACTAAGACTTAGAAAAAACTTATAAACCTAGTAAGGACCCAAATAAGGGTAATTCTTTAACACTCCTATTAAACTTAATTTGAAGTTATAAAAATGGAGAGAACCTTTTACAAATAAAGAAGGGAGTTGAAATTACATAATACTCCTCCTTAATAGAAACTTCATTCAAGAAGAATTACAATAGTTTAGAGAAGAAATAAGAGAAGGTGCCACCAAAAATTGCAGGGATGAAAGTATGATCACCAAAAATCTCCAAGTATCATGTTCGAACAGTGTGGGCAATCCGCAATGGAACAAACACCATCAAGGAGTAACGATACGCAAACCTGTAGAATAAAAAAACTAATACCAACCTTTCAAATTAAGTAACTAATATACCAAAAATACAATCTACATACATAATGTAATAAAAATAGATATACAACTAGATAAATTTGAGTAAAGACAACTTTCATCATAAAATGCGTAAAACTACACAAAAAGAAGTTAGTCCAAAAAGCTCTAAACAAAGCATATATCCTATGCAATAAAAGTAATGAATGCAAAAAGATATTTAGATAATCAAAATAAAGACAAAAAAGATGTATCACTTACAAAATATATTCTGCATGAAAGTTTAGAACAATTATCGCAAGAAGACATCAAAGTCTCTAGAAAATTCATTTTTTAAAAATTCAAACAATTGTGCCCTTAAAGGTAAGAGATTTAATCATTTTCTAATGTAAAATATCGTACATGGATTTACCACAAGATTTATATGGGTGTAATTTCCAACATTTAGATATGCGATATCCATATTTTCCACAATTAATACAAGGTTTAACATGTTTAACCAAAACATTAGAAGTAGTATAATACAAAAAAGTTGCATTATAAGTCATTTGATGAGGAGGACAATAAGATTCTAAATTTGCAATAGAAGCAAGTGAATCATTAAAACTGAGACTTTTACAATTTGTATTAGGTTTAAGCAAAATATGTTCGAGTATACTAGTTGTGCACTTACTAAGTCTACCACCTGAGTAGCCCATAGTGTTCATGATTTTTAAGTTGGGGTTGGTAGAAATATTCAAAGGCATAGAAGTTATTGTAGAAGCATAATATTAGATTGTAAAGAGAGTTATTATGATGTGCAAAAGATTCAAAATTTACATTTAACGAATCAATATAATTTTTCATAGTCATCATTTTCTCATTAAAAGAGTTGTGCAAAGTAGTTAAAGTATCATTTTGACATATTTTTTGATGTTTAAAAGCAATAATCTTTACAATTTTAGAAGAAAAAGTGTAAGTATTTTTAAAAAGGCTAAAAATGGTAAATTTGAAAGACATTTTAAGAAAATTACATAAGTTTTAGGCTTGCCAAAAAACCAATAATGTGTAATATAAATTGGTGTGACAAAACTAAACTTTAAATTAGCTTGTAAATGTAAGTTCACACCGAAATACTAATTGTTTTGAAAAGAACATTTAATTTTAAAAAAAATGAAATAATAAAAAAAAACTTTATTTAAAAATTATGGAAAATGCATTAAAAATAAACAAAATATTCTTTTAATAAGTTTGTTTTGTGTTTATTTTAACACAAAATCAAAAAGAACTTTCGTGTATTTATAAAAACATTAACGAGTGGCAAAATAAAATTACATTTAATATAATGTAAATTAATTCTTTCTGATTTTCTAGGAGAAAATGTAAAAAAACTGAGCACTATTATTAAGAAATTTAGTTGAATTGAGTAACAATTGGATTGTACATTACATAATATAAACTTACATAATATAAATTAGTGTTGTAGAATGGTTTTAGTACCTGCCATTGTATTAGGGTTTTAAGGTTTCTCATCGTTTTATCTATTTTATGTGTTCGTGGTAGTAATCATAGAAGAGGAGAGCTTGGCCCCAGTCATGACAAAATTTAAGATGCAGTTGGGGCTTTTTGTGGAGGACCGTAGACTAAAACATAATTGGTTTTTTTTTAAAGTTTATATCGCTAATAGTGTTTTCAAAATGCAAGCCTCAATCGATTCATCTGTACTTTCTTTTTTAGTACTGTATATAACAATGATGAAGGTTCTTAGAGCGAGACAAGAAGTCTTCCAACTATTGAACCGTGTTCCAACCTTACAAAAATCAGGTAATAAATAACTGTAACATGATCAAGATGAGGAAGAGTTTGAAATAAATAATATTTTTTTTGGCTTATCCTTTATGTCCTAAAAGTGTGATTATTTAGGGCTCGTTTTTTGCAATACATATGCTAAGATCATTTACACAAGAAAATTATATGTATTTTTATTATATAATATAAATTTTGAAAATACTTTACTAAGATCAAGCCCAGACTTATTAGGGCGCACCAAAAAAAGGAACCTAAAGAATCTTTTTTTTTTGGTGTTTCATTTTTTAAAAAAATGGATTACTCACAACTTCTAATAAAAGTGAAAGATTTATTTTATTTTATTTTTAAAGGAAAAAAATATTAATGCATATAAAAACTATCTTTCGTGGAGTGTATAAAAAGAAAAAAGGCATATGCATTTAAATACACGGTTGAAATTGGAGTCAGAAAACAAAAGGCGTTTAGTTAAAAAGGAACACCAGAGAAAAAAGGCGCTAAGTACATATATAGAGCTTAAAAAAAATAAAATGTTGATCATTTTTTTTTTTTTTTTTGGTGTTTGACAAAAGAATAAAAATAAAGAGAAAAAAATAAACAACAGAGAGCTAATACAATTTAAATGAAATAATTTAATTGATAAAGTTGTTTGTATTAACAATTTGTAAAGTAATAAAAATACTTGAAAGGAGTTTTTGTTAAAAAAGAATTCATGGTGAAAAGAAAAAAGCTCCATACTAACTACCTGAAATTACACGCTCACAAGAAAGATCCAAAAAAATTTAATGGACAGCAAGGGTGAAGTCCTTGCAAAAAATCCGAAATATTTTCTAAGATGCTGCACACAAAATGTCAAAAAGATGAACTTAGTTTTGATACTATATTAGGATTTAGACCAAGAACAATTGATAAACTTTGAAAGCAAAATCAAAAGTGAGAAAATAAATAAGATTACCTTAATGAAGAGCAAACCACAAATGAGATAAGAGTTTTGATAAGTGGGAAAAACCATTGAACGGTGAAAAACCTTTGCAATAAAGTATTAAGAAGCTTGCAAATATGAAATCCAAGTACAATCGCATATAGAATCGTAAAAGAGGAATGGCCTTAGGTCAAGAGAGCATCAACGATGCAAGAGAAAGACTTAGAACAACAAGATTAAGATATGTGTTGAGAGTGTGAGGAACGAGGAGAGGATGACTTTTTTATAGAGCAAGAAGAAAAGAATAAGAATTATAAGAAATCTCATCAATACCTTACAAGTCTCCTTTATGTGTGCCAATTATGACTTATTCCCTTACAAAGTGGAGGGAAGTGTGTGTCAAGTGGGGGAAGGAGAGTTACATGCAAGTAACTCTAAAACTAACAAGTGGATTAAGGAGGGACTGACACTTCATAAAAGTAAGAATAAAGTGTATTTATAAATACAATAAATACACACATAACTAAGACTTAAGAAAAATTTATAAACTTAAGAAGGATTTAAATAATGTTAATTCTCCAATATAGGGCCTATTTAGACACTTATTTAGCCTTCATGTGGTCTACACACATCCCTATACATCCCTAAAGCACTCTTAGACCCTCACTTTAATATCATGGCCCTTAGTGCCTCAAGTTCTACCACCTGAACATTAGCGCTATAATTTGGACAGTAGCATCCCATAGTGCCAGTGTCTCAATTTTGGCACTATTGTCATTTTCTCTCCTTTTGTTACCCACACATATCTTTTCAAATGAGCAACTATCCAAGGTCAATCTAAATCTTTTTAAGACTTGTATAAGCATATATATATATATATATATATATATGACTTTTAGCCCTTTATCCACTAAATGTAAATTAGATGCAAATTACACAAATACACTTGGAATAAGTCGTGCACAATCAAGGTTATCAGTCCTTATTTTTCCCTACTTCTGCATACAACTATCTACAACATTCTTAAGATTAGATTAATCATTTTTTTAGTTTCAAGCACATTCAAAGCACTCAAACATTCATACTAGTTTCACTTTCACTTGCACTGGCATTTAGGTGGGGAGAGTTACATCAAGCTTGATTTCTCTTCAGAGTGTTGGTATGTAGGGAACTTTCATCACAACGAGGTGTTGAGAATGTCCAACCTACCCCATTAAAAAACACACTTTACTAATTGTGCCAACTGAATATCCTAGAAACATGGAGGTTTAGGGTCTGCATATAAAATTAGTCAAAATACGTCATCTATAAAGATATAGAACTTGTGCACATAATAATAAGCCTAGCAGACCAGACACAGATGCACCTAGAAGCTCAGAATAATTTTTCACAAAGAACATTAGCTCCAAAATAAAGAAACTAAAACCACATAGAGTTACTAATAAATTAGGGTGTTATTGTCCAAGAAGGGATTTGATACTTGAACAATGTCTGCAACACTCAGATCACATCTGTCCTAGTTTGTAGCCTCCAAATCTTTTATTCTAGTCAATTTCTAGCTAAATACTTGTTTACATTATTTATTTTTATTTTTACAATGTCAAACTAGGTCAATTTTGTTACAAACTAGTGGTTATATTTATTGCATATTTCTACTCTGATTTATTATACTCGGTTTTTTAACAACCTAGCGTTTAAACTCTATAACTCTAAAAAGTTAAATCAACAAGGTACAAGACGAGAAGTTACTAATCAATTTCAAGAAGTGTACCTTATTGAAGATATAATTGATATATTTGGGATTTGTCTATGTGAGAGATAAGTACATCCAATCATATTCTACCATTACCCTTTAAAGGATCTTTGTCTATGTGAGATAGGTATATCTGAGTCCAAGAATCATCCATTAGGGATACGTCAAAATCTGCTTCCAAATCACAATCAAACTTGTCTAATTTCACATCAAGGTCAAGATAATCAACCCATATTTCCAATACCAAACCATCATTGGCCCACCCATCTTTGATGAAGGACCCATATTTGATGAGCCAATCATTAATGAACCATCACTTTTCCCATCACCCATCATTGGTCAAATCATTGTGACCAACCTATCTTTGAATAGCCACCCTTCTTTACCGAACTACTAGTACTTGATGAAACCATATTTGACAACACCATCCTTGGTCTATCACCCCATCCCCAATCACATATTGAACCATCCAACTCCCTACACCACATGCCCCAAGTGACAATTGTACTTGTAGACAACCAACATCAAAACACCTTCCATGTAGATAAGCTCATCCTAAATAACAAATCAATATTAGAATCAGATCCAACATCAACATCAACATCCTATCAGTTCAATAAGATGTTATTTATTAGATCCAAATTTATTATAGAATAAAAAATATACAAAAACAATCAAACATGGTTACATGGAGTCAACTCCATGACTTGTTTCCAAAGTAGTGAGTATCTTATCACAAGCATAATCCTCAAAAGCATGAATTACAATGGGAAAGGTCTTGGTCTCCATGACTAGGGAATTATCTAGCACATCCATGTACGTGCACATAAATTTTCTCATGACATCGGCTTCAAACCATTTACAAATTCACGTAAATATGTTCATGACACTTCCACAATTTTTTAGGAAGCCTCATCCAACATTGAAATAGGCTTCATTAATAGTCCCTACAAGGACCTTACTATAACCCATCCTCTTATTAATATCATCCATCCTTTCTACCATTTTAAAATTTAGTCTCCCACACCAGTTGATTAGGACTGGCAAAATCAATTACCATCAACCTTCTTCCATAACAATCAAACAATGGTAAAATTCATGATTGACATCCAGCCAAAAGAGCATAATATTGCATCAATACATCCTAGGAAACAAGTGTTTCTCAATAAAAATACAAATTAATATCCCCTAGTGAAACATTGTTTGAGGCACTATAGAACAATCAAATTCAAAATATTAGAAATCGAGAAGAAAAGTCCTGTAGTGAAACCTTATTTGAGGCACTATGGGATAATCAAAATCAAAATCCAGAAATTCAAAACTTTAAGTCCCTTAATGAAAACCTCTATGGGGTGCTATTGGATCAAAATCAAAATTAGAATCACAAAAATTAAAGAATCAATCTCTCTCCTATCAGAGTGAGCCATAATCAATGATCAGACTAGATAGGGTTGAATGCACAGAGCTGAATTTGTATGGAGTAGTGAAATATGAATAACAACTTAAAAATTAAGAAGCTTGTCTTCACAATGAAAAATTATAATAATATTTATTAGCTAAAAATTACATAGGAAGGTACATTATATAGTGAGGTATTAGGTCACCCAAAAAAATAATTAACTCAATTCATAATTAAAAAAGGACTTAAAGTATATTTCCCTTAATGACCTATTATTAACCTAAGAAATTAATTAGAATATGTAGATAAAACCACATAGTGTGAAAAATCATACACAAACACTCCCTTAAGCATAACTTAGGTGGGTAGTAGAATTGGATCCCAACATAGAGATTTGATGAGGTACCTAAGTACATAGAGATGATCTCTTAAAATAGGATTAAATCAAAGCTGCCAGAACTCCAAGAAGAGCCTGCAAATGAAGATACTTGTTCTCAGTGAAGGGTTTGATAATTATATCAATAATTTGTTCCATTGTCTGGATGTAGTGAAGATCAACAACTTGCTCATGGATGAGTTACTGAATTAAATGTATGTGAATCTCAATATGCTTGGTCTATTTATAGATGATTGAATTCTTATAGATTTATATTGTGCTTTGGTTGTCACAGAAGATGACTATTGGTCATCAAAATTGGATGCCAAATTTAGTGAAAATTCACTAAAGCTAAATAGTCTTATTATCAATATTAACAAATCCTATGCATTCTAATTCAATAGAATATAAAATAATATCATCTTGATTTTTATTTGTCCAACTAATCAAACCTAAACCAAAGGATAAATTGTATTCTAAAGTAGACTTATGATTTTGAATATCAATAGCTTAATCTAAATCTGTATAACCAATCAAGTCGATGTCGATGTCTGATCTATAGTGAATTATAAAACTATGAATACCCATAATTTAGTGGTGAATTAACTTAATTGATTTCTATTACAACTCATGTGGTTCCTGCATAAATCTAGAGACCATGCCCATTCCATATGAAATATCAGGTATAGTGTGCATAAGGTAGATGAGACTACCAACAAGTTGTCAATATGAGGTAGCATCAACTAAAAGAGATGATAAATTAGGCTCAAGCTTTACACTGTATAGAAAATGAGTCATATCTAACTTAAAATCATCCATTTTAAACCATGCAAGTAAATCTAGAGCATACTTAGATTGTTTAATATTGATTCTAGAGTCAGATTAAGAAATTTTAATCCTAAGAAAGTAATGCCACATGCCTAAGTTAGTCATTAAGAACCTTTTAGACAAATTAGTTTTCAATATTATGATGATGGATGATGAACTCTCTGTGATCAATAGGTCATCCACATATAGAACCAAAATCAACAGTGAATCATCCTATCGTAAAATATAGATTTTTAGATCAGAATGACATAATATAGATTTTTAGATCATAATGACATAATATAGATTTTTAGATCAGAATGACATCTGATGAACCCAACTGAAAGAAGAAATGAGTCCATCTTGGTATACCAAAACCAAAAACCTTATTTAAGGCCATAGATATATTTTTGAAGTTTATAAACTAAGGATGAATCTTACATAAATCTTTATGTTTGTTCCATGTATATTTACTCTTTTAGGTCACCATGAAGAAATGCACTCTTCATATTCATCTAATCAATATCCCAGTGATGTGTTTTGGCAATGGCAAGAGTGAATCAGATTGATTTCATTTTGACAAATGAGGTGAACATCTTAGTATAGTGAATGCTAGGTACCTAATAAAAATCTTTTGCTACCAAACATGCTTTGAACTTGTCTATGGACCCATCTACTACAAATTTTGTTCAGTAGATCCACCTACATTGAATAAGCTTTCTTTCATTAAGAAGAGGAAATAAATACCAAGTGTTGTTCCTCAACAAGGAACCATACTTCTCTTCCATATAAGTATCTCACTCTGGAGAACTTGAGGTATCATGAAATGATTGTGGGTTAGAATAAGACACAATGAAAGCATGTAGGGCATTCTAGAATTGTCAACAAGATTATCTGATATCTGATGGACCTCTAACCCATTGGACAACACTTTACAGTGTCTGTCTAGCCTAAAAAGGACTAGTGCTCATAGAATTAGGAGGATATTCCTAATCCTTTGAAGATAATCTAAGAGGAGGAAGTGAGTTCTTATCATTGCTCTCATCATTAAAACTAAAATAAGAATCTGGATCATCAAGAAGCTACTCAAATAGATCTAAATCATCATAACTATTATCAAATCCTAGCATATCCAAGGAAGAGGGAGAAGTGTAGAGTGTGGATTCTAGAGGACTCTCTTGAAAATGAACACTTCTCTCAATGAAAAACTCATGTGTTACATTTGGATTTCTCATTAATTACATTTAATTGAATATCTGTAGATTTTTGTGGTTGGTAATTTGATTTGATTATTATTAACTAAGTTGTAAGTCATATGTTTTAGATTAAGGTAAAAGCAGGTTTTGAAGGGGCCGCAAAACCCTTAACTAAGTTGTAAGTCATATGTTATTATGGGATAGTTGTATGTTGCTTTGATTTCATGATTTCATTGCTATGAATTAGTTGTATTTTATATTCTTACATTATGATCATGTTAATTTGTTATCATAACAGTATTTTATGACATATGTCATGATGCTATAGACTACTTTTCTTCTTATCATGAGTTTGATGTAGGAGAGATTCATCCCTCAAAGCATTATGGAGGGAGAATATCATTAGAGAGGATGACATAGATGGAGGTGTTTGAGGACGACAAAGGAATGACTAAAACCCATGCACACATTACATTAGATGGCACTCATTATATACATAGTTTGAATTGTTAGAGTTAGTACATTTTGATGATTATTTATATTTAGATAATTATTTATGCATATATTTTTTAGTTTATTGTTAATGTGGAATTAATCTCTTGTGATTGCATTGTAATTGTTATCAGCAGATTTGATGTATAATGTTACTTTGTATTTATGTCAATATTATTAATAGTTTTTGAAAATATAGATTTACATGAATATTATTTGAATCTATTGTATGTAGACTAACCATCATGTCTTAGTAATGTTTGAGAAATTTAGTCGATTATCTTTATGATATCAAAAAATACCATTATGTGGCTTAACACCTTAATACATAAAGATAACAAAAGACATAGATAATCAATGTAACACAGTAATAACATAACAATTATGTTGCTATAATAACCATCGTGTTTTGATATAATATTCATTGATTTACCATTTCAGATTAAAAGAATATTATTGACTTTATATTAGTCATATTGTCCTTAAGTTGTGATGATTGTTTACCTAGACTAATTTAGCAACAAATAAAGCAATTGTGTTATACTTAACAATAGTAGTGGATTTTTATAATTAGGAAATAAAACAGAGGAAAAAATGCTTTGGGGTGAATTAGAATAAAGCAATGATTATGGAAGCTTTGAGAAAAAATAGAAAAACGCAAAAAAAAAACATAAAAAGAAAAAAAATGAGCTTTAAAAAAGGGAGGGGGGAAGAAAAAGGGAAGTCATGCAAGGGAAAAAAAGGGAAAGAAAGAGTGGGGTGACGTATAAAGATGAGAGGAAAAGTGGAGAAGAGAAGGGCAACACGTGGAAGAGAAGTGAAACCAAACCAAATAAAGTTTGTCCGAATCATTCTGTTTCAGTGTTGGATGTTTTTGCCAGGTAGGTGAAATTATTAAATTTCGTGTGGAGTTTTCCAAAATTATGTGTATATAAGTGTCTATGTATTTCATGATATCGAGGTTCATTTAGATCTATATGTATAAAAATATTCAAAATAGCAAAATGCATGTATTTGATACTCAAAATCCCAATCTCAACAATAAAATCAATGCAATATATAAATGGTCTACCATAATTATTTAGAAGATAAATATTTTGTGTTGGGAACTTTATAAAATCCCATTAATGGTGAAATCGATCGGATGAAACTTTGCTTAGCTAAATAAACCTTTGGAGAATTTATAGGAACATTATTTTAATTCAACATACATATATTTTATACAATGAGACATATATATACACTGGTGGATAGAGTCTATAGCGAACAATGTGAAGTCAATAATATATATTTAGAATAATGATACGAGGTTCATATGTATGTAAAATATCAAACCGTGTAGGATATATTTGCATTTTTAGCATATGTATTTTAGATGGTGCAGATGAATAGAAAAGGACTGTGTGCTTTGACATTTAAAAAAGTGATATGTATAAGTAATAACTGAAATTATTTTTATTCAATCTATACAAAAATATATGACTGTAATATAGAGATTTGAGTATAATATTATTCATATATAGCGAATTATGTATATAATGTATAGTGAATCTATATATAATGAATAAGAAACTCAATATGATGTATAACGAACTATATAAGTATGAACATACTTCTTGCAAGATGGAATAACATCATGGAAAACCTATGCATCTAGTTTCATGTCACATGCGATGATAATAAAAATGTTATAAGGTTGGATTTGGTGTATTCTAATATTTCTGGTCCAATCTCACCCAGGATTGGTCAACTTACTAACTTGCAAAATCTAGATCTCTATAATAGTCTATTTAAAGGAACTATACTTGATAGCTAAGGGAACTTTAAAAAAAAACTAAAGAAGCTTGATATGTCTCTCAACAAATTGATAGGAAAAATACCAACCTCTCTTACCTAGTTATTTAACCTTCACTTCTTGAATTTGTCATACAACCAACTCAGTGGCCCAATTCCCATAGGCAGATTCTTTTAGATCTTTAGAATTACCAAGGGTGTACTATGTTTAATTGGTTATTTGAAGAGTACCTTTGTTACCTCTAAGCCTACCATTGCTATAATAATTGACCATGTATTTTGCATGATCCTTTGTTCTTAAAAGAGACCTCCCCAAGCAAAGCTTGTACGACTCCTTGTAGCACTTTCATTCTTAAATTTCAATCCGTTGACAAGGGATTATGGGATCTTAAATCTAAAACAAATGTTATCTCCCCAAAAATAAATTATTTGAATATGGATCTCAAGTGACTCATAGTGGAGAAGCCTCAAAAACCTTAGTCTAAAGTCTTGGCTCCCAATAAAAGTAATAAATAGGTGGTTACTCAAGACTATGTGAATTTGCCAATTAAAACCATGGATTATATAAGTCTAAACTATGTGAGTGTTTTTATATTAAATTGGAGGTTGATTTGATTTAATAAGAGTATAATATGGATATAAATTGTCTATTGACTATAACACTTGGTTATTAATATTTCGAGAGTAATAATATATTATAATAAATTGTTAATTTATTTTGTGAATAGGGAAGTTATAATGGTTGTTGAAATCATATGAAGTCTTTGATTAAAATTATAGATGACTATTGGCATTTACATACAGTATTTATATATTATTTGAAAACTTGTATATGGTATATAATATGAGTATATTAATATGTATAAGTGCATATACATATATAGTAGATATTAGTGCATTGAGATGTGTGCTTGTATTTATAGTTTTATTGATTGTTAAAAACTAAGTCATAGATTTCTGAAGGAGTGGACACTATCTATATATGCACACAACGTCCTAAAAATATAACAAGTTATTTAAATGAAAGATTATTTTATCATGAGAATTATGACTTTATTTATTATAACTGACTAATGAAATTGAGTAGTGTGTACATAAAATAATGGACTATGATATTAGTGTTTGTCATAAAATTTATTGTATTTGTATCTACTTATGAAAATTAAAAATATGCAGTTTAATATATATTATACTTGGTTGGTATAAACTATACTTGTTATGCTTATTATTTATGTGATAAATAATATAGTGAAGATTCATTTATATGCTTGACGGACCAAATGTATATATTTTGATTATTCATGTATTTAACATATTTTATGCCTGCTAGTAAGAAGTTATTTGTATGAATCTATTGGTTATATTCATGTTAATTAAATCTCATATTGATGGTACTCAGTAAGTAGTGAGATGGACTTCACTAACTTACTAATATCACCAATATCAGATGAAGGTAATCCGATCACGTGGTGTGTATGAATTTAACTAATCTTAGAGATTAATAACTATTAAAAACTTTGATCAAAGTAATATTTATTTAGACATTGTCAATTCATATGTATGATTTACATGTTAGTGTGATATCATGTTAATTTTTTTTTTTATAGTACACATCATGTATTAAAATTCTTACAACACACAGGTACTATTTTATCTCGCTAGATTCTCGCACCATCACTATGTACTCATCCATGAAGGGAAGGTCATTCCCTGATGGGTGATTATGTAGGGCATCGATGGTCTGTAGTTGGTGTAGAAAATAACTCGAATGATGCTCTACCTCCCCATAATAATACTTATTGGAGACTACACTTAAGATTGTCATAAACACCAGAGTTTGAAAAACTCATGCTCCGTAAAGACTTGTATCTTATATTGTATTTGTTATTATTAAAACATTATCTATAATGAGATATAATTATTTACTCATTATATATTGATAGTAGTGGTTTTATGTTTGCACCATCCATGGTTGAAAATTTGTAATTACTTTCTATATTCAGTTATGTTTTGTTTCATCTGATGATAGTGATCAGTGATAGATATATGTTACATGCTTATTTACAAGTTAACATATTTAGAGTGTTTTATTTGGATCATTACTTAGATTCTCATGGTGAAATCTAATAAAAGAATACATTGATTGAATTTTTAAAAAATTACGTTGTTCTAAATCAAGCTTAATGGAGATGTTACATGTGATATCAGAGCTATGGCTTAAAATCTAAGACTTGATGAGTCCAATAATATTTTGTATTCTTTTATTTATCAGAAAGGAGAATAGGTAAAGCTAAAGTATCTAGTGAGGGTCCTTCAAATTTCAATGATAATAACCCTTCATTTGATCCTAATCAATTTTCAGCTGAGCAAGTAACAAATTTGGATCAAATTCTTGAAGCCATGAACGAAATTAGTGACCAAATTTTAGCTTTAGAACAAGAGATTCATGGCCCTGAAGAGGAAGTAAACTAATATTTTTTGAAAGAGTATACCATTGACTAGGAAAAACCTTAGGATACGAGAGCATATGTAGTTGTGGAATTGGCTAGAGATATGAAAAATGTGAATCCACCTAAGTTCAATGGAACCATTTTGGATGATGAAGTTGAAGAATGGTTGACTGATATGGAGAAGTATTTAAAGATTTCGAATTACTCTGAGGTCACTAAAATAGTTTGAAGAGCATACCAATTGGTTGGTGAAGCAGCTATGTGGTGGGCCAACAATAAGTTGAAAATGAATCTCAACTTGACAACCAATACATGGGAGAAATTTGTGAGATTGTTCAGATCATGGTGGATTTCACAGTTATACTTTGAATAGAAGATTACATATTTATATAATTTAAACTAAGGACATATATCGAATCAATGAATGAGTACTGGGGGCAATTCACCAAAATTTTGATGTACCTCAGTATCAGGGATATGAGAGGTTAAAAATTAGGAAGTTCATTATGGAATTAAAACTCTCGATCGATGGAGAGGTGGATGTTCATAGACCATCTACCATGGACCAGGTCTTTGAGAAGGTAGTAAAGTAAGAATAGAAGTTGAAATCTATTTCTTAGGCAAGGGACAAGTTTAAAAAAAAGTTTATAAGTTCTAAACAAACTTTTAAAAAGAAGAACTGGAAGTAGAGGAGTGGAGACTCTAATAGTCAGTTCAAAAATTAGAATGCTAGATTTAACAATGGTGTAAGTAACAAGAAATCAGGTAATGGTTTCAAAGTTGGTTTCAAGGGAAAACAATAGTTTGATAGGAAAAGACCACCTAAAAATTGCTTCATTTATGTAGGTGACCATTAAGATCGTGAGTGTACCTAAGATAATATGAAGAACAAAGGTTCTACTCCTCAACAGAGAACTTTTCAATAATGTATTCATATGGTAGTTGATAATCGACAAGCCAAATTCCAATCTTTACCCATATGACTATTAAGTATTTTATTTGAATATCCAGTTTCATTTTGATAGATACATGGGCTAAAAAATGTTTTATAGCCCTTAAAATTTTAAATAAGTTATCTAAAATAGTTGGAGGAATGGAAAATGCATGGTCAGTATAATATGATAA
Organism: Torreya grandis; assembly: GCA_037957365.1. NCBI lineage: Eukaryota > Viridiplantae > Streptophyta > Pinopsida > Cupressales > Taxaceae > Torreya > Torreya grandis. The sequence continues at coordinate 7,558,646 of JARHVA010000009.1, read as the reverse complement.
TGATTCAAAAGTCAAGGTTGAAAAGTGTTTAGTTGAAGTAGAGATTAGGTTGCCCAAATTCACCATAGTAGTAGATATTTATACAACACCATTAGGGTTATATGATGTGATATTAGGAGTCAACTAGATTCCTAAGTATGAGGCCAAGGTTGACTATTACTCGAAGAAGGTTGAGTGTCTAGATAATTTTGGAAATCAAAGACAAATTTGAGGTGAGAAAAGAGAGTTGAGGCTTAGGTAGATTTATACAATGCAACTCAAGAAGGCTCAAAGAAAAGGATGCCAATCATTTATTTTCAAAATAAATGAAATAGAGGAATCTAAGAAACCATCCATTGAAAATTATCTATTTCTTACAAATTTTCATGGTGTTTCTTGATGAATTACCAGGATTAACCCCCAAACATGAATTTAATTTTTCTATTGATATCATACCTAGATCGAAACCATAGTCTAAAACACCATATAGGATGATAACCAATAAATTAGTTGAATTAAAGGCTCAACTCCAAAAATTATTGTCAAAAAGGTTGATCAAGCCAAGTGTATCACCATAGGTTGCACCAGTTGTCTTTGTAAGAAGGATTGTAATCATTGGCTTTACATAGATTATAGAATGTTGAATAAGGCAACTATCAAAAATAAATATCAACTACCTCATATAAATGATATTTTCGATTAGATGCGAGGAAAAATGGTTTTTTATAAGATTTATCTTAGAGAAGGATAGTATCGGCTGAGGATAAGGGATGAGGATATGCCAAAGACAATGTTTAAAACTTGATATGGGCACTATGAGTTTACAATGTTACTATTTAGGTTGATAAATATTCTGACAATGTTTATGAATCTCATGAACAATATGTTTAGATGTTATCTAGATCATTTTATTTTAGTATTTTTTGATGACATTCTTATATACTCTAATAATGAAGAGGAGCATCTTCAACATTCAGAACTGGTTCTGCAATGGTTGTGAAAGCACAAGTTGTATGGAAAGTTGTCTAAGTATGCATTTTTATAGTAGAAAATGAAGTATCTAGGACATATTATCTCTGTGAATGGTATTTCAATAGATCTGGAAAAGATAATTGCCATTATGAATTGAACAACACTAAATAATGTCCACAAGGTAAGAATTTTCATGGGGTTAGCAGGTTATTAAAGGAAGTTTAGTCTAAATTTTTCTAAGATAGCTAATCTAATTACCTTTTTGCAGTGTAAGAACCAAGGTTTTATCTAGTTAGATAAGTGTGAAGTAGATTTTCAAGAATTAAAAAGAAGGCTTACTTTAGCACCAATGTAAAGAGTTCATGACCCCAATGGTCAATTTTTAGTGATCACAGATGCATTAGGGGATAAACTTGAAAGAGTCCTTATGAAGGATGACACATTGGTAGTTTATGAATCAATGAAGCTAAATATTTATGAGGTTAACTATACCTCTCATGACCTATAAATTGTATCAATTGTGCATGCTTTGCAAGTATAGAGGCATCATTTATTGGGAAAATTATTTAAGCTTAATGCAGATAACTTGGGATGCAAGAACATCTTCACCCAATTAAATTTTAATGCTCATCAGAGATGTTGGTTAGTGTTCTTGTCTGACTATAAATTCTATATCAATTATATCAAAGACAAAGAAAATAGAGTAGTTGATGCCCTAAGTTGTAGGATGTACACAGTAACCATTATTACTATCAAGAGTAGTTTCAGGGGTTGAGTGACCGAATTCTCGCCAGGAGATGAATTCAATTATCAAGTCAATAAAGAGTTATCTAAGAGTGCTCAAAATCCTAAATATAAAGGATGCAGATTAGATAATGATGGTCTTTTACAATATAATATAAGGATGTATGTGCCAGATTGAGATAATCTGAGGAGCAAAGTGCTAAAATAACTACACAATACCCCATATTTAGGATATCTATGAGTAACTAAAATCATGGTAGAGCTTAGACCACTTTATTTTTGGAAGGGAATTAAAAAATACATAGTGGACTTTATGTCACATTGTTTGGAATGTCAGTGACTGAAAGTTGAACATGTGCATCTGACTAGATTGTTATATCCACATGACATACCATAATAGAAGTGACAAGTGATCAACATGGAATTTGTCCAAGGGTTACCACTGTCATGAAATAGGTATGGCTTGATCTTGGTAGTAGTTGACAAACTAACCAAGGTAGCTCATTTTATACTAGACAATTTGATAGGTGATGCACCTATTATCATTTGAAATGTGCATTCATAGATGCTCCATGATGTGGGAGGCTTTATGGTGGGGTGTCAGGGGTGGATGTCCTATGCAAGGCATGGGAGGATTTGGTGATGGGTGTGAAAGTATTATAGCATAGTTATGTGCATGAGCATTGGTTGTCTTGATGAAATGATGGAAATGTCCCCAAGGTGTGGGACCCTTATGCTCCTTGGGATGAGTATTTGGAGTAGGCTAGATTTTTTCTATTCTACGTACACCTAGTTTAATAATGGTGTGCAGACCTAAAGAGTAAAAAAGTAATCTATCACTATTATAAACCTAATAATTTGTTGAGGAAAAGGGAGGGATAAGGTAAGAGAGTGCATAAAGCAAAAAATGATGCACCTAGAATAGAGTGAGAGCTCCTACTGCCTTAAACACAATGCAAGCACTTGGGAATAAGGCAATATCACATAGTTTTCACCAAGTCACTCTACGTGCATGAGTACTTCACATAGAGGCATGGTAACATAGTTATATGATGATAAGGATGATAGATGATCCACAAAAATCACCAACATAGACCCAATTGCACACATAATACGACCAACAAGTAAGCTCCAAATTCAATGAGGAGGTATAGGGGATGAGTGATTAAAGAGAGGGGTGAACATTACCCATAAATAGAAATCAACAAACACAAAGAGCACACAGGTCATCAGAATAACAAAAAGAGGTAAACTTAATTCTTATTAGCATGCAAGGATTTAGCCAATACAAATGATCATGGAGGGAAAATTTCTATAGCATGATGCTACTAAAAATATGTTGACCCTTTTTACAATAGAACTAGGATTTTATAGAATATTAAGCCAATTTTGTAATAAATGCACCATTTAGGTGACGGGAAAAGTATTTAATGGATTTACAGTGCTACGACCATGATTCTCAAAGTTTGTCCAATGATTGGACCTATGTTGATAATAGGATTGCTTTTGGATACATGTGTGTTGGAAACTATAATATTCCCCTGTCAATGTGAGAGGATGGCATATACTCAAGCTCTGAGGTTAAATAGCTACTTTTGCATTAAATTATTTGACAGTGCCTTGAGATTTCATCAACCACCTCCAAGGATCTTCATTAATTCTACGAACCTCTTGACACATAACACTTCAATGAACTCTCAGGGAAGCTATTTGATTTTTATAGATAGAAGTGGTGCAGGTGTGACATATGTATGGTTGGTGCTTGCTCTGGGTAGATGAAAACTTCTTTATGTTTAAGTGAGTGTAGGGAAACCATATGGTGATAGAAAAATAAAGGCTATTGGCTACATATTTTAAGTGTGTAGATGTGAGATCTTGCGTGCAGGTGCAGAGCCATGTTGGATGGGCATGAAGAAGCTTTTAAGGTAGAGTGCACACCAAGATGAAGATTCTGGACGTATTAGAGTATTCCCATAACCAATTCTTGCACCATCCCTTTCACTTGGTTATTTTAGAGTCAGGGACTCACAATCTAAATCTTTGGGTGCCTTTTGACCTATGCACCACAAAACCTTGCACAAATATATGTGTTGATATTTGTTATGCTAGCATGAATCATTATTGCCCTGATATGCAGATTTGTGCCTCTAGTTTGGGCTCAGGCATAGATAAGAAGTGTCTACATTTATTATACCTGAAACACTTGGGACCTCACAACTACTCTAACCTTTTATATGATCCTAGGAAGTCTTACACTGACCATGGAGTGACTTAGAAAGTCAACACTTTTGATAATCTTTACAAGCTGCTTGCCTGCTAAGTGGAGACCTAGTAGCCTTTGAGTAATTCATTGGGCATGAAGTCTTTATAACTTACAAATCCTTCACTTGTGAATGCAACATCTAAGCACCTAGGCCTTTGATTGAGCTGAGGTTCACCTTGAAAAATAGAGAATTATGCCAAGGCACTTAGAGGAAAGAAACTAAGCTAAGAAACACTATGTATTAGCGCTTGGAGGGATTAAAAGTAATCTAAAACATGGGAATGCAAGGTGTGATTTTAGGGAAACAAAAGTAACCACTCTACTTATTTATAATTATATACAAAGAGTTAATGGATGTATTACTTGAAATGAATCCAATTGACTGGGATAAGTAACTCTTCATTCATTTTGGCAAGCTAGAAGGCATTGGATGGCTACAACTGGTGATGGTGTATAGACCACTCCATATTATGTCAAACTTATTGTGTCTTTCAGATTTTTCTCTGTCTACATCCCATTTCAACACCAAGTACCCTACTTTGAAAATTTTGTCACCAAACTTCTTATCAAAGGTTTTCTTGGTCTATGCCTGATGAAATTCCATGGTGCATGTAGCTTGCGCTCTAGTCTCTTTGAGCTCCATGAGTTATGCCATTCTCTTTTCAAGGGGATCACTCTTGAATATATCCAACTGGTGTATGAGTTCCAATGAAGGAAAATCCAGGGATGTTGGTAATCTGACTTCCCTTCCATAGACTAACATGAAGGGAGAATTTCCTAACACTCTCTTAGGCATGATTCGATCAGCCCAAAGCATAGTCTTGAGATTAATGTGACAAGCTCATTGGTTATTATTCATAGTCCTCTTTATGATATATATTTGTGGATTTAACTAGACCATTACCTTGAGGGTAATAGTTTGATGAATCACTTAAGAAGATGTTGTGCTTGATGGCCCATTTGATGATTTTGGTTCTAAGGAAAGCCAGTGCATTATCAGAGATAATGGTGGTTGAAACATCGAATCTATTTATAATGCCCTCATATAAGTTGAGGATGGATGCATCATTAGCCTCCTTGAGTATAACCACTTCTATCCATCTTGTGAAATACTCAGTGCCTGTAAGGATCCACTTGCGCCCATCACTTTATGGTGGGTTAATCATGCCTAAAAAATCTAGGCCCCATTATGCAAAAGGTTGATTAGCTTGAATCAGGCACATTGGTAAGGCCACAAGCCTTTGTTTATCTGTGAAGAAGGCACACTTATTTCAATTTTGCACATAAGCGTGTGTATCTTTGAATAGAGTTGGCCAAAAATAACTAGCTCACATGATCTTCATAGCAGTGGCCTTAGGCAATAATAGCCTCCTGTGAGGCTGTCATAGAATTTTTGGAGAATTTTGCTTGTTTTTTCTACTTCAACACACCTCAAGAGGACCCCATTAACGTCTTTTTGGAAAAGTTCATCCCATATAAGTACATAGGAGTTGTATTACATCTTGAAGTGCCTACGCTTGGCATTATTAATGCTAAGAGGATATATGTTATGTTGAAGGAAGGTTTTCATGTCATATGCCTAATTGGTCATAGGTTCTTCTCTTATGCTCTTATTTGTGCATCATGAGGAATACACCATCCTCTAACTTTTCTATTTAGGCTAATTGCTCACATAGTCCTTTTCCTCGAGCCAACCTAGTGACCTGGATGTCTATGTCATACTCCATCACTTTAGTGATCCAGCTAGCCCTTTTCTCACTGATGTTCGTACTGAGCAAGAACTATTTAATGCCTGCATACACAACTATGAACTGGATCTTATTGTTGGAGAGTATGTGCCTAAATTTATTTAGTTCCCTTATGACTGCAAGTGTGTGCTTCTATATGAAGCTATAGTATAGCTCATAATCCTTTAGCACCTAGTTGAAGAAGGTGATTAGTTTTTCTAGATGCTCTTTTTTTGTTGCATCAGGATGGCTGAGATGCCTTCATCTCTATCGAATGAATAAAGGATGAAGTCCTTATTATAATCTAGGTTGATTAAGGTGGGAGCTTACACGATGGAATGTTTGATAGCCTTGAAACTATCCTTGCCTTCATGCATCCAACTGAATGTAACATTCTTTTTCAACATCACAGTGAGGGGCTTGACCATGATATCAAAACCAGGCACAAACCTTCTTACAAAGTTGATTTTCCCTAGGAAACTTTATAGATTTTTCTTGTGTCTTGGAAGGGGAAGGGATGAGATAGATTTGAATCACTCTAGATCAATTGTGTGTCCCTATTTATAAATAATATGCCCAAAAAAGGTGCCTTCATGTACTGCAAAGATGCACTTGCTAGATTTCAGAGATATTCCAAACTCATGGAACCTCTGGAAGACTTGCTCCAGGTGGCCCAAATGATCCTCTGCATGCTTTGAGAAAATAGTTATATCATCAAGGTAGACCAAGATGATCTTATTGATGAGCTCTTTGAATGCTAGATCCATGGATCTTTAAAAGGTTGAGCCTATGTTTGTTAGGCCAAAAGGCATGTACTGATATGCATAGGTTCTTCACTTAATGGTGAATGTAGTCTTATAGTGATCACACTCTTGGACTTGAATCTAGTTATATCCAGAATAACCATCCAAAAAATGAAAATCTCTCTGTGTGTGTGACCATTTGAAATATTTTCTCCATGGGTAGAAGAGGGTAGTGGTTTTTTAGGGAAGCCTTATTCAAGTCCCTAAAGTCCATACAGAGACGTATCTCCTCATTCTTATTTCACATCGGTACTAAGTTGGTAACTATGAGGAGTACTTGATTGGAAGTATTATACTAGCCTCAATGATTTTGGAGAGCTCCTTGCGTATCAATGGTTTTAGCTTTAGATTAATGGGTCTCTATCTTTGGCACACGGGTTGCACACTAAGGTCTAGATCAATTATATGTTGTATGATACCTAGATCGAAACCTCTAAGGTCTTTATAACTCCATGTAAAGATGTCATTGTATCTCCTACTAAGTTGAATGAAGCTTTTGATTTTTAGTGCATAACACACCTTACCATCTTTAAGAGATTTTCTCTCTGAAATTTCTATAGGTGCAAAAATGTCTTCCTTAGTTGTCATGCTATGCTTTTCTCCTCTAAATTGGTTGTTGGAATCAAATATACTTTCTATGGTAATTAGTCCCTTTGGTAATTTATTCCCCTTATGACTTGTTCTTCAAATTAGGCTTGCATCTACGCTTAATTTATGGTGAAAAAATCTACTTCATCTTGAAGGAAATTGATGATTTGATCATCACTCTTGAATACTTACCAATTCTCCATGTTATCAAGAATTGTCGGTTTGACTATAAGCTTGATGAGCTATTCAGAGTCTTTCATTATGTCATGTGGAGTGTCATATTACACACCTATGGTTACCAACCTATTCGCATTAATTTTCTTTGCTCTTGGTATGGAGGTGTGTTAAAGGCATCAAACCCTTCAATCATATCCCACACCCTATGTTGTTAGGATTTCATCAAGCCATTTTTGGTCATGCTCTATGCTCAGACCTATTTGACAACCAATTCACTATCACCTAGTGATTACAACACCTTGATTTCTTTCTTTTGCATAATTTAAAAGCCTTGAATTGGCACCTCATACTTAGTAGCATTTCTTGTGTAAACTTAATATAGTCTAAAGGCATGAAAGTATTTTTACTTTTGGGTGAGACCAATATGACACCAGCTCTTGTACTATTCCTTCTCTGAGAGCCATCAAAGTATAACTACCATCTGCCTTCAAGATTTTCATGTAACTTCATGAGTTCAGGCAACGTTGGATTCTCTTCTATGATGCAATATGTGTCAAGCCTAGTTTCTAAGTTATAATATGGGTTTCACTCAAAGAGTTCATGTGCCCATTTATCTAGTAGGTTGTCTAGGGTTTCTTCCAATGGTGTCACGACCTCATGGAGGATTGGATCCCCCTCTTGGTCAAACATCACATAATTTTTCTCAACCGAGGTAGGAGTGTATGGATCAACATGTATTTTGAAGATAGGCTATGCCCTGATGGTCACTTTTGTCCCATATCTAGTTCTTAACAACATATACAACCAATCTGAAGATAAATATGCACCCATCTTTACCGTGAAGTCTCGAGAGAGGCAAATGGAAAAATAAAGGGGCAAGTCAATGACTATGATATCTTGCTCAATTGAAAGGCTTGGGTATGTGTTGACATGGTGGATTGTGCCCTCTAAAGGGAGGCTCAACTCTCTTCATCCACATGACACAATGGAGACATCCCTCTTGTTGTGGGTGGCAAATGTGAGGGATGAATCTCTAGATTAGGGGCTAGCTCCCCTTGATGCACCTTGAGGCCTTGGATCTTGTACTGCTAATTATGGGGGGATGAAAAGGGAGAGAAAATACTAAAAATGGGACCTAAGCTAAGAGGTGATGCACCAAAACAATTGGTCTACTCAACTTTGACATACACTTTAAATCATGGAAAACAAGCATACACTTCATTCAGATGAAAAAAACTTCCGTGCATTAGTATTTTAGTAGGCGGTCCTATGAAGATACAAAGAGGAAGAAACCAGCATAAGAGGTGTTTTAAACACACTGTTGGGCAGCCCATTCACTTGCCTATACTCCCTCTGGACACTTCTTATGACCTGCAAAAAAAGAAAATCACTATGTGTTAGATATGCTGGAATAAACTTATAAAAGCATGAAAATAAAATGACCTAGCACAAGATAAAACCATAGACATATGCAAAAGAGCAAGACTAAATGGAGGTAAAAATGCTTTTTCTAATTCAAGGTAAATTTCTTCAAGGCTTAGCCATACAAGCTAAGAGATATCCTCTCAAAATGAGAAGTTACAATTATATAGAGTAAGATGATGATAGAACAAGGAAAGGAGACCCATGCTGGAGTCAAACATTTATGAGACAAGAGACCATGTTGTTACCGTAATCTTTAAACTACATATGGGAGAGCCATGTTTTAGATGTCCAAGCCATTGCCCTTACTATCAAAGGCTGACAAAAGCATGGGATACTCCTAGAAACTAAAAAATCCATCCCCAAGTTGTTGTGGCTGGATCATGCTCTCTTCAATGTTGGGTGAAACTAGTTGTGCATTAATGGTGAAGTGTGAAAACAAGGGTTGTTCTCCTCTATATTTTGAAAACCAATCTATTTATTGGTTTTCGATAGATATTTTCTACCCAAATGTATTAACTCTTTTAACTGAGTTGTTCATGCCACCTATCTTAGTTTGAGTGGTCATTGATTTTGTGCTTTGACTTTATCAAGTTGCTAGAACTGTTCTGAGCTTTGTCTTTTTTGCTCTCTACTTGCCCATGTTTTGTCTCTTTCCTTCAATTTATCCTTTGCCTTGGTTTCTCCTATTTTGTCTTTACTCATTTGGGCCTTCATGTTCTCAATGGGTTTCTCTTCAACATGTCTTTCAGACAAAATATATGAAGGAATTCCTTCAGATATTTTATTCGAAAGAATTCTCCTTGGCTTTGTTCCTTGCCTTCTTGTGTTTTCTTTTGAATGAAATGTCTGAAGGAATTCCTTCAAAAATTTTGTCTGAAGGAAAAATCCTTCTAATTTTCACTTTTCCTGAAGGGCAAGTGCCCTTTGAGCTTCTTTTCTTTTCCCCTTTACTTCAACTGACTACCCTCCGCAAGGGCATTTTGAGCCAAAAGTGCCTTTTAGGCTTATGGAAATGGTCTCTGTATTTCTAAAAGTGCCCTTTGTAAGGGCATTTTGAGCCTCTAGTTTCCCTTTGAAATTTTTGTATTGGTCCTCATGCCAATGAAAAGCCCTCTGCAAGGTCCATTCTACCTTCAAACATACCCTTCGAACATTTTGTAAAGGTCTGCTGCATCTTTGAAGTGTCCCCCGCAAGGGCACATACCTTTTAGAGAAATTTCAAATGACCCTATAAAATGCCCAGGTGCTCTCTATAGAAAAACACTTGCCTTAAGAAGTGTCTAAGACCAATTTGGGATCTTCTAAAGGACTTACTCAAAAAGCTTTGAAGTAAAGACGTCTCAAAAATCTGATTGCTTCTTCTTTACCCTTTTGGGTTTATGAATGACTCTAACTCATGAAGGATCATAAGTCAAGTAATCCCACAAACCTAAATTAAACTGATCTGACCCTTATCATGTTTTTATTTAGCTTCAACTTATAAAAGTCATAAGACAAGTCCCCTTGTAACCCTAAAATGCACTACTTTGACCCTTTTGATTTTATGAATTACTTTTACTCATGAAAATTGGTAAGTAAAGTACTTTACAAAACCTGACTTGCAATGGAACTAGTGATAGACCCTTTTGGGTTTGTCAAGTGCTCATGCTTATTACTTGTAAAGATTATAAGTAATGTTTTTTTGAGACCCTGATTTGCTCTATGAGTGCCAGAAAATACCAATGCTTGATGAGACAACACCTGCACCTACACAAAATTAACTTTCCTTGATTTTTAAAGGGTTAAGACCTAGTTTCAGGGAAAAAGGTCATGAAGAACAAGGTTTCAAGGAAAAAAAGAGGGGGGGGGAATTTTGGCATGCAAGATTCACAAAATGGTCAACAAATTGGTGACTCATAGGGGAAACATGACTGCTATGCTTGAGAAGACTAGTGGCCTAAAAGTGCATTGGGCATGGGGTCAAGATGCAACTTGAAAAGTTGGCAAAAACCTTGTAAGGACTTATGAAACAACAAATATTTGCCTCAAACAACAAGGAAAAACACACACAACAAGAAAAAAAAACAAACTCATGCAATCAACACTTAGGGAAAACAAAGACAACACAATTGAAAGCAAACTCCTGTGTATAGCTAATTATGTATGCTTTTCTCCCTCCTGGATCAAAGGAAAAAATTCTTAAGTCACTTTCAAGATGAGATGAAAAAAAGTGCCAAGCATGCTTCTATTTGAATTAAATGCTTTGTAGATCAAACCTCTTCCTTGGCACTTCACTTGGTCTAGTCTCAAAGAGGTCATGTTTGAACAAGTCTCCAATGAAGACATATTCCTCTTGTACATGTTTAGACATTTCATATTTATGCCTACTCTTTGTCTCATTGTCAACTTGTATCTCTTTAGTATGCATGTCTCAAAGAGGATTGGTTTCATGTTCCTCATGTTCCTTAGAAGCTTCAGGCCCACATGATTCTTTTTCAACCTTTTAGAACTGATGGGTTCCTTCTAGAAGGTGATATCCCTCCTTGATAACTTTAAAAATATCATCTTTAGATTCACCAACCTATTGAAAGGATAAATTTAAAATCTTATTACCCCTTTGCATACTTATTTGAGTCCCAATGCTACCTTCTCCACCCTTAGCCAACTCATAGCCTCCTTGAAGAAGAGTGTAACATGCCCCAATGAATTCAAACAAATCATTTAAAGAATGATCAAGAATCTCTACATGCTCCTCCATGACGTCTTGCAAATTGAGAAAAGAGTCAATGATTATCTCTTCCTCATCAGAGATAGAGGCAAAAGCTTATGAATTATCTTCTTGTTCACCAAAGGGGTTACCTATGGTGATCTCCTCCTCATCTACACTCATAAAGTCTCCCTGATCAGTCATGAACTGAGCATACTCCTCTTCAGTTGTTTCCCTCAATATGGATTCCTCAACATAAGAGAAACATTCTTCATTTACCAGGCAAGGAGGTGGAACACAAGGATTGTCAAAATTAGGTTGGGAATGGAAAGTAGGGGATCTTTTTAAAAGCTCATGAGAAAATGGGGGCAGACCTTGGGCCAAAATCACTTTATTTTCTTCTCTCCACTTGACCAACACTTCATCAATATCAAAATTAGCTTGAGGATTGGGAGAAGGGGTGTCTTTTGGCATAGGCTCCTCTCTAAGGTCTGAAACTTCCATCTCGCTTTCACTAAGCAATCTCATCTTTGCCTCTAATTCCTTAATTTGCTTAGTTAGATTTTATTAAAAGAGTATTTCTTGGATCTCATAGGAATCATCATGGAAATGGGGAGTGCATGAAGGTTTCCATGGAGTACAAGAAGCTTCTTGAGGAAGGGTGGGAGGGACTTGAGAAGGACTAGCCTCATTTTATACTTCACACTCTTGAATAATTCCCTTCTCCTCCTTGCTGCTCTATGACTCAACTAATTTACTCCAACTCATGATCTTAGGACTGGAAGTCTCCTTTTGGGGTGATGGGGTTGCAATGTGAGAGGGTAGTGAGGGCTTGGATTCCAATTCTCTTGCTACCAACATAGACTATTACATGTGAAGATTTGCCAACTCAATCTGCCTATCAAGATTGGCCTTAAACACAAGATTTTATATTTCAAAACTCTCCTCAACATGATTGGGGAAAGGACTTTGACAAGCTTGACTTGGATTATGAGTAGGGGTTGCGTATGGCTGACATGGAACTTGGGGTAGCGGCTATGCATGTTGATAGAATTGGTAAGGTTGCATCTCGTGAATACTTAGCTTATGTTCCAAAGATACAATCAAACCACTCACATCCAACATCTCATTTGTAAGCCTTCTCCAATTGGCTCTTTCAATAGGAGTCCATTCACTCCTAACCAGCTATAATGCATTTCTCACTTGATGGATGAAATGATCAAGAATTTCTTGGCCACATCCCCTTCTAGTGTCAAGCTCCACTACATACCTTTCATACCCCAACAATGCTTGTTTGAAGGTGGAAATGGGTTGATTATCAAAAGGATTAGGTTGAGTAGGAGAAGTAACACATTGAGAAGACTGGACATAAGACTAATATAACTCATGATAGGGTTGAAATTGGTCATATTAGACCTAGTAAGGATCAACACAAGGCTGGTAAGGATCATAGCCAGGCTGGCCAAGGACTTGATCAAACTGAGCAGGAAGAGGCAAAGCCCATAATGTTTCACTAACCTGCAAAGGGAAAAACTCATAACCGTATGTAACCATGAAACTTCATAAAGAAACATACTACCAAAGGTCTTCAAAGGATCACTCAAGCTACTCAACCAGCTAATAATATTTGGAGTCACCATTGGTGTTGATTGAATGCCTCCAAAGGCTGATTTGTTGAAGAACACACCAAGAATTCTTCAACCTCTTAGACAAAATGTCCCACTGGGTGTGCCAAAAACTATTGACACAGTGGATTACACTCTCTAATGGGAGGCTTAGCTCTCTTCCTCCACATGGCACAATGGAGACCTTCCTCTTGCTGTAGGTTGCAAACGTGAGGGATGAATCTTTAGATTAGGGGCTAGCTCCCCTTGATGCACCTTGAGGCCCTGGATTTCTTACTGCTAACAATGGGGGAGGGGATGAAAAGGGAGAGAAAATACTAAAAATGGGACCTAAGCTAAGAGGTGATGTACCAAAAAAATTGGTCTACTCAGCTTTGGCATACACTTTGAACCATGGACAACAAGCATACACTTCATTCAAATGAGAAAAATTTCCTTGCATCAATGTTTCAATAGGGGGTCCTATGAAGATACAGGGAGGAAGAAACTATCACAAGAGGTGTTCTGTGACACACTAATACGTAGCCTATTCACTTACCTATACTTATTTATACACTTTTTATGACCTGCAAGAGAAGAAAATCACTATGCACTAGATATGCTGGAATAAACTTATGAAAACATGAAAATAAAATGACTTAACACAAGACAAAACCATAGACATATACAAAGTGAAAGGCTCAAATGGAGGTAAAATGCTCTTTCTGATTCAAGGTAAATTCTTGCAGGGCTTCACCATACAAGTTGAGTTTTATTTTTTCTTAAATGAGAAGTTACAAATATATAGAGAACTGGAAACAAGATAACTGACAAATCTAAGAATGGAAACCCATGTTGAGTTAAACACTTCTATAGAGACCAAAAGACCATGTTGCTGTCACTTTATTCAAATTGCCTATGCGAGCCATGCTTTAGGCTGTCCAAATTGCCATTTTTGCTATCCTTTGTCATGTCCCCTTTTTCGTGGACATTGACAGACTTGATGATTAGCCTATTATGCGACCTTCATAGGCTAATAGGATGGATAGAGGGTCATAATGGAGCTTGGCTTGACTTTGATTCACAGAATTTCTACATTTGGTTTTCATTCAGGTTATTTTAGACACATTGGGCCTGAGCTCCTATTATTTAGGGACATTTGACATGTAGCGGAGCACCTTTATTTTGGTATGGTCATGTGCGGAATCACTCCCTGGTTCACCTGCTTCGATCGGTTCGAGGATCCGACATGTATTGAGGGAGATATTAATATTTGATTGATTTAATCAAATATTAATTATTTAGCCTATTTTTAATTAGAAACCCTAATTCTAATTTAAGAAACCCTAATTAGGGCAAGCATATCTTTTTGAGGGTATAAGGGTTTCTCATGGAGGCCATTGTTGATTATGCATTGATTATTGATATTGATTTTGAAGAAATTCTTCTGTGAAGACTGAGCCAAGGGTTCCAGGATTCCATTGCAGTGGAGAACGTCAACTCTTCATTGTGTGTGATTTAGAGGCTGTGAGATATCAGCTGATTTATTGCCAAATTGAGAGATAGCTTCATCCAGAAGTTATCACAGAGGTACAGATTTGAGAGATAGCTTCATCCAAAAGTTATCACAAAATTTCAGGGTTGAGAGATAACTTCACTCAGAAGTTATCACAGTATTACAGGTATTTCTTTATTTAGTTTTTGATCCAATAAGTTATACAGATATAGATCTTCTGTGTTAGAATCTATATTCTTGAGATCAGGTTGTTCAGCTATCAGGGGTTAAGAACAGACAGGTTGGTGGTCGTACTAAGTCTGTACAGGTCCGTACAGATCCGCTCACGCACCAACCTCGGCAGACAAAGAGCTCCCAGTGACCGACATCGGCCGATTGAAGACCGACATCAGCAGATAAGGACCTGCAGTGACCGACGTCGGCAGTATATCGATCGACGCCGGCGACTGTGTGTTCGACACAGAAAGGCCGAGACCTTCCAGAATTCAGATTTCATTGCCAGATTAGCAAAAGCCAGGGTTTTAAGACCAGATTTTAATATTCTTTTATTTGTATGACAGAGACTCAATTGTGTAATCGTCCAGAAGAACAAGTGATGAAATCTTTGATTTCCTATTGAGAGATTATATTGTGATTTGTTTATGCATATTTGAATCTATTCTGTAAAATTGTATCTTGTTCAGAGCTTTATGACGTTTTATATTCCCTATTAGAAGGGGACATCACAATGGTATCAGAGCCAAATTCCTGCCATCTTGTTGGATAGTTTGGGCAAATCATAGCTAAATTCCTGCCATCCTGTTGGGCACATCAAAGCCAATGTCTTGCCATCTTGTTGGGTAGTTTGGGTAGGTTGAATCAGGGAAGTATCCATGATGACTCCCAGTACTCAGAGTTGGTGGGACTATGATATGAGGAAGTTGAAACTAAGTTTGAAGAGGTTGAATGAATCTCTTTCATATCCTACATCCAAAGACAAACCCACACGGTATATGACAGCGAATGAGGAGTGGGAGTTAGTACCACCTCGAGTTCAGAAGTTGTTGCCTTTTGATCGCTTTGTTAAGCTGAGGAGAGAGCACTACAGATCACTTAGACAAGAGAGCAACATGTCCCATGATTATTATGATTATTATGAGATAGGAGACAGTGAAGATGAGGATGAGTTAGATGCTTGCACTCAGAGTGTAGAGGTGTGCTCAGATGTTAGTGCACTGAGGGTTGATGATCTCTCAGCTATGGCAGAGATTGTAGAAGAGTCCCAAGATCCGGTTATTGCAGATGACATCCAGGAGAATGCAGTGGACAGTTTTGAGGACTTAGTTTCACCGGTTGTTTCTTTCTGTATGGAAGAGTTAGACAGTGATGCTACAGTTGTTGATACTTTGTATGTTGATATGAGCTTTGGAGTTGATTTACAGAATATGGATGATCATTTGTATATTGAGGTGGTTGGTGGTGACTACATTCCTGCAGTTGTTACTGAGGAACATGTTGAGGCTGACACATATGTTCAGGATTTGGGAGTATCTAGTCTTGATGAGTTTGGGATACCAGTGGAGTCAAGTCTCCAGATTGATTATTCTCACACAGATGACAGTGTGGTACAGTTGGTTGTGCCACCTTTACAGAGTGATCAGTTGGGGTGTGTGGGGGAGTATGTTGATGCCTCCACATATAATTTTTACTACACTGAACCATTCATGGAGTATTTGCTGGATAGTGCAGGTGTTCGTCTAGACTCACATAAGATGACAGAAGGTGTTCTCGTATGAGGTACTAGTGCTCTTAGCAGATTGGGTGAGGAGATTTTAGTGACCCTTTCTACTATGTTACCTTACAGGGATGTTGAGGTGGGGTTCGTTGAGCCGAGATTGGAGCCATCCATTGAGTCCCAGTTTGGCAATAGTGAGCTAGTAGCAGAGTTTGGGGGTTCTTACCAGCATCATACGGTGAGGTATGCTCCTTATTTTTCTTTGCATCCAAAGATTAGTTTTGGTGTCATTGACTTAGGTACCAATGATTGTCATATCCACGGTCCAGTTGGGTGTGGGTATCAGTTAGACAGGGACTTGAATTTTGACAGAGTGGATGTTTTAGTTGGCTTGAGTTCCACAGAGTGGTTTCTTCTACCGGCATCTACAGTTGGTCTTCAGATGGTTGTTTGGGTGTCGAGTGCAGTTTTTCAGTTGCTGATTTTGATACTGTTGATGCTGTTGATGTTGATGATTTATTCACAGGGATTGATTGGTGACATGATGGATGTTACACAACTTTTTCCTTGAGATCCAGGTGGATCGAGTGGTTCATTGTTCCGAGATTGCTTGGGGACAAGCAATTTCCAGAGGGGCGGATTGTCATGTCCCCTTTTTCGTGGACATTGACAGACTTGATGATTAGCCTATTATGCGACCTTCGTAGGCTAATAGGATGGATAGAGGGTCATAATGGAGCTTGGCTTGACTTTGATTCATAGAATTTCTACATTTGGTTTTCATTCAAGTTATTTCAGACACATTGGGCCTGAGCTCCTATTATTTAGGGCATTTGACATGCAGCAGAGCGCCTTTATTTTGGTATGGTCATGTGCGGAATCACTCCTTGGTTCACCTGCTTCGATTGGTTTGAGGATCCGACATGTATTGAGGGAGATATTAATATTTGATTGATTTAATCAAATATTAATTATTTAGCCTATTTTTAATTAGAAACCCTAATTCTAATTTAAGAAACCCTAATTAGGGCAAGCATATCTTTTTGAGGTTATAAGGGTTTCTCATGGAGGCCATTGTTGATTATGCATTGATTATTGATATTGATTTTGAAGAAATTCTTCTGTGAAGATTGAGCCAAGGGTTCCAGGATTCCATTGCAGTGGAGAACGTCAACTCTTCATTGTGTGTGATTTAGAGGCTGTGAGATATCAGCTGATTTATTGCCAAATTGAGAGATAGCTTCATCCAGAAGTTATCAAAGAGGTACAGATTTGAGAGATAGCTTCATCCAGAAGTTATCACAGAATTTCAGGGTTGAGAGATAACTTCACTCAGAAGTTATCACAGTATTACAGGTATTTCTTTATTTAGTTTTTGATCCAATAAGTTATACAGATATAGATCTTCTGTGTTAGAATCTATATTCTTGAGATCAGGTTGTTCAGCTATCATGGGTTAAGAACAGATAGGTTGGCGGTCGTACTAAGTCCGTACAGGTCCGTACAGATCTGCTCAGGCACTGACCTCGGCAGACAGAGAGCTCCCAGTGACCGACGTCGGCAGATAAGGACCTGCAGTGACCAACGTCGGCAGTATATCGACCGACGCTGGTGACTGTGTGTTCGACATAGAAAGGCCGAGACCTTCCAGAATTCAAATTTCATTACCAGATTAGCAAAAGCCAGGGTTTTAAGACCAGATTTTAATATTCTTTTATTTGTATGACAGAGACTCAATTGTGTAATCGTCCAGAAGAACAAGTGATGAGATCTTTGATTTGCTATTGAGAGATTATATTGTGATTTGTTTATGCATATTTGAATCTATTCTCCAAAAATGTATCTTGTTCAGAGCTTTATGACGTTTTATATTCCCTATTAGAAGGGGACATCACATCTTTGGGCTACAAAATCATGGGAGACCATCCCCAACAACTGACAAGGTCATTCTGAGTTGTTGTGACTGACTATGCTCTCTTCAATACCTAAACATGACTTGGATGCACATTAATGGTGAAGCATGAAAACATAGGATGTTGGTCTCTATAGTTTGAAAACCAATATATTTTATTGGTTTTCAGTAGATATATTTTACCTAATGTATTAATTCTCCATTATTGAGTCATCTATGCTACTTGTCTTGGTTTGAGTGGTCATTGATTATGTCCTTTGTCTTTGTTAGCAACTAGAACTATTCCTTGTTTTGTCTTTTCCACTGTCTTTGCTCATGTTTTGTCTCTTTCCTTTGAATTCTCCTTTCCCTTGGCTTGTCTTTGACTTATCGGGCTTTCGGGTTCTCAACAGTCTCTACTTCTTTGTTTCAAGCTTTTTGATGTGCTTTCCTTCAGGCAAAATGTCTAAAGGAATTATTTATTTTGATTACTTCTTTTCTCGAAGGGGACATGCCCTTCGGGCCTTTACAATTTGTCTCCTTCAACTAGTTTCCCTCTGTAAGGGTTTCTTTCATCCAAAAGTGCCCTTCAAGATTTCTGAAATGGTTTTCATCTTTCTCAAGGTGCCCTCCGCAAGGGCACTTTGAGTCCAAAGTTGCCTTTCAGAAGAATTGTAAGGGTCCTATGTGCTGCCTAAGTGCCCTCCACAAGGTCACTTATCCTTTGGCCTTTCTCCAATTGTCCTTCAGAAAAGTGAAAAGTCCACTTTTTTTTGCTTATGTGCCCTTCGAAGAAAATATGTGCCTTTAGCGAGTTGCATAGACCAAATCAGATCCTTCACTTGCTTTTACTTATAAAATCTGACACATAATACACTTGCACAAACCCAAATTATACTAGATAAACCATTTCAGACTTCTCATGAGCTCTTACTTTGGGTTTTACGTCAACTTCAACTCATAAAACAAAAAATTAAAAACACTTGGAAAACCTGATTTGGTATGCCAAGACCAAATCAGGTTTTGAAATTGTCTTTACTTATACACCTTTACAAATAAAGACATTTTAAAAGTTTGAGTTACACCATAAGGACCAAATCAGGTTTATTAAGTAACTTGACTTATGAAAATTTTACAAGTAAAGTCATTTGGAAAACCCAATTTGGTTTGTTGTAGGTGAAGTAATTGCTCTTGACAAACCCGAAATGCACTTGGCTAAGCAAATGAGGAAAACACTTGGCTTTTTCTCAAGAATGGTCTGGTAGAGAAAATTTTTCACAAGGTACTAGAGGGATGATCTAGCCAAAAAATGGATTGGATGAATTTTTCAAATAAAAAGGAGGGGGTGCCCAAATTTGACTTGCAAGACCAAAAATTGGTCAATAACTATAACTACAAGTAAGCAGCCAAGCAAGGCAACTAAAGTCCTAACTAATGCAGTCAAGAGTCATGCAGGAGAAAGGTCAAGTATTATGACCAAGCCTCTCCCTTTCTACGTCTTTTTGATCATTGGAAATTCCTTGGTGCACAACTGCTTGGTGGATAGTGGGGCCAGCATCTCAGTCATGCCAAAGTCTATTGTTGACTAGCTGAACCTCAAGTATGAGCTACACACTAAAAGAGTCCTACAACTTGATGGTTATTCCACAAAGCCATTAGGCATCATCAAGAATTTGAGCCTAACCTTGCATGCTTGTCATAGAGTATCCATGGTACAAGATGTGTTGATTCTAGATATCACTCCTCGTTTTGCTTATGTCTTTCCAGAGAATTCATAGCTAAGATTGGGGGCTACCTTGAAACATATTGGTCTTACATAGCATTCAGAACAAGGTATGGGAGTAAGGTCTCAATCAAGGCTGAAACCATGGCACAATTCCATATTGAACCCCATCATCTAGATAATATAAGCCTCAACTGTACCATCCATGATGAGGATGAGTTTACAATTGGCCAAGAGCTGAACACCCATCTTGAAGAAGTTACAAACATGTTTTTGGAAGAGTTATGAGGAGATAACCAATTTTTTAATCCTTTGGAAGGTGTTGAGGAATGAGACATGGGTGTCTATCTATTGCATGAAGAGAATCAACCCATGTCATCACTCGTTAGACCTAAAGAAGACCCCAATTACTTATGGAAGTTGTTCTTTGATGGCTCAAGGAGCAAGAATGGCATAGGTGCTAGGGCAATGTTGGTTGCACCCTCAAGTAACAATCTTTTCTCTTCTTATAGGTTTCATTTTAGCTACTCTTCAAATGCAGTAGAATATGAAGGCTTGATCTGTGGCTTTCAATGGGCCACCAAGAGAGGAATCAAACTACTACAAGTTTATGGAGATAGTGAACTCATAGTTAACCAAGTTAGAGGCTTGAACGTCACCAAGAATGATTTGATGAGGTCCTACAAAAATAGAGTGTGGGACCTAATTAAAGATTTTAAAGCCTTTAACATTCAAGTTGTCCCAAGAGATCAAAACTAGCATGCTAACAGGTTGGAAGCCATAGAAGATTAGTTTGACATTCCAACTGAGCTGAAGGAAACCAAGGTTCAACCACATGTCAAGGTGGTGGTGAGACCGTCAGTGGTAGATAATGAAGCCAATTGGCAAGTTTTTGAGAGTGATAGGAAAATTATTTGTTTCTTGTAGAAAGAAGTCAAATTCTCCTCCTCCAACCAAGCTAAATTGCAACATCAGTATGAGGATCAGATTGTTTAGTTAAAGTCAAACAAACTTCCTAAGGGGTTGGTTACACTTGAGGGCCTTTTTCATGAAGGAGACCATATGAGGAAAGAGAAGGAAATAATGTCTACTAATGAGGAAAATCATGAGAGAGTCCTCATCTTCAAGGACAAACTTCTCAAGCTGGGGAAGGTAAGCAACAAGGTCTAGAGGCATGCTTTCATAGCACTTTACCAAGAGTATGCAGATATTTTTGCTTGGGAGTATGACCTAAAAGGTTTTGATCCTAAATTAGCCCAACACAACATAGAGTTGGAGGCCAATGCCAAGCATATAAGGTAAAAAAAAAGGGCCGATTAACCCCAAGATTGAGGAGGAGATGAGGAAGGAACTAACCAAGTTGATTGAGGCCAGGATCATCTTTCCCATTAAACACTCATAATGGGTAGCCAACTTGGTGCCTGTAAGAAAAAAGAGTGGGGAGATTAGGCTTTGCATGGATTTTAGAGATTTGAACAAAGTCTCCTTAAAATATCACTATCCCCTTCCATCCATGGAACAACTTCTTCAAGTAGTTCCTGGTTCAGAATACTTTCCTTGTTGGATGGTTTTTCTGGCATCAACCAAGTTTGGGTGAAGGATGAGGATCAGTACAAGACTGCCTTCACCACTAAATGAGGCACTTATGCATACCAAAATATGTCTTTTGGGTTTTCAAATGATGGTGTTACCTTCTAAAGAGCCATGGACATAGATTTCTAGGGGTAACCAAATGGTGCTAGTATACTTGGATGACATCACGATTTTCTCCAAGAATGCCAACGAACACATGGACCACCTGACGCTGATTTTCAAAAGGTGTAGAGAGTATGGGATTTCATTGAATCCCAGCATGTTTTCCATGAATGAAGGCAAACTGCTGGGCCACATCATCTCAAAGGAAGGGCTGTCCATTGATCCTAAGAGAATAAGTGCCATCTTGGCCTTATCCTTGCCCAAGCATAAGAAGGAACTCCAGAGTTTCCTTGGAAAGATAAACTTTGTGAGAACATTTATCCTTAGTTTTGCAAGTTTAGTCAAGCCCATCACTGCTATGTTGAAGAAGAACCAAGTGTTCACTTGGTCAAATGAAGGCAAGTCAACATTCAAAGATATCAAGCAAGCTATTACTCAAGCACCCACACGTATGAATCCTAATTTCTCAAGGGATTTTATTTTATATGCTTTTGCCAATATTGATAATATATCAGAATTCACACCAAGCATCCATTAATGGCCAAAAATCATGAGTTCAGACCTGCAATTAACTAGAAATCACCTGAAAACAAGCAAGAAAGAAGGGAAACAAGGTTGGAAGGATGCTTTTTCACAATACTATTAATGCACAAGCTAACTCAATGCAATTTTCAGGCAAAGAGATAGGTAAAAAATAATATTTATTGATTCAAAGATCCATCACATAGCGATTTTCATAGAGTGATTTTATCACCAGCCTGGGGATACATTTCTAGGATCCAAGGCCTCTATTTATAAAGAAAAGGGGGAAGAAAGGGAGGAAAGAAGAAGTCGCAGATGGTTGGAACCTCCTATTGTCCTTCCTTGATGTTCATAAATGAGTTGTTCGATATCGCCACCCAATACTCTTGAGCCCCTCCTTTCTTTAAGACTTTTTTTGTGTATTTGAAAAGGCATGCTTTGAGCATCTAGAATGTTTCTTCTTGGCATGACACATTTAAGTGTCGAATAGTGATTGCGGGTAATGAACCATGGTAGATGAGATCCTTCATAACTTTCAGCTACCAACCGCTCGGACTCTCTCATGTTTATTATTGACATAATGGATTACACCCTTTGAAAAAGAAGCTAAGCTCCTTTCTTCCACGTGACACAATGGAGACACTCCTTTTGCTGTGGGTAGCAAAATTGAGGAGTGAATCTCTAGATAAGGGGATAGCTCCCCTTGATGCACCTTAAAGTCCTAAATTTCTACTACTAACAATAAGGGGGTTGAAAAGAAAAAGGGATGCTATGAGAATAGAACCTAATTAAAATGGTGATACACCAAAATTGATTGATCTACTCATTTTTTATTTACACTTTGTACTAAAAAGAGCAAATAGACACTTCATTTGAATAAAAAACTAGACTACATCAATGTTTCAATAAGGGGTTTGATGGAGGTGTAATGAATAAGAACCTATCATAGGTGCTTTAGAGGCACATTGTTGGATGGTTGCTCACCTGCACCTATACTTCAACTTGGATGCTTCTTGTTAACCTACAGGAGATCTTGGATACACTAGGTACACTGGCATTGACCTATGAAAGCATTAAAATAAATAACTAAACATAAGGCAATACGTAGACATATGCAAAAGTGTAAAAAATCAGATGAAGGTAAAACATTCTTTTTATTAAAGGCAAATTTTGTCAGGGCTTCACCATACAAAATTGAGAAATATCTTTGCAAAGATGAGAGGTTATAATATATAGAGAAATTGGAGAAAGACCTTTGACCCTTGCAAGAGCAAGCGACCCATACTATATTAAATAGCTCAGCTAGAAGAATTCACCCATGCTTCTATCATATTCCCATAAATGCACCTATAAAATCCATGCTGTAGGTGTCCCAGATATTGACTTTGCTACCCAAGCTACATTAAACACTCCTGCTAGAGCATGGGTCGCTTTGCTCCTCAACTGACAAGGCCGTATCTCACCACATTTTGGGCCATGATGTTTCCTTGAATGCTCCCGTAGCTCCCCTTAATGGCTATTCATTAATGTTAAACATAAAGGCAATTGGGTTGCCCTCTTGAAATCTCACACAACCCTCTTAATGGCTATTCATGGATATAATTCCATCTGCAAGCATTTACTTCTATCGACAACTCCTGTGCCACCTAGACTGGTCTGGTTTGTTCCAAGTGTTTGTATTATATGTGCATGGCTATGTTCTAAGACATGATCTCTCTCTCTCTCTCTCTCTCTCTCTCTCTCTCTCTCTCTCTCTCTCTCTCTCTCTCTCTCTCTCTCTCTCTCTCTCTCTCTCTCTCTCTCTCTCTCTCTCTCTTATCTTTTCTCATTATTTCTTGTCTTTTCCTGATAGTTTAGGATCTTGGGGGCCATCTTTTCCCTTTTAGGCTCCTGTCTCAGCGGGTCGCTGAGTCTTTCTTTGGGCTTCTTGGCCTTTTACATTTCTTCAGGAGAAATGCCCAAAGGAATTTCCTTCATTATGCTCATCACTTTGACACCTGCCTTTGATGACACTTATGGCCTATTTTGTTTGAAAGAATTCTTTTGATCATTTTGTCTGAAAGAATCGCTCTTTGGCTTCTCTCCAACAACTAACCCATCCTCTTAAATTTGATGTTTGTGGGCCTATCATCAAACATTTGAAACCCAACGGCTATTTTGCTACCCTAAATTTGATGTTCATGGGCCTGTCACCAAACATTTGAAAACCAATGGCTAGCTTAGCACCATAAAATTGATGTCCATGGGTCCGTCACGAAACATTTGACAATTCCTTTGGCCTTTTACAAATGGACTTCTCTGAAGGGAAAGTGACCCTTTGAAAAAATGGTAAGGTCCTCTTTTGATGACTAAGTTTCCTCTAGAAGGGTACCTACCCTTCAGAACCTTGGTTTCCAAATTCTTTTGGATTTCCTTACCAAATTTTTTCAGACAAAATGTCCGAAAGTAGAAAGCCTATAAAAGAAGAATTCCTTCAGAAAAAGTGACAAGCTGAAGAATGAATTTCTTCAAACAAAATGTCTGAAGAAAATCCAATGAAGAAACCTAAAGAATGAATTTATTCAGACAAAATTATTCGAAGGATAATTCCTTTAGACATTTTGTCTGAAGAAATTCATTCTTTAGGCTTCTTCATTAGATTTTCTTTGGACATTTTGTCTGAAGAAATTCATTCTTTGGCTTGTCACTTTTTTTGAAGGAATTCTTCTTTTACGGGCTTTCTGGCCTGGCCTTTTACAAGCAAACCTCCTACCCTCTGTAAGGGTACTTTGGGCCCAAGGTTGCCCTTTGGAGCTCTTTGAAAAATCTCATTTATCACTTTCTTTCCCTCTGCAAGGGTACTTTGTCCTTGAGTAGTCTTTCAAATGAATTCACAAAGGCCCTGTTTAGCACCCGAGTGCCCTCCACAAGGGTACCTACCCTTCAAAGATTTTTTAAAATACCTCTACCCCTTTGAAACTAGCCCATTTTGTTGATAAAAGGCTCGCTTGAAGTAATTTTTCACTGCCAAACATCTAGGATTAAAAGTGTTCCAAATCAACCCAAGTGCTTGCCGAACCTAAAACACTTGTCTATTAGAAGGAGGAATACTTATTTTTTTTATGGAAAGAGGCCTGTCATAGAGAAAACCCATAAAGTGGTTATGGGATGAAACTTTTAGAAATTGATAAAAAGACCCTGGAAAGAGAAGGAAAAGAGGGGTGCTCAATTCTAGCTTGTAAGACCAAAATTGGTCAACACATTTGGCAATTCACAAGGGAAGCATGTTTGTTATGCTTTGAGAAGACTAGTAGCTCAAAGGTACATTAAGCATGGATTTAGGCTATAGCTTGGAAGGTTGGCAATAGCCTTGAAAAAACTAAGAACCAATAGAGATTTTACTCCAAATGGTAAAGAGAACACACACAAGGCTAAAAAACTACAAACATGCATAAAAGTACTTAGGGAAAATGATGAAAAAGTAGGGAAACTATGTACATAACAAGAGAAGGTTAGTGACAATGTTTAAGATATATCCCATTGACTAGGATAGGTAGTTATTCACCATCCAACCTGGAGAGTTGGAATGCATTATGTTGCTTGCATTGGGTGATGACATATGGACCACTCCACAAGGCATCAAACTTTGTGTGCCTTCTAGATTTAGCTCAGTCTTCATCCCATTTCAAGACAATGTCACCTTTTAGGAAGTCTTTTGATGAAGATTTATTGTCAAAATTCTTCTTTATTTGTTGTTGGTAGCTGGTCATGGCATCCATGGCTTAGTCTCTTACCTCTTGAAGCTCTATTAGTTCACAAAATCTAACCTGCAGGTTGTCATTCTCCTCTAATTTTAGCTGATGGGTAAGATCCAAGGCTGGTAACTCAAGTGAAATAGGAAGTCTAGCTTCCCTTCCATACATAAGTGTGTATGGAGAATTGCCATTTGCCCTCTTTGGAGTGATCTTGTCTACCCACATGGCTATATTTAGCTTGGCATGCCAAGTTCTTTGATTTTCCTCCATTGTCCTTTTAATGATCCTAATCAGGTTCTTATTGGTGGACTCAGCTAGCCCATTCCCTTTTGGGTAGTAGTTGGAGGAAGTATTGAGATAGATGTCATATCTTAATGCCCACTTGCTTGTCTTTGTTCCCGAGAAAGCCAATGTATTCTCTAAAATGATTATCAATAGGACCCCAAATCTCATCACCCAGCCTTCATAGAAGCCCAGGACCACACTCTCATTGGATTTTTTTAAAGTGATGGATTCTACCCATATCATTAAATAATATGTAGTGGTCAAGACCCACTTGTGGCTAACACTAGAAGGAGGTTTGATCATCCCTATGAAGTCCAAACCCCATTGCATGAACAATTGTTCCAATCGAATAGGTTGTAGAGGCATTGTAGCCAACCACTATTTGCCATCAAAAAGAGTACATTTGTGGCATCTCCTCACCCAAGCATGAGCATCTCTGAACAAGGTGAGCCAAAAATAGCCATCCCTCATAATCCTTGTAGCTGTAGCCTTGGGAGCAAAGTGACCACCAACTAGTCCATCATGAAATTCAGATAGTTCTCTATGAACCTGATATGAATTGATGCATCTCAAGAGTACCCTTGAAAAGTCCTTTCTAAACAAAACTCCATCAACTAAGACATAAGGAAAATATTGGAGCCTAAAATATTGGAGCAAAAACATTCGGGAGTCATTCGGATTCACACAAACTATGACACTTGGCACGCTCTGCTTACTTTAGCAATTTGTCCGGGGCCCACCACAGTGCTTACTCAATAACGGAATGAAAGGAAGAAATCGCGGACGTTGACACTTGTCGGCTTCCGTCGAGCTTTGCAAGGGACACGTGGCACGTTCCGTTGAGTTTCACAAGGGACATGTGGCGCATTTCGCTGCTTTTAGAGACAAATTATAATGTGTCTCGGCAAATGACACTTGGCAGCTTGACTCATAGAAGCTTTAGGCACCCTTTGAAAGTCTTGCGGAAGAGGACACGTGGCGGCTTCCGCTCTCTTTAGCAACAATACAGAAGCATTTGGGACTCATTCAGATTCACCATGGATGATGCCACTTGGCAACTTCCGCTCCCTTTAGCAATTCATTTGGGCCCACCACAATTCTCGCGGGACAAAAGGGAGAGACCGCGGATGTTGACACTTGTCGGTTTCCACCGAGCTTTGCAGGGGACACATGGCACGTTCCACTGCTCTTAGAAAAACATGTCAAAGCCTTCCGCAGTTGCCACTTGGCGCCTTTCGTGCCCTTGCTTTTTTTGATGTAAAATTTGACGTTCACAGGCCCGTCACTGTTTGAAAACCAACGGCTAGTTCGCCGTGCTTGACTTTGACGTCTTCGGGCATGTCACCCGTTGGACTTTCTTCGGAGTTCCTCAATTCCTTCGGACTCTTGTTGCTTCCCTTTCCTTCGGACTTATTGTTTGATCCTTCCCGAAGGGGAGATGCCCTTCGGGGTCTTGAGAAAAGTCATTTTCCTCGATGAGAGCCCCCCGCAAGGGCACATACCCTTCGGGCGGTCTTCTTTCTCCTCGGCGGGTTTATCCTTCAGGCTTTTTCCCGCAGACTTTTTCCTCTCGGACAATTTTCCCGCGGACAAAAAGTCTGCAAAAATTGTTTCGGCCACTTTGCTTTCCTCTTACCTTCACAATTTTCTTGGCTTTTCCTCCCGCGGCCTTCCTCCGAATCTCTTCAAACTTTTTGTCTGAAGGAATTCCTTCAGACAAAAAGTCCGAAAGAATTCGTTCAATGCTTTAGTCTTTTTTGTGGGATTTTTGCCGGGCTTTCTGCTTTAGACCCTTCCGAATTCCTTCAGACAAAAAGTCCGAAGGATTTCTTCCTTTGCTTCTTTGCTCGATTGCCTTTGAAAGAGTGCCCTTCGGGAAAATTGAAAATGACCCTTCCGAAGGGTACTTCCCTTGCCTTAAGACAAATTTCCGAAAGAAAACTTACCTTTGTGGCTTTTCTCTGCGGCCACTTCTGAAAGTGTTCCCTACCCTCCGCAAGGGCTTTTGAATCCCGAACTGCCCTCCGCAAGGGCACTTGGAATGGTCCATTTTGCGCCTAAATGGGAACTTGCCTCTTCCTACAGAGTCTGTAGTTTTCCGCCTGCTTGCCGGGTCCGTAGAAATCCATACCTGCAGAGTCCGTAGAAATTCTTTTGGTGTCCGTAGAGTTTCTAAGACTTGTGAAAAATCAAAATGTACTGGCTCAGAACAACAGGGAAAAAAGAAGGGGACCGATTTTTGGCCTGAATGGTCAACAAATTGGCGACTCCCAAGGGAAGCATGCCTGCTATGCTTAGAGACCAGTTGCCTTAAAGTCCATTGGGCACGGAGTCAGAATGCAACTTTGAAGAAAGGTTAACAAAAGCCTTGAGAGATCCCAGAATCAATCATGAGCTTTTTACCCCAGACACAAGGGAAAACACACACAAGGCTAAGAACACTACTTGTGCAAATTGCACTTAGGGAAAATAGGAAAAGAAACTGAAAGCAAACTACTATGTACAACCAAGTACATCTGCCTCCCTCCTGGATCAAAGGGAAAATTTCTTAAGTCCCCTTCCTGGCTAGGAAACTTACGGTGCCAGACAAGTGGCTGAATGAAGTGGAGACTTGGTGCCTGCTCCTCTTGTCTGCCACCTAGATTGGCCTGCATCCAAGTGGATCAGAATTGAACATGCTCCCAACATATATGTACTCTGCTTGTTCTTGGAAGCTTGTTGAATACTGGTCCTTTATGCTGGTGTGTTTCACCAAGAAATTTGTGGCTGTTGGCTCATCACCATAAGCCCTTTGATATGCATGGTCTCTTTGTAATGCATCATGGTTTGACCCGTTTCCTTCTGCTTCGTTGAAGACCCTGTCAAACTTATCCTCTGTTCCCTCAAGGCTTTTTTGAAGAAGGGTGACTGTTGTGATGTCTGAAATGGAATCACAAACTGATTGCTCATCCCACAGAACATCACCTCTTTGTTCAAAGCTCTCTTCTTCAAGGCTTTCCTCAAGGGAGACCAGCGTCTCATTTTCCTGCTCAATGCATTCATCTGGTCCTCCTCCAACTCAGGCTCCTCGGCATAGTAGTCCTCATCGAAACAGCAAGGAAGTTCATCAAACAAAGGGGAAGAGAGCTCACCATGCTTATGTTCCTCTTCGTATTGCTAGAACATTTGCATGTATGCATGACCTGAGTCTTCTCCATTGCTAATGATGTTTTCACAAGGATCATCAATGATGATTTCTTCTTCGTCGTCGCTCATGATAGCCTCTTGGAGAGCTGCAAATTGGATCTTCTGCTCCTCACTCACCTTCTGCAAAACAGGTTCCTCCTTGAGAAGGGGTGAAGTGAGAAAACCATGTGGGAGAGGAGGCAGTCCTTGAGCTAGAATCGAATGATTCTCCTCTTTCCACTTGGCCAACACTTCATCTATATCAGGTGTGGCCTGATAGCTCTCTTGGGGTTGTGTAGATGGGGTGTCTTCAGACATGGAATGTGCCATTAGGTCTAAACCGTCCATCACACATTGGCTGAGGAATCTCTCTCTGGATTCCAACTCTACAATTCCACTGGCTATATCTTCTTGGAAGAGCATTTTTTGGAGGTCACAATCATCATCATGGGTAGGAGCAGCTTTATCTTCTTCAAGGTTTTGAGCAAAACCTTTCTTCTCCTCTTTCTTGCCCCATGATTCCACTATTTCTTTCCAAGTCAGGAGCTTGCCATCATGATCAGTGACCTGAGGGAGTTGAGGAAGACTAGGAAAGCTGCTTGAGGGGATTGCATGAAAAATGTGAGTTTGATCATGGTAATATGAAGGAACACAAGGCCCATGATGCTGGGCAATGGGATTATACATACAAAAATGAGATTTCTTGATGGCACCTGGACTGCTTAACCAGCTGATTCAACTCGGAGTCGCCATTGGTGTTGATAAAAAAGCCTCCAAAGGCTGGTTGGTTGAAGAACACACCAAAAATTCTTCAACTCTTTGGACACAACTTGTCCTAGTTGGTCCCACTAGGCGTGCCAAAAATTGTTGACGCAGTGGATTGCACCCTGGCAGGAGGCCGAGCTCCTGCCTTCTACACATCAAAATGGAAACTCCCATCTCGCCTGGAGGGGAGAGTCTCTAGATAGGGCTAGCGCCCTCTGATGTATCTTTTAGGTCCTGGATTCCTACTGCTAACAAAAATTGAAAAACGGGGAGGGTGAAAAGGGAGAAAGATGCTGAAAGCAGAACCTAAGCCTAAAAATAAAAAGGTGATACACCAAAAATGATGACTCACTCAGCCAGAACATACACTTTTTGCCAAGAGGAAGCGCCCATACACTTCATCTGATGTGGGAAACTCTTCTGTTTTAGTGAGTCAGGGGTCCGTAGAGATACAGGGAGGAAGAACTATCAAAGGTGTTCTGAGACACTTTGGCAGCCTGTTCACATGCACCTATATTTCTGCTGTAGACACTTCTGGTAGACCTGCAGAAAAGAAACTTCACAATGCACTAGACATGCTGGAATCGTTCTGTGAAAAGCATCAAAGAAAATGACTTAACACAAAGAAAACATAGACATATGTGTGAGTGCAAGTCCAAATGGAGGTAAAAATGCCAAGTCTTGATTTAAGGTAAAAAATTCGGCAGAGTTCTGCCTTACAAGCCCAAGAGATTTTTGGGCAGAGCTTTGGCTTACGGGCTAAGAGAATGAATCCTCTCAAAATGAGAAGTTTTACAATATATAGAAAAAGAGAAGTAAAGGGTCCGCTTTTGAAAAAGACTTGGGCGCTCTTTGACAACTTGGCCCATGTACGCTGAGAGCATCGGGAAGAGGAAGCCGTTTGATTGTCGGCTCCTGCTTCGACTTTGGCGTTCCAATATTAATATGAAAGCATGGGCCACGCCTCTTTTTTGCAAATAGACTGCTTGCTTCAAGGCATTTACGTGGCTTGTCTGCTCATAAATGAGAAATGAAAAAAATAGGTTGCACCGCTTACTGTTCGCGTCGTTTGATGACCACTTGGCAAGCACTGTCTCAATTTCAGGAATAAATCCCTGAGTTGACACTTCCTCCTTGCCACCTGGACTGTTTGTCCGCTTTTGCACTTTGTTTCTTCCTCATTTTGTTCCTTTCTGGCTCCTTCGGCCCTCGGGGCTATCTTTTGTTAATTCATCGCGCTTTCCCGCTTGCCTTGGCCATTTTCTGCCGATTTCAATAAGTGACACACGGCGCATTCCGCTGTGAAATGGGTAGGACACGTGGCAACATCCGCTTGACTCATAGAAGCTTTAGGCACCCTTTTAAAGTCCTGTTGAAGAGGACACGTGGCGGCTTTCGCTCTCTTTAGCAACAATACAGAAGCATTTGGGACTCATTCGGATTCACCACGGATGATGCCACTTGGCAACTTTCGCTCCCTTTAGCAATTCATTCGGAGCCCACAACAATTCTCACGGGACAAAAATGAGAGACCACGGATGTTGACACTTGTCGGTTTCCACCGAGATTTGCAGGGGACACGTGGCACGTTCCGCTGCTCTTAGAAAAACATGTCAAAGCCTTCCACAGTTGCCACTTGGCACCTTTCGCGCCCTTGCTTTTCCTGATGTAAAATTTGACGTTCGCGCGCCTGTCACTGTTTGAAAACCAACGGCTAGTTCATTATGCTTGACTTTGACGTCTTCGAGCACATCACCCCTTGGACTTTCTTCAGAGTTCCTCAATTCCTTCGGACTCTTGTTGCTTCCCTTTCCTTCGGACTTCTTGTTTGATCCTTCTTGAAGGGGACGTGCCCTTCGGGGTCTTGAGAAAAGTCATTTTCCTCAGCGAGAGCCCCCCACAAGGGCCCATACTCTTCGGGTGGTCTTCTTTTTCCTTGGCGGGTTTATCCTTCGGGCTTTTTCTTGCGGACTTTTTCCTCGCAGACAATTTTCCCACAGACAAAAAGTCCACAAGAATTGTTTCAGCCACTTTGCTTTCCTTTGGAATTTTCTCGGCTTTTCCTCCCGCAGCCTTCCTCCAAATTTCTTCGAACTTTTTGTCCGAAGGAATTCCTTCGGACAAAAAGTCTGAAATAATTCGTTCAATGCTTTAGTCTTTTTTGCAGGATTTTTGCCGAGCATTCTGCTTTAGACCCTTCCAAATTCCTTCGAACTTTTTGTCTGAACGAATTCCTTCGGACAAAAAGTCTGAAAGATTTCTTCCTTTGTTTCTTCGCTCGATTGCCTTTGAAAGAGTGCCCTTTGGGAAAATTGAAAACGACCTTTCCGAAGGGTACTTTCCTTGCCTTAGACAAATTTTCGAAAGAAAACTTACCTTTGTGGCTTTTCTTTGCGGTGTCTTTTGAAAGTGTTCCCTGCCCTCTGCAAGGGCTTTTGAATCCCGAACTGCGCTCCGCAAGGGCACTTGGAATGGTCCATTTTGCGCCTAAGTGGGAACTTGCCTCTTCTTGCATAGTCCGTAGTTTTCCGCCTACCTGCCGGGTTTGTAGAAATCCATGCCTGCAGAGTCTGTAGAAATGGAACTGCAAAGTCCATAGAAAATCTTGTGGAGTCCGTAGATATGGACCTGCAGAGTCCGTAGAAAACCTGCAGAGTCTATAGAAATTCTTGTGGAGTCCATAGAGTTTCTAAGACTTGTGCAAAATCAAAATGTACTGGCTCAAAACAGAAGGGAAAAAAGATGGGGACCGATTTTTGTCCTGTTGGGCCAAAAATGGTCAACAAATTGGCGACTCACAGGGGAAGCATGCCTGCTATGCTTAGAGACCAGTTTCCTTAAAGTCCATTGGGCACGGAGTCAGAATGCAGCTTTGAAGAAAGGTTAACAACAACTTTGAGAGATCCCAGAATCAATCATGAGCTTTTTACCCCAGACACAAGGGAAAACACACACAAGGCTAAAAACACTACTTGTGCAAACTGCACTTAGGGAAAACAGGAAAAGAAACTGAAAGCAAACTACTATGTACAACTAACCATGTACATCTGCCTCCCTCCTGGATCAAAGAAAAAATTTCTTAAGTCCCCTTCCTGGCTAGGAAACTTACGGTGCCAGACAAGTGGTTGAATGAAGTGGAGACTTGGTGAGCTGCTCCTCTTGCCTGCCACCTGGATTGGCCTGCATCCGAGTGGATCAGAATCGAACATGCTCCCAACATATATGTACTCTGCTTGTTCTTGGAAGCTTGTTGAATACTGGTCCTTCATGCTGGTGCGTTTCACCAAGAAATCTATGGCTGTTGGCTCATCACCATAAGCCCTTTGATATGCATGGTCCCTTTGTAATGCATCATGGTTTGACCTGTTTTCTTCTACTTCATTGAAGACCTTGTCAAACTCATCCTCTGTTCCCTCAAGGCTTTCTTGAAGAAGGGTGACTTTTGTGATGTCTGAAATGGAATCAAAAACTGATTGCTCATCCCACAGAACATCACCTCTTTGTTCAAAGCTCTCTTCTTCAAGGCTTTCCTCAAGGGAGACCAGCCTCTCCTTTTCCTACTCAAGGACCAGAGTTTCTAGATGTTCAAAAGCATCCATCTGGTCCTCCTCCAACTCAGGGTCCTTGGCATAGTAGTCCTCCTCATCAAAACAACAAGGAAGTTCATCAAACAAAGGGGAAGAGAGCTCACCATGCTTACGTTCCTCTTCATATTGCTGGAACATTTGCATGTATGCGTGACCTGAGTCTTCTCCATTGCTGATGATGTCTTCACAAGGAGCATCGATGATGATTTCTTCTTCGTCGTTGCTCATGATAGCCTCTTGGAGAGCTACAAATTGGATCTTTTGCTCCTCACTCGCCTCCTGCAAAACAGGTTCCTCCTTGAGAAGGGGTGAAGTGAAAAAACCATGTGGGAGAAGAGGCAGTCCTTGAGCTAGAATCGAATGATTCTCCTCTTTCCACTTGGCCAGCACTTCATCTATATCAGGTGTGGCCTGATAGCTCTCTTGGGGGTGTGTTCAGACATGGAATGTGCCGTTGGGTCTGAACTGTCCATCACACATTGGCTGAGGAATCTCTCTCTGGATTCCAACTCTGCAATTCTCCTAGCTATATCTTCTTGGAAGAGCTTTTTTTGGAGGTCACAATCATCATCATGGGTAGGAGCAGCTTTATCTTCAAGGTTTTGAGCAAAACCTTTCTTCTCCTCTTTCTTGCCCCATGATTCCACTATTTCTTTCCAGGTCAGGAGCTTGTCATCGGGATCAGTGACCTGAGGGAGTTGAGGAAGACTAGAAAAGCTGCTTGAGGGGATTGCATGAACAACGTGAGTTTGATCATGGTAATATAAAGGAACACAAGGCCCATGATGCTGGGCAATGGGATTATACATACAAAAATGAGATTTCTTGATGGCACCTGGACTGCTTAACCAGCTGATTCAACTCAGAGTCACCATTGGTGTTGATAAAAAATCCTCCAAAGGCTGGTTGGTTGAAGAACACACCAAAAATTCTTCAACTCTTTGGACACAACTTGTCCTAGTTGGTCCCACGGGCGTGCCAAAAACTGTTGATGCAGTGGATTGCACATCGGCCTCCTGCCTTCCACACGTCAAAATAGAAACTCCCCTCTCGCCTGTGGGACTGGCGAAGCTAGAGGGGAGAGTCTCTAGATACGGCTAGCTCCCTCTAATGTATCTTTTAGGTCTTGGATTCCTATTGCTAACAAAAAATGAAAAAAGAGAGAGATGAAAAGGGAGAAAGATGCTGAAAACAGAACCTAAGCCTAAAAATAAAAAGGTGATACACCAAAAATGATGACCCACTCAGCCCGAACATACACTTTTCGCCAAGAGGAAGTGCCCATACACTTCATTTGATGTGGAAAACTCTTCTGTTTTAGTGAGTCAGGGGTCCGTAGAGATATAGGGAGGAAGAACTATCAAAGGTGTTATAAGACACACTTTGGCAGCCTGTTCACATGCACCTATATTTCTGTTATAGACACTTCTGGCAGACCTACAAAAAAGAAACTTCACAATGCACTAGACATGCTGGAATCGTTCTGTGAAAAACATCAAAAAAAATGACTTAATACGAAAAGAAAACATAGACATATACGTGAGTGCAAGTCCAAATGAAGGTAAAAATGCCAAGTCTTGATTCAAGGTAAAAAATCCGACAGAGATCTGCCTTACAAGCCCGAGAGAGTTTTGGGCAGAGCTTTGCCTTACGGGCTAAGAGAATGGATCCTCTCAAAATGAGAAGTTTTACAATATATAGAAAAAAGAGAAGTAAAGGTGCCGCTTTTGAAAAAAACTTTGGCGCTCTTTGACAAGTTGGCCCATGTGCGCTGAGAGCATCGGGAAGAGGAAGCCGTTTGATTGTCGGCTCTTGCTTTGACTTTGGCATTCCAACATTAATGTGAAAGCATGGGCCACACCTCTTTTCTGCAAACAGACTGCTCCCTTCAAGGCATTTACGTGGCTTGTCTGCTCATCAATGTGAAATGAAAAAAACAGGCCGCGCCGCTTACTGTTCGCGCCGTTTGATGACCACTTAGCAAGCACTGTCTCAACTGCAGAAATAAATCTCTGAGTTGACACCTCCTCCTTGCCACCTAGACTGTTTGTCCACTTTTGCACTTTGTTTCTTCCTCATTTTGTCCCTTTCTGGCTCCTTCGGCCCTCGGGGCTATCTTTGGTTAATTCATCGTGCTTTCCCGCTTGCCTTGGCCATTTTCCGTCGATTTCAATAAGTGACACATGACGCGTTCCGCTGTGAAATGGGCAGGACACATGGCAGCATCCGCTTGACTCATAGAAGCTTTAGGCACCCTTTGAAAGTCATGCGGAAGAGGACACGTGGCGGCTTCCGCTCTCTTTAGCAACAATACAGAAGCATTCGGGACTCATTCGAATTCACCACGAATGATGCCACTTGGCAACTTCCGCTCCCTTTAGCAATTCATTTGGGGCCCACCACAATTCTCGCGAAACAAAAGGGAGAGACCGCGGATGTTGACACTTGTCGGTTTCCGCTGAGATTTGCAAGGGACATGTGACACGTTTCTCTGCTCTTAGAAAAATATGTCAAAGCCTTCCGCAATTGCCACTTGGCACCTTCCGCGCCCTTGCTTTTCCTGATGTAAAATTTGATGTTCGCGGGCTAGTCACTGTTTGAAAACCAACGGCTAGTTCGTCGTGCTTGACTTTGACGTCTTCGGGCACATCACCCCTTGGACTTTCTTCGGAGTTCCTCAATTCCTTCGGACTCTTGTTGCTTCCCTTTCCTTCGAACTTCTTGTTTGATCCTTCCCGAAGGGGACCTGCCCTTCGGGGTCTTGACAAAAGTGCTTTTCCTTGGTGAGAGCCCCCTGCAAGGGAACATACCCTTCGGGCGGTCTTCTTTCTCCTCGTTGGGTTTATCCTTTGATTTTTTTCCCGCGGACAAAAAGTCCGCAAGAATTGTTTCGGCCACTTTGCTTTCCTTCGGAATTTTCTCGGCTTTTCCTCCCGCGGCCTTCCTTCGAATTTCTTCGGACTTTTTGTCTGAAGGAATTCCTTCGGACAAAAAGTCTGAAATAATTAGTTCAATGCTTTAGTATTTTTTGCGGGATTTTTGTCGGGCTTTCTGCTTTAGACCCTTCCGAATTCCTTCGGACTTTTTGTCCGAAAGATTTCTTCCTATGCTTCTTCGTTCGACTGCCTTTGAAAGAGTGCCCTTCGAGAAAATTGAAACCGACCCTTTTGAAGGGTACTTCCCTTGCCTTAGACAAATTTTTGAAAGAAAACTTACCTTTGTGGCTTTTCTCTGCGGCCTCTTCTGATAGTGTTCCCTGCCCTCCGCAAGGGCTTTTGAATCTCGAACTGCCTTCCACAAGGGCACTTGGAATGGTCCATTTTGCGCCTAAGTGGGAACTTGCCTCTTCCTGCAGAGTCCATAGTTTTCTGCTTGCCTGCCAAGTCCGTAGAAATCCATGCTTGTAGAGTCTGTAGAAATGGACCTGCAGAGTCCGTAGAAAACCTGCAGAGTCCGTATAAATTCTTGTGGAGTCTGTAGAGTTTATAAGACTTGTGCAAAATCAAAATGTACTGGCTTAGAACAGCAGGGAAAAAAGAAGGGGACCGATTTTTGGCCTGTTGGGCCAAAAATGGTCAACAAACATATCAACTATTTTGGAC
Organism: Torreya grandis; assembly: GCA_037957365.1. Classification (NCBI taxonomy): domain Eukaryota; kingdom Viridiplantae; phylum Streptophyta; class Pinopsida; order Cupressales; family Taxaceae; genus Torreya; species Torreya grandis. The sequence continues at coordinate 7,521,479 of JARHVA010000009.1, read as the reverse complement.
TTGCAGGCCAAAATTCTCTCTTCCCTTCTCAAAAAATGTTTTGAGCACTCAAGTTCTTCAATTATTCACGCATTTTTCAGCTAAGGAACTCGCAAGTTCAATAGGTTCCACAGGTTCAACTGGCGGGCTTTCACAAAGAAGCAAGTTCCAAACACTTAGGCATTTCAAGGCCAGTTCAATGCCGAAGTTCAATCAAAAGGTCCATCGGCAGGCTTCAAACAAATGGAATGAACCATTGAACCCCGCTTCAAAGGTTCAAAAAGAGTTAAGCGCTCAACAAGTTCAAAGTTCAACCGCTTTGAAAAGTTCAAGCGGATTTAAAAGACTTAAACAAAAGAAGACTTCGAAGAAGAAAGATTGAACCGTTGAACCATTGAACCTTGAACCAAAAGAGTTCAAAGTTCAAAGGTTTAACGAGTTCAATAAAGTTTGAGAGACTTAGAAGAACAAAGGATTCGAAGAACAAAGATTGAATCATTGAACCGTTGAACCTTGAACCAAAAGAGTTCAAAGTTCAAAGGTTCAACGAGTTCAATAGAAAAGAAAAGGATCTATAAAGTTTGAAGGACCAAAAGATTCAAAGAAAGAGAATGAACCGTTGAACTTTAAACCAAAATGGTTCAAATTTCAAAGGGTTCAAAGTGGTTCAAGCGACCAGGACGTCTCTGCGAACGTCAAATTCAGGGTGATAAAATATCTATTATTTTTCAATGTGGCGCGGAACCTTAAAACAAACTCAGCGATCGGCTGAAGAAGAAGCCCAAGGAGCCAGCAGAAAGCGAGAAGATAGCCCGAGAGCTCAGATCGCCAATGAAGGACAAGACATGGCGATGAAAGAGGGAACGATGCAAAAAGCCCAAAAATATCTGTGCAAAAGTTATTCCAGTAGGTGAAACAGTCCACCAGGTGGACATCAGAAAGTGCGAGCACTCAAGGACGTGGCCTGTTTTTCTCCATCGAGTAAAGGTGAAGTGGACAGCGGCGCACATATCAAAAAAAAAGACCAGGCAGCCCATACTTCAAAAGGAGACATTTGAGTGAATTGGCACGCCATAGTTAAGGCCAATGCCCTGTTCCAGCATGGCCCCTTGACAGAACTGAAAATGCATTCAAGGCATGGAATGCAGCATGAGCCATTTTATGAAACAAAGCGCCCAAGTCTTTCTTGGAGTGCTATATATTGTAATCTCTTATTTTATGCAAAGGAGATCTTTTTGTTATTAGAAGCGAAACTCTGCCCAAATTGAAAGGCATTTCCTGAGACTTTGAGCTCAGATCGTTAATCATATTTCTTTATTTGAATGAGAAAGCAAGTGACCTTTCAGACTTTGTGCTAGAATAACTTGTGTTAAGGAAATTGTTCTTATGTCTGTTTCCTGAATGCGTTCTTGTCCATTTAATTATTAAGCAGAACTAGTGGAAGTAATCTGAAAGGTGTCCTGAAGCCAACTGTGGGAGACTTTGTGCTGCTACAATTGTCTTTAGCGTGTTTGATTTTCTATTTCTGTGTAAAACATCTTTGGACGACTTTGTGTCCCCATTGTCCTTCGTGTATTTCACTCTTTGGCAGTTGAGGGGGAGACTTTGTACTACACCTCATTCTGCTTGTTATTGTTCCAGTTACAATTACTACCAGGAAGGAATCTAGCTGTTGATTGAGTATTACTTCTAAAAGAAGAGAAGTACCTCCAGCAATCACCCAAGATTTTTCTTTTGATCTGTGAACATCATCTCTGAAAAAAGAGAGATGGATGGTGTGATCCTACCCCTGAGTGTTATTTTTTGCTTATATATATAGTATATAACACCTCATATTTATAGGGAACCTCCCTTTGATGAGAGGAGAGATTTGTCCCCTTTTGATGTGGTAAACTTGCACATTTGGCCGACCAATCTCCTTATGCTATGGTTGAAACAACCTATTTTGCCCATCAGTTAGCTGGTGACAAAATATTCACCCAACAATTCTCATCAACCAACTTGTGAACGATGGTAGTTATGTTTTTGTTACTAGATTCTGCTTGACCATTACCCTAAGGATAGTACTCTGATGAATGTGCAATAGAGGTCCTTGTTGTCAACCTAGAGCTGCGCCCTGATTCGAAGACATGTGCTAAACGGCCAGTCCTTTATCCCGCTGAAACAATGGGATCTTCTCACGAGGGTGGGCGCCTCAATAGTGAGAAGAACCTCCAGAGAAGGCTGGTTCTTGTATGATGTATCGATGAAGATTCCTACTCTACGCTGCTGACTACTGTGAAAAAGGGAGAAAGAAAACTTTCAAGGGGAAATCCTACCTAAAATGGGCAATACACCAAGATTTTGATCCACTCAATTTGGAACCTTGAACACTGAATGAACAAGGGAGAAGGAAGACCTTAGACTTCAATTAATCACTTATGCATAAGTATTTCATGCAGAGGTTCGATCTGATAACTAAAACCTGAGGGAAAATGATGGAGAGAGGTCTGATAAAAGACACTTTACGGCCACCTAACATCCACTTACAATTTCAGCAAAAGACAATAAAGAACACTTTAACATGCCCTGCACAAGGATCATATAGCAACTAGGTATGAAACAAAATTTGGGAAGGGAGAGAACTCTACCACTTATGCAAATTGCTAAAGGAATATACACTATGCCAATGCCTAAAATCTGAAAGTATAGTCTTTTTTATTGATCGAAGAGGTTACACAACTCACCAATCGCAGAGTCTGGTCTAACCAAGAGAGATTGGATGATTTTGATCAATGCTGAAAGCCATTATATAGAAAATTACAAGAGGCCGAAGATTGGCATAGAAAATTGAAGAGAAGGATTTACTTAAGCTAACTCAAGGCTGACTTGTCCTTTTAATAAATATATTTTTCCCTTTGTCCTTGCATGAAGCTTCTTCGCTTGATGAAGCACACTTATCTTTGTTATGAACTACCCACCTCTTTTTTGCATGGAAATCTACGCAAATGTTAAATTCAAAACTCCATGTGAGTTGCTTGATTGCCGAGTTGTAGCATTTGAAAACTGAGTTAACAGTTATTTAAGCTAAGTTGGATGAAGAGATCATTCTCCTTCGCATGGAAAGCTTCTAGTGAAGCAGCGTTTAATCAATTAGTCAACTCTAAATCTGGAATAGTCAACTTGTCGTTCGAATTCGGAACCCCTGTTGAAGCTGGATTAGACCTTCGGATGCATGAGTTGAATGGAGACGAACAAGACTTTAATAATCAGTCAACTGAAGCTTTGACCATTTATTCAAAAATAGCTCTTATGTCCGAAAATAGCTCCGATGTTTGCATGTATTTCGTTCTATTCTGGTCTTCCTATTCGTATATGTTTCTGGCGGGATTCTAGCTTTATACCTGTTCCAACGATTACTTCCCACAGGCAAAATTTGACGGCCTGTGAGACGTCACCCTTAGTTTTCTTATTCCCTTTGGATTTCTCTGCTTGGCAATTTCTTTCGGGTTTATTTCCGCAGAATTCTTTTAGCTTTATTTCATGCGTCCCTCTTCGGACTTCTGTCTCGCCTCTTTCCCGTGGCTTTCTTCCCTTCGCATCTTTCCTGCTGACAAAAAGTCCGCAATAATTATATTAGTCTTTGGCCTTCGAAATTCTTTCGGGTTTTTTTGGTCGGTCTTTTATCCGAATTCCTTTGGACAAAAAGTCCGAAAGAATTCATTTCCTTTGTTTTTTGCCTTTGTATTTTGTGTTTCTCTCCGTGGACACTTTCGAATTTCTTCGGACAAAAAGTCCGAAGGATTCTTCTCCTTGTCTTTTCCTTTGCTTGTCTTTTGCCGTCGGCTTTTGTCTTCGGACTTGTGTCTTGTGCAAGTTTCTAAATTTCTTCGGACTTTTTGTCCGAAAGAATTCATCTTCTTTGTTTTTCCCTGTCTTTTTTTTTCTTTGTATTTCTTCGGGACTTCTCTCTTTGTGTAAGCCATTTCCGAATTCCTTCGGACTTTTTGTCCAAAGGAATTCCTTCGGACAAAAAGTCCGAAGGATTCTTTACCTTGCCTTTCCCTCCGAAATGTGCCCTTCGGGATTTTCGAATTCCTTAAGGACTACTGCCCCTTCGAAAAAATTGTCATGGACCTCTCTGCTGACAAAGTGCCCTCTGCAAGGGTATTTAGCTCTCCCTTTGTGCCCTTCGAAAAAATTGGAGGGCACCCGTGCTTTTTGCAAAAGTCCTTAATTTAGCCTCTGTGATTGCTTGAAGGGTAGGTGCCCTTCGGCCTTTTTGAAAGTGACCCTTCTGCCCATCCAAGTGTCCTCTGCCCGTGCCCTTCAGAGAAATTGGAGGGCACCCGGACTTTTTGCAAAGGTTCTTCTTTTTGGTCTTGTGCCTTCTCAAAGGGTAGGTGCCCTTCGGGATTATTGAAAACGATCTTTCCGAAGGGTAAACTACCCTTCGGACTTTTTGCAGTGGTCTACTTCTTGGTCCTTTTATCCTTGTCTTGCAGAAATTTTCTCCAGACAGAAAGTCTGAAGGGGTTCTTTGCCTTTGTCCTTATTCCTTTTAAGTGCTTTTTCTGTCCTCCAGAGTCTGTAGAATCACCCTACTTGAGTCCGTAGAAACTCTTCCTGCTTGAGTCCATAGAAATTTCCTGCTTGAGTCCGTAGAAATCCTGCAAAGTCCGTAGAAATCCGATTTTGCTCAAGGAAAACAATGTATTCTTCCTTCCTTGGCTAGAGATGTGAACTTTCTAAATAGCAAGAGACAATCTGACTTGTGGAAGAATTGTCAACAGTGCCATACACATCAAAAACCATTTTGTTTAGTAGAGGAAAAGTTAGAAGCATTATCCATGATGATCTTCTAGGGAACACCAAATCTAGTCAATATGTTCTCTTTTATGAAATTAAAAACAACTTACGAAGTGGTAGATCTCACTAAAATGGTTGCTACCCATTTCATGTAGTCAGTTGCCATCAATACATGAGTGTGTTTGGCATTGGAATGGGAGTTTAGAGTCCTAATGAAGTCTAATCCCTACTACTAAAACAGTTCCTCAATGACCACAGGTTGGAGAGGCAATGTTGCGAGCTTACGCCGATCAATGAAATATTGACAAGCCTCGCATTTGAAAACCCATTCTTGTGCATCCTTGAACAACGTTGGCCAATAATAGCGAGCTTGCAGAATTTTGAAAGCTGACTGAAAATGAAAAATGTCCGTCACATACTTTGTCATGAAACACCTCCAAAATTTTATTATGATGTTCCTTGTTCACACACCTCAAGAAAGTACCATCTAGGGACTTCTTTTATGTTAGGCAATTGTAATGTCCCCATATGAGACAATTAGGCCTAGTTGGGAGTTACCCAACAAACCCTTGAATAAAATTGGCAAACAACTAATAATCTGCTCCACAAACCAGCTAGCCCTAGCTAGAGAATTTATAGAATACCCAAGCAAAACACGCAAAATAACTCCACAAATCACTGAAAATTATTTGAAAAGCAATGGACCTTTTTTGGACCAAAATAAATCGGCGAAGTGGCTGAAATTACCCCTGTCAATAATCTGATTTTTATATGAAGGTACAGTTGCATTTTTCAATCACTAAACACCACAAAAACATCCACAAGTGGGTCATGACACCTTAGAAAAAATAGGAGAATAAATATGAATATTATTTTTTGGAATTTGCCCCTCAAAACACCTCCTGAATCTCTCCAATCAAGTCGCCCAAGTTGCCAAAAATATATAATAGATTCCTGAATATTTTTAGAGCATAGATTGACCTTCCACACATCCAAATTGATCCAAAACAACTTTCCAACAACTATAATAAATTGCAAAAATTACCTTGATCTTAGAAGAAAGTTTCAAACACAAGTTTGCCCTCTTGAGAGGGTCACCACCCTCCCAAAACAAGTTGCCACCCTTGGGATGGCCTCCAAACTCGATCAAGCTCCATTGAAATTGCCCTCCTTTTTGACCTAAAATTTATGTATTTCCAACTCACCAAAGGGTTTGTAATAATTCATTGTTGAAGGTGGCGTCCAAAGACATCTTTGTAGATCCACTTGCATACAACTCTGCAAAATTGAGGTGCAATTACAACCCTTGAATAGAGCTGCCCTGGTAGAAGAATGGAGGTTTTCATCCCAAAAATCCTTGGTGCACTTAAAGGATTTCGTCTTCAAGTCACTTGTTCAAGCTTGACATATTTGCAAAAGAATTTCAATATCAAAAATGCATAACCTTCTCAAATGAGCCTTCTATTTCCTTTTATGTTCTTCCAATTATGGCGCCCAAAATAAAGAGGGAGAGTTACTTTTTATTTTAAAAAAAAACATATATTACAAGCTTCCTTATAAAAGCACTTTTAAGATGACCCTTAAAAAGGTCCCAAAAATTAGATAATAAAGTATTTTATCAAAACATATCCTTGAAGCTCACCAATGTTCCCCTTTTGCCTTTAAAATCATTAGCCCTTGGGAACGCACAAGCTAAGGGTCTCATCCCAATGACTAGCTTGAAAAATGGGACATTACAGTCCTCCCTTCCCAAAATTGCTTGCCCACAAACAATTGTAAATTTGGGTGTTGAAGAATGGCTGCCCCTTTCCAAGTTGCATCTTTCATAGACATATCCTTCCATTGTACCAAGTATTCCATGATAGTGCAATTTCAGAGCCTCCTCTAACGAACATCAAGAATAGCTTCGGGAATCAAGACCAACTTACTTTCATCATCAAGAGGTGGCATGTCAGTGGAGGGTATTATATGCTTTCCAAGAGCTCTTTTAAAGCAAGAAACATGGAACACATTGTGAATCTTACTCCCTTCCGATAATTCCAGCGCATATGCCACTTTCCCCACTCTTTTTTGAATTTTATAAGACCCATAGAAATGTGGCTTTAGTTTTTCCGCTCCACTTTGCTTGAGAGAGGATTGCTTATAAGGTTGCAATCTCAAATAGACTATGTCCCCAAACTCAAATTGCCTCTCCACCCTATGCTGGTCCACATAAAGCTTTTGTTGATTTTGAGCTTGTTGCAAATTCTTCTTGAGGTGGTCCAAAATTTCAGAACTTTATTGCACCCAATTGGCAGCCCCAAGAACCCTACTTCCCTCCAAATAAGATCAAAAAATGAAAGAGATTCATAACCACACAAAGCCTTGAATGGTGACATACCACTAGACTTGTGGTAGGTGGTATTATAACAAAATTCTACCATGTACATCCATCTATTCCACCCTGTTTGCTGCCCCAAAATGTAATTCTTCAAGTATCCTTCCACCCATTTAATGACAATTTCAATTTGCCCTTTCATTTGGAGGTGATAACTAGTGCTTGGAAGCAATTTGGTACCGGTTACCTTAAAAAACTCTTGCCAAAAGTGGCTCATAAACTGGCTATCCCTATCACTTATGATGCTTTTGGGTAATCCATGCAACTTGAAAACTTCTTTGAAGAAAATTTCCGCTATATATGGAGCATTATACTTGGCTGGAATTGCAAAAAAATAAGCATATTTTGTCAATCTATCCACTAGAACAAAAATTCCACATATACCTTGTGACATAGGTACTCCTGTGATGAAGTCCATGGAAATGCTCTCCTATTATTGGTGGGGAATTGGAAGAGGTTGCAAGAGACCAGTTGGAAATGTAGTCATTCCTTTATTCCTTTGACAATCCATACACTCCCTAACATGGGATAAAACATCTCTTTTCAAACCCTTCCAAGCAAATCTTTCTCTTACCTTCTTGTATGTCTTGAAGTAACCTTGATGACCAGCCATAGTATCATCATGAGCAACCCTTGTAATTTGTTGTTTTAACTTGGATAAAGGAGCCAAAATAAATTTTCCCTTATAAAAAATCAGCTCCTCATGCACCTTGTATTTCTTGTCTATCACCTTGCCTTTCAAAATCGCGGTAGCCCATTCATCTCTTGCATATTTGGCTATAATTATAGTCCTCCAATCAGCTGTTAATTTACTTAATGAACACAAATATGGCTTTCTTGACAAAGCATCAGCCACTTTATTATTTTTACTTTTCATATATTCAATGTTGAAATCATAGGATTGAAGTTTGCTCACCCACTTTTGTTGTCTACTATTCAAATCGGATTATGTGAAGTATTTGAGGCTATTGTGATCTATTTTGACTATGAATCTCCCAAAAATCAAGTATTGACGGAATTTGGCCAAAGCATGCATGATAGCCAACATTTCTTTGTTATAAATTGAAAACTTTTTTTCCCTTTCCTTGAGTTTCCTACTCTCAAAAGCAATGGGATGTCCTTTTTGCATTAGGACAACCCCAATCCCTTCTCCTGAAGCATCACATTCCAATGTGAAAGGTTGCAAAAAATCTAGAACCAACACAGGGCAAGAACTCATCACTACCTTGAGTCTTTCAAAGGTCTCCAAAGTGGTTTGAGACCACACAAAGGCACCTTTCGTTGTCAAGTTTGTAAGGGGGCAGCAAGTTGGGAGAAGCCTTTCACAAACCTTCGATAATAGCTATACAATCCAAGAAACCCTCTCAAATGAGTCATAGTAGTGGGAGGTGGCCAATCAAGTATGGCTTGAATCTTTTGTTGGTCCACTTGGACCCCTTGTGCATTGATCGCATGTCCCATATACCAAAATTTCAGAAGTAACAAACTCACTTTGGATTTCTTTGCAAAGAGGGTTTGTTTCTCTAACATTCCCAAAACAATAGCCAAATGGTGCAAATGTTCCTCCGAAGTCTTGCTATATATCAATATGTCATCAAAGAACACTAGCACAAATGTTCTTAAATGTTGTTTGAAGACGTGGTTCATGCAAGATTAAAATGTAGCAGGAGCATTAGTGATTCCAAAGGACATGACCAAAAACTCATAATGCCCATAGTGACAGCAAAAAACTGTTTTTTGCACATTTCTTCCCTCACACGAATTTGGTGATAACTAGTCTTCAAGTCAATTTTGGAGAAATAAACCGCTCCATGAAGCTCATCAATGAGTTCATCAATCCTAGGTTTTGGATACCTATTTTTGATGGTCTTCTTGTTCAACAATCTATAATCAATACACATCCTCATAGTTCTATCATTTTTCTTCACAAGCACTACTGAAGAAGCAAAGGGACTAGTACTTGGCCTTATGTGCCCCATTTCAAGTAACTCTTGTATAGCCTTCTCAATTTCCTCCTTGTAGATCCATGGGTGGCGGTAGGGAGTAGTGATCATTGCTCTTGTGCCTTCTTCCAATTCAATTATATGTTCAAATCCTCTATCCAGGGGCAGCCCATGTGGTATGTCACTAAACACTCTCTCATGTCTATCTAGAATGACTTGAACATCCTTGTGATGCAACTGTTGTTTCAAATAAGACCTTGTATTGTGCATAATTAACTCAGCTAACCATGTAATCTGCCCTTTATTGAAAGCTTGTTCCATCTTTTTTGGGGTCACCAATATGGGTGTTCCATTGCTTAGACCATGGAGAACAATCTCCTTGTTGGCTGCCATAAATTTCAGTTCTGATTTTTGCAAATTATGAGTGTATTCACCAATGGATTGAAACCATTGAGCTCCAAGCACAACATCTATGTCCCCATGATCTATCACATTGAACTCTCCCTCAAAGGTATATTCACCCTTGGTTAGTTTTAACTCCGAAGTTCTGGAAATGCATGGGATGGAGGAGCCATCCGCCACGGTTACCTTAAATCCAGCATTTTTCTTAGTGGGCAACTTATGTCTTGCAACCATTTAAGCATCTATAAAATTGTGAGTGGATCCATTGTCCATTGACACAATTACCTTTTTGCCTCTTAACTGTTGGGTGAATATTTTGTCGACCAGCTAACTGGTGAGCATAATAGTTCCTATCACCACAGCATAGGGAGATTGGTCGTCTAGGTGTGCAGTTTTACTACATCAACAGGGGACAAATCTCTCCTCTCATCAAGGGGAGGTTCCCTATTAAACATACGGAGGCTATATACAATAGATAGAAGCAGAAAGTAAGACACAGGGGTGGGATAAACCATCCATCTCTCTTTTTTCAGAGATGATGCTAACAAACAGAGGATAAATCTTGGGTGATTGGTGAAGGTACTTCTCTTCTTTCAGAAGTAACATTCAACCAAGAGCCAGATCCCTTCTTGGGTAGTAGAAATCCTGGTGAAATGATAGAAGGCACTTCTCTTCTTTCAGAAGTGCTTGTTCTTGCAAACAACAGGAATCATTCTGGTAGTAAGTGACTGGTAACCAAGGGCATAGTAACCAACAGCCTGGATGTAGCACAAAGTCTCCACCTCGACTGCCCAAGAGTGAGACACGAAAGACAATGAGGGCACAAAGTCTTCCCAAGGTCCTTTACACAAAAACAGAAAATAAACACACACTAAAGACAACTATGGCAGCACAAAGTCTGAAAGTAGTTGGCTTCAAGACACCTTCCTTATCACTTCCACTAGCTCTGCTTGTTAAATTGAATAAACAAGAACACATTCAGAAGACAGACATAAGAATAATCTCCTAAAATGATACAACTTTATAGCATAAAGTCTGCGATTCACTTGCTTTTTCATTCAGATAAAATAATATGAAATACAATTTGAGCTCAAAGTCTTAGTTTTCGCCTTTCAATTTGGGCAGAGTTTTGTTTTTGTGGTTAAAAGATCTCCCTAAAACAATAAAAGAGATTACAATATATAGCAGCCAAGAAAGACTTGGCGCTTTGTTCCATAGAACGGCCCATGCTGTAGTCAACGCCTTCAATGCGCCTTCAGTTCTGTCTGGAGGGACCATGCCTGAAACAGTGCGTTGCCTTAACTATGGCGTGTTTATTCATCTAATGTCTTTTTTTGGGTCTGGATCATCTGGTCTGTCCCCTCTGACATCTGTGCAGCTATCCATTTTGTCTTTACTCCAAAGGAGACTAACAGGCCGCGCCTTCAATGTTTGCAAGCTCGAAAATCTATTATGCAGACTATTCCAGCGATCGAAATAACTTCTGCACAGATATTTTTGGTCTTTTCCCTCTTTCCGCTTTTGTCCTTTCCAACTTTGTCTTTTCCAGCTTTGTCTCTTCCTGGAATTTAAGCTCCCGAGCTATCTTTTCAGCCAGTCGCTTGGTTCTTCCTTAAAGTTCCATGCTTTATTTGAATTTCAACAGATATTCCCTTACTCTAAATTTGACGTCTGCGGGGCCGTCGATGGTCGCTAGCCGCTTGAACCATGTTGAACCTTAAACCTTTGAACCTGCTGAAAGTACATTGGTTCATCGGTTCATTCTGTCTCTTTTGTTCCATCACTTCCTAGTTCAATCGCTTTCCTGCTCTTTGGTTGAACCATCCGTTGAACCACCTGTTTGCTACTTCTTTCTTTGACTGAGGCCACCTTCAAACCTTTGAACCCATGAACTCGTTGAACCTTTTGGTTCACGGTTTAACGGTTCAATCGGTTCATTCTTTTTATTTGGCTAAGTCTTTTGATCACTCGAACAAAACACATTGAACCATATGGCCATTGAACTTGTTGAACCATTGAACCCGTTGAACCAAAGTGGTTTAATGGTTCAACGGTTCAATGGTTCAAGCCTTCTCTTTGATAAGTGTTTTGAAGCCGTTGAAACTTTGCTGAAGCGCTTAACTCTTGCCGATGATGTTGAACCTTTGAACCCATTAAACCTGTTGAACCAAAATGGTTCAAGGCTCAACGGTTCAATGGTTCAATCCTTGCTTAGAAGCTTGTCAATGGACATTTTGGTTGAACCTTGTCATTGAACCAACCTTGAAATCGCCTAAGTGCTAAGAGCTTGCTTCTTTCTTGCAGAGTTCGTAGAAATCAACCTATAAAGTCTGTAGTTTTCTCTAAGTTTTCTCTCGAGCCTTGAGAGATTCCGTAGAAATGAGTCTGTGGAGTCCGTATTTTTAAGCCTGCAGAGTCCGTAGTTTTAAGCCTGCAAAGTCCGTAGATTTCTTCCTGCAGAGTCCGTAGATTTAAGCCTGCAGAGTCCATAGATTTCTGAGAAAGCTTTGAAAAATGAACTTGAATGCTCAGAACAATTCTTGAAATGGGAAGAGAGGATTTTGGTCTGTAGGACCAAAATAGTTCAAATGTTGTCCCAAAAATGAGTGGTATTTTTGGGGGACAACATTAACGATTCCTTTCACATAGAAAGCATGGCAGCTAGTGGCACTAGATAGGGTAGCAATCATCTATTTCTTTGTCACGTGCTGGCTGTCCTCTTTTTCTTGATGTATTTGCCTTTCAATTTCTGTTTGGTTTACCTTCACATGTTCATTTCTTTGCTCACAATTTTCTGATTGTTCTTCCTTAGGTGGCTGCCCTTCTATTCTCTTTTCACATGCCTTTAACTCCTATGAAGTTTTTTCCTTCAATCTCAGCTGATTGTCCATCACCATGGGTCCACAATTGACTAATTTTTGATGCCCTAACCTCAAGGCTTCTTCATTTGGTGGCTGTCCTTTGAATTCAGCCTTACATGCCAAAGATTTCCTTGAATTTTTTGAGTTAATTTCCAGCTGCTCACACCTCACAAAGGGCCTATGTTTGACTAAAATTTGGTCATGGACAAACTTGTGGAGTGGTTTCCCTGTTGACGCAGCGGATTGCACCCTGGACAGGAGGCCGAACTCCTACCTTCCACGCGCAACAATGGAAACTCCCCTCTTGCTTGTGGGCTTGGCAAAACTGGGGGGAGAGTCTTTAGATAAGGGCTAGCTCCCTTCGATGTATCTTTTAGGTCCTGGATCTCCTACTGCTAACAAATAAATGAAAAAAGGGGGGGGGGATGAAAAGGGAGAAGGATGCTGAAAACAAAACCTAAACCTAAACTAAAAGGTGATACACAAAAAAAGTTGATCCACTAAGCCCGAACATACACTTTTCACCAAGGACAAGCTCCCATACACTTCATTTGACGCGAGGAATTCTTCATCATCAGTGAGCTAGGGGTCCGTGGAGATACATGGAGGAAGAACTACCAGAGGCTTCCTTAGACATACTATGGCAGCCTATTCGCAAGCACATACACTCCTCTAGGGATACTTCTGGCAGACCTGCAAAAGAAAAGCTCACAACGCACTAGACATAATGCAGTCATCCTGCGAAAGCATAAAAGAATGACTTAAAACAAAACGAAGGCATAGACACATACAAAAGTGCAAACTCAGAATGGAGGTAAAAATGTTATGTTTCGATTCAAGGTAAAATCCGATAAAGTTCTGCCTTACAAACCTCGAGATTTTTTGGGCAGAGCTTTGCCTTATAGGCTGAGAGATCTCTTTCTCAAAATGAGAAGTTACAATATATATAGAGAAGAGAGAACAAAAGGCGTTCCCTTTTGGAAAAGGCTTTTGGCGCCCTTTTACAAGTGGCCCATGTGCGTTTGAGAGCATCGAAAAGAAGAAGTCGCTATTGCTGATATCATCCTTCTATAAGAGGCCTGTTAGAATCATGCTGTGTAATCACCGATCTTGACTTTGGCGTCCAGACATTAATGTGAAAGCACAAGCCACGCCTCTTTTCTACAAACAAGACTGCTCCTTTCAGATATTCACGCGATTTGTCTGCTCATAAATGCAAAGTGGAGAAAACACGCTGAGCCGATTACTGTTTGCGCCGTTTGATGACCACTTGGCAAGCACTGCTCCAACTGTAGGAGTAAATCCTCCCTTTTGCCACCTGGGCCATTTTGTCTCTTTCTACACTTTGTCTCTTCCTGGTTTTGTCTTCTCTGTCTCCTTCGGCCCTTGGGGCTATCTTCTTGGCAGGTCGCTGAGTTCACTCGTGCTTGTTTGTTAAGCTTTTCAAAATCAATGGCTATTTCACCGCCTTAAATTTGACGTCTGTGCACCCGTCACTGGGCGTTTTAACTTCCAACGGCTAGTTCGTCGTGCTTGATTTTGACGTCTCTGGGCTTGTCACCCCTTGGAATTTCTTCGGCCTCTTTCTTTTCTTTGGCTTTCTTCTCTTTGGTCGGGCTTTTGTCTTCGGTTGGGCTTTTGTCTTCGGCCATTCTTCCCGTGGCTTCTCCCGAATTTCTTTGGACTTTTTGTCCGAAGGAATTCCTTAGGACAGAAGTCCGAAAGAAATCATTCTTTCCTTTGCCTTAGTCTTTTTACTTGTTTTCCTTCGGAGTTTTTCTCTCGGGCCTTCCCAAATTTCTTTGAACTTTTTGTCCGAAAGAATTCCTTTTGACAAAAGTCCGAACGAATTATGTCCTTGTCTTTTCCTTTGACTGGCTTCGAAAAGTGCCCTTCGGGAATGTTGAAAACGACCCTTCCGAAGGGTACTTCCTTTGCCTTAAACAAATTTTCGAAGGAACTTACCTTTTTTGACCTTGTTCACTTTTTGGTCCTTTTTTCAAGTGTTCCCTGCCCTCCGCAAGGGCACTTATCCTTCGGGAGACTCTCTTGAACCTTCCCATTGAACCATTCCTTTGAACCAAATGTTGAACCAACGCATTGAACCGACTGTTGAACCAAGTCATTGAACCAAAGCCTTGAACCGAACCGAACTGAAACAAGGCATTTGAACCAATTGAACTGAACCAATAATGGTTCAAAGTTCAAGTTCAAAGCTCTTTGAAAATTCAAGCCATTGGACCCCGACGTCGAACCACTGAACTGGTTCCTTCTTTTGCCGAAAGACTTGCCTGTAGAGTCCGTAGAAATGTCTGCAGAGTCCATAGAAATCTCCTGCAGAGTCTGTAGAAATGTCTGCAGAGTCCGTAGAAATGCTTGCAGAGTCCGTAGAAACAACTGCAGAGTCCGTAGAAACAAGACTTGTGCAAAATCAAAAAATTGTACTGCCTCAAAACAACAGGGAAAAAAGGGGAGACCGATTTTGGTTTGTAGGACCAAAATGGTCAACAAATTGGCGACTCCCAGGGGAAGCATGCCTGCTATGCTTAGAAGCCAGTTGCCTTCAAATCCATTGGGCACGGGGTCAGAACGCAACTTGAAAGGTTAGCAACAACCCCGATGAATCCAAGAATCAATCATGAAGCTTTTACCCCAAACACAAGGGAAACACACACAAGGCTAAAAACACTACCTGTGCAAACAACACTTAGGGAAAACAGGGAAAGAAAATTGAAAGCAAACTACTATGTATAGCTAACCAGGTATATCTGCCTCTCTCCTGGATCAAAGAAAAAATTTCTTAAGTCCCCTTCCTGTCAAGGAAACTTATGGTGCCAGACAAGTGGCTGAATGGAATGGAGACTTGGTGACCTGCTCCTCTTGCCTGTCACCTCGATTGGCTTGCATCCGAGTGGATCAGAATCAAATACGCTCCCAACATATATGTACTTTTGTTGTTCTAGGAAGCTTGTCGAATGCTGGTCCTTCATGCTGGTGCGTTTCACCAAGAAATCGATGGTTGTTGGCTCATCACCATAAGCCCTTTGATATGCATAGCTCCCTTGCAGTGCATCATGGTTTGCCCTGTTCCCTTCTGCTTCATTGAAGACCCTGTCAAACTCATCTTCTGCTCCCTCATGGCTCTCTTGAAGAAGGGTGACTGTTGTGATGTCTGTAATGGAATCACAAACTAATTGCTCATCCCACAGAACATCACTTTCTTGTTCAAAGCTCTCTTCTTCCAAGCTGTCCTCAAGATGGACAGGCCTCTCCTTTTACTGCTCAAGGATTAGAGTCTCTAGTTGTTCAAAGACATCCATCTAATCCTCCTCCAACTCTGGCTCCATGGCATAACCATCCTCCTCATCGAAGCTACAAGGAAGTTCATCAAACAAGGGGGAGAGAGCTCACCATGTTTACGTTTCTATTTATATTGCTGGAACATCCGCATGTATGCATGACCTGCATCTTCTCCATTGCTGATGATGTCTTCCAAGGGAGCCTCCATGATGATTTCATCTTCTTTGTCGCTCATAATAGCCTCTTGGGAAGCTGCAGATTGGATCTTCTCTTCCTCACTCACCTCCTGCAAAACAGGTTTCTCCTTGAGAGGGGATGAAGTGGAACGCTGATGATTAAACCCATGTGGAAGAGGAGGTAGTCCTTGAGCTAGAATTGAATGATTCTCCTCTTTCCACTTGGCCAGTTCTTCATCTATATTAGGTGTGGCCTGATATCTCTCTTGGAGGTGTGTAGATGGGGTGTGTTCAGACATGGAATCTGTTGTTTGGTCTGAAACGTCCATCACACATTGGCTGAGGAATCTCGCTCTGGACTCCAACTCTGCAATTCTCCTAGCTAGATCTTCTTGGAAGAGCCTTTTTTGGAGGTCACCAACATCATCATGATGAGTAGGAGCAGCCTCATCTTCTTCAAGGTTTTGAGCAAAACCTTTCTTCTCCTCCTTCCTGCCCCATGATTCCATTGTTTGCTTCCAACTCATGACCTTGGGATTGAATTTTGCCCCTGTGAACAGGCAGCAACTTTATCCTCTTCAAGGTCTTGGGCTGGTTCATGATTTTCCTTCTTCCAACTTGGAATCTGGAGATCACGTTGAAAGACTTGAGGAGGTTGGGGAAGATTTGGGAGGGTCTGCTCATGTACAGGTAGTGTTGCTTCAAGAGAGATGAGTTGGTTCATGGTATTACCTTCAAAGGAGGATTCACAATCTAAGGAATTGAGAAGGTTCATCTCCATGAGAGGTTGCTCTAATGCCCTTTGATGTTTGAAAGCCAGGCGCAAGGGGTTAAGGGCAGGAGTTATTGATGCATCGGATGAACTAGATTGAGCAAGTGCTATCTGGTAGAAAGGATTTGGTGCACATGAGGGGGCTTTCTTTAGAATAGGAGGGGGCACACAAGACTGACTGCCTTTAATAAATTGACTCTTCCATTTTGCTACCTCCTCCATGGATTGCAAGGCCTGAGCTTGCCTGAACAAACATTCTTCTTTGTACATCAGCTCTTGCTGATATCTATACTGCTCATCCGATCTATCTATCTCCATCACCTGCTTCTCAAACTCCAGTGCTACTTCCCTTATTGTTGAAGGGCAACTAGGAGAGCTGTTTGAGGTGATTCCCTAAACATTTTGAGCTTGATCATGGTAATATGAAGGAACACAAGGCCCATGATTCTTAGAAATGGGATTATACATACAAAAATGAGATTTTTTGATGGCACCAGAACTGCTTAACCAACTGATTCAACTCGGAGTCACCATTGATGTTGATAAAAAGCCTCCAAAGGCTGGTCGGTTGAAGAACACACCAAGATTCTTCAACTCTTTGAAACCAAACTAGTTGGTCCCACCGGGCGTGCCAAAAACAGTTGACACAGTGGATTGCACCCTGGAGAAGAGGCCGAGCTCCTGCCTTCCACGCGCAAGAATGGAAACTCCCCTCTTGCCTGTGGGCTTGGCAAAACTGGGAGGAGAGTC
Source organism: Torreya grandis (assembly GCA_037957365.1). Taxonomy (NCBI): domain Eukaryota; kingdom Viridiplantae; phylum Streptophyta; class Pinopsida; order Cupressales; family Taxaceae; genus Torreya; species Torreya grandis. The sequence goes on along the minus strand of JARHVA010000009.1, from coordinate 7,504,131 downwards.
TTTAGATAAGGGCTAGCTCCCTTCGATGTATCTTTTAGGTCCTAGATCTCCTATTGCTAACAAATAAATGAAAAAAGGGGGGGCGGGATGAAAAGGGAGAAGGATGCTGAAAACAAAACCTAAACCTAAACTAAAAGGTGATACACCAAAAAAGTTGATCCACTAACCCTGAACATACACTTTTCACCAAAGACAAGCTCCCATACACCTCATTTGAAGCGAGGAATTCTTCAGCATCAGCGAGCTAGGGGTCCGTGGAGATACAGGGAGGAAGAACTACCAGAGGCGTCTTCAGACACACTATGGCAGCCTATTCGCAGGCACCTATACTCCTCTAGGGACACTTTTGGCAGACCTACAAAAGAAAAGCTCACAATGCACTAGACATGCTACAGTCATCCTGCGAAAGCATAAAAGAATGACTTAACACAAAACGAAGGCATAGACACATACGAAAGTGAAAACTCAGAATGGAGGTAAAAATGCTATGTCTTGATTCAAGGTAAAATCCAGCAGAGTTCTGCCTTACAAACCCAGAGATTTTTTGGGCAGAGCTTTGCCTTATAGGCTGAGAGATCTCTTTCTCAAAATGAGAAGTTACAATATATATAGAGAAGAGAGAACAAAAGGCATTCCCTTTTGGAAAAGACTTTTGGCGCCCTTTTACAAGTGGCCCATGTGCGTTTGAGAGCCTCGGGAAGAGGAAGTCGTTGTTGCTGATATCATCCTTCTAGAAGAGGCCTGCTAGAACCATGCTATGTAATCGCCGATCTTGACTTTGGCGTTCAAACATTAATGTGAAAGCACGGGCCGCGCCTCTTTTCTGCAAACAAGACTGCTCCTTTCAGATATTCACGCGATTTGTCTGTTCTCAAATGCAAAGTGGAGAAAACAGGCCGTGCCAATTACTGTTTGCACCGTTTGATGACCACTTGGCAAGCACTGCTCCAACTATAAGAGTAAATCCTCCCTTTTGCCACCTAGGCCGTTTTGTCCCTTTCTGCACTTTGTCTCTTCCTGGTTTTGTCTTCTCTGTCTCCTTCGGCCCTCAGGGCTATCTTCTTGGCGGGTCGCTAAGTTCACTCTCACTGCCTTAAATTTGACGTCTATGCACCCGTCACTGGGTGTTTGAACTTCCAACAGCTAGTTTGCCGTGCTCGATTTTGACGTCTCCGGGCCTGTCACCCTTGGAATTTCTTCAGCCTCTTTCTTTCCTTCGGCTTTCTTCTCTTCAGTCAGGTTTTTGTCTTCGGTCGGGCTTTTGTCTTCGGCCATTCTTCTCGCACCTTCTCCCAAATTTCTTTGGACTTTTTGTCCGAAGCAATTCCTTCGAACAAAAGTCCGAAAGAAATCATTCTTTCCTTTGCCTTAGTCTTTTTTCTTCTTTTCCTTTGGAGTTTTTCTCTCAGGGCTTTCCGAATTTCTTCGGACTTTTTGTCCGAAGGAATTATGCCCTTGTCTTTTCCTTCAACTGCCTTCGAAAAGTGCCCTTCGGGAATGTTGAAAACGACCCTTCCAAAGGGTACTTTCTTTGCCTTAAACAAATTTCCAAAGGAACTTACCTTTTCGACCTTGTTCACTTTTTGGTCCGTTTTTCAAGTGTTCCCTGCCCTCTGCAAGGGCACTTATCCTTCGGGAGACTCTCTTGAACCTTCCCATTGAACCGTTCCTTTGAACCAAACATTGAACCAGCTCATTGAACCGACTGTTGAACCAAGTCATTGAACCGAACCGAACTGAAACAAGGCATTTGAACCAATTGAACTAAACCAACTCATTGAACCAATAATAGTTCAAAGTTCAAGTTCAAAGCTCTTTGAAAACTCAAGCCATTGGACACCGACGTCGAACCACTGAATTGGTTCCTTCTTTTGCCGAAAGACTCGCCTGCAGAGTCCGTAGAAATGTCTGTAGAGTCCATAGAAATGCCTGCAGAGTCCGTAGAAATGCCTGCATAGTCCGTAGAAATGCCTGCAGAGTCCGTAGAAACAAGACTCATGCAAAATCAAAAAATTGTACTGGCTCAGAATAGCAGGGAAAAAAGGGGGGACTGATTTTGGTTTGCAGGACCAAAATGGTCAACATGCCCCTTGTACAATTGAAAATAAGGCTCTGTTCTTTGTTTTAAGGGCTGCCTTTCATCCAATTGAGATTTCTTGTTATGTGCCAATATTGACTTAGGTGTAGGTGGCTCCGTCTTCTTACCAAACTTATCAACCATCTTTTCCAACAATTCTTCATGTGTTCCAATAGTGCTATGTCCTTGTGTCTCCCATCCATGATGCCACCATTCATGGGCAGTCCCATCCAAATGTTGGATGACAAAAATTAATGCTTCCTTTCTACCTCTAGGCCTCAAATCAAGGTACTCACTTACCTTGTCAACCCAAGCTCTAACCAAAATACCTGGATCACCATCAAAAGTGAGAACTATCTTCCACAAGTCATTTTGTGTAGCTATGTAGCCATGGTGCCTCTTGCCATTTCTCAAACATAGCCAGCTTTCGAAGCTCCTTCCCCTTTGGTACTTAGGTGCAAGAGTCAAGTATTCATCATAATCCTCCATTGGATCTCAATGAACGAAACGCTGTTCCTCCATCTTTATGCCCAGATTCCCATGATCTTGGGCTTGTGTAATATCTTCCATCCTTCCCTTATCCATGTTATTGTTTGATATAAATCTTGAATCCCACATATAGCCAAGAAATGGCTTTGATACCACTGTAATGTCCCCAAATGGGACAATTAGGCCTAATTGGGAGTTACACAATAAACCCTTGAATAAAATTGCCAAACAACTAATAATTTGCTCCACAAACTAGCTAGCCTTAGCTGGAAACTCCCAACAAACCCTTGAATAAAATTGCCAAACAACTAATAATCTGCGCCACAAACCAGCTAGCTTTAGCTGATGTATTTATAAAATACCCAAGCAAAACACATCAAAATAACTCCACAAATAGCTAAAAATTATTTGGAAAACAATGTACATTTTTTAGACAAAAATAAATTGGTGAAGTGGTTGAAAATATCCCTATCAATAATCTGATTTTTAAATGAAGGTATAGCTGCGTTTTTCAATCACTAAACACCACAAAAACATCCACAAGTGGGTCGCCACACCTTAGAAAAAATAGGGGAATAAATCTGAATATTATTTCTTAAAATTTACCCCTCAAAACACCTCCCAAATCTCTCCAATCAAATCACCCAAGTTGCCAAAAATATATAATAAATTCCTGAATAGTTTTAGAGCACAAATTGACCTTGCACACATGCAAATTGACCCAAAACAACTTGACAACAACTATAATAAATTGCAAAAATGACCTTGACCCTAGAAGAGGGTTTCAAGGACAAATTGCCCTCTTGAGAGGGGTCGCCACCCTTCCAAATCAAGTCGTCACCCTTGGGATGGCCTCCAAACTCGATTAAGCTCCTCCACTAAGATCGCCCTCTTCTTTGACCTGCAATTTATGTATTTCTAGCTCACGAAAAGGTTTGTAATAATTCATTGTTGAAGGTGGTGTCCAAAGACACCATTGTAGATCCACTTGCATTCAACTATGCAAAATTGAGGTGCAATTACAACCCTTGAATAGAGCTACCTTGGTAGAAGAATGGAGGTTTTTGTCCCTAAAATCCTTGGTGCACTTGAAGCTTTTCGTCCTCAAGTCACTTGTTCAAGCTTGACATACTTGCATAAGAATTTCAATATCAAAAATGCATAACCTTCTCAAATGAGTCTTCCATTTCCTTTTATATTCTTCCTCCAATTGTGGGGCCCAAAATAGAGAGGAAGAGTTACTTTTTCTTTTTTAAAAAAAGATATATTACAAGCTTCCTGTTGTCAACCTGGAGCTGCACCCTGAATCGAAGACGTGCATGAAATGGCCAATCCTCTATTCGGTTGAAACAATGGGATCTTCTCATGAGGGTGGGTGCCTCAATGGTGAGAAGAACCTCTAGAGAAGGCTGGTTCCTGTAAGATGTATCAATGAGGATCTCTACTCTATGTTGCAGACTACCATGGAAAAGGGAGAAGGAAACTTTAAGGGGAAATCCTACCTAATAAAGGTGATACACCAAAAGATTGATCCACTCAACTTGGAACCTTGAACACTAAACAAACAAGGGAAAAGGAAGACCTTTGATTTCAATCAATCACTTATGCATAAATATTTCATGAAGAAGTTCGATCCAATGACCAAAACATGAGGGAAAACGATGGAGAGAGGTCTGATACAAGACACTTTGCAGCCACTTAACATCCACTTACAGCGTCAGCAAAAGACATAAAAAACACTTAACATGACCTGCATAATACGATAAGCTAGCAACTAGGTACGAATCAGAATTTGGAAAGGGAGAGAAATTTACCACATATGCAAATTGCTGAATGAATATACACTATGCCAGCACTTGAAATTTGAAAGTACAATCCTTCTCGTGATTGAAGAGGTTACACAACTCACCAATGATAGAGTCTGGTCTAGCCAAGAGAGGGATGATTTTTTCTAAGGCTGAAAAACCATTTTATAGAGAATTACAAAAGCCAAATATCAGCGTTGAAAAATTGAAGAGAAAGATTAACTTAGACTAACTCAAAGCTGACTTGGCCTTTCAATAAAATATGTTTTCCCATTGTCTTTGCATGAAGCTTCTTGTGCTTGAGGAAGTGATCTTGTCTTTTGTTTATTGAACTTCCCACCTCTCTTTGCATAGAAATCCACGCCAATGTCAATTTTAGAACTCTACGTGAGCTGTTGGAACATTTGAAAGCTTGAGATGATAATATCATGCATGAAATCCAACGCCAATGTCAATTTTAAAACTCTGACTTGATTTGTTGGAAGCCGAGCTGGAACATTTGAAACGCTGAGTTGGACTTTCGGATGCATGAGTTGATCCGGAGATGAGCTGGACTTCAACAACTAGTCAACTGAAGCTTTGACCAGTCAATCGAAAATAGCCTTTGCTTGCATGTATTTTATCCTATTTTGGTCTACCTATTCATGTCTATTTTTGGCGGGATTCTATATTTGGATGTATTTTGTCTATAGTAGTCTATATTTCCTTGAATTTCTTGGCTATCTCCTTAGCCTTTATTTGATTTCCATTGGAAATTTTGTTATCTCCCTTTCGGATTTTATTGTTGCGGATCCCTTTGCTAGCTGACTTCTCTTTTTCCACTCATTTCCTACGGACTTTATCCCTTCGAAATTATGTTATGTCCCTCTCCCTCGGGCTTATCTCCTTAGGATCTTTTGAAGGAATTCTTTGGGCTTTCCTTTGTCGGTATTTGTCTATGACTTCTCCCACGGCTTTATTTCCCTCGGAATTATGTTTTGTCCCTCTCTCTCGAGCTTATCTCCTTCGGATATTTTGAAGGAATTCTTCGGGCTTTCCTTTGTCGGGTATTTGTCTATGACTTCTCCCATGGCTTTATTTCCCTCGGCTTTATCTGTGCTCGAACCTTGCCTTTGGCTTTACCCTCCATATTTCTTCGGACTTTTTGTCTTTTAAATTGTCATCATCTTTTCCCATGGGCTTTTGTCTCTATTTATCCTCCGAAGGAATTCCTTCAGACCTTTTACCGAAGGATATCTTCCTTTGTCTTTTGAACTCTGCTGCGTTGATTTCGGAATTTGTTCTGTTGGCTTTTTTGTCTTTTGGCAGACCTCTCCGAATTTCTTCGGACTTTTTTGTCCAAAGGGCATTTTGAAGGTAAAGGCAAACAGAAGAGACAAAAGATTAATTCCTTCGGGCTTTTTGTCCGAAGGAATTCCTTCGGACAAAAGAGACAAAGGATTAATTCTTGTCCAAAGGAATTCCTTCGGACTCGGACAAAAAGCCCAAAGGAATTAATCCTGTCTCTTCTGTTTGCCTTTACCTTCAAAATGCCCTTCGGAAAAGTTGCCATGGTCCAGGCACCAACCAAGTGCCCTCAGCAAGGGCTCGTGGCTCTCATTTACGCCCTTTTCAGAAAAATTGTAGGGTACCCTGGTTTTTTGTAGGGCACCCGGGTTTTTGCAGGGTTCTTATTCCTTTGATCATTTTGGATTTTCTGACTTCTCTCTTGGATTTCTTCGGACTTTGTTGGAAGGAATTCCTTCGGGCAAAAAGTCCGAAGGAATTATTCCTTGGTCTTTTCTTGCTTTTCAAAGACTTTTCTCTTTTGAATTCTCCGAAGTATTCCTTCGGACAAAAAGTCCGAAGGAATTACTTCCTTTGTTGGAGACTCTTTCCTTTGTAATTTCCTGCAGACTTATGTCCTTTACACTTTTCCGAAGCTATGTGACATTCTGCCTTCTTTGCCTGAAGGAAATCCTGTGGAAGAATTGTCGACATTTTTGGCGACTCAACTGGCTCAGCATCCCTGCTATGCTTGAGAACTTAGACCATATAGATGCTATTCGATCTCCCAAAACAATGATAAACCTGATTTCTGACGGAAAATCTCCTTTGATCATGGCTGAAGTAACCTTCAAAATAAAAAGGGAAACACACAAAAGCAGAAAACTAAGAAGCAAATGTGCAAACAAGCACTTGTTGACCATTTTTTGGTCCTACAGGCCGAAAAAAATCGTTCTCCCTTCCTTCCCTGTTGTCCTGATTAGCCAGCCTCTAACGTCTTCACCTTACTGCAATTGTCATTTTTTCCTTTATAATAGGCCTGTTCTATAAAAAAACCAAGTGACTTGAGCCTTGTTGATGTTTCGGGTTGATCCAGAGGCTTTTTTCGCTTTGGGCAGTTGATTTGCACAAGCCTTTCGGCAAAGGAACGGGCCAATATCAAAGGATACGAGTCTTTCGACAGGCTATGAAGGACAAGTGCCCTTGCGGAGGGCAGGCAGGTGACCAATTGGACCTTCCAACAGGCTCCGAAGGGCAACTTTGGGCCCAAGGTGCTCTTGCGGAGGGCAAGAAGCACATTTGAGAGAGATTATAGAGAAGGCCGAAAGGAAAGTTTTCTTTCGAAAAAGTGACAAGGTGGAACCAAGGGATTTCTTCGGACTTTTTGTTCGAAGAAAATCCAAGGGAGAAACCAAAGGTGAATTCCTTCAAACAAAGTGCCCGAAGGAATTCCTTCGGACATTTTGTCCGAAGAAATTCACAAAGGAAGGTCGAGACATGAAGACGAGTTTTCCTTCGGGCAAAATGTCCGAAGGAATTCCTTCGGACATTTTGTCTGAAGGAAATGGGAAGACAAAGGAGCCCGAAGGGCAAGTGCCCTTGCGAAGGGCTCCCAATGATCAAAAAGGACCCTTTCCATTTTTTTCGAAGGGACACCTTCCCTTTGGGAAGATTCATTTTGTAAAGGCCGAAGAAATTTCCAAAGGAATGACGGGCCCGAGCATGTCAATCTTAACATAGTGAACTAGCCATTAGAGTTCAAACGTCCGGTGACGGGCGCATGAATGTCAAATTCAAGGCAGCAAAATAGCTGTTGGTTTTCAAATAGTGATGGGCCCGCAGACGTCAATTTTGATGGGATGCGTCGGTCAAGAAAGGAGCCCAAAGAGCCAGGAGGAGACAAAAGATAGCTCGAGAGCTCAAAATTGCCAGAAAGAGACAAGAAATAGCAAGGAAAGAGGGAACAAAATAGAGAATCCAGAACATGACCACGCACACAGACGACAACATTTGGAATGTTCCAAAAGACGCACCCAGCCAAGCACAAACACGAATTAAGCAGTCCAAGTGGCACAAAAAGCGTCGGCACTGGAAGTTATTTACCACAACCCATGCTTTTGCAATGACATTTAATACGATCCATGCTTTCGCAATGATATTTAATATGGGTTAAGCACCAAAGTCAAGACCTGTGACATCTACAACATGGTTATTTCAGGGCGTTTCTAGAAGGATGACACCAGCATGAGCAAATTTTCTCTTTCCAATGTATTCAACGCAGCATGGGCCGCTTATTCTAAAAAGCACCAAAGTCTTTTCCTTGATACTATATATATTGTAACCTCTCAGTTGAGGAAGATATCTCTCAGCTTGTACGACGAAGCCCTGCAGGAATTTATCTTGAATCAAGACTTAGCATTTTTACCTCTATTTGAGTTTGCACTTTTGCATATGTCTATGGTTTTGTCTTGTGTTAAGTCATTTTCTTTCATACTTTCACAGAATGATTCTAGCATGTCTAGTGTGTTGTGAGTTTTTTCTTTTGCAAGTCAACAAGAAGTGTCCACAACAGAGTATAGGCGCATGTGATCAGGCTGCCATAGTGTGTCTTAGAACGCCTCTGGTGGTTCTTCCTCCCTGTATCTCCAAAGGACCCCCTATTGAAACACCGATGCAAAAGAGTTTCTCGTGTCAAATGAAGTGTATATCAGCTTCTTCTAGGTGCAAAGTGTATGCCAAAACTGAGTAGATCAAAATCATTTTGGTGCATCACTGTTTAGATAGGTTTTATTTCGGTTATATCCTTCTCCCTTTTCACCCCCCCATCATTAGTAGTAGTAGTAAAAGACTTCAGAGATGCATCAAAGGCAGCTAGCCCTTATCTAGAGATTCTCCCGTCAGTTTTGCTAAACCCACAGCAAGAGGAGTCTCCATTGTGTCGGGTGGAAGAGAGAAGCTTAGCCTTCTGTCAAGGGTGCAATGCACAGCATCAACAACACTTATTGAACAAAACTAAAAGGAACAATTGTTCTTGAACAACACTTGGAGGAAAGCAAAACAAATAAGGTACCTAGCTAACCATGATAAAACATGATCCGCCTGGATCAAATGGGAAATTCTTGAACTCACTCCTTCCAAGAGATGGTACAAGTTGCAAAGCAGGATGTTTATTAATCATAACCTTTGATGAGGCATTTTTCTTGTCCACCAACTGTATTAGCATCTTCTCAAATGAGTCATAAACAACAACAAAGACAAACTCATCAAGTACCTCCTAATCTTTTTTAGATTGCTTGTCATCTACCACCTTGTCGAGTGATACCTCATCTATGCATGGTTTTTGAGTGACCACATCCTTCTTATTGACTGCTGCAAGTTCATCCAACTTTTCAAGGAGCTTTGAGTAGGCAACCCAATTTGTACTATGACCTTGAATAGGTGATTCTTGATCAAATTTCTCATAAACATGCTCTTCAATAGCCAAAATATCCATACAAATCTCTTCAATCTCTTGTAGAGATTCAAGGTACAGTTGCCAATCATCTTTTTGTTCCTCATTTTGATCTATTTGAACTGAATCAGCTGTAAGGCTATCTAGATCCTTCACAGTAGGAGATACTTGTAACTCATTTATAACTTCAATCTGTATCAGCTCCTCTTGAAGTTCCTTTACATCAAGATCAGTCTTCCCACTCTCAACTATAATTGGATGCTTAATTACAACCTCAAGTGAAGTATCAATAAGAAATTCTTTCTCAGACACACCTGAAGCATCCTCTACACACTTTGCAAGAACTTGTCCTGTAGCTGCAACCTCTTTCTCAATATTCCAAAGAACAGGGTCCTCCTGAGGAAGGGGGATGGCGGGAGGGTGATGAAATTCATTTGTTTGAGAGGGAAAATGAAGCATGGGAGGTCGATCATGATTAGATTTTGGAATCTTGAGGGAAAAAGAATTATCTAGAGAGTTTTGGAGAGGAGAGAAAGAGAAACTCTTAAAGACATCTGTATTTTGTTCCTTCCACTTGGCCATTACCTCATCAAAGTTTGAAACATGATTGTCTTCTTGGACAACTTGAGCTTGAGGGATGATTGGTGAGGAAATGGGACTATAAGAAGGTTTAGTCTCATGAATAGTCACTTGAATAGGCTCTTGACTCCAACTAGGAAGCTCCCTCGGCACACACTGGGCATGGTTAAGAACTTTATGAGAATAAGAAGCACAAGAACCCTTTGTAGACAATTGGTCTAACTCGATTTTCTACCTTTCCCAAGCCTCCATCCTTTTCAATACAAGAATACATAGTCCATTTATCTCTTTTGGATCATTGGACACATTTCGAAATAGACCATTCACTTCCTCATACTGAGAGTTAGAACAAACTTATCTTGCATATGCTAGTATTCTGAGCTCTATTTCATTCATTCTTTCTTGAAGGCAAGACTGCTCATATGCAATATCATAGCCATATGGGAAAGATGAAATCCAGTCCTGAGACTGATATGGCTTACAAGGTAAGATTCATGCTCTCGATAAGGCTGATTATGAGAAACTTGATAAGGCTCAACATAGATTTGATAGTACTCTTGATAAGGCTGATTAGGCTCATATGTATCATGACCAGGCTGGTATGATCCATCATTGGGCTGATAAGGAAATATAACATAGGAATTCTCTTCATACAAAGCCATCAAAATTCATTCACGATAATGCCATAAAAATATATTCACATGGAAACTGTCCTGAACGGTTAGAAGCAATTGCTTGAGCTTGGAATCACCGACTGCTTCTTGAAGAACACTACTACAACTACAATTTCATTAAGACCAACTAAGTCCCATTGGGTGTGTTAAAAACTGTTGTCAACCTGGAGCTATGCCCTGAATCGAAGACGTGCATGAAATGGCCAATCCTCTATCCAGTTGAAACAATGGGATCTTCTCACGAGGGTGGGTGCCTCAATCATGAGAAGAACCTCCAGAGAAGGCTAGTTCCTGTAAGATGTATCAATGACGATCTCTACTCTATGTTGCGGACTACCATGGAAAAGGGAGAAGAAAACTTTAAGGGGAAATCCTACCTAATAAAGGTGATACACCAGAAGATTGATCCATTCAACTTGGAACCTTGAACACTGAACAAACAAGGGAAAATGAAGACCTTTGATTTCAATCAATCACTTATGCATAAATATTTCATGAAGAGGTTCAATCCAATGATCAAAACATGAGGGAAAGCGATGGAGAGAGGTCTGATACAAGACACTTTGCAGCCATCTAATATCCACTTACAACTTCAACAAAAGACATAAAGAACACTTAACATGACCTACATAATACGATAAGCTAGCAACTAGGTATGAATCATAATTTGGGAAGGGAGAGAAATCTACCACATATGCAAATTGTTGAATGAATATACACTATGCCAACACTTGAAATCTAAAAGTACAATCCTTCTATTGATTGAAGAAGTTACACAACTCACCAATGGCAGAGTCTGGGCTAGCCAAGAGAGGGATGATTTTTTCTAAGGCTGAAAAGCCATTTTATAGAGAATTACAAAAGCCAAAGATTGGTGTTAAAAAATTGAAGAGAAAGATTAACTTAAACTAACTCTAGGCTGACTTGGCCTTTCAATAAAATATGTTTTTCCTTTGTCTTTGCATGAAGCTTCTTGCGCTTGAGAAGTGAACTTGTATTTTGTTTATTGAACTACCCACATCTCTTTGCATGGAAATCCACATCAATGTCAATTTTAGAACTCTACGTGAGCTACTGGAACGTTTGAAAGCTTGAGATGATAATATCATGGATGAAATCCAACGCCAATGTCAATTTTAGAACTATGACTTGATCCGTTGGAAGCCGAGCTGGAACATTTGAAAGGCTGAGTTGGACCTTCGGATGCATGAGTTGATCCGGAAATGAGCTGGACTTCAACAACCAGTCAACTGAAGCTTTGACCAATCAATCGAAAATAACCCTTGCTTGCATGTATTTTATCCTATTTTGGTCTGCCTGTTCATGTCCATTTTTGGCAGGATTCTATATTTGGATGTATTTTGTCTATAGTAGTCTATATTCCTTGGATTTCTTGGCTATCTCCTTAGCCTTTATTTGATTTCCGTCTTAAATTTTGTTATCTCCCTTTCGGATTTTATTGCTGCGGATCCCTTTGTTGGCTGACTTCTCTTTTTCCACTCATTTCCTGCAGACTTTATCCCTTCGGAATTATGTTCTATCCCTCTCCCTCGGGCTTATCTCCTTCGGATCTTTTGAAGGAATTCTTTGGAGTTTCCTTTGTCGGGTATTTGTCTGACTTCTCCCGCGGCTTTATTTCCCTCGGAATTATGTTTTGTCCCTCTCCCTCGGGCTTATCTCCGTCGGATCTTTTGAAGGAATTCTTCGGGCTTTCCTTTGTCGGGTATTTGTCTATGACTTCTCCCATGGCTTTATTTCCCTTGGCTTTATCTGTGCTCAGACCTTGCCTTTGGCTTTACCCTCCATATTTCTTCGGGCTTTTTGTCTTTTGAATTGTCATCATCTTTTCCCGTGGGCTTTTGTTCTGTTTATCCTCCAAAGTATTCCTTTGGACAAAAAGTCCGAAGGAATTCCTTCGGACTTTTTCCCGAAGGATATCTTCCTTTGTCTTTTGAACTCTACTTCGTTGATTTTGGAATTTGTTTTGTCGGCTTTTTGTCTTTTGGCAGACCTCTCTGAATTTCTTCGGACTTTTTTGTCCGAATTAATCCTTTGGACAAAAAGCCCGAAGGAATTAATCCTTTGTCTCTTCTGTTTGCCTTTACCTTCAGAATGCCCTCCGAAAAAATTGCCAAGGTCCAGGTACCAACCAAGTGCCCTCCACAAGGGCTTGTGGCTCTCATCTGCGCCCTTTTCGAAAAAATTGTAGGGCACCCGGGTTTTCATAGGGTCCTTATTCCTTTGACCATTTTGGATTTTCTGATTTCTCTCTCGGATTTCTTCAGACTTTTGTCGGAAGGAATTCCTTCGAACAAAAAGTCCGAAGGAATTATTCCTTGGTCTTTTCTTGCTTTTCAAAGACTTTTCTCTTTTGAATTCTCCGAAGTATTCCTTCGGACAAAAAGTCCGAAGGAATTACTTTCTTTGCTGGAGACTCTTTCGTTTGTAATTTCCTGCGGACTTATGTCCTTTGCACTTTTCCGAAGCTATGTGACATTCTGCCTTCTTTGCCCGAACGAAATCCTGTGAAAGAATTGTCAACACTTCCTTATAAAAGTACTTTTAGGATGACTTTTAAAAAGGTCCCAAAAATTAGATAATAAAGTGCTTTATCAAAACATATCCTTGAAGCTCACCAATGTTCCCCTTTTGCCTTTAAAATCCTTAGCCCAAGCTAAGGGTCTCATCCCAATGACTAGCTTGAAAAGAGGGACATTACAACAATGTACCAAGCACTATCAATTTTTTGTTAAGTCTTGGAGGGTTGAGTGCAATCTTCACACTTGTCCACCCGACATGTATGTATGATCAAATTTTGAATAGAGACAAGGATTTTATGTGCATTCTCGATAGACTTCTGACTATTATATATTGTGCATTGCTTTCATATAAATACAAGTGTTGTTCCAAATATCTGTGTTGTTTCTAATTTATGCATTGATAATAACATGAATGTTGAGGAATGGCAATACAAATGAAGAACAATTTTGCATTTGGCCCACATATATTTTTGCAAGCCACATAGTTATTAACATTCATGTCCAAGTATGAGGTGGGCAACAAGGTTGGATGTCAAATGTTTTCACTGAAAAATGAAGTTATTTTTTAGTATTGAGATACGGTGCTCACATATGCGGGAAAATCCTCAATTTTCCAATGTATATATAGTGCAGGCTAATACCGTCATAGTATGTCATGGCTTGTAAGACAGGTATATCAAAACTTGATTTAGACAGTAGGCATAACCAAACTAATGTTGATATATATATTATTTAAAAAATGTAGTCATTCCAATATAATTTCCAGGCCCCTTCTTGTTATAAAGGTGTCCTCAAGGTTGAATCTACATCAATAACAACACTTCCCCAATCATGCCTTGTAAGGACAAATATCTTTTATCTTTAACTCCCATACATGTCATCTGCCATGTTCTGGCAGGAATATTTTGATCATGTGGCAGCTATTGTTGGACTAATTCAAGAATAACTATTATACTTATTGGCTGGACAGGTACATTGATAGTGCTGGAGTAACTGGCCAGATCCCAACCACTTTCAGAAATCTACAGAAATTGCAAAAACTGTGAGATTCTGCTATAATTCTTTGCAGTCTGTGTTCTCTATGTTAGATTTACACATGTCAAAATATGTTCTACCTATTGTGGGGGCATTTTGTAAGATTTCCTTAATTTGGTTTTGGCTTACAGATGGGCATCTGATAATCTATTTACAGGTGAAATACCTGACTTCATTGGAACCTGGACTGATCTCACTGAATTGTAAGATACTTTTTCTGCACAATTTTGATTTTATGGGCATAAGTTGATGTAGATTATTTGGAAATCAATCTAATGTGTCAGTCCAGTGTACACTCATTGGTGGATACCTTCATTTAATATGTATATGTCCATGCATGCATGTGTGTGTTCACAGTAGTTGGGTTTCATTCAAAATATGGCTTCAAATTGACCTTGTTACCACTATTGCAACCGGAGATAAGTTATAGCCTTGATGTTGCAAGAGAGAATTGTTATCCTAGGATACATATATAGAATGAAATGTACATAAAAATAAAGACAAAGATGTGCATACACATCTGTTTGTGCGTGATCACACGTTAATTCCATATAATTTAGAACCTTTAGTTTATGAGAGAACTTGATGCTAGATTGATTTCCCATCACTGAGTAGCAATGTCACTGAATGAGAAAAATGCATCCTACATCATACTGAGCGAGGACTGCATTTTGAAATTAAGATTTCTTACAAGAGCTCCTCTTGCCTGCTATTTTAATTTCCCGAATATTTTTCTTCTATAGCTTTGGGTGAGTATGTTGATCAATTAATGATGCAGGAAGCTTCAGGGGACTGCTTTTAAGGGTCCAATTCCTTCAAGCTTCTCCAACTTAACCTCTTTGACAAATCTGTATGTCTCAGTTCCTGTGATTTTGGAGTTTGTGCTCATCTTGTCTTTGTTTACTTGAATTTCAAGCAACGAAGAAAATAAATCATAAATTGGACTTGTACTTGCATTATGTTTTGGCCAATTTGTGTATTTTATGCTAGCAGGAGAATAAGTGACTTAACTTCAGGCGTCTCGTCATCATCATTGACATTTTTACAGGATTTGAAGAATTTGACTCAACTGTAAGTAAAATAACTTGCACCTAAATGGAAAGTATTTTGTGCTGTTATTCGTTTATTAAATAGCACTTTCTACCATATTCTGTATTGTGCAGAGAACTGAGAAACAATATGATCTCTGGTGAAATCCCTTCATATGTTGCAAAATTGAGTCAATTGACATACTTGTAAGTTATTTTTTGCATTGTATCACATCATTTTATTTTTTTCTCCCTTTTTAATCCTGCTTTATTATGGCCATTTTTGTTCACTGATAAATCAGGAAGTGCTCACATAGTAACTGTAGATTCATTACATTTGGAGAAACAATTAGATTGATTTCTTGCGATATACCTGGATGCAGGGACAAAATTATTACACAAACTCAGCTACCTACACAAGTAAATCACTGAGACAAACTGTGTTATGCTATAAGAAAGAACTACATTTTTCATGATTTATAAATAAATATATCATTTACGACAATATAAAATTCTGGATATTGCATCAATACAAAGACATACACAGTTCAGTACAAGTCCATATTGCGTGCCAAATAAGGAGAAACCGTGTCACTTTTTTGAAAGCCTAATAAGACCAACTCACAGAGAATAATAAGGCAAAGGAAACACACTTTTTAAGCATAATATGAGAAAAAACGTCTGTTTCCAAAAGCTTGGTAAGGTCAAGACAAAGGCATACCCACATGTGGCGATCAAAGTTTTACAGACTTGATAAGGCCTACACCTCATTACTTGTATCTCAATTTCATGAAAATACGTTATTGACAATTTGGAAGGACCTTAGGGGAATCTATAATAAGATAATCAAGGGCTTTGTTATGACAACATAACCCCGCCTCTACAACATTACAAATGCATCAATTTAAAAGGGAAAACTTTGAATAACTAAAATATTAAAATCCTCTTCAGAATTCAAGAATTAAACATGTTATATGTAAAATCACATATTGACACCTTTCCAATTGTATATAACACCTATTTTTGTTCATAACGCTCAAATGAAAGTTTTTTTTTGTGTTCTCTTAACTATAAAAACTGACAGGGCTGAAGTGGCATTAAATTTCTTTATTGATAATCAATGCTTCTGATTTCACAACCAAGTTAGCACAAATTAAGGATTGCAAATGCTATAAATGCCTTCACCAAACCTCATAAAAGCACCACGCATCTATTTTTTCTCACCTTTAACTTGTGCTGACTTTGAGGACAGAGAAGGGGGACTTTGAGGTACCGTTGTCAACACTCACATCAACAAGACCAACGTGTTTGACAAGGTTGACATGACTATTAACTGATTTTTCTGTTGCATTGACCAAAGGGACTTTTGTTTGTCTGATTTCTGCTGCATTGACAAAGGATTTCTGTTTTGTTATGTGCCGAAAAGAGACATGATGCACATTATTCTCAATATTCATATATGTGGACATAAATTGGTTTATCTTTAAATACTCCGGACAACCACCTAGACCACTGCATTTATTTACTTAATTTATTGAATATATTGATGACTATCAATTAATAATTAATGTCCAAACCACAACGTACAAAATTACCATAATTATCTTAATTTAACACCCTCCCTTGATGGTCACATCTGAAAAGGCACCAGACTTGTCTTTGAAATTGATTAATTTGTCTGGTCCAAATGGCTTGGCGAGTATGCCTGTAGTCTGCTCGTGTTGTGCAATACTGGAGCTCAATTTCCTTTTTTTCAAGAAGTTGTTTGATACTCTATTGTTGCCTTACTGTCACAAAAGAGAATTATTGCCTCCGATTGTGTTATGTGTAAGTCATCTAGTCTTTTGCATATCTAATTTGCTTCTTTGGTTGCATCTACTGTTGCTTTATATTCAGGTTAGTGGAGGAAGAGCAGCAGGGGATTAATTTTTTTCTAAGCCATGCGATTGCACTTTTACCAAGGTTGAAGACATAAACTGTAGTTTATTTTTTTTGTCATCAATTGAACCTTCCTAGTCTAAGTCCTTTTTTTTAAAGTTTAGAAGTTGTATGTTAAAATATTTGAAGTATCACAAAAACCTCCATAAGATCGAAATAGAATTCATTCTTAAGATGAAAAGATGCAGCTGAGAGAGAACACAAGCAAAACAAATAGACGTTCCCCAAAGATGTAGGAGGCAAAGAGGAACCACCAGATTCATAGCAAAGAAATGGCAACCAAGGACAAGCAAAGAAAATTTACAAAAAACGATAGCTAGAAGCAAAATAAGATGAGAAGATATCATACTACTGAAAATCAAAATGTCATCTAAATACACAATGACAAACTTATTCGAGTGAGGTTTCAACACTTCATTCATGAGTCTCATGAATGTGCTCGGTGCATTTGACAATCCGAATAGCATAACCAGCCACTCATACACCCATCCCTTGTCTTGAATTTGGTCTTCCATTGACCACCTTTTCTAACTTTGATTTGGTGATATCCAGTCTTCAAATCAATCTACGTGAAATACCTTGCTTTACTCAAGACAATCCATCAAATTATCTATCTTTGGCAATATAAATTTGTAATTGATAGTAATCTTGCTAATGGCTCTTGAATCCATAGAATTGCGCCATTCCGCACCTTTCTTAGGTGCTAACACTATTGGAACTGCATACGAGCTCAAATGTTTTCTTATCAAACTCTTCTCCAACAACTCTTGCACTTGCTTCTTCACTTCCTCATTCTCCATAGGTGTCAACCTATATGCTATCTTGTTTGCAAACCTAGATCCAGGTACTATAACCATATGATGACTAATGCTTCTCATAGGTGGCAATCCATCTGACAAATCTTTAGAAACAATATCAAAATACTCATTCAACAAATTCTACACTTAAAAGTGGAATTTCACTTACCTCTTTTGCAATCACACCTTGCATCAGTTTGAGGATGAAAGCAAAATATGCCTTCTCCTTCTTTTCCTCCTTCAAAAACTATTGGTTGGAAACAAAAAATACCTTGGGATTGTTGTCCACCTCTTCTCCTATTTCCTTCAACGGCCTCAATGTGAATCTCTTACCAGCCTTCACAAGTGTGTACAGGTTTGATCTACCATCATGGATGGCCTTTCTATCAAACAACCATAGCCTTCCCAACAATATATGACATACTTCCATGAGCAATATGTCATACAAAACTTCATTTTTGTAAAACCCAGTCTGAAAACTAACCGTACATTGCTCATTCATCAAAATCTGATGTCTTTTTTGTAACAAAGACACTTTGTATGAATTGGGATGAGCTATTTTTTCAGCCCAAGATTTTCTACCATCTCACTAGATATCAAACTATCATTGCTACCACTCACAACAATAACCTAAAAACACTTACCTCTAGATTTGCATATGATCTGAAAAAAATTCTTCCTTTGCTTCAATTCTTTCTCCTCCTTGGTGGGTTTCAACAACACTCTCTTCATCATAAGAGCCTCTTCCATGTTTTGGTTCCTCCTTGTGATTTGGGGTTGTATCATTCTCCTCATATGCTTGTGCAAGGTGATTACTTGCCTCATTTATTCTATTGTTGTTTTGACATACTTTAGGACATTCAAAATCACTATTTTGAACATCTCCACATTCAAATCACTTGCCTGTGAAGCTTATACCTCTTTCCCTACCAAAGTATGTTGTTCCTCTTGAAGAATACCCTCTTTCTCTACCAAAGTATGTTGTTCCTCTTGAAGAATACCCTCTTCCTCTTTGTGTTTGATTTTGATTTTGAGAAGTACTAGCTTCTCCTTCATGACTATGTTGTCCTCTACTCATGTTTGCTTGTCTTTTCCCTCTTGAAAACCTTCCTCTACCTCTTGATGTGTTTTGTTTCCTTATTTACAACTTCTCTTCCACCTTCAATGCACATTGATAGGCCTCTTCTACCGACTTCAACTTATATTCCAAACTCATCTTGAATGGAAATACGAAGACCATTCACATACCTTGAGATCTTCTCTCAATCATCTTCAACACGACCAGATCTAATGGTGAGCTTGTAAAACTCCTCCATGTAATATTTTACACTCATTTATCTTTACCTCAAATTCTTCAACTTCTTGAATAAACTCAGCTAATAATCAAAAGGTAAAAACTTATCTTTCAGCTTTGTGACCATCCTATTCCAAGTATTGATTTTGTTTTTGCCTTCTCCCCCTTTCCAACTGCACATGTTCCCACCACAAGGATGCATGTCACTTCAACTTGGTGCAAGAAAACTTCACTCTCTTGGGGTCTTCCATTGACTTATAGTCAAAATATTTATTCTTCTCTTTGATTCAATCAATAAGATCTTCATGGCATAAACTTCCTCCATAACTAGGGGTGTCAAACCTATGTTTTCTACCCATATTTGCAATGGCCTTTCAAAATTTGTCTTCTTGTTCAGTAGCCAACACTTCAACTTGAACCTCTTGAGTTCCTCCATCATCATTTATATCTGCAACCGTAGTTCCTCTCCTTTGTGCAATCTCCATTTGATCTGATCTCACTTGGATTCCTCTCAGCATCTCTGCCAAGTCTGCTACTCTTGGTGCCCTTTCTCTTATTAAAGGTATTCTTCTATGTGCCATTTCTACTCCTCACAACTCTCAACAATGATAATGATAGACAATTCTCTTTCACAACTTGCAATTGACTCAACTAGAGCCTCACACATTCAACCCAACAAGGAAAACCTTGCTTGGATACCAACTTATGTAGATTGGAATGAGGGGGCCAAATTAATGATTTCTTACTCCCTAGTTTGGACTTACACTCACCAATGGAAACACACAACAAGACACAAGACACAAACTTGGGAAAAAAACCACTCTTTTTATTGAATGAATGAGAAAGATTATAGAGGTACCATTAAACTTACCCTTCCCTCACTAAACGATGAAGAAGACAACTCTATCACAGTTTCTCATGGACTGGTTACACTCTTTGTGTTTGACATACGTCACCTTAGCAAGCTCCTCAAGCTTTTGCTTCTCTCTCTCTATCTGGGCCTAACACCCCTTTGCCTTTCTTGGAGTTGGAACCCCCTGAAGTTGCCTCTATAATTGAATTTTCTTAGTGCCCACCAATTGATCTGAATCTCACCTCACTGTTATGACAAGCTGCACTGACTCTTCAAGCTTCCCCCATCTTGGACAATGGTCCACATGTTGCAAAATGATGATATAGGAGTTACTTTTGCTTGCCTCCACTGCAGGACATACTGCTGATTACTGTAGACCAGTAATTTCAATACCGTTGCCTGCATTTAGCGGCCGTTTCATTACGTTTACCAAAAAGGGGTCAATTGACCTTTGGAATGTGATTGAAACCATCTCTACTTGACTTTTTTCATATACTGGATTTATGATAGTGTTTCTAGGACCATTGTTGATCATCTTCAACATGCACAATGTCGTTGTCATGTCCAACAAGCTGCACAAACAAGCACATAGGCTCACAAATCCCGATCCATGTTTTTTGGATGATGCAAGATTGCTTGTTGACTCGGATGCTCTTGCATCACAATTCCACTCATTATTGTAGGGGCAAATATGCATGTCCTTTTTTAAATCAAGAAAATGATTCTTTCCCTAAGGATTTGAATGAGAGTAATGGATCGAGTTTGATCCTCTATATCTACTAATTGGATCTTTTATATGCCCCAAATGAGTTGATTGGTGGAATCATTCTCATAGTAATCTTTGACATACATTAACCCTTTTTTCTGCACTATTTGTTGTATGTCCTTGAATTGCAACTGTCTTAGAGGTGGATGTCCTTCTCAATTGTGTTCCTACATATGGATGTCTCTCCCATCTCCAATTGTCCACGTTAATTTGCTTTTCTACAACAATAATCCAGATTGGAGGTGTCTTGTTGTTCTTGATGGATTTGTAAGAGGTCTAAATGTATTATGTCAAAAGTGATGCATGTATCAGATTTCAATTAACTTTTGGACTGAAATGGTCCATTACTAGTGAAGATAAGATCATCTTATTATAATATCAAAAGAAAAATATTATCACCAAGTCTTTTGAGATAGATTTTCAGATCAGGACTTCTCTTGAATGTGGTACTTGTAAGATTATTCTCAATGTTAATGTAATAGTACAAATATCTTAAATATATTTATTTGGAAAATGCCAAGAGATCAATTTTGAGGCACCTATCTTGGATTTATCACATACCACACTGATTAACGACTCCATTATTTTCTCTGAAAATTTCCTGCTAATCGGTGATAGATGGCCTCGATCTAACTACACCAATGCATTGGGCTCAAAAAAAAATTATTGAGAAAAAACAATGGACTCTAAACTCCACCGTATGTCAAATATATCACGATTTTTCGATCGCTTTTTCCAAGCAAGAAGAAAAATTCTCGTATGACAATCAAATGGATGTCAAATTTAAGATCAAAACTTCCTTGTGATGGTCAAATGGATGCCAAATTTAAGGTCGGGCATTTTTATTGACAACTCACACTATTACACTCCACCATCACCCTACCTGGCTGCCATTTTAGGTTACACCTATCGGCATAATTAGGCCCTTAAGGTTTATTTGATCCATTCACCATGAAATTTTAACTAATATCTTGATGCATCAGCTACCAATTCTAAAATTATACAACAATATTGTACATTATTATATTAAACTTTAAGTAATATTTTCCTATGATATGAATTTTAAGTAATCATAGGAAAAGAGGATCAATAAATCTTTGAAAGTCTGTAAATCCCACTTATTATTATTCTATTCTCTACTACTAAAGTAGCTGAGTTCATCGGGTATGGTATGGCATTAGTTGAGTTTTTTTTAATTAAGCATCACAAAAATGAAAAATTAATATTTTCCATTTGCATTGGATCTGACAATATTTTTGAATGCCTCTTTTATGTTGTTAAGGAAACTTCAAACTCAGTCTCCCAATCACAGAAGTTAAAATGACGCATCACAAAAATGAAGCATTGGTATTTTCCATTTGCAATGAATTGAAAATACTTTTGAAAGCCTCATTTATATTGCTAACACAACCTCAATCTGTCTTTTGTCGTGGGCCAGTTCACACAATTCACAGATCATCTAATGGACTTCAAGTTGCATTAAATAAAGATTAGATTTATATATGTAAAGCTAGATAAACGTCCATTCAAATGAATGCTGATATGCTTGCAATAAATACACATCCTTAGTGCAATACAAATAAAATTAGACTCTCTCTCTTATTGTAAGCATTTAACGGGTAATTTCTCTTTTTAAAGTTTGAATCCTCTTACTTCTGATTTTTCTTTCCTCATGTAAAGAGTGTGCTATAATCCCTTTTTTTATATTAAACTTTATCAAAAAACCAAATACACTTCCTTAATCTTATCAATGTATCATATCATTGGCATCCATTCCCTTAGTCGTAAAAACACCTTGGTGTTTGTTCCTTCATATAACATCGACATATATTTTATTTATGTGGCATTCATATCTCAGTTTTTCTTATTACCTAGCCCTTATATTGTTATGAGTCATCGCCTAGTGAATTGGAATATACTTATCTAGAGCTAATAAATCTTTCTTATTACACTTTAAATACAAAAGAAACCTCACTTGTGCTTCTTAGTGTTTCCACCTTTTTAATTTACAGTCATAGCAAACATATACACAATAACTTAATTCATCAAATTTTATGTTATAGGTGGCTAGACACTTTGCACAACTTGAATTTTATTTGGTCAATTATAGAAAATTATGGTATCTTGGTCCTTCTTTATCTAGAAAACGGATTTAATTCTGTTCTTTTCGTTCAACAAGTGTGTTTTGCAGGCATTGCCTTTCTTATAGTTCATCTTTAAGAATTCTGTTCTCTTGCTTTGTAATTCAGTTGCTTGTCATTATATGGTTTTAATTCACAAGGTCTTTTGTAGGAATAATTGTACACATTGAGTTCATGGAATTCAACTAACCAATAGTCTTGTTATGCAGAGCTTCAGTGACCAGAAATTTGAAAATAAAATATAGTCTAGTTTATGATACATATAGGATGACTCTTGTGAACAATCTTTATTGTCTATTGTCTA
Organism: Torreya grandis; assembly: GCA_037957365.1. NCBI lineage: Eukaryota > Viridiplantae > Streptophyta > Pinopsida > Cupressales > Taxaceae > Torreya > Torreya grandis. The sequence goes on along the minus strand of JARHVA010000009.1, from coordinate 7,481,094 downwards.
TAGCTACTTATTCCAAATGATTTTTTGTGTTAGGGACTTGAGTTTTAATAATTTTACAGGAGAGTTTCCAACTGCACTTCAAAATTTGAGCTCTTTACAATTCCTGTAAGTGGCTTACCAAAAAAAAACTATATATGTTTCAATCATAGGTATTTTCACAAGTATGTGCATTTAATATTGTCTTATTAATCTCATAATGGCAGTTGTTAAATTGGATATGTTTGAACAAAACTCATATTGAACCAATCGTAGGTTTCTTGGAAACAATAATCTATCTGGGAAGCTTCCTTCGCTAAATAGTTCGTCCCTTGCATACATGTAAGATATCTCTCTTTCTTTCTCTCACATACAGTCATGCACAAAGATACATGAATTGTTACATTTGTTGGTGGGCATATTAACAAGGCTTGTGTATAATATGCATGCACATTTCCCATTGACTAATTGATGTGCGCATCTCAAAATGCTTGCATATAAATTAGAATTAACATGCATTCCAAATGCCCCATTTAGTTCCAAGAGCATTCAATGTTTGCTAATTTTTCAGTGACTTTATCTTTTGATCTCAACAGAGTTGTCCTTAGATCCTCTAACCCTGGCGTTGTGTATCCTTCACTAAATAAAATTGATTGTTGAATATAATTTTTAAAATGAGGACTCCTAGTGACATTAAATGAAATGGAAGATTTGTAAAATAAATCAACCCATGCATCATCAACCTAGGCCTTTTGTATAGGCTTCCAAAAGCTATTCAGTGTCACTATCCCACTACCTTTTTGTGTCATCACTAAGCTTGTGGACATGCTAGAGGAGTAAGATGTGGGGTATTTTAGACCTATAAAGTTCCTCTTGGATTCGCTGTTTTGATAAGTCTTTTTATGTGTTTCTAGTGCAGGTCAGAAATACTTCAACCCCACCTCCTTTAACCTTTGATATGCTAAAAAAAATGGCCCATTACCCTTCTTAATGTCGCTGTAAAAGAGCGCTGACATAAAGTACATGTGACACTACTAGTTTGACCATCATGGGTCATATAATTCCATCCTTATGCACTTGATTTTTGGGGTACCATACTGATTTAGGAATGTGTTTATGTATTTTTTTTATAAATAAATAAAAACATTTATATATGCAATAAAAAAAACTAAAACTAAAATCTATATAATAACTTAATAATTATAAATATTAAAAATTATAAAATAAAATAAAATAATTAAAAATAAACTACAAACTATAAAATAAACTAAAAATAAATAAATAAACCAAATTACATTAATATATTCAATAAATTTATGTTATTTATAACTTTATAGAATAGTGATCGTCGAAAAAAAGCTAATAAAAATAATAATAATAATTGAACTTACAGTTTTATCAGTCGACATTGAAGGCCTATGATCGAGTCTTCGCACTTGGAGTTGACCTAGATGACACAGATGGACACGCCAGACTCGTAAATCCCAGAGATTACTCGCCGACAAACTCATAGATGCCAGAGACAACTCCACGGCAATGTCGCAGACTTCACGACTCAATTTCAGACCCACAAACAAGTATTAAATGACTACCTATGCGCAGTTTATGTATGCAACGTCGCAAACGACTTACGGAAGACTCTCATGGGTTTAGTTTTAAACTTTTAATTCCTCTGGGTTCTCAGTCTTACTCTTCATTCATTATACGGTGGCTACTACTAGGGCAAAACCCTAAATACAAATTTCAAGCCAATGCCTGCATTTATGACAAATTCAATTAAATATTCATTTTTTAATTGGTATTCGTTTCACGCGAATTAAATTACGATTTTCAATGAAATTTTAAAGACAACTTTGAGTTCGACGAGTTTCGAATTTGTAGCAATTAATTCGGCGAATTCGGTGACTGAGCTCTCAACTACTGTCCTTTGAAGAGCAATTTACTTGTCTTGCTCAATGAAAATATTAAATGCATGAAAACATTTGCAAAAAAGATTGGTACAAAAATACTAAAGCAGACATTGATATATACTAATATTGTAGATAACCAGGATATCTTCTAAAACCGGATTCAAATTTCTGAAGACTTGGCTATGAAAAACCTAAATCCCACGAATTACATGCTGCTCCTTCAAGAGCATACACATTTACAAAAATCAAACATCCAGGGGGCAATATTTTAACATTGAGGGTGGAAAATGGTAGAACTGCCAATACAAATCTTTGATCTGTATTGCCATTCATTCCATCTTCATTTCTTTTTTAGTACAAAATTTTGTCTTTTTTGCAAAGACCAGGAGGCAGATTTTTAGTAAGTGAACAAAGAGAGCATTCGTCAGATCATATAGATGAAATAGAAGTGAAGCTGGAGTTTGTGTAATTTCTTTTGTTCATGAACTGCAGTTCATGTAGAATTTGTTTAAGCATGATGCATATATCTATAGAACCAACAATTGTAGAACTGTAGATGGTAGTCTCTGATCGAACCTGTTGAATTACCTGTGATTTTATCCACTAGATTTGGGAACCTTTGCCGCAGGAAAATTAAACCTCGTCATAGTATTTTCCTTGAGTTTTGAAATTACTTTATTGAAAGTCAAGTATAGGGCAATTATTTGTGTGTACACACTGACTTGAGATTTAGTGGATCTAGAATCATGTGGAATGTGGGCAATCAGTGTCAGCATGGGGGATTGTTTTTGTGTGCTTAAACATTGGTCATAGTTATTTTCTTGGTTATGATGGTATGTGTTCTCATTAATTAGTAGAGCCTATGCTCAGACTGAAGAGTAATGTGGGTGTTGCAGGAAAGTGGGGAATCTTGATTTAATTGTCATGAAAAAATATTTAAAATTTTGATTTTGAATATAGCACTTGTAATGTGGGTGTTGCCATTCTTGTCCATCAAATGAATGCTATGTTATCAGTTTGTGGGTTTTGGCAGAAGAACCAGGGTTTAGTTCGTGCCAGATCCTGGTCCTGGTCTGGTGCACGACCAAATTTGCCTAGGGTTCTTCCTGGGGCAACTGGGTAGTTCTGCCAAAAGACCCTGAGCGAACTCGAGTGCTCTAGGATGAACCTTGGGCGAACCCGAGCAGAATCTGCAGCGAAAAACAGTCAAAAAAGGTCAAAAAACGGGAATTTAAAAAATATATATCATTTTATCATGATTCTATTCGCCTATGTTTTCTCACCTTTGAGTTTTACAAGCTATAAATCAGAAATTAGTAATGACGTTTGGTAAGAAAATGATGAAGAAGACTTCTACAAATGTCTTAGTTAATGTGGATGCAAATCATGAGATTTTCAAGTATTTAGACGTTGAATCGCTTGTTGTGGCCTTGTGTGTTAGTAGGCAGTGGCATCAAGCAGCTATGGACAATAGCTTATGGGAAGGGATTTCCACCAAAAACTGGCCTGCTACCGGGATTTGATCAGGATGACTCAGATTTGTGGTGAATGTAATGAGGAGATTTAGGCGTTATTATGTCAAGTGGTTATGTCCTCTCTGCAGACATGTTGCTATTGCGTCTTGTAATAGTAAAGCTTTAAATAAGGATAACATTATGTGGAGTAAGGACCAAGTCCAGCTTTGTCTGTCCCTGTTTTCTTAGAGTACTTCAAAAGACTTGGCAGCTCCTGTACTCTTTCTAATCCATGTTTGTGTACACATAGCAGGGACACTTAGACATTTTGCTTGATGATTAAACACTGTTCCACGGGGACGCATCCACCCCCCCAAAACCCTGTGTTTCAGGGATGGGGATGTCCCTGGGATGCAAGGATGCCAGGGGGACATCCCCCAGCCATCCCGCCACCTCCGCCAAGTTTTGCTGCTTCCCGAGGATGTCTCCCTCTGAGAGGAGACATCCCCTTTTTGGAGGGACGTCCCCGAGACTTCTAGACATCCCCTGGACGTCTAGGGGACGTCTAGAAGTCTCGGGGATGTCCAAGCATCCCCCGCGCACACTAAAGTCATAGTGTTTTTTTTTTAATTTAAAAAAAAATATATTTTTATGCTTTCTACACGTCCAGGGGATGTCCAGAAGTCTCTGGGATGTCCAGGCGTCCCCCGCGCACACTAAAGTCATAAAGTGTTTTTTTTTTTAAATTTAAAAAAAAATTTATATTTTTATGCTTTCTACCCTAACCCTAATTGCTAGTGGGACCCACCCCCCAAGGCCTCCCAAAAGCTTATAAAAAGCCCTCCCTCTCATTCCAAATCATACAAAAACTTCATTGAGCGAAGTAGAGGCAACAAGCTAAGAGAGAGAAGTTTGCAAGAGTGAGAGAGCAAAGAAGAGGATAGAGAAGCCATTCCCAAGAAGATTCAAGCCTCTTCAATTTCATCATTTCACCCACAAGGTAGGCCCTATGATTCTTTCAATTTCTATTTTTTAATTGTTAGATTTTATTATTTTTGTTTCATTGAATCATTATTCATTTGTAAATTGTTTTATTCTACTTCTTTCATTCATGTCATTGAATCATTTGAATTTCAAATTTCCAAATGAAAAATTATTAGATTAAAATATTTATTTATGATTCTCATTCATTCAAATGCTTGAAAATAAATTTTTAATTTTTAATGTTCATTCAAATGATAAATCAAATGCTTAATTTTTAATGTTTAAAATTAAATCTTAAGAACAAGGATTTCTATTTGTGTATCCTCTGCTTCCGCGCTTCGAGCGAACTGAAGTAAGAAAAACAAAATCAAAATCCTTGTGTCTTAATTTTAAATTTTAATCCTTTAAATTTATGCATGGTTTGAATTTTATTATTTAATTTTTTAAATTCTAATTTATAAACTTATGAAATGAAAAAAAATTATCATTTCTTGCAATGTCATTATGAGTTCTCAATCTCATAGCATGCGTGAGGAGGAAGTTCAACGTCAAGGGGTTGGGTTTGAAGTTGAAAGTGACAATGATTCAGATAATGCACATGATGATCCTAGTTTAGGAGGGAGGAGTGACCGTGAAAGGAAAACTAGTTCTGTTGGGAGTCTCAATTATAGTTGCCCTTCACAAGCCCTTCAACAATATGCTAAGGGTCCCTTTGATCCAAAGAAACCTTTACAACAATTTTCAAGTAAGGTACCTGTTGTCAACCTGAAGCTGCGCCCTGATTCGAGGACATGTGCGAAACGGCCAGTGCTCTATCCCGCTGAAACAATGGGATCTTCTCACGAGGGTGGGTGCCTCATAGTGAGAAGAACCTCCAGAGAAGGTTGGTTCCTGTATGATGTATCGATGAAGATTCCTACTCTACGCTGCTGACTACCATGGAAAAGAGAGAAAGAAAACTTAAAGGGGAAATCCTACTTAAAAGAGGGTGATACACCAGAATTATGATCCTACTCAACTTAGAACCTTGAACACTGAGCGAACAAGAGAGCAGGAAGACCTTAGACTTCAATTAATCACTTGTGCATAAGTATTTCATGCAGAGGTTCAGTCCGATGACTAAACCCTAAGGGAAATGGTGGAGAGAGGTCTAATAAAAGACACTTTGCAGCCGCCTAACATCCACTTACAGTTTCAGCAAAAGACAATAAAGAACACTTTAACATGACCTGTGCAAGGACAATATAGCAACTAAGTACGAAACAAAATTTGGGAAGGGAGAAAACTCTACCACTTATGCAAATTGCTGAAGAAATATACACTATGCCACGCTTGAAATCTGAAAGTACAGTCCTTATTGATCGAAGAGGTTACACAACCCTTAATGGCAGAGTCTGGTTTAACCAAGAGAGATTGGATGATTTTTAATCAAGGCTAAAAGCCATTATATAGCAAATTACAAGAGGCCAAAGATAGGCGTATAAACTTGAAGAGAAATATTTACTTTTGTTAACTCCAAGCTTTACTTGGCCTTAAAATAAAATATATTTTCCTTTGTCCTTGCATGAAGCCTATTCATTTGATGAAGCGCACCTATCCTTGTTATGAACCGTCCACCACTTCTTTGCAATGTAAATCTTTTAGTGGATGCGGCGTTTGATCAATTAGTCAACTCTAAATATGGACTAGTCAACTCCTTGTTAGAACTCAAAACTCCAGTTGAAGCCGGATTTAGTCCTTCGGACGCATGCGCTGAATGAAGACGAATAGGCTTTAATGATCAGTCAACTGAAACTTAGACCGTTTATTCGAAAATAGCTCCGATGTTCGAAAATAGCTCTAACGTTCGAAAATAGCTCCAACGTTTGCATGTATTTCGTTCTAATTTTGATCGTGTCTATTTCCGACAGGATTTCATATTCAATTCTTCATCGGACTATCTATTTTCTGTTCCTTTTGCACAGTCGGCTTCCATTTATTTCGGATTTTCTGCTATCTTTTTTTAATTTCAATGGTTACTTCCTGCAGGAAAAAATTGACGACCTGTAGGACGTCACCAGAAACTGTCATATTCTCTTCAAAAAAAATTCTCGGGCTTATTTTTGTCATTTTTCTCTGTCAGCCCTTTTGTATTGGTCGCTGAGTCATATTCTAGCAGTTTATTCTCTTGATTGTCTAAGCTTTATTTCTTGCGGCCTTTTTATTTTGAACACCTCCGTGGACACTTCCGAATTTCTTCAAACTTTTTGTCCGAAGGAATTCCTTCGGACAAAAGTCTGAAGAAATTCATACCCTTAGTTTTTCCACCTTTCAAAGCTTTTTCGCAACTTCTTTGACTTTTCTCGGGATTTCTGCTGTAAGTCATTGCGAATTCCTTCGGACAAAAAGTCCAAAGGATTCCAATTGTCTTTGATTTTGCCTTTTTGAAAAGTCCGGGGTCTTCTTTATATGTTTGACTTGTCTTGAGCCACTTTCGAATTCCTTCGGACTTTTTGTCCGAAGGAATTCCTTCGGACAAAAAGTCCGAAGGATATATCATTCTCTTTGCCTTAGCTTTTATGAAATGCCTTTCGGGATTCCAATGTGTCCTCCGCCAGCTAGTCCACGTGTCCTTCAGCAGCAGTTTAGGTGTCCTTCGCAGTCCAGGTGTCAGTCCACGTGGCCTCTAGCAGTGCCCTTCGAAAAAATTGGAGGCACTCGGGCTTTCTGCAAAGGTCCCTGAATTTGATTTTCCTCCTGCCCAAAGGGTAGGTGCCCTTCGGGAATATTGTAAGTGCCCCTTCCGAAGGGTATTCTGCCCTTCAGAACTCTTGAAATTGTCTTTTCCGAAAAAATTATTGGCTTCTTTGTGCAGACTTTCTGTCTTGTGGTCCTCCAAATTTCCTCAGACTATTTGTCCGAAGGAATTCTTTCGAACAAAAGTACGAAGGATATCCCTTCTTCCTCCTAAGTGCTTTACTGAGTGAGTCTATAGAAAATTTGACTGAGTGCGTAGAAAATTGCCTGCCTGAGTCCGTAGAAAATTCTGATTGAGTCCGTAGAAAATTTCCTCTGAGTGAGTCCTTAGAATTAGCAAAGGAAAACAATGCATTCTTCCTTCCTTGGCTAGAGACGATAACTTTCCAAGTGGCAAAAAATCTGACTCGTGGAAGATTTGTCAACATTCTAGCGACTTAGCTGGGAAGTATGCCTGCTATGCTTGAGGACCCAGGCCATGTATAAACACTATATGAATCCCAGATGGTGAATCTGATCTCTGGTTGAAAATCTGCTCTGATCATTGCTGTAATAACCTCCCTCTTCAAAATAAGAAGGGAAACACACGAAAGCGGAAAACTAACTAAAAACAAATGTGCAAACGAGCACTTATTGAACAAAAGGAGAAGCAAACTACTGTGCTTTTACAACACTTGGAGGAAAGCAAGGAATAATTAAATATTTACATGGAACTTTACTCTTTAATAGCAATGTTTTAGATGTATCCCATTTATTGGGATTGGAAGCTCTTCGCCATCCATCTTAGCAAGTTGGAAGGCGTTGTGGGATTTGCAGCTGGAGATTGTATATGGGCCACTCCAAAGTGAATCAAACTTTGTGTGCCTTCCTGGTTTGACCCAGTCCTCATCCCACTTAAGGACCAAATCTCCTTCATTGAAGCTTCGTGAGGAAGCTCCTTTGTCAAATGTCCTTTTCACCTGTGCCTGATGACTTTCCATGGCTAGCATGGCTTGATTTCTTGTCTCTTCCAGCTCCATAAGTTCTGCATATTTGATCTCCATAGGCTCGTTTTTTAACAGTTCAAGTTGATGCATTAATTCTAAGGCGGAAAACTCGAGAGAGATCGGTAACCTTGCTTCCCTACCATAGACAAGCTTGTAGGGAGAGTTAGCTATTGACCTTTTGTAGGTAATCCTATCAGCCCATAGTGCTGACTTCAGCTTGAGGTACCATGATCTTTGATTGTTTTCAATGGTCCTTTGTATGATCCTCAATAGGTTCTTGTTTGTAGACTCAGCAAGGCCATTTCCTTGTGGATAATAATTTGATGAGGTGCTGAGATAGATTCCATGTTGGACTGCCCATTGGCTGATCCTAGATCCCACAAAAGCCATTGCATTGTCAGAAATAATCGTTGAAGGGACTCCAAACCTAGTGACCAAACTTTCATAGAAATCAAGGACGCTAGTTTCGTTTGCCTCCTTTAATGCAACTGCTTCTGTCCAATGTGTGAAGTAGTTTGTAGCTGTTAGGATCCACTTATGCCCTGAACTGGAAGGAGGGTTGATGAGACCAATAAAGTTTAATCCCCACTAAACAAATGGCTGATCCACTGTAATTGGCTGTAGGGGCAGGGCTGCTAGTTTAATTTTCCCTACAAACATAGCGCATTGTTTGCACTTCCTAACCCATGCATGGCAATCACCAAATCTAGTAGGCCAAAAGTACCCACCTCTCATGATCTTGAGTGCTGTAGTTCTGGCAGAAAAGTGTCCTCCACCAAATCCATCATGGAACTCTTCCAGCAACCTTTGAGTATGGCCTGGCTCTACACACCTTAATAACATTCCATTGATATCCTTTTTGAACAAGACACCGTCAACAAGCAAAAATGGAATTGATTGCAGTTTGAAATACCTTCTTCTTGAAGCGCTTAAGTGGGAAGGGTAACGACCTTCCTGAAGATAGCTTACCAGATCATGGAACCAGCTGGAAGGTGAGGTCTGTACAACAGCGACTTCTACATCATTTGACACTAGAACAGCTTTGTTGGTTTCTTGTAAGTCATGAGCTAGATGCTCACAAAGTCCTTTGCCCCTAACCAGTTTCGTGATCTTAATTTCTATATCATATTCCATCACTTTGGTTATCCAACCAGCCCTTTTCTCATTTATGTCCTTGTTCAGAAGAAATTCCTTGATGCTTGGATGAGCAACCATTAGAAGTATTTTATTATTAGACAGTAAGTGCCTAAATTTCTTCAGAGATCTTATAACTGCAAGGACGTGTTTTTCAACAAAAGAGTACCTTGTCTCATACTCCTGCAGGCCTTGGCTGTAGAAGGCTATTGGCTGCTCCAAGTCTTCATGGTTCTGCTGCATAAGAATACCTGAAATGGTGTCCACATTAGCATACATATACAGAATGAAGTCTTTCTTGAAATATGGATTCAAGAGCGTAGGGGCACTTGCTATGGCTTTCTTAACATCTTCAAATCCTGTTATTCCCTCCTTGGACCAGCTGAAGCTCCGATTTTTCTTTAACATGGCTGTAAGTGGCTTAGCTATAGTAGCAAAATCTGAAATATATCTCCTTATGAAATTGATCTTTCCAAAAAAACTTTGCAAAGCCTTTTTGCTCTTAGGCAAGGAGAGTGATAGAATAGATTGAATCCTCTCAAAATCTATGTTTAAACCATGCTTTGAAACAACATGTCCAAGAAGCTTACCTTCATGAACTGAAAATACACACTTTTTGGGATTTAGAGATATCCCAAACTGTCTACACCTTTCAAAAACACGCTGGAGGTGCACCACGTGATCTTCTGCGTCCTTTGAGAATACTGTTATATCATCTAAATAGACAAGCACGAATTTGTTAAGAAGGCCTTGGAAGGCCATATCCATGGCTCTCTGAAAGGTTACCCCAGCATTGGACAAACCAAACGGCATCTTTTTGTATGCAAACGTTCCCCATTTGGTTGTGAAAGCCGTCTTGAACTGGTCTTCTTCTTTGACTAAAATCTGATTATAGCCACTGTACCCATCTAATAAGGAAAATCTTTCTGAACCTGAAACAAGCTGTAAGATTTGTTCCATTGATAGCAATGGATAGTGGTCTTTAAGCGAGGCCCTATTTAAGTCACGAAAATCAGCACATAACCGAATCTCACCGTTCTTTTTCCGTACTGGAACAAGGTTCGCCACCCAAGTTGAGTGCTTGATTGGAAATATAATAGCAGACTCTATAAGCTTGTGAAGCTCAGCTTTCATTAAAGGCTCAAGTTTCGGATTAATTGGCCTTTGTCTTTGTTGTACTGGCTTAGTTTCGTCTTCTAGCTCAATAGTGTGTTGAGCCAAGCTTGGATCAAACCCTTTGAGATCGTTATACTGCCATGCGAATATGTCAGCAAAATTTTGGCATAATTCGACGAAAGCTTTCTTTTGTAGTGGAGTACCTACCTTGCCCAATTTCAATATCTTACCAGCTGCAATCTCCACATTGGCGTAGTGCTCCTCTTTTGTAGACAAAGCTGGTTTCTCTCTCCTTAGCTCATCGTCTTCACTAAAAATATTTTCAAGGGTAACCAATCCCTTGGGTAGTTTATTGGTTTTCAGCTGTACAATCTGGTCACCATACTACTGCAAACGTTTTACCTGATTTTTTGGAGAAAACTCAACTTGTAAAAATCTCACAATTTGATCATCACTTTTAAATACCTGCCAATTTTCCTGGTTATCTGGGACAGAAGGCCTTACGACTATCCTTATATGTGACTGAGAAGCGTCACTTTTAACGTCAACTGGAATATCAAATTGCGCCCCAACAGCAGCCAACCTATTAGCGTGTTTATTTCTATCTCTTGGTATAGCCTGAATATTAAAAGCCTGGAAGTCTTCAAGTAAATCCCATACCTTGTGTCTATAAGATTTAAGCAACATGTTCTTGCATACATTTAAGCCCCTTACCTGGTGAACCCCCAGTTCACTATCTCCAAACACTTGTAGACAGCTTGCTTTCATCTTCCTAGCCCATTGCAAACCGTGGACTAGTGCTTCATATTCAGCAACGTTATTTGAACAGCCAAACTGAAATTTAATGGATGAGAAATACCTTTGTTTCGTAGGAGAAACTAACATTATTCCAGCTCCTATCCCATGCTTATTTCTTGATCCATCGAAGTATAGCTACCACAAGCCTTCACTAGACTCGCTTTCTTTGACCATGGCTGGGATTTGCGCATTGTTTTCATGAAGACAATATACACCAAGATCTTCTTCAATCAGCTTGTATGGATCGTACTCATGCAAAGTAGAGGCCCACTCATCAAAAAATAAATCTGGAACTCCATCCAAAGGTGAGTCTTTTTCTACCTCACTAGTTTGTACTACTTCATCTGAAATAATACAATTTGCATTGACCACACTTGGCATATAAGGTTCCATGTGAAAACGCGCAATAGGTTCTGAATGAATGGTTACCTTTGTGCTATATCTGGTTTTGAACAACAGGTATGTCCAATCAGCTGATAGGTATCCCCCAATCTTTGAGGTGAAATCTCTTGAAAGGCACATGGCGAAATCAGGAGGTAGATCTACTACTACAATGTCCTGTTGAATAGTGACATTAGGACAGGCATGTAACGTTAGTTTCAAATCTTTAATAATCCCTACCGTCTTTGCGGGTGAACCATCCAATTGCAGTACTCCTTTAGTATTTGGCTCATAGACAAGGCCGAGCTTGTCTGCAATCTGTTTAGGCATGACGGTACTGCTGGCTCCACTATCCACTAGGCAATTATGAACTAAGGTGTCTCCTACTTTCAAAGAAAGATAAAAAGGGGGAGTCTTCTTTACTTTTACCTCAATTTTGTCTGCCTTTGGTATATTATCTCCTCGCTGCACCTGCTGCTTAGTTGGCGGATCTGAGTTTGTCAAAATAGTACCTCCTTTGTCTACTAATTTTGGAGACAATTCAAGAGCTAAAAGTTCTTGAATGAGTTTGTCCTTTTGGCCTGCAATCAATAGAGTATCCCACATGCTAATCTTGATGTTAGATCTTTTCATCTGGTCTACAATGTTGAACTGGGAAGGACTTACCTTTGATTGAACCCTTTGTGTCACTTGCTGCTCACGAACAAGAGGTATTTGTTGTACTTTGCCAACCTCTACATTCTAATTTTTTGTGACTGTGGGGGTAGAAAGTTGTTCTTTTGCACCTTGAGCAATAGTATTAGAAGCATTAGACGTACTTGCCATTGCTTGAGCTTCTCCAATAGCTCTTCTTTTATTTCTTTGGTAGGTTAGAGCTGCAACTTGATCATTTGAAGTGCTAGTCCTAACATCTTGAGAAAAAGCAATGTGATCCTCTACCTGCCAATTTACATTAATAGCATCAGGCTGCCCTTGGGTCATTCCTTATGATGCTAGTCTCGTATCTTGATATTGGCTCTCATGAAAAGAGAACTCTTCTTGTGTCATCTGTGGCATGGCGCTCTTTGTTTGAATTGAATCCTGATTTTGAAAATTATTTAGATTTAAAGGATGCCAACCTAAATCCTGCACTAAATTGTTCTGAGATGGAGTTGGAACGATGGCCTTTGAAGTAGAAGGAGCACTTGGATCAATAGCAGCATATGGCTTTGCTGGAGTTATAGCCCCTTGCATTTGATAGGGTGGTCGGTTCTCTCTGAAACCCTGATAAGAAGATCTTGGATCCTTGAAACGCTGATAGTTGTTCTGATTTTGCTGTTGATAAGGCCTATTTGACTGGAATTGCTGCCTCTTAAGTTGTACTATTTCATTTCTGAACGACTGTAACAGACTTTTCAGCTCTCCTATCTCACGAGATTGACTAGTAGAGGCTGCAATTGGACGCTGAGGTGCTGGAATTGGAGCCAAGGATGGAACTTGAGGGACATGAAGGGCTGGTGCTGAACCTATCTTCGGAAATATGGGCATTGGAGGTCTTAGAGCAAGCTTTCCTGCCTGAATCAGACTATTCTCTACTCTTATTGCCATGTCATAGGCACCTGGCAAGGTAGTGCCGCCCATTGATTGTATCATCACACTGATATCAGAATTCAGAGCTTTCAAAAAATATAAAAAAGCATACTCTGGTGATGGCCTAATTAGGACTGGTATCCTGTGCCATGTCTTTTGGAATCTGAGATTAAAATCAGACATGAACTCATGAGGGGCTCTCTGTATGGCTGTTAATTGCTCAACTAAAGATAGGTGGTCAGACTTGTCCTCAAACTGTTTGACCAAAGCAGTGCCTAATTCATCCCAAGTAGAGATAGATCTAAGTGGGAGGGTTCTATACCATTGTAATGCTTTTCCTTTAAAAAAAGCAGCTAATAATCTGATGGCGACATTATCTTCAGTTACATTATGTATTGAACAAAGATTAACAACATCCTGTATATGCTCAATAGGGGTTGTTTGATCTTCCCCTGAGAAGAATGGAATACTTTTGAGGGCAGATATAGGTATATCATTTAGCTCCCTATTGAATGGAGCAAATACTTGATTTCTTATGGCCATCTGAATGGTGGGGATTTCAGCGTCGAGAACAATAGGATGAGGGGGAGGTAAATATTCCCTTTGAGGATATGGACTTGCTCTCTAGATCTTGCTCTTTTATAAGTCAAAAATTCAAAAGGAATACCTTTGCTTGTTGATCTTGTAGTAGCTTTTGGCATGAACTGATTGTCAAAATGATGCTACAAACTCTTCTGTTCTTCTGCAAATAAATATCTTCCTTTGCTGTGAAGATTTTTAGTAAGGAACTCTTTTTGTGGTCCCACGGGGCGTGCCAAAAACTGTTGTCAACCTGGAGCTGCGCCCTGATTCGAGGACGTGCGTGAAACGGCCAGTCCTCTATCCGACTGAAACAATGGGATCTTCTCACGAGGGTGGGTGCCTCAATAGTGAGAAGAACCTCCAGAGAAGGCTGGTTCCTGTATGATGTATTGATGAAGATTCCTACTCTATGCTGCTGACTACCATGGAAAAGGGAGAAAGAAAACTTAAAGGGGAAATCCTACCTAAAAGATGGTGATACACCAAAATTATGATCCTACTCAGCTTAGAACCTTGAACACTGAGCGAACAAGAGAGAAGGAAGACCTTAGACTTCAATTAATCACTTGTGCATAATTATTTCATGCAGAGGTTCGGTCCGATGACTAAAACCTGAGGGAAATGGTGGAGAGAGGTCTGATAAAAGACACTTTACAGCCGCCTAACATCCACTTACAGTTTCAGCAAAAGACAATAAAGAACACTTTAACATGACCTGCGCAAGGACAATATACCAACTAGGTACGAAATAGAATTTGGGAAGGGAGAAAACTCTACCACTTATGCAAATTGCTCAAGAAATATACACTATGCCACGCTTGAAATATAAAAGTACAGTCCTTATTGATCGAAGAGGTTACACAACTCTTAATGGCAGAGTCTGGTCTAACCAAGAGAGATTGGATGATTTTTAATCAAGGCTAAAAGCCACTATATAGCAAATGACAAGAGGCCAAAGATAGGTGTATAAACTTGAAGAGAAAGATTTACTTTTGTTAACTCCAAGATTTACTTGGCCTTAAAATAAAATATATTTTCCTTTGTCCTTGCATGAAGCCTATTCGTTTGATGAAGCGCACTTATCCTTGTTATGAACCGTCCACCTCTTCTTTGCAATGTAAATCTTCTAGTGGATGCGGCGTTTGATCAATTAGTCAACTCTAAATATGGACTAGTCAACTCCTTGTTAGAACTCGAAACTCCAGTTGAAGCCGGATTTAGTCCTTCGGATGCATGCGCTGAATGAAGATGAACAGGTCTTTAATGATCAGTCAACTGAAACTTAGACCGTTTATTTGAAAATAGCTCCGATGTTCGAAAATAGCTCCAACGTTTACATGTATTTCGTTCTAATTTTGATCGTGTCTATTTCCAACAGGATTTCATATTCAATTCTTCATCGGACTATCTATTTTATGTTCCTTTTGCACAGTCGGCTTCCATTTATTTCGGATTTTCTGCTACCTTTTTTTAATTTTAACGGTTACTTCCTGCAGGAAAAAATTGACGGCTTGCAGGACGTCACCGAAAACTGTCATTCTCTTCGGAAAATTTTCTCGGGCTTATTTCTGTCATTTTTCTCTGTCGGCCCTTTTGTATTGGTCGCTGAGTCATATTCTGGCGGTTTATTCTCTTGATTGTCTAAGCTTTATTTCTTGCGGCGTTTTTGTTTTGAATGCCTCCGTGGACACTTCCGAATTTCTTCGGACTTTTTGTCCGAAGGAATTTTTTCGGACTTTTTGTCCGAAGGAATTCCTTCGGACAAAAGTCCGAAGAAATTCATACCCTTAGTTTTTCCGCCTTTCGAAGCTTTTTCACAACTTCTTTGACTTTTCTCGGGATTTTTGCTGTGTGTAAGTCATTTCAAATTCCTTCGGACTTTTGTCCGAAGGATTCCAATTGTCTTTGATTTTGCCTTTTTGAAAAGTCCGGGGTCTTCTTTATATGTTTGACTTGTGTTGAGCCACTTCCGAATTCCTTCGAACAAAAAGTCCGAAGGATATATCATTCTCTTTGCCTTAGCTTTTATGAAATGCCTTTCGGGATTCCAATGTGTCCTCCGCTAGCCAGTCCACGTGTCCTTCAGCAGCAGTCCAGGTGTCCTTCGCAGTCCAGGGGTCAGTCCACGTGGCCTCCAGCAGTGCCCTTCGGAAAAATTGGAGGCACCCGGGCTTTTTGCAAAGGTCCCTGAATTTGATCTTCCTCCTGCCCGAAGGGTAGGTGCCCTTTGGGAATATTGTAAGTGCCCCTTCCGAAGGGTATTCTGCCCTTTGAAACTATTGAAACTGTCTTTTTCGAAAAAATTATTGGCTTCTATGTGCGGACTTTCTGTCTTGTGGTCCTCCGAATTTCCTCAGACTATTTGTCCAAAGGAATTCCTTCGGACAAAAGTCTAAAGGATATCCCTTCTTCCTCCTAAGTGCTTTACTGAGTGAGTCTGTAGAAAATTTGACTGAGCGCATAGAAAATTGCCTGCCTGAGTCCGTAGAAAATTCTGAATGAGTTCTTAGAAAATTTCCTCTGAGTGAGTCCTTAGAATCAGCAAAGGAAAACAAAGCATTCTTCCTTCCTTGGCTAGAGACGATAACTTTCCAAGTGGCAAAAAATCTGACTCGTGGAAGATTTGTCAACAGTACCTTCAAAGCCTGCGGCAGTTGGGGGCACTAGGAAATGGAAGTGTAACCTATGCAACATTGAATGGTTTGGTAGCATGACAAGAACAAATGCTCACCTCCTTATCCGAGGCAAAGGCGTAGATGTATGTGAAAAGGTGGAAAAGAATATGAAATTGAGGGTCGAAATATGTAAATTATGGGGTGCCAATGAAGAAGATGCACCTTCATCTACTACTTTGCCACAGAGGGGGAGGGGTCATCAAAGACAAAGTTCTACCTCTAATACTTTGGAGAGGCCAATGGCAATGAATCCATCTAGTTCAGAGGCAGCAAGGCCTAAGGGGAAACGGAAGATTAGTGATGTTTCAAATCCACTGGCGGATTTATTCAATGTGCAAGCAAAGGATGAGGCAGATGATGCCATTGGCAAATTCTTCTTTGCCAATGGCATTCCATTCCATGTGGCTCACTCTCCTTATTATGAGGCCGTGGCAAAAATGCAAAAACAGGACCATCATATGTGCCACCAGGAGAGACTAAATTGAGGACAACAATCTTGGATAAGAACTATTCCAAGGTTAATGTTTTAATGGAGAAAATGAAGCAGACCTGGGTCTCTAGTGGATGCAACATTGTCATAGATGGGTGGACGGACATTAGGCATCGTCCACTCATCAATATCATGGTTACAAGTACAGCTGGTCCTTATTTTCTTAGGGCTATTGATTTTTCACGGCATAGCAAGGATGCTGATTTTCAGTTCCAAATCCTCAAAGAGGCTATAGAGGAGGTTGGGCCACAGAATGTGGTGCAAGTAGTGATAGATGCAGCCCATGTGTGTAGAGCAGCAGGGAAGTTAATCGAGGTAGCCTATAGACATATTTGGTGGACTCCTTGTTGTGTGCATGCCATGAATAATGCACTGAAGGACATTGGAAAAATCAGCTAGATCAAAGCAGGGGTTAATGATGCTAGAGATGTGCAGATGTTTATCTGCAACCACCACACTTCACATGCACTCTTCAGGACCTTCTCCAAGAAGGAATTTTTTAAACCTGTAGAGACTAGGTATGCATCATACTTTATTCTCTTGGAGAGGATGCTTGAGTTGCAAGAGGCATTGCAACTAATGGTTATGACAACAGAATGGAATCGGTGGCCTAAGTCGAAGATAGAGTAGGGGAAGAGGGTGAAGGACGTGGTGAAGAGTGATGTTTTTTGGGCTGATGCCAAATATATTGTCTCCATCATTACTCCAATCTTCACAGTGATTAGATATGGAGATGCTAATGCACCTACACTTGGAGAGGTGTATGAGTGCATTGATACTATGCTTGATCAAATGAAGGTTGTTGTACGAGAGGACCCCACATTGACATTCTACACAAAGCATATTCAGCCGATCATTCATAGCAGATGGGAGAAGCTCAACACTCCCTTGCACATGGCTGCCTATGCATTGAACCCGAAGTGGTATGTGCAAAGGCGTGGTAGACTTACACCCATATAGGACGCTGAGGTGAAGGCAAGGTTCATGAAGGCCATTCAAAAAATGTATGATTGTACAAAGGCCAGCATTATTCATACTGAGTAGACAAAATTTGCCACTCTCAGGGGATATTTACAGGAGGCCGAAATCGATAGGGAGACAATGGCACAGGAGGAACTAATTTTGTGGTGGACTTTGCATGGGCCTGCTTCTTTGACTACTGATCTAGCCATTCGTTTGTTGTCCCAGGTTTCTAGTTCTTCTGTTGCTAAGAGGAACTGGTCTACTTATAGCTGGATCCACTCCATGAAGATGAACTGGCTTACCTCTAAGAGGGCAGAGAAGCTTGTGGTTGTACATAGTGCCTTGAGTCTCATTGACCGCAACACACTTGCGTACAAGGAGAGTCCAGCAGCCAGATGGGATGTAGAGCCAGAGGAGCCAGCATAGATTGATGATGATGCTACACAGATAGGGTTGGTTGGTATTAGCTTGGAGGAGCTTGAGCTTGTGGAGCCCAACAGTTCTAGTGATGAGCAGTTCCACATTGGGGATGATTAGCCATTGACTCATTGAGTAATTTGTATTTACTATTTACTTTTAGTATTTCACTATTTTAGTATTTTGTTTTTGAACATTGTTGATACTTGATTGTAATCATGAACCATCATTATGAAATTTTGAAAATTCAATGTTCAATCATCAATGTTTATTGTTAAATTGTTAATGTTCATTGTTCAATGGATCAAACTTGAAACTTAAATGATTAAATCACAATGTTAAATTGTTGAATTTTAATGTAATATACTTAATCCTTATACATCTTTTTATAACTAATTTTTCAAGTACTATATGTATTTCAGCATTGCTCGCCCGCCCCCCCCCTCTCCGTTGTCCCCAAACTTAGGCCCCCTATCCCCTCATCCCGAAAATGCGTCCCCGTGTCCCTCCGTCCCCCCATCCTGAAATGCCGTGGAACTATGTGATAAAAAATGACTGCATATTAACTTTTAAGTTTGATGTAATGAATTATAGGATAATTATGGATATTTATGACTAATGGTTATCATGGCATTTGGCATTCGGTTAGTATTTTGTGATTATTTTCATTTTTTTTTTAATATCAATATGTAGACTTTGGTTAATGACAATGTCACTAATTTCTTATTTATTAGGCTAGAATTTCTATATTTTTTTTATTTTTTATACATTTTTTGTACAGACGAACCCAAGGAAAAAAAATTGCTATACCGGCGAACCCATTTCTTTGAACCCGAACCCAAACCCAAAACGAACCGGTAACTTAGAATGAATGTGAACCATCGATGATGGTCTCATTTAAAGCATTACCTACTCTTATCTTACTCAATTGCCTTCCAATCAAATGTTCATAATAACAATTAATGAAGTCAAGGGACCTACTGTGTAAATTTGACCTCGCATTATAGAGATACTAAATACATGAGTATCCACCCACTACATATATACTAAATGATTAAATATTCAATGCGTGGATACTACTCTCCCACGTGCGGTTTGAAAACACCATAACATGAACCCATAATACACGCTCAACTAGCAAGCTATAGGTTACAGGATCAAATTCCGCTCGGTCGGGGTGGATGGCAGCCAGTGCTAGTGGCAGAGCAGCTCCTAATAGGGATTTTTTTACCCAATAAAATGGTACCACTAGCAGCCCATTGATTGGGTTGACCTTCCCAAAGTGTGTGCCGGTTAAGGTTAGTCAACGTTGGATGAGATTCTTGATAATTTGTTGGGAGCTAGGATCTCGTTTCCATTCCACTTTGTTGTGTCTATCCAATCTGGTTGGATAATGGAAACGACACATAGGAGTACCTTGTCTTCTATCCTAAATGGTGCATCGATTGAGACATTCTCCTCTTTCTAGTAAATGATTTCAAAATAATAACCTATCATTTTTATGACTTGTTTTGTTGTTCCTTCATAGAGTCCTTCCAAGAAATAATCGAGCCTATCATGATCTGTTTTTACCTTGAAGTGATTCTCCATCAAAATATGACATTGTTACTTGACCATATGTAGGATGACAATCATTTCTTTCTCATAAGTTGATTCAGTTGCATCCGTACCCATGAGTTGGTGACAATCAAATGCATCAATAGTATGTCGTATTGCAGCAATAATGCATCATTTCCATCACCTGAAGCATCATACTCCAGCACAAGGGGTTTACTAAAATGTGGTGTGGCCAAGTCTCAAATAGTGCTCATTGCCTTTTTCAACTTCTGAAATGCTTGGGTTGCCTTTGCTGACTATATAAACGCATCCTTCTTAAGTAAATTTATGAGAGTGGCTGCTATTTGGCCACAACTCTTCATAAATTTGCATTAATTCCTTGTAAGCCTTAAGAAACCATGCAGACTCTTCAGTGATTTTGGAGTGGGCTACTCTACCATAGCTTCGATTTTGGTGGGATCTATGGTAACACACATGTGATAGACAATATGACCATAATATTTGACTTCATTGACTCTAAAAATACATTTGAATGGCTTTGCATAGAATTGATGATCCTCCTAATTTTGAAGAACTTGATCCAAATGCCTCAAATGATCTTCCCAAATTTTGCTCTCAATCAAAATATCATTGAAGAGGACCAACTCAAAGTTTCGAAGAAAGCACTTAAATACATAATCCATCAAAACTTGGAATGTAGATGGTGTATTAATTAGTCCAACATGATCAAAAACTCATGGTGGCCTTCATGGGTGTGAAAGGCTGCCTTAGGCACATCTTCATCCTTGATTCTAATTTGATGATAACTAGATCGAAGATTCAACTTATCATGCAATTAATCTAACAAATCATCAACAATAAGGAATAGGAAACTTATCTTTGACTGCAATCTTGTTGAGCTCTCGATGCTCTGGAAACATGTGCCAAGTAGAATCCTTTTTGTGGACCATGACTAGAGGTGAAGACAAAACACTTTGACTAGGTTGAAAGATGCCTTATTCCAACTTTTCTTGAACATCCTCTCGATCTTACCCTTTTGCACATATGGTTGGCAATAAGGCCTAATGTTAGGGGGTTAACTTCCCTAAATGAGGTTGATAGCATGATCATGTTCCTGCACCAGAGGAACACCCTTGGATATCTTAAAACATGTGGGCATGCTTATTGATGATAGTCTTCAATTCTTGTGGAGGGTCTTCCTACTGCGATTGTCCTTGTTGTCAACTTGGAGTTGCACCCTGAATCAAAGACGTACTGAAATGGCCAATCCTCTCTCCGGTTGAAACAATGGGATCTTCTCACAAGGGTGGGTGCCTCAATGGTGAGAAGAACCTCCAGAGAAGGTTGGTTCCTGCAAGATCATAGTCACAAGGTTCGGCTGAATCTTGGCCAAATCCGGAAAAATACGGATTTTTTCGACAATCTGGATTAATCCGATCCGGTTCGGTAATTTTTTCATATAAAAAAACCCTAAAAATACTCATCTCACACGAACCCTAAAAATTGTGACGTGAGCAGATGCAAACAGTTTCAAGGCGAGTAGCTTAAATCTTTTGGCATGGCAAGAGATTGATGCGAGGAGATAAGAGTCACAGTCGACGTGGAGACAACCATCGCGCATCATACTCGACTGACGATTGAGAACGACAACAAACACAATATTCTTCTTGCAGTATTCTCTTACGGCAACGAACAGTGGTCAACAGAGGGGTCGTGACAAAGCAGAGACAGCTAAGTTCTGTTCGATTATATTTTTGTTTGGTTTTTTTATTGGTTTTTTGAAATGTTAAGTAGGTTTAGTTGTTTAGGACCTTAGGTTTATTTAATAGATTTCTATTTAGGTATTTAGTTTAAATTAAGGGCTTATTTTATTTTTTAATTATAATTTATAATATCATATTATGTTAGATTATATGGTATTATATTATGTTCAAATTTATTTATATATTATAAAATATAAATAAAGTTTAGGTTTTATTTTATTTTTTTATTGTAATTTATAATATAAAATATAATTTTATTTACATTTAAATTACAATTTATAATGTTTACTTGAAATATTTAGTTTTTTATTTTTATTTTAAATTTAAATTTTATTATATATTGCAAATAAGTTATTTGCATAATATATAATAAAATCAAATTTAAAAAATATATATAAAAATTAAAAATGTTTAAAATAGATAATAATATTATGATATATTTTTATTATTTTTTATAGTTTTATAATTATATTTTATACTAAGTATTTAAAATTAAAATTAATAATATTACGATATAATTTCTATTATTTTTTAAAGTTTTATAATTTTATTTTCTATATGTTATTTAAAATTAAATTTAATAGTATTATGATATGTTTTAAATTTTTATTATTTTTATAGTTATATAATTGTATTCTATATACGTTGAAACTCTTATGCATTTCTGAATTTTGCAAGTGTTAAATTAATGTTCATTCGTTAGTAGATTGAAATATTTTTCATTATATATTTCAAACCGGATTTTTCCGGATTTTTTTCGAACCTTTTCAAGAATTCTGGATTCTGCATTTTTTTGCCCTCCCGAACCTTTTCGGATTTCCGAACCTTGTGACTATGGCAGGGACATTAGCGAGAAATGATTTGGTTGGATCACCAAAGTGATGGAATACGATGTAGAGATCTAGGTCACCAAGTTGGTGCGAGGAAAAGGATTTTGTGAGCAATTCACTGAAGTATCAAAACCTGAAGACAGCACAATGCTAGTATCGCACGAGGAATGCATAAATCTAGAGGCTGTGACCAACTGGGTGCAGGATATGAAGACCTTGCTTCAACACAACATATACCCTTCTGGCCTTGACAAAGTTAAGCGCAAGCATTTCAGACTGCAATCCATTCCCTATGTGCTCATAGAGGGTGCACTTTTTCGAAAGGATCTCAATGGAGTCCTTTTGAGGTGCATGGAACTAGATCAAGTAAGCAAAATTCTTCAAGAGTTCCACGATGGCCCTATGGGAGGCCATTATTCACCTAAGACCACTGTCGTGAATATCATGAGAGCTGGCTATTATTGGCCAACTCTGTTCAAAGATGCGCATGCATATATGTGAAATTGCAAGAAATGTGCCTTCTTCACAGGTAAACAAAGGCTTGTAGCCTTACCACTGTGTCCAATTCAAGCTGATCAACCCTTTGTATAGTGGGGCTTGGATTTCATAGGCATGATTAACCCACCATCAATTGATGGGCACAAATGGATTCTCATAGCTGCCGACTATTTCACAAGGTGGACAAAAGTGGTTGCACTCAAGGAGGCCAATGAGACATCCATCCTCAATTTCTAAGAAGGCATTGTAATGAGTTTTGGCATCCCTGCCACCATTATCTCAGATAATGCACTAGCCTTCCTTTGAACCATAATCAGTGAATGGGCCATCAAGCACAATATCAATCTGAGTGTCTCATCAAATTATTACCCTCAGGGTAATGGTCTAGCCGAGTCCACCAACAAGAACCTGATTCACATCATAAAGAGGACTCTGGAGGATAATCAACTAGCTTAGCATACTAAGCTCAAAACTACTCTTTGGGCTGATCAGATCATGCCCAAGAGGGTGCTGAGTAATTTGCCTTTCATTCTAGTTTATGGAAGGGAGTCCAGATTACTAGCATCCCTCAAGTTGCCTTCATTGGAACTCATGCATCAGTTGGAGCTGCTCGAGAGTGATCCCCTTGAGGTAAGACTAGCCGAGCTAATAGAGCTCGAAGAAACTAGAACACAAGTTGTGTGCACCATGGAATTCCAACAGGCGCAAACCAAGAGGATCTTTGACAAGAAGGTCGGCAACAGGGGTTTCCAAGTGAGAGATTTAGTGCTCAAATGGGATGCGGACAAAGCGAAGGCTGGAAGGCACACTAAATTCGACACAATATGGAGTGGTCCATATACCATCACCAGTTGCAAGCCATCTAACGCCTTCCAACTTCCCAGAATGGATGGAGAGGAGTTGCCAATCCCAGTCAATGGGATTCATCTCAAACACTATCTCCATTAAGCTTTTGTACATCTGTAAATAAGTAGATTAGATGTTTTCATTTCCCTAAAGCATGCTTTCACACCCTAGTTTTAGAGTAGTTTCAATTCCTCTAAGCACCTGTGCATAGTGTTTTCTTAGCTTAGGTCTTTTCCTCTAAGCGCCTCTAGCACAATTCTTGTCTTGTCAGGTGAATCTCAATTCATTTCAAAGCTAAAGGTACGTAGCTGGTGTGTTTGCAAGAGAAAGATTTACAATTTCCAAAGACTCCATGCCCAATGGATTGTTCGTGGTCTAGGTTCTCAAGTATAGTCGGCATGCTTCCCTGCGAGTCGCCAGAAATGTTGGCCATTTTGGATCACATACAAAATTTGTCTAGATGCAATGTCATGTCCTAAAGATTTCTGAGGAACGGGTCTGCAGAGCAAAGGAACAGGTTCCCGAGCAGAGTTTCATGGTGTCCACAGTAGTTTCATGAACAAATCAACTAGTCTGCAAGCCAAAAGCTAAGTGCAAAACCTTTGTTTTGCTAAGTCCTTGGAAAATTTTCAGGCTTTATTTGGCTAAGTTATTTCTTTCGGACCTTCTTTTGGGCTAAAAGCACTAATATTTCCCTCGGATGAATTGTTTTGGCTTTTGATCAAGTATCGGGAATTGTTTTAGACATTTTGTCCGAAACAAAAGTCCAGAAGACAAAGGGTAACTCCCTCGGACAAAAAGCCTGCAATAATATGCCCGTGCAAAAAGTCCAAAAGAATTGCATGTTTCGGAAAATGCAAGGTTCAATTGTTTCGAGGAAATTGTTTCAAACATTTTGTCCGAAACAATTATCCCGACAAAGATCCAAAGCAGAATTCTTTCGGAGAAAGTGACCAAAGTAGGAAAGCCGCATGAGAACACAAAGTCCCGAAGGGTCACTCTCACAGCGAACTGTCCTAGACAAAAGTCTGAAGTAAATGGCTTGGGGAAATTGATGGCGGCTGTGTAGACGTCAAATTCCAGCCCCTTCAAGTAGCTGTTTGAATTTGAAAATCCTTGGATGTTTGCATAGACGTCAAAGTTGGGCCTCACGAAATAACTGTTGGCATTCAAAAACTGTCAAAGGGTCCCTGACTGAACGCGCGCTTAACAAGTGTCGAGATCTCAGGAACCCAGATCAAATCTAATGACGAGTGGCGACTGGCAGGTCAGTGGGTCCAGGCAGATCTAACGGAGTTTGTTTGAGCGTACAATGGTAGATCAATGGCATGTGAGCAGAGTCAAAGAGTCAATGATCTGAGGAGCTGCCATGTGGCGTAAGCATGGGAGCCGATAGACTGATGGCAAGTCCTAAGTGCAAACGTAGGACTGCCAAGCAACACTAGAGAGGATAGAGTTGACAAGTCAAGGACAGATCAACGGCTTGCGGCCATTCGTACCAAGAAAGATCAACGATGCGAGAGGATTCAACAATGCCAGGTTAGACAATCGATGACAAATGAATGAGGGATTGAGCTCGGGACACTTTTCGACGGGGGTTGGTGAAGCATTTTCGACCAAGGTAGACAAATATAAAGGAGCCAAGCCCAGACGTGATATAGGTTGGACCAAGAGCAGATATTTTAAGATCAAATGGCACCATTAAGATTTTGCAGGGACAGAATAGGTCTTTTTAGACCTAACATAGATCAGGATGGGCTACTAGCTGTTCATATGATATAAACATGTCCAAGTGGATGTATCGACCATTTATAAAAATCAATAAACAAATCGGTTTTCAATCTATAGTAGGCCCAGTTTTACATTTCAAAGCAAAGGCAGATGTGTGCAATTAATGGAGGAGCGTCTCGAGCCATATCTTCAACAAGTAGCTGCCCAAAACAAGATGTCGCCATGGCTCTGTCAGATTCATAAGCATGATGATCTTGTCCTTCAATAAATGGGACATTAATACATAGGAGCTCGAGGTATTTCCAGAATAGTTGAATGCATAAGCGGCCAATAGACATTAGAATGCAAATTCACGCCACTCTCTGATCTTGTCAGGGAAATCTTCCGCCTCCCCATGCGTACAAAAGGTTCCTGCCATGATTTCTAGGCCCTTTTTGTCAGACGAACTTCAAAAAGCGTGGCTGCGATGCCGCAAAATAAGTAAAAGTTGTACCTATCGCCCAAGTGGCACATTAATTGTAAAACAGGCTTGTTCTCTATAAAATCTTGGCTTTCCATTGTAAAAAGGGGTTGACACATTTTTAGTAGCCTCACATTGCTGAAATTTGCCCTCCATGAGCACTTGTGTTGGCTAGACCTTGCATGTTAATGAGAATTAAGTTTGCCTCCTTCTGTTATTCTGATGATCTATGTGCTATTTGTGTTTGTTGATTCCTTTCTGTGGGTAATGTTCGCCCCTCTCAGTTGTCATTCATCCCTAGCACCTCTTCATTGAACTCGGAACTCACTTGTAGGTCATATCCTGTGCGCACCAAGGTCTATATAGGCTTTGTCTATGGATAATCTTCATCCCTCTCAATGTTACGTTGCATTCTCGTGCCTCTATATGAAATACTTATGCATGTAGAGTGACTTGGCGGAATTTGTGTGACATTGTCTTATTCTCAAGAGTTTGCATTGTGTTTATGGTAGTAGGAGCACTCGCTCCATTCTAGGCGCATCGCCTTTTACTTTCAGCATCTCTTACCTTCTCCCTCCCTTTTCCTCTCAGAGATCCTAGGTTTAGATTAGCGGTAGTTTACATTTCTGCTCTTTAGGCCTGCATGCTGGTCTTAATCATATGCATTTAGAATAGAAGGAATTTGGCCTACTCCAGAGGCTCATCCCAAGGAGTGCAAGGGTCCCATGCCTTGGGGACGTTTCCATCATTGTGACGAGACAGTCGATGCTCATGCGCATAGTTGAGCAATAATACTTCCGCTCCTAGCGCCTTAGACTCTTGCGCCCCACACAAGGCCTTCACGCTCAACGCCCCATTGTCAAGCTTCCTTGTGTCGCGAAGCATCCACAGGTGTACGTTTTGAGTGCCAACACAAACCACTATGCCTATAAAGATAGTTGACTTATTGAAAATCATTCCAAAACTCAAGAATGTTTTAACTATTATCATACAAGGCATTAGCACGAACATGGAGCATACAATGGCACACTTAACATCAAGTGATTGGGAAAGCGAAAATTAGAATAATAAACCCATAGTGAAGACCCCCTTGTCAGGTGGCAAAGTGATCGATCCTATGCGCCTGATGATGAATCTATCCCGACAACCGATAGTTGTGCATATGGAAATCTAGGCAAGACTTTGATAAATACCATCTTTGATGGTGGTTTTGGTAAAATGTTCTTCCATAGAAGTCTTGGGAAACTATGTGGTCT
Organism: Torreya grandis; assembly: GCA_037957365.1. Lineage (NCBI taxonomy): Eukaryota > Viridiplantae > Streptophyta > Pinopsida > Cupressales > Taxaceae > Torreya > Torreya grandis. Next base: position 7,453,982 of record JARHVA010000009.1, on the reverse strand, counting down.
TTGACATTCCAATTGGGTAGGGGCAGATCAATATGGCATTAAGGTATTGGGTGTACCAATGAACAAAATGTAATTATTGGAACCCAACCATTTTGGTTGAATTTTGTGGTCATCTCATTGCAAAAGAAGGCCTATGATGCACTATTGGGTCAAGGCTAGTTGATAGCAGCCAAAGCCGACCATAATTTGAAAAAAAATCTAATCTCCGTTGAAAAAACTGCCAAAAGTATGTCATAGATTCGAAGAAATAGGTAGTCAGTGAGAAAGCAACATCATCAGACTCATTGGATCTAGAGTTTGAAGAAGAATGTTCTGTGGATGGGCATCGAGGTGCGATGGAGTTGAATGATGGAGTCTAAGAGTCATAGTTGTGCTTTGAAGATGAACAAACTCCCTTAATAGTTTGTTCCTATGGCAGATGGAAGACTATGAAGTATTATATCCAGATTGCAATAGCATTGAGGTTATGGAGATCAAAGAAGGCCACAATTGGCAGTGTGATGGCCAAAAGCAAATGTCATTTATGCCAAGTACTTCAGAACTATCTACACCACTATCGGCTTACCCACTCAAGTTCACAATATGTAATATCCCCTTTCTAACATTCATAACATGATGTTGTTGTTAGCCTATTTCCCTATGGTCCCGTAGGCTAACCAGGACATTAAAGGGACTTAGAGGCCATTTGGCCTAGACAGTTTCAGTTGCATATCTTTTTGAGGGGTTTGAGGCAGTTTTGGGCATACTTACTATTTATAGTAAGCCCTGAATGGACATCGTTGGACTCCTAGGGGCAGTGACATATCGATGGTAATTGTTTAAAATCGACAGGAAGATTTATTTATTATTGATATGATTTATTGGGCATTAATGAAGTTATTTTATAAAGTTAAATTTAAATATTTAACTTTATTAATGCATATTCTATAGTTTGTGGGAATTATTTAAATAAAAGAACTCCCTTTATTTTATAATTCATTGGATACATAAGTTACATAAAGGGAGTTATGTTTTATCCCACATTGACAAAACGAAGGAATGGACTCTTGTGAGAACTCTATAAAAAAGAAATAGAAAAACTTCCATTTAGGGGGTTTTTGGATGAGATTAATGTTATGCTGCTGGATTTCCTGGAAATCTGATTTTCGAGCTTGGAGGACGAAATCCCTTTTTGCTAGCATTCTCTTCGCTGTTGAAAGACACAATCAAGAGGATTGATGGTGTTTTCATTCAAGAAACACATTGGGCTTATTGGATTTACAACAAAGAAGGGCAGAATAATGATTTGCTACAGGAGCCATGAATAGTGTTTTGCTACAGTGTGCGTGAATAGTGTTTTTGCTATAGTGCACGTGAATAGTGATTTTGCTACAGTATCCATGAATAGTAAAATTGCTACAGTGCCATGAATAGTGCTGCTATAGTGCGTGAACAGTGTTTGCATCAAGTTTACTTGTTTATTCTCGTTGATTAGAGGTCTGGAAGGCTGCCATTTCCTCTGTGGGTCACTATAGCACTAATTTCCAGGCTTCTATCAAATTTTCATATCTAAGCATTGTAATTTTTGAATACAAATTTGAATATTTGTTGCAGCCCATAAGGCAATTGTATGTGCACATTTATATTGCAAATTAGTGTTTAACAACAAATAAGGAGTTTCAGGTTTTGCATGTATAGTTGTATGTTGTCAAGTGTTTGACAAAATGGCATGTTGATCATTAAGCAATTTAATTGATATGACATAGTAGTTCGCAAGTTTCTTTCATTGGAAAATTAGGGGTGGTTATTACAGTGGTATCAAAGCAGAAAATCCTGCCATCCTGAAGGGTTAAAGAATGTATAATCAGGGACATGTTTGGTTTTGATCAGCAACCTTTCACTTACTATTACAACATAAGAAGGAACAGAGTAGTAATAAATACAGGTCCAGAGGAACAAGGGGTTCTAGAAGAACATAGAACTACAGGAGAACAAAACATTGACAATATGGGTGAGAGAAGAGACCCAGTTGAGGAGAGATTTCTATAGTTATTGGACACACTAGTTCAGGGACAACAGTTAGCAGAGCAAAGAACATAGCAACAGAATCAACGATTGGACCTATTGACACAGATGATGGCACGCCAGTTGGGTATTGACATGAACAACTTAGGAGGTGGAAATAATGGTGGCATTAATAAGAATGGAGGTAATAATGGTGGACCAAATGGAAATGGAGGTAATGGAGGGGGAAATGTAGGCGACAATTTGGGCCATGTAGCTCAACCCACTAGAACGGTGAGCTCTAGACCACTTCTACCTACCTTCCCACCTAGGGCACCGGCACAGCCTGCCAATGAACCTCAGATCACAGATTTGCAGGATCAGTTCAGAAGAGATTGGGAGAGTGGAGGACCTGAATTTCAGGCAGCTATATCTTTACGAGACTATATTGATGTAAGGATGAGACACATGCCTCATGCAGGAAATAGGAACCGAAACTTTGAGTTACGAAAGAAAGTAGGGAAATTGTCTCTACCTTATTTTGATGCTTCTGGTAAGACTACGACACGAGCTTGGGTGCAAAAGGTGGATACCTAGCTTCAGCTTAATCCTATGCCCGAAGAAGAAGCCATTAAATGTGCCGCTATACACCTTGATGGAGTTGCACATGAGTGGTGGCACCATGGCATGGTGACTATGGGACATGATCAAATCACTTCTTATGTTGAGTTTACAGAACGATTGATAGAGTGGTTTGATAGGAAGGATCCAGAACTGCATTTTAATGAGTTGGCACAGTTGAAACAATGGGGACCATTGGAGAACTATATCTCTGAGTTCTAGAGACTTTCAGTATTAGTCACGGATATATCATCGAGGAGACTTATGGTGCTTTTCATGGATGCATTGGCTGATCCATTGAGAGGGTGGATTAAGGCCCTCAACCCACCTACACTACAGGAGGCTATTAAGAAGGCTAGGGACATGGAGGCTTCTAGTTCAAAAAGCCGATTTCAGTCTAAGAGTTTCCCACAGAAAAAAGAAAAGGTTAAAAGAAAAAATGAATCACATCCACCAGGAGCAGATTCAAGAAGACTTGACAGTGATTAGTTGAATGAGCTCAAAAGGAAAAAAATTGTTTTCATTGCAGAGAGCCATGGGACCCTTCGCATAAGTGTATGGTTAAGGTGAAGGCAAAACAGTTAGAGTATTTTTCTGCTGAAGAATCAGCTTCAGAAGAGTCAGAGCAACAGTCAGATTCAGAAAGCAGTGATGAAGAAGAGACTATGGCAGAGGAGGTTAGAGAAGTTAAGACCACTGCCCGACTTACCAGCACTGAACCATCAATAACCTTCAAGGTAAGAGGTTTGATTCAGGGGCAGCGAGTTGTTTCAATGATAGACACAGGAGCCACCCACAATTTCATTGATGCAAGCTTTGTGAAGAAGCAAGGACTTCAGACTAAGGAACATGAGGGATTCAGAGTGATGGTAGCTACTGGAGACAAGCTTCTTAGTACTCGGATGATTCCTGATCTCCATATGCGGATTGGAGACTATGACATGGTAGGCAAGTTCTATGTTGTTGACATGGGAGATTATGATGTCATCCTAGGCATGACATGGATGAGATCTCTAGTGGAGTTCACCTTCAATTTGGAGAAATTGGAAATGAGATTTGAGCACCAGGGTCAGAAAGTGGTTCTCAGAGGGTTATTAGATGGGGGACTTAGAGTAGTCTCACTTAGGAGGATGGAACATTTGTTTAGACATGACCAGATAGAGTGGGCAGCAGAATGTATGATCATGCCTACAGCTACAGAGCAATAAGTTAAGGAGTACCATCCAAATATTCATGAGATCATATCCAAACATACAAAGGTGTTTGGAAGCATTCCACCAGGTGTTCCACTAGAGAGAGGAATAGAGCATGTGATTGAACTAGAGGGGGGGCGAAGCCTATGATTACCACCCCCTATCGTCATCCTAAGGTGCATAAGGATGAGATCGAGAAGGCAATAAAGGAGTTGCTGGAGATGGGACACATTAGGCTTAGCAAAAGTCCATTTGCCTCAGGAGTGGTCCTAGTAAAGAAAAAAGATGGGACAATGCGTATGTGCATAGATTACAGGGCTCTCAACAAAAAGACAATCAAGAACAGGGACCCCATTCTGAGAATAGATGAGCTAATAGATGAGTTACATGGTGCATGCTGCTTCTCGAAGATAGACTTGCGCTCTGGATACCATCAGATTAGAATGAGAGCAGAGGATGTAGAGAAGACAACCTTTAGGTGCCATTATGGCCACTTTGAGTTTTTGGTCATGCCATTCGGGTTAACCAATTCTCCAGCTACTTTTCAGAGTTGTATGAACCAGGTGTTCAGGAGTTAGTTAAGGAAATTTGTGCTTATATTTTTTGATGATATCCTGATATATAGTAGGGCATGGGAGGAGCACTTGCAACACTTGGAGGAGGTATTGAGCATACTTAAGAATGAGTCCCTTCATGCCAAAGAATCTAAATGTGAATTCGACATGAAAAAATTATTGTACCTTGGGCACATCATTAGTGGGGATGGAGTGAGGGTGGACCCAAAAAAAATCAGAGCTATAGTTGAGTGGTCTACTCCGACTAATCTTACCCAACTCAAGGGGTTCTTTGGTCTATGTGGTTTCTACAGGAAGTTTGTGAAGGGGTTCTCACAGACAACAGCTCCACTTACGGATTTGACCAGGAAGGGAGCCTTTGTATGGACAGAGGCAGCTCAGAAGTGCTTTGAGCACTGTTGACGCTGTGGATTGCACCCTTGACAGAAGGCTGAGCTTCTGTTTTCCACGCGGCACAATGGAGACTCCTCTCTTGCCTGTAGGTTTGGCAAAACTAAGGGGAGAATCTCTAGATAAGGGCTAGCTCTCTTTGATGCATCTCTAAGTTATTCCAGTAATATTGCTATACATATATATAATGGGGGGGTTGAAAAGAGAGAAGGATTACTGAAAAAACAAAACCTAACCTAAGCGGGTGATGCACCAAACAAGTTTGATCTACTCATACTCACACTTTGAACCATAAGAACACATACATACACTTTATCTGATGAAAGGGCCAGACTGAAGGAAGCTTAACAGGGAGGCTTTAATTGAAACACACAGAAAATGAACTTACCACAGGCACTGTAAGAAAAGCACACTGTCTGGTAACCTTCTTTTGCCTCTGCGCTCCAAATACAGCTCTTCTTGTTACCTACAGGAATGGCACTTTGTCTATACTAGGCATGTTGGTATCAAGCTTGTGAGAGCATCAAAAAAGAAATGACTGAACACAAGGTTAACACTCAGACACACTCAGAGATTTATCCAACCAAAATAGAGGTAAAAATGCGTATTCTATTGATTCTAGGTGAAAATTGGCAGGGGTTTGCCTTACAATAATGAGAGATCCCCTTCTCAAATGAGAAGTTACAAATATATATAGAGGAAATAAAGGCGCCCCGTTGGAAAAGACTTTGGCACCTTTTTACAAGTTGGCCCATGTGCATTGAGAGCGTTGGGAAGAAGAAGCCGCTAAAAAAGGATGCTGTGTCGGCTGCCAGTTTTGACCTTGGCGTTCAAACATTAATGTGAAAGCATGAGCCGCGCCTCTTTTTCTGCAAACAAGACTGCTTCTTCAAGATATTCACGCGCTTTGTCTACTCATCCATGCAAAGTGTGGAAAAATAGGCCTTGTCTTCACTGTTCGCACTCCTTGATGATCATTTGGCATAGACTATCTCAACCGCTAGAATAACTCCTTGTGCTGACACCTTTTGCCATCTGGGCTGTTTTGTCCATATCCATAATTTTGTCTCTTCTTGGCGTTGTCTTTTCCTAGAATTTGAGCTCTCGGGCTATCTTATCGTCCTTTGCTGGCTCATTGGGCTCTTTCATCAGCAAGTCGCTGAGTTCATTCTTAACTTTTGTCTTTTCCTAGCTTTGTCTTTTCTTGGTATTTGAGCTCTCGGGGCTATCTTATCGTCCTTTGCTGGCTCCTTGGGCTATTTCATCAGCAGGTTGCTGAGTTCATTCTTAACTTTTGTCTTTTCCCAGTTTTGTCTTTTCCTGGTTTTGTCTTTTCCTCTCTTGACTCCTTCTGGCAATCTGAGCTCTCGGGGCTATCTTCTATCAATCTTTGGCTCTTTGGGCTCCCTTCTCGACGGTCTCTTCCTTTTGGCCTTAAGGCCTTTGAATTCCTTCGGGTTCGTGCTCAAGCATTTAAAGGTCAACGGCTATTTTATTGTCATAAAGTTGACGTTCGCGCACCTATCGCCATTTGAAAGCCAACGGCTATCTTATTGCCCTGAATTTGACATCTTTAGGGACGTCATTTGACGTCCGGATTTCAACGGCTAGTTCATGATGTCCAATTTTGACTTTTGCGAGCCCGTCACCCCTTTGAATTCCTTCGGCTTTCTTTTCTTCGGCCTTTCTCCCGAAGTGTTCCCTCGGACTTTCTCCCGAAGGATATCTCTCTTCTTTTCTTCTGTCCGGGCCTTTGTCGTTGAAACCTCCCGAAGGGAAGGTGTTTGAAATATCCCGAGCCAAATTTTTTGATTTTTTAATTATCAGATTTCAACATTACAAGCAAGTACCCGTTAAGGTTAGAAGATAAACCCAAACGTACTGAAACAACTCTAACTAGTATGGCGCCGATGATGGCGAGCATTGGTCAGAGGATCTAAAACAAACTGCTTATGCTGTAACTCTAACCAGAATGGCGCCGATGATGGCGAGCATTGGTCAGAGGATCTGCTACTCTAAAAGCCGGAAAAAAAACTCGACGTCAAGTATGTGCTACCCAATCCAATGCGGAGTGAGGGGCGACCATATGACGGAGTGATTACAAAACAATGCTTTTAAAGGTAAATGCTGAATGAAGAAACTACTCCACACCCAGAATGTGCTTGCTAACCCAAAGAGGGAAAGTAGCTACCATAAGGCGGAGCTCAACACCCAGAATGTGCTTGTTAACCCCAAGAGGGAAAGTAGCTACCATAGGGCGGAGCTATAACTAATACAATGACTTTAATGAAAACTGAACATTGCAACTAGATTTGAACAAGCAAGACTAACTGCCAGTACTACTGTCACCTTTACAAAATAAGAAGGATCTGCATGCCAGTGTCTTAAGAAGCTGAAAGATTAGCATTACATCATAGAATATTATCCATATCTTGGATAGTCATGCTCAACAATGATAAATTCAAGAGCAATACAATAATTTTCTGTTTTTAATACAAATCTGCTCTTAAAAAGAGAAAAAACTAGCAACTTATGGAATTGTCGGATGCTCATATCTCACTAATAACTTGTTCAATTGACCTAATTTCTGATGCACAGTCCTTTCCTTATGATGGCGCCCAAACTAGCACCCAAAAACAGACCCAATCTGCAACCAATGATTAATACACGGATTCCAATGCTGCCAAATGGGACGTCCAGCTGAAATGGGCGATTTCCTTTAGAAAATAAATGCAAGCACTAAAAATTCTATAACTTAGAGGATAGTGGCGCCTAAGCCAAGCCAAGATAATGAGCTAATACCCAGAACACTTTTTTTTTTTTTCTCTGATTTATGATGAAAAACACAGATCTGTCTTATAAAGAATGCAATAACTGAAAACACTAATATGCCAAATAAAACTAACAATGAAATAACTGAGAACAATGCACAACTAAATACAAATCTCAAAGACTGAATCACCATTAGATGTTGTCTTGCAAACATGAAGCGATGCCCTAGCTAGGAGGCTTGCATTCCTCGAAGCGATTCCAGAGCCAATCCGACAGTATAACACTGTAGTAGACAAAGATGCTCAAATGAGAACTCAAGGCTTTTTTTTATAGGCTTCAGTTGGCCTCCCTTGAAAACCTAACACCAAAATTGGCGCCCTTTTCCAAGCAATGATGGCGCCCCCCCTTCAAGTCCACCTTTTAAAATAACATTAAGTTATTCGACTAGGCCAAGGTCATAACATTAAAATATAATGTTATTTTTAAGTGTAATAAACTTATTTCTCCAAGACCGCATTCTGAAGCCCGAAACTGAATGAGTCAACTGAAAGGGAAAGCCAACTGCTTGAGACAAAACCTGTTAGCTGCCAAAAATAGAATTTACTAAAAATAGTAAATTCCTGAAAATGCTCATAAAGCCGAGACGAACATACCCCTGCGAAGCTCTCTGAAAACCCAGAAAGAATCCGCCATCAAAACTCCGTGCAAAGACATCCTCAAAACTAGGAAACCCTAATTTGTACCTTTCGACTAGCCTTCGAGTTTCCAGAAAAAGGCCAACAGTCACTGTGAAGATCAGGTTTGAGAAGGAGACATTACAGTCCGCCCTCCCCAAAATTGCTTGTCTTCAAGCAATCGCAAACTAGGATGCTGCAATATCTCATCATTTTCCCAAGTTGCATCCTCCATAGGCAGGTTCTTCCACTTTACCAGGTATTCTCTGATGGTTCTTTTCCTCAAAGAACGTTCTCTAACATCAAGTATCTCCTCTGGTATTAGAACCAGCTGTCCCTCTTCATCCAACGGTGGCAACTGTGATGAAGCAACCACATTAAGTCCAAGTGCCTTCTTGAGGCGAGACACGTGGAAGACGTTATGCACTCTGCTATCAGAAGGTAGCTCTAATTCATAAGCTACTGCCCCAACTTTTCTGATGACCCTAAATGGCTCATAGAAGCGAGGTTTGATCTTCTCAGCTCCACTCTTCTTGAGAGTAGACTGTCTATATGGTTGTAATCGAAGATAGACCATATCCCCAACCTCGAAAGAACGCTCAACACGCCTCTGATCAGCATACAACTTCTGCTGATTTTGTGCAATCTACAAATTATCCTTCAAGGATTTCATTATGTCTTGACTATGCTGCAACAAATTCTTGGCTAGGGGTGCTTTGCTGTCACCAAACACCAAATCTGCAAAACTAGGTGCTTCATACCCATAAAGTGCCAAAAAAGGAGACATCTTAATTGACATATGAAAAGTAGAGTTGTAGCAGTACTCGCCTATATGCAGCCACTTGACCCAAGTTTTTTGCTGTTCTGACACATAATTTTTCAAGTAGCCTTCCAACCACTTGTTCACCACTTCGGTTTGCCCATCTGTTTGGGGATGGTAGCTAGTGCTTGGGGTGAGCATAGTACCACTCATTCTGAAGACTTTTTGCCAAAACTTACTTAGGAACTTGCTGTCCCTATCACTCACGATGTTCTTTGGCAATCCATGCAGCCTAAACACTTCTCGAAAAAACAGATCTGCAACTTGGGCTGCAGAAAAAGCGCTGGTAATGGCGAAAAAATGAGCAAATTTGGTTAGTCTATCCACCACTACATAAATGCAATCCTTCCCTTGGGCCTTGGGCAACCCTGTGATGAAGTCCACCGAGATACTTTCCCATTTTTGATTGGAAATAGGATGTGGTTGCAGCAAACCGGCTGGTAATGTATGCTCATTTTTATTCGCTTGACAAACAGGACATTCCTGAATGTAGCGTTGTACCTCTCCTTTCAAACCTTTCCAAGAAAACCTTTCTCGGATCTACCTATAAGTCTTGAAAAAACCTTGGTGACCAGCAACAGGAATATCGTGAAAAGTCAAAAGAATTTTCTTCTTCAGCTTAGAATCAGCCACCAGAAAGATTCTTCCCTTATAATGTATCAATCCCTCAACCATCTTGTACCTTTCATCATGAAAAGTACCCTCAAGAATGCTGGTTGCAAACTGATTTTTAGCATAATCAGCAAGCAACATGTCTCTCCAATCTGCAGTAATCTCACACAATGAGCTAAGATGAGGTCTCCTGGAGAGAGCATCGGCCACGATATTATTTGTCTCCTTTACATATTCAATGTCAAAGTCGTAAGCTTGAAGCTTACTCACCCATTTTTGTTGCCTCTCATTTAGGTCTCTCTGGTGCATGAAATGCTTGAGGCTATTGTGGTCAGTCTTAACCACGAACTTGTTCCCCACCAAGTACTGCCTGAACTTGGCTAATGCATGCATAATGGCAAGCATTTCTTTGTCATAGATTGAATATGTCCTTTCAACACCTCATAATTTTCTGCTCTCAAACACGATAGGGTGTTTGTCTTGCATCAGGACAGCCCCCACTCCTCCCGATGCATCACTTTGCAACTCGAATGGCTTGGAGAAATCCGGAATTGCTAAAACTGGACACGAGCTCATGATCTTCTTGAACTTATCAAAAACAATTTGAGCCTTTTCTGACCAAGCAAAGGCTCCCTTTTTGGTGAGATTAGTAAGAGGAGCAACATTCTGCGAATACCTCTTTATGAATCTCCGATAAAACCCGCAAAGACCCAAAAAACCTTTCAACTGAGTCAAGCTCTCAGGAGGTGGCCAATCAATTACTGCTTTGATCTTCTCCGGATCCACCTTCACTCCCTCAGCACTGATTATGTGGCCAAGGTACAGTAACTCCATCCCAAATTCACATTTGGAAGCTTTTACGAACAAGCTCTCAGATTCCATGATACTAAGCACTTCCTCCAAGGGCTTAAGATGATCTCCCCAAGTCTTACTGTAAATCAGAATGTCATCAAAAAATATCAACACAAACCTCCTTAACTGACTTTGAAAAACATGATTCATGCAAGACTGAAAGGTAGCCGGGGCGTTAGTCAACCCAAATGGCATGACTAAGAATTCGAAATGGCCATAGTGACATCTGAAAGTTGTCTTCTCCACATCAGATCCCCTCATTCGAATCTGATGGTAACCCGATCTCAGATCAATCTTTGAGAAGAACTGGGCCCCATGTAGCTCATCAATGAGCTCATCTATTTTGGGTATGGGAAATCTGTTTTTGATGGTGCTTTGATTCAAAGCACGATAGTCCACACACATGCGCATGGTACCATCCTTCTTCTTCACAAGAACCACTGCAAAAGCAAAGGGGCTCTTGCTTGGGCGTATAAAACCCATCTTCAAGAGTTCTTGAATATTCTTCTCGATCTCGTCCTTTTGCCTCTTTGGATACCGATATGGAGTTGTGATCACCGGTTTAGCCCCTTCCTTGAGCTCTATGATGTGTTCTGACCCTTTATCAGGAGGTGGTCCAGGAGGTAAATCAGCAAACACTTTACTCTTCTTGGTGAGTAAAGACTGAATATCAGGTGGATACTCTATTTTTGTTTCAGCTGGGCTAGCGGAAAGAATCATGCACTCCGCAACCCATTCCACTTGGTCATGACGTATCAACCTTGCCATCCTCTTGAATGACACAATCCGAGGGCCACCATTTGACATTCCTCTCAACACCACCTTCTTTCCATCGGATTGAAATTTGAGTTCCATGGTTTGCAGATTTAAAGAGATCTCTCCAAGAGATTGCAGCCACTGAATGCCAAGGACAACATCTGTATCTCCAATATTAACCACATAGAAGTCATCCTTGACTTCGTAATTGCCCAATTGCATTGACATGTTGGGAATCCTCTTGGTACATGAGATGTGAAACCCATCAGCAACCATAACTTTGAAACCTTCAAAATCTTCTGTTTGCAACCCTTTCTTTGCCACCACAACTTCGTCTATGAAGTTATGGGTTGCTCCAGTGTCAATTAAAGCAACATTAAGCTGCCCTTTGATCACCCCACGAATTTTGAAAGACTCATTCTTTTGGAAGCTTGAAAGTTTAGCCAATGTACCACCACTTTCTTTTTCACTTTCGGACTCTTCTGGAGCTCTTTCCACTTCACTCTCTTCCGGATCAGACTGCTGGTCTGAAAAAAGTTACTTTCACCAGCTGAATAGTACTCAATCTGGTGAAATTTGACTCCCTTTGGGCAAACATGCTCTAGAGACCATTTTTCTCTACATCAAAAACATAACCCCTTTCTTCGGAGTTCATTGATAGTCACTGGGTCCAATCTTGTGCCATAGGGTTTCTGTTGTTTAAACTCCTTATGGTAAGGCTTTTGATGAAACTTTTCCCCTCTATCCTTCTTGTGAAATGATGGTTTGGAATGGAACTTTGCTTTGGGAGCAGCCCACTCCATGTTTCTAGCTTTCTTCATTGCTTCTTGTAAGGACGGTGGATCAAAAGCTTTGATCCATCCCTTGAGTGGCTCCATCAAACCTTCGTTGAATAGGATCACTAATCTTCTCTCAGTGATTCCAGTGACCATAACTGAAAGTCTTTGAAACTCAGCTATGTAAGCATCAACAGTGCCATACTGCTTCAACTGTGCCAACTCCCTAAAATGCACTTCTGGGTCCTTCTCGAACCTCTCAATGAGTCTATTGGTGAATTCATCGTAGCTAGTGATAGACCCATGACCCAAGGTGACTAGGCCATGGTACCACCACTCATGCGCCACCCCATCTAGGTGTAGCGTAGCGAATTTAATCGCTTCTTCTTCAGCCATTGGTCTAAGAGCCAAATAGTTGTCTAGTTTTTGTATCCAAGCTCGAACAGAATTATTATCACTTCCATCAAAGTGGGGAAGCATAACCTTGTTGATAGCTTGATGCAAGTCTTCTTGTGCTGGAGTTCTTCTTTGATCATAATTTCTCCCGTGTCCCTTACTCTTTCTCTTATGATCTATAAACTCATTATAGGACATTTCCATCTTGATATCATCAGGTAGAGAATCATACTCCGCATGGCCATGTCTCAATTGTTCCACAAATGAAGCATTCTCTTCAGGATCAGGTTGGGTGTTTATTGGTGCTAAGAAGGTGGGTTTGAAGGGCATTGACGAAATGTAAGTGTTGTTTGAAACAGGCTGAGCAACACTTCCATCAAATTGAGTTGAGGCGCTATGCTCTCCTCTATATCCTGGGTTGTTCGGTAGAGTTGGATTCTGGCCCACTTTCCCCAACATGAGAGATACCATATCCATCAAGGCATCCATCTTCTTTTCAAATCTCTTTTCGGGACTTATTGATCTCTCTCTTCCCTTCCCACTATCAACTCTGGTGTTGGTAAACCTCTCATTACCCCTGACTGATCTCTCACCTTCTGCCATATCTCTTTCTTGGGAAGACTCCCAATGAGCCCTCAAGACCTCTGAAGTTGTCTGACCTTCGGGAGCCTGATACCACTGGAACTGTTTTGCAATTTTCTTATCTTCTCTTGCTATGTATCTCTTTTCTCTGTCACTCATAGATGGTTTGTTCACAAGATGGAAGGATACTTATCTCTGATACCACTGAAATATCCCGAGCCAAATTTTTTGATTTTTTAATTATCAGATTTCAACATTACAAGCAAGTACCCGTTAAGGTTAGAAGATAAACCCAAACGTACTGAAACAACTCTAACTAGTATGGCGCCGATGATGGCGAGCATTGGTCAGAGGATCTAAAACAAACTGCTTATGCTGTAACTCTAACCAGAATGGCGCCGATGATGGCGAGCATTGGTCAGAGGATCTGCTACTCTAAAAGCCGGAAAAGGAACTCGACGTCAAGTATGTGCTACCCAATCCAATGCGGAGTGAGGGGCGACCATATGACGGAGTGATTACAAAACAATGCTTTTAAAGGTAAATGCTGAATGAAGAAACTACTCCACACCCAGAATGTGCTTGCTAACCCAAAGAGGGAAAGTAGCTACCATAAGGCGGAGTTCAACACCCAGAATGTGCTTGCTAACCCCAAGAGGGAAAGTAGCTACCATAGGGCGGAGCTATAACTAATACAATGACTTTAATGGAAACTGAACATTGCAACCAGATTTGAACAAGCAAGAATAACTGCCAGTACTACTGTCAACTTTACAAAATAAGAAGGATCTGCATGCCGGTGTCTTAAGAAGCTGAAAGATTAGCATTACATCATAGAATATTATCCATATCTTGGATAGTCATGCCCAACAATGATAAATTCAAGAACAATACAATATTTAATACAAATCTGCTCTTAAAAAGAGAAAAAACTAGCAACCTATGGAATTGCTCAGATGCTCATATCTCACTAATAACTTGATGCAGTGGATTGCACCCTGGGCAGGAGGCCGAGCTCCTGCCTTCCACACGTAACAATGGAAACTCCCCTCTCACCTGTGGGACCGGCGAAGCTGGGGGAAGAGTCTCTAGATAAGGGCTAGCTCCCTCTGATTTATCTTTTAGGTCCTGGATTTCCTACTGCTAACAAATAAATGAAAAAAAGGGGGATGAAAAGGGAGAAGGATGCTGAAACAGAACCTAAACTTAAACTTAAAAAGGTGATACACCCAAAAAGATGACCCACTCAGCCCGAACATAAACTTTTCACCAAGAAGAAGCCCCCATACACTTCATCTGATGTGGGAAACTCTTCTGTATCAGTGAGTCAGGGGTCCGTAGAGATACAGGGAGGAAGAACTATCAAAGGTGCTCTGAGACACACTTTGGCAGCGTATTCACATGCACCTATATTCTTGTTGAAGACACTTCTGGCAGACCTGCAAAAAAAGAAACTTCACAATGCACTAGACATGCTGGAATTGATCTGTGAAAAGCATAAAAGAAAATGACTTAACACAAAAAGAAAACATAGACATATGCGTGAGTGCAAGTCCAGATGGAGGTAAAAATCGCTAAGTCTTGATTCAAGGTAAAATTCGGCAGAGTTCTGCCTTACAACCCCGAGAGATTTTTGGGTAGAGCTTTGCCTTATGGGCTCAGAGAATGGATTCCTTCTCAAAATGAGAAGTTTACAATATATAGAAAATAGAAGTATAGGCGCCGCTTTGGAAAAGACTTTGGTGCTCTTTGACAAGTTGGCCTATGTGCGTTGAGAGCATCGGGAAGAGGAAGTCACTGTTGCTGATGTCATTCTTCTAGAAGAGGCCTGCTGGAACCATGTTGTGTAATCGCCGGTCTTGACTTTGGCGTTTAAACATTAATGTGAAAGCACGGGCCGTGCCTCTTTTCTGCAAACAAGACTGCTCTTTCCAGATATTTACGCGGTTTGTCTGCTTATAAATGCAAAATGGAGAAAACAAGCCGCACCACTTACTGTTTGCTTCGTTTGATGATCACCTGGCAATAACTCGCCTCCCCTTTGCCACTTGGACTGTTTGTCCATTTCTACACTGTCTCTTCTTGGCTTCTGTCTCTTTCTGGCTCCTTCGGCCCTCGGGGCTATCTTCTGCTAATTCCTCGCACTTTCCCGCTTGCCTTGGCCACTTTCCACTAATTTCAATAAGTGACACGTGTCGCGTTCCACTGTGAAACGGGCAGGACACGTGGCAGCATCCGCTTAACTGATAGAAGCTTTAGACACCTTTTGAGAGTCCTGCGAAAGATGACACTTGGCAGCTTTCGCTGAGTTCTAGAAACAATACAGAAGCGTTCAGGACTCATTCGGATTCCCACGGACGATGACACTTGGCAGCTTCCGCTCTCTTTATCAATTCGTTTGGGGCCCACCACAGTCTTTACTGAACGAAAGAGAGAGACCGCGGACGTTGACACTTGTCAGCTTCTGCCGAGCTTTACAAGGGACACATGTTACGTTCCGCTGCTCTTAGAAAAACATGTCAAAACCTTCCGCAATTGCCACTTGGCAGCTTCCGCTCTCGGGCTTTTTTTGGTGTAAAATTGACGTTCGCGGGCCCGTCGCTGCTTGAAAACCAACGGCTAGTTCGCCGTGCTTGATTTTGATGTCTTCGGGCCCGTCACCCCATGGACTTTCTTCGGCCTTTCTCTTTCTTTCGGCTTCTTGTTGCTTTCTTTCCTTCGAACTTCTTGTTTTGGACTCTCCCGAAGGGAAAGTGACCCTTCGGCTTTTGGAGAAGTGTCCTTCATTTGGCCAAGAGTCCCCTGCAAGGGCACCTGCCCTTCGGGGTCCTTCGGCTCCCTTGGTCTTCGGCTAACTTCCCGCGGACAAAAGTCCACAAGATTTGGCTTGCTCGTTCCTTCGGAGACTTTCTTCGGGCATTTCCTCCCGCAGCCTTCCTCTGAATTTCTTCGGACTTTTTGTCCGAAGGAATTCAAAGACTAAGGCAAAGGCGAGAATAATTTTTTCGGACTTTTTGTCCGAAGGAATTCCTTCGGACAAAAAGTCCGAAAAAATTATTCTCGCCTTTGCCTTAGTCTTTTTTGCGGGATTTTTTGTTTGTGGCCCTTCTCAATTCCTTCGGACAAAAAGTCCGAATGATTCTTCCTTTGCCTCTTCGACTGCCTTTGAAAAGTGCCCTTCAAAAAAATTGGAAACGACCCTTCCGAAGGGTACTTCCTTTGCCTTAAGCAAATTTCCAAAAGAAACTTCCCTTTTCAGCGTTTCTCTATGGCCTCTTTGCAAAGTTTACTGCCCTCTGCAAGGGCACCTGAGTCCCGAACTGCCCTCCGCAAGGGCACTTGAAATGGTCTGTATTGCACCTAAGTGTTGGGTACTCGTCTTTCCCTGCAGAGTCCGTAAAAATTTCCAGGACTTGTGCAAAATCAAAAATGTAATGGCTCAGAACAGTAGGGGAAAGAAGGGGACCAATTTTTGCCCTGTTGGACCAAAAATGGTTAACAATATGATCGGAAAATGTTGGCCATAATGCATGCATTGGCCAAATTTAGGTCTTATCTGGTTGGAGGTAAATTTGTGATTAAAACAGATCATAACAGTATAAAATATTTCATGAGCTAGAGAGATCTTAATGATAGACAGCAAAAGTGGATCACCAAACTACAGGCATATGATTTTGACATTGAGTATGTAAAAGGGAAGAAGAATGTAGTGGCCGATGCACTTTCTAGGAGACCACATGTATGTTCCCTAGTTGAGATTTCAGTAGACTGGAAGGAGAAAATAATAGCTGAATATGCTAAGGATCAGTGGGCTGCTGATTTGATAGAGGGATCTCTATAGGCAATAGATATGTGGTGGTTAACGACCTTATCCTATACAAGGATAGGATTTATTTGGTACCTTCTTCGCACATCAAATGTACTATCTTAAGGACATTCCACGATGCGCCTATGGCTGGACAACCCAGGTTCTTCAAAACATACCGACAGATTCATGAGAGGTTTACTTGGAGAGGACTCAAGGATGATGTGCAGAGATATGTTAGAGAATGTCCAGTTTGCCACTAGAACAAAGATGAGCATACTCCTCCAACTGGATTACTACAGCGTTTACCCATTCCTGACAGGAAATGGGAAAGCATTTCAATGGATTTTATCACAGGCCTACCCAAGGTGCAGAGTCGAGATTGTATTTATGTGGTGGTAGACAGGTTAACTGAATATGCTCATTTCTTTGCTATTACATCTACTAGCACAGCAACACAGGTGGCAGAGTTGTTTTTTTGGGAGGTGTTTAGGCTTCATGGGATGCCTAAGAACATAGTCAGTGACGGGGATAGTTTTTGAGCTTATTTTGGCAAGAACTTTTTAGATTGAGTGGCACTAAGCTCACTCCTAGCACTAACTATCACCCACAAAGAGATGGGAAGACGGAGATTGTTAATAAGTGGGTTGAGGGGTACTTGCGAAACTATGTATCAGGGCAGCAGAAGGCTTGGATCAGATGGCTTTATTTAGGTGAGTATTTTTATAATACTACCTATCACATGACGATCAAGATGTCTCCGTTGATGGCGTTATATGGGTATGAAGCTCCTCGCTTCACAGATCTTCTTTTTGGAGATAGCAGGGTACCGAGTGCACGGAATTGGTTACGGGACAGCCAAGATATTTTGAGATCACTTAAAGAGAATATTCAACAGGGTCAGAATCAGCAAAAATTATATGCTGACCAACACAGGATGGAACGTAGTTTTGAGGTTGGGGATATGGCATACTTGAGACTTCAACCCTATAGGCAGTCTACACTTAAGAAGAGTGGAGCAGAGAAGTTGAAACCAAAGTTTTATGGGCCATTCAGAGTTGCTCGCCGCATTGGCGAGGTGGCATATGAACTGGAGTTACCAGCAGATAGCAGGGTGCATAATGTGTTCCATGTCTCCAGGCTTAAGAAAGCGCTTGGTCATAGTGTTGTTCCATCTGCAGATTTGCCCCCTCTAGATGAAGGTAAGTTGATATTGATTCCTGAAGCCATCATTGATACTAGGGAGAGAACACTCAGGTGGAGAGTCATCAAGGAGTACCTAGTCAAGTGGAGGAACCTACCAGTGGAGGATGCTACTTGGGAAAATGAGCAGATATTACAGCATTTAGAGTTGAAATTGCTTGAGGACAAGCAATTTTGGGAAGGGCAAACTGTAATGTCCCCTTTCTAACATTCATAGCATGATGTTGTCGCTAGCCTATTTCCCTATGGTCTCGTAGGCTAACCAGGGCATTAGAGGGACTTAGAGGCCATTTGGCCTAGACAGTTTCAGTTGCATATCTTTTTGAGGGGTTTGAGGCAGTTTTGGGCATACTTACTATTTATAGTAAGTCCTGAATGGACATGGCTGGACTTCTAGGGGCAATGACATGTTGATGGTAATTGTTTAAAATCGACAGGAAGATTTATTTATCATTGATATGATTTATTGGGCATTAATGAAGTTATTTTATAAAGTTAAATTTAAATATTTAACTTTATCAATGCATATTCTATAGTTTGTGAGAATTATTTAAATAAAAGAATTCCCTTTATTTTATAATTCATCGGATACATAAGTTACATAAAGGGAGTTATGTTTTATCCCACATTGACAAAACGAAGGAATGGACTCTTGTGAGAACTCTATAAAAAAGAAATAGAAGAGCTTCCATTTAGGGGATTTTTGGATGAGATTAATGTTATGCTGCTGGATTTCCTGGAAATCTGATTTTCGAGCTTGGAGGACGAAATTCCTTTTTGCTAGCATTCTCTTCGCTGTTGAAAGACACAGTTAGGAGGATTGATGGTGTTTTCATTCAGGAAACACATTGGGCTTATTGGATTTACAACAAAGAAGGGTAGAATAATGATTTGCTATAGGAGCCGTGAATAGTGTTTTGCTACAGTGTGCGTGAATAGTGTTTTTGCTACAATGTGCATGAATAGTGATATTGCTACAGTACCCATGAATAGTAAAATTGCTACAGTGCCGTGAATAGTGCTGCTATAGTGCATGAACAATGTTTGCATCAAGTTTACTTGTTTATTCTCGCTGATTAGAGGTCTGGAAGGATGCCATTTCCTCTATGGGTCACTACAGCACTAATTTCCAGGCTTCTATCAAATTTTCATATCTAAGCATTGTAATTTTTGAATACAAATTTGAATATTTGTTGCAGCCCATAAGGCAATTGTATGTGCACATTTATATTGCAAATTAGTGTTTAACAGCAAATAAGGAGTTTCAGGGTTTGCATGTATAGTTGTATGTTGTCAAGTGTTTGACAAAATGCCATGTTGATCATTAAGCAATTTAATTGATATGACATAGTAGTTCGCAAGTTTCTTTCATTGGAAAAATAGGGGTGGTTATTACACAATATACAATGTTCCAGGTGCAATGTCCAATGGTAAGTTGACCCACCAATCTGAATGGGTAACTGACATGTTTTCCAAAGAGTTGACCTCAATGAGTGTGAATGTGGGGTCTGACAGTAACATTTCAAAAGGTGAAGTATGCCCTTCCGCCCCCAATGTACAACCTATTTTCTAAGTACAATTGTATACACTGGAGCTCTCGACCTAGATGTACAAAGAGTGATGGCACATTTGTCAATAGAGGGGCTATGTCAAGGTAAAGGAAGTATTGTTGTGACCAATAGTTACAACAATAATTTTGAATTGATGGAACTTTTGTTTAAAAGACAAAGGAAGCACAAGAATGATAAATGGTTAAGGCACAAGAATTTCACGTTTGGGGTGTTTCTATTAAACAGTCATGGTCAGTGGGAAGTTAATCCCAATTTTTTTTGTACTTTGGCTATGGCCATTTTAAATTAATAAAATAATATATACTTGGGCAGAGAAAATAGTGAAATTGGATTCTCCAGGTTGTATAGATGGAGTGAATGGATCCGAATTAAAATTATCTCTGTTGACAATGGAAAAATATTAATAGGCTTAATACTAAAAGTGTACATCCAGAAGATACACTCTCGAGACCCATTGAGCAAAACGAAAAGGCTATGGGTATTGGAAAATTACTCTTAATGAGTTTATTGGTGAAAAATATACAAATAATACAATGCACACACGTACGCGCACACACACACAAATGGAAGTGAGAAAACAAAAAATAAAAAATAAAACAAAACCAAATCGAAGATAAAAGTGAAGGCACCAACTTTGTTGTATGCCCAAGGTTGTACGTTCCCATTGGCAGGGCATATGCTTCAACAAAAAGGTCATATGCCCAACTCAATGTTACTGTTGACAAGTACGCTCAATGCAACCATACTTTTCTCTTCCATGTGCCGAAAAAACACCCGACCCTTTACCACGTTGTATGACTCTCCACCATGCATCCAAGGCTTGTCATTCCATCCGTACAACCCTATTCTCAACTTGCTAATCTGCTCTGCGTACCCTTCCTCCCTATTTTATACCCCGCAACCATACATTCCTTTGTGCCCCTCCTAGTGCTACTGTCGTACACTCTAATTATTTGCTCTATCATCCAGCAAACTTACCGTCTAGCCCTATGCACTCTCTCCCATATGGCTCTTCGTTATTGCAGTCGTACACTTTTGCTATTGCGTCATACGTCCCATTCACTCAACATTGTGCATTATATATCTACACTTTTCCTTCTATGTTTCAAATGAGGACCAGAAATGTTTAGTCTTGTTTATCTGTGAAACATTTCAACTTTGACAAAGAATGCTCAAATTGATGTCTTCACACACAGACAACTCCAAGAATATCAGTTCTTACTTCAAAGTAACGGACTTAAGGAATCTCAAGAGACCACATGCACAGACAACTTGGGGCAGATCTGTAAGGCAACACAAATTTTACTGGTTTGAAGATATTGGGCCATCAAATAGTAGAATCATTGTTTTTCATTAATATTGTTTCTCTTTCTGTTTCTTTGGAGATGCTTTTGGCACTTCCTTATTGTACTGGATTCATGTAATATGTTCTTCTATCCCACAGGCCATTCTTGGCCTTCTATGGACATTAATATCTAAATTAAATGAAATGTCATATGACCACCCTCCTGCTATTAAGCTGCAGTATGGTCAGTTCAATATTGATTTTTGGATTCAAGGTTTTCAACACCGTGGTCATGGAGTCATTTTTTGTGTGGACAACTTCAGCCTTCAACACTTGTTTGAAGATTCTGACTTTCCTTCTTAGCTCCATGTGGGCGGAATTTTGTCTCTCTTTTCTCTTTAACTTTTCATGTTGTATGGCATTGTGTCAGGTGGGAGTCTAACTTGTTTTAAGGGGGGGATAATGTAGATTGTTAGTATTGTTATCGATATTTTATTAATTTCATGCAAGTAGCTGATGTTGTTATTGTATTGTTGATGCTGTGGATTGCACCCTTGACAGAAGGTTGAGCTTCTGTCTTCCACGCGACACAATGGAGACTCCTCTCTTGCCTGTGGGTCTGACAAAACTGAGAGAAGAATCTATAGATAAGAGCTAGCTCTCTTTGATGCATCTCTGATTTATTCCAGTACATTTGCTAATATATATATATATATATATATATATATATATATATATATAAAGGGGGGGGGTTGAAAAAGAGAACGATTACTGAAGTAGAACCTAAGCTAAGATGGTGATGCACCAAAAAAAGTTTGATCTACTCATTTGCTCACACTTCAAACCATAAGAGCACATACATACACTTTATCTGATAAAAGGACCAGACTGCAGAGAACTTAACAGAAAGGCTTAATGAAGGCACATAAAAGATGAACTTACCACAGGGGTTGTAGGAAGACACACTGTCTGATAACCCTCTCCTATCTCTGCGCTCCAAATACAACTCTTTTTGCTACTTGCAGGAATGGCGCTTTGTCTATACCAGGTGTGCTGGTATCAAGCCTGTGAAAGCATCATGGAGCAATGACTGGACACAAGGTTAATACCAGATAGAGGTAAAACACTTTTTATCGATTCAAGGTGAAAATTGAGAGATCCCTTTTCTAAAATGAGAGATTACAATATATAGCCTTTTGGAAAAGACTTTGGCGTTTTCTAGAAAATAAATGACCCATGCTGCGTTGAAAGCCTTGGGAAGAGGAAGTCATTGTTGTTGATATCATCCTTCTAGAAATGGCCTACTAGAACCATGTTGTGTAGTCGCTAGTCTTGACTTTAGCGCTTAAAACGTTTTAAACGCTACTGCATAAGCATGAGTCGCCCAATTGTTTTAATGACAAGGCCGCCCCTTTTGTCTGCAAACAAGACCGCTTCTTAAAGAGATTCACGCGGTTGTCTACTCATTAATGCAAAATGAGGAAAAATAGGCCGCGTCATTCACTATTTGCGTTCCTTGATGACCACTTGGCGGAGACTGTTTCAACTGCTGGAATAACTCCTCTGTCGACGCTTTCCTTTTGACACCTGGGTTGTTCCCGTCTTCCCTTGTTATTTTTGTCTCTTCTTGGCATTGTCTTTTTCTGGCTTTGTGAGCACTCGGGGCTATCTTCTCGGCGGGTCGCTGAGTTCACTTGCGGCTTGTCCTTAAGCATTTCAAAATCAACGGCTATTTCACCGCTTTAAATTTGACGTTCGCACGCCCGTCGCTGGGCGTTTGAACCTCCAACGGCTAGTTCGCCATGCTAGATTTTGGTGTCTATGGACCCATCACCCCCCTTTGGCAATTTCTTCGGCTTTTTCCTTTTGCCTGGGCCTTTGTCTTTTAACCCTCTCGAAGGGAAGGTGTCCCTTCGGGGCTTGGAGAAAGGTCCCTTTTGGCAGCTGAGTCTCCCACAAGGGCACCTTCCCTTTGAGGTCCTTCGAACGGCCTTGGCCTACCAATTCCTTCGGGCAAAATGTCCGAAGGAATACCTTCGGACATTTTGTCCGAAGGAAATGTTTACTTGAATGCTTAGCCCTTTCTTTCGGGCGAATTCCTTCAGGTAAAAGTCCGAAGGATTTGCCTTGTCTTTTGCCGTGGGATTTTCTTCCGAAAAGGATTTCTTCGGACAAAATGTTCAAAGGAATTCCTTTGGACATTTTGTCCAAAGAAATTCAGCCTTTGCTTTTCCTTTTATCTTTGCCTTGTGAAAATTTCCTTGAATTCTTTGCCTTGGTCTTTCCTCCCTTTAAGTGCTTTCTTGCCCTCCGCAAGGGTACCTTTGGGTCCGGAATTGCCCTCCGCAGCCTGTTGGAATGGTCCATTTTGTGCTTGATTTCCCTCCGCAAGGGCTGTTTAACCTCCGAGCTTTGCAAGAGCCTCATATTTGTCTAAGGCATTTGCTCAAAGCGAAAAGCTCCATACTGAACCGAAGCCTTCAGGTACTTAGATCTTTCAATGTTCTATAAGAACAAGGCTTATTGCAAAGAAAAGGGGATTTTGCAGAAGGTGGGTACATGACTAGACTGAGGGTCCAGAGTGGTAGGGAAGGAAGGAGATTGATTTTGGTCTACAAGGCCAAAATGGTCAACATGTATTGTTAGCATTTGTTAGTTTGTAATAACTCTTGTTGGTTATATTTGGGAGTTGATAGTGTGTCAACTGATAACATTTTGCCTTTTAAATAGAGAGATATAATTAAGGGAAGGGGCGCTGGTATCAGGTCCTCCTTGTACTGTATGAATTGTATTAAGATTTATCTTTTATGAATATAAACTGCTATTGTTCAAACTTCAAATACTCTACTTTGCCTTGGTATGTTATGCAATTTCTATTTTATGTATGTTGTTACGGTAATCTTGTAGTTGTATAATCATTCTACGCTTGGGTAACATGGAGCCTAAGTTGCATGAATTGTGTTGTTTATGAAATTTGAACGTGGAGATTGATGGTTGGCCTCTTGACAAGTTGCAGACCAAATATAGTTTGTCTTTGTTAATGTAATGGCAAGTTGGGTTTCTCTCTTGTAATGCTACACAATAGTTAATGCAATTCAAAGGTAGCAAAATTAAGTGTAGAAATTATTGACAATTCTTCCACAAGTCAGATTGTCTCTTGCTATTTAGAAAGTTCACATTGTTTTCTCTTGCAACTTAGAAAATTTCTACGGACCCAAGTAGAAAATTTCTACGGACTCAAGCAAAGAAATTTCTACGGACTCAAGCAGAAAATTTCTATGGACTCAAGCAGGGAAATTTATACGGACTCTGCAGGCCATTTCTACGGACTCTAGCAGGATTTCTACGGACTGTCTGAAGGAAATTTACAACTTCCCGACACTTAAGTGACAAAAGGGCCTTTACAACTTTTTCGAATGGCAATTTCAGAAGCCAAGCAGCCCTTGCGGAGGGCAGGAAAGCACTTAAGGGAATAAAGACAAAGGCAAAGAATCCCTTCGGACTTTCTATCCGGAGGAAATTTCCGCAAGACAAGGATAAAGGACCAAGAAGTAGACCCCTGCAAAAAGTCCGAAGGGTAGTTTACCCTTTGGAAGGGTCACTTTCAATATTCCAGAAGGGCACCTATCCTTCGGGCAGGAGGAAGACCAAATTCAGAGACTTTTGCAAAAAGCCCGGGTGCCCTCCAATTTTTTCGAAGGGCACTGGCGGAGGACACTTGGTCGGTGCCGAAGGGCATGTTTGGAATCCTGAAGGGCACATTTCGGAAGAAAAGTCAAGAAAAGGCCTTCGGACTTTTTGTCCAAAGGAATTTCTTCGGACAAAAAGTCCGAAGAAATTCGGGAGGCTTGCAAAAAGACAAAGTCCGAGAAAACAAAGAAAAAATTGAAAATAAAGGCCAAAGCCAAACAAGAAAATGAATTCTTCGGACAAAAAGTCCGAAGAAATTCAAAGAATACATAAGTCCGAAGAAATTCGGACAAAAGCCCATAAAATAAACCCGACGGAAGAAATCTCGAGGAAATTCAAAAAAATAGCAAAGACAAAGAGCCGACGGAAGAAATCAAAAGGGCTTCGAAAAAGTTAAAGGGCGAAGGAAGAAGAGATATCCTTCGGACTTTTTGTCCGAAGGAATTCCTTCGGACAAATAGTCCGAGGAAATTCTGAAGGCCACAAAGCAAAGTCCGAAGAAAAGCGAAAAAATAAGACGAAGGCAAGACATAAGTCCGAAGAGAGACGCGGGAAATAAAGTCCGAAGGAAGCAGGAAATATATACAGAGAAGTCCGAAATAAGAAAACTAAGGGTGACGTCCCGCAGGCCGTCAAAATTTGACTGTAAAAAGTAACCGTTGGAACAGAGATAAAGCTAGAATTTTGAAAGATAAGGCCAAATGGGTAAAAATATAGACAAATATATCCGAATATAGAATCCCGCCAGAAGTAGATACGAACAGCAGACCAGAATAGAACGAAATACATGCAAACATCGGAGTTATTTTCCAACATCGGTCAAAGCTTCAGTTGACTGATTATTAAAGTCCTGTTCATCTCCGACTAGCGCATGCATCCGAAAATCTAACTTAGCTTCAGCAGGTGTTCCAAATTCGAATGACAAGTTGATTGATCCAGATTTAGAGTTGACTAATTGATTAAACGCCACATCCACTAGAAGCTTTCCATGCGAAGAAAAATGGTCTCTTCATCCAACTCAGTGTAAATAACAATTAACTCAGTTTTCAAATGCTACAACTTGGCAATCAAGTAGCTCACGTGGAGTTCTAAATTTGACATTTGCGTAGATTTCCATGGAAAAAAGAGGTGGGCAGTTCATAACAAAGATAAGTGCGCTTCATCGAGGAAGAAGCTTCATACAAGGACAAAAGGAAAAATATATTTTATTGAAAGGCCAAGTAAAGCCTTGAGTTAACCTAGGTGAATCTTCTCTTCAAGTTTTCTACGCCAATCTTTGACCTATTGTAATTTTCTATATAATGGCTTTCAGCCTTGATTAAAAATCATCCAATCTCTTTTGGTTAGACCAGACTCTGCCATTGGTGAGTTGTGTAACCTCTTCGATCAATAGGACTGTACTTTCAAATTTCAAGCATTGGCATAGTGTATATTTTTTCAGCAATTTGCATAAGTGGTAGAGTTCTCTCCCTTCCCAAATTTTGTTTCATACCTAGTTGCTATATTATCCTTGTGCAGGTCATGTTAAAGTGTTCTTTATTGTCTTTTGCTGACATTGTAAGTGGATGTTAGGTGGCTGCAAAGTGTCTTGTATCGGACCTCTCTCCATCGTTTTCCCTCAGGTTTTAGTTATTGGATCGAACTTCTGCATGAAATACTTATGCATAAGTGATTAATTTGAAGTCTAAGGTTTTCTTTCTCTCTTGTTCGTTCAGTGTTCAAGGTTCCAAATTGAGTGGATTAAAATCTTGGTGTATCACCCCTTTTAGGTAGGATTTCCCCTTTAAGTTTTCTTTCTCCCTTTTTCACAGTAGTCAGCAGCGTAGAGTAGGAATCTTCATTGATACATCATACAGGAACCAGCCTTCTCTGGAGGTTCTTCTCACTATTGAGGCACCCACCCTCGTGAGAAGATCCCATTGTTTCAGTCGGATAAAGGACTGGGACTTTTGTGCACGTCCTTGAATCAGGGCGCAGCTCCAGGTTGACAACAGTATTTGGCACGCCCGGTGGGATGCATTTTTCCTGGTTTTAATGAAATTGCAATTGTAACAGCATTTTTCAAGAAGTATTTTCTGATTCCAAGCTCAAGCAATTGCTCCTAACAGTTGAGAGACGGCTTCCATGTAAGTCTATTTTTATTGTATTATCGCAAATGAATTTTGATGGCTGTATGTGGAGAGAATTCCTATGCTATGTTTCCTTATCAACCCGATGATGGATCATACCAGCCTGGTCATGATACTTATGAGCCTCTTTATGAATCTAATCAGCCTTATCAAGGGTATTATCAAAGCTATGTTGAGCCTTATCAAGTTTCTCATGATCCTTATTATAAAGAGCATGAATCTTACCTTCCTTGTGAGCCATATCAGTCTCAGGACCGGATTTCATCTTCCCCATATGGCTATGATGTTGCATATGAGCAGTATTGCCTTCAAGAAAAAATGAATGAAATAGAGCTCATAATACTAGCATATGCAAGAAAGGTTTGTTCTAACTCTCAGTATGAGGAAGTGAATGGTCTATTTCGAAATGTGTCCAATGATCCAGAAGAGATAAATGGACTATGTATTCTTGCATTGGAAAAGATGGAGGCTTGGGAAAGGCAGAAAATCGAGTTAGACCAATTGTCTACAAAGGGTTATTGTGCTCCTTATTCTTATGAAGTTCTTAACCATGCCCAGTGTGTGCCAAGGGAGCTTCCTAATTGGAGTCAAGAGCCTATTCAAGAGCATATCCAAGAGCCTATTCAAGTGACTATTCATGAGACTAGACCTTCCTATAGTCCCATTACCTCACCAATCATCTCTCAAGATCAGGTTGTCCAGGAGGACAAGCAGGTTCCAGACTTTGATGAGGTAATGGCCAAATGGAAGGAACAAAATACAAAGTTCTTTAAGAATTTCTCTTTCCCTCCCCTCCAAAACTCTCTAGATAATTCCGTTGCCTTCAAAATTCCAAAATCTGATCATGATCAACCTCCCATGCTTCATTTTCCCTCTCAAACAAATGAATTTTATCACCCTCCCGCCATCCGCCTTACTCAGGAGGATCCTGTTCTTTGGAGGATTGAGAAAGAGCTTGCAGCTACAGGACAAGTTCTTGCAGAGTGTGAGGAAGATGCTTCAAGAGTGCTTGAGGAAGAATTTCCTATTGATACTTCACTTAAGGTTGTAATTGAGCATCTAGTTATAGCTGTGAGTGGGAAGACTGATCTTGATATAGAGGAACTTCAAGAGGAGCTGATACAGATTGAAGTCATACATGAGTTACAGGTATCTCTTATTGAGAAGTATCCAAATAGCGTTACAGCTGTTTCAATTCAAATAGATCAAAATGAGGAACATAAAGATAATTGGCGACTGTACCTTGATCCACCTGAGATTGAAGAGGTGGATGAACTTGCAGCAGTCAATAAAGAAGATGTGGTCACTCAAAAACCATGCATAGATGAGGTATCGCTTGACAAGGTGGTAGATAGTAAGCAATATGAAAAAGATCAAGAGGTACTTGATGAGTTTGTCTTGGTTGTTGTTGATCACTCATTCGAAAAGATGCTAATACAGTTCGTGGACAAGGCAAATTCCTCATCAAAGGTTATGACTAATAAACATCCTGCCTTGCAACTTGTAACATCTCTCGGAAGGAGTGAGTTCAAGAATTTCCCATTTGATTTAGGCGGATCATGCTTCATCATGGTTAGCTAGGTTATTTAGTTGTTTTTTATTTCCTCCAAGTGCAATTCAAGCACACTAGTTCACTTCAGTTTTGTTCAATAAGTGCTTGTTTGCACATTTGCTTTTAGTTAGTTTTCTGCTTTCGTATGTTTTCCTTCTTATTTTGAAGGAGGTTACTACAACCATGATCAGAGCAGATTTTCAATCAAAAATCAAGTTCACCATTTGGAAATTCGAATAACATCTATACATGGTCTGAGTTCTCAAGCATAGCAGGCATGCTTCCCAGTTGAGTTGCCAGAATGTTGACAATTCTTCCACAAGTCAAATTGTCTCTTGCTATTTAGAAAGTTCACATTGTTTTCTCTTGCCACTTAGAAAATTTCTACGGACCCAAGCAGAAAATTTCGACGAACTCGAGCAGGGAAATTTCTACGGACTCAAGCAGAGAAATTTCTACGGACTCAAGCAGGGAGATTTCTATGGACTAAAGCAGGGAGATTTCTACGGACTCTGCAGGCCATTTCTACGGACTCTAGTAGGATTTCTACGGACTGTCTGAAGGAAATTTACAAGTTCTCGACACTTAAGTGACAAAAGGGCCTTTACAACTTTTTCGAATGGCAATTTCAAAAGCCAAGCAGCCCTTGCGGAGGCCAGGAAAGCACTTAAGGGAATAAAGACAAAGGCAAAGAATCCATTCGAACTTTCTGTCCGGAGGAAATTTATGCAAGACAAGGATAAAGGACCAAGAAGTAGACCCCTGCAAAAAGTCCAAAGGGTAGTTTACCGTTCGGAAGGGTCACTTCCAATATTCCCGAAGGGCACCTTCCCTTCGGGCAGGGGGAAAACCAAATTCAGAGACTTTTGCAAAAAGCCTGGGTGCCCTCCAATTTTTCCAAAGGGCACTGGCGGAGGACACTTGGTCGGTGCCGAAGGGCATGTTTGGAATCCCGAAGGGCACATTTCGAAAGAAAAGTCAAGAAAAAGCCTTCGGACATTTTGTCCGAAGGAATTCCTTCGGACAAAAAGTCCGAAGAAATTCAGGAGGCTTGCAAAAAGACAAAGTCCGAGAAAACAAAGAAAAAATCGGAAATAAAGGCCAAAGCCAAACAAGAAAATGAATTCTTCGGACTTTTGTCCGAAGGAATTCCTTCGGACAAAAAGTCCGAAGAAATTCAGAGAATACATAAGTCCGAAGAAATTCGGACAAAGGCCCGTAAAATAAACCCGACGAAAGAAATCTCGAGGAAATTCAAAAAAATAGCAAAGACAAAGAGCCGACGGAAGAAATCAAAAGGGCTTCAAAAAAGTTAAAGGGCGAAGGAAGAAGAGATATCCTTCAAACTTTTTGTCCGAAGGAATTCCTTCGGACAAATAGTCCGAGGAAATTCTGAAGGCCACAAAGCAAAGTCTGAAGAAAAGCGAAAAAATAAGACGAAGGCAAGACATAAGTCCGAAGAGAGACGCGGGAAATAAAGTCCAAAGGAAGCAGGAAATATATACAAAGAAGTCCGAAATAAGAAAACTAAGAGTGACGTCCTGCAGGCCGTCAAATTTTGACTGCGGGAAGTAACCGTTGGAACATTGATAAAGCCAGAATTCCGAAAGATAAGGCCAAACGAGTAAAAATATAGACAAATATATCCGGATATAGAATCCCGCCAGAAATAGATACGAACAACAGACCAGAATACAACGAAATACATGCAAACATCGGATCTATTTTCCAACATCGGTCAAATCTTCAATTGATTGATTATTAAAGTCCTGTTCATCTCCAGCCAGCTCATGCATCCGAAAATCTAACTTAGCTTCAGCAGGTGTTCCAAATTCGAACGACAAGTTGACTGGTCCAGATTTAGAGTTGACTAATTGATTAAACGCCACGTCCACTAGAAACTTTCCATGCGAAGGAAAATGGTCTCTTCGTCCAACTCATCTTAAATAACAGTTAACTCAGTTTTCAAACGCTACAACTTGGCAATCAAGCAGCTCACGTGGAGTTCTAAATTTGACATTTGCGTAGATTTCCATGCAAAAAAGAGGTGGGCAGTTCATAACAAAGATAAGTGCGCTTCATCGAGGAAGAAGCTTCATGCAAGGACAAAAGGAAAATTATATTTTATTGAAAGGCCAAGTAAAGCCTTGAGTTAACCTAGGTGAATCTTCTCTTCAAGTTTCCTACGCCAATCTTTGACCTCTTGTAATTTTCTATATAGTGGCTTTCAGCGTTGATTAAAAATCATCCAATCTCTCTTGGTTAGACCAGACTCTGCCATTGGTGAGTTGTGTAACCTCTTCGATCAATAGGACTGTACTTTCAGATTTCAAGCGTTGGCATAGTGTATATTTCTTCAGCAATTTGCATAAGTGGTAGAGTTCTCTCCCTTCCCAAATTTTGTTTCATACCTAGTTGCTATATTATCCTTGTGCAGTTCATGTTAAAGTGTTCTTTATTGTCTTTTGCTGAAATTGTAAGTGGATGTTAGGTGGCTGCAAAGTGTCTTGTATCGGACCTCTCTCCATCGTTTTCTCTCAAGTTATAGTTCTTGGATCGAACCTCTCCATGAAATACTTATGCATAAGTGATTAATTTGAAGTCTAAGGTCTTCCTTCTCCCTTGTTCATTCAGTGTTCAAGGTTCCAAATTGAGTGGATCAAAATCTTGGTGTATCACCCCTTTTAGGTAGGATTTCCCCTTTAAGTTTTCTTTCTCCCTTTTCCATGGTAGTCAGCAGCGTAGAGTAGGAATCTTCATTGATACATCATACAGGAACCAGCCTTTTCTGGAGGTTCTTCTCACTATTGAGGCACCCACCCTCGTGAGAAGATCCCATTGTTTCAGCCGGATAGAGGACTGGCAGTTTCGTGCACATCCTCGAATCAGGGCGCAACTCCAGGTTGACAACAGAAATCATGATAAAGCATAGTGATTGGTATCAAGCTTAGAAAATTCAATAAGGCATGGCATCTAGTAAACTACTCTAAATTGGGGAATTGTGGAAACAGTACAAAGCTTGGAAAAGTTATGAAAGGTGGAAATTAGTATTGAGCCTGCAGGAGTAAATTCAAATATAATGGAGATATAGACTACATGTAACTGTAATGGAAGGAATGCTCTTTTCTTGGCTAGTAGTAATTTCTTATGTCATGAGACTTTAGATGCTCTTATACAATTGTTTTAGATGTTAACTAGAGCTTGTATCAATCCTTGCCATTGTCTAATTTAACTTCATGTTTATTTTTCAACCATTGCCTTTTTTAGCTATGGGAATTTTTCTTTGAGCAAGCTAAATTAGGTTGTACACGTGCTCAAGTCAAAATACAAACCTCTAATAGGAAATGTAACTTGTCTTTGTGAAAAGTAGCACAAATGTTTTTTAGCTTATAGGGCTAGCATAGGATGTACCGAAAATTTTCATTAATAGACGTGTTGGTAACCAATATTGATGAGAAACTACTTAAGCTCTTTGATAGAAATTGTTCCCTTGAACAAATTCATTTAATCTTGCATTAGGAGGTCTTGCCTCTTCCCCACGTTTTCAATATTACTAAGATTGGTCAAATTCCCTTTCTTTCATATTTTAGGCTTTCATCAAGGACGTATCTGCTATTTTTCCTAATGCGTCTGTGATACTATTGATTTTGCTTTCTACTCTTCTTCTAAATTGCTTTCCCTTCACTGCATTTTACAAAATTTTATTTCCTATGTGTTGTAACACTCAAAACTTCTTTTCTAATTCTAGTTGCAATTATTGATTTTCTTATTTCTAAATTGGATCATTTTATTAATCTCCATATACTGAGAAAAGAAATCAGACATGTACTTAGAAGATGCATATATCTCAAACTATCTGAGATCTGAATTTTATGAAATCTCAATGTCACTTGTAATTTTGACTTACTTTAGTATTGATGTCCTATGTCCCAGAGATCTATCTTACAATCAATTTTCAGGAGCTCTTCCAACCTGGTTCAGTGACACAAATTCCAGTGTGTAAGTTGAGGGAGTAGATAATTTTTTTGGAAACCGGTCACCAGTTGACTTTTCAAACTCTTTGGAAATGGATTTGATAATCCTCTTCTTTTATACCTCTATTTCTTTGTTTACATCTTTCTTTACTTTTACTTTCATCTGTCTGATATATGCAGCTTCCTTTGTTGAGTAAATGCCTGGGACTCTATTGTTGGGTACTATATTCAACCAGGTTCTTTCTATCAATTTCATTGTACAACATATAAAGTTTAATTTTCTTTGTGCAGAAATCTGGTAGGAAATTACTTGGAAATAAATGATACAGATGATGGGTAAGAGAATTCCCCTTCTATTATTTCATATTCTATTAACAAGCAAATATGAGGAAAATATTGAAGAAACATTACATATATTGTATTAGAGTAGTTCAAGATTTTACCACATAAAAGAGAAAATTACTAGGCCATTCATATTCTGTAATCGGATTTTATTGCAGTCTATCGAGCATGAATCCATTTTTTTTGCAATTAAAGCTTAAGCCTGTATCTGTTTAGTATATTCCTATATATAACTGTTCCTTTAAACTATCATTAAGAAGCACTGTAGTTTTTAGTCATTGGCAATGCTTTTAACTACAGACTCACCTCACGCAGACTGGCTTGCCTCCAACGGACCTTTCCTTGCAATAAAGGAGCTCCACGCTGTAAGTTATTCTAGTTATTTTCATTTAGGTATAGCCAACTGCATTTAGAAGGTCACCAACTTTATTTTCCTAAGTCGTCACCATTTTTATTTTGCTAAGTAGTATGTCTATGTAGGACATTACACCAAAAAAGTGCATATATTCTTTTTCAGGGCTGGGTTCTTATACTAACAATAACAAATTTACTTCTACGAAACCTAAATTATTATGTTGAGACAAAGATGATAATGTCAGACTCTAAAACCAGTCATTGGAGGCCATATTGATATGATGAAAAGCCCTAAAGACAAAAGCCAGAGTTGATACCATAATTTAATGAAACCAAGTACAAGGCCGGAGAGAACACTTCAAAACATACAAGTACTGATCCCTGACAAAACAAAACTACTCGAACAGAGAAGAAGTTTGTTGTCTTGTTTTTGCTTGGTATATTGGTAAGCACTTAAACATGATGTATTTTTAACGCACAAGGGAAGGCACCATCAAGCCTAGATTACTGTTAAGTTTAGAATGTAAAAACAATATGACATGAAGAAGAGAAGATGAAAAGATATTAAATTTTTTATGTTATAATTTCACATATTTATACATAAAAGGGAATCTATAATTAGGTCAAAGCATGTCCATAGATAGCACATGCTAACGAGTAAAGCTAAATGAAGAATATAGCTGAAATTGTTGTCGAACTACAGCTACTCTAAATTTACTTCTTTTCTACCTTTGTACACATGTATGTGCAATCATTAATTTCTATGGACATCTCCAACAGTCCCCTTCAACAAAAAAATTGAAAATTTATTTACACCCTCCAATTAAACAAAATAAAGAATAAGAATAACAACTCGTCAAAGTCCTGATGAAGGCACATCCACTTGTTGATGATGATGGAAAATATCTATGGTATCAGAAGCAATTCCATCCTCCAGCTAAGAACTCCTTTATGCTTCATCAGAATTTCCATCTCTTTCTAATTGGAGAAAAACCCCAGCTTGGCCAGGGCTACTGTCATGCCGAAGCAACTTCTTTGAGCAACCCTCACGTTCCAAATTTATGGAGGTAGACCTAAAATTATTCTTCAGTTACCTTTTACAATCATGCTTATTAGTCCCATTTTCCACAGTTTTTCACAACCAATTGTTGTCAACATGAAGAATAACACCAATGTCACCAAAAAACTCCAGTTTTGGTACAAGGACCGCATCCCCCTCCCTGTACCAACATATCTTGTTGATTATATTTATTTATAATATAGATATACCCTTTTTAATTTACTCATGTATCCGAAATCTAATGGCATCCCTGTCCCTGTACCAGTATCCACACTCTCGCATCTCCAAGTGACTATGGATTACACAAATAACTCCCAATCCATACACGATTTATTTCTCTTCTTCTTTATGTTCTTTTTGCAAACATTTCCTTTACTTGAATCTTCACTCTAATACGATGTAATGCATATGACAAAAAAGAGAATAAAAAATCTCAAACTACTCAAGTTAATAATTTATTCATAATCTCACATATTTATAGATCAAGGTGATCTATGATTAGATCAAAGCATGTTCATAGCATGAAAGTGTGGCTCGTACTCAACAATGACTTAGTGTGGCTCTAGAATAAGAGTACTCAGGAAAAAATTGACAATTTTAAAACTAAAGGTATTGTTAAAAAATTAATCAAAAAACAGAGTTTTTTATTTCATACCAAATACACGTCATATACATTGAAACAAATATAGAGCATGTATGAAATGCAAATGATAACATATACTATTAACATCATGTTAAATGATTTATCCAAGTTGCAATACCATTAAACACCAATCCCAAAATTTAATAAATAATATCTCAATGTCAAAGTCAAATATCTGCACTCTCTAGAAGCTGGAGTGTTAGTATGACTAGTAATTGCTAAGTACAAAGTAGACAACATTATTCAACTACAAGCACTAATGTTGGCCATGGGATTATAAAGTTTAAGTTCCTGCATCTTGGCCCTGCATGTGTGTCTTTTCCTCATTCAACAATGCAAAATCCCCTAAAAAACATATATTCCTCCTTAGTGGCCCAAACTGGATCGGGAACAGTATTGGCAAGGTCAATGGCCTGATCATCATTGACATAGCCTAATGATATATAGGGTTGCATTAAAATAGAGATAGATATCAAAAATAAAATTCAGATGCTCAAAATTAGGATTGGAGTATTAAAACTTGAGTCTAGCCTTTTAATTTATTTATACGGAGGTGAAGGTTGTGGTGCACAAAAACATTATCATTCGTTTTCTTTTATTGTAACTGTTGTAGCATAGAATTTCACCCTTGTGAGAGAGTTTTTCAGGCTCTCTCACTCCTAGCTACAAGCATTGGGACAACCTCAGGCTGTAGGAATCCTGTGGTGAGGTTGAACCTCTAGGCTTTTTAATGAGGCTAGTTCATCAGATGCTTCACTTCGGCTTGTCCCCACACACTAAAACCTACTGTTAATCAAGGAAAAGGGAGAGGAAGATAACATGAAAGGAAAACTTAAGCTAAGGACGGTGATGCACCAAAATATGAAATGATCCACTTTCAGCCTGGAAGCCTTAACCACTACTGATGAACCCAACCAAGAGGTAGACTATTTTGATCTTATCTCTAGACTATTTTGATTTTATCTCAAGACCATAGGCATGAATATTTGTGTGGAGGAAGAAG
Source organism: Torreya grandis (assembly GCA_037957365.1). Classification (NCBI taxonomy): domain Eukaryota; kingdom Viridiplantae; phylum Streptophyta; class Pinopsida; order Cupressales; family Taxaceae; genus Torreya; species Torreya grandis. Next base: position 7,418,369 of record JARHVA010000009.1, on the reverse strand, counting down.
GGGAACCCTGCGTTTTGAAGGACAGAAAGGAATAGGTTTGTATAAGACACTATGAGTTAGTGACACTTCAAGGAGGCATCGACGTTTAGACACTTCACACACCCTGCACAAAACCAAGAGAATCAAAGCAACATGCTTGGAAAGATTACAGATGATGAACAACAACATACATTCTGCAAATAAAATCCAAATGTCAACACTTGACTTCAACCCATAATCAAAAAGTTTATCTTATATTGTTTCAAGAGAGTTTTACAAAGCAATTTTGACATAATCCCTTTATCTCCAGTCGAGAGACCCTTTTTTTAAGTTCAAAGGCCTCTCTATATATAGCAGAACAGGATGAGAGAAGGGGGTTGTGTGAAAAACGGAGAAGGATGTCATAAATTCGCTGCAACTACCACTGTCATCCTTCTTGACCATGGAATGAACCGTCCAAGGTCACCACCAATCTCCTCGAGCTCATTGTGCATTCAAGTTGCCTTTGGTGGATTTTGAGGGAGCCATGTCACAGGTTGTTTTATGTCTCTGCTTGGCGTGAATGAGTCAATCCTTGCATTAAAACTTGGCATGCTCCTTTTACCTTTGTGTGTCCTGCCTGAAAAAGGACGAAGTCTTCATATCTCTGAAACTAGACCGAGCCATGCTGCCTCTAATCATGCATCCATTTGTCAGGAATGATGGCCATGTTGAAGGATGAGAGCCTCCATTAATTCACACCTACCAGCTCCCACCAGTCGCATGGGCCTTCCTTTGCTTTGATTGGTCGTTGGAGACTGACTCGGATCCTTGATTCGCACCGTCGATCTACCTAACATGGATGCCTGCAAGCTATCGATCTCCCTACCAGTTAGATTCGCTCATGCCACTTGTCACTGACTGATTAGTCCTCCGGATTGCTGACTATTTGATTTAATCTCATAGCCCCAAAAACCTGAGTTACTCTTGTCAGTGTAAATCGGGCTTTCTTGACTACTTATAAATTTTATAAGTTCTTTTAATTAGTTTTGACCCTAGAGAATCCCAAAAACACTATTCAAGACTTGTTCGGGTTTTCCAAGCTCTTCAACTTCAAGTTTTTCATTGCTCACTGCTTGCTTACTTCAGAGTTACTGTTATAGCTTGGAATTGCACCCTTGTGAGATAGTTCTTCAGGCTCCCTCACTTCTAGCTATAAGCATTGGAACAACCTCAGGATGTGGGTATCCTACGGTGAGTTTGAACCTCTAGGTTTTTTTATGAGGCTAGTTCCTCAGGTGCTTCACTTCAACTCTTGATCTCACACTAAAATCTATTGTCTGCTAAGGAAAAGGGGTAGGAGGATGACTGAAAAGAAAATCTAAGCTAAGTGATGCACCAAAAGAAGTGATTCACTTTGTCTGGGAAAGAAGCCAATTACTGATGAATCCAAACAAGACAGGCTATTCTAGTTGTATCAAGGCCATAGGCATGGAGCTTTTGTGTGGAGGTTGGAAAGAAGCCTTACACTTTGAAGGATAACAAAATAGGTCTAAGAGAGACACTATGAACTAGTAACACTTCAAAGGAGCTTGACACATAGACACTTCACACAATCCTGCACAAAATCGAGAGGACTAAAACAAGGTGTTGGAAGAAATTACAAGTGATGAATAACAACCATACATTCTGCAAAATGAAACCCAATGTGCACACTTGTTTTAACCAGAAACAGAAAAGTCTTCCTTGTATTACTTCAAAAAAAAAAGTCTTTTACAAAGCGATTCCTGTAGAGTAATTCTATTGCCAATCCAGGGATCATTTTCTTGGCTCCAAGGCCCTCTATATATATAGAAAAGGGGGAAGAGAGAAGAAGTCATCGATGGTGGGAACTCTGGTGTTGCACTTTCTTGTTCTCCCTAAATGCGTCGCTTAGGATCATTTGAAAATCCTCTCGAGCCCCTTTCGTCTTTTTGACTTTCTTTGGTGCGTCTGAAAAGTCATGTTGTGAGCAGCTGGAATGTTTCTTCTTGGCATGATGCATTTAAGCATCGAATGGCGATTGCGGACAATGAACCATGGCAGATGAGAGCCTTCATAACTTCTAGCTGCTAACTACTCAGACTCTCATGTTTATTTAACATCCTTGTGCCACTTGTCCTTTACTGATTGGCCCTTTATGCTCCAATTATGTCATGTGGCAGCCTTCCATTCATTGCATCATGATTCTAGCATTGTTGGACCAAGCTTAAGTCGAGCCCTTGGAGAATCCCAATTTACTCTATGCAGAGTAATTTGGGTTCTTGGAACTTTCCAACTTTGGACTTTCCCAGATCCTTCACTTATAAAGCCTTTTAAGTAGAGTACTTGGAGAAACCCGATTTACTCTATGCAGAGTAATTTGGGTTCTTTAAGCCTACTTACTTCTGCCTTGTCCATCTTGAAGTCTTCTCACTTTGTCGTTTCTCAAGCCTTAAGACTCTGAGATTTTCAAACCCAATTACTTCCAACAGCTAGTCGCTTATCCTGATTTTGATGTCCATTGGCCTGTCATTTCCTTTGGACACTTGGTCTCGGGTTTCTTTTTCGGCTTATTTCTTTCGGGCAAATCTCTCGAAGGAATTTCTTCGGACAATTTGTATGAAGAAATTCCTTCGAACTTTTTGTCCACGCTGGTCTTCGAAATCACCCTTCGAGCTTTTCATAATGGACTTTCCCGAAGGGTAAGAGAACCTTTGGGCTTTCTGCATGTCCCTTCGGACTACCGTGAATGATCCTCCTGAAGGGAAATATACCCTTTGGGAATTTTGAAATGGTCCTTCCAAAGGGTAACATACCCTTCGGAAAAATTGCAACTGTCCACTTGGAGAAGAAAAAGCCCTTCGAAAAAGTTGAAGTGTACCTTCAAAAAAGTTGTCTGATCCTTTTTGCCCTAAAAAGCCCCTTCGAATTTTGAAAGTGCCCTTCACATTTTTTGAAAAAGACTCATCCCTTGAAGAACCTGAGGAGCACCTTTTTTCAAGACCAAATCAGGTTTGTCAAGCCCCTTTACTTATTTCGGGCTTCTGACTACTCACAACTTATGAAGTAATCAAGTAGTGCCCCTTGGAGATCCCAAAATACACTATCTATAAGTAATTCGGGTTTGTAAACCCGAATTACATCTACTTATAAAAGATTTAGAAGCTACGCACTGCTGGAAACCTGATTTGCACTGTGCCTTTAGAAACCCAAAGTTGTCACTGCTAGAAAACCCAAAGTCCTCCCAAAGAATTACCATTTTCTTGCCTGAAATCTCCCTTTTTCATACTTAGGCAAACTTTGATATGTGGGCCAAAAAATGGCCAATAGTTACTATTGCTTGCAACTTATAAAACATTTTGAGTAATGTGGCTTGGAGAACCCAAAGTCTTCTGCCTTGGGAAACCCGATTTACAGTGGCCAGGAGTAATTCAGGTTTGTAAACCCGGATTAGTCCTAATTGTAAAAACTTTACAAGTTGAGCTATTGAGAGAACCCTATTTGCACTGGAAGGAGTAAAAACACTTAGCTTCTCTAACTTGCAAAATTTTTAGCCTCTTCTAGATCTGTTCTTGCAACTATTGCACATGCAAGGTGTGGCAATTGGAAATCTCTTTTAAACTACGCTCACACAGTCCTTCAAAATAGCTAAACCTTTTACAAGGCCTGTATGTTCTTTTGAACTCATGTTTGAAATGCCTGAACTGCTTGGTTTCATCATGAAAATTGCTCAAGAACCTTTTTCTTTGCTCTACATACCTGTCCCTTAGAATTTGACAAAATACGATTTAAGCAATCTTAAAGTGTTTCAAAAGCTTTGTGAGAACTATAAGATCTCTCTGGTCCACTCATTTCATCCGAAACATCTGTTCATTTGCTCATCCATTAGCAACTTGATCCACCTGGGCACAGCTTGGTATGTGGGCCAAATTTGGCCAATAGTAACTAGTTGCATTTCTTAGGGTGTGTGTTTAAACATATTTCAAAAATGCTTATAACTGGAAGCACTACAAAGTTTGATTAAAATATGAATAGCCACTCAATAAGATTGAGAGTATAAGTGCCAAAACCATCCTGCTTTGCACCAAACATAAATTGTAACAAGAATTGAGAAAATCTATCGAATTTGAAATTGAATGATAAAGAAAAAAATGAAAAGAAATCACAATTCATAATATTACATTATGAATTCATAATATTACATTATGAATTCAAAAAAAAAATTAATATATGGAAAAATTGACTTGTCTCCATTGCAGATGACCCCTTGTACAATTGCAGTTGCTCGATAAATGTATTCCACTTATCATTATCTGGATAAAACCTATCAATGAAAATAAATAATCCTTGATTCACCTTTGAATTAACAGAAAATGATCATCCTAAATGAAAGATAGTGTTAGAGAGTAACCAACAACATGCAAGGGGGCATTTGGTTATCTTTCCACTGCTCATCAATAATGTTCCAAGATGGCGTGTGCTTGGACTCATTATTCTTATTATTTATATGCTACTTTAGTAGACTCTTTCGTCCTATCCATCACTTCATAATATAACTACATCAACCATCTTCAGAGCCACCACTAGTGGTTATGAAATTGTCACAACCTCCTACACATCCTTTCAATATCCCAAAAGCCATTATGTTTGGTGCCTCAATGACACCAATATACAATTTTGATTTTTTTTTTTGATAAAAGAGAAATTCGTATTCACGAGAAAAGGATTTACAAAGCCAAGCTTTACTTTACCATAGTGGTAAAAGCCTTGGGAGGAGTTAGACAAAAGGAATAAAAAATGTAATAAGCCAGCTTCTACACTTTAAAAAAAAAGAAAACAAAGTACTTAGAACAACATATGAGGAGAAAAAGACAGAAAAAGTCTACCATTGCTAACATACTCATGCCTCTATATACAAGAATATGGGCGTTATGATAATTATAGGATTGTAATGACTGCTCCTCAGTCTCCTTTTTCCATTGGCATTCATAAGAAAACTTATACGTAACAAAAATGCCTCAGAAATTGGTGCTTGTGACTGCAATGCAAGAAACATAAGTGAAAGGAGATTAATTAGTAGCCTCTCCTTTGGGGTTGTGGAAGGCCTGGGCATGTTATCCAATATCATCTATTGTGTCTTGGGTAGCAACTTGAGGTCTCTACTTACTGCCCACTAGGGCAAGTGCAGGGTGAAATAATGTAATGTCCCCAAATGGGACAATTCAACCAAAAAGGGGTTTCCCTTAAAATCCACAAAATTCTAAATTTTGAAATTAGCAAAATTAGCAAACCTTAGCTCAAAAATATGCCTAAAAACATGCAATATACTTCCAAACTCTAGGTGCCAATGTGCAAATAAAATATAGGTAATTTCCAACAATTACCTTTAGCAAATAACACCTCAAAATTATCCAAAATAAGTCACGAACTGAAAATAGAGATTTTATACCTTTTTACTCCTTGTATGTGGATGAAAATCAGATTTATCCTTGCTGTAAAATATTTGATTTTACACATTAAAAAACAATGGAATATTTGTTAAACCCTTGCCAAAAATCATAAATAATTTTTCAAAAATAGCTACACAAATCAAACGCCCTTTTTAATCCTTCAAAGTAATCAAAATCCTCTTCCAACCTAGTCGCCCTTGGTCAAACTCTACATATAAAAATTAGAAATATTATTTGCCCTTCAACTAGGGTTTTAAACCCCTTCAAACAACAAACCCTCACTTCAATTCAAGTCGCCATACTTGAAAAAATTCCTCAATAATTATTAGTCATAAGTCCACAATTTATGAAGTCAAAACCCTCATGAAATCTGCCCAAAAATATAAATAAATAAATCAGAATTTATTATTTATTTATCTACTTGAAAAGACCTTGCAAACCTTGCCCAATCACATAGAAAGTCAATGCCACACTTCAACAATAATTAACAATAAATTCCAGCAATGAAACTAGGTCAATTTGACCTCAAATTAGCCTTGAAATCCATACAAACAAGTCACCAAGCAAGTCACCCCACTTTACGGCAATAATCAAATTTCACCTTTGCAAAGATGGTGTCAAAAGACGTTATTTGTCAAATAATCAGCTTCACAAACTTACAAACACTTATTAAGCATGTATCCCAATATTTTCTTCAAGCATGCAGAATCAATATCAATTTTCAGCATATCCCTCAAAGAACTCCACTATGTACTTGTACCTTTCAAAGGAGGGCAAACCATCTTGGAAAGGCCAAATACTCTTTCTTAACTCTCATTGCCGACTTATAACAAATCTCATTTTTACCTTTGATTGCTTACAAGCCGACATTTTTTTTTACCAAAAATAATATTAAATAACTACCTAAATAATAAATAGTAATTAAAATTACTTTTAGGTTATAATTCAATAATTATTTCAATTAAATACCTTAGTGGTAAAAACTACTTTTATAAAATATTCTATTAATCAACTAATAATTGTCTTATATGAGCAAATGATTAAAATCACTATTCAGACAATTATAATTAATTAATAAAATAAAATCGCAGAAGAAATCCTTTAGTCTATGGGGGAGTAGACTAAAGGTTTTCAATACCTGCTCATAAATGATATGAAAAAGGGGACATTACAAATAGATTGGAACTCTTAAAAGACTCCTCTTAGCATAGCCTCAACCGAGCTCTCAGAGAGAACTCTTGTCATTTGAGGACAACTTGTTGAGCATTGTATTGCATTTTTTTATCCAATCTCTTTCTATTCCTCTTAGGCATGAGAAGTAGTTCTATTGCCTCGGTTCTACTTTGAATTCGGCTGAAGATGTTGCTCAGATAATTAATGTCGTCCTTTTGTTCTTGGATACATTCTTACCTAACTAAAATACAATATTTTTGTTGTTGAATGCAAGCAATTAAAGAGAGCTATTTTTCTCCATCAAAGATATATCAATTGCTTTGTAAGCTATTTTTTCCCCCACTTGCAGAATGCTTTGAGTGATGTTTTGGACGTAATTAATGAGAGAGTTGTAATTAGTGAGAGAGTTGTCTCTAGCTTATAGTGTTTCTTTTGATGGATGTTTGGCTATTCTCGTTGAACTTGGGGAAGCATGAGGGGTTCGAAAGAAGAGCTTGGGATCCAAAATGGCTTTTGTGGAAGAATAAGCTATTGTATACATCCCATGGGAATGTTGCTTTGTTGGGACACACTATAACTAGGGATATTCATCTATTGAATCATACTATGCAAATTAAGACCCATTTTCCTATTGTTGAGTTGGATGTAAATCTTGGCAATGGACACGACTCTCATGGGTTGGGGGATATTAGGAGGGAGGGGTTGTCCAAAATTTGGAACAAAGAAAATAGAATGCGATATAGAATACCTAAATTGAGAGCAATGTTTTTGTTTTAATTTATTTTGAATTTAGTGATCTAAATGTTGACACTGTGGATTGCACCCTTGAAAGAAGGCTTGGCTTCTCTCTTCCACACGGCACAATGGAGACTCCCCTCTTGCTGTGGGTCTAGCAAAATAGAGGGAAGAATCTCTAGATAAGGGCTAGCTCCCTTTGATGCATCTCTGAAGTCTTTTACTACTACTGCTAATATTGAGGGGGTGAAAAGGGAGAAGGATACAACTAAAATAAAACCTATCTAAACGGTGATGCACCAAAATGATTTTGATCTACTCAACAAGATCAACACTTCAGACCAAGAGAAGGGCGAACAGACACTTTATCTGACAAAAAGAATTAGACTGTAGGACGCTTTAACAGGGAGGCTTGGTGAAGATACAAGGAAGAGGAACTTACCATAGGCGCTACAGAAAACACACTGTCTGATAATTACTCCTCTGTCTCTACGCTCCAAATGAAAGCACTTCCTGTTAACTTGCAGAAATGGTCTTGGCTATACTAGGTGTGTTGGTATCAATCCATGAAAGCATCAAGCTAAAATGATTGAACACAGAGTTGATATGCAGACATACTCAGAAGTATAACCAGTCAAATAGAGGTAAAACATATTCTTATTGATTCAAAGGTGAAATTTGGCAGGGCTTCGCCTTACGAAATGAGAGATATCTTCCTCAACTGAGAGGTTACAATATATATAGCATGAAGAAGAAAACTTTGGCGCCTTCCAAAACAAGTGGCCCATGCTGCATTGAATGCCTAGAAAGGAGGAAGTACGCTGAAGGAACCATGCTGTGGTAGTCGCAAATCTTGACTTTGATGCTTAAATCGTATTAAATGTCACTGCAAAAGCATGGGTCGCTTTGTCTCATCTGCAACAATAACTTCTTGTGCCGACGCTTTCTGTGCCACCTGGACTGTTCTAATTCGTGTTTGTGCTTGGCTGGGTGTGTCCTTTGGAACATTCCAAATGTTGTCGTATGTGTGCGTAGCCGTGTTCTGGATTCTCTATTTTATTCCCTCTTTCCTTGCTATTTCTTCTCTTTTTGGCAATTTGAGCTCTTGGGATATCTTTCGTCTCCTCCTAACTCTTTGGGCTCCTGTCTCGGCCGACGCATCTCATCAAAATTAATGTTTGTGGGCCCGTCACTATTCGAAAACCAACGGCTATTTTGCTGCCTTGAAATTGATGTTCGTGCGCCTGTCACCGAACGTTTGAACTCCAACGGCTAGTTCACTATGTTAAGGTTGACGTGCTCGGGCCCATCATCCCTTTGGTTATTCCTTCGGCCCTTTTCAAACGAACCTTCCCGAAGGGAAGGTGTCCCTTCGAAAAAATGAAAAATATCCCCTTTTTGGTCGTTGAGAGCCCTCCTCAAGGCACTTATCTTTTGGGCTCCTTCGGGTTCCCATTTCCTTCGGACAAAATGTCCGAAGGAATTCCATCGGACATTTTGCCCGAAGGAAATCTTGCTTTCATGTCTTGGCCTTCCTTTGTGAATTTCTTCGGACAAAATGTCCAAAGGAATTCCTTCGGGCATTTTGTCCAAAGGAATTCACCCTTGGTTCTACATGGATTTTCTTCGGACAAAAAGTCTGAAGAAATCCTTTGTCTTTTTTTGCTTTGTCATTTCTTCTGAAGGAAAACTTCCCTTTCGGCCTTATCTTTGATCTCTTTTCAAAATGTGTTCCCTGCCCTCCGCAAGGGCACCTTGGGCCCAAAATGTCCTTCGGAACCTGCTTGAACGGCCCCATTTGGCACCTTCCTGCCTCCGCAAGGGCACTTTCCCTTCGGAGTGTTTATAAAAGACTTGCATTTCTTTAAAACTAGCCCATTCCTTTCCAATAAAAGGCATGCTCGAGGTAATTTTCTAAAGCAAAACAAGCCTCAGATCAACCTGAAACCTTCAGGACTCAAATCACTTAGTTCTTTTGGGAACAGGCCTACGACAAAGGGAAAAAACCACAATTGCAGCAAGGTGAAGGCATCAAAGATTGGGACAGCAAGGAAAGAAATGGAGACCGATTTTTTGCCCTGCAGGACCAAAAATGGTCAACACTAAACAAGCTAAAACTAGGATAATTCAGATTGCCTAAAATATATCATTCACTACGTAGATCTGAATGTAAAAGCAGATGATTTATTGAACTTACTATTTATAAAAATGACAAGAGGATAGCGTACTTAGATTGTTTATGTTATGTTATGCTTTGTCTATGCAAAGTCATCAGAAACAATCTGCAATGGATCTGTGATGGCTTAGCTCCGGAGTCTGATTGGTAAAATCTGCTAGAATGTTGTGGGCTATGCTTAAACACCTGCGGTGACTGGATGTGTCCGCTCTTTGTTAGAATTTTCTTTCTATATTTTGCCATTCTGTTTCGTCACAAATCATTGCGCCTACTTGTCAAGATATTTTTTGCACAATTTCCTGCCCTCAATCTTGTGTGTAGATTCAAATTTTGTCCTCTGATTTTAAACCCTAGCTCCACTTTCAACACTTGGCCTGTAAAAAGGGGTTTAGAAAGATGGGTTGGACAAACCCAACCACACCCTACTGAGTGGTTGAACATTGCCTACATTCTAATACCCTGAAGAAGGTTTGAACTGCATGTTGTTCTCCCACCTCTGTGTATGTGTGCTCAATAGTAATATGCTATAATGCAATGGAGCTCTTTGGTTTTCGACACTTGACAATTTGTAACTTTGACCTTGCTTTAGGTGTTCAAACTTGGCTTCGGAGTTGTTTTGTTGAGGGATTTTCAGATTTGGATGCTTTAGGATAGTGGCTCAAGGATGTGCAAGTAGATCTCTCAATGTGCAAGTAATTTTCGAAGTAGTGACCAAGTGAGAGCTAGACAGGAATAGCCTTAGGCCTATCTTGTATGTATATATATGACTCCATGAGTAATTTCCCTCCATAACTGACATGTGAAATGTGTGGGGGGGATTTAAATTTGAAAAATAATCTTTCATAGAACCTGGGATATTGTTGATGAAGGCGGACACTGCTAATAATTGGCAGTGTCTGAATGTTGCCGACACTGTCTAGGAATAGAGAAATGGTGATAGCGGATATGGTGACAATATGCTTAGGATAATATATCATTTATGCACATACTAGGGAGATCCTCTACATGAATGACAAAAAAAAGGGAAGGCCAAGTCCATAGATAGATGAATGGCTAGGAGAGAAGGGTGTGCAAGAGTCATGTGTACACACAAGTCGTATATGCCAAAGATAGGTCAAACTTGATATTTTCAAGTGTTTAATACCAAATTTATGTGTCTACAAATGCCTCCCTTTTAGTCTACTATTGAAAATACTAGATTATAAGGATAAAGTAAGAAATTTGGTACCTAAGTATAACTGCATTTGGTGTCTTTAGGTATGCCCCGAATATCCATCTTGATCCATGCAAGCCCTATAATGAAACATGTAAAAATCAATGCCCACTCATGATAGAAAATATGAAACAATCTAGGTCATTGAAATATTTAAAATTGAAAAAGCAAGGCATAAATACACTTGTATGTGAAACAAGCTGCGTTTTGAAGTCATTGGAGAATGGAGTGATTATACCTCAAGGAGATGCCACTTGTTGAAACTATGGGTTGAGAAGTATATGCTTCAACCCTCATTGGACACTAAGAAGTGCTAGCAATTGAGCGTCGTAGTAACTATTTTGGTGGACCTTGTATCGAGTTCATATATAAAAGGTGGAACCTTGCATCAAGGTCGTATGTAAGTCTGAAAACTCTGAGTCAACTGCTATAGATAGATTTTAGATTCAAAGTGCTTACTGTTGTCAACCTAGAGCTGAACCCTGAATCAAAGACGTGCATGAAATGGCCAATCCTCTATCCGGTTGAAACAATGGGATCTTCTCACGAGGGTGGGTGCCTCAATGGTGAGAAGAACCTCCAGAGAAGGTTGATTCTTGTAAGATGTATCAATGGATCTCTACTTTGTACTGCGAATCTACCATGGAAAAGGGAGAAAGAAACTTGAAAGGGAAATCCTACCTAATAACGGTGATACACCAAAACGTTGATCCACTCTACTTGGAACCCTGAACACTGAATCAAACAAGGGAAAAAGAAGACCTTTGATTTCAATTGATCATTATACATAAATATTTCATGAGAAGGTTCGATCCAATGACCAAAACATGAGGGAAAATGATGGAGAGAGGTTTGATACAAGACACTTTGCAGCCACCTAACATCCACTTACAGCTTTAGCAAAAGACATAAAGAACACTGAACATGACCTGCATAATACGATAAGCTAGCAACTAGGTACAAATCAGAATTTGGGAAGGGAGAGAAATCTACCACATATGCAAATTGCTGAATGAATATACACTATGCCAGCACTTGAAATCTGAAAGTACAGTCCTTCTATTGATTGAGGAGGTTACACAACTCACCAATGGCAAAGTCTGGTCTTGCCAAGAGAGGGATGAAAAAATCTAAGGCTGAAAAGCCTTTAATATAGAGGCGAATTACAAAAGCCAACAAATTAACGTTGAAAAATAGAAGAGGAAGATCAATTTAGATTAACTCAAGACTAACTTTGCCTTTCAATAAAATATATTTTCCTTTTGTCTTTGCATGAATGTCCTTGGCGCTAGAGGAAGTGGACTTGTCTTTGCATGAAGCTCTTTGGCGTTAGATGAAGTGGATGGCTGGGTTTATTGAAACGCCGACCTCTCTTTGCATGGAAATCCATGCCAATGTTAATTTTAGCTTCTTCATGAGTTGCTGGAACATTTGAAAGTATGAGATGACAATAGCATGCATGAAATCCAACGCCAATGTCAATTTTAGAACTCTGACTTGATCCGTTGGAAGCCGAGTTGGAACATTTGAAAGGCTGAGTTGACCTTGGAGATAAACTTGACATCAACAACCAGTCAACTGAAGCCTTGACTAGTCAACCGTAATTAGCTTTTGCTTGCATGGAATTCCACGTTGACTCTGTCTTTTGTTTGTGCATGGGTTTCTCTCGGCTCAACTGTCTGTGATTTCTCTTGGCTAAATCTAGAATTCTTCTTCTTGACCTTTATTATATTTGTCTTTCCATGAACTTTCCCTTCTTACTTATTCGTTCGGCCCAATGTTCATCATCTTCGGGTCTTTATTATCTTAGACCTCTCCCTTTTGTTTTATTTCTTCAGATAATCCATTGGGCTATTTGCTAAGTCATTTTCCCTTCGTGTTCATTCTTTTTGGACTTCTCTTTTGTCTCTCTCTACCCTCGGACTTTCCTTTCTTTGACCAAGCTTTCCGAAGGAATCCTTCGGACAATTTGTCCGAAGGATATCCATTTCTTTCGGACTTTTTGGCTTCCCTTTGGTTTTCTGTGGACTTTTTGCTTTGGAATTATGTTTTGTCCCTTGGTCTTATGTCCCTTTGATTTTCTCGAACTTTTTCCTGCGGGCTGTGTCCTTTGAATTTCTGCCGACTTTTGTTTGCCAATTTTTTTGTGGCTTAATCCTTCAAATTTCTACGGACTTTTGTTTGCCAATTTTTCTGCAGCTTAATCCTTTGAATTTTTGCGGACTTTTGTTTTCTCACTTTTTCAAATTAATTCTTTGCACGAAAAGTCCGAAGGATATCCTTCAATTTTGTTTGCTCTTTTTGCCTTTCTGTATTTTCCATGGGTTTTTCTTTGTCCCGAATTTCTTCTAACTTTTTATCTGAAGGAATTAATCCTTTGTCTTTGTCTTACCACCGGTAGAATGCCTGTCGGGAAAAATGCAAAGGTCTTGCCGCCGACCAAGTGCCCTCCGCAAGGGCTTGTGTCTCTCTGGAGCTGGCTTTTCGGAAGAATTGTAGGGCACCCGGCCTTTTTGTAGGGAACCCGGGTTTTTTGTAGGTGTCCTTATTCCTTCGGACTTTATGTTTTCCTACGGACTTTTCTGGAGGCTGCGGACTTTGTCTTTTCTTTCCTTGTTGGCTGCAGGTTTTTTGCTTGCAAATTCTCTGAAGTATTCCTTTGGGAATTCGTTCGGACTTTTGTCCGAAGGATATCTTCCTTCCTTTGTTTTCCTTTGCTTTGTGCAATTTCTAACCTTGCCTTTCCAAACAATCTAGATATGCAGTATGTCTCAAGTAGAACATATGTATCTTCAATTGCAACCCAGGGCACCTGTAACATCCTCAAGTAGATCATCCCATGCTTTATATGAAGGCTGTAGATGGCTATTTAAGGACCCCCAAAAAAAAAACTGATTTACAAGACAAACTAGTACCATAAGACCATCTTCCGAATAGTAAGGTTGACAATTTTTTGGCCTGTGGAAGTATTTTCAACACTTACATAGTTACCTTCGTTCCCATTATATAAATAGAAAAGTGCATGCATGAACAACATCCATTCTCCAAATTTGATCCTTATGTACCTCAATGTGATGTAGAATGCCATAAATATGTGTCACTCTGTTCAATCTAATAATCAGACCTATGTAGTTTGATAAATATTTTCAATCTAATCCATGTAATATGTCCCATCATGTCATAGAATCTATCCCCTGTTCATCATAGTCCTGTAAAATGGCCCATGTATGCCTTGCATATGTGTGATTCAATCTTTCCCAATTCGAATCATAATTTGTCTCAATTTGAATCATAATATGTCCCCATTTGTGTCATCTGCATCATGTAATTTGACCCAAAATATGAATCGTCTGCCTATCAAAACTTGAGTCTATGACAATTCCACTACTATGCCCCTCTTTTGAGAGGGAAGTAGTTTGTAAATCACTTATCCCAAAATAAAAGAGTTATACGCATCATGTTATATAGAAAAGATGTAAGCATGTGTGCTAACATGATTAGATTATGTCATCATATAAAGATTTGATCATTCATGCACATATAAAATATGTATCTCAAAGTATACAAGTGTCATGTCAAGTAGATATAGTAATTAGGCACATAGTAATAGTCATCATAGTAATGATTATTACAGATATAAGCACCTAGTAATAAGCCACACAAAGGATACTTGATAAAAATCATGGTATTGCAGACAAATAGAACATGATATGAATCATGACACCACAAGCTCATCAGGCATGTAGACATGCACACACATATCTATACAATGTTATGATCATGACACAAACAATCAAGACATGACATGACTCTAACTCGACTTTAACCTGACACAAACAACATGGCCATGACGAAAACGAGAGGATCCTCGACAAAACCAACACATGATGTGACAACACAATTAATGCACTAATAGAATCATGCAAAATAAAACTCAATGTCACTTACATCAATGGTCACACAATGTAACAATCATTAATGATAACATGTGGAGCACACAATGTAACATACAAAACAATCATCGTACAATGTAATACATAATCAATTATCATACTATGTAATGGTCATCAAAATCAAACGTACATAGAACAAGCAAGGCTAGTCTACACAATCAATCTAAGTCATCATCAAACATAACAAAGTATAATATCTATTAAATATAATACCCTAAAGAGTATATGCACAAGCAAGTCATGTATAATACATCTAAGTAGCTCAATATGATCAATGGAATCGACATCTAAATATGTAACCTATAAAGTGTACCAAGATGCCCCACTGTAGGCATGGGCGCAATATAGAAAAGGTAGCCTTTGAGTGTAGGAATGTCCATGTGTTAGATATAACCTTTATGTTTTGCATCCCACTCATGTCTACTGTGGAAAACATGTGTGTATAAAATGGATATGTAATCAACTATGTATATATGATAAATAACATATATCAATCATGTAACTAACAAAGTATGTCATGCATAGGTCCTATTTTTTGTTTTTTGATTTTTTTTTTTTTTTGTATTTTTGAATTTTAGTAGACATCTATATAGTAAACCAAGGCCAATTGGCAAGGGTTCAAAAATATAAGAATGAAAGGGATTCGAAGAGTCCAAAACATATGTGAAGGCATAGGATGCACCAAGTGTAGCAGCATAACAATCCCAAGGAAGTGAAGGCATAGGATGCACCAAGTGTAACATCATAGCAGCCTCGAGGAAGTGAAGGCAAGCAACATGCCCGCAATGTATATGTGAATCGCATCATCATATCTCAAAAAAGTGTGTGGAGATAGGATGCATGCTTCCAACAAGAAAGAATCAATGTATATGCCCATGTTATAATATGTAGGCATAAATGTGTGTGATCATGTCAGCTCAATGTAAGCCATATCAATAGCAAGTATAGATAGTTAATATGTAGGGATAAGAAAGTAGTGTGCCGCAAAGAATGTGTATTGGGATCAAATTGTTGTAATGGATCTATCATCATAGGATAGCTATCGTGGATTTCCAAATCAGGATAAACAATAAAAAACAACAAAACCAAGGGATAGAAGAATGATCAATGCAAGAGCATATGTACACATGTATATCAAGAGAGAAGAATAGAGTGGATGAGCAATCGAGCAAAATTCAAGAAGATATGTACAATATTATGTTCGAGCTAACCAATGATCTCATCAATGTCATAGTCATATGTGTTGACCATTTTGGTCCTACAGGCCAAAATCGGTCCCCCCTTTTTTTCTTGCTGTTCTGAGCCAATACTTTTTTTTTATTTTGCACAAGTCTCATTTTTTCGGACTCTGCAAGCATTTCTATGGACTCTGCAGGAATTTCTACGTACTCTATAGGCGTTTCTACGGACTCTGCAGAAAAGAACTATGGACTCTGCAGGCAAGTTTTTCACCAGATGAAGAACTAGTTCAAAGAGTGCAAGGTTTTACAAAGCTTCTTCGGACTCTTGTCCAAAGAAATTCACAAGGAAAGAGAGCTAAAATGGTTCAAAGACACTTTTCCTTGAGGTTGGAAAAGTGGTTCAACGTTGGGGTTCGACGATATAATCTTTCCAAGAGTTAGCAACAACCGTTGAACCATTGAACCGGTTCAATCGATTGGTTCAACGCTTTGGTTCAAAGGTTAAGTTCATCATTTTGGTTCATCGGCAAAGTTCAACGGCGAGGTCCAATCAAATGGTTCATCGGCTCGGTTCGATCACTTGGTTCACTCAGTCGGTTCAACGACTTGGTTTAGTCGGCTTGGTTCAAAGTGTTGGTTCAATGTTCGGTTCAACGGGTTGGTTCAAAGGAATAGTTCAATTAGAAGGTTCAAGAGAGTCTCCCAAAGGACAAGTGCCCTTGCGGAGGGCAAGGAACACTTGGAAAAAGGACCAAAAAGGTGAACAAGGCCGAAAAAGTAAGTTTTCTTCGGAGTTTTGTTTAAGGCAAAGGACGAGAATTTCTTCGAACAAAATGTCCGAAGGAATTCCTTTGGACATTTTGTCTGAAGAAATTCTTCAGAAGAAAATCCCGCCGAAGTAAAAGACTAAGGCAAAAGGCATAAGATGATTTCTTTCGGACAAAAAGTCCAAAGAAATTCAGGAAGAGCCGCGGGAAAAAACCCGAGAAAAGATTCCGAAGGCCAAAGGTGATCAAGATAATTCCTGCGGACATTTTGGCTGCGGGAGAACAGCCGACGAAAAGAGGAAATAAAAGATAAAGTCAAGAAATGATTTCTTTCGGGCTTTTGTCCGAAGGAATTCCTTCGGACAAAAGTCTAAAGAAATTCCGCTGCCAAGACAATGAAGACCCGACTATGACAAAAACTCAACCAGAGTAAGAAGCCGAAGGAAAGGAAAAGGCCGAAGAAATTCCAACGGGTGATGGGCCCGAAGACGTCAAAATCGAGCACGGTGAACTAGCCGTTGGAGTTTCAAAAGCCCAGTGACGGGGGCACAGACGTCAATTTTAAGGCGGTGAAATAGCCATTGCTTTTGAAAAAAGCTTAAGGACAGGCGCGAGTGAACTCAGCGACCCGCCAAGAAGATAGCCCCCGAGGGCCGAAGGAGCCAAAAGAGACAAAGCAAGGAAAAGACAAAAGAGCCAAGTGCAAAAATAGACAAAATAGTCCAAGTGGCAAAGGAAGGCGTCGACTCAAGGATTTACTCCTGCAGTTGGAACAGTGCCTACCAAGTGGTCATCAAGGGGTGCAAATAGTGAACGGCGCACCTTGTTTTCTCCACTTTGCATTTATAAGCAGACAAACCGCGTGAATGCCTTCAAGGAGCAGTCTTGTTTGTGGACAAACAACGCGGCCTATGTTTTTAAACCCCTGAAGTCAAAGCAGGAGCTGACACAGCATTATCTATCAAACAACTTCCTCTTCCCAAGACAGGGAACGCACATGGGCCACTTGTAAAAGGGTGCCAAAAGTCTTTTCCAAAAGGGGCACCTTTTGTTCTCTCTTCTCGATATATATTGTAAACTTCTCATTTGAGAGATCTCTTAGCCCATAAGGCAAAGCTCTGCCCAAAAAACCTTTGGGCTTGTAAGGCAGAACTCTGTCAGATTTTACCTTGAATCGAGACATAGCATTTTTACCTCTATTTGAACTTGCACTTTCGTATGTGTCTATGTCTTTGTTCTGTGTTAAGTCATTTTCTTTTATGCTTTCGCATGATGATTTCAGCATGTCTAGTGCATTGTGAGCTTTTCTTTTGCAGGTTTGCCAGAAGTGTCCCTAGAGGAGTATAGGTGCCTGTGAATAGACTGCCATAGTGTGTCTAAGAATGCCTCTGGTAGTTCTTCCTCCCTGTATATCCGCGGACCCCTAGCTCACTGATGCCAAAAAATTTCTCGTGTCAAATGAAGTGTATGGGAGCTTGTTCTTGGTGAAAAGTGTATGTTCGGGCTGAGTGGATCAACTTTTTTGGTGTATCACTTTTTAGTTTAGATTTAGGTTCTATTTTCAGCATCCTTCTCCCTTTTCATCCCACCCTTTTTCATTTATTTGTTAGCAGTAGGGAATCCAGGACCTAAAAGATACATCGGAGGGAGCTACCCCTTATCTAGAGACTCTCCCCCCAGTTTTGCCAGGCTCACAGGCAAGAGGGGAGTTTCCATTGTTGTGTGTGGAAGGCAGGAGCTCAGCCTCCTGTCAAGGGTGCAATCCACTGTGTCAACAGTTTTTGGCACGCCCAATGGAATCACGTTCGGACACTCAGAAAAGTTTCAGGATCGGTGCTGGTCTTGTTACAGTGGAACAAACCACTAATACAGGATCTGACCTTTAATCAGGGGATTGTGGGACAAGTTTTGTCCAAAAGTTTAAGAATTTTGGTGTGTTCTTCAACCAACCAGCCTTTGGAGGCTTTTTCATCAACACCAATGGCGACTCCGAGTTGAATCAGCTGGTTAAGCAGTCTAGGTGCCATCAAAAAATCACATTTTTATATGTATAATCCCATTTCTAAGAATCATGGGCCTTGTGTTCCTTCATATTACCATGATCAAGCTCAAAATGTTCATGCAATCCTCTCAAGCAGCTCTCCTAGTTGCCTTACAACCATAAGGGAAGTAGCGCTGGAGTTTGAGAAGTAGGTATTGGAGATTGACAGACTGGATGACCAGTATAGATATCAGCAGGAGCTTATGTATAAAGAGAAATGCTTGTTCAGGAAAGCTCAGGCCTTGCAATCCATGGAGGAGGTAGCAAAATGGAAGAATCCATTCATACAAGGCAGTCAGCCTTGCGCGCCCCCTCCTATTCTAAAAAAAGCCCCCTCTTGTGACCGAATCCTTTCTATCAGATGGCGCTTGCTCTTTTTAGCTCATTCGATGCATCAATCGATCCTGCTCTTAATCTCGTGCACCTAGCTTTCCAGCACGCCTCTCTTCAGGCAGCTCTTTCTGTACATGAACAAACCCTCCCAAATCTTCCCCAACCTCCTCAAGTCTTTCAACATGATCTCCAAATTTCAAGTTGGAAGAAGGAAAATCATGAACCAGCTCGGGACCTTGAAGAAGACAAAGTTGTTGCTTCTTCCTAAGGAAAAAGTTCCAATCCCAAGGTCATGAGCTGGAAGCAAACAATGGAATCATGGGGCAGGAAAGAGGAGGAGAAAGGTTTTGCTCAAAACCTTGAAGAAGACGAAGCTACTCCTACTCATCATGATGATGATTGTGACCAAAAAAGGTTTTTTCAAGAAAATCTAGCCAGGCGAATTGCAGATTTGGAGTTCAGAGCGAGATTCCTCAGCCAACGTGTGATGGACGCAGCAGTTTCCATATCTGAATACACCCCATCTACACACCTCCAAGAAATCTATCAGGCCACACCTAATATAGATGAAGTGCTGGCCAAATGGAAAGAGGAGAATCATTCGATTCTAGCTCAAGGACTGCCTCCTCTTCCACATGGTTTTAATCATCAGCGTTCCACTTCATCCCTTCTCAAGGAGGAACCTGTTTTGCAGGAGGCGAGTGAGGAAGAGAAGATCCAATTTGCAGATTCCCAGGAGTTTATCATGAGCGACAACGAAGAGGAAATCATCATGGATGCTCTCTCTGAAGACATCATCAGTGATGGAGAAGACGCGGGTCATGCATACATGCAGATGTTTCAGCAATACGAAGAGGAATGTAAGCATGGTGAGCTCTCTCCTCCCTTGTTTGATGAATTTCCTTGTTGCTTCGATGAGGAGGATGACCATGCCATGGAGCCTGAGTTGGAAGAGGATCAAATGAATATCTTCGAACAACTAGAGACTCTGATCTTTGAGCAAGAGAAGGAGAGGCCTGTTCATCTTGAGAACAGCTTTGAAGAAGAGAGCCTTGAGCAAGAAGGTGATGTTCTGTGGGACGAACAATCAGTTTGTGACTCCATTTCAAACATCACAACAGTCACCCCTCTTCAAGAAAGCCATGAGGGAGTAGAAGATGAGTTTGACAGGGTCTTCAATGAAGCAGAAGGGAACGGTCAAACCATGATGCACTGCAAGGGGATTGTGCATATCAAAGGGCTTATGGTGATGAGCCAACAGCCATCGATTTCTTGATGAAATGCACCAGCATGAAGGACC
This sequence comes from Torreya grandis, assembly GCA_037957365.1. Taxonomy (NCBI): domain Eukaryota; kingdom Viridiplantae; phylum Streptophyta; class Pinopsida; order Cupressales; family Taxaceae; genus Torreya; species Torreya grandis. The sequence goes on along the minus strand of JARHVA010000009.1, from coordinate 7,398,068 downwards.
AGCATTCGACAAGCTTCCAAGAACAAGAAGAGTACATATATGTTGGAAGCATGTTTTACTCTGATCCACTCGGATGCAAGCCGATCAAGGTGACAGGCAAGAGGAGTAGGTCACCAAGTCTCCATTCCATTCAACCACTTGTCTGGCACCATAAGTTTCCTTACCATGAAGGAGACTTAAGAAGTTTTCCCTTTGATCCATGAAGGAGGCAAATACACCTGATTAGCTGTATATAGTAGTTTGCTTTCAGTTTTCTTTCCTGTTTTTCCTAAGTGCAGTTTGCACAAGTAGTGTTTTTAACCTTGTGTGTTTTTTCCTTTGTGTGTGGGGTAAAAGCTTCATGATTGATTCTTGGATCTATCGGGGCTGTTGCTAACTTTTTCAAGTTGTGTTCTGACTCCGTGCCCAATGGACTTTAAGGCAACTAGGTTCTAAGCATAGCAGGCATGCTTCCCCTGGGAGTCACCAATTTGTTGACCATTTTGGCCCTGCAGGCCAAAATCGGTCCCCCCTTGTTTTCCTGCTATTCTGAGCCAGTACTTTTTTTTGACTTTACACAAGTCTCATTTTTTGGAACTTTGCAGGCATTTCTACGGACTCTGCAGAAAAGAACTACGAACTCTGCAGGCAAGTTTTTCACCAGATGAAGAACCAGTTCAAAGAGTGCAAGGTTTTACAAAGCTTATGTTGACGTAGGAAATTGCACCCTTGACAGGAGGCCTAGCTCCTGTCTTCTCCTCGCAACATGGAAACTCCCCTCTCGCCTATGGGACCGGTGAAGCTGGAAGGGAGAGTCTCTAGATAAGGGCTAGCTCCCTTTGATGCATCGTGTTTGTTCCAGTAAGTGCTAACACATACATATATATAGATATATAAAAGGGGGATGAAAAGGGAGAAAGATACAGGAAAACAAACTACTCTAAAGAGGTGATGCACCAAAATAAAGTCGACCTTCACACATCCACTCTTGAAATCAGACAAATGCATACATACACTTAACACTTGGCAGAAGGACCAAGCTGCTAGAAACTGGCAGGGAGGCTTTAATGAAAAATACAGAAAACAGAGATCACCAAAGGTGCTGTGAGATGCACACTTATGTAGTAATTTCTTCTGTTTCGCACTTCTCAAATACTGCTCTTCTCTTGTCAGCTGCAGAGATGGTGCCTTGTAGACAACAGGTATGCTAGTGTTGAACCTGTGAAAGCATCAAGAAACAATGACTGAACACAAAACAAACACTCAACACATACTCAGATATGTCTATCCAAGATGGAGGTAAAAACTGCTTTTATTGATTCAGGTAGAAATTTTGCCAGGGCTATGCCTTTACAAAATGTGGAAGATCTTTTACAAATGACAAGTTCGCAATATATATGAGAAGCAAGGAGGCCCATTTGGCGCTCCTTGTTTACAAGTGGCCTATCGCGTCCCTTCATTGGGAAGAACAAGTCGCTCAAATCATTAATGAACTGCGTCCTTTGTCTATTTGAAATCTGTTTTTCTCTTTTAGGTGACTTACACGGTTTGTCTACTCATTAATGTGAAATAGAGAAACCGGTTGCACTGCTAGCTGCTTGCGTCCTTTAGTGATCAATTGCAACCACTATTTCACCTGCTGAAGTCACTTCTCAAATTGGCATTTACACTTATCACTTGGACTAACTGTCTGTTCGTTCCATGCTTGTCTCCTTGTCTTTTCTCAATTTTGTCTCTTCTGGCTCCTTTGGCCCTCGGGGGCGAATTCTTAGTGAATCGCTGCATTCTGGACTTTCTTTTCCATGGTTAGCACTCTTTTGTTTGAAAATGAACGGCTATTTCACTTTGTTAACTTTGACGTTCTCCGGGACGTCACCGTCTTCGTCACAACACTATCGGGTCCATATGGCTTCCTCTACGGCTTATCTTCCTTGGCCTTCCGCGGGCGTTCTTTCCTTTGTCTCTATCACCTTCCCGTTGAACCAAACCCATTGAACCAAAAATGGTTCAACGGTTCAATTGGTTCAACCATTGCGCGCCGATGGACTAATGAACCAAGCCGATGAACTCATCCCTTTGAACAAAGTCTGTTGAACCAAGTCTGTTGAACCAAGCCGTTGAACCAAGAATGGTTCAACGGTTCAATGGTTCAACCATTGAGCGCTGATGAACCTCTTTTGCCGATTGAACCGCCACGTTGAACCAAAAGATTGAACCATCCGCTTTGAACCATGTTCGTTGAACCAAGCCGTTGAACCAAAAATGGTTCAACAGTTCAATGGTTCAACGCTTGGAAATGTTGAACTTGAAGATGGACCCTTTGAACCAAAAGGCCATTGAACCACTTGAACCAGGCCATGAATCGAACTCATTGGACCTGTGCAACCTGAAGATGACTGGCATTAAACAGCAGGGGAAGAAGGTGACCAAAATTTTGCCTGTGGGCAAAATTGGTCAACAGCTTCTTCGGACTCTTGTCCAAAGAAATTCACAAGGAAAGAGACCTAAAATGGTTCAAAGACACTTTTCCTTGAGGTTGGAAAAGTGGTTCAACGTTGGGGTTCGACAACATAATCTTTCCAAGAGTTAGCAACTTTGAACCGTTGAACCATTGAACCGGTTCAATCGATTGGTTCAACGTTTTGGTTCATCACTTTGGTTCAAAGGTTAAGTTTGTCATTTTGGTTCATCGGCAAAGTTCAATGGCCAGGTTCAATCAAATGGTTCATCAGCTTGGTTCGATCACTTGGTTCAACGACTTGGTTCAAAGAAATGGTTCAATGTTCAGTTTAGCGGGTTGGTTCAAAGGAATGGTTCAATCAGAAGGTTCAAGAGAGTCTCCCGAAGGACAAGTGCCCTTGCGGGGGGCAGTTCCGGACTCAAGTGCCCTTGCAGAGGGCAGGGAACACTTGGAAAAAGGATCAAAAAGGTGAACAAGGCCGAAAAAGTAAGTTTTTTTCGGAGTTTTGTTTAAGGCAAAGGATGAGAATTTCTTTGGAAGAAAATCTCGTCGAAGTAAAAGACTAAGGCAAAAGGCATAAGATGATTTCTTTCGGACAAAAAGTCCGAAGAAATTCAACAAGAGCCGCGGGAAAAAACCCAAGAAAAGATTCCGAAGGCCAAAGATGATCAAGATAATTCTTGCGGACATTTTGGCTGCGGGAGAAAAGCCGACGAAGAGAGGAAATAAAAGATAAAGTCAAGAAATGATTTCTTTCGGGCTTTTGTCAAATGATTGGAGTTTCAAATGCCCAGTGATAGGGGCACAGACGTCAAATTTAAGGCAGTGAAATAGCCATTGATTTTGAAATAAAGCTTAAGGACAGGCGCGAGTGAACTTAGCAACCTGCCAAGAAGATAGCCCCCGAGGGCCGAAGGAGCTGGAAGAGACAAAGCAAGGAAAAGACAAAAGAGCCAAGTGCAAAAACGGACAAAATAGTCCAGGTGGCAAAGGAAGGCGTCGACTCAAGGATTTACTCCTACAATTGGAACAGTGCCTACCAAGTGGTCATCAAGAGGCGCAAACAGTGAACGGCGAGCCCTGTTTTCTCCACTTTGCATTTATAAGCAGACAAACCGCGTGAATGCCTTCAAGGAGCGGTCTTGTTTGTGGACAAACGGTGTGGCCTATGTTTTTAAATGCCTGAAGTCAAAGCAGGAGCCGACACGGCATTATCTATCAAGCGACTTCCTCTTCCCAAGACAGGGAACGCACATGGGCCACTTGTAAAAGGGTGCCAAAAGTCTTTTCCAAAAGGGGCGCCTTTTGTTCTCTCTTCTCGATATATATTGTAAACTTCTCATTTGAGAGATCTCTTAGCTCGTAAGGCAAAGCTCTGCCCAAAAAACCTCTGGGCTTGTAAGGCAGAACTCTGTCGGATTTTACCTTGAATCGAGACAGTATTTTTACCTCTATTTGAGCTTGCACTTTCGTATGTCTATGCCTTTGTTCTGTGTTAAGTCATTTTCCTTTATGCTTTTGCAGGATGATTTCAGCATGTCTAGTGCATTGTGAGCTTTTCTTTTGCAGGTTTGCCAGAAGTGTCCCTAGAGGAGTATAGGTGCCTATGAATAGACTTCCATAGTGTGTCTGAGAACGCCTCCGGTATTTCTTCCTCCTTGTATATCCACGGACCCTTAGCTCACTGATGCAGAAGAATTTATCGTGTCAAATGAAGTGTATGGGAGCTTGTTCTTGGTGAAAAGTATATGTTCGGGCTGAGTGGATCAAGTTTTTTGGTGTATCACCTTTTAGTTTAGGTTTAGGTTCTGTTTTCAGCATCCTTCTCCCTTTTCATCCCCCTCCCTTTGTCATTTATTTGTTAGCAGTAGGGAATCCAGGACCTAAAAGATACATCGGAGGGAGCTAGCCCTTATCTAGAGACTCTCCACCCAGTTTTGCCAGGCCCACAGGCAAGAGGGGAGTTTCCATTGTTGCATGTGGAAGGCAGGAGCTCAGCCTCCTGTCAAGGGTGCAATCCACTGCGTCAACAATATGCATGTCCTATATCATATAAGTCATAATCACCCAATGTAATGTCATAGTCATCCATTACGTTAGACTCATCATCCCAATCACTTCATGTATCTATAGTAGGATATGTATAACCAACTACATATTTTGGAATTTCTCATTGAATTCCCTTTGCTCTTTATCAATTGACATGCACATCTTATTTCCTTGCATTCAGTAGCGTCGAATGAAATGAATTGAATTGGAAAATCGTTTTGGCAAACTATGTGTTCTAATTAGATATTCTTCACACACTAACTTATGTGGAGTGATCATATGTAGCTCATAAGTAAGCGGATCCTACTGATTCACAACTGACATTAAGCTCTTAGGAACACTTGCATCTGTATTACATATCCTTGTTAAATTTGTACCCATTGGCACTTGACGAATGGTAATAACTTGGAAGTCTTTTTTTTTCTTGCTTTGTTTGTGGAGTATTGTCTGCGTGTTCACTTCCATGATCTCCATTTGTTGTTTCTGCTTTGGTATCCACACTTGTGTGCTTTGAGATATAACTGTACTTGTAAGAGTTTTCTTTTTCATTGTTCTCTCTCTCTCTAATATGTAAGCAAACCACCAAGAAAATCAAATGAAATATTCATATTGATCTTATCCAATTTTGTTTCCATTTGATGTAATCATGATTGTCCCAATACTGCATTGAATTGTGAAATATTAGGCTTCACATATAATAATTTTGGCCCAAGAGAAATTGGTATAGTAACATGCCCTATTGCATCTTCATTAGTGTTCATATACTATAATTCACACTCATCGTATCCCAATTCCTTAAGAAACTCAATTGTGCATGCATTGCATTGTGCCTTGTTATCTACAACAGTGCCTTTTCTATCTTCACCTTCTGTAAGATCTCAAATAACCATTGGTTCCTTTGTAGTAATGTCATGGGATATATTGGCTTTTGTAGAAATTGTAGTAAAAGAAAATGGAGATGTCAACCTTGAGGGGGTATTCTTAGATCTCTCAAATGTAATAACACCTATATCCACAAGTCGTTTAAACTTATTTTGCAATGCATAACAATTGTTATCTATATTGATACGATGGTAGTTACAAAATGATCTTTCCCCCACTTGTGTTAAGCGATGTGCGGAGTGATGATAATTAGAAGGTAACATGATCAACTTCTTGTCAAGGAGTGTTCGTAAAATAACACTTGGTCTATCCTTTAAGCTATTAAATTGGATTGGTTGACTCACATTTGAAGTAGAAGGACTCATGCGAGTTGCCATCTTATGAATTATCTTGGTTGGAGCTTCTTTCTTATCAATGACTTTATTTATAATTTTATTTTATCAATTTCCATATTTGTATCAATTACCTTATTTGGAATTTTGTTCTTCTGGATTACCTTATTTGAGCTTCCCTCTTAGATGCAAATTCTCTTTTATGACTTTTGAGAAGTAGCACAACCAGAGGCACAAGTACATGTGCACCTATTACCATTCAATTTAGCTTTATGTGACTGAAATTCTAAAGTGAAAATAGAAACTTGGTTTTGAAGCTCACTTATGGCACATTTCATAGATATTATATGACTAGTAGGAATGGTGGTGGTTTAGAAAGATTCGTTCATCGGTTTCATCTCACCATCTATCTTAAACAGTGGTATATTATATTCATCACAAACATTCTTATCATTGCATTGTTTATAAATTTTATCACATTCCATATTAAAAGAGGCATCATTGCATAGTTTATAACTATCATCATATTTCATTTCTGGAGAAGGAATAACATGACATAGTGTTTTATTATAAATATCATTGCATTTGGAAACATTATTGCAAGGTATAGCACTATAAGAATCAACTTGTATATCATTTATCTATTGCTTTATTGTATCCTCTTTCTTAGGAGGAAGCCTAGTAGCATCAAGAAGTATGTTAGTTAATTCATTTTTGCTTTCTTGTTCTAGTGTATGATTAGTGGAACGGTCTAAAGGAGAAGGAGATTTGATTTCTTGAATTACAACATTACTTTGTTATTCTTCAGATTAACTATAATTGTACAAAGATATATCACTAGTATACCAATCTACCACATGATCATAATCATAATCAACATAGTCATGTCCTTCAGTCACACATGCATGCTCCTCATCTCCATAAGCATTATCATTAGGCACACAAACATGATCATCTACATCCACATTCGTCCACTTATTGGTATAACTATAAGGCAACACATGGATAGATAATAAGGAATTCATAGATGAGACTTAGTAAGGTTTTTGAGATGTATACACAAAAAAATCACAAAACCCTAGGATGATAAAGAATACAAGCAAAAGCCCTACTCCTTGGATAATGGTGAACATATAACTCTAAGGTTTTAAGGATTGAAGATAAAGAATCGAAATCCTAGGAGAAATAGTCACCAATGAAAGGGAGATCAGAAATCGAATTTGAAGATCAAACCTTAATGTAGAAATATAAAACCCTAAGAAAGCAGGATGAAACCCTCATGGAAACCTAGGGTTTGCCATGCTCAAAATAATGATCGGGTTCACCAAAATGTTTCAACTTATTTTTGAATTTAGTGATTTAAACAAGATAAATTAGGATAATTCAAATTGCCTAAGATATATCATTCACTACGTAGATCTAAATGTAAAAACGTATGATTTATTGCACGTTCCACAGCGTTTCCTGATGGGGGGATGTGGGGACGAGGGGCCTAAGATCGGGGACGGCAGGGGGACGGCGGGGGAGCAGTGCTGAAATACATATAGTACTTGAAAAATTAGTTATAAAAAGATGTATAAGGAACAAGTATATTGCATTGAACATCAACAATTTAACATTGTGATTTAATCATTTAAGTTTCAAGTTTGATCCATTGAACCAATGAACATTGAACATCGAACATTAAACAATAAACATTGATGATTGAACATTGAACATTGAATTTTCAAAATTTCATAATGATGAGTCATGATTACAATCAAGTATCAACAATGTTCAAAAACAAAATACTAAAATAGTGAAATACTAAATACAAATGACTCAATGAGTCGATGGCTAATCATCCCCAATATCAAACTCATCATCACTAAAACTGTTGGACTTCACATTCTCAAGCTCCTCCAAGCTAATACCAACCAGCCTTGTTTGTGTAGCATCATCATCAATTTGTGTTGGCTCCTCTGGCTCTACATCCCATCTGGTTGTTGGACTCTCCTTGTATGCAAGTGTGTTGCAGTCAATGAGATGCAAGGCACTATGTATAACCACAAGCTTCTCCGCCCTCTTAGAGGTAACCCTGTTCCTCTTCATGGAGTGGATCCAACTATAAGTAGACCAATTCCTCTCAGCAACAAAAGAACTAGAAACCTAGGACAACAAATGAATGGCTAGATCAGTAGTCAAAGAAGCAAGCCCATGCAAAGTCCACAAAATTGGTTCCTCCTGTGCCATTGTCTTCCTGTCTATTTCGGCCTCCGGTGAATATCACCTAAGAGTGGCAAATTTTGTCCACTTAGTATGAATGATGATGGCCTCTGTAGAATCATACATTTTTTTGAATGGCCTTCATGAAACCTACCTTCACCTCAACATCCTATATAGGTGTAAGTCTATCAGGACTTTGCACATACCACTTCGGGTTCAATGCATAGGTAGACATGTGTAAGGGAGTGTTGAGCTTCTCCCATTTTCTGTGAATGATCGGCTGAATATGCTTTGTGTAGAATGTCAATGTGGGGTCCTCTCGTACAACAACCTCCATTTGATCAAGCATAGTATCAATGCACTCATACACCCCTCCAAGTGTAGGGGCATTAGCATCCCCATATCCAATCACTGTGAAGACTGGAGTAATGATGGAGACAATATATTTGGCATCAACCCAAAAAACATCACTTTTCACCACCTTCTTCACCCTCTTCCCCTGGTCTGTCTTCGACTCAGGCCACTGATTTCATTCTGCTATCATAACCATTAGTTGCAATGCCTCTTTCCTTTCCAAGAGAATAAAGTATGATGCATACCTAGTCTCTACAAGTTTGAAAAATTCCTTCTTGGAGAAGGCCCTGAAGAGTGCATGTGAAGTGTGGTGGTTGTAAATAAAATCTGCACATCTCTAGCATCATTAACCATTGCTTTTATCCAGCATATTTTTCCCATGTCCTTCAATGCATTATTCATGGCATGCACACAAGAAGAAGTTCACCAAATATGTCTATAGGCTGCCTCAATTAACTTCCCTGCTGCTTTGCACACATGGGCTGCATCTATCACTATTGCACCACATTCTGTGGCCCAACCTCCTCTATAGCATCTTTGAGGATCTAGAACTGAAAATCAACATCTTTGCGATGCCCTAAACAATCAATAGCCCTAAGGAAATAAGGACCAACTATACTTGTAACCATGATATTGATGAGTGGACGATGCCTAATGTCCGTCAACCCATCCATGACAATGTTGCATCCACTAGAGACCCAGGTCTACTTCATTTTCTCCATTAAAACATTAATGGAGAAAATGAAGTAGACCTCAATTTAGTCTCTCCTAGTGGCACATATGATGGTCTTGCTCTTGCTATTTTTGCCACGGCCTCCTTATAATAAGGAAAGCAAGCCACATGGAATGGAATGCCATTGGCAAAGAAGAATTTGTCAATGGCATCATCTGCCTCATTCTTTGCTTACACATTGAATAAATCCGCCAATGGACTTGAAGCATCACTAGTCATCTTCTATTTCCCCTTAGGCCCTGCTGCCCCTAAACTAGATGGATTCATTGCCATTGGCCTCCCCAAAGTACTAGAATTAGAAATTGTTGGCAATTTGAGCAAGGAGACAGTTGACAATTTTGATATCATGATCCAAAAAGCAGTCTGAGGACTGAAGAATTGTCATTTTCATCTAAGGTAGCATGGAATTGTCATTGATGTCAAAGGTTGATGTCATTGATGTCATTGAGATTGAATCTAATCATGCATTAATGCCAAAGGTTGAGTTGAGTAGACTTGTAGGGTAAATCGGGTTTGTGAAGTGCTCTTATAAAATAAGTAAAGCAGTCTCGAAACTCTGAACTGGTCTAATAAAGTTGGTCGGGTTTATGGAACGACTTTACTTCTTTCATGTTTTTAAGTAAAGATAAAAAACCGAAACGGTCTAGAAGAGGCAATCAGGATAAGTCAAGAAGGATGGAAAACCCGAAATAGTCTTGAAGAATTCCTTTGGAGGAATTTTTTCGAAAAAAATGGCAACAACAATTCTTTCGGAAAAAATGTCAAGTCCTTTTTGGAAAATTGTCCCTTAACAAAAGTCCGAAGGGTATCTTTTGAACGTTCTGAAGGGCAAGTGGACCTTTTCAAAAAGTCCGAAGAAATGTCTTGGACAACGTGGACAAAAAGTTCGAAGAAATGTCTCTAGGACAAAAAGTCCGAAGGAGAGAGATAAGTTGGGAAGAGAGTCCGAAAAAGAAGAGCCCGGCAAAAAGAGCCCAAATAATTAAGTCGGGAAAATAGACCAAAACAAAAGTCACAAACAAAGTTCCCGAAGGACACTCTTTGGATGAAATGGACCATTACAAAGCTTCCGAAATAGATCATTTTCAATAGTTCCAAATGACATATAGACAAAGGGTAAAGATCAAGCATATCGAGGACAATCGAAAGGATTGGAAGCAAACCCATTATATAGAAAGCAACGAGATGCGGAAAAGGAAGAAAAGAAGCTCGAAGGTTAATGACAAAGCAAGAATTAAAATACATGTTGCTTTAAAAGATCAATGACTCATGCTTGATCAATGCATTACATCCAATGGTGCGAAGCAAAACCAGATTACCCTCCAAATGCACGCGCATTTGACACGTGTCAAAAGGTCATAAGGAAATATCCAATAAAGAAAAGAACGTGAACTTGGCGCGATGAAAGAAATAAAAAGCCCATATTTTATGTGTTCTAACTGTCTGTAAAGAAACAACTGGAACTCGTGATGAACTCGATATATTTTCACAGAGCTCGAGATTAATCAATCTAATTGATCGAAGAAGCGGCACAGTTAAGAACAGTAGAAGTGCAGATGCCAAAGTGAAATATTCCGGGCCAAATTTTTCAACTTTTTTTTTTTTTTTTTTAGATTTTTGGATTACAACACAAGCAAGTTCCGTCAAGATTAAAGTTAATCTCAAATAAACTGAAATAACTTTGCCACTAGAATGCAAGAAATGGAACTCAACGTCTAGTATGTGCTACCCAGTCCAAGGCGGAGTAGGGGCGACCATAAGACGGAGTAATTACAAGAAATGGGACTCAACGTCCAGTATGTGCTACCCAGTCCAAGGCGGAGTAGGGGCGACCATAAGACGGAGTAATTACAAATAAAGAACTCTACGTCAAGTATGTGTTACCCATAAGGGGCTACCATATGACGGAGTGAACTTAATAACAATGCTTTAATGGAAATACTGAAAAGGAAACTACTCCACACTCAGCATGTGCTTGCTTACCCAGAAGGGAAAGTAGCTACCATAGGGCGGATGCTCTACACCTAGAATGTGCTTGCTAACCCAATAGGGCAAGTAGCTACCATAAGGCGGAGCTGTAAACTAATTACAATATTTAAAGGAAAATTGAACAAATAGAGAAGGGCTGCCAGTACTACTGTCAGCTTACAAAATTAAGAGAAATTTGCCCTTAGAAAGAAGAAAAACCAGCCACTTATTAATTTCTTCAGATGTTCATAACTCATGCAAAACTTAATCAATCTTCCTGATTTTTGTTGCAAAGACTCTTCCTGGATGTGGCGCCCAAGTTAGCATCAATAAACTGGTGAAATCTGCATCCAAATGTGTTACACAAAAAACCAATGCAAACCCCAGAGGGGCGTCTAGCTGAAAAGGGGCGACTTGCTCTAGAAATTCAATGCTTTCTCCAAAAATTCTATAAATTTGAACAAAGGGGCGCCTAGGCCAAACAAAGACAATTAGATGATGCCCAGAACTATTTTTTTGTATTTTTTTTATTTATGAAAGAAAACCTAGGTCTATCTTATACAGAAATACAATATCTGAAGCTCTAATAATACCCAAGGAACTGACAATGAAATAATTGAAAGCAATACGTAAGCAAATACAAATATCAATAACTAATTCACCCCTAGATGCTGTCTTGCAAGCATGAAGAGATGCCCTTGCTAGGAGGCCTTCATTCTCCGAAGCAGTTCCAGAGCCAAAGCTGCAGCATAACAATGCATTAAAACCAAGATGATCAAATGATAGCCCAATGCCTTCTTTTATAGGCTTCAATTGGCTTTTCCTTGAAGCTTATCCTCAAAAGTGGCGCCCCCTTTCCAAGCAATGTGGCGCCCCCCCTTTAAGTCCCTCTTTTAAAATCACATTAAGTTATCTAGTCTAGGCCAAGGTCAACGTTAAAATATAACGTTATTATTATTTTTTAAGTGACATTCACTTATTCTGCCAAGACCGAATTCTGAAGCCCAAAACTGAATGAGACAAGTAAAAAGGGAAAGTAAACTCCTTGCGACAAACCTGCTAGCTGCCAAAAATAGAATTTACTAAAAATAGTAAATTCCTGGAAATGCTCAGAAAACTGAAACGAACATACCTCCGCGAAGCTCTCGAAAAACCCAGAAGGAATCTGCCGTCAAAACTTCGAACAAAGATATCCTAAAAAATAGGAAACCTTCAATTGCACCTTCCGAATAGCCTACGGATTTCCAGGAATAGGCCAACGGTCATTATGAGATTAGATTCGAGAAGGGGTCATTACAGTCCGCCCTTCCCAAAATTGCTTGTCCTCAAGCAATTGTAAACTAGGATGATGCAAGATCTCATCATTTTTCCAAGTTGCATCCTCCATAGGCAGGTCCTTCCACTTTACCAGGTACTCTTTGATGGTTCTTTTCCTCAAAGAACGTTCTCGAACATCAAGTATCTCTTCAGGGATTAATGCCAATTGTCCCTCTTCATCCAAGGGTGGTAGCTGTGATGAAGCAATCACATTATGTCCAAGTGCCTTCTTGAGGTGAGACACATGGAAGACGTGCACTCTGCTATCAGAAGGTAGCTCTAATTCATAAGCTACAGCTCCAACTTTTCTGATGACCCTAAAGGGCCCATAGAAGCGAGGTTTGAGCTTCTCAGCTCCACTCTTCTTGAGAGTAGATTGTCTATATGGTTGTAATCTCAGATATACCATATCTCCAACCTCGAAGGAACGCTCAACACGTTTCTGATCCGCATACAACTTTTGCTGATTTTGTGCCATCTGCAAATTATTCTTCAAGGATTTCATTATATCCTGACTATTCTGCAACAAATCCTTGGCTAGGGGTGCTTTGCTGTCACCAAACACTAAATCTGCAAAACTAGGTGCCTCATACCCATAAAGTGCCAAGAAAGGAGACATCTTAATTGATATATGAAAAGTAGAATTGTAGCAATACTCACCAATATGTAGCCACTTGACCCAGGTTCTCTGCTGTTCTGACACATAATTTCTCAAGTAGCCCTCCAACCACTTGTTCACCACTTCAGTTTGTCCATCAGTTTGCGGATGGTAGCTAGTGCTTGGGGTGAGCACAGTGCCACTCATTCTGAAGACTTCTTGCCAAAACTTACTTAGGAACTTGCTGTCCTTATCACTCACGATGTTCTTTGGCAATCCATGCAGCTTAAACACTTCTCGAAAAAAGAGATCTGCAACTTGGGCTGCAGAAAAAGTGCTGGTGATGGCGAAGAAGTGAGCAAATTTAGTTAACCGATCCACCACTACATAGATGCAATCTTTCCCTTGGGCTTTGGGTAACCCTGTGATGAAGTCCATCGAAATACTTTCCCATTTTTGATTGGGGATAGGGAGTGGTTGTAGTAAACCAGCTGGTAAAGTATGCTCATTTTTATTCGCTTGACAAACATGACACTCCTGAATGTAGCGTTGAATCTCTCCTTTCAATCCCTTCCAAGAAAACCTTTCTCGGATCTGTCGATATGTTTTGAAGAAACCTTGGTGGCCAGCAACTGGAATATCATGAAAATTCAAAAGAATTTTCTTCTTCAACTTAGACTCATTCACCAGAAAGATTCTTCCCTTATAGTGTATCAATCCTTCAACCACCTTGTACCTTTCATCATGAAAAGTACCCTCAAGAATGCCGGTTGCAAACTGATTTTTAGCATAATCAGCAAGCAACATGTCTCTCCAATCTGAAGTAAGCTCACTCAATGAGCTAAGATGAGGTCTCCTGGAGAGAGCATCGGCCACTATATTATTTTTTCCTTTGACATATTCAATATCAAAGTCGTAAGCTTGAAGCTTACTCACCCATTTCTGTTGCCTCTCATTTAGATCCTTTTGGTGCATGAAATGCTTGAGGCTATTGTGGTCAGTCTTAACCACGAACTTATTCCCCACCAAGTATTGTCTGAACTTGGCTAATGCATGCATAATAGCAAGCATTTCTTTGTCATAGATTGAATATGTTCTTTCAACTCCTCGTAATTTTCTGCTCTCAAACACGATAGGGTGTTTGTCTTGCATCAGGACAGCCCCCACACCTTCACCTGATGCATCACATTGCAGCTCGAAGGGCTTGGAGAAATCCGGTATTGCCAAAACCGGGCATGAACTCATGATCTTCTTGAACTTGTCAAAAACACTTTGAGCCTTTTCTGACCAAACAAAGGCTCCCTTTTTGGTAAGGTCGGTAAGGGGTGCAGCATTCTGTGAATACCCCTTTACGAATCTCCGATAAAACCCACATAGACCCAAAAACCCTTTCAACTGAGTTAAGCTCTCAGGAGGTGGCCAATCAACTACTGCCTTGATCTTCTCTGGGTCCACCTTCACTCCCTCAGCACTGATTATGTGGCCAAGGTATAGTAACTCGGTCATCCCAAATTCACATTTGGAGGCTTTTGCAAACAAACTCTCAGATTCCATAATACTAAGTACTTCCTCCAAATGCTTAAGATGATCTCCCCAAGTCTTGCTGTAAATCAGAATATCATCAAAAAATACTAACACAAACCTCCTTAAATGATTATGAAAGATACGATTCATGCAAGACTGAAAGGTGGCCGGGGCATTAGTCAATCCAAATGGCATGACTAAGAATTCGAAATGGCCATAGTGGCATCTGAAGGCTGTCTTCTCAACATCCGATCCCCTCATTCGAATCTGATGGTAACCCGATCTTAGATCAATTTTTGAGAAGAACTTGGCACCATGTAGCTCATCAATGAGTTCATCTATCCTGGGTATGGGATATCTGTTTTTGATGGTGCTTTGATTCAAAGCACGATAATCCACGCACATGCGCATGGTACCATCCTTCTTCTTCACAAGAACCACTGCAGAAGCAAAGGGGCTCTTGCTTGGACGAATGAAACCCATCTTCAAGAGTTCTTGAATATTCTTCTCGATCTCGTCCTTTTGCCGCTTCGGATACCGGTATGGAGTTATGATCACCGGTTTTGCTCCCTCTTTGAGCTCAATGATGTGTTATGATCCTCTATCAGGAGGTGGTCCGGGAGGTAAATCAGCGAACACTTTACTCTTCTTGGTGAGTAAAGATTGAATATCTGGAGGATGCTCTATTTTTGTTTCAACAGGACTAGTCGGAAGAACCATGAATTCTGCAGCCCAATCCACTTGATCATGTCGTATCAATCTTGCCATCCTTTTGAATGATACAATTCGAGGGCCACCATTTGACATCCCTCTCAACACCACTTTCTTTCCATCGGATTGAAACCTGAGTTCCATGGTTTGCAGATTTAAAGAGATGTCTCTAAGAGAACGCAGCCATTGAATGCCAAGGACAGCATCCGTATCTCCAATATTCACCACATAGAAGTCATCTTTGACTTCATAATTGCCCAATTGCATTGACAAGTTGGGAACCCTTTTGGTACAAGAAATGTGAAATCCATCTGCCACCATGACTTTGAACCCTTCAAAATCTTCTGTTTGCAACTCCTTTGCCACCACAGCTTCATCAATGAAGTTATGGGTTGCTCCAGTATCAATTAGAGCAACGATACGCTGCCCTTTGATCGTCCCACGTATTTTGAAAGACTCATTCTTTTGGAAGCTTGAAAGTTGAGCCAACGTACCACCACTTTCTTTTTCGCTTTCGGGCTCTTTAGGTACTCTTTCAACTTCACTATCTTCGGAATCAGATTGCTGGTCCGAAAAATCAGAATTACTCTCACCAGCGGAGTAATACTCAATCTGGTGGAATTTGACTCCTTTTGGGCAAACATGGTCTGGAGACCATTTATCTTTGCATCTGAAACAAAGCCCCTTTCTTCAGAGTTCATTGATAGTTTCCGGATCCAATCTTTTGCCAAGAGGTTTCTGCTGGTTAAACTCCTTTTGGAAAGGCTTTTGTTGAAACCTTCTCCCTCTATCCTTCTTGTGGAAGGATGGTTTAGGATGGAACTTAGTTTTGGGAGCAGCCCACTCCATGTTTCTAGCTTTCTTCATTGCTTCTTGCAAAGACGGTGGATCAAAAGCTTTGATCCATCCCTTGAGTGGCTCCATCAAACCTTCGCTGAATAAGATCACTAATCTTCTTTCTGTGATTCCAGTGACCATGACTGAAAGTCTTTGAAACTCAGCTATGTAGGCATCAACAGTGCCATACTGCTTCAACTGCGCCAACTCCCTAAAATGCACTTCTGGGTCCTTCTCGAACCTCTCAATGAGTCTAGTGGTGAATTGATCGTAGCTAGTGATTGATCCATGACCCAAAGTGACTAGGCCATGGTACCACCACTCATGCGCTACCCCATCTAGGTGTAGCGTGGCGAATTTAATCGCATCTTCTTCAGCCATTGGCCTAAGGGCCAAATAGTTGTCTAATTTTTGAATCCAGGCTCGAGCAGAACTATTGTCGCTTCCATCAAAGTGGGAAAGCATGAGCTTGTTGATAGCTTGATGCAAGTCTCCTTGTGCTAGAGTTCTTCTGTGATCATAATTTCTCCCTTGTCCCTTACTCTTTCTCTTATGATCAATAAATTCATTATAGGACATGTCCATTTTGATTTCTTCAGGGAGAGAGTCATACTCCGCATGACCACGTCTCAATTGTTCCACAAATGAAGAATTCTCTTCAGGATCAGGTTGGGTATTGACTGGTGCCAAAAAGGTGGGTTTGAAGGGCCTTGACGAAATGTAGGTGTTGTTTGAAGCAGGTTGAACAACACTTCCATCAAATTGATTCGAGGCACTAGGCTCTCCTCTATAGCCGGAATTGGTCTGGAGATTTGGGTTCTAACCCACTTTTCCCAACATGAGGGATACCATATCCATTAAGGCATCCATTTTCCTTGCAAATCTCTTTTCCGGACTTAGGGATCTTTCTCTACCCTTCCCACTATCATTTTTGGGATTGGTAAACCTCTCGTTACCCCCTACTGATCTCTCACCTTCTGCCATATTTGTTTCTTGAGAAGACTCCCAATGAGCCCTCAAGATCTCTGAAGCAGTCTGACCTTCGGGAACCTGATACCACTGGAACTGTTTTGCGATTTTCTTATCCTCTCTCGCAATATATCTCTTTTCGCGGTCACTCATAGATGGTTTGTCCACAGGATGGCAGGATACGTGGCTCTGATACCACTGAAATATTCCGGGCCAAATTTTTCAACTTTTTTTTTTTTTAGATTTTTGGATTACAACACAAGCAAGTTCCGTCAAGATTAAAGTTAATCTCAAATAAACTGAAATAACTTTGCCACTAGAATGCAAGAAATGGAACTCAACGTCCAGTATGTGCTACCCAGTCCAAGGTGGAGTAGGGGCGACTATAAGACAGAGTAATTACAAGAAATGGAACTCAACGTCCAGTATGTGCTACCTAGTCCAAGGCGGAGTAGGGGCGACCATAAGACGGAGTAATTACAAATAAAGAACTCTACGTCAAGTATGTGCTACCCATAAAGGGCTACCATATGACGGAGTGAACTTAATAACAATGCTTTAATGGAAATACTGAAAAGGAAACTACTCCACACCCAGCATGTGCTTGCTTATCCAGAAGGGAAAGTAGCTACCATAGGGCGGATGCTCTACACCTAGAATGTGCTTGCTAACCCAATAGGGCAAGTAGTTACCATAAGGCGGAGCTGTAAACTAATTAAAATATTTAAAAGAAAATTGAACAAATAGAGAAGGGCTGCCAGTACTACTGTCAGCTTACAAAATTAAGAGAAATTTGCCCTTAGAAAGAAGAAAAACCAGCCACTTATTAATTTCTTCAGATGTTCATAACTCATGCAAAACTTAATCAATCTTCCTGATTTTTGTTGCAAAGACTCTTCCTGGATGTGGCGCCCAAGTTAGCATCAATAAACTGGTGAAATCTGCATCCAAATGTGTTACACAAAAAATCAATGCAAACCCCAGAGGGGCGTCTAGCTGAAAAGGGGCGACTTGCTCTAGAAATTCAATGCTTTCTCCAAAAATTCTATAAATTTGAACAAAGGGGCGCCTAGGCCAAACAAAGACAATTAGATGATGCCCAGAACTATTTTTTTTGTATTTTTTTGATTTATGAAAGAAAACCTAGGTCTATCTTATACAGAAATACAATATCTGAAGCTCTAATAATACCCAAGGAACTGACAATGAAATAACTGAAAGCAATACGTAGGCAAATACAAATATCAATAACTAATTCACCCCTAGATGCTGTCTTGCAAGCATGAAGAGATGCCCTTGCTAGGAGGCCTTCATTCCCCGAAGTAGTTCCAGAGCCAAAGCTGCAGCATAACAATGCATTAAAACCAAGATGATCAAATGACAGCCCAATGCCTTCTTTTATAGGCTTCAATTGGCTTTTCCTTGAAGCTTATCCTCAAAAGTGGCGCCCCCTTTCCAAGCAATGTGGCGCCCCTTTAAGTCCCTCTTTTAAAATCACATTAAGTTATCTAGTCTAGGCCAAGGTCAACGTTAAAATATAACGTTATTATTATTTTTTAAGTGACATTCACTTATTCCGCCAAGACCGAATTCTGAAGCCCAAAACTGAATGAGACAACTAAAAAGAGAAAGTAAACTCCTTGCGACAAACCTGCTAGCTGCCAAAAATAGAATTTACTAAAAATAGTAAATTCCTGGAAATGCTCAGAAAACTAAAACGAACATACCTCCGCGAAGCTCTCGAAAAACACAGAAGGAATCTGTCGTCAAAACTTCGAACAAAGATATCCTAAAAAATAGGAAACCTTCAATTGCACCTTCCGAATAGCCTACGGATTTCCAGGAATAGGCCAACGGTCATTATGAGATTAGATTCGAGAAGGGGTCATTACAGTCATCAAAACCAAATTTTTCCACTGAAATTGTTTTGCGATTTTCTTATCCTCTCTCGCAATATATCTCTTTTCGCGGTCACTCATAGATGGTTTGTCCACAGGATGGCAGGATACGTGGCTCTGATACCACTGAAATATTCCGGGCCAAATTTTTCAACTTTTTTTTTAGATTTTTGGATTACAACACAAGCAAGTTCCGTCAAGATTAAAGTTAATCTCAAATAAACTTAAATAACTTTGCCACTAGAATGCAAGAAATGGAACTCAACGTCCAGTATGTGCTACCCAGTCCAAGGCGGAGTAGGGGCGACCATAAGACGGAGTAATTACAAGAAATGGGACTCAACGTCCAGTATGTGCTACCCAGTCCAAGGCGGAGTAGGGGCGACCATAAGACGGAGTAATTACAAATAAAGAACTCTACGTCAAGTATGTGCTACCCATAAGGGGCTACCATATGACGGAGTGAACTTAATAACAATGCTTTAATGGAAATACTGAAAAGGAAACTACTCCACACCCAGCATGTGCTTGCTTACCCAGAAGGGAAAGTAGCTACCATAGGGCAGATGCTCTACACCTAGAATGTGCTTGCTAACCCAATAGGGCAAGTAGCTACCATAAGGTGGAGCTGTAAACTAATCACAATATTTAAAGGAAAATTGAACAAATAGAGAAGGGCTGCCAGTACTACTGTCAGCTTACAAAATTAAGAGAAATTTGCCCTTAGAAAGAAGAAAAACCAGCCACTTATTAATTTCTTCAGATGTTCATAACTCATGCAAAACTTAATCAATCTTCCTGATTTTTGTTGCAAAGACTCTTCCTGGATGTGGCGCCCAAGTTAGCATCAATAAACTGGTGAAATCTGCATCCAAATGTGTTACACAAAAAACCAATGCAAACCCCAGAGGGGCGTCTAGCTGAAAAGGGGCGACTTTCTCTAGAAATTCAATGCTTTCTCCAAAAATTCTATAAATTTGAACAAAGGGGCGCCTAGGCCAAACAAAGACAATTAGATGATGCCCAGAACTATTTTTTTTGTATTTTTTTGATTTATGAAAGAAAACCTAGGTCTATTTTATACAGAAATACAATATCTGAAGCTCTAATAATACCCAAGGAACTGACAATGAAATAACTGAAAACAATACGTAAGCAAATACAAATATCAATAACTAATTCACCCCTAGATGCTGTCTTGCAAGCATGAAGAGATGCCCTTGCTAGGAGACCTTCATTCCCCGAAACAGTTCCAGAGCCAAAGCTGCAGCATAACAATGCATTAAAACCAAGATGATCAAATGATAGCCCAATGCCTTCTTTTATAGGCTTCAATTGGTTTTTCCTTGATGCTTATCCTCAAAAGTGGCGCCCCCTTTCCAAGCAATGTGGCGCCCCCCCTTTAAGTCCCTCTTTTAAAATCACATTAAGTTATCTAGTCTAGGCCAAGGTCAACGTTAAAATATAACGTTATTATTATTTTTAAGTGACATTCACTTATTCCGCCAAGACCGAATTTTGAAGCCCAAAACTGAATGAGACAACTAAAAAGAGAAAGTAAACTCCTTGCGACAAACCTGCTAGCTGCCAAAAATAGAATTTACTAAAAATAGTAAATTCCTGGAAATGCTCAGAAAACTGAAACGAACATACCTCCGCGAAGCTCTCGTAAAACCCAGAAGGAATCTGCCGTCAAAACTTCGAACAAAGATATCCTAAAAAATAGGAAACCTTCAATTGCACCTTCCGAATAGCCTACGGATTTCCAGGAATAGGCCAACGGTTATTATGAGATTAGATTCGAGAAGGGGTCATTACACAAAGATAGTAAAGACATATGAACATTGTCATTTGAAGCATGAATCGAGACACGAAGTCAAAGTCACATTGAATGCAGATCAGAAGCTTGAACCGGTTAAGAGTAATTGAAGTGTGAACACTTTACAGATAGAAAAACCTAAGATGCATTTGTCTATATGCTACAAACAAAACATTTGAAAGTGTCTTTTTGTTGCTACTACGATAATAATTAGTGTTCACTCAAAATTGTCGAGTAAGGACATATGCAAACAGCATAAAGAGGAAAAGTGAATAAGGTGTGTCAATATAGAAGATATCTAGACACAAAGAGATAGAGGCAGATAAGATGAAAAGGCACACAGCGTGAAGGTGAAATTACAAACAAGACTTGTAACAAAAAACTGAACAAGATTCATTTTGAATCTCTTTTGTATTCTGAAGTTGTAGCTTCATTTCTCTAATAGGTTGGTGCCATCAAAAAAACTGAGTTGGTGCTCAGTTAGGAAGTTGATGCTTCCCTAAAGTGGGTGCTCTTGAATGTAACTAGTGAGGCTTGTCTGTAAGACATCTTTTCTGTGGGGCTGGATTAAAACAGTAGCTTCTAGCAGCTTTTCTCACCGTGGTTTTTCTCTTTGAGTTTTCACGTAAAAATCTGGTGTTGAGCATTCTTATGTGTGTGTATGATCTATATTTTTGTTCTTTACTTTGCATATATATTATGTATCTTGTTTAAAAGTTTTAAGAACCAAGTTTTAGCTCATCTACTGATTCACCCCCCTCTTAGTAGATAGTGTGTTCAACAATTGGTATCAAAACACAGTTTCCTTAGGAGAAGCTTAATCGGCTCAGGTAGATCGTGGTTAGTGAACACAATGGCCTGCCAAGAAGAATCTTCATCAACCAAGGCTCCTCTGTTCGATGGGTCTAACTATGCTTTTTGGAGCATAAGAATGGAAGCATACTTGTTTTCCCTAGGGTTTGAGTATGGATGTCAATGGTAAATGGTTATATAGATCCTGTTGTAACTCCTATTGATCAAGCGACCAAAAAGGCTTATGAGAACAACGCCAAAGCAAATAATGCTATTCTTTGTGGGTTGTCAAACTCCGAGTTTGTTAAAGTTATGCACTGTTAGAGTGCAAAAGACATTTGGAATAAGTCAAAAAGTATCAATGAGGAGACGTCAAAGTGAAATAGGGCAAGCTACAAACGCACAAAAGGACAGTTTGAAAGCTTTAAAATGAATAAAGAAGAGAAGATAGCTGACTACCTCCTCAGGGTAGATGAAATAGTCAATGCCATAAGAGGACTTGGAGAAACAATAGAAGAATCGACTATTGTCAAGAAGGTTTTGAGATTCCTTTCATCAAGATACAATTCCAAAATTTCGGCTATTGAAGCAGCGAGATATTTGGACAAGCTTATCGTGGATGAACTACATGGAATGTTTACAGCTTTCAAAATGAGGATGGGAGAGACAGACACGGTCAAGAGAGAAGCAACCTTCAAAGTAGTAAAGTCTGCAAAAGAAGAAACCTTTGTGCTCGATTCTAAGGACACTGATGGTGCAGAAGCAAATTTTGTTAGAAAACTGAAAAGAGGATCAGGGAAGTATAAAGAAATTTTTTTGTTCAAGTGTTTTAACTGCAACAAGGTAGGACACTTTGATGCAAAATGTCCATACAATAAGGACAACGCCGAGCAAGTAGAAATATCAAAAAGGTGAAACCGCATTATGCTAAGAGGAAAAACTTCTTCAAGAACAGAAAGGGGTTATATATAAAAGAAGATAGTGACTCGGTGGGAGAGAGTAACAATGACAGCTCTGATGATGAGCATGACTGTGCCTTTCTAGCTGAGGGAGATAAGTTCCTATTTATGGCAGAAGAATTCACCTCGAATCAAGAAAAAAATGAAGATGAAGATTGGGATGAAGGAGAAGAAGGTGAGATTGATCTTGAAAGTGAACTTGTGTGTGCTCTTGAAGAAAGTGAAAATCTGGAAAAAAATAACTCAACGCAGAGGAAGCATGAGAAGGAGCTTGAAAAGGCTTATCAAATGATTGTGATGCTAAAAACTCAAGTTGAGAAAGCCAACAAAATAGTAGAAGTCGTCAAGATGGATCTCCAATTAAAATCCAACAAATACATGAGACTTGAAGCAGAAGTAGTATCCTTGAGGAAAGAACTTGAAAAGGCAAGAGACCAACTAAACAAAAGCTTAAAGCTAACAAAAGAATTAGAAGTTCTTAGTGAACTGATTAGTGTGCAAAAGCCTTCAAATGAAAAGTCAAGTCTTAGTTACAATAAAGAAAAGCATCCCCAGCTTGTACATCAATGAACTTGTATGATAACTTCAAGAAAGGAGGAGAAGCAAAAGCTATGAATGAGAAGATCAGCAAAGAAGCAACGAAGGCAAAGATCAGAAAGGACATAAAGACTAATCCAAGGAAAGATGCAGAAAGATACATCAAAGTGGCAGACCTGAAAAAGTAGAAAGGTAAAAGTTTTTGGTATACTGCACCAAAGAACGTTATGACCAGGTACTTTCCTTTTATGGTTATTTTTTTAGCTGTAATCAGTTCGGTCATAGGGCTATTGATTGTAGAGTTTTTCTTACTAAAAGATTTAATTTTGCTAGTATAAATTCATTTGCTCCTTTGATAGATTCAAATTCAATATGTTACAATTGCAATAATTCTGGACATATAGCTAAGTATTGTAAAGCTAACATTGCACTGACAAAAAACTACAGTTTAGGCAAAGGCGGGTCTTTAAATGAGAATAGAGTTTTAAAAGCCACTCTTAAAAAAAGGAAAAAGGTAGATGAGAGACCCAAAAAGATGGGAAAAGTGAAAGATCAATCCCTGATTGCTCAAACAACACTCCATGCCAAAGAACAAAACATGTGGGTCATAGACAGTGGTTGCTCAAAGCATGATTGGGGACGAACAAATTCATAAATTTACACAGATGCAAGGAAGGGACTGTCAGTTTGGGAGATAACACTACGGTCAGAATCAGAGGTAAAAGAACCTTGCACATAGATGGCAAGCTCCCTACACATGACGTCCTGTATGTTAAAGGACTTAAACATAATCTCTAAGTGTAAGTCAGATGTGTGATAATGGTTATGAAGTCATATTTATGTTGAAGGTTGTAAACTGAAAAGAGTTGGAAAAACCGTTGCACAAGGAAGAAGAATTGAAAGCAACATATACAACTTGATTGAAGAAAATGATGCAAGTTGCCTCATGAAGTCGATGAGAGCTGGTTATGGCATAAAAAAATGGGTCATATCAACTGACAATCTAGTCAAAGTAAGCTCTAACAAGTGTGTTAGACATATGCCCAAAATAATCAAACCTGCAGACGTCACATGCAGAGCGTGCCAACTAGGAAAGCAGATAAAGATCATATTTGAAACGAAAGAATATGCGACCTCAAAACCCCTACAAGTAGTTCATATAGATTTATGTGATCCTACTAGGACAAAAGGATCCAAAGGTGTATACTACTTTATGCTATTTGTAGATGACTTCTCAGGGATGACATGGGTAACTTTTTTGAAAGATAAATCACAAGCCTTTGAGAGATTTAAGATCTTCAGGGCTAGGGTTGAGAATGAAATGGAAAGAAAAATCAAATGTTTAAGATCAGACAAAGGTAGAGAATTCACCTCCAACAAGTTTATAGAATATTGTGAGAAGCATGGGATTAAGAGACAGTGCTCTGCTACATGAACTCCATAGCAAAATGGGGTTGTAAAAAGAAAAAATAGAACTGTGAAGATGGCCAGAACAACGCTGAAAGAGGCAGAACTCCCTGATGGATATTGGAAAGAGGCAGTTCAACCAGTAGTATATATCCTAAACAGAGTTCAATTTAGGGTAAAGAGTGATAAACCCCCATATGAACTGTGGTTTGGAAAACCTGCATCTGTAAATCATTTCAGAGTGTTTGGAAGCAAGTGCTACATCAGAAGAAAAGAGGCCAAACTTGGAAGTTTCGAGTCAAAATGTGATGAAGGAATTTTTCTTGGATACTCCACTCACAGCAAAGCCTATGTGTGTTACAACAGACGGTTGTATAAAATAGTTGAAAGCATCAACGTCAAGGTAGAAGGATTCAAACAAGTTGAGCCGAACGAGGAGATCAGAATTGAAGAATCAGGAGCAGAAAATGAAGTAGAAGATAGTGAAGAGGAGGAAGAAAAGAGTAAAAGGGCACCTGCAAGGTTTGTTCAAAAAGAACATCCCAAGGAGCAAATAATTGGCAACAAAGATGAGGGTGTTCAGACTAGGAGAAAATCTGTAATAAACAAGGAGCAAGTAAACTTTGCTCTACTTTCAGAAATTGAGCCTAAGACCTTCAATGAAGCCAGCAAAGATGAAAACTAGCTAACAACCATGGAAGAACTCAGCCAAATTGAAAAGAATAAAACTGTGGAATTAGTTCCTAAACCCTCGAACAAGAATGTAATAGGAACTAAGTGGGTTTATAAAAACAAACTCAATGAAGATGGAGCAGTCATAAGAAACAAAGCTAGATTGGTGTGCAAAAGATATGCACAAGTAGAAGGCATAGATTTCGAAGAGACATTTGCCCCTGTGGCAAGATTGGAAGCTATAAGAATGTTCTTGGCATTCTCTGTTCACAAGAAATTCAAGGTATATCAAATGGATGTGAAGTCAACATTCTTGAATGAAAACTTAGAAGAGGAAGTGTACATTGAACAACCATAAAGATTTTAGTTAGCAGAGAAAGAAAATTATGTGTGCAAATTAAAGAAAGCTTTGTATGGTATGAAATAGGCACCTAGAGCATGGTATTCATGATTGGATCAATACCTACAATGACAAGGTTTCAGAAAAGAGTGCGCAGACAACAATCTGTATTTTAAATCAGAAGGTGAGCATATGCTGATTGTTGTTGTCTATGTGGATGATATTATCTTTGGAGGTGGTGATAGTAACATGTGCAAAGAATTTGCCTCACAAATGCAAAATGAATTTGAAATGTCAATGTTGGGAGAACTCTCATTTTTCCTTGGTTTGCAAATTACACAAACTAATGAAGGGATATTCATATCTCAAGCTAAGTACGCGAAGGAGAGGCTCAAAAAATTTGGAATGGAGGACAGCAAACCAGTTGGTACTCCCATGATGACTGGTTGCAATCTAAGCAATGAAGATGAGTCTCTTGATGTAAATAATACGTTGTATATATCAATGATAGGCAGCATGTTATATCTAATAGCATCAAGACCAGACATCATGAAGTAGTGTGCATGGTTGCACGGTTTCAAGCAGCCCCCAAAGAATCACATGTTAATGTTGTAAAAAGAATTTTCAGGTACATCAAGAGCACAATTGACTATGGGTTGTGGTACCCAACTAGCGAAGATCTTGCTTTGGTTGTATATACTGATGTTGATTGGGCTGGAAGTGTGGATGACAGAAAAATCACAAGTGGTGGTGCATTCTTTCTGGGTAATAGACTTGTGTCTTGGGTGAGAAAGAAGCAAAAATTGATTACACTCTCTGTAGCTGAAGCAGAGTATGTCACAGCAGCTGCTTGTTGCACTCAAGTCTTGTGGATGAAGCAAACTCTAAGAACATAAAGGTAGAATATCAAGCACCTATCTCTATTTTCTGTAATAGTTCAAGTGCCATAAATCTATCCAAGAATCCAGTGATGCATTCCAGAACCAAGCATATCTCCATAAAATATCATTTTTTTAGAGAAAAGGTAGCAAGTCAGGAGGTCACAATGGAATATGTGCCAACCAAAGATCAGATTGCAGATATCTTTACCAAGCCTCTTCCCAAGGAGCAATTTGAGTATCTAAGAGAGAATTTGGGAGTTGTAGCTCCCACCCCATATCACTAGACTCTTGTGATAGGTTATAAGTCCAGGGGGAGCATTGCAAGCATATTATTAACTCTTGGATTAAGAGTGAAGGCAATCTGCTTTGTACTTTACACATCATTTGCCATTTGATGTTATAGAGTAGACTAAGGTATGTTGGATCTAGATTTCTATGCTCATCTATGTAAGAGATATATCTATTGTTGATTGGTATTTCAGACCAATGTTAATCCAAGATCGGTTGAAACATATGAAAGCCAGGAGAGTCATAGGAACAGCTCAGGTCAGTGTGCATTATCCAAGGGGGAGTCTTTCTTCATTATGCTCTATCCAGATAGGTCCAAGGATCAGAACAACTCAGAAGCTAATAAAGCAACAGTTTGTCTTATTGGTTTAGCAAACACTCTTTGTCATTAATGTCAAAGGGGGAGAAATCGGAATAAGAGCAAGCAAGCAGAATGAGAAGGGAATTTTGAGGATGTTTTTGCTTTTGAGGGTGTTTTGCCATCAATGACAAAGGGGGCGATTGTTGGCAATTTGAGCAAGGAGACAGTTGACAATTTTGATATCATGATCCAGAAAGCAATCTGAGGACTGAAGAATTGTCATTCCCATCTAAGGCAACATGGAATTGTCATTGATGTCAAAGGTTGATGTCATTGATTTCATTGAGATTGAATCTGATCATGCATTAATGCCAAAGGTTGAGTTGAGTAGACTTGTGGAGTAAATTGGGTTTGTGAAGTGCTCTTAGTTATAAAATAAGTAAAGTAGTCTCAAAACTCTGAAAGGTAAAAACCTGAAAGGGTCTAGAAGAGGCAATCAGGGTAAGTCAAGAAGGATGGAAAACCTGAAATAGTCTTGAAGAATTCCTTCGGAGAACTTCTTTTGGAAAAAATGGCGAGGACAATTCTTTC
Organism: Torreya grandis; assembly: GCA_037957365.1. NCBI lineage: Eukaryota > Viridiplantae > Streptophyta > Pinopsida > Cupressales > Taxaceae > Torreya > Torreya grandis. Next base: position 7,370,664 of record JARHVA010000009.1, on the reverse strand, counting down.
AGAAAATTTGTCAAGTCCTTTTTAAAAAATTCTCTTAACAAAAGTCCGAAGGGTATCTTTTGAACGTTTTGAAGGGCAAGTGGACCTTTTCAAAAAGTCCGAAAGGTGTCTTTTGAACGTTCTGAAGGGTGAGTGGACCTTTTCAAAAAGTTCGAAGGGTATCTTTTGAACGTTTAGAAGAGCAAGTAGACCTCTTCAAAAAGTCCGAAGGGTATCTTTTGAACGTTCCAAAGGGCAAGTGGACCTTTTCAAAAAGTCCGAAGAAATGTCATGGACAAAAAGTCCAAAGAAATGACGCAGACAAAAAGTCTGAAGAAATGTCTCGTGGACAAAATGTCCGAAGAAAAGAAAGTTCGAAGGAGAGAGATAAGTCGGGAAGAAAGTCCGAAAAAGAAGAGCCCGGCAAAAAGAGCCCGAAGAATTACGTCGAGGAAATAGACCAAAACAAAAGTCCCAAACAAAGTTCCTGAAAGACACCCTTTGGATGAAATGGACCATTACAAAGCTTCCGAAATAGATCATTTGCAATAGTTTCAAAGGACATATAGACAAAGGGTAAAGATTGAGCATATTGAGGACAATCGAAAGGAGCGGAAGCGAACCCATCATATAGAAAGCAACGAGATGCGAAAAAGAAAGAAAAGAAGCTCGAAGGTTAATGACAAAGCAAGAATTAAAATACATGCTGCTTTAAAAAATCAACGACTCATGCTTGATCGGTGCATTAGATCCAATGGTGCGAAGCAAAGCTAGATTACCCTCCAAGTGCACGCACATTTGACAAGTGTCAATAGGTCATAAGGAAAGATCCAACAAAGAAAAGAACATGAACTTGGCACGACGAAAGAAATAAAAATCCCACATTTTATGTGTTCTAACTATCTGTAAAGGAACAACTGGAACTAGTGAAGAACTCGATATATCTTCACGAAACTCAAGATTAATCAATCTAATTGATCGAGGAAGCAGCGCAGTTAAGAACAGCAAAAGTGCAGATGCCAAAGATAGTAAAGACATTTGAACCTTGCCATTTGAAGCATGAATCGAGACATGAAGTCAAAGTCACATTGAATGCAAATCAGAAGCTTGAACCGGTTAAGAGCAATTGAAATGTGAACACTTTATAGATAGAAAACCCTAAGATGCATTTGTCTATATATGCTATGAACAAAACATTTGAAAGTGTCTCTTTGCTGTTGTTGCGATAATAATTACAGTGTTCACTCAAAATTGTTGAGTAAGGACATGCAAACAGCGTAAAGAGGAAAAGTGAATAAGGTGTGTCAATATAGAAGATATCTAGACACAGAGATAGAGGCAGATAAGACAAGAAGGCACCCAGCGTGAAGGTGCAGTTACAGACAAGACTTGTAATAGAAAATTGAACAAGATTCATTCTGAATCTCTTTTGTATTCGGAAGTTGTAGCTTCATTTTTTTGATAGGTTGGTGCCATCAGAGAAACTGAGTTGGTGCTCAGTTAGGAAGTTCATGCTTCCTTAGAGTGGGTGCTCTTGAATGTAACCAGTGAGGTTTGTCTGTGAGACATCTTTTTTGTGAGACTGGATTAGAACAGTAGCTTATATCAGCTTTTCTTATCGTGGTTTTTCCCTTTGGGTTTCCACGTAAAAATCTGGTGTTGAGCATTCTTGTGTGTGTATGATCTTTGTTTTTGTTCTTTACTTTGCATATACATTATGTATCTTGTTTAAAAGTTTTAAGAACCAGGTTTTAACTCATCTACTGATTCACCCCCCCTCTCAGTAGATAGTGTGTTCAACAGAATTTGTCTCTGATGACCCCTCCCCCTTGGTGGCTAAGTAGTAGAAAAAGGTGCATCTTCTTCATTGGCACCCCATTATTTACATATTTCCGCCCTCAATTTCATATTCTTTTCCACCTTTTCACATGCATCTATGCCTTTGCCTTGAATAAGGAGGTGAGCATTTGTTCTAGTCATGCTACCAAACCACTCAATGTCACATAGGTTGCACTTCTATTTCCTAGTGCCCCCAGATGTTCCAGGCTTTGAAGGTACCTTGCTTGCAAATTGTTGTAAAGGTTTCTTTGGATTAAAGGGACCCTTAGCATATTGTTGAAGGGCTTGTGAAGGGCAACTATAATTGGGACTCCCAACAGAACTAGTTTGCTTTTCACGGTCACTCCTCCCTCCTTCTAAACTAGGATCATCATGAGCATAATTTGAATCTTTGTCACTTTCAACTTCAACCCCAACCTCTTGAGGTTGAACCTCATCCTCACTCATACTATGAGATCTCATAATGACACTGCAAGAAATGATAGGTTTTTTTCATTTTGTAAGTTTATAAATTATAATCTAAAAAATTAAAATTCAAACCATGCATAATATAAAGGATTAAAATTTAAAATTTAAAATTAAGACACAAGGATTTTCTTTTTGTTTTTTTTACTTCAGTTCACTCGAAGTGTGGAAGCAGAGGATACACAAATAGGAATCCTTGTTCTTAAAATTTAAAAATTAAAATTTAAGCATTTGATTTGAATGGAGATTTAAAAAAAATTAAAATTAAAATTAAAATTTAAGACAAGGATTTTATTTTTGTTTTTTTTACTTCGGTTCGCTCGAAGGCGGAAGCAAAGGATACATAAATAGAAATCTTTGTTCTTAAGATTTTATTTTAACCATTAAAAATTAAGCATTTGATTTATCATTTGAACATTGACAATTTAAAAATAAAAATAAATTTTTAAGCATTTGAATGAATGAAAATCACAAATAAATATTTTAATATAATAATTTTTCATTTAGAAATTCAAATGATTCAATGACATGAATTTAAGAAGTAGAACAAAACAATTTACAAATGAATAATGATTCAATGAAACAAAAATTTAACAATTGAAAATCAGAAATTAAAAGAATTGTTGACCATTTTTTGCCCAACAGGCTAAAAATCGGTCCCCTTCTGTCCCTGCTGTTCTGGGCCATTTCATTTTTTGATTTTGCATGAACCTGGCGATTTCTATGGACTCTGCAGAATTTCTACGGACTCTGCTGGTGTAGTCTTTCGGCAGTTAAAGAATCAGTTCAGAGAGTGCAAGGTTTTACAAAGCTTCTTTGGACTCTTATCTAAATAAATTCATAAGGAAAGAGAGCTAAAATGGTTCAAAGACACTTTTTCTTAAGGTTGGAAGAGTGGTTCAACGACATGATCTTTCCAAGAGTTAGCATCTTTGAACCGTTGAACCATTGAACCGGTTCAACGCTTCGGTTCAATGATTTGGTTCAAATCAGATGGTTCAATCACTCGGTTCACTCAGACGGTTCAACGGCTTGGTTCAACTGCAAAGTTCAATCGGCAAAGTTCAATCAGCGAAGTTCATCACTTTGTTTCAATCAAATGGTTCGTCGCTTGGCTCAAAGTTTGGTTCATCGCATTGGTTCAATCAAATGGTTCGTCGGCTTGGTTCAATTCACTTGGTTCAATGCTCAGTCGGTTCAACGAGCTTGGTTCAATGCTCGGTTCAAAGCCTTGGTTCAACAATCGTTTGAAACATTGAACCGGTTCAATGGATTGGTTCAAAGGAGCAGTTCAAACGAAAGTTCAAGCCTCTCAAAGGACAAGTGCCCTTGCGGAGGGCAGTTCTGGGTTCAAGAGCCCTTGCAGAGGGCAGAGAGCACTTCAAAGAGACCACAACGAAAGAAAGCCGCAAAGGTAAGATCTTTTCGGAATTTTGTTAAGGCAAAGAAACGAATTCTTTTGGACTTTTTGTCTGAAGGAATTCCTTCGGACAAAAAGTCTGAAGGAATTCCTTCGGACAAAAAGTCCGAAGGAATTCGGGGAAACCGCAGGCCAAAAGCCCGAAAGGAAATTTCCGAAGGCAAAGTGACAGGGCAATTCTTGCGGACTTTTGTCCGCAGGAAAAACCTGTGGGAAAAAAGTCCGCGCAATAAGCCCGCAGAAAGGTCCACGGGGAAAAAGGCCGAAGCAGAAAGCCGACGGAAGGTCCAAGGGTGACGGGCCAGAGGACGTCAAAGTTAAACACGACGAACTAGCCGTTGGAAATTCAAACACAGTGACGGGCCCGCGAACGTCAATTTTACACCAGAAAAAGCAAGGGCGCAAAAGGCGCCAAGTGGCAAACGCGAAAGGATTTGACATGCTTTTCTAGGAGCAGCGGAACATGCCACATGTCCCCTGCAAAGTTTGGCGGAAGCCGACAGGTGTCAACATCCGCGGTCTCTCCCTTTTGTCCCGCGAGAATTGTGGTGGGCCCTGGACGAATTGCTAAAGGGAGCGGAAGCCACCACGTGTTCTCTTTCGCAGGACCTTCAAAGGGTGCCTAAAACTTTTGAGTCAAGCGGATGCTGCCACATGTCCTGCCCATTTCACAGCAGAACGCGCCACATGTCACTTATTTGAAATCGGCAAAAAGTGGCCAAGGCAAGCAGGAAGAGCCCAAGGAATGCAGTGACCCGTCGGAAGATAGCCCCCGAGGGCTGAAGGAGCAGAAGGAGACAAGGCAAGGAAGAAGAAGTGCAGGAAAAGACAAAGCAGTCCAAGTGGCAAGGAGAGGTGAGTTATTGCTAGATGGTCATCAATCGGCGCAAACAGTGAACGGTGCGACCTGATTTCTTCATTTTGACATTTATGAGAGAACAAAACACAGTCTGTTTGCAGGAAAAGAGCAGTTTGTTTGCAGAAAAGAGGCGCGGCCATGTTTTCACATTAATGTTGGGGTGCCAAAGTCAAAGCAGGAACCGACAATCAAACAACTCCCTCTTCTCAAGGCTCAGAGCGCACATGGGCCAGCTTGCAAAAAGAGCGCCAATTTTTTTTCCAGAAAGTGCCAAGTTCTCTTCCTCTTTCTATATATTGTAAATTTCTCATTTGAGAAGGATCCATTCTCTTAGCCTTAAGGCAAAGCTCTGCCCAAAAATCTCTCGGGCTTGTAAGGCAGAGCTGCCAGATTTTGCCTTGAATCAGGACTTAGCATTTTTACCTCTATCTGGACTTGCACTTTAAAGTATGTCTTTGTTCTTCTTTTGTGTTAAGTCATTGTCTTTCATGCTTTTCACAGATTGATTACAGCATGTCTAGTGCATTGTGAAGTCTCTTTTCTGCAGGTCTGCCAGAAGTGTCTACAGCAGGAATATAGGCACATGTGAATAGGTTGCCTAAGTGTGTCGCAGAGCACCTTTGGTAGTTCCTCCCAGTATCTCTACGGACCCCTGACTCACTGAAATAGAAGAGTTTCCCACGTCAGATGAAGTTTATGGGTGTTTCCTCTTGGTGAAAAGTGTATGTTCGGGCCTGAGTGGATCAAACTTTTCTGGTGTATCACCTTTTCGTTTTTAGGCTTAGGTTCTGTTTTCAGCATCTCTCTCCCTTTTCATCCCCGCCCCTTTTTTCCATTTATTTGTTAGCAGTAGGAGAAACCAAGGCCTAAAAGATACATCAGAGGGAGCTAGCCCCTATCTAGAGACTTTCCCCTCCAGCTTCGCCGGTCCCACAGGTGAGGGGAGTTTCCATTGTTGCGTGTTAAAGGGCGGGAGCTAGGCGTCCTGCCCCTGGGTGCAATCCACTGCATCAACAGTTTTTGGCACCCCCGGTGGGACCAATTAGGACAAGTTATGTCCAAAGAGTTGAAGAATTTTTGGTGTGTTCTTCAACCAACCAGCCTTTGGAGGCTTTTGCATCAACACCAATGGCGACTCCGAGTTGAATCAGCTGGTTGTCACCTTGATTGGCCTGCATTCGAGTGGATTAGAATCGAACATGCTTCCAACATACATGCATTCTTCTTGTTCCTGGAAGCTTGTTGAATGCTGGTCCTTCATGCTGGTGCAATTCACCAAGAAATCTGTGGCTATTGGCTCATCACCATAAGCCCTTTGTTGTGCACAGTCCCTCTGCAATGCATCATGGTTTGGCTCGTCTCCCTCTGCTTCACTGAAGACCGTGTCAAACTCATCTTCTGCTTCCTCTTGGCTTTATTGAAGAGGGGTAACTGTGGTGATGTCTGAAATAGAATCACAAATTGACTACTCATCCCACAGAACATCGCCTCTCTGTTTAAAACTTTTTTCTTCAAAGTTTTTCTCAAGGAAGACAGACCTCTCCTTTTCCTCCTCAAAGATTAGGATCTCTAAATGTTCAAAGATATTCTCCTGATCCTCCTCCAACTTAGGCTCCTCGGCGTATTCGTTCTCCTCATCGAAACAAGGAAGTTCATCAAACAAAGGAGGAGAGAGCTCACCATGCTTAAGTTCCTCCTCGTATTGCTAGAACATCCGCATGTATGCGTGACCTGCGTTTTCTCCATTGCTGATGAGGTCTTCACAAGGAGAATCGATGATGATTTCTTTTTCGTTGTCGCTCATGATAGCCTCTTGGAAAAATGCAGATTGGATCTTCTGCTCCTCACTCACCTCCTGCAGAACAGGGTCCTCCTTGAGAAGGGATGAAGTGAAAAAAACATGTGGAAGAGGAGGCAGTCTTTGAGCTAGAATTGAATGATTCTCCTCCTTCCATCTGGCTAGCACTTCATTAATATCAGGTGTGGCCTGATAGCTCTCTTGGGGATGTGTAAATGGGGTGTGTTCAGACATGGAATGTGCCGTTGGGTCTGAACCGTCCATCACACCTTGGCTGAGGAATCTCTCTGGATTCCAACTCTGCAATTCTTTTGGCCATATCCTCTTGGAAGAGTCTTTCTTGGAGGTCACCAGTATCATCATGAGCAGGAGCAGCCTCATCTTCTTCATGGTTTTGAGCAAAACCTTTCTTCTCCTCCTTCCTGCCCCATGATTCTACTGTTTTCTTCCAGTTCAGGATCTCGGAGTTGGAAGTTTGCTCTTGTGAACAGGGAGAAACTTTGTTTTTTCCAAGGTCCTGGGGCTCCTCCATAAGGTATGAAAGTTCTATCTCTCTTTCACGAAGCAGTCTCATCTTAGCCTCTAAATCTTCAATTTGCTTGGCTAGATTATCCTGAAAGAGTCTTTCTTGGAGGTCACCAACATCATCATGTTGAGTAGGAGCAGTTTCGAGAGAGATGTGCTGGTTTGTAATGTTCCCCCCAAAGGAAGATTCACGATCTAAGGAATTTAGAAGGTTCATCTCCATGGGAGGTTGTTCTAGTTCCCTTTGATGCTTGAAGGCTAGGCGCACGGGGTCAAGAGCAGGGTTGATTGATGCATCAGATGAGCTGGAGTGAGCAAGTGCTATCTGATAGAAAGGATTCGGTGCACAAGAGGGGGCTTTCTTTAGGATAGGAGGGGGCGCGAAACGCTGACTGCCTTGCATGAATGGATTCCTCCATTTTGCTACCTCCTCCATGGATTGCAAGCCCTGAGCTTGCTTGAACAAACACGCCTCTTTGTACATCAGCTCCTGCTGATAACCATACTGCTCATCCAGTCTGTCTATTTCCATTACCTGCTTCTCAAACTCCAGCGCCACCTCCCTTATCGTTGAAGGGAAACTAGGAGAGATGCTTGAGGGGATTCCCTGAATATCTGGAGCTTGATCATAGTCATATGAAGGAATACAAGGTCCATGATTTTGTGCAAAGGAATTATACATACAAAAAATAAGATTTCTTGATAGCACCTGGACTGGCAAGAGGAGCAAGTCACCAAATCTTCTTTTCATTCAGCCACTTGTCTGGCACCATAAGTTTTCTTGCCAGGAAGGGGACTTAAGAAGTTTTCCCTTTGATCCAAGAGGGAGGCAAATATTCCTAATTAGCTGTATATAGTAGTTTGCTTTCAGTTTCTTTTTCTGCTTTTCCTAAGTGCAGTTTGCACAAGTAGTGTTTTTAGCCTTGTGTGTGTTTTCCTTTGTGTGTGGGGTAAAAGGCTTCATGTTTGATTCTGAGATCCCTCAAGGCAATGGCTAACTCTTTTAGAGTTGCATCTGACTCCGTGCCCAATGGACTAAAAGGCAACTGGTCTCTAAGCATAGCAGGCATGCTTCCCCTGGGAGTCGCCAATTTGTTGACCATTTTTTGCCCAACAGGCCAAAAATCGGTCCCCTTCTGTCCCTGCTGTTTTGGGCCATTTCATTTTTTGATTTTGCATGAACCTGGCGATTTCTATGGACTGCAGAATTTCTACAGACTGCAAGTCCATTTCTACGGACTCTGCTGGTGTAGTCTTTCGGCAGTTAAAGAATCAGTTCAGAGAGTGCAAGGTTTTACAAAGCTTCTTCGGACTCTTATTTGAAGAAATTCATAAGGAAAGAGAGCTAAAATGGTTCAAAGACACTTTTCCTTAAGGTTGGAAGAGTGGTTCAACGACATGATCTTTCCAAGAGTTAGCATCTTTGAACCGTTGAACCATTGAATTGGTTCAATGCTTCGGTTCAAATCAGATGGTTCAATCACTCGGTTCACTCGATTCAACGGCTTGGTTTAACTGCAAAGTTCAACCGACAAAGTTCATCGCTTTGGTTCAATCAAATGGTTCGTCGCTTGGTTCAAAGTTGGGTTCATCGCGTTGGTTCAATCAAATGGTTCGTTGGCGTGGTTCAAAGGGCTTGGTTCAATTCACTCGGTTCAACGCTTAGTCCGTTCAACGAGCTTGGTTCAACGCTCGGTTCAAAGCCTTGGTCCAACAATCGTTTGAACCGTTGAACCAGTTCAATGGATTGGTTCAAAGGTTGGTTCAAAGGAGCGGTTCAAATGAAAGTTCAAGCCTCACGAAGGACAAGTGCCCTTGCGGAGGGCAGTTCTGGGTTCAAGAGCCCTTGTGGAGGGCAGAGAGCACTTCAAAGAGGCCACAAGGAAAGAAAGCCGCAAAGGTAAGATCTTTTCGGAATTTTGTTAAGGCAAATAAACAAATTCTTTCGGACTTTTTGTCCAAAGGAATTCCTTCGGACAAAAAGTCCGAAGGAATTCGGGGAAACCGCAGGCCAAAAGCCCGAAAGGAAATTTTCGAAGGCAAAGTGACAAGGCAATTCTTGCGGACTTTTGTCCGCGGGAAAAAAGTCCGCACAATAAGCCCGCAAAAAAGGCCCACGGGAAAAAAGGCTGAAGCAAGAAGCCGACGGAAGGTCCAAGGGTGACGGGCGCAAGAAAGTCAAAGTTAAACACGGTGAACTAGTCGTTGGAAATTCAAACACAGTGACGGGCCCGCGAACTTCAATTTTACACTAGGAAAAGCAAGGGCGCAAAAGGCGCCAAGTGGCAAACGCGGAAGGATTTGACATGCTTTTCTAGGAGTAGCAGAATGTGCCACGTGTCCCCTGCAAAGTTCGGCGGAAGTCGACAGGTGTCAACATCCGCGGTCTCTCCCTTTTGTCTCGCGAGAACTGTGGTGGGCCTCGGACGAATTGCTAAAGGGAGTGGAAGCCACCACGTGTCCGCTTCCGTAGGACCTTCAAAGGGTGCCTATAGCTTCTATGAGTCAAGTGCATGCTGCCACATGTCCTGCCCGTTTCACAACAGAACACGCCACGCGTCACTTATTTGAAATCGACAGAAAGTGGCCAAGGCAAGCAGGAAGAGCCCAAGGAATGCAGCAACCCGCCAGAAGATAGCCCCTGAGGGCTGAAGGAGCAGAAGGAGACAAGGCAAGGAAGAAGACGAAGTGCAGGAAAAGACAAAGTAGTCCAAGTGGCGAGGAGAGGCGAGTTATTGCTAGATGGTCATCAATCGGCGCAAACAGACCCGATTTCTTCATTTTGACATTTATGAGGGAACAAACCGCAGTCTGTTTGCAGGAAAAAAATAGTGTGTTTGCAAAAAAGAGACGCAGCCATGTTTTCACATTAATGTTGGGACGCCAAATTCAAAGCAGGAACCGACAATCAAACAGCTCCCTCTTCCCAAGGCTCAGAGCGCACATGGGCCAACTTGCAAAAAGAGCGCCAAAGTTTTTCCCAAAAAGCACCAAGTTCTCTTCCTCTTTCTATATATTGTAAATTTCTCATTTGAGAAGGATCCATTCTCTTAGCCTTAAGGCAAAACTCTGCCCAAAAATCTCTCAGGCTTGTAAGGCAGAGCTACCAGATTTTACCTTGAATCAGGACTTAGCATTTTTACCTCTATCTGGACTTGCACTTTAAAGTATGTCTGTGTTCTTCTTTTGTGTTAAGTCATTGTCTTTCATGCTTTTCACAGATCGATTACAGCATGTCTTGTGCATTGTGAAGTCTCTTTTCTGCAGGTCTGCCAGAAGTGTCTACAGCAGGAATATAGGCGCATGTGAATAGGTTGTCTAAGTGTGTCGCAGAGCACCTTTGGTAGTTCCTTCCTCCCTGTATCTCTACGGACCCCTGACTCACTGAAACAGAAGAGTTTCCCACGTCAGATGAAGTGTATGGGCACTTCCTCTTGGTGAAAAGTGTATGTTCGGGCCTGAGTGGATCAAACTTTTCTGGTGTATCACATTTTCGTTTTTAGGCTTAGGTTCTGTTTTCAGCATCTCTCTATCCCTTTTCATCCCCCCCTTTTTTTCATTTATTTGTTAGCAGTAGGAGAAACCAGGGCCTAAAAGATACATTAGAGGGAGCTAGCCCTTATCTAGAGACTCTCCCCTCCAGCTTCGCCGGTCCCACAGGCGAGAGGGGAGTTTCCATTGTTGCGTGTGGAAGGGCAGGAGCTAGGCATCCTGCCCCCGAGTGCAATCCACTACGTCAACAAGAATCATAGGGCCTACTTTGTGGGTGAAATGATGAAATTGAAGAGGCTTGAGTCTTCTTGGCAATGGCTTCTCTATTCTCTTCTGTTAGGATCCTCCTTGGAGTACAATTGATTACGTTTGTATAAGCAACTAAACACGAAATTAAATCAAAAGTAATAAGTAACTAAAAATCAGAAACAACAAAGAATAGGAGATACAAAAAACAATACAATCTGTATTAACACTCTTCCAGAAAGAAATACAATGAAGAAATCTCACTCTTCCCACACCTCTTGGGTGTACAGTAATTCTCTCTCAAGAGTTCTCTCTCTCAATTACAATCACAATCAACTCAATACCGAGTTGTTCCCTCCAGTGACAATCAACCCAATGGTTGTTGCTGCCTATCTTCCAAGTGACAATCAACTCAACCGTTGTTGCCTACTCTTCAGCAGATCTTGATCTTGCACCTTGCACCTTGCAAATCTAATTGACCTTGCACCCTGCAGATCTAATTGATCTTGCTTACATTACAATACAGCCCCATGGGTCTCTTAAATAGATTCCAAACCAAACAATAATTAAAAACGCAGACTCAAGACTAAAATTAGTCTTTACATGCAAACTAATTGTTCTTCTGAAATTAGAACAGTTTTAAAAATGCACAGACAACCGATGTCGGTCTGAAGGTGACCGATGCCGGCCGATCCCTAACCGATGCCGGTTACTGTGTAGCTGGAGATAACCAATGTCGGTTGGCCTGACCGACGTCGGTTAGCCTGACCGACGTCGGTTACTGTGTAACCCAGCAACCTCTACATTTGCACATTCAGTGAAGCTTTTAGCTCCACAACTCAACAATCTCCCACTTGGAGATAAACAGCGGCCCCTGTACCTGTACCTGTACAGCAACATCCTCTAATTTGTTTTTGGCTTGTTTCTCCATCTTCAAGTTCAATCTTGAAGACCAACAAAAGTTGAATGAAGATTCGACTTCTCCTTTGTTCCCGACTTTGTTAACATATCTGCAGGGTTTTTATCCGTATGGATCTTTTTCAGCTTCAACTGTCTATCCTCCAATACCTGTCTAATGAAGTGGTACCTAAGCTGTATATGTTTGGTTCTTGAATGAAAGATTGAATCCTTTGCCAAATGAATTTCTCCTTGACTATCACTGTACAATCTGCAACTCTCTTGCTCTTTTTCCAACTCTTTCATGAACTAAGTCATCCATATCATTTCCTTGCTAGCTTCTGTGACTGCAACAACCTTCTGCAACTCTAAAATCCAGCTAACCGCCGTTCTACCAACAGTGAACACATATCCTGTGGTGCTTCTTCTGCCATCCAAGTCACCTGCCATATTCGAATCTACATACCCATGTAGAGAAGTGTTTGAACCTCCATAGCATAAATGCCTATTGCTGGTCCCTCCCAAATATCTGAGAATCCACTGAACTGCTTTTCAGTGCTCCTTTCCAGGATTGGCCATAAACTTGTTGACAACTCCCACTGCTTGGGCAATATCAGGTCTAGTACATACCATGTACTCAACTTCATCATGTGATTTAGGACGCTGTTTTGTGCTTAACTTGAACTGTCCAGCCATAGGTGTGCTTACCAGTTTTGCATTCTGCAAATTGAACCTCTCCACTACCTTATTCACATAATCCTCTTGAGACAAAATCAACCTGTGATTTTCCCTGTCTCTAGAAATACTCATGCCAAGGATTGCTACTCCTAAATCCTTCATGGCAAATGTGTGAGCTAATTTTACCTTTAGCTCAGTAATCTCCTACATATGTGAACTTGCAACAAGCATATCATCCACATACAGTAACAGGATAATGTAGCTATCATTATCCAATCTGGAAAAATAAACACAATAGTCACATTGACATTGACTAAAGCCATGCTTTGTCATAAACCTGTCAAACCTCAAATACCATTGTCTTACAGCTTGCTCAAGACCATATAACTTGGCCTTATGTCTCACCTGTCCATTCTCTCCTTTCTTTAACTTGTAAATCCATTCGTTTTTCAGTGCTTTCTTTTCGGCTAGCAACTCAACGAAATCTCACGTTTGGTTATCTTCCAAGGAATCAATTTCCTCATTCATGCCATGCTCCCACTATTTCTTGGATTCTACCTGCATTGCCTCTTCAAAACTTCTTGGTTTTTCACCATCAGTGAGCAACAAGTAGTATAAAGAAGGGGAATAATGAATTTGAGGTTTACTTACCCTTTCAGACCTCCTCATGGGCGTTTGAGACTCATTGACAGCTTGCTGTCTGCCCAAATTTCATTCTAACAATGACCGATCCCGATCATCGTTCGATATAAATCCGACCGATGTCGGTTCTTCCTAACTGACCTGACCGACGTCGGTTCTCACCTGATCGACGTCGGTTTTCATCTGCCCGACATCACCGACTTTGGTGTCCACCGGACCGACGTCGGTTCCTGCCTGATTGACGTCGGTTCTCTCCTGACCGACGTCGGTATCTGTGTTTTCTTATGAGTGATGATTTTTACCCGCGAGCTCATTTTGGATCATAACTTTGTCCAAATCAACATTGCCCTACTCAGAATTATTCAGCCTCTTGAGCTGATCACTGTCCATCACCTTCTCCTTGAAAATCAAGGCTTTCCATTTCATAAATGTGTCAAAAACATTAAATTTTCTCTTTATGCAATAAACCCATACTTTTCTTGTAGCATCATCAATGGAAAAAACATAGCACTGTGATCCTCCAATAGAAGCTCCCTGAGCTGGTCCCCACATGTTTGTGTGAACAAGCTTCAACTTGTGCTTCTTCTTTGTTGACCCAGTCTTGAGAAACCTCACTTTCTCTTGTTTTCCAAACATACAATGCTCACAGAAATCTAGATCTATCAAATCTGAAAGCTTACTTTTTGACTTAAGAACATGCATTTCTTTCTCACTCATGTGACCAAGCCTACAGAGCCACATCTTTGCATCTACATCTTAAGTAGATAAAACAAAAAGAGAATCAGTAATACAAGTAGATAGATAAAGTATACCGACTTTCTTACCTCTAGCTAATACAAGTGCACCCTTGAAAACTTTCCAAAATTCAGCTGTGAGAGTTACTATGCAACCCTCATCACCCAACTTTCTTGCAGAAATCAGATTCCTCTTCAGGATGGGTACATGCATGACATCTTTCAACACCCATGTGTTGCTATTCTTCAATTTCAGCTGCACTTTTCATTTGCCAACAATTTGACAAGGCTCACCATCCCCTAAATAAACTTTTCCAAAGTCTCCATGGACATAATAATGAAAAAATTCTCTATTTGGAGTTGCATGGAAAGAAGCACCAGAATCTAAAACCCATGATTCTACCTAACTATCCAAAGAAAATATAAGAGCATCCTGTGCAACAATACCTGCATCTTTTGCTTTTTTATTACCTTCATGCTGATCTTCTTTCAACCAACAATTTTTTTTTGCATGTCCTTTTTTTTCACAATCCCAGCAGGTTATACCTCCATTTCTGGATTTGGATCTACTGCCCATTTTTGACCTTGATTTCCCTTGCTTGCCCTTCTCTCTTTGCCATCCCCTACTTTCAACACTTAAAGCATTACCTGATGTTTCCTCTGTGCTTTTCTTGTGAATTTCTTCATTCAAGATTACACTAACAACATCATCAACTTTCAAGATATTTGAAGCAGACGCAGTATTACTAACTGCCATTACCAAGCTATTCCAACTTTCAGGTAAAGAGCATAAGATTAAGAGAGCCTTAATTTCATCATCAAAAACTATTTTGACTGAAATTAATTGATTTACAATTTCATGGAAATCATTAAGATGACTATATACAGATCCACCTTCCTGCATTTACAAATTAAATAATTGCTTCATAAGATATACCTTATTCGAAGTTGAGGGTTTTTCATATAAATTTGCCAAAGTATCCATTAACTCTACCGTTGCCTTTGCCTGTGATAAGTTGGAAATCATAGACGATGACAGGCTCAACTTTATAGATCCCAGAGCCTTTCTATCAAGAACATTCCATTCTTCATCTTGCATATATGTGGGCTTACTTGAAACCCCACCCAACGGTAAGTACAGATTTTTTTGATACAGATAATCTTCTATCTGCATCCTCCATAATTGATAATTCTTGCCATTGAATTTCTCCATTCTTAGTTTACTTTCTTCTGCCATTGCTTTACTCCCACTCAAACAGAAACCCCTGTGAGTGAACCTGTAATCAACAAACACTAACCCGCTCTACCACTTGTTGGTGATCCTAGCTCTGATACCAATTGTTAGGATCCTCCTTGGAGTACAATTGATTACCTTTGTATAAGCAACTAAACACGAAATTAAACCAGAAGTAATAAGTAACTAGAAATCAAAAACAACAAAGAATAGGAGATACGAGAAACAATACAATCTATATTAACACTCTTTCAGAAGGAAATACAATGAAAAAATCTCTCTTCCCACACCTCTTGGGTGTACAGTAATTCTCCCTCAAGAGTTCTCTCTCTCTCAATTACAATCACAATCAACTCAATACCGAGTTGTTGTTCCCTCCAGTGACAATCAACCCAATGGTTGTTGTTGCCTACCTTCCAAGTGACAATCAACTCAACCGTTGTTGCCTACTCTTTAGCAGATCTTCTTGATCTTGCACCTTGCAGATCTAATTGACCTTGCACCCTGCAGATCTAATTGATCTTGCTTACATTACAATACAGCCTCATGGGTCTCTTAAATAGATCCCAAACCAAACAATAATTAGAAACGCAGACTTAATGCTAAAATTAATCTTTACATGCAAACTAACTTTTCTCCTAAAATTAGAATAGTTCTAGAAACGCATAGACGATCGATGTCAGTCTGAAGGTGACCGATGCCGGCCGATCCCTAACCAATGCCGGTTACTGTGTAGCTAGAGATAACCGATGTCAGTTGGCCTGACCGACGTCGGTTACTGTGTAACCCAACAACCTCTACATTTGCACATTCAATGAAGCTTTTAGCTCCACAACTCAACTTCTTCTTTGCTCTCTCACTCTTGAAAACTTCTCCCTCTTAACTTGTTGCCTCTAATTTCAGGTCTCTACTTCACTCAATGAAGTTTTTGTGTGATCTGAAATGAGAGGTAGAGGGTTTTTTATAAGCTTTTGTGAGGCCTTGGGGGGTGCGGGTGGGGATCGGTCCCACTAGAAATTAGGGTTAGGTTAGAAAACACAAAAATCCAAAAATCTTTTAAAAAATGAAAAAAATCACTTTTTGGCATCCACCTGCATGGGAGACGCCTAGGCGTTTTCTAAGAGGACGAGGGACTTCTAGACATCCCCTGGACGTCTCAGGGACATCCCAGAGTCCCCAAGACATCCCCTCTTAGAGGGAAACGTCCTAGGGATGGTGGCAAAGCATGGCAGAGCATCCCGGGGACGTCCCCGCATCCCAAGGACATCCCCATCCCAAAAATGCCTGGTTTTTTGGGGGGGACATGTCCCCGTGGAACACTGCTATTTATAGAAATGACAAGAGGATAGGGTACTGGCTTATTTCTATTATGTTATGCTTTCTATCTATGCACAATCTACAATAGATTTGTTATTGCTTGGCTCATGAGGCTGATTGTCAAAATTTGTTAAGATGCTTCCAGTAATGCTCATACACTAGCGGCAGCCAGATGTGTCCATTGTCTATGGGAATTGTCTCTATAGGTTTTGTCAATCTGTTTCTCCACAGGTCGTTGCAACTGCGTGTCAAAATATTTTCCGTACAATTTTTTGCCCTCAGTCCTATGCATAGAATCATATTTTGTCCTCATTTGCTTTGAAACCATAGATCCACTTGTGACACTTGTTTGGCCTATTAAAATGGGTTGGATAGCCCCAACCATACCCTACAAAGTGGTTGAATGTTACCGACATTCCAATACTCTGAAGAGGGTTCAAACTACACTTAGTTCTCCCACCTGTGTGTGTGTGTGTTCAATAGTGATCTGCTAAAATGCAATGCAACTCTTTGGCTTTTAACACTTGATAGTATGTAACTTTGACCTTGATTTACATATTTAAACTTGGGTTAGGGACTTTCAGATTTGGATGTTTTAGGATAGTGCCTTAAGGATGTGCAAGTAGATCTATCAATGTGCAAGTAGTTTTCCAAGTAGCGACCAAGTGAGCTAGATAGGAGTAGCTTTAGGCTAGTCTTGTATATAAATTTGACTCTTTGGGTAATTTATGTTCATAACTGACATGTGAAATGTGTGGGCCAACCCAAGGAAGGAGTTTGAATTTGCAAAATAGCCATTTGGAGAACTTGGGACACTGTTGGCAAAGGTTGACACTAACGGTAACCAACAACATCCCACTGTTGTCAACACTGTCTAGGAAGAGAGAAATAGTGATCTAAAATGTGGAGACAATCTACTTAGGATAATAAATCATTTATGCACAAACTAGGAAGATCATGTACATGAATGACAACAAATTGGGAAGGCCAAGTCCATATATAGGTCAAAACTGATATTGTCAAGTGTGTAATGCCAAATTTATATGTTTATAGTTTCTGAGCTTTTGAGTTCCCCTTTGGCAAGCATGAAGACCAGCCATCTCCTTGGTGACATCTACCTTGTGTGACACCTCATCATCGATCCTTACAGTTTGGTCTTCTCTTGAAGGAGATGGAGTTTTGGTTTCCATTTTTTGAGCATTGTTCTTCATTTGCGTTCCCCTTCTATTGTGATTTTTTTCTCTCACAAAATTTCAGAGGTTTATGTGGAGTGGAGAGGCACTTGCATTTGTAGTAGAACATATTTCCCTTTATAAATTTTTCAATTAGTTCGAGACTTTTACGTTTCTAAAGTGCCATGACCATGGTTGTCCCCAATGCAAGTACATCAGGATGACATGCCCTAGGGATATGATGGCATTCCTCAAAAGCAAATCTTTCAATTTTAAATGCTATTCATGCCAACATAAAATAACGAAAATGAATGCATTCGTCATGTACCATATCATTTGGAGGAAGGGTTGTCCTAATAGGCACCTCATTGAGAGGTTCATGCCCATGTTGCTAATTGGTCTTCTTTGTATGGGATTCAAACACTAACACATCATCAAAGTCCTGATCAACTTGTACCCATTTGCCATTAAGAATCATTTTTCCCCTTTGATCACTCATTTGACATTATTGATATTGTCTACTCAGAAAATTTCTCAAAGTTCATCTTATGCGAAGTGAGGTTCTCCAAGGTAAGAAAATTGTCGGAAAATATAGAGATGTTATGGTGGACAATCTCCTTGTCATATGCATAGAAATATGTTACGGTGCTTCTCCATTAAAATCTTACTGTTGACCATTTTTGGTCCTGTAGGCCAAAAATCGATCTCCCTTTTCGGTCTCCCTTTTCGGTTCTTGCCATTTCCATGCCTAGACATGAAGGATAATGCAAAAATATGCTTCTGTAACTCATTTTCTCCTCTTAGCATACAAAAGGGCTCAACTTCAAGCACTTGGTATGGAAGGTATAGGCAGAGTTGGAAGGAGTGATTATACAGGTGTTTGCAAAAGGTGCTAGTTTCATGAGAGTTCCAAAGTTGAGTGCAAATTTTGTGTTTTTAAACGTCCAAGGAGCTCCATGATGTGTTCTCGGGTCTGATAGAGCAAATAAACTGCTTCAGAGGGCTTTTAATCGGCAAAAAGACCAAGTTCAAAAGGCCAAAGGATCATTTTCAAAATCCCGAAGGGCAAGTGCCCTTGCGGAGGGTAGGAACGTGCCAAATGGGATTGTTCAAGCAGGTTCCGAAGGACATCTTGGGGCCCAAGTGCCCTTGCGGAGGGCAGGAAACACTTAAAAAGGGACCAAAGTGGACAAGGCAGAAAAAGGGCAGAGTTTCCTTTCGTAGAAAGACAAGGCAAAAGACAAGATTCCTTCGAACATTTTGTCTGAAGAAATTCGCGAGGCAAAAAACCAAACAGAAGAAAACCCATTTTGTCCGAAGAAATTCACGAGGCAAAAAACCAAACAGAAGAAAACCCTTCGAAAAGAAATTCGCAGCAAAATGGCAAGGGCAAATTCTTTCGGACAAAAAGTCCGAAGGAATTCCTTCGGACATTTTGTCCGAAAGAATTTGCCTGAAGGGAAAGCTCGACCAAAAGAAAGTAAGCGGCAAAACATAAAGGGAACATTTCCTTCGGACATTTTGTCCAAAGGAATTGAAAAGCCAAGGCAGCCCGAAGGGCAAGTGCCCTTGTGGGGGACTCTCAGCTATCAAAAGGTACCTTTTTCCAAGCCCGAACGGACACCTTCCCTTCGGGAGGGTTCAACGAGGGTTCAACAATAGAGACCCGAACAAAGAAAAGGCCGAAGAAAATAAAGCCGAAGGAATTACTAAAGGGGTGATGGGCCCGCAGACGTCAAATTTAGGACAAGGGAATAGCCGTTGGCTTTCAAATCACGACGAGCGTGCGAATGTCAACTTTGAGGCAGTCAAGTAACCATTGATATTTAAATGATTGAACACGAATCCGAAGGAATTCAAAGGGCTTAAGGCCAAAAGGAAGAGACCGCTGAGAAAGGAGCTCGAAGAGCCAAGGATTAACAGAAGATAGCCCTGAGGGCCGAGAGAGCCAGGAAAAAAACAAAAGCTGGGAAAGGACAAAAGCCAAGCGCAGAAGCAGACAAAATAGTCCAGGTGACAAAAGTTGTCGGCACAAAGATTTATTCCGCGATTGAAACAGTCTCCGCCAAGTGGTCATCAAGGAGCGCAAACAGTGAAGGCACAGCCTATTTTTCCCCACTTTGCATTGATGAGCAGACAACCACGTGAATGTCTTTAATAAGCGGTCTTGTTTGCAAACAAAGGGGTATGGCCCATGCTTTCACAATAATGTTTGAATGCCAAAGTCAAGACTGGCAACTGACACAACGTGTTCTTTTAGCAACCTCCTCTTAATGTTTTCAACATAGCATGGGCCACTTGTAAAAAAGGACGCCACTGCTTCCTCTCTCTCTATATATATTGTAAACTCTCATTTGAGAAAGGCATCTCTCATTTTGTAAGGCGAAGCCCTGCCAATTTTTCACCTTGAATCAATAGAATATGTTTTTACCTCTTTTTGGCTGGATATATCTCTGAGTGTGCTTGAGTATTAACCTTGTGTTCAGTCATTTTTCATAATGCTTTCACAAGTTTGATACCAACATACCTAGTATAGACAAAGCACCATTCCTGCAAGTAACAAGAAGTGCTGTGTCTGGAGCGCAGAGGCAGAAGAGGGTTACCAGACAGTGTGTTTTCCTACAACGCCTATGTTAAGTTCATTTTTTGTGTGTCTTCATTAAGCCTCCCTGTTGAGCTCCCTACAGTCTGGTCTTTCGAGCAGATAAAGTGTATGTCCTCTTCTGATATAAAATGTGAGTAAATGAGTAGATCAAACTTTTTTGGTGCATCACCATATTAATCTAGGTTCTGTTTTCAGTAATCCTTCTCTCTTTTCAACCCCCCCACTTTATATATCAGCAATATTACTGGAATAACTCAGAGATGCATCAAAGAGAGCTAGCCCTTATCTATAGATTCTCCCCTCAGTTTTGCCAGACCCATAGGCAAGAGAGGAGTCTCCATTGTGCTGCGTGAAGCACAGAGGCTCAGCCTTCTGTCAAGGGTGCAATCCACAGTGTCAACAGTTTTTGGCACGCCCAGTGGAACTCGATTTAATGCTCAGAAAAGTTCCAGGATTGGTGCTAGTCTTGTTACAGCAAGAATGAACCACTAATCCAGCATCTGACTTCTAATTAGGCGATTGTGGGACCTATTTTGTCCAAAGAGTTGAAGAATTTTGGTGTGTTCTTCAACCAGCCAGCCTTTGGAGGCTTTTTCATCAACACCAATGGCGACTCCGAGTTGAATCAGCTGGTTAAGCAGTCCTGGTGCCATCAAAAAATCACATTTTTGGTATGTATAATTCTATTGCTCAGCAGCATGGACCTTGTTTTCCTTCATATAACTTTGATCAAGCTCAGGTTGTTCATGGCATCACCTCAAGCAGCTCCCCTAGTTGCTCTTCAACAGTAAGGGAAGTAACACTGGAATTTGAGAAGCAAGTGATGGAGATAGACAGATTGGATGAGCAGTATAGATATTAGCAAGAGCTTCTGTACAAAGAGGAGTGTTTGTTCAGGCAAACTTAGGCCTTGCAATCTATGAAGGAGGAGGTAGCAAAATGGAAGAGTCCATTCATTCAAGGCAATTAGCCTTGTGTGCCTTCTCCCATTTCAAAGCAGCCCCCTCCTATTCTAAAGAAAGCCCCCTCTTGTGCACCAAATCCTTTCTACCAGATAGCACTTGCTCACTCTAGCTCATCTGATGCAGTAACCACTCCTGCTTTTAATCCCTTGAGCCTAGCTTTCCAACATCAAAGGGCATTAGAGCAACCTCTCATGGAGACTAACCTTCTCAATTCTTTAGAATGTGGACCCTATTTTGATGGGAATCACCCTATATCTTTTGGAAAGCAACACATCTCTCTTGAAGCAGCTCTTCTTGTGCATGAGCAGACCCTTCCCAGTCTCCCTCAACCTCAAATCTTTCAGCATAGGAGTGCCTATCATGAACCAGCTCAGGACTTTGAAGAGGATAAAGTTGCTGCCTGTTCACAAGGGAAAAGTTCCAATCCCAAGGTCATGAGTTGGAAGCAAATAATAGAATCATGTGGTAGGAAAAAAGAGGAAAGGCCTATTCATTTTGATAGAAGCCTTGAAGAAGATGAAGTTGCTCCTACTCATCATGATGATGCTTGTGACCTCCAAGAAAGACTCTTTCAAGAGAATATAGCCAAGCAAATTGCAGAATTGGAGTCCAGAACGAGGTTCCTCAACCAAAGTGTGATGGATGGTTTAGGCCAAGCAGAAGATCCTACGTCTGAACACACCCCATCTACACTCCTCCAAGAGAGCTATCGATCCACATTTGATATAGATAAAGTGCTAGCCAAATGGAAAGAAGAGAATCATTCGATTCTAGCTCAAGACTGCCTCCTCTTCCACATGAGTTTAACCATCATCCTTCCACTTCATCCCTTCTCGAGGAGGAACCTGTTTTGCAGGAGGCAAGTGAAGAAGAGAGGATCCAATTTGCAGCTGCCCAAGAGGCTATCATGAGTGACAATGAGGATGAGATCATCATGGACGCTCCCTTTGAAGACATCATCAACAATGGAGAAGACATGGGTCATGCATACATGCGGATGTTCCAGCAATATGAAGAGGAAGGTAAGCATGGTGAGCTCTCTCCCCCCTTGTTTGATGAACTTCCTTGTTGCTTTGATGAGGAATATGACCATGCCATGGAACTCGAGTTGGAGGAGAATCAGGGGCATGTCTGGGAACAACTAGAGATTCCGGTCTTTGAGCAAGAAAAGGAGAGGCCTGTCCATCTTGAGGAAAGCTTTGAAGAAGAGAGCCTAGAGCAAGAAGGTGATGTTTTGTGAGATGAGAAAGCAGTTTGTGATCTCATTTTAGAGATCACAACAGTCACCCTTCTTCAAGAAAGCCATGATGAAGTAGAGGATCAGTTTGACAGGGTTTTCAATGAAGCAGAAGGGGACAAGTCAATCCACGATGCATATCAAGGGGCTTATGGTGATAAGCTAACAACGATTGATTTCTTGATGAAACACACCAGCATGAAGGACCAGCACTAGACAAGCTTCCAAGAGCAAGATGAGTACATATATGTTGGAAGCATGTTTGACCCTGATTCATTTGGATACAAGCCAATCAAGGTGGCAGGCAAGAAGAGCAAGTCACCAAACCTCCATTCTATTCAGCCACTTGTCTGGCACCATACGTTTTTTTGCCATGGAGACTTAAGAAGTTTTCCCTTTGATCCAGGAGGGAGGCAAATATACCTAGTTAGCTGTACATAGTAGTTTGTTTTCAGTTTTTCTTTCTCTGTTTTCCCTAAGTGTTGTTTCCACAGGTCTAGTGTTTTTTAGCCTTTGTTGTGTGTGTTTTCCTTTGTGTTGAGGTAAAAGCTTTGATTGGTTCATAGGTCTTTAGAAGGCTGTTGCTAATTTTTTCAAAGCTGTGTTTTGACTCCGTGCCCAATGGACTTTGAGGTTACTAGTCTTCTTTAAGCATAGTAGGCATGCTTCCCCTGGGAATCGCCAAATTGTTGACCATTTTTGGTCCTGTAGGCCAAAAATCGATCTCCCTTTTTGGTTCTTGCTATTTCCATGCCTAGACATGAAGGATAATGCAAAAATATGCTTCTGTAACTCATTTTCTCCTCTTAGCATACAAAAGGGCTCAACTTCAAGCATTTGGTATGGAAGGTATAGGCAGAGTTGGAAGGAGTGATTATACAAGTGTTTGCAAAAGGTGCTAGTTTCATGAGAGTTCCAAAGTTGAGTGCAAATTTTGTGTTTTTAAACGTCCAAGGAGCTCCATGATGTGTTCTCGGGTCTGATAGAGCAAATAAACTGCTTCAGAGGGCTTTTAATCGGCAAAAAGACCAAGTTCAAAAGGCCAAAGGATCATTTTCAAAATCCCGAAGGGCAAGTGCCCTTGCGGAGGGTAGGAACGTGCCAAATGGGATTGTTCAAGCAGGTTCCGAAGGACATCTTGGGGCCCAAGTGCCCTTGCGGAGGGCAGGAAACACTTAAAAAGGGACCAAAGTGGACAAGGCAAAAAAAGGGCAGAGTTTCCTTTCGGAGAAAGACAAGGCAAAAGACAAAAGATTCCTTCGGACATTTTGTCCGAAGGAAATCCAAGGAGTAGACAAAGGTTGAATTCCTTCGGACAAAATGCCTAAAGGAATTCCTTCGGACATTTTGTCCGAAGAAATTCACAAGGCAAAAAACCAAAAGGAAGAAAACCCTTCGAAAAGAAATCCGCAACAAAATGGCAAGGGAAAATTCTTTCGGACAAAAAGTCCGAAGGAATTGCAAATTCTTTCGGACAAAATGTCCGAAGGAATTCCTTCGGACATTTTGTCCGAAAGAATTTGCCTTCGAAGAATTTGCCCGAAGGGAAAGCCCGAAAAAAAAAAAAGGAAGCGGCAAAACATAAAGGGAACATTTCCTTTGGACATTTTGTCCGAAGGAATTGAAAAGCCAAGGCAGCCCGAAGGAGCCCGAAGGGCAAGTGCCCTTGTGGGGGACTCTCGGCTGCCAAAAGGGACCTTTTTCCAAGCCCGAAGGGACACCTTCCCTTCGAGAGGGTTCAATGACAGAGACCCGAACAAAGAAAACGCTGAAAGAATTACTAAAGGGGTGATGGGCTCGCAGACGTCAAATTTAGGACAAGGGAATAGC
This sequence comes from Torreya grandis, assembly GCA_037957365.1. Lineage (NCBI taxonomy): Eukaryota > Viridiplantae > Streptophyta > Pinopsida > Cupressales > Taxaceae > Torreya > Torreya grandis. The sequence goes on along the minus strand of JARHVA010000009.1, from coordinate 7,346,730 downwards.
CATTGGCTTTCAAATCATGATGGGCGTGCGAACGTCAACTTTGAGGCAGTCAAGTAACCATTGATCTTTAAATGATTGAGCGCGAATCCGAAGGAATTCAAAGGGCTTAAGGCCAAAAGGAAGAGACCGCCGAGAAAGAAGCCCGAAGAGCCAAGGATTGACAGAATAAGCCCCGAGGGCCGAGAGAGCCAGGAAAAAGACAAAAGCTGGGAAAGGACAAAAGCCAAGCGCAGAAGCAGACAAAATAGTTCAGGTGGCAAAAAGAAGGTGTCGACACAAGGATTTATTCCAGCAGTTGAAACAGTCTTCGCCAAGTGGTCATCAAGGAGCGCAAACAGTGAAGGCGCAGTGTATTTTTCTTCACTTTGCATTGATGAGCAGACAACTGCGTGAATGTCTTTAAGAAGCGGTCTTGTTTGCAGACAAATGGGTGCGGCCCATGCTTTCACAATAATGTTTGATCACCAAAGACAAGACTGGCAACTGACACAGCATGTTCTTTCAGCGACCTCCTCTTCCCAATGTTTTCAATGTAGCATGGGCCACTTGTAAAAAAGGGTGCCATTGCTTCCTCTCTCTATATATATATATTGTAAACTCTCATTTGAGAAAGGCATCTCTCATTTTGTAAGGCGAAGCCCTGCCAAGTTTTCAACTTGAATCAATAGAATACGTTTTTACCTCTATTTGGCTGGATATATCTCTGAGTGTGCCTGAGTATTAACTTTATGTTCAGTCATTTTGCATAATGCTTTCACAAGTTTGATACCAACATACCTGGTATAGACAAAGCACCATTCCTGCAGGTAACAAGAAGTGTTGTATTTGGAGTGCAGAAGCTAAAAAGGGTTACCAGACAGTGTGTTTTCTTACAGCCCCTGTGGTAAGTTCATTTTCTGTGTGTCTTCATTAAGCCTCCCTGTTGAGCTCCCTACAGTATGGTCTTTCCAGTAGATAAAGTGTATATATGCCCTCTTCTAATATAAAGTGTGAGTAAATGAGTAGATCAAACTTTTTTGGTGCATCACCGTATTAATCTAGGTTCTGTTTTCAGTAATCCTTCTCTCTTTTCAACCCCCCCACTTTATATATCAGCAATATTACTGGAATAACTCAGAGATGCATCAAAGGGAGCTAGCCCTTATCTACAGATTCTCCCTTCAATTTTTCCAGACCCACAGGCAAGAGAGGAGTCTCCATTGTGCCGCGTGGAGGACAGAGGCTCAGCGTTCTGTCAAGGGTGCAATCCACAACGTCAACACTTACCATCTAAGTTGCAAGAGACGTCATAGTGGGTCCATGTTTCACCATTCTACCCTTTTTGAAACATAAATAGCCTAAAACTTTTAGAAATGTTGTAAAAGGCCAAGGGTATCTGGAAATGTCTTGGAAACGTTCCGAGACGTTTTTGGATACTTCCTAGCATTTCCAGGCCATTTTCAAGGCTTTTCCAGCTATTTCCAAGGCATTTCCTGTATTATCACAAATGTTTTAAGTCACCAACACGGATATAGGGCTTCGTTGTTAATTTTTTGACCCTGGGTATGGTACAAATTGGGTACATCCATATAAAAAATTATTAAAAATATAAAATTAAACAAAATTAACTGTAATATCAATCTTATATGCTTAAAGTAAACAAAAAAATAACAGTACACTATTGATTATTGATAATTCAAAGTATTAAATGAATCATGACGTATGGTATATCACGTAGGTTTATATTATCTAGTCAAAATAGGAAAATAGTCAATGGTCATAATCAAACTCAAGAACTACGTGAACAAATCGTCGTATTGCTCTTCATTGAGAAAATCTAAATCAACAATCGGTTCATTAGAATCAGATGCAGTAGGACTAGCAGCAGTTTAGTTAGTTGTGTGTGTTTTTTGATGTTGATTTATTGGGTTTTAATTTATTTATTTTATTGTGACCATCATACCAGAACCAAAACTTTTCCTTTATTATCACAGTCAGGTACCCAGGATACTAGAATAACTTGGGAGGTATCCAAGAGGCACCCAGACCAGTACCAGAACCGTACCAGTACAGGTATGGGCCCCAGGTAGCACCTGGTAATGAAGCAAATGTTTTATTCATTATATCTAAGTGCAAAGTGCAATATCAAAATGCACAAATAATTTGCCTAGATCTATCTCCTCTTAAGCTTGGTTGGCATCCCTACCAACACTTCTCAAGTATTGCGGCAAGGATCAGAGTGGCATTAGGCTTAGAAGAAGATGTGGGGAATGCAACTGAAACAGGTTTAGTCGTCAATGATGCAGTTTCAGGAAAGATGGATGGTCACGGCTGCTTGGAAGATTGTTGAGCCAGTACCCATGATCCAACTGAAATTGAAGTACAGGGAGATGAACAACTGCATCCGAAGCTGCATAAACATTTTTATTTTTCTTCTTGGTTTTTCATTCCAATCTCTTATACACCTTTGATCTTTTTCTGTTGCTTCAACTGAAATACGGGACAAGGATATGGATTGCTTAGATTCTGAAATGCCTCCTGAGTCATTCAGAATTTCTGTATGCAAAGGAAGTTCAAGGGAGTTTCTTTCTCAATCTTCTTATAAATCTGTTAAGATCTTGATTCTTCAAGGTCAATTGTGAAGTCTGAGTAGAAGAACCCTCATAATAGACATATCCATTTTAATTTGAGTCTCTGATGATTCTACAACTCGTTAGAAGGATTATGAACAATTCTTATTTCAAGCTCTTCTTTAGTTTGTCATTTTTCTCCGCGCCGTCTTTATTTGGCTAAAATGTTTGTGACTGGAACCAATGCGTAACAACACATTTTGACCACTCTTTTTGGAGAGCATTTCAGGTCTCATTATAGAATTTCACATTGTTACTAAAGACTTTAAATATTTTGCGTTCCACATTTCTAAAGACTTCAAGAAAATAGACTTGCTGGACTTGAGTAGGACTTTAATACTACCAAAACATCCGAAGTTGGGACAACAACAATTAAACACTTATTTTTCCAGGGCAAAAGAAAATAAATTTGCAGACACACGTTGGATCGTCATCTTCACAAAACTATTTTCTTAATCCAGAGGATAGGCTGTGATGAAGAAGAAGAAGAAATATATTAGGATAAAAATGGCATGTTCTTTTTGGGAAATAAAATAGTAACCATCTGTTTTTGAAATGACTGAGAACAACTACAAAAATGACAATGATGCTATCGCTGCCTATGAATGAAGCATTTAATTTATTTTTGTACCATATGACATTTTGTTCCTCACGAGGAAATATTAATTTTTTGTTTTCTTCTCCAAAGAGTGTGACACATTGATTTTACATTTTGAACTCTGAACTTTTAGATTCTCGCTTTGCGATAAACTCTGGTGGCCAATCATTCACTTCGCAGCGAGGGATTGATTTTGAACGTGAAGATGAAACACTTGATGTTGCCTCATTTTATGTGAGTGATACAAAAAGGTGGGGAGTCAGCAATACCGGAAATTTTATGGAAAGTTCCCAATCAGACTATATAAAATCCAGTTCCCAATCAGACTATATAAAATCCAGTAATATATTAGATACAGAATTGTACCAGACAGCACGCTTCTCTCCCAGTTCACTAAGATACTATGGTTTAGGACTTGAAAATGGACCATATACCGTAAATCTACAGTTTGCTGAGACGGATATTGGAGACACAGAAAGCTGGACGAGTCTTGGAAAACGCATTTTTGATGTTTCTGTTCAGGTATTCTTAACCCACTTTTTAAATAGTTTAATTCCTATTTGTTCTCAAAAACAGTGTCCATGTATTTCCTCATTGTGGCGTACAGATTATTTTCCATGTGTTTTCCCTTTTTGTCCTTCGATTTTTGTAAATGATAAGAGTGCAAGAGATCAGTTACATCAGTCCTGCAATCATAGTGTAACTCAGTTCTAATGCTTTTGTTCCCTGATGCTGTAGGGGAATAAAAAATTAACGAATTTCAACATCCAAAAGGAGGCAGGAGGTTCAAATAGAGCAGTCATACGATCTTTTAGTACAAACGTGACTGAAAATTTCCTTGAAATTCATTTTTTCTGGACTGGAAAGGGAACTTGCTGTATTCCAACCGAAGGAACCTATGGACCTTTAATATCAGCTATAAGTGTTACACCTGGTAAAGACAATGGCAGGATTTTATCTTACTTTATTTAATTTAGAGAAGATATACACGAGATTTCTGTTGGGAATGAAAACAATGCATAAAAACCACGGTTGTTCTACTGCAATGCATCCTTTAGCAACAGAGTGCAAAAGTATTTACTTAATATACAACTTTAAATGCATTGGAAACCCTAGACATCTTTACTGCTGACTATCTCACAATGTGTGTAGAATTCACTCCTACTGTTACGGATGTTCCACCTTCAAACTCCCCTCAGAAGAAAATCAAGACAGGAGCAGTAATTGGAATTGTTTTTGGAGGAATGGCTGCTGTTTTGATATGTCTTGCTTTTATCATTATCTGGCGGAGGAGTGTCCAAAAGTCCTTAGCACGAGGTCAGGAACATGAAGGTAATGCCAAGAGTTTTTTGGAGTTGAAATCTGATGAATTGGATTTATATCTTTCTGTCAATTGGGTTAAATTAAATGTGGAGGAATTTGTGAATGGTATCCATACCCGTATTAAGAATTACATCTTGTTTCTTCATCAGCACTGAAGGGAATCCAGGCAAAACCGAACATTTTCAGCTATGCAGACATGAAGACTGCAACGAGAGATTTTCATGAAGAAAATAAGTTGGGCCAAGGAGGATTTGGTACAGTTCATAAGGTATGTTAATATGTGTTCCTTTATTTGTACTCACTTCCTTCAAATTTGTTTACGCAAACAAGTTCTATAGGGCATACATAACATTCTCCATCATTTATGTTTCCTGATAAATTTATCTGATTGTTCTTGTGCTCAATTATGGTATTATAACAGGGCATTCTTCTAGATGGTAAAGTAGTAGCTGTGAAGCAACTGTCATCTGAATCTAAGCAAGGAAAGCGTGAGTTTATAAATGAAGTAGCTGCAATATCTGCAGTGCAACATAGGAACCTTGTTAAACTGCATGGATGCTGTGTAGAAGGCGAACATCACATTTTGGTCTATGAATGTCTGAAAAACAACAGTCTTGCACAAGCTTTATCTGGTAACAACATAAAAGGGCACTGGTTACCTTGATTTGTAAAAGTTATTTTGCATTCATTTACAACATAGCAACAAATATATGGGTTTCAAGTATGCTAAATTGCAGGCAATAAAAAATCTGTCCACCTGGATTGGTCTACGCGGTACAACATCTGTGTTGGGACTGCCCGTGGGCTTGCTTACCTTCATGAGGAATCCAGTATCCGAATAGTGCATCGAGACATCAAAGCCAGTAACATCCTGTTGGATGACTCTCTGAACCCCAAGATCGCAGATTTTGGGTTGGCTAAGCTATTTGATGAAACGAAAACTCATATCAGTACCAGAGTTGCTGGCACAGTGTAAGATCACCTTGAGGATTAACTTTCAGTTTTTTAAAGCCTGCTAGAGATTATGTTTTCTTACACTCGTTGGAAAACAATATAATGTTCTGTTCTTATAAAATCCTTTGTGAACAAGACATTTTTTCTGGTAACAATCATGTTCATCTATTCACAAATTTTCTTTTTTTCATGTATTAATGCAATTTTATTTTATTGAGCTGATTAAAAAACTACTGTACAAATGGAATTTTTTGCAAACAGTTGAAAGTTGCACTGCCTACTTTTGCATGATCTGATTGGAAAGTGTTTGTGTTTGAAGAGGGTATATGGCTCCGGAGTATGCAATGCGAGGTCACCTCACTGAAAAGGCAGATGTTTTCAGCTTTGGGGTTGTTGCCCTGGAAGTCGTGAGCGGTAGGAGCAATACAGAGACAAGCTTGCCACAAGAGAGGGTCTATCTTCTGGAATGGGTGTGTAGTAAAGTTCCTTCAGTTATGCAGTAATTTTAATTTTTGTCTAGTCTAGCCATTATTAATGACCACTCCCTACTGGTTATATTATAGACTTGGCATCTGCATGAGCAAAAGAGGCTGCTGGAATTGATGGATCCTCAACTATTACCGACATACACAGAAGAAGAAGTCCTCAGAGTGATTGCAGTAGCCCTTCTTTGCACACAAGCTTTGCCTGCAATGCGCCCATCCATGTCTCGAGTAGTGGCAATGCTGACTGGTGATGTAGAGGAAATTCCTCTTGCTTCTCGCCCAGGTTACATCACAGATTGGCAATACAACCAGCATGTGACTGGTCAAGATTCTGGAAGCACATTTACTGTACCATCACCAAAGCAGAAAAGCACAGAAATCTTGTTGACTCCCTCAGTGATTGACAGTGTTATAGGAGAGGGCCGATGAATGCTGAACTTGGGAAAAAATATGGAGAACATGTCCCTGCTACCATACCCGCATCTCTTGGTGACTCCCATACCCTATTTACAGTTGACTTCCACTGTATCCCACGTCTCCAAGTTACTATGATGCTGATTAAGAATGAAATTCGGGAGTAGGGATTTAGTGGCTGGTTTTTCATTATTGGTATTTCAGTGTAATATATAACAGTTTGATACTTGTTATGCAGTAGTTGATTGGTGAGTGTAGTGCATGGTTTTTCCTTGTATGTGTGTACGTATGATATAACAGAGATCGAATGCAACCTAAATTTTGCAGGCTTGCTTCTTGCAGTATAAGTATGTACTGAAAACACTTCAGTTTGCGTGTTTGTAGGATTTTACATTCATGTACAGCTCATAGACACAATAAAGTTTATTTAATTTAGACATTAATCTCCAAAAGTGGCCAAGAATGGAAAATAGAACTGAAGAAAAGTACATGGCTGAAAAATACAGAATAGGAATGCCTTGTGCATCTCCATTGCACATACAGACATGAACACATATAAATACACATTCTTGTGCATCTCTTTGACTGCATCTGTACCCACATATTTCCATGTGTGTGCCCATAGATCCAGGTATTAAGATTTGCATGTTTACCCTCAATGTTTAGAGGTCGTACATGATTAGTATGGTTATAATTATATGCCATTGTTTAAAACTGACATCCATTTTAAACTTGTACGATTTATGCTCCTGTATCTCGTTCCCCTTGGAGTGCCTGGAATAGTTATTCTCCTTATCATGGAGTTTTTTATCGTCATCATTGTCATAAAGAGCATGGGGCCACCATGGTCGAGCAGCTTGAATCTGATTTTGATCCTGAAGAAGAATATCGATTGCTTATCAATTGAGCATGAGTAGCACCATATGAAGATGACAATGAATAACACATAGGTGTTATTGAGAAGGCCCAACACCTAGCCCAAACATTGCCATTAGATCTTCCCGCTCATACCCCAGGACGGGAACAACAGCGACAAAGAACAGGAACGTCAGGATTCAGGGCGGGAACGGCTTTCACGGGATCCACAGCAGACTGGGCTCCACGATAGGGACGACTTCCATAGGATTCACAACAGACTGGGCTCCACAGCGGACTACTGACAGGAACAACGGACGGAACGTCAAAAGTCAGAGCAACAAACAAACATCCATTGCTTTGTTTTAAGTTTGTTTTATTTTTATGTGGCATCCTCTACATATCTGTCGGGTGAATCTACACTTCAAACAGACCGTCATGATTTGTTAAGACAAATAATCACCACACCTCTTTAAAACAAACAAATATGAGCAGGGTTAAATAATGGTAAAAAAACAAGTAGGTTTTAGAGGCAACTTGGAACAGGGGACTACCACCGAAAAGTCACACGCTGCAAACCAATTTGAGACAAACAAGAAAGGGATAGCTGAAACTATATTCTCTATGAACAAATCACTCGGGCAAAGTAAAAATTGCTTCAACAAGTAGAAGTGGTAAATGGGTCTAGGTAAATGCAAAATAGTTTCGGAGGATCTTGAAACGTAGGCTCCCCCGCTCAAAATGGGAACTAGCAAGGAGAAATCAAACCCAAAGAGAAACAAAAGTTGTGTGTAAAACACAATCAAGCAAGGGGCTAAAAAAGCATAAAGGGGGAACTGAAACAAAAATTTACAGTCCCACTACCACTCCTCTTACCTGGTCATCAAAATTGTATGTGAAAGAATTGATGAATGTCAAAAACAAGGTAGAGTGTTTGAAAGCCAAGGAGCAAGAAAGTAATGACAAGCTCCTCGAGTTAACGGAAGTAAATCGGAACTTACTGGAGAACAACAAGGTGGTAAAGGTACAAGTGGTAAAACTGAAAGATGCAATAAAAGTAGGGAAACACGAGTGGCAAAATATGAAGCTAACTTGGCAAAGCATGATAGAATCAACTAAACTTACAGGAATAGAGACCCAAGCAGGTCAACAATCAAACATTCATAACCAAGGTATGCACGTAAATAACAGAGAGCTCATTGCAAAGGAGAACAAAACATGGGCACAAGTCATTAGAGACTCAACAATAACGGTTTTAGAAGAAGAGACAAACATGAACGCTGATAGCATGCAAGAAAGAGAGGGCAAAGAAAGACAAGACATGGTAAGAATTGTCATTATAAGAGGAGTAAGGGATTATGGTAAAAATGAAAGCACTTTCAATCTTGCAATTGACTTCTTGAGAGAAAAGTAGCATTGGCAAGGGAAAATCTGCCAAGCCAGGAGGATTGGAAAGATATGTGACGAAATGGATAGACCTATCAAAGTTGTCATGGTAAATAGAGAAGACAAGCTCCAAGTCTTAATCAAAAAGAGACTTCTGAGGGGATCTCGCTTCTTTCTAGATGATGACTTAACAACAAAGCAACAAGAGGAGAGAAGGGTAGAATTGGCTAAAATTAGGACAAGGGATGAAGGAAAAAGGACATGGTTATACAATATGGAAAAGCGATTATCACAAATATAGGATCCCATGGTAAGTTCGAGCAGCAAAAGGACAACAAAGAGAGAGTGGGTATCTCTAGGTTTACAAGAAATGGAGGTCAACAAATAGAGACAAAAAGGGGCAAAGACTCAACTCTGAGTTTTTTGCACCAAAATAAATAGCAATCAGGGACCCCCCAGACACACTTAAATTTAGTGTGCTGGAATTGTAGAGGCTACCCTTGGAGGAGGGGTCCTGGACTAGGGCCTATTGCTGAAGAACAAGACATAATTTGTCTTATTGAAACACATGAACAAGAACACTGCAAGATTCCCAGTTTTGAAGGTTACATGAAGTTTTTGGTTTGGAACAAAGCAGTGGGCAATGGCAAAGGGTATGGCGGCATAATGGTATTAGTGAAAAAAGTTGAAGGACGCACAATTCAGTTGAAAAGAGAAGACACAAATAAACATTACATTTAGGTCAAAATTTTAAAAAATGGGAATCACATAAACATTGCAACATGTTATTTTGCTCCTTAGATCTCCAAAAATTACAAAAGAAATGGTTTGGACAACAAAGATCCATATGCAGCGATAAAAAAAGATATCTTAGTGTATTCCCAACAAGGTGAAGTTCTTATTTTGACAGACTTCAATGCTAGGACAACAAATGGTCAAGCATAATATTTTATGCTGTAAGGAGGATCATAATCCTATTTGGCTTATGGAAGAAGAGAATCAACAATGGGTGAGATGCTCAGAAGACAATAAGGGCATCAATCATTATGGTGAAGAATTGCTTACTTTGTGTGGCACCTTTGATCTAATCATTTGTAATGGCATGGACAGATGGAAGAAATCCAACAATTTTACTTGCAACACATACAATGGAGCAACTGTTGTTGACTATGCAATTTGTTCTAAAAGCATGTTGAAAAAGATAGAGGAGGTCACGATTGGTGAGTTAAAATCTGATCATAGGCCTATGTATGTAAGACTTGCATGGCCAGTAAAAAGTCAGCAATCAAAAAAAATGCAGCCCTCGCAATAGCCAATTATAAAGGATAGAGTTATTTTAAATCAAGAAACCATAACAACTTCAAGGCAGCACTAGAGCAATTATGTGAAAAGGGGACAACTAGTTCACTACCCCTCAATAGTAATGAGTTAACCATTATAATCCAAGGAGCGCTTGAGAAGTGCCAAAGGGCAAAGAACAATAAGTCAGCAAAAAACTATTTTCCAGTAAATATTTGGTTTGATGATGATTGTAAAATTGCAAAGAAATCTCTAAAAAAGTCAGGCAAGGAGAAGATGAGCATTAAGTGTTACAAGTAGATCATAAAAGCAAAAAAAATAGAGTTTATGAGCACCACCCAGGAAGAGTTAATCTACTTAGGTAAGAATAATTATAAACTATTTTGGAAGGAACTTCAGCCAAAGAAGAAATAGACAGAGAATAACATCACTGCTAGTCAATGGTTTGATTATGCAAAACAATTGTATGAGCAGGAAATAGAGACTGAGCCTCCTCCCATGATCAGTGTGACATCTAAGCTTTTCACTGTACAAGAGGTCAAGGTTGGTATAGGGAAATTAGGGGTTGGAAAAGCTAAGGACTTGGTTGAACTTCAGGCAGAATACCTTAAGTGGGGGGTGGAGATTCTTACACCCCATATTACGAGAATTTTCAACAACATTATTCAGCATGGCTTCCCTAGAGATTGGATCACTAGCCTAGCGATTCCTCTTTTTAAGAGTGGAGACGTTAACAATCCCTCCTACTATAGAACTATCATGATCAATCCGTTGTTCACAAAGTTGTTTGGTAGCATGGTTGAGAGAAGAATCAACAAGTGAATAGAGGAGAAGGGTAAGAGAGAAAAATGGCAAGCAAACTTTAGGTCTAAGCACTCTACTTTAGATCATGGAGTTACTTTGAGACACATCATTGAAAAAGTTTGGGATGAAAAGGAAGAGGCTTATTGATGTTTTGTTGACTTTAAAAAGGCTTTTGACATGGTCCTTAGAGATAAGTTATGGTGTAGGATGAAGGAACTTGGCATTCTAGAGGATCTTAGACCGGTTGTCCATAGACTCTATGAAGAGGTTCAAGTTAAAATTAGAACTTTAGCAGGCATCTCTGAAAGTTTTAGGAGCGACATCGGAGTTAAGCAAGGAGGCCCTTTATCACCCACTCTTTTTGGCTTATACATTGACAAACTTGAAGAGTGGTTAAATTTGCAGGGTGGAGATGGTGTTCACCTAGGGGAATATGTGATAAGGCTCCTTTTTTATGTTGATGACCTTATTTTGATTGCTAAGTCCCCTCATGGATTGCAAGCGCACCTTAATGCCCTTGAGCTTTTCTGCAAAGATGTTGGTATGCAAGTCAATACCAACAAGACCAAAATCATGATTTTCTTTAACAAAAAGAAAAAGATCCAGTACACATTTCTCTTTGAGGGAAATAGTCTTGAAGAGGTAAATGAATACAAGTACCTCAGGTTTGACTTTAATAATAGGCTTAGCTGGGAGACTTGTAGAAAGAAAAGAACTTTAGGAGGTTGGAAAGCATGGTATGCCCTTCAAAATAGATGTAGAGAAACTAAATTATGAGATTGGAAAACTATTCAGACTCTTTTTGGACTATTGGTAATCCCGGTGGTGCTTTATGGGTGTGAGCTTTGGGCTAGCAGCTTGTCAGAGTCCAAGTGGAAGCAAATAGAGAGAATCCAAAAACACATGATCACTAGCAAGTTCAGGGTAAAAGTTTCGACTCCATATGACATCTTGTTTGCTGAAACAGGGATTGTTTCGATGGAAGCCATGGCAATGGTGTGTCTCCTAAGATATCTCAAAAGAATTGAGCAGTTGGAAACAAGTAGTTGGCCAAAGGTATTTTTCAACGAGGTGCCCAGCAAAAGAAAGAAGTCTTGAATGAAGCAAAACAACAAGTGGATGATCAAGTGGAATATCTATTTGAATGATTGTCCTACTGATAGCAAAGATATGAAAGCTTTTGTCATAGATTAATTCCACAAGTTTATGTGGGGTGGTATTCTAGGGAGAAAGATGAATTATTACCTTGAGATGTTCAACTCCACATGTGATCATCAACAAAAGGCTTGCATTGGGGTGAATATCCCTTGGAGGGCTAAGATTTTGATTACTCGGCTTAGAACTAATTCCCATCAACTTTGATACGAAACGGGAAGATGGAAAAGGCCTAAAGAAACTTGGGAAGATATAGTATGTGAATTTTGCAATGTGGGGGCAGTTGAATCTGAAAAGCACTTTATTTTAGATTGTGACGCTTACACAGACATCAGGGCAAAATATGTGGACTTCTTGACAACAACTTTTTGGCATGGTTTGTTTATAGAGGGGTCTTTGGAGAAAGTTGGAGAGCTCATTCTATATTTGAATAAAATCAGAAATACAAGACAAAAGCAAATATAACTAGGCTGGTTGTCTCATAGGTTATTTATTTAGCCTCGTGGACATTAAAATATCTTCTTCTTCTTCTTCTTCTTCTTCTTCTTCTTCTTCTTCTTCTTCTATGATCAAAGTAACTATGAAAGCTTATTCAAACTAAATATATCTACTATAGTTCATTTCTTTCTAAACATTGTGTTTTTCAAAATTTAAAATTTAAATTTTGAAAAGGAAATGGCATATCGAATTGTGTTTCAAAATTGCATGTGCAAAGTTTTGTTATATAATATTGTTTTAAGGTTTTTTATTAATATAATTAATTTTAATTAAAAATTTACAATTTTAAAAAATAATATAATTTTTAATTTAAAAGAAGGGTATGACGAGATTACACCATGTGCATGTGTTGTATGGGGTATGTTGCATGGGTATATTTGAGAGAATGTTTGTATTTCAAGATGCAAAGTAAATTTGTCTATCTTTCAAGCTTTTGTGCCACCAATATTATTATACGGTTGTGAGAGTTGGGGGCTTGGACTTCGTAGTATAAGTTTAGATTAGATTGATAGAATTCTTATTTCATTGTTATCCAAAACATTTGTGAGTAAAATGGTCAGTTCCATTTGCAATCATTTCTACTGAATTTGGTGCCCATCCCCTTCATATTTCAATTGTTTTCCATGCAGTGATGTCAATTTAGAGATTAAGATGTATGGTAGATGCAACAATTGTGTATAATAGATATATACTCAAGGCTCTTCAATTATTTATGAAGTTGTGTTAACAAGGGATCAATAACACTTGGTATGCTCAATGTACGTTTTTCCTATAGGAGATTAGGAAAGATATTCATTGAGGCATCAAAGATGAGATTTACAAATCCTACATTAAATCAACTTAGACAAAACCATCAGAACCATTGTCAACAAAAATGCATCACTAAATGGAGCACTATATTTAAATAGAAAATGGATGTTCTATTACTCCCAAATATACTAGGCTCTCTTTTAAATTGGGTCAATTATGAGTATATGCTCTTATCAACTTTGTATGGATTTAGAGCACTTTTTTTCGAGACATCAATGTTTATGTAAACTTTTCAATAATGACCAAGAATCAGATGAGCATTTTATATTTATATGTTCAATGTATTATGAGATCCATGGCAAATCCCCAAAATAGGGACTCATTTTGGGTTGTTGTCGTCCCCTATTCATATCTTAAGTGTGAATTACACAGGGTGCACTTGTAATTGAATTGTAAGTTTTATATTGCATTCATTGTAGCTAAGTGTTTGTTTAGTAACCACACATTACTTACTTAGCTCCTACAATATGTCACTGATTACCTTTACTCATTACTAATCCGGTAGTCATAAAGGTTTGTTTCTGCCAACTTGGATTGAGTCCTTAGTGTTAGACATCACCACTATTTTCACTTCTAAATTAGGAGAGCCCTCCTCCTATTCATTTTCTAATTTCACTTCAGTTACTTGCTTACATATTACCAAAGGTACCCAAGTATGGTTTAGTTTGTTTAATAAGGTGGGATAGGCCATGCAAGCCAACCTTGATTGTTATTGAACTTATCTCAACTCCTTACACATTAAATACATTACTTTCATCCAATGGTCAACATCCTTAAATGGATTCACAACTCTCTTTGTGAAATGCATTGACCCAAAAAAAATCTTAACTTATACTTGCATGGTTTAGATAAAAAAGTTGATAAGCCAATCTAATTAATTGGTTTGCCTCATCTATGTCTTTTCAACAACCTTTTTTATTTGACCTCAACGTATAGCACATTTTTCCTATAAGAATATTCACTTAACTCCTAATGGTTCCCCATTTATCAGATTTTGATTTTCCCTTTCCTTTAGGGTTAATTCCAATTAAACATTATTATTTAGGTCTGCAACCTATCCCTTATTCATAATGTTCACAAGTTCATTATCTTTTATGCAAAGATCTAAGTGTAATTTTTCAAGGAATCCATCACATTTTGTTAGATTGGAGATGTTGATAACGTGCACCCTTGCCCTCATTACTTGGCTCAATGATCTAGCCATAGAGACCTCTTCATTACAATTATATGCAAGTAATCACCATTTTGGAACTATGTCCTTTTTAACTTAAATGAACTAACTATTTCCTTTTTAACTTATATGAACTAAGTGTCCATAAATTCCATCTCATAACCTCTGATATTTAAGGTCAAATCAACAACAATATTTGCTATGTTATTTTTTCTTAAACATTTTGAGTGTTTGCTACTTAACCTTATTTCCACTTTAAAACCCTTCAACATATAATATATCAATAAGCATTGTATGACTTACGTTCAACTTTACTTGATTCATTTGAACTTTTAAGATAAACATTCTCTTTTCTTGGTTTTCTAATTTAAAAATTAGGGAAATAAGACAAACCTCCAAGTTGCCATGGCACAACCCAAACTCATCAATGATCCTTTCTTGCATTTACAAATGATATTAAGCTTTTAGAGTATTAGACTTAAATTAATTCCTTGTACTACTTTTGCTTATGATTAATACTTGCATTCACAAGACTTTTCCTTATTCTTAAGTCAAGTAAAAGGTCATTAATTACTATAATTTATTATCATTCATTCTTCATTACTTAATGAGTTCATTTAGAGATCATAACAAGAAGTCAATATTTTCCGAAATCCATGCTGACATGTTCCATTCCTATTTCATATAATTCAATATCAATCCACTTTCTTTATTCCAAGCAAAGATCCTAATGTATTGAAGCCAATCATTTTGTATAAGAATCAATTCGTTGTTTTTAACGACTTTCTTGATCAAATTAAAAGTTCCTTAAATAAATAAATAACATGTAGGGCTCAAGACCCAGTCAATAATTTTATATTACAACTCTTCCTACATCCTGCAAGGCTATTTTAATCATATATGATCTTACATTCTTTACAAGTCCATGTTATATAAAAGAATTTTTTTCAATTACATATAACACATCACTCATTTCCACTGGTTCAAAAGTCAACGAAACAAGCCACTAACATCCAATCAAGCAACAAACAATAACTAGCTTCATTCGAACCTAGCACCATTGTTTACTCTACGTGAGTTATCGAGACCCTATAAAAAGATGTTTTATGCTTGCACTCATGAAATGAGTTGCCATATATACCCACTTGATATAGGATTAAGGCCCTATGTGATTCTTTGGATTTTTGTGATTACATCAACTATATTAACTTAACAGTATAAGAATTTGCAACAGCATTCGCATGTGGATACCTAACCTTGCATTATGACTCAAGCATACTATCGCTAATTCATGTGATTACGCAAGTGCCCAGCCAAGTGTGGCCTTGAGTATCTCCATCAACTAGTGGATGCATGTGTGACTCAAAGCGAAAGGGTGAAAGCTCATTGCCTTTACTCCAGATCAAACAACAAATTTTGTATAACAATTCTTATTTAACATCTATGTAACGTAATATAAAATGATCTAAGTGTTCATCTATCTATTTAAATTATCTTTCATAATAAATTTATCATATGACAATTAATTATTTCTATGAATACCAAATGACTTCTAAAACACTCCAACATCTAACAACATTACTTGGTTTCTGCAAAATTCAGTTATCCAAGCAAGGCAAAATATTGTCTTTATCTTCCATCTACTTATATGTAAGTAGCTATACAAGTACAAAGAACCTGAAATGCCAATGGAGATCAACTTAACAGTTTTAGCCTAGGATTTTTTTTTTCTTTCACACACCAAGTTGAATAAATCAAAATGAATGAATGGACAATTCATTCTTAAAAATGCTTGCTTATGCCTAGGTGTATTATTCATTACACATAGCCCAACATGTCTTTGATCTCACATTTAATCAACTATTATTTCAATGCAAATCCAAGCTAAGAAGAAAGCTATACAAATAACCAACTTCATGCAACAATTTAGTTCCATACAATTGAAATATCAATCCAATTTTGTTTTCATTCATTAGCTTCCAAGCCAAGGTTTATTATAAGAATGCGCAATCAAAAATCCTTTCAAGGTTTCCTTGTAAGCATGAGAGTTCATGATGCAGTGCATGCTTATAAGTAGTTCAAATGTGTTTGTTTTTGTTCTTAGGAGGTACAAGAGGTCATGGTTTATCAATAAGAAGCCTTGTCTAGGCTTCATTGGTCAGTTTTAGGTCGTTTAGAGGTGTTTTTGGTTTTCCCACCAAAAACAAGGAATTCAAATTTTTGAACTTGTTTACAAGGTTTTTGATGAATTTGTCACCTTTTAGCGTATGAAAAAGGGTCTTAATCCATTAGTAAGGGATATTTAGGGTTTGATTATAGGTATAACTGTTTTACAACCATTTACTCAATGTAGATTTGTTCCAAACCCTATTTAGATGTATTCAATGAAGGTGAAAGGCAAAATTAAGCATGATTGGATGAGTTTTGAGTTTGTTGAGAGATCTTAGCTACGTGAAAGAGGAAGAGACCAAGTTTAGACATTAGTTAAGTATGGATATACATTATACCATAAAAAAAAGGAGGAATAGAATGCATGAAATTAAGAGGAGAAGCTCAGTTAGTACGTTGGTTGGTGTATGTTGGTGTAATTCAAAAAGACTATCTACAGGTCTATGTATCATATTCAAGAGAGTTATGAATAAAACAAACTTTTGTTATGATTTGTATAAGCACTTAGGATTTTGAAGGTGTGAATGAATGTCCCTGATTGTCTTTAGAACTTGTTTCTTAAATTGATGTTCTTTCTCAAGTTATAGAGGTCTAAAAATAATGTTTCTTATGTTACAGTCCAAGAAAGAAAGTAATTTATGTATGACTTCATGATGGTTCAAGTCTATATTTCACCTGAAAGAGTTGGGAAAACATCTAAAAGATATAATCCAAGTGATAGGAGTCTTTGACCATTCATCAAACAAGATTTTTCATTTAATTTAGGCTCTCAAGTTCTACACAATCATAAAACCCTAGCTCAGGGTTTTAGCTCACAAAAAGTGGAATATGTTGGAAACGAACCCTCAGAATCCTCTAAAAATTGGTAGATAGGTTCATGATTTTTTTTTTCTAAATTATTCTAGTGGTTTTAAATCTTGAAGGTAACTAGAATAAAAAATATTGAAGATTGTGTGTGTACAGACCTTAAAAACACCTAAAACAGGGCTAAAAAGACATTTTTTCATTTTTCTGGAGAAACTGGTTTATAAAGGAGTCTAGACCCTATTACTTATCATGAACAACATGTTAATGAATGTGTGAAGTCTCTATAATTATCTTCAAAGTTTGTTTTATGATTTTTAATACAAGAAAAGAACAATCAGACCTATAAACAAGATTATAAGCTTGTAGTACAGTTAGCCTATTAAAGGATCCAAGATCTTAAATATCACCTTACACCATAATGGTATTATATTTTAGTTAGGTTGTTTTAAATTGAAAGGATCTCAATATTTAATTGACAAGCTATGAAATAAGTTTGTAAAGATGGCATCTAGAACAAGAGCTAGAGGAGGTAGCTTACTCATGAATTATTGCTTGAGGAGATGAGGAATATACAAGCTCGTTTGTAGGCCATGGAGATATCTTAGAGAAGGGGAATTGATGTTCGAGATGTCAGTGATAGAGAAGATGAAAGGACTCTAGAAGAAGACCCTGAACATGAAGAAGAAGAAGAAGAAAGGGTAGAAGAAAGACTTATTAGGGTAGTCATGGGAGTTATCTCCAAACTCAAGATAGAAGCACCTATGTATGAAGGCATCCTAAATGTAGAGGAGCCGGTTGATTAGATCAATTCCATGGATAAGTACATTGAGTATGAGGGAGTGGATGATGACAAAAGGTCAAATTTGCTAATACAAGATTGAAAGGTCATACAACTCTTTGGTGGGATGGAGTTCAAAATGAGATGAGAAGGAAAAGTAAATCAAATATAAAGATTTGGGATAAAATGGTGGCCAAGTTGAAATGCCAATTCATGCCAAAAGACTACCAAACTAATATCTTTAACAAGCTTCAAAACTTAAGGCAAAAGGAAATGATAGTCAAGGACTAGACAAAGGAGTTCTACACACTAACCATCATCGAAGGTCACATAGAAGAAGATGTTAAAAAGGTGGCTAGATATATCAATGGGCTAAGGTTTAACATCTAAGAAGAAATCAATCTTCTATCACTAATATCATTTGAGTAGGCATACCAATTTTCCCTTAAAGTTGAGGAAAAATTGTTTATGAAGCAAACTCAACATTCAATAGGTAGAGACATAACTTCTAAAGGCAAATGACAACATGGTGGAAGGAGTCAACTATATATCCATAATGAATAAACTAGTAGTTCATAAAGTCAACATCAAACTAGAAGAGGTGGTTACTCACTCAGAGGTAGGAGACCATTCACTAGAGGCAAAGGAAGAGGCTTTATAGGTAGGTGCTTCAAATGCAATAAGTATGGGCATAAATATTATGAGTGCCCAGATAATCCTTCTACAAGTCAAGATAGTACTCAAATTGTCCAAGCTAATGAGGAGAGTGTGTTATCAACTTTTCATGAAGATGCACTTGAATTTGGAAAATCTTTACTCATGAAGAGAGTGTTGCTTAAGCCTAACAAGGAGATTAAAAAACCTGCACAAAGAAAGACATTGTTTAGAACCACTTGCAACTCAAAAGGTAAGTGTTGTAAGGTAATTATAGATAGTGGAAGTACTGATAATCTAGTATCTTTAGAAATGATTGACAAGTTAGACTTGAAAAGAGTAACACCACCCTATACCTTATAAGGTGTCATGGTTGTAAAAAGGACACCAAGCTTTGGTAAATAAACAATGTAAAGTGGAGTTTCAGATAGATAGCTACAAGGATGAGGTATTATGTGATGTCATGCCTATGGATTTTAGTTATGTCTTATTGGGTAGACCTTTGCAATTTTATAGGAAAACCATACCTGATGGGAGGAACAATACCTACACTTTTGAGAAAGATGGAAAGAATCACACACTCATAACATTGAAGGAGGAGAATGTAGTAGTAGAAGACAATCCTAATGTGATGATAACAAATGGGAAATAGTTCTTTCAACAAATCAAAAAAGAAGAGGTAAGTTGTGCATTGGTTACAAGCCTATAACAGTTCTTACAACCATAAAACTGACTGATCTACCTCTAAAAATACAAAATTTATTGAATGAGTTTGTTGATATTATTGTGGATGACTGCCTGATGAACTACCTCCAATGAGGAGTATTAACCACCATATAGATCTCATTATAGGAGTCAATCTACCAAATACGGCAATATATAGAATGACACCAAGAAAGAATGAGGAGATTAAGAAGCAAGTGCAAGAATTGTTGGACAAAGGCCTAATCAAAAAAAGTTTAAATCCTCGTGTTGTTTCAATAGTCTTAACTCCTAATAAGGATGGAGGTTGGAGAATGTTCATTGATTCAAGAGCCATAAACAAGATTACAATCAGGTATATATTTTCTTTTCCTAGAATTGATGATTTAATGGATTGTTTAAGTGGTGCAAGGTATTTCTCCAAGATAGACTTGAAAAGTGGTTAACATCATATTAGAATCAAAGAAGGAGATTAATGAAAGAATTTTTTTAAAACCAATGATGAATGCTCCAAGCACCTTCATGAGTCTCATGAATGAGATGTTTAATGTTTTTATAGGTAAATTTGTCATTGTTTATCTAGATGATATTTTGATTTATAGTCAATAAAAAGAATAACATCTTAGACATCTTAAAATAGTCTTAAACAAGTGTAATCACTTAAAAATGACACTTGAGTGCTAAGAGTGTTACTTGAGATGATTCATCCCTAGCTTAGCCCTAGACCTATCTTTGGGCCTATTTAGATACTTATCTAGCCTTCGTGTGGACCACAAACATCTCTAAAGCAATTCCAAACCTTCACTTTGACATCCTGGCCCTTAGTGCCTCAACTTATGCCACCTAGACACTAGCACCGTAATTTAGATAGTAGCGTCTCATGGCACTAGTGTCCCAATTTTGGCACTATTTTCCTTTTCCCTCCTTTTGTTACCAACATATATCTTTTCAAATCAGTAACTATCTAAGGTTGGCATAAACCTATTTTAAGACTCACACAAGCACTAGAATAATACATATACATGCATTTTAGCCCTTTATCCACGAGATGGAAATCATATGCAAATTACATAAACACAATCAAAATGAGTTGTTCACAATCAAGGTTGTCACTTCCTATTCTGCCCTACTTTTGCATACAACCATCTACAACATTCTTAAGTTCACATTACTTGATTTTCCAATCTCAAGCATATTCAAAGATCTCAAGCCAACATTCATACTAGTTTCACTTGCACTTGCACTAACACTTAGGCGTGGATAACTACATCAGGCTTGATCCCTCTTCAGAGTATTGGTATGTAGACAACTCTCATCATAATAGGGTGTTAATAATGTCCAACCTATCCCACTAACAAACACACTTTCTAATTGTGCCAACTAGATGCCCTAGTAACATAGAGATTTAGGGTTTGCATATAAAATCAGTCAAAACAAGCATCTACATAGATTCAAAACTCATGCGCATAATAACAAGCCTGACAGACCCAAACACAGGTGCTCCTAGAAGCTCAAAACATTTCTGCACAGTGGACATTAGCGCCAAAACGGGGACACTAGTGCCACATAGTGCTACTGAAAAATTATGATGGTACTATATAAGAATGGTTTTGACACTTGGATTCTATCTACAACACTCAGTTCAGCCTCTATCTCAGTTTACAACCTCCATATCTTTAATTTTAGTCAATTTCTAGCTAAGTACTTGTTTACATTATTTATTGCTATTTTAAAAAGGTTAGACTAGGTCAATTTTATTACAAATCAGTTGCTATATTTATTGCATATTTTTATCCTAATTTATTATACTTAGTCCTTTAACAACTAGGGCTTAAACTCCATAACCCTAAAAATTTAAATCATTTGGTAAACCTAATTTACTTCAAATACTACTCAAACCCTAACCCTAGATGTTACTAGGGTTTGTATCCCTCATTTTCATATTTTCATTGGCTGTGTTAAGCTTTTTAGATTTCATACATTTTGTTTTAGTATCCCTCTTTCACTTTTTTTACTATATGCCATCTCAAAAAGTTATCTATCTTCCATTAAGAATAAGTGCTAGGCTTAGTGGCAATCTTATCTAGCATACTCAGATTCCTTTCATTCGAGTTTATACCATGGACAAAGGCCCAGTTACAACTCCCATCATTTATCCTTCACACCCTGATTATGTGGACTTCAATGATAATGAATCTGAAGATGAGCAATACAATCAAGATCAAGATGATATACAAGATGGGAATTGAGACTCTCCCCCACTTAACAATGAAAATATTATAGTCAATAAGGATGAGCTTCTATAGAGTTTTAGAGATAGGCTTTGGGAACAACCCCATGATCATGCATAAACTCTACAAACCATAATGGAAATAAATAATAAATCAAATAATGGTCGATCTTGTAGTCCCCTAGATAACATCATTGTTACACATACTTTGGGGGTAACTCAATTTGTACAAAACCTATTTTAACTAGACAAGATTTAGTATAAACTACATATCCTATGGCTAGTTCCTCATCTCTAGATATACAATCCCTTATGCATGATATTCACTCTTTGTAGGCTCAGGTGTTATAACTTGAGTAAGGAGCTACTAGGCCATCACATGCCTTAGAATCCCATGTTCTTTTACATACACCTTTGGCACATCACATAGCGGTAATTCCTTTTCCATCTGGATTCATAACACATAAGTTTACCTTATATGACATTAAAGGTAACCCAGAACACCATTTGCGAGCTTTCCACACAACATGTTTGGACTATGTGTCCAATGATTGGCTCCTCACTAAGTTGTTCCCATACAATCTAAAGGACTATGCCATATAGTGGTTCTATGATCCTCTAAATTAGTCTATCACCACATTCAATCCATTAGAAGAAATGTTTTTAGCACACTTCAATCAACATCAGTGATAAGATCTCATATTCTCAAGTAGCACAACTAAAACAAAAACCAATGAGCCTATTATAGAATATGTCTTGTGATATAATACTATATTAGCAAGGATGACTAGTCGCATGGCAAATAGAGAGCTCTAAGACATATTCAAATGGAACTTACTACCAACATTGCATGAAGCTATATTGTTTAAGAAGTTTCCAACCTTCAAAAATTTATGCCACACAGTGAAATAAATGAAAATAAAGCTCCTCTCTATGGGCAAATTAAAATATACAAGTGGATCAGAATCAACTACTAAGAGTTCCAGTGAGCCTCCATACAAGATAAGGGCCACTGAAAATAAGAGTGACCCAAAGGCCATAATTAATGTAGCTTTAGATCCATCTCCTTGCTTGGTTTTATTGGCTCCTTCACAGAGAGTTTTCACCAACCTTAAAGAATCATTGGCACGTGTTTTACAGCAGGTCTTGGAATGAAATGTCATATCTCTCCCTATCATCAAAGAGGTTGATACGACACGACCTCTTCTAAAGAGTTATGATTCCAATGCATTTTATGACTATCACAAGGCACCATGCCATATTACAAACCAATGCATCACCTTAAAACATAAGATACAATATTTGATAGAGGCCAACATCATTGATGTGGGCACATCCACAAAGGCACCCAAAATTCAACAAATGAAAGCTAAGGCATTGAAAATATTCTCAGGTCCATTTCCAAAGCATATATCTAAGAGGTAGGGGTACTTTAGGTGTTCACTATATGTATTAGGCGCATCCACCATTGAAATCATATCATATTAATATAGACGATGCACACCCTATACATAATATCATTAATGTGTATCATACTATAGTACCAACTAGACCACTCATCACTTTTTCAGAACATGAGATTGTTGACGATGATTCAAATTTATATGCACTCTTTATATGAGCCTATATTGATCATCAACCTATTCAGAGTGTTGTGTTTGACAATGGATCAAGTATTAGCATGTGCACTATCATACTTATACAACATTTGGGGTATTCAGAGCAAGACATTTCTCCTACCCACACAGTTATTCTTGGTTTCAGTGTCCATGTTTAGATTTCCATTGGGGAGATTATACTTCCACTACAGGTTGGACCAACACATGTGGCCACTAGATTTTGAGTAGTACCCAGTGTAGACACATTTGACATGTTATTGGATAGGCCATGGATATAACATCTATGAGCCATTGCATCCATCGTTCATAGATGCATCAAGTATATACATGTTAATCAAGTGATCAATGTTGAGGGTCTTTCATATGATTATCTTCTACATGTTCCATAGGAGGTCACACCATAATTACTAGTTATAATTCTAAGCATAGTTCCCATCAGTACACCACAGAGTTCAGTGGAGCCACCAATACAGGTGAGGTCTACTCCTACAGTGTTACCATGTATGCATACTCTCCCATAAAAACCATTATTAGAGAGCCCTTGTGTCAGAGATATGTTATAGATTATAGAGGGCCTCCCTCTACTCCTTTTCTTTCAAGATCAGTATTATTGAGTTCCTATAGTTCTCAACATAGGGCACCCATGTTAGCTACACATCTACCAGATGGATCTTTATAGGACACCCCAGTCAGTTTCACAGATTCCTAACACCACTTCACAGGTAGTGACAGCTATAGATCACTCAATATAACAGGCTTTAAGACCTCAGTTACCTTTTCATAAAGCATGCATGATTACTATTCCTTTATTCAACACATGCCACATTGATAGTGAGTTTCCCATGAGATTCATCAATTAGTATGTTCCTCCCTTTATATATATAGTTTCCTTCTTTCCCACTCCTTGTATATAGTTTCATTTTCATGTTGCTTGTAGATAGCTTATATCCAGAAAATAAAAAAAACAATATAATAAATCAAAACACAAAAACATTCAAATATTTAATCAAAAAAATATATATTATAGATTGTACACATTTCTATGTTTACATATTTTATATTTTTTAGACACTACATATGCTAGCTATCTTAGTATAGTCGATTTTTATCATACATACATGCTTCACTTATTCTTGTCAAGTGTTCGTAGATCTAGATTTACTACCATCTATCCACTGGGGGCATATACACAAATACACAGGTTCTTCATTTGATACATTCACTCATTTAGGGGAATCATATGAATAGTTTTGATTTCCAAGTTACATCTTTCTAAACTCTACATCAAAAATTTATCATTGATATTGATCATCTTACACCTACTCAGATTTTTTACCGACTGATACTAATTTAGACTCAACTTATGTACATCTTAATTCTTATACAAGCTTGTACCACATGTTCATGCATACCTTCATTTATGGCTTTCCCAATTTAGACTTGATTGTGACTCTATGCTTCTTCTATTTGAGGGAATTTGAATATGTCATTTCCCTATGGATCTATGCCACTTCTTTTCATTATATGTATGCTTTTTTCATGTGCCCATGTCCTTGTGTGTGCCTTGTTGATTATGTATGTGAATATTTGAATATGTCCTTCCTTGTGGCTCTAAGCCAACTTTATTGTTGTTTGCGTATGTTGACATTTGAATATGTCCTTGTATGTTGTAATATCCCAAATGAGATATTTAATACAATCACCCAAAAAATATAAAATCCAAACTTAAAACTTATGGATTTAGACTCAAAACTATAATACTTTCCTAAAGACCACAAATGCATTAACATGCATACTATATATATAACATGCTAGAGACAAGATCTTAATAATTAATCAACACAACACATAGCTATAATAACTCTTTCAACATTATAATTTTTGTTTTCCAATACAAATAGATGAATTTCATATGATATTATTTGGGACAATATCCATCAACAACAACACTTACATAAAAGATAATACTACAAACAAATATGATATAAACACCACACTTACAAACTTGGGATAAACACAAACACACTCCTTCACACAAATCCACTGAAAGCCTGCAAATCTTCACACAACTCCAAATGAAATTCTACACACCACACACACTTGCACACTGGGATATTTAATCTACAAATTGAAGCACCTTCACAATTCATGAGTGGAATTGTCCTACTGAACCAAAGCGATTTCATCCTTTTGTCTAAGAAGCAATGGGTTTTCATCCATTGATCTTAACCTCCATTTGGATTTCATCCAAGGAAGATGTGTAGTTGAACACAAGTTCAAACTTACAATAAAAGGGTTTTTTTAATGAATTCAAAGATATCTATTACAATGGAGAAGCATGCTTATATATAAAATCATGAGGGAGAGTGAGAGAAAGGAGAATAGTGAAGAGAGAGAGAGAGAGAGAGAGAGAGAGAGAGAGAGAGAGAGAGAGAGAGAGAGAGAGAGAGAGAGAGAGAGAGAGAGAGAGAGAGAGAGAGAGAGAGAGAGAAATGTACCATATGCATAATAACCCATGTGAAGGGTTGCCTTGGGATGTAAGTTAGTCAAAAGTAGATCACACGATGATCCCTTGACTTATCTTTTGGTCACCCACTTTTCCATATGCCTCAAAAGTGTCCTCCTCACTCACACATGTGAGCTAATTAGGAATAGTGTATCATGCTTCCCACTTTCCCAAATTCCTAGACAAGGTTAGTCAGCCATGTGACTCCAACAATGGTGCCCCACCTTCACATATATAAGCAATCAGGAATAGTGTAGTCCTTATCATCTTCTCCCATGTGACCCCAGTGATTCCCATATAATATATAATCACCTTTTGATTCTTTCAAAGGGTCTTCACATGTACAAACACTATTCCACCAAAGTGTGGCATCTATACTATTCCAAAATCATCCTACCAAAGTGATGAGCCAAACTATAGTGCTCATATAACCTAGATCCTGTACCTGTCAAGTGAGAAAGTTTCTACCAAAAAGTGTTGCAAGATACACTCTGCCTATCGCCCAAAACATCCTTGTGCAACCCAAGTAATTTTACCACCTCTTTTAAGAATAACTTGTTCACATGATAATAATTATCAAATAAATGTACATAACAATCAACATCATAAATGTAAACCTTCAGAAGATCCATGATGCGATGCATGACTATACCTCTACCTCTTTGGATTGGATCAAGCAATGTAATAGTGCTAAATCCTCTCTTCTAAATGTTACTAGGGTCCCAATCAAAACTCAATATCTTTGCACCATGCTCTGGCTGCACTATTCAAAAATGCATAAGAGCCTTCTCTTTGAGACCCTCCCATAAGAATCTCTCTTTGCAAGTTATGAATACTCCTGGATGTCCCCATAGTGGTGCATCATGAAAGACCCTCAAAATATTCTCCTTCACTTTGGATTCATAAACAAGGAAGATTATGTTAAGTATGGGGTCACCCATTCCCCTAAATTTGTTGCCTCTCACATTCCTATCAAGGAGGTTAGTATAAAATGTGTCTGTAACATATCCCTGCATAATAGAGACCTTCCAATTGGTATAAAAGACTGAATAAGAATGTAGATTATGCATCATAGAAATAACATTATCTACTTCATTCCATTTTCAATTAATGTACTCACTGTCAAACTCATAATCTTGGACCTTACTCACCCAAAGCTTCAAACCATTATGAGATGTCTTCACCCTAACTCTTTCATGAATTAAGAATTGTTGGCACTTGGTCAAGGCATGCATGATGACCAACATTATTTTTCATCCTTCTTCCAACTTTCACCCTTCAAATGCTATGGGGTACCCCTTCAGAACCACTCTAATTCCCACTTATGAAGCATCACAATTTGCAACAAATGGAGTTAAGAAATCTGAAATATCAAGTAAATGACACAAAATTATCACCTCCTTAAGCTTACCAAAAACCTTTTTCTCGATGTGTGTCCATGCAAAAGGTTTTATCTCTGTTGTATTAGTCAAGGGTGATGTTGAACATGAAAATCCTTTGATAAATCTTATGTAAAGACCAAAGGATATACCAACATGTGCCACTGTGGGAGGATGCCAATCCAAGCTAGCTTGGACCTTTTGTTGATCCATCTAAACAACTTGAGTACGAGTTACATGACTTAAGTAACACATTTCTACCCCCACAAATTCACATTCAAACTCTACTACAAATAGAACATGTTGCTCTAGAGTTTGAAGGATTGCATCTAACTGTTCCTAATGCTCTCCCCAAGTTAAACTGTAGACCAAATTATCATCCAAGAAAATCAAAACAAATCTTCTCAAATGATTTCCAAATACATGATGCCTACATGATTGGAAAGTAGTTGGCGTGTCCTCCAAATTGAAAGGCGTGACCAAGAGCTCAATGATCCTATGATTCATATCTTTTATGGTCTTCTCGATCTCCTTTTTGTAATAGTTTTGGTGGTAAAAAGGTGCAGTCATGAGAGGCTTGGAGCCTGATTCCTACTTTATGGCATGCTTTATCCTCCCATCAAGTGGTAATCCTAGAGGCAAGTCATAAAAAACCATAATGTTTTGATCAAAATTGTTATGAATATATTTCCTACCCATGGATGAATTGGTAGGCATCACCAAACAACTTGTTTCCCATGAAACTTGGCTTATTTGGAAAATATTTTCCATCCTTCTTGTAGTGACCAATTTCAGAGCTCCATTAGTTAGTCTTTTTGGAATTATCTTCTTTCTTTTGGATGTGAATTTGAGTTCCATAAGTTGATGATTTGTTGAGTACTTCCCCAAAGGATGGAGGCACTACACACCCAAATCCACATCAATATCACTTAAATCAACAACATCAAAAACATCGCAAACCTTACTATCTCCAAGGGCTTGGTCAAGACTCATAATCCTCCTTTTGTATGGTGTGTCAAATCCATCAGCTATGTGGAATCCTTCAAACACTTCAAGTCTCCTTCTAGACTTGTTCTAAATCAAAGGCTTTGAGCAATACCTTTGGAGTAAATTAATCCCCAGATCAAATGCCTTCATGTGTATTAGCTTATTACCTGAATCCCATATTCTTATGTACAAAGAACCTTGAAATTTAGAAAAATAATCATGCCAACCCCTTTGAGCTATATAGAGTGACTAAAATAAACTTGTACTGAATTTTTCATACCTTAAACTATTATTACAAAAATATTCAAGGTGTTTACCTTCATTATCTGATTTGAAAATATTCACAAGTTTACCACCAACATTAATATTTGCTAAGGCATTCTCCTTATGCCTTCCAATAAGGCCATCTTGATACTTATCTTCATATGTTTCTAGTATTGGAAGATTTTGCTTAAAATAAAAATTCATACCTTCCATCTTGTTGGTGAAATACTCCAAGAGTTGTTTCCTTTCTGTTTATGTCAGCTCTAGTTTTTTTCTTGCTCTATGATAGCTTGTGGCTCTTCTTCTGATACCACAATACTATCAAAAATATTTTTTTGGCCTTCAATATCCTGCAAATCATTCTTATGTGGTATTGTTTCAACCTCTGAAAGATTGATGGGTGAGTTCTGAGTAATAACAACCTAATCTCTTATGCATTCAACCAGTGATACTTCATCTTTGACTTTAATACGATTATCCTTTTGATCTAAAAAATTAGAATCTAATAAAACATTTTAGATTTATAAATATTATTTACCTTAAAATTTTATGGCTTTAAAAGTCTTTGGTTCCACTCTTTCCTTCTTTTGAAATCAAATTTTCTCCTCTTTGTGTGCACTTACATGCACAACCTCTTGAGGTTCTGGTTCTAGTTTATATTCTTCTTTTATTGGAGATTCTGATGCAACCAATGTTTCATTCTCCTCCAATTTCTTGGAGATCTTCCCTTCAATCCTCATTGTGCTCCTTATGTATTATACAAGGCCCTTTTCTGTAAGATGCAATATTTCCATGATATTTAAGTATTCATCAAAAGAGACTGACATTTTGAACTCATGAGTGTGTGTTTGGTATTGGTCCAGAACTTTGATGGCATATCATTCATAGTTATATACCCTGGTATTATCTCGTACATAGTTCTGTATCCTCAACAACACCTCTTGTAAAGAATCTACTTCTTCTACCTTTGGTAAGTGTTGGGTGAATATTTTGTTGACCAGTTACCTGGTGATCAAAATAGGTCTCTTCAACCACAACATAGGGAGATTGGTCATCCAAAGTTGTAGGTTTATCACATCCAAAGGGGACAAATCTCTCCTCTCATCAAGGGGAGGTTCCCTATTAAATATGAGGTGCTATATACTATATATATAAGCTGAAAATAACACTCAGGGGTGGTATACACCATCCATATCTCTTCTTTCAGAGATGATGTTAACAAACAGAGGAGAAAATCTTGGTGAGAACACTGAAGGCACTTCTCTTCTTTCAAAAGTGTTCTTGTAGGGGACAACAAGAGTTATTTCAGGTAGGATAAGTAACTGGTAATAGAGTACAGAGTAACCAACAATCTAAGATGTAGCACAAAGTCTCCACCTTAACTACCCAAGAGTGAGATACAAAGAACAATGGGGGCACAAAGTCGTCCCAAGGTCCTTTACATAGAAATAGAAAATAAACACACACTGAAGACAACTATGATAGCACAAAGTCTAAAAGTAGATGGCTTCATGACACCTTCCTTATCACTTTCACTAATTCTGCTTGTTAGATTAAATAAACAAGAACACATTCAGAAGATAGACATAAGAACAATATCCTAAAATGATACAAGATATGATAGCATAAAGTCTATAGACAACTTGCTTTCTCATTCAGATAAAATAATATGAACAATAATCTGAGCTCAAAGTCTTAGTATTTGCCTTTCAATTTGCGCAGAGTTTTGCTTCTATGATAAAAAAGATCTCCCTTTCATAAAATGAGAGATCACAATATATAGAGGCCAAGAGAAGCTTGGCACTTTGTTCCATGGAGTGACCCATGCTGTGCATTAATGCCTTGGATGCATTTTTGGTTCTGTCAGGGAGGGCCATGCTAGAGTAGGGCAGCTGTCTTAACTGTGGCATGTTGATTCATCTCCAATGTCCTCTCCTAAGCCTGAGTCACTCATTCTATCATCTACTACCTGCGTAGTTCTCCATGTTGCCTTTACGCAAAAGGGGACAAACAGGCTGCACTTTCAATGTTTGCAGGCCCGAATACCTACTTGGTGAACTGCTCCACCTACTAGAAATAACTCCTACTAAGATTTCCCTCTTTGTTCCTTCTTCCTTTTGGCCCTGGCCTTAGGGTCTTTGAATGCATTCAGGTCTGTGTTTTAAGCCTGCAAAGATCAACAGACACTTCATTGCAGTAAATTTGACGTCCGCAGGTCTTTCATCTTTTGAAGGTTATCGGCTAGTCAGTTGTCCTAAATTTGACATTTGCAGGCCTGTCATTCTCCTTAGCAACTCCTTTGTGTCTTTCTCGCTCGCTATGGCTGTTTTTTGCTGTGACACAGGTGAGGACATGTGGCAATATCCACAACTTTGAAATAAGCTTTGAAACTTGTTAGAGACTGGAAGCGTGGATGCAAACACTTGTTGCATTCTGCTTGTTTACTAGGGACACGTGGTAACTTTCATTGGTTTGAAACTCATTAGGGACTATGTCTCAACATACGACACTTGGCAGCTTCTGTTGCACTTTGAGGCTTGATCTTTCCTGAAGGGAACTTGCCCTTTAGGGTCTTGAAAGAAGGTTCATTTCTGAGTATCGAGTGTCCCCCCACAAGGGTACCTACCCTTTGGGATCCTCCAGGCAGCTTTCGGGTTCTAATTTCTTTGGAGGACTATTGTCTCTTTATTTCCTTCAAAAAAAAAGTTTGAAGGAATTCCTTCGGATAATTTATCTAAAGGAAATCTTTCCTTGGCTTTGTGTCTCTGTATTGAGAGTGCTTCATCTTTGACACGTGGCACCTTCCACTGCTTTTAACAAGTGATATGTGGCATATTCCACTGGAACAGGCGAGGGCTCATTGAAGCATCTACCTAATTTATAGGAGCTCTTAGAACCCTTTGAGAGTCCCGTGGGAGATGACATGTGGCAGCTTCTGTCAAACTCTATAAACACTTACAGAAACATTTGGGACTCATTTCAAATTCACGTAGAAGATGACACGTGGTGGTCTCCATTTACTTTAGTAGCAAAACCTGGGGCTCACCAGTCCTTACTCAAAAGTCACAGATGTCAACACTTGGAGGCTTTCGACAAGTTTTTTCCAGGGACACATGGCAACTTCTGCAGCTTTTTAGAAATGGATTACAAACTTTTTGTTGTTGCCACTCGGCACTTTTCGTGAGACTCTGAGAGAAGCTTATTGAAAAAAGGTTTGAAACTCATGGGAAGCCTAAGATGTGGACATCGATACTTGTCACGCTCTGCTGAGTTACAATGGGGTATGTGGCTAGTTTCACTGCTTTGAAACTTTTATTTAAAACTGTCTCTCGAAAGACGACACTTGGCAGCATCCACTAGATCCTGAGAGAAGCTTAGGAGAAACTTGAATTTGACGTCCATGAGGATGTCACTGGTTACTTGGTGCTTCTTTCCTACGGAGTCCATAGTTTTAAGCCCGCAGAGTTCGTAGAAACATATTTGCTAAGTCCCTTAGCGAAAAAGTTTTAAAAATAGAGAATTTGAATGCTCAAAACAACTTTTTGAGAAGGGAAGAGATAATCTTAGCCCTGTAGGACCAAAATAGCTCATAGGTTGTCCCAAAAAAGAGTGACATTTTTTGGGGACAACATCTGGCTCTAGTTAGGAAACTACCTTCAGTTGGAAACTTGAAACATAGCTGAGGGGAGTAGAAACCAGAATCTCTAGTGCCTTGAAGTATGCCATTGGGCTATGGAGTCATGCTACCCAAAAATAAAGGCTCCAAAAAAAAAATGAAAAGCACAAAATAGAAACAAAAGACTATACAAATATACATGTGTACAGTGGAACTCATCCGATACTTCAAGAGTTGAAGTGCTTCAGATGCTGCCCATTCTGAGGCAGAGAAAAGAGAGTGCCATCTTGATACTTTAATAGGAAACTATTTTCACTATTGAGATGATGAATAATGAAAGGGCCCCTCCATAGGGAATCAAACTTTCCATGCATCCACTTTGGTTCTCTTCTCTTGTCCCATAGCAGGACTTGATCTCCAATCTGGAAATCACGGTTCTTTACTTTTTGGTCGAAGAGCTTCTTCACCAGACCTTGATGGGCAGCAATTCGGTCCACCACTATAGTTCTCTGCTCATCCAACTCAGTAAGGTACATGATCCTCTTATCAAGGGAGCGTTAATATGTTTGGTCTTCAATTGCCTTAGCTAATTTCAATGTTGGTAATTCTAAGGTGATTGGTATCTCAGCATTAACACCATAAAGAAGTTGGAAAGGAGACATATCGATCACTCTCTTTGGTGTAATTTTGTCTACCCATAGAGCATCAACCAATGCTTTATGCCACATCCTTTGGTTGTCATCCACCAACTTCTTGATGATAGTCACCAGGTTCTTATTGCTTGATTCAGCCTGTCCATTCCCTTGTGGAAAGTAATCAGAAGAGTGGGAGAGCATAATCCCATAGTGGAAACATAATTGAGTAATCTCCTGGGTAGTGAAACAAGCTGCATTTTCAGTGACAATTTTGGTTGGGACCCCAAACCTAGAAATGATGTTCTCTTTGAGGAAATTGCATACTACTTCTAAAGTAGCATGTTTGGTTAGAACAACTTCCACCCATTTAGTGAAGTAATCTGTTGCTGTGAGGACATAATCATGTCTAACACTTGAAGATGGGTTACATCTCTAATAAAATCAATTCCCCATTGCTGGAATGGCTCCTCTATGACCACCAGCTTGAGAGGTAAGGCAACTAACTTGGGTCTTCTGACAAACTGCTGGCATAGTTCACACTCCCTAACCCACTTGTATGTATCTTGAAAGAGAGTTGGCCAATAGTACCTAGATCGTAGGATCTTATGGGCAGTCACAAGGGCAGAGAAATGTCCTCCATAGTCCAAATTGTGGAAGGACTTCAGAAGTTGGCTTTGTTGCTCCTTGTCTATGCAATGGAGGAACACTCCATCAAGGCTCCTCTTATACAGGATGTTGTCCCAAAGGACGAAATTGGCAGCTTTCAACTTGATAGTCCTCCTTTCTTTGTAAGATAGGTGAGCAGGACGCTCACCATAAGTAAAGAAATGAGCAATACTTGAATACCACTCATTCGTGGTGGAGACAAAGAGGACTGTTGGTGTGTCTTCCACCTCTGATTCTTCATGCTATGTTCCTTCTGGCTTGTTATCAACAATTAATTGGCATAGCCCTTTACCATGCACCAAATTTTTTGGCTTGATGACTAGATCAAACTCCTAGATCTTTACAACATAATTGCCTCTTTTCATCTCAAACTCTTGCTGGTCAGTATGGATTTGATCATGGTGTCAGGAACCAAGGTGGTAGTGTGTGAATTCAAGATGTAGAAGTGAAAATGCTTCACTGCCTTCACTAATGCATAAACATGCTTCTCCATGTTCAAGTACTTTAGCTCATGAGCTTTGAGAGGACAACTCATGAAGGAAATGGGGGATTCCATACCTTCTTTATCATGTTGAACCAGAATTATTGAAAGTGTGTGTTCTGAAGCATAACTGTAAATGGTGAACTCTTTGTTATAGTCTGGATAAACCAAAATTGGAGCATGGGCAATGGTAGTCTTGATATCCTCAAATGCCGACTTGCCTTCTTCAGTCTAGCTGAAAGTGGCCTTTCCCTTCATCATGTTTACAATGTGCCTAGTCTTCTCAGCAAACTCAGGAATGAACCTCTGTAAGAAATTCACCTTTCCAATGAAAGAGTGAACAACAGTCTTACTCGTGGGCAAGGTAAGTTCTTGGATAGACTTGACTCTATTTGAGTCAATCTTTATGCCCCCTTTGGACATAATGTGTTTGAGAAGTTTCCCCTCTGTTACTCCAAATATTGACTTCTTAGGGTTTAAGAAAATGCCATTCTGGCAGCAACATTCTTTCACTTATTGAAAATGGCGCACATGATCTAGGCGATACTTAGAAAATACAGTCAAGTCATCAAGATAAACTATGATGAACTTACCCATCTCATCTTTGAAGGCAAGGTCCATTGCTCTCTGGAAGGTGGCACCAGCATTTATCAAGCCAAAAGGCATCTTTTTGTATGAAAACGTGCCTCAGGGTGTGGTGAAAGCAGTCTTATGCTGGTCTGCCTCACCAACTTCAACCTGATTATATTCTGAGAAGCCATCTAGCATTGATAACTGTTGACGCAGTGGATTACACCCTAGGGCAGGACACCTAGCTCCCACCCTTCTACACACAACAATGGAAACTCCCCTCTCACTTGTGGGACTGACCAAGTTGGAGGGGAGAGTCTCTAGATAAGGGCTAGCTCCCTCTAATGTATCTTTTAGGCCCTGGTTTCTCCTACTGCTAAAAAATAAATGTAAAAAAGGGGGGATGAAAAGGGAGAGATAGATGCTGAAATAGAACCTAAACCTAAAAAAAGAAAAGGTGATACACCAGAAATGATGATCCACCCAGCCCGAATATACACTTTTCACCAAGAAGAAGCGCCCATACACTTCATCTAATGTGGGAAACTCTTCTGTGTTAGTGAGTTAGGGTTCCATAGAGATACAGGGAGGAAGAAACTATCAAAGGTGTTCTGAGACACACTTTGACAGCTTATTCACATGCACCTATATTCTTGTTGTAGACACTTCTGGCAGACTTGCATAAAAGAGACTTCACGATGCACTGGAAATGCTATAATCGATCTGTGAAAATCATGAAAGATAATGACTTAACACAAATAGAAGAACACAGACATATACTTTAAAGTGCAAGTCCAGATAGAGGTAAAAATGCTAAGTCTTATTTCAAGGTAATATTTGGCAGAGCTCTACCTTACAAGCCCAAGAGATTTTTGGGCATAGTTTTGTCTTAAGGCTGAGAGAATGGATCTTTCTCAAATGAAAAGTTTTAAAATATATAGAAAGAGGAAGAGAAATTTGCACCTTCTGGGAAAGACTTTGGTGCTCTTTTTTCAAGTGACCCATGTGCGTTCTGAGCCTTGGGAAGAGGGAGCCGTTTGATTGTTAGTGCCTGCTTGACTTTGGCATCCCAACATTAATAAGAAAACATGGCCATACCTCTTTTCTACAAATAGACTACTCTTTTCCTACAAACAGACTGCGGTTTATCCCCTCATAAATGACAAATGGAGAAAGCAAACCACGTTGCTCACTGTTTGCACTGTTTGATGAACATCTAGCAATAACTCGCCTCTCCTCGCCAATTGGACTGCTTTGTCTATTCCTGCGCTTTGTCTTCTTCCTAGTTTCTCTCTTTCTAGCTTCTTCTGGCAGGTCACTGCATTCCTTAGGTTCTTCCTGCTTGCCTTGGCCACTTTCTACTAATTTTTAAATAAGTGACACATGGCACGTTCCACTATGAAACAGGTAGGACATGTGGTAGCATCCGCTTGACTCATGGAAGTTTTAGGCACCCTTTGATGGTCCTATAGAAGAGGACATGTGTCAACTTCTACTCTCTTTAGCAATTCATCTGGGGCCCACCATAGTTATTACAGGTCAAAAGAGAGAGACTGTGGGTGCTGACACTTGTCAACTTTTGCCGAGCCTTGCAAGGGACACATGGCACATTCTGCTACTCCTAGAAAAGCATGTCAAAGCCTTCCATGGTTGCCACTTGGTGCCTTCCATGCTCTAGATTTCTTGGTGTAAAATTTAATGCTCGTGGGCCCATCACAACGTTTGGATACCTAATGGCTAGTCTATCTCCTTGAATTTGATGGCTTCCAAGACGTCACCATCCTTGGCAAATTCTTTTGGGCCTTTTTTGCAGGCTTTCTTCCATTGGGATTTTTGCGCGGACATTTTCCTGTGGACAAAAATTCCACGAGAATTGTCTTGTCACTTTTCCTTCAAAAATTTCCTTTCGGGCTTTTGGCTTGCGGTTTCCTCGAATTCCTTCAGACTTTTTGTCTGAAGGAATTCCTTCAGACAAAAAGTCTGAAAGAATTCATTTCTTTGCCTTAACAAAATTCTAAAAGATCTTACCTTTGTGGCTTTCTTTCCTTGTGGCCTCTTTGAAGTGCTCTCTGCCCTCCGTAAGGGCTCTTGAACCCAAAACTACCCTCCGTAAGGGCACTTGTCCTTCGAGAGGCTTGAACTTTCATTTGAACTGCTCTTTTGAACCAATCCATTGAATCGGTTCAACGGTTCAAACGATTGTTGAACCAAGGCTTTGAACTGAGTGTTGAACCAAGCTCATTGAACCGACTGAGTGTTGAATCGAGTGAATTGAACCAAGCCCTTTGAACCAAGCCGACGAACCATTTGATTGAACCAAACTTTGAACCAAGCGACGAACCATTTGATTGAATCAAAGCGATGAACTTCACCGATTGAACTTTGCTGATTGAACTTTGTAGTTAAACCAAGCCGTTGAACTGACTGAGTGAATCAAGTGATTGAACCATCTAATTTGAACTAAAACATTGAACCAAAGCATTGAACCAAAGTGTTGAACTAGTTCAATGGTTCAACGGTTCAAAGATGCTAACTCTTGGAAAGATCATGTCGTTGAACCACTCTTCCAACCTTAAATAAAAGTGTGTTTGAACCATTTTAGCTCTCTTTCCTTATGAATTTATTCAAATAAGAGTTCAAAGAAGCTTTGTAAAACCTTTCACTCTCTGAACTTGTTCTTCATGTGCTGAAAGGCTCGCCTACAGAGTTCATAGAAATCCCTGTGAAGCCTGTAGAAAAGCTGTAGAGTCCATAGATATGGACCTACAGAGTCCATAAAAACTTGCAGAGTTCATAGAAATGGACCAGACTCATGGAAAATCAAAAGTACTGGCTCAGAATAGCATGAAAAAAGGGGGGACCAATTTTTTGCCTGTTGGGCAAAAAATGGTCAACAAATTGGCGACTCTCAGGGGAAGCATGCCTGCTATGCTTAGAGACCAGTTGCCTTTAAGTCCATTGGGCATGGAGTTATATGCATCTTGAACAAAGTTAGAAACAACCCCAAAGATCCAACCCTTTGCAAGGGCACTTGTCCTTCGAGAGGCTTGAAATTTCATTTGAACTGCTCCTTTGAACCAACCATTGAACCAATCCATTGAACCAATTCAACGGTTCAAATGATTGTTGAACCAAGGCTTTGAACTGAGTGTTGAATCAAGCTTATTGAACCGACTGAGCATTAAAATGAGTGAATTGAACCAAGCCCTTTGAACCGAGCCGATGAACCATTTGATTGAACCAACGTGATGAACCAAACTTTGAACCAAGCGACGAACCATTTGAATTAATCAAAGCGATGAAATTCACCGATTGAAATTTGTAGCTGAACCAAGCTGTTGAACCAACTGAGTGAATCGAGTGATTGAACCATTTGATTTGAACTAAAAGAGGAAGAGAACTTGGTGCTTTCTGGGAAAAATTTTGGGGCTCTTTTTGCAAGCTGGCCCATGTGCGCTCTGAGCCTTGGGAAGAGGGAGCTATTTGATTGTCGGTTCTTGCTTTGAATTTGGTGCCCCAACATTAATGTGAAAACATAGCCGTGCCTCTTTTTTGCAAATAGACTACTTTTTTCCTGCAAACAGAGTGTGGTTTGTTCTCTCATAAATGTCAAAATGAAGAAATTGGGTCGTGTCGTTCACTGTTTGCGCCGATTGATGACCATCTAGCAATAACTCGCCTCTCCTCGCCACTTGGACTGCTTTGTCTTTTCCTGCACTTCGTCTTCTTCCTTTCCTCATCTCCTTCTACTCCTTCAACCCTCGGGGTCTATCTTCTAGCGTGTTACTGCGTTCCTTGGGTTCTTCTTGCTTGCCTTGGCCACTTTTTGCCGATTTCAAATAAGTGACACGTGGCCCGTTCTATTGTGAAACAAGCAAGACATGTGGCAGCATCCGCTTGACTCATAGAAGCTTTAGGCACCCTTTGAAGGTCCTGCAGAAGAGGACATGTGGCGGCTTTTGCTCCCTTTAGTAATTCGTCTGGGGCCCACCACAATTCTTGCGGGACAAAAGGGAGAGACCGCGGATGTTGACACCTGTCGGCTTTCGCCAAACTTTGCAGGGGACATGTGGCATGTTCCGCTGCTCCTAGAAAAGCATGTCAAATCCTTCCATGTTTGCCACTTGGTGCCTTTCGTGCCCTTGCTTTTCCTGGTGTAAAATTGACGTTCGCGGGCCCGTCACTGTGTTTGAATTTCCAATAGGTAGTTCATCGTGTTTAACTTTGACGTCCTCGAG
Organism: Torreya grandis; assembly: GCA_037957365.1. Taxonomy (NCBI): domain Eukaryota; kingdom Viridiplantae; phylum Streptophyta; class Pinopsida; order Cupressales; family Taxaceae; genus Torreya; species Torreya grandis. The sequence continues at coordinate 7,308,068 of JARHVA010000009.1, read as the reverse complement.
CTCGTCACCCTTGGACCTTCTGTCGGCTTCCTGCTTTGGCCTTTTTCCCTGTGGGCCTTTTCTGAGGGCTTATTGCGCGGACTTTTTTCCCGCAGGCTTTTTCTCGTGGACAAAAGTCTGCAAGAATTGACTTGTCACTTTGCCTTCAAAAATTTCCTTTCGAGCTTTTGGCCTGTGGTTTCCCCAAATTCCTTCGGACAAAAAGTCTGAAAGAATTCGTTTCTTTGCCTTAACAAAATTCTAAAAAGATCTTACCTTTGCGGCTTTCTTTCCTTGTGGTCTCTTTGAAGTGCTCTCTGCCCTCCGCAAGGGCTCTTGAACCAGAACTACCCTCCGCAAGGGCACTTGTCCTTCGGGAGGCTTGAACTTTCATTTGAATTGCTCCTTTGAACCAACCGTTGAACCAATCCATTGAACCGGTTCAACGGTTTAAACGATTGTTGGACCAAGGCTTTGAACCGAGCGTTGAACCAAGCTCATTGAACCGACTGAGCGTTGAACTAAGTGAATTGAACCAAGCCCTTTGAACCAAGCTGATGAACCATTTGATTGAACCAACGTGATGAATCAAACTTTGAACCAAGTGATGAACCATTTGATTGAACCAAAGCGATGAACTTCGCCAATTGAACTTTGCAGTAAACCAAGCTATTGAACTGACTGAGTGAACCGAGTGATTGAACCATCTGATTTGAATCGAAGCATTGAACCAGTTCAATGGTTCAACGGTTCAAAGATGCTAACTCTTGGAAAGATCATGTCGTTGAACCACTCTTCCAACCTTAAGGAAAAGTGTCTTTGAACCATTTTAGCTCTCTTTCTTTATGAATTTATTCAGATAAGAGTCTAAAAAAGCTTTGTAAAACCTTGCACTCTCTGAACTGGTTCTTCATGTATCGAAAGACTTACCTACAAAGTTCATAGAAATCCCTGTGAAGCCCGTAGAAAACCTATAGGTCCATAGAAATGGACTTGCAGAGTCTATAGAAACTTGCAGAGTCCATAGAAATGGACCAGACTCATGCAAAATCAAAAGTACTGGCTCAGAACAGCATGAAAAAAAGGGGGGACCGATTTTTGGCCTATTGGGCAAAAAATGGTCAACAATAACATCTCTAAACCTGTCACTATCTGAAGCACTTGATCCATGATTGGCAAAGGATAGTTATCCTTCAAGGATGAATGATTCAAATTTTTAAAATCTACACAAAGGTGAATTTCACCATTCTTCTTCCTTATAGGCACTATGTTTGCAATCCATGTGGATTGATGGATTGGAAAAATGATCCTAGCATTTAACATTTTTTGTATCTCAAACAAAATAGTACCTGATATTTTTAGATTATACTGCCTAGACTTTTGCCTGTAAGGTGTTGAATCAGCCTTGAGAGGAATGTCATATCAAATTTTATCAGGCTTGAGTGACTTTAGGTCATCATAAGAGTATGATAAGACGTCCATGTATTGGTTGAGCAAAGTGGTGAACTTGAACATCTCCTCAAGAGTACAACATTTCCCAATGTTCACCATCTTGGGGTCTTCCTTGGTTCCCAGATTTATCTGATCAAACTCCTGAGAGGAGCTTGAATCCATTGGCTACTGTTTGATAAATCTATCATGTTTTTCAAATGGTTTCTCAAGGGAAACTAGGCCTCTGGGAATCTTATTCCCTTTAAGTTTCAAGAACTCCTCACCTGTGTCTGTATTTGATTTAGGAGTTGGTTCACACTTCTGAAGTTCACTGCCTTCAAAATACAGTCATTCAAAGCTATTTTTTTTCTTCAAGAAGGAAATAATTTGGTTGTCATTGTTAAATGCTTGCTAATGACTAGAATTATCAAGTACGCTTGGTCTAAAGACAAGCTCAATAGTGTACTTGTCTCCTTTGAAGTCTGGGTGGGGGACCAAGAGAGTAGCTGAAACAGCCAGTGCATCAGCCCAGTCATTGAATTCTCTGGGAACTATACAGATGTTGAAAGCATCAACATTTTCAATTTGGTCCTAGACTAGATTATGGCAATGGCACAATATTTCATTCTTGGTTTGGTACAGGTTTCTCACCTGACAAACCACTAGTTCAGCATCTCCTTTGGCATGAAGGAGCTTGATGTCTTTATCTCGAGCAACTTTCAATCCAAGCAACATAGATTCATATTCAATTGTGTTATTAGTGTTGCTAAACTGCAACTTGTAGGATGAAGGAAAAATATCCCCTTGAGGATATATCAACACAACCCCAGCTCTTGAACCAGTGGAGGAGCAGCTGCCATCAAATTCAAGAATCCATACCTCATTTGATACTGATTTTCCTTTGGATTCTTCTTCATTCGGAGGAGGAGATTATTCCACATCAATATTGCACTCCACCAATTCATCTGCTATTTTAGCTAAATGCATTTTCAGGTTATCACTTGCAGGAACTCCATCAGATGCCTCATGAACTTTATCTGTGGATAGAAAGTAGTTACCCATGCCCAAAGACTCAAACAGAATTTGAGCTTCAGGTGTTGAGGTTTGGGTAACCACATATTTCGCTTCCTTCTTAGGGATAAGCCTCTTCATAACACCTTTGACTGGGATCCTCACCTCTGATAAATCCATGCTCAATTCACCACCAACATCCCTACAGAAATTCTGCCCAAGAAGGATGCCATATGATGCTGAGACGTCAGCTACCAAGACAGTCATCTTGATTCTTTTGTCTGGAAACACTGCAAACACAAATTGGGCATCCTTAATTTGTCCTAGTAGAGGTACTTACTTGTTCTCCATGGAGAAGCATCTACCAAATGTCTTGGTCAGTGTGAGGTCAAGGGATTCAGCCACTTTAATAGGCATGACATTGTCTGAAGCTCCAGAATCAATGATGTAATTGTTCAGCTGACGTCCATTTATCAACAGTGAGACATAAAAAGGTTCAGTCCTACCAGGAGTAGTAGGAGGACTAATGACAATATTGTTCCTTGTGGGTGCATTCCTGGGGAGATCATGTGTCACTTTGGGAATGCTTGTTCAACAGGGATGTTTTAGTTTTTAACACATTGAACCAATTTATCTAATTGCTCAGGATGGGACTGCAAAAATTCAAATTCAGACATTTGAATTTTGGTTTTCTTTATATGGTCAATGATATCAAATGTTGGAAATGAACTAGGTACAGAGGATGGGAGTTCATCCTTTTGAGTTTTGGGAGGGGGAGAACTGGACTGTGAATTTGAATTTGAAGGTGCAAAAATGTTTGGAGTACTTACCTTTCTAGCAACTACCGGGTCCTTTGGTTGGAAAGGCAGAGTGGTTTCATGCTTAGCAATTGAACTTGCTGGTTGAGGTTGCCCCTCTATCTTCTCTTTATCAGCTTGTTGAGCTAATTGATTCTTGGACCAGGTGAATATAGCATATGACCCCTCAGCTGCATGGCCTTCACTTTTAGGCCCATCCTGATAATTCAAGAAACTGATATTGGAGTCACCAGCTAATTCTTCTTCTTCCTCAGTGAAGATATTAGCATCATCTTCAGGACTCAACTCAGGTTGGAATGAGAAATCTAATTCAGCTTCAAGATATCCAACCGTTGAGTTAGTTGGAGGTGCTTCAATGGCAAGGTTATTACTTTGAGGGGGAGGAAGATGATTGGTTTACCCTTGGTTCCTAGTAGCATGGCCCTGGTAGGACTGATTAGGGAATGTCCTCCTTGGTACATCTCTATATGAAGGAGCTGATGACATTCCTTGTGCCATTTATTTTTTGAGGGCCAGTAATTTATTTGCTAGCTTCTGCACTATTGGATCAGTGGTGGTTGAAGGGGAGTATTCAGAGGAAGAAGAAGATTTACCTTTGTTTGGATCTCTCCTTATCTTTCTTTCCAAGATAAGGTCATCTTCAACTTCAGTAGCCAAATCTTGAGCAGCTTCAAGGTCTATGTGGCCAGCACGTCTTAGCAAAAAATTCACTTCAAGTAGTTGTGAGTTGATGAAGAAGCATTTGAGGTTTTCAGGGGTCAGCTAAGCAATAGCAAGAATTTAGTTCCTCAACTTATCAAACTTTGCTTTGAAATCCCTCATAGGCTCATGAGGTTCCTTCTTCATTTGTGTGAGCTGGGCCAACAAGGCGTGTGCATCTTCTACAGGCTTGAATTTGGTTGAGTATGTCCCAATCAGTTACTGATTTAGCTTACAGATGGTAGAACCAGTCTGCAGTGGCACTTTGTAACATTTCCATGAAAAGCCTAACTGCCACATCTTCAAATTCCATGCCTATCATGCCACAAGCTATGCTGAAGGCTGCAACATGTTCATTAGGATGAAATTTTCCATCACCAAAGAATCTAGGGAAATTCTTTCTTGAGCTGCATGGAAGTTCATGCAGGTGTGGAGTCAAATTCAATGGGCCAAAAGAGTTACCCTAGGGGCCTCAAACTGCCATGATTGTATTATTGAATGCAGGGATAACAAATTTGGGTGGAATTTGGATAGGCAAAGATTTTCTAATAGTAGTAAAAGCAGCTTTACCTTGTGTTGGTGTCCTGGTACGAGTAGGAGGGACACTCCTGGATCATTGAACTTGATGTTGGGAAGAAAGTAAGTCAAAATTTCCTTGCTGTGCCAACTCAAAGACAGGGTCAACAACACCTTGAGCTCTCTGGATTTTGGTATAGCGTGGAGTTTCCAGATTGTGAAACAAAAATAGAAAATGATTGGTCTTACATCAATTTGAGGCTTGAGGCTTTAAACTGCTTGTCCTTCCCCAGCAGAGTTGCCAATAAATTATTGGGTGAATATTTTGTCAACCAGCTAACTGATGAGCCAAATAGGTCTCTTCAACCACAGCATAGGGAGATTGGTCATCCAAAGTTGCAGGTTTACCACATCCAAAGGGGACAATCTCTCTTCTCATCAAGGGGAGGTTCCCTATTAAATATGAGGCGTTATATACTATATATATAAGCTAAAAATAACACTCAGGGGTGGGATACACCATCCATCTCTCTTATTTTAGAGATGATGTTAACAAATAGAGGAGAAAATCTTGGTGAGAACACTGAAGGAACTTCTCTTCTTTCAGAAGTGTTCTCGCAGGGGACAACAAGAGTTCTTTTAGGTAGGATAAGTAACTGGTAACATAGTACAGAGTAACCAACAATCTAAGATGTAGCACAAAGTCTCCACCTTGACTGCCCAAGAGTGAGATATGAAGAACAATGGTGGCACAAAGTCATCCCAAGGTCCTTTACACAGAAACATAAAATAAACACACACTGAAGACAACTATGACAACACAAAGTTTGAAAGTAGCTAGCTTCAGGACACCTTCCTTATCACTTCCACTAATTCTGCTTGTTAGATTAAATAAATAAGAAAACATTCAGAAGATAGACATAAGAATAATCTCCTAAAATAATACAAGATATGACAACATAAAGTCTGCAGACAACTTGCTTTCTCATTCAGATAAAATAATATGAACAACAATCTGAGCTCAAAGTCTCAGTATTCGCCTTTCAATTTGGGCAAAGTTTTGCTTCTGTGATCAAAAATATCTCCCTTGCATAAAATGAGAGATCACAATATATAAAGGCCAAGAGAAGCTTGGCACTTTGTCCCATGGAGCGACCCATGCCATGCATTAATGCCTTGGATGCATTTTTGGTTCTGTCAGGGAGGGCCATGCTAGAGCAAGGTGGCTGCCTTAACTGTGGCATGTTGATTCATCTCTAATGTCCTCTCCTAAGCTTGAGTCATTCATTCTATCATCTACTACCTACACAACTGTCCATGTTGCCTTTACACAAAAGGGGACAAACAGGCTGCACTTTCAATGTTTGCAGGCCCGAATACCTACTTAGTGAACAGCTCCACCTACTGGGAATAACTCTTGCTGAGATTTCCCTCTTTGTCCCTTCTTCTTTTTGGCCCTAGCCTTAGGGTCTTTGAATGCATTCAGGTCTATGTTTTAAGCCTACAAAGATCAACAGACACTTCATTGTAGCAAATTTGACATCTGCAAGTCTTTCATCTTTTGAAGGTTATTGGCTAGTCAGTCATTATTCTCAAATTTGACGTTTGTGAGCCTATCATTCTCCTTAGCAAATCCTTTATTTATTTCTCACTCGCTATGGCTAATTTTCACTGTGACACAGGGGAGGACACGTGGTGACATCCACAATTTTGAAATAAGCTTATTGGAATAAGCTTTGAAACTTGTTAGAGACTGGAAGCACTGATGCAGACACTTGTCACATTCTACTTGTTTATTAGGGACACGTGGTAACTTCCACTACTTTGAAACTCATTAGGGACTGTGTCTCGACATATGACACTTGGCAGTTTCCACTGCACTTTGAGGCTTGATCTTTTCTGAAGGGAACTTGCCCTTCGGGGTCTTGAAAGAAGGTTCATTTCTGAGTGTCAAGTGTTCCCCCGCAAGGGTACCTACCCTTCGAGATCCTCCAGGTGGCTTTTGGGTTCTAATTTCTTTGGAGGACTATTTTCTCTTTATTTTCTTCGAACAAAAAGTCTAAAGGAATTTTTTTAGACAATTTGTCTGAAGAAAATCTTTCCTTGGCTCTGTGTCTCTGTATTGAGAGTGCTCCGTCTTTGACATGTGGCACCTTCTGCTACTTTTAACAAGTGATACATGGCATCTTCCACCAAAATAGGTGAGGACTCATGGAAGCATCTGCCTAATTTATAGGAGCTCTTAGAAACCTTTGAGAGTCCCATGGGAGATGACACATGGTGACTTCCACCGAACTCTAGAAACACTTACAGAAACATTCGGGACTCATTTCAAATTCACGTGTAAGATGACATGTGGCGGTCTCCATTTACTTTAGCAACAAAACCTAGGGCTCACTAGTCCTTACTCAAAAGTCATAGATGGCGACACTTGGAGGCTTCTGACAAGTTTTTTCCAAGGACATGTGGCAACTTCCACAGCTTCTTAGAAATGGATTACAAACTTTCTGCTATTCCCACTCAGCGCTTTTCGTGAGACTTTGAGAGAAGCTTATCGAAAGAAGGTTTGAAACTCATAGGAAGCCTAAGATGCAGACATCAACACTTGTCATGCTTTGTTGAGTTACAATGGGGCATGTGGCTAGTTTCCCTGCTTTGAAACTTTTATTTGAAATTGTGTCTCAAAAGATAACACTTGGCAGTGTTCGCTGGATCCTGAGAGAAGCTTAGGAGAAACTTGAATTTGACGTCCGTGGGGATGTCACTGGTTGCTTGGCGCTTCTTTCCTATGGAGTCCATAGTTTTATGCCTACGGAGTCCGTAGAAACATATCTGCTGAGTCCCTTAGCGAAAAAGTTTGAAAAATAGAGAATTTGAATTCTCAGAACAAATTTTCGAGAAGGGAAGAGATAATTTTATCCCTACAGGACCAAAATAGCTCATAGGTTGTCCCAAAAAGGAGTGACATTTTTTGGGGACAATAGTAAGAACCTTAGTTTCCAATTCATTATTTCTCTTGACTGCAATTTCTTCTACTCTCTTCTCCATTACCTGATTTCCTTGTCACTCAAAAGTATCAAACAAACAATGTTAAGTTGTGGAGCTAAAAGTTTCATTGAATATGCAAATGTGGAGGTTGTTGGGTTTCACAGTAACCGACATCGATTACACAGTCGACTGACATCGGTAGTATCCCTGACATCGGTCAGGCATTGGTTAGAAGAAATTGACATCGGTCAGGCATTGGCCGACGTCGGTCATCTTCAAATAGATAGAGACTGGCATCGGTCATCTGTATGTTTCTAGAACTATTCTAATTTTAGATGAACAGTTAGTTTGCATGTAAAGACTAATTTTAGTCTTGAGTTTGCTTTTCTAATTATTGTTTGTTTTGGGATCTATTTAAGAGACCCATGGGGCTGTATTGTAATCAATCAAGTAAGCAAGATCAATTAGATCTGCAAGGTGTAAGATCAAGAAGATCTACTGAAGCAAGGAGGCAATAACGGTTGAGTTGATTGTCACTTGGAAGGTAGGCAACAACAACCATTGGGTTGATTGTCACTGGAGGGAACAACTCAGTGTTGAGTTGGTTGTAATTGATTGTGTGAGAGAGAGAGAACTCTTGAGGGAGAATTACTAGACACCCAAGAGGTGTGAGAAGAGTGTGATTTATTCATTGTATTTCCTTCTGGAAGAGTGTTAATACATATTATATTATTTCTCATATCACCTATTCTTTGCTATTTTTGAAATCTAGTTACTTATTACTTCTGGTTTAGTTCTGTGTTTAGTTGCTTATATAAAAAGGTAATCAATTGAGCTCTAAGGTACTAACATTTGGTATCAGAGTGAGCTACAGGATCCTAACAGGTGGTATCAGAGCTAGGATCACTAACAAGTGGTAGAGCAGGTTAGTGTTTGATTGATTATAGGTTCACTCTCAGGGGTTTCTGATTGAGTGGGAGTAAAGCAATGGCAGAAGAAAGTAAACTAAGAATAGAGAAATTTAATGGCAAGAATTATCAATTATGGAGGATGCAGATAAAAGATTATCTATATCAGAAAGATCTGTACTTACCGTTGGGTGGGGTTGCAAGTAAGCCCACAAATATGCAAGATGAAGAATAAAATGTTCTTGATAGAAAGGCTCTGGGATCTATAAAGTTGAGCCTGGCATCGTCTGTGATCTCCAACTTATCACAGGCAAAGACAACGGTAGAGTTAATGGAATCTTTGTCAAATTTATATGAAAAACCCTCAGCTTCGAATAAGGTTTTTCTTATGAAGCAATTATTTAATTTGCAAATGCAGGAAGGTGGATCAGTATATAGTCATCTTAGTGATTTCCATGGTTTAGTAAATCAGTTAGTTTCAGTCAAAATAGTTTTTGATGATGAAATTAAGGCTCTCTTAATCTTATACTCTTTACCTGAAAGTTGGAATAGTTTGGTAATGACAGTTAGTAATACTGCGTCTGCTTCAAATATCTTGAAAGTTGATGATGTTGTTAGTGTAATTTTGAATGAAGAAATTCGCAAGAAAAACACAAGAGAAACATCAGGTAATGCTTTAAGTGTTGAAAGTAGGGAAAACCAAAGAGAGAAGGTCGAGCAAGGGAAATCAAGGTCAAAGATAGGCAGTAGATCCAAATCCAGAAATGGAAGTATCACCTGCTAGAATTGTGGAAAGAAAGGACATGCAAAGAAAGATTGTTGGTTGAAAGAAGATCAGCATGAAGGTAATGAAGAAGCCAAAGATGCAGGTATTATTGCACAGGATGCTCTCATATTTTTTTTGGATAGTCAGGTATAATCTTGGGTTTTAGATTCTGGTGCCTCTTTCCATGCAACCCCAAATAGAGAATTTTTTCATGATTATGTCCTTGGAGACTTTGAAAAAGTTTATTTAGGGGATGTTGAGCCTTGTCAAATTGTTGGCAAAGAGAAAGTGCAGCTGAAATTGTAGACTGACAACATATGGGTGTTGAATGATGTCATGCATGTTCCCATCCTGAAGAAGAGTCTAATTTCTACAGAAAAGTTGGGTGATGAGGGTTGCACAGTAACTCTCACAGTGGAATCTTGGAAAGTTTTCAAGGGTGCACTTATATTAGCAAGAGGTAAAAAAGTAGGTACACTTTATCTATCTACTTGTATTACTGATTCTCCTTCTATTTTATATACTTCAGATGTAGATGCAAAGATGTGGCTCTATAGGCTTGGTCACATGAGTGAGAAGGGAATGCATGTTCTTAAGTCAAATGTTAAGAACTAGAAAGCCTTGGTTTTCAAGGAGAAGGTGATGGACAATGATCAACTCAAGAGGCTGAATAATTCTGAGCAGGGCAATGTTGATTTGGACAAGGTTATGATCCAAAATGAGCTCGTGGGTAAAAATCATCACTCACAAGAAAATACAGACACCAACGTCAGTCAGACAGTGACCAACGTCGATCAGGCAGGGATTGATGTCGGTCTGGTGGAGACCAAAGTCAGTGATGTCAGGCAGGTGGACACCGATGTTGGTCAGGAAACCGACATCGGCGATCAAGTGGAATTGACATCGGTTGGGTGCAGACTGAGGTCGGCTAGAGATGACCGAGATCGGTCACTGTTAGAACGAAATTTGGGTGGACAACAAGCTGTTAAGGAGTCTCAAATGCCCATGAGGAGGTCTGAAAGGGTAAGTAACCCTCAAATTCGTTATTTCCCTTCTTTATAGTACTTGTTGCTCACTGATGGTGGAAAACTAGGAAGTTTTGAAGAGGCAATGCAGGTAGAATCCAGGAAATAGTGGGAGCATGGCATGAATGAGGAAATTGATTTCTTGGAAGAGAACCAAACGTGGGATTTGGTAGAGTTGCCAGCCAAAAAAAAAGCACTGAAAAATGAATGGATTTACAGATTAAAGAAAGAAGAGAATGGATAGGTGAGACAGAAGGCCAGGTTATATGGTCTTGAGCAAGCTCCAAGACAATGGTATTTGAGGTTTGACAACTTTAGTCAATGTCAATGTGACCATTGTGTTTATTTTACCAGGTTGGATAATAGTAGCTACATTATCCTGTTACTGTATGTAGTTTATATGCTTGTTGCAGGGTCACACATGTAGGGAATTACTGAGCTAAAGGTAAAATTAGCTCAGACATTTGCCATGAAGGATTTAGGAGCAAAAATCTTTGGCATAAGTATTTCTAGAGACAGAGAAAATCACAGGTTGATTTTGTCTCAAGAGGAATATGTGAATAAGGTAGTGGAGAGGTTCAATTTGTAGGATGCAAAACCGGTAAGCACACCTATGGCTGGACAGTTCAAGTTGAGCTTATAACAGTGTCCTAAATCACATGATGAGGTTGAGTACATGGTATGTACTAGACCTGACATTGCTCAAGCAGTGGGATTTATCAGCAAGTTTATGACCAATCCAGAAAAGGAGCACTGAAAAGCAATTCAATGGATTCTTAGATATCTGAGAGGGACCAGTAGCAAGTATTTATGCTATGTAGGGTCAAGCACTTTTCTTCATGGGTATGTAGATTCAGATATGGCAGGTGACTTAGATGGCAGGAGAAGCACCACAGGATATGTGTTCACTATTGGTGGAATGGTGGTTAGCTAGATTTCAAAGTTGTAAAAGGTTGTTGCCCTGTCTACTATAGAGGCATAATACATTGTAGTCACAGAGGCTAGCAAGGAAATTATTTGGATGACTCAGTTCATGGAAGAGTTGGGAAAGGAGCAAGAGAGTTGCAGATTGTACAGTGATAGTCAAAGAGCAATTCATTTGGCAAAAGATTCAGCCTTTCATTCAAGAACCAGATATATACAGCTTAGGTACCACTTCATTACACAGGTATTGGAGGATGGACAATTGAAGCTGAAAAAGATCCATACAGATAAGAACCCTACAGGTATGTTAACAAAGCTGGTAACAAAGGAGAAGTTGAATATTCATTCAACTTTTATTGGTCTTCAAAATTGAACTTGAAGATGGAGATACAAGCTAGAAACAGACTAGAGGACATTGTTGTACAGGTACAGGTGCAGCTATTTATCTCCAAGTGGAAGATTGTTAAGTTGTGGAGCTAAAAGCTTCACTGAATATGAAAATGTAGAGGTTGCTGGGAAATACAGTAACTGACATCGGTTACACAATCGATCGGCATCGACAGTATCACCGACATCGGTCAGGCATTGGTTAGAAGAAACTGACATCGGTCAGGCATCGGCTGACGTCGATCATCTCCAGATAGACAGAGACCAACATCGATCATCTGTGCGTTTCCAAAACTGTTCTAATTTTAGACGAACAGTTAGTTTGCATGTAAAGACTAATTTTAGTCTTGAGTCCACTTTTCTAATTATTGTTTGTTTTGGGATCTATTTAAGAGACCCATGGGGCTGTATTATAATCAATCAAGTAAGCAAGATCAATTAGATCTGCAAGGTGTAAGATCAAGAAGATTTGCTGAAGCAAGGAGGCAACAACGGTTGAGTTGATTGTCACTTGGAAGGTAGGCAACAACAACCATTGGGTTGATTGTCACTGGAGAGAACAACTCAGTGTTGAGTTGGTTGTAATTGATTATGTGAGAGAGAGAGAAATCTTGAGGGAGAATTACTAGACACCCAAGAGGTGTGAGAAGAGTGTGATTTCTTCATTGTATTTCCTTCTGGAAGAGTGTTAATACAGATTGTATTGTTTCTTGTATCACCTATTCTTTGATGTTTCTGAATTCTAGTTACTTATTACTTCTAGTTTAATTATGTGTTTAGTTGCTTAGATACAAAGGTAATCAATTGAGCTCTAAGGTACTAACATTTAGTATCAGAGTGAGCTACATGATCCTAACAAACAAGACCTACAAGATGGAAATATTACTAACTCCGATACCACTGTAATATCCCAAATGGGATATTTAATACAATCACTCAAAAATTATAAAATCCAAACTCAAGACTTATGGATTTAGACTCGAAACTATAATATTTTCCTAAAGACCACAAATGCATTAACATGCATACTTTTTATATAACATACTATAGACAAGATCATAACAATTGATCAACACAACACATAGTTATAATAACTCTTTCAATACTATAATTTCTATTTTCCAATATAAATAGATGAATTTCATATGATATTATTTGGGATAATATCCATCAACAACAATTACATAAAAGATAATACTATAAACAAATATGATATAAGAACCACACTTACAAACTTGGGATATCCAAAAACACACTTCTTCACACAAATACACTGAAGATCAAATCCATTGAAAGCCTAAAAATATTCACACAACTCTAAATGAAATTATACACACCACACACACTTGCAAACTGGAACACTGAATCTACAAATTGAAGCACCTTCACAATTCCTGAGTGGAGTTATCTTACTGAACCAAAGGGGTTTCATCCTTTGGTCTAAGAAGCAATGGGTTTTCATCTATTGATCTTAACCTCGATTGGGATTTCATCCAAGGAAGATGTGTAGTTTTTTTTTTGGGCTGCAGGAATCGGTACTGTATTGCTTAAAGACTCAGTACAACATGGTCCCCCTATAACCTGTAGTATGCCTGGTAAACTTTTTTAACGTGACCAGTGGCACTGGTGTGACATGCCCTCTGATACCACGAGGCAAGGGGGACTAGAACCCGTGACTAGCAGAGCCGCAATGGAAGTACTTAACCAACCGGACTAGGACCCCAGCCAAGGAAGATGTGTAGTTGAACACAAGTTCAAACTTACAATAAAAAGGGGTTTTTATGATTTCAAAGATGTCTATTACAATAGAGAGGCATGCTTATATAGAAAATCATGAGAGAGAGAGAGAGGAAGGAGAATAGTGGAGAGAGAGAGAGAGAGAAATGCACCATATGCATAGTAACCCATGTGAAGGGTTGCCTTGGGATGCAAGTTAGTCAAAAGTAGATCACATGATGATCCATTGACTTGTATTTTTATCTACCACTTTCCTATGTGCCTTCAAAGTGTCCTCACTCACACATGTGATCTAATCAGATATAGTGTATCATGCCTTCCACTTCCCCAAATTCCTAGACAAGGTTAGTCACCCACGTGACTCCAACAATAGTGTCCCACCTTCACACATGTGAGCAATCAAGAATATTGCAGTCCTTGTCATCTTCTTCCATGTGATCTCCATGATTCACAGACAATATCTAATCACCTTTTGACTCTTTCAAAGGGTCTTCATATGTCCAGACACTATTCCACCAAAGTGTGGCACCTATACTATTCATCCTCATCTTTACTTAGCATATGAGCTTATAAAATATTAATATTTATATCACCAAGTGGAGTACTACACCCCACCTCTTCACATGCCCTAGATTCTCATGTGGATCATGATATATCACTCCACAAGTCACCTCTTTATTGCATCATCTTCTACATCACCTATCATGTCACTATGAATAGTGACATGTGAATAATGTTAGTGAATAGTACCTATGAATAATACCTTGTGAATGGTGACCTACACTAAAAATTATCATATAACATCCAACTAAGCCCATGATAATTAAATAGGTTAGTGATATTATTTCAATGTTATATTTGAAAAATAGGGATATTACATATGTTGACGCTGTGGATTACACCCTTAGAAAGAAGGCTCAGCTTCTCTCTTCCACGCGGCACAATGGAGACATTCCTCTTGCTGTGGGCTTGGCAAAATCGAGGAATGAATCTCTAGGTATGGGCTAGTTCCACATGATGCATCTTTGAGGTCCTTAACTACTATTATTAATAATGGGGGGATGAAAAGAGAGGAGGATATAACAAAAGTAGAACCTATCAAAAATGGTGATGCACCAAATGATCTGATCTACTCAGCTTATATCAACACTTTAAACTAACAAAGTGAACATATACTTCATCTAAACAAAAGACCAGACTATGTGGGCACTTTAACAAGGGGCTTAATGGAGATACAAAGAAAAAGAACCTACCATAGGTGCTACAGAAGCACACTATCAGATAATTATTCTTCTGTCTCTATGCTCCAACTTGGGCACTTCTTGTTAACCTATAGAAATGGTCTGGGATATACTAGATATGCTAGTGTCGATCTATGAAAGCATTAAGATGAAATGACTAAACACAAAGTTGATACATAGACATATTCAGAAGTATATCCCATCAGATGGAGGTAAAACATGTTCTTTTGATTAAAAGGTAAAATTTGGTAGGGCTTCACCTTACACAAGTGAGAGATCCTTTTTCCAGCTGAGAGGTTACAATATATAACATTAAGGGAAAGACTCCTGGTCTCCCAAAGAATAGGTGGCCCATACTATATTAAACACCTAGGAAAGATGAATCCATTCATGTTGATGTCATCCTTCCATAAATGGCCTAAAAGAACCATGCTATAAATGTCATAGATATTGACTTTGCTTCTTAAACTGTATTAAATGTTCCTACTAAAACATGGGTCACTTTGTTGTTTGAAAGACAAGGCTGCCTCTCTATGAAACTTGTGTGATTGTCTTCTTATCAATGCTAAACAAAGAAAAATGGGCTATGCTATTGCATTCTTGCACTCCCTTTAATGACCAATTGGTGGGGACTACTTCATCTGCAGTAATAACTTCTCCTGTTGATGCCTTATGTGCCACCTGGACTGCTCTATTCATTCCTGTGCTACTTCTTGTCTTTTCTTGGTAACTCAGCTCTCAGGGCTATCTTTCATCTCCTCCTGGCTCCTTTCCTAGCAGGTCACTGAGTCTATCTTCGGGTCTTATGCCATTTGAATTCCTTTAGGCCTGCGCTCATGAGTTCTTTCGGCCGCTTGTCCCAAAGAACTTGTTCTTTCGCTTCTCTTCAATGGTTGATGCATCCCATCAAAATTGACGTATGTGGGCCTGTCACCATTTGAAAACCAACATCTATTTCACTATCTTGAATTTGACATCTATAGGCACGTCACTAGACATTTGAACCTCTAATGGCTAGTTCACCATGCTGAAGTTGACGTTCTCAGGCCTGTCATCATCTTTAGTAATTCCTTTAGCTTTTTGCAAAATGAACCTTCTCAAAGGGAAGGTGACCCTTCAAAAAAAAGGAAAAGGTCCCTTTTGATAGCTGAGAGCCCTTCTCAAGGGCACCTACCTTTTGGGTTCCTTCGGGTTCCCTTGTCTTTCAAATTCTTTCAGACATTTTGCCCAAAGGGAATGTGCCTTCAAAGTCTCGGCCTTCTCTTGGTAAATTTCTTCAGACAAAAGTTCGAAGAAAATCCTTCGAGCATTTTGTTTGAAAGAATTTACCTTTGGTTTCTCCATGGATTTTCTTTGGACAAAAGGTCCGAAGAAATCCTTTGTCTTGCCTTGTCACTTTTTCTGAAGGAAACTTCCTTTTTGGCCTTCTGCCTTGATCTCTTTCAAATGTGTTCTCTGCCCTTCGCAAGGGCACCTTGGGTCCAATGTTTTCCTTCCGAGCTTGCTTGAATGGTCCCATTTGTTACCTGCCTGCCCTCCGCAAGGGAACTTGACCTTCAGAGCTTTGTGAAAGACTTGCGTCTCTTTGAAACTGGCCCATTCCTTTGCCAAAAAAAGCTTGTCCAAGGTAATTGCTTAAAGCAAAAAAAAGCCCCAGATCAACCTAAAAAACCTACAGGACTCAGATCACTCAGCTCTTTGTAAGAACATGCCTATTACAAAGAGAAAAAACCACAATTGCAATAAGGTGAAGACATCAGAGACTGACTACTTAGGATAGCAAGGAAAGAAAAGGGAGATCGATTTTTGACCTTCAGGACCAAAAATTGGTCAACAACATATGTCTTATTTTCTAAACTTTAGTGACATGTGCTCATATCCCTTGTATCGTGGCCCCTTGGCCTACTTTGTGTACCTCATGTGTGTTGTATGCATATTGTTTTGTATGCATCATGGCTATGACACTTGTTTTTTTTTTGTTATACACTCCAGTTTTAGATGCCATGAGGGACCTCATGCATCTTCCCTTCTTACTTAGGTGCTATGATTAACATCATAACCCATCTTCTTAGGTAGCTACTTAGTTATTACTCAGTTTTATTATTCATATACATTGTTATATCTATCTTGACAACCTTGTGAATGTTAGATCTAACATACATCATACACTACAAACTTATGCTCATATTATCTTACATTTTGATGTTATATATGCACATTATATTGGTTTATTATGTAGATATCATATATGCTCTAGCCAATATAAATTTTGTAAAGCTTCTTATTTTAGGGTCAGTTCTTGCATAAGTTTAATAAATCCTCTAAAAAGAGGGGGCATTCACATAGGTTTGTCATAGAGATCAGGCTATCTGAATGCATTCACACTATAGTTTTTAGCACACAGGTATATAATACAAAAATTAGTTTTAAAAAAGCATAGTGAAAAATAGTGACATAGGGATCAATTTTAATTGCATAAAAATCATAAAAGCTAAATATTAGCACCCAAATTGAGACACTAGCACCACATAGCACTATTGTCTAAGATATTGCGTTACTATCCAGTAACTTCAATTTCAAAAAATTCTAGATTGGCTAGAAAAGTACAATAGATACAGTCTAAATTTGCACAAGTTTAGTTATAAATTACTAGTTTTGGCTTAGTTTAACTTAAATTCATACCATTTTATTTAGATTGAGGGCATCATGCATGACATAATCATTCTTATTTTAGTTTAGATGTTTATATATAGATTATTACAACCTAATCCAAAATTCATATACTCAGATATCAAATTTAGGGGCATGTGCACGACACATTATTTTTGTATGCTCACTTATACATCAATTGATTAGATGGAATGATAAACTCCATGCCATTATATACATTTTACATACCAAACACCATGTTCTAGGTTACATACCAGATTCATGGCTTACTCCATTTGTAGTGATTGGCATTCCCAAGTGGCTTAGCATCACCTAATCTTTTTGAATGGTTATAGAGCTAACATACACAATTACACATCTCCAGTTACATCACATAATTTTAATTTTAGATGCATCTACTATACATGGGTCGGCAATGATAGAGTCATAATCTACTTGAGTTCTTAATCCACCTACATGAGAGGGTTGGACACACCATCAATCCAATCTAAGTGATTCACATGTCATGATCCACCAAAAATGGGTGGACAATGATGGAATTAAAATCAAATTGATTTATTGAGATACTCACACATGGGAATTGAACAAGCCATCAACTCAGTCCAAGTTATTCATCAATTGATCACTATCTACATGCACACACATAAGTTTGCATGATGTTTATGCATTGATATGCATACCTAGTGAGGTGTATTCATTTATTTCCTCTCTCTTATATCTTTACTCAATTTTGTCTTTTGATTTGGATATCTATTAAGTAATGACTTGTCTATGCACATTTCATTTAAAAGATATACAATAGATCATACTTCATAGACTTAGATCTAAGTTCATGGGATTCGCTTCTTAGACAAGTCCAAGTATGTTCTTTTTTCTTTATCGTAGTCATTTCACTTTGTTGAATTTATAGAATAAAGAGGGAAAAATATAATCACCTAAAAATGACATTTGAGTGCTAAAAATGTTACTTGAGACCACCTATCCCTAACTTAATCCTAGACATATTTTAAGGTATAAGGATTTAGACATAGAATGATTGATAAATATTGAAAGCAAAACTAAAAGAGTGCAAAAATGAATAAGATTACTTGAATGGAAAGCAAACCACAAATAAGATAAGAGTTTTGATAAGTGAAAAAAATGTTAAATGGTGAAAAAACCCCACAATCTGGTATTAAGAAGCTTGTAAGGATGAAATTTAAGTACAATAACATATATAAGCTTAAGAGAAGAATGACCTTAAGTCAAGAGAGCATTAATGCTGCAAGAACAAGACTTAGAATAATAAAAATAAGATGTGAATTGAGAGTGTGAGGAGTGAAGAGAGGAGAGATCTTTTATAGAGCAAGAAGAACAGAATGAGAGTTACAAAGAATCTTATGATTACCTTACAAGCCTCTTTTGTGTGTATCATTTGTGACAAATTCTTTTAGAAAGTGGAGGGAAGCGTGTATGAAATGGGGTAAGTAGAGTTACATGTAAGTAACTCTAAATCAAAAAAGTGAATTAGGGAGGTGAGTGACACCTCATAAAAGTAAAAATAAAGTGTATTTATAAATACAATAAATGCATATATATCTAAGACTTAGAAAAAACTTATAAACCTAGTAAGGACCCAAATAAGGGTAATTCTTTAACACTCCTATTAAACTTAATTTGGAGTTATAAAAATGGAGAGAACCTTTTACAAATAAAGAAGGGAGTTGAAATTACATAATATTCCCCCTTAATAGAAACTTCATTCAAGAAAAATTACAATAGTTTAGAGAAGAAATAAGAGAAGGTGCCACCAAAAATTGCAGGGATGAAAGTATGATCACCAAGAATCTCCAAGTATCATGTTCGAACAGTGTGGGCAATCCGCAATGGAACAAAGACCATCAAGGAGTAATGATACACAAACTTGTAGAATAAACAAACTAATACCAACCTTTCAAGTTAAGTAACTAATATACCAAAAATACAATCTACATACATAATGTAATAAAAATAGATATACAACTAGATAAATTTGAATAAAGACAACTTCCATCATAAAGTGTGTAAAACTACACAAAAAGACGTTAGTCCAAAAAGCTCTAAACAAAGCATATATCCTATGCAATAAAAGTAATGAATGCAAAAAGATATTTAGATAATCAAAATAAAGACAAAAAAGATGTATCACTTACAAAATATATTCTGCATGAAAGTTTAGAATAATTATCGCAAGAAGACATCAAAGTCTCTAGAAAATTCATTTTTAAAAAATTCAAACAATTGTGCCCTTAAAGGTAAGAGATTTAATCATTTTCTAACAATGTAAAATATCGTACATGGATTTACCACAAGATTTATATGGGTGTAATTTCCAACATTTAGATATGTGATATCCATATTTTCCACAATTAATACAAGGTTTAACATGTTTAACCAAACATTAGAAGTAGTATAATACAAAAAAGTTGCATTATAAGTCCTTTGATGAGGAGGACAATAAGATTCTAAAGCAAGTGAATCATTAAAACTGAGACTTTTACAATTTGTATTAGGTTTAAGCAAATTATGTTCGAGTATACTAGTTGTGCACTTACTAAGTCTACCACCCGAGTAGCCCATAGTGTTCATGATTTTTAAGTTGGGGTTGGTAGAAATATTCAAAGGCATAGAAGTTATTGTAGAAGCATAATATTAGATTGTAAAGAGAGCTATTATGATGTGCAAAAGATTCAAAATTTACATTTAACGAATCAATATAATTTTTCATAGTCATCATTTTCTCATTAAAAGAGTTGTGCAAAGTAGTTAAAGTATCATTTTGACATATTTTTTGATGTTTAAAAGCAATAATCTTTACATTTTTACAAGAAAAAGTGTAAGTATTCTTAAATGCTAAAAATGGTAAATTTGAAAGACATTTTAAGAAAATTACATAAGTTTTAGGCTTGCCAAAAAACCAATAATATGTAATATAAATTGGTGTGACAAAACTAAACTTTAAATTAGCTTGTAAATGTAAGTTCACACCGAAATACTAATTGTTTTGAAAAGAACATTTAATTTAAAAAAAAATGAAACAATAAAAAAAAATATATATATTTAAAAAATATGGAAAATACATTTAAAAGAAACAAAATATTCTTCTAATAAGTTTGTTTTGTGTTTATTTTAACACAAAATCAAAAAGAACTTTCGTGGATTTATAAAAACATTAACGAGTGGCAAAATAAAATTACATGTAATATAATGAAAATTAATTCTTTCTGATATTTTTGGGAGAAAATGTAAAAAAACTAAGCACTATTATTAAGAAACTTAGTTGAATTGAGTAACAATTGGAATATACATTACATAATATAAACTTACATAATATATATTAGTGTTGTAGAATGGTTTTAGTACTTGCCATTGTATTAGGGTTTTAAGGTTTTTCATCGTTTTATCTATTTTATGTGTTCATGGTAGCAATCATAGAAGAGGAGGAGAGCTTGGCTCTAGTTATGACAAAATTTAAGATGCAGTTGGGGCCTTTTGTGGAGGACCGTAGACTAAAACATAATTGTTTTTTTTTAAAGTTCATATAGCTGATAGTGTTTTCAAAATGCAAGCCTCAATCGATTCCTCTGTACTATCTTTTTTAGTACTGTATATAACAATGATGAAGGTTCTTAGAGCGAGACAAGAAGTCTTCCAACTATTGGACCGTGTTCCAACCTTGCAAAAATCAGGTAATAAATAACTGTAACATGATCAAGATGAGGGAGAGTTTGAAATAAATAATATTTTTTTTGGCTTATCCTTTATGTCCTAAAAGTGTGATTATTTAGGGCTCGTTTTTTGCAATACATATGGTAAGATCATTTACATAGGGAAATTATATGTATTTTTATTATATAATATAAATTTTGAAAATACTTTATTAAGATCAAGCCCAGACTTATTAAACGGACGCAAAAAGATGTATATAAAATGATAATTTTTTTTGGTTCTTATATAAATCTAGTTATGCCGTGTAAATGAAATTATCTTTGAATAAATATTTATAAATAATTATTAAAATTTATATATTTTAAGATATGAAATATACTTGATTATAACACATATCAGATTAGTGATTACAGTTGTATTGGTCTTATTGAACGTAATCACATCTACCATATCCCCAAAGGATGATAACTGTATAAGTGAATAGTAGACTTAGGGTTCCATTGTGACAAGTCACAGAAATGGCTTCCATATTGGAGTCATGTGCTAGACTAAATTTCTGCATGAATTTGCCGAACCTGCGCTCCATTCGGGTGTACTTGACTTCCTGTTCCTCTTCCCTTTTCCGCTCTTTGCTGATTGTCAGCACTTCTCATCCTCCACTTGAACGAGTGTAGAGGTCATGGCCTTGGTGTCGCGAATGTAAGTGCAGGTCAGGGCATTCAAGAGCTTCTCAATTTCCTTTGGGACTTGCAACAAATGTTGCGTCATGCTGAATAGGGGATCCATCTCTTCTCTGCAATTTCATCAATTTCCTTTTTCACTTTCATCCTTGGTGGATCGCTTACCAACTTTGTGTATAGCAGAGGTTAAAGAAATTCAGCAAATAGATGCTTTAAAAAAGACAAAAAATAATCATAGTTATTGGATAACCATAGTTTTAGTGAATTATTTGAGGAGGAAAGGCTACATAACACACCCTGGTTGTTGGTAAAGATTCATAGGAGGCGAGATGACTTCGAAAAGAATATGAAGAATCTCTAATGATCTTGACACTTGGTCCCATAGACTATTTGGTCTCGTGGACGTCATTAAAACTCATTTCATTTCATTTCATTTCCCCTCACTTGTACATCGTAGCAATAGCAACAACATTCGTCTAAGGAGCGCCACTTGTGAAATGTTGCCTTAAAGAGAATGACATGGCGCACCAAAAAAAGGAACCTAAAGAATCTTTTATTTTTTGGTGTTTCATTTTTTCAAAAAATGGATAACTCACAATTTCTAATAAATGTGAAAGATTTATTTTATTTTTTTTAAAAGGGAAAAAATATTAATGCATATAAAAACTATCTTTCGTGGAGTGTATAAAAAGAAAAAAAACTTATGCATTTAAATACACAGTTGAAATTGGAGTCAGAAAACAAAAGGCGTTTAGTTAAAAAGGAACACCAGAGAAAAAAGGCGCTAAGTACATATATAGAGCTTAAAAAACTATCTTTCTCATTTTTTTGGTGTTTGACAAAAGAATAAATATAAAGAGAAAAAAATACACAACAAAGAGCTAATACAATTTAAATGAAATAATTTAATTGTTAAAGTTGTTTGTATTAACAATTTGCAAAGTAATAAAAATATTTGAAAGGAGTTTTTGTTAAAAAAGAATTCGTGGTGAAAAGAAAAAAGCTCCATAGTAACTACTTGAAATAACACGCTAACAAGAAAGATCCAAAAAAAATTTAATGGACAGCAAGGGTGAAGTCCTTGCAAAAAATCTGAAATACTTTCTAAGATGCTGCACACTCTTGAAAAAATGTCAAAAAAATGAACTTAGTTTTGATACTATATTAGGATTTAGACCAATAACAATTGATAAACTTTGAAACCAAAATCAAAAGAGTGAGAAAATAAATAAGATTACCTTAATGGAGAGCAAACCACAAATGAGATAAGAGTTTTGATAAGTGGTAAAAACCATTGAACGGTGAAAAACCTTTACTATATAGTATTAAGAAGCTTGAAAATATGAACTCCAAGTATAATTGCATATAGAATCGTAAAAGAAGAATGGCCTTAGGTCAAGAGAGCATCAATGATGCAAGAGAAAGACTTAGAACAATAAGAATAAGATATGAGTTGAGAGTGTCAGGAACGAGGAGAGGACTTTTTTATATAGCAAGAAGAAAAGAATGAGAATTATAAGAAATCTCATGATTAGCTTACAAGTCTCCTTTATGTGTGCCAATTGTGACCTATTCCCTTACAGAGGGAGGGAAGTGTGTTTCAAGTGGGAAAAGGAGAGTTACATGCAAGTAACTCAAACCAACAAGTGGATCAAGGAGGTGAGTGACACCTCATAAAAGTAAAAATAAAGTATATTTATAAATACAATAAATACACACATAACTAAGACTTAAGAAAAATTTATAAACTTAAGAAGGATCTAAATAATGTTAATTTTCTAATATAGTGCCTATTTAAACACTTATCTAGCCTTCATGTGAGCTACACGAATCCCTATACATCCCTAAAGCACTCTTAGATCCTTACTTTAGCATCATGGCTCTTAGTGCCTCAGGTTCTGCCACCTGAACATCAACACTATAATTTGGACAGTAGCATCCCATGGTGCCAGTGTCCCAATTTTAGCACTATTGTCATTTTCTCTCCTTTTGTTACACACATATCTTTTCAAATGAGAAACTATCCAAGGTCACTCTAAATCTTTTTTAAGACCCGCATAAGTATTAGAACAATATATATACATGACTTTTAGCCCTTTATCCACTAGATGTAAATCACACAAACAAACTTGGAATAAGTTGTGCACAATCAAGGTTATCAATCCTTATTTTGCTCTACTTCTGCATACAACTATCTACAACGTTCTTAAGATTAGATTAATCAATTTTTTAGTTTTAAGCACATTCAAAGCAATCAAACATTCATACTAGTTTCACTTTCATTTGCACTAGCACTTAGGTGGGGAGAATTACATCAAGCTTGATCCCTCTTCAGAGTGTTGGTATGTAGGGAACTTTCATCACAACGGAGTGTTGAGAATGTCTAGCCTACCCCACTAAAAAATACACTTTACTAATTGTGCCAACCGGATATCTTAGAAATATAGAGGTTTAGGGTTTGCATATAAAATCAGTCAAAATAGGTCATCTATAGAGATCTAGAACTTGTGCACATAATAATAAGCCTAGCAGACCCAGACACAAATGCACCTAGAAGCTCAGAATAATTTTGTACAAAGAACATTAGCTCCAAAATAGGAAAACTAAAACCACATAGAGTTACTAGTAAATTAGGGTGTTATTGTCCAAGAAGGGTTTTGACACTTGAACAATGTCTGCAACACTCAGATCAACATTTGTCTTAGTTTGTAGCCTCCAAATCTCTCGTTCCAGTCAATTTCTAGCTAAATACTTGTTTACATTATTTATTTTTATTTTTAAAATGTCAAACTAGGTCAATTTTGTTACAAACCAGTGGTTATATTTATTGCATAGTTCTACTCTGATTTATTATACTCAAATTTTTAACAACCTAGGGTTTAAACTCTTTAACCCTAAAAAGTTAAATCAACAAGGTACAAGAAGAGAAGTTACTAATCAATTTCAAGAAGTGTACCTTCTTGAAGATAGAATTGATCTATTTAGGATTTGTCTATGTGAGAGATAAGTACATCCAATCATATTCTGCCATTACCCTTCCAAGGATCTTTGCCTATGTGAGATAGGTATATCTGAGTCCAAGAATCATCCATTAAGGATACACCAAAATCTGCTTCCAAATCACAATCAAACTCATCTACTTTCACATCAAGGTTAAGATAATCAACCCATATTTTTCCAATCCCAAACTATCATTGGGCCACCCATCTTTGATGAGCCAATCATTAATGAGCCATCACTTTTCCCATAACCCATCATTGGTCAAACCATTTTTGACCAACCTATCTTTGACTAGCCACCCATCTTTACTAAACTACTAGTACTTGATGAACCCATATTTGACAACACCATCCTTGGTCTATCACCCCATCTCCAATCACATAGCAAACCATCCAACTCCCTACACCACATGCCCTAAGTGACAATTGTACTTGTAGACAACCAACATCAAAACACCTTCCATGTAGATAAGCTCATCCTAAATAACAAATCAATATTAGAACCAGATCCAACATCAACATCAACATCCTATCAATACAATAAGATATTATTTATTAGATCCAAATTTATTATAGAATAAAAAATATACAAAAATAATCAAACATGGTTACATGGAGTTAACTCCATGACTCGTTTCCAAAGTAGTGAGTATCTTATCACAAGCATAATCCTTGAAAGCATGAATTACAATGGGAAAGGTCTTGGCCTCCATGAATAGGGAATTATCTAGCCCATCCATGTACGTGCACACAAATTTTATCATGACATCAACTTCAAACCATTTACAAATCCACATAAATATGTTCATGACACTTACACAATTTTTTAGGAAGCCTCATCCAACATTGAAATAAGCTTCATTTATAGTCCCTATAAGGACCTTACTATAACCCATCCTCTTATTAATACCATCCATCCTTTCCACCATTTTGAAATTTAATCTCTCACACTAGTTGATTAGGACTGACAAAATCACTTACCATCAACCTTCTTCCATAACAATCAAATAATTGTAAAATTAATGATTGACATCGAGCCAAAAGAGCATAATATTGCATCAATACATCCTAGGAAACAAGTGTTTCTCAATAAAAATACAAATTAATATCCCCTAGTGAACCATTGTTTGAGGCACTATAGAAAAATTAAATTCAAAATATTAGAAATTGAGAAGAAAAGTCCCATAGTGAAATGTTATTTGAGGCACTATGGGATAATCAAAACCAAAATCTAAAAATTTAAAACTTTAAGTCCCTTAATGAAAACCTCTATGAGGTGCTATTAGATCAAAATCAAAATTAAAATCACAAAAATCAAAGAATCAATCTCTCTCCTTCAGAGTGGGCCACAATCAAGGATCAAACTGGATAGGGTTGAATGCACAAAGCTAAATTTGTATGGAGTAGTGAAATATGAAGAGCAACCTAAAAATAAAAAAGCTTGTCTTTACAATGAAAAATTATAATAACATTTATTGGCTAAAAAGTACATAGGAAGGTACGTTATATAGTGAGGTATTGGGTCACCCAAAAAGATAATTAACTCAATTCACAATTAGAAAATGACTTAAAGTATATTTCTCTTAATGACCTATTATTAACCTAAGAGATTAATTAGACCATGTAGGTAAAACCACATAGTGTGAAAAATTATACACTAACACTCCCTTAAGCATAACTTAGGTGGGTAGTAGAATTGGATCCCAACATAGAGGCCTAATGAAGTACTTAAGTACATAGAGATGATCACCTTAAAGAGGATTAAGTCAAAGCTGCCAGAACCCCAAGAAGAGCCTGCAAATGAAGATACTTTCTCTCAGTGAAGAGTTTGGTAAATATATCAATAATTTGTTTCATTGTTTGGATGTAGTGAAGATCAACAACTTGCTCATGGATGAGTTCCTAAATTAAATGTATTTGAATCTCAATATGCTTGGTCTATTTATAGATGATTGAATTCTTATAGATTTAGATTATGTTTTGGTTGTCACAGAAGATGACTATTGGTCATCTAAATTGGATGCCAAAGTCAGTGAAAATTCACTAAAGCTAAATAGTCTTAGTAGCAATATTAACAACTCCTATGCATTCTAATTCAATAGAATATAAAATAATATCATCTTGATTGTTGTTTGTCCAACTAATCAAACCTAAACCAAAGGATAAATTATATTCTGAAGTAGACTTACGATTTTGAATATCAATAGCTTAATCTGAATCTATATAACCAATCAAGTCACTGTCAATGCCTGATCCATAGTGAATTATAAAACTATAGTGGTGAATTCTCTTAATTAATTTCTATTACAACTCATGTGGTTCCTGCATAAATCTAGAGACCATGCCCATTCCATATGAAATATCAGGTCCTGTATGCATAAGGTAGATGAGACTACCAACAAGTTGTCGATACGAGGTAGCATCAACTAAAATAGATGAGAAATTAGGCTCAAGATTCACACTATATAGAAAATGAGTCTTATCTAATTTACAATCATCCATGTTAAACCATGCAAGTAAATCTAGAGCATACTTGGATTGTTTAATATTGATCCCAGAGTTAGATTGAGAAATTATAATCCTGAGAAAGTAATGCAACATGCCTAAGTCAGTCATTAAGAACCTTTTAGACAAATTATTTTTCACTATTATGATGATGGATGAAGAACTCCCTGTGATCAATAGGTCATCCACATATAGAACTAGAATTAATAATGAATCATCCTATCATAAAATATAGATTTTTAGATTAGAATGACATCTGGTGAATTTATATTAGTCATATTGTCCTTAAGTTATGATGATTGTTTCCCTAGAATAATTTAGCAACAAATAAAGCAATTGTGTTATAATTAACAATTGTAGTGGATTTTTATAACTAGAAAATAAAATAGAGAAAAAAATGCTTTGAGGTGAATTAGAATAAAGCAATGATTATGGAAGCTTTGAGAAAAAATAGAAAAACATAAAAATAAAAAAAATGAGCTTTAAAAAAGGGAGGGGGGAGAGAAAGGGAAGTCATGCAAGGGAAAAAAAAAAAGGAAAAGGAAGAGTGGAGCAACGTAGGAAGATGAGAGGAAAAGTGGAGAAGAGAAGGGCAATGCGTGGAAGAGAAGTGAGACCAGACCAAGCAAAGTTTATCTGAATCATTTTGTTTCAGTGTTGGACGTTTTTGTTAGGTAGGTAAAATTATTAATTTTTGTGTGGAGTTTGCCAAAATTCTGTGTATATAAGTGTCTATGTATTGCATGATATCGAGGTTCATTTAGATCTATATGTATAAAAATATTCAAAATAGTGAAATGTATGTATTTGATACTCAAAATCCCAATCTCAACAATAAAATCAATGCAATATATAAATGGTCTACCGTAATTATTTAAAAGATAAATATTTTGTGTTGGGCACTTTATAAAATCTCATTAAAGGTGAAATTGATCAGATGAAACTTTGTTTGGCTAAAGAAACCTTTGCAGAATTTATAGGAACGTTATTTTAATTCAACATACATATATTTTATACAATGAGACATATATATACACGGGTAGATAGAGTCTAAGCGAGCAATGTGAAGTCGATAATATATATTTAGAACAATGATACGAGGTTCATATGTATGTAAAATAACAAACTGTGTAGGATATATTGGCATTTTTAGCATATGTATTTTAGAATGGTGCAGATGAATAGAAAAGGACTGCGTGCTTTGACATTTAAAAAAGCAATATGTATAAGTTATAACTGAGATTATTGTTATTTAATCCATAGAAAAATATATGACTGTAATATAATGATTTGAGCATAATATTATTCATATATAGCGAATTATGTATATAATATATAGTAAATCTATATATAATGTATAACGAACTCATTGTGATGTATAACGAACTATATAAGTATGAACATACTTCTTGCAAGATGGAATAACATCATGAAAAACCCATGCATCTAGTTTCATGTCACATGTGATGACAATAAAAATGTTATAAGGCTGGATTTGGTGCATTCTAATATTTCTAGTCCAATCTCACCTGGGATTGGTCAACTTACTAACTTACAAAATTTGGATCTCTACAATAGTCTATTTAAAGGAACTATACCTCACAGCTAAGGGAACTTAAAAAAAAAACTAAAAGAGCTTGATATGTCTCTCAACAAATTGACAGGAAAAATACCAACCTCTCTTATCTAGTTGTTTAACCTTCACTTCTTGAATTTGTCATACAACCAACTTAGTGGCCCAATTCCCATAGGTGGATTATTTTAGATCTTCAGAATTACCAAGGGTGGACTATGTTTAATTGGTTATTTGAAGAGTACCTTTGTTACCTCTAAGCCTACCATTGCTCTAATAATTGACCATGTCTTTTACATGATCCTTTGTTCTTAAAAGAGACCTCCCCAAGCAAAGCTTGTACGACTCCTTGTAGCACTTTCATTCTCAAATTTCAATCCGTTGATGAGGGCTTATGGGATCTTAAATATAAAACAAATGTTATCTCCCAAAAAATAAATTATTTGAATATGGATCTCAAGCGACTCATAGTGGAGAAGCCTCAAAAAGCTTAGTCTAAAGTCTTGGCTCCCAATAAAAATAATAAATAGGTGGTTACAAAAGACTATGTGAATTTCCCAGTTAAAACAATGGGTTATATAAGTTTGAATTGTTTGTATATTAAATTGGAGGTCGATTTGACTTAATAAGAGTATAATATGGATATAAATTGTCTATTGACTATAACACTTAGTTATTAATATTTCGAGAGTAATAATATCTTATAATAAATTGTCAATTTATTTTATGAATAGGGAAGTTATAATGGTTGTTGAAATCATATAAAGTCTTTGATTAAAATTATAGATGACTATTGGCATTTGTGTTGACGCAGTGGATTGCACCCTTGACAGGACGCTGAGCTCCTGCTTTCCACACGCAACAATGGAAACTCCCCTCTTGCCTGTGGGCTTGGCAAAACTGGGGGGAGAGTCTCTAGATAAGGGCTAGCTCCTTTTGATATATCTCTGAGGTCCTAGATTTCTTAATGCTAACAATGGGGGGGGTGAAAAGGGAGAAGGATTACTGAAAAGTAGAACCTAAACCTAAATTAAAAGGTGATACACCAAAAAAGTTTATCTACCTAGCTCGAACCTACACTTTTCACCAAGGACAAGCTAACATACACTTCATTTGATATGGGAAACTCTTCTGTATCAGTGAGTCAGGGGTCTATGGAGATACAGGGAGGAAGAACTACCAGAGGTGTTCTGAGACACTCTATGGCAACCTATTCACATGCGCCTATATTCCTGCTGTAGACACTTCTGGCAGACCTGCAGAAGAAGAAACTTCACAATGCACTAGACATGCTGGAATCATTCTGTGAAAGCATAAAAGAAAATGACTTAACACAAAATGAAAACATAGACATATGTGTGAGTGCAAGTTCAAATGGAGGTAAAAAAATTGCTAAGTCTTGATTCAAGGTAAAATCCAGTAGAGTTCCTCCTTATAAACCCCAAGATTTTTGGGCAGAGCTTTGTCTTACAGGCTAAGAGATCCTTTTCAAAATGATAAGTTTACAATATATATAGAGAAGAAGATTTTGGCACTTTCTAGAAAAGACTTTGGCCCCCCTTTTTACAAGTGTCCCATGTGCATTCCAAGCCTTGGGAAGAGGAAGCTGCTTGATAGATAATACTGTGTCAGATCTTGCTTTGACTTCAAGCGTTTAAAACATAGGGTGCACCCTTTGTCCACAAATAAGACCGCTCCTTGAAGGCATTCACGCAGTTTGTCTGCTTATAAATGCAAAGTGGAGAAAACAAGGCACACCGTTTACTGTTTGCGTCCCTTGATGACCACTTGGTGGGCACTGTTCCAACTGCAAGAGTAAATCTTTGAGTCGACACCTCCCTTTGCCACCTGCACTGTTTTATCCATTTCTGCACTTGGTTATTTTGTCTCTTCCTTGATTTGTCTTTTCTGGCTCTTTCGTCCCTTGGGGGCTATCTTCTCGGCCTTGCTGGCTCCTTGGGCTCTTTCATTAGTAGGTCACTGAGTTCATTCTTAACTTTTGTCTTTTCCCAGCATCGTCTTTTCCTGGTTTTGTCTTTTGCTGGCTTTTGTCTCTTTCTCTCTTAGTTCATTCCCAAAGGGGAAGTGTCCCTTCGGCTTTGAAGAAGTGTCCCTTCATCTTGGCCGAGAGTCCCCCGTAAGGGTACCTACCCTTCGGGGTCCTTTTGATAGTCACATCCTTCAGACATTTTATTTGAAGGATTTCTTCCTTTGTTCTTTGCTTATTACTTTGGGTCTTTTCTCTTCAGTCAGGCTTTTGTCTCGGCCATTTTTCTTGCAGACAAAATGTCCGCAAGAATTGTCTCGCTCGCTTCCTTTCCTTCGAAGTTTTTTCTCGGGTTTTTGCCTTGCGGCTTTTCCTGAATTTCTTCAGACTTTTTGTCCGAAGGAATTCCTTCAGACAAAAGTTTGAAGGAATTATGTCCTTGTCTTTTCATTTTAACTGCCTTTGAAAAGTGCCCTTCAAGAAAATGGGAGGGCACTTGGATGCTACGAAAATGTCCCAAATTCATCCCTGTACCTTATTTAAGGGTAGGTGCCCTTCATGAATGTTGAAAATGACCCTTTTGAAGGGTACTTCCTTTGCCTTGCTTGTTTAAAAGGTCTTTTGGATTCTCTGAAGTATTCCTTTGGACAAAAGTCTGAAGGGATTACTTCCTTTTGCTTATAGGCTCCCCTTTGAAAAGTGCCTTTGGAATTTTTTTTGCCTTAGTCCCTTTTTTGAAGGAAAACTCTGACCCTTTCATTCTTTGAACCGGTTCATCTTCTATCGAAAGACTTGTGCAACACAAATTCAATTGGCTCTAAACAACAAGGGAAGAAGGGGACCGATTTTGGCCTACTGGGCTAAAATGGTCAACAATTTGCATATAGTATTTATATATTATTTGAAAACTTGTATATGATACATAATATGAGTATATTAATATGTATAAGTGCATATACATATATAGTATATATTAGTGCATTGCGATGTGTGCTTGTATTGATAGTTTTATTGATTGTTAAAAACTAAGTCATAGATTCTTGAAGGATTGGACACTCTCTATATATGAATACAACGTCCTAAAAATATAGCAAGTTATTTAAATGAAAGATTATTTTATATTGATAATTATGACTTTATTTATTATAACTGATTAATGAAATTGAGTAGTGTGTACATAAAATAATGGATTATGATATTAGTGTTTGTAATAAAATTTACTGTATTTGTATGTACTTATGAAAATTAAAAATATGCAGTCTAATATATATTATACTTGGTTGGTATAAACTATACTTGTTATGCTTATTATTTATGTGATAAATAATATAATGAAGATTCATTTATATGTTTGACGGACTAAATGTATGCATTTTGATTATTCATGTGTTTAGCATATTTTATGCCTGTTAGTATAAAGTAATTTATATGAATCTATTGGTTATATTCATGTTAATTAAATCTCATATTGATGGTACTCAATAAGTAGTGAGATGGACTTCACTAACTTACTAACATCATCAATGTCAGATGAAGGTAATCCGATCAAGTGGTGTGTATGAATTTGATAAATTTTAGAGATTAATAACTATTAAAAACTTTGATCAAAGTAATATTTAGTTAGACATTATTAATTCATATGTATGATTTACATGTTAGTGCGATATCATGTTAATTTTTTTTAATGGTACACATCATGTATTAAAAATCTTACAACACACGGGTACTATCTTATCTCTCTAGATTCTCATACCATCACTATCTACTCATCCATGAAGAGAAGGCCATTCCCTGATGGGAGATAATGTAGGGGATCGATGATTTGTGGTTGGTGTAGAAAAGCACTTGAATGATGCTCTACCTCCTCACAATAATACTTATTGAAGACTACCCTTGAGATTGTCATAAATACCAGAGTTTGAAAAACTCATTCTCTGTGAAGACTTGTATCTTGTATTGTATTTGTTATTATTGAAACATTATCTCTGATGAGATATAATTATTTACTCATTATATATTGATAGTAATGGTTGTATGTTTGTACCATCCGTGGTTAAAAAATTATAATTACTTTCTATATTCAGTTATGTTTTGTTTCATTTGATGATAGTGATCAGTGATAGATATATGTTACATGCTTATTTTATAAGTTAACATATTTAGAGTGTTTTATCTAGATCACTAAGTAGATTCTCATGGTGAAATTTGATGAAAGAATACGTCGATTGAATTTTTAAAAAATCGCATTGTTCTAAATCAATCTTAGTGGGGATGTTACATGTGGTATCAGAGCTATGGCTCAAACTAAAGAGAATAAGTAAATCTAAAGTATTTGGTGAGGGTCATTCAAATGTCAATGATAATAACCCTCCATTTGATCCTAATCAATTTGTCATTGAGCAAGTAACAAAGTTGGATCAAATTCTTATAGCTATGAATGAAATCAAGGACCGAATTTTAGCTCTAGAATAAGAGATTCATGGCCATGAAGAGGAAGTACACTAATATTTTTTGACAGAGTATACCATTGAGCAGGAAAACCCTTAGGATACGAGAGTATAGGTAGTTATAGAATTGGCTAGAGATATGAAAAAGGTGAATCCACCTAAGTTCAATGGAACCATTTTGGATGATAAAGCTGAAGAATGGTTGACTGATATGGAGAAGTATTTAGAGATTTGAAATTACTCTAAGGTCACTAAAGTAGTTAGGAGAGCATACAAATTGGTTGGTGAAGCAACTATGTGGTGGGCCAATAATAAGTTAAAAATGAATCTCAACTTGACCACCACTACATGGGAGTAGTTTGTGACATTATTTAGATCATGGTGGATTTCACAGTTATACTTTGACTAGAAGCTTACATATTAATATAATTTATTTTAAGGGCATATATTAGATTGGTGAATGAGTACTGTGACCAATTCACCAGAATTTTGATGTATCTCAGTATCAAGCATATGAGAGGTTAACAATTAGGAAGTTCATTATACAATTAAAACCCTCGATCGATGGAGAGTTGGACATTCATAGACCATCTACCATGGACTAGGGCTTTGAGAAGGTAGTAAAGTAAAAATAGAATTTGAAATCTCTTGCTCAGGCAAGGGACAAGTTTAAGAATTTTTTTATAAGTTCTAAACTAACTTTTAAAAATAACTAGAAGTATAGGAGTGGAAACTCTAATAGTCAGTTCAAAAATTAGAATGCTAGATTTAACAATGGTGTAAGTAACAAGAAACCAAGAAATGGTTTCAAAGTTGGTTTCAAGGGAAACCAACAATCTGATAGGAAAAGACCATCTAAAAATTGCTTCATTTGTGGAGATGACCATTAAGATCATGACTATACTCAAGATAATATGAAGAACAAAAGTTCTAATCCTCAACAGAGAACTTTTCAATAATGTATTGATGTGGTAGTTGATAATCGACAAGCCAAATGCCAAGCTTCATCCATAGAACTATTAGGTATTTTATTTGAACATTAAGTTTCATTTTGATAGATATAAGGGTTAAAAAATGTCTTATATCCCATAAAATTTTTAAATAAGTTATCTAAAGAGTTGGAGGAATGGCAAATGCATGGTTGGTATAATATGAAAATGATTCAAAAGTCAAGGTTGAAAAGTGTTTAGTTGAAGTAGAGATTAGGTTGCCCAAATTCACAATAGTAGTGGATCTTTATGCAACATCATTAGGGTTATATGATGTGATCCTAGGAGTCAACTAGCTTGATAAGTATAAGGCCAAGGTTGATTGCTACCTGAGAAAGGTTGAGTGTCTAGATGATTTAGAAATCAGAGACAAATTTGAGGTGAGAAAAGAGAGTTGAGGCTTAGGTAGATTTATACAATGCAACTCAAGAAGGCTCAAGGAAAAGGATGCCAATCATTTATTTTTAAAATAAATGCAATGGAGGAATATAAGGAACCATCCATCAAAGATGATCTATTTCTTACGAATTTTCATGGTGTTTCTTGAGGAATTACTAGGATTACCCCCCAAACATGAATTTGATTTTTATATTGATATCATACCTAGATCGAAAACATAGTCTAAAATACCATATAGGATGACAACCACTAAATTAGTTAAATTGAAGGCTCAAATCCAAAAATTATTGTCAAAAGGGTTGATCAGGCCAAGTGTATCACCATGGGTTGCACCAGTTGTCTTTGTCAAGAAGGATTGTTCTCTTTGGCTTTGCATAGATTATAGAATGTTGAATAAGGTAATTATCAAAAATAAGTATCAGCTACCTTGTATAAATGATATTTTTGATTAGATGCGAGGGGAAATAGTTTTTTCTAAGATTTATCTTAGAGCAAGATAACATCAAATAAGGATAAGGGATGAGGATATGCCAAAGATAATGTTTAAAACTCAATATGAGCACTATGAGTTTATAGTGTTATCATTTGGGTTGATAAATACTCTAACAATGTTTATGAATCTCATGAACAGTATGTTCAGATATTATCTAGATCATTTTGTTTTAGTATTCTTTGATGACATTCTTATATACTCTAAGAATGAAGAGGAGTATCTTCAACATTTAGAACTGGTTTTGCAATGGTTGTAGAAGCACAAGTTGTCTAAGTATGCATTTTTATAGGAGAAAATGTAGTATCTAGGGCATATTATCTTTGCAAATGGTATTTCAATAGATCCGGCAAAGATAAGAGCTATTATGAAGTGACCAACACTAAAGAATGTCCACAAGGTAAGAAGTTTCATGGGGTTAGCAGGGTATTAAAGGAAGTTCAGTGCAATTTTTTTTAAGATAGTTAATCTGATTACCTCTTTGCAGTGTAAGAACCAAGGTTTTATCTAATTAGATAAGTGTGAAGTAGCTTTTTATGAATTTAAAAGAAGGCTTACTTCAACACCAGTGTTAAGAGTTCTTGACCCCAATGGTCAATTTTTAGTGATCATAGATGCATCAGGAGATAAACTTGAAGGAGTCCTTATGCGGGATGGCACAGTGGTAGTTTATGAATCAATGAAGCTGAATATTTATGAGGTGAACTATACCCCTCATGACTTATAAATTGTAGTAATTATGCATGTTTTGCAAGTACAGAGGCATTATTTGTTGGAAAATTTATTTAAGCTTAAGATGGATAACTTGGGACTAAAGAACATCTTCACCCAATTGAATTTGAATGCTTGTCAGAGATGTTGGTTAGAGTTCTTCTCTAACTATGAATTTTATATCAATTATATCAAAGACAAAGAAAATAGAGTAGTTGATGCCCTAAGTTGTAGGATGTACATAGTAACCATTATTACTATCAAGATTACTTTTAAGGATTGAGTTATCAAATTCTCACCAGGAGATGAATTCAATTATCAAGTCAATAAAGCGTTATCTCAGAGTGCTCAAAATCCTAAGTATAAAGGATTCAGATTAAAGAATGATGGTCTTTTACAATATAATAGAAGGATGTATGTGCTAGATTGAGATAATTTGAGGAGCACAGTGCTAAAATAACTATATAATGCCCCATATTTAGGACATCTAGGAGTAACTAAGCTCATGGTAGAGCTTAGACCACTTTATTTTTGGAAGGGAATAAAAAAATATGTAGTACAATTTATGTCACATTGTCTGGAATGTTAGCGAGTGAAATTTGAACATGTGCATCTGACTAGATTTTTATATCCACATGACATACCACAATGGATGTGGCAAATGATCAGCATGGATTTTATCCAAGGGTTACCATTGTCATGAAATAGGTATGGCTTGATCGTGGTAGTAGTTGACAAACTAATCAAGGTAGCTCATTTTATACTAGACAATTTGACAGGGGATGCACCTATTATCATTTGAAACGTGCATCCATAGATGTTCCATGGTGTAGGAAGCTTTGTGGTGGGGTGCCAAACATGGAGGTCTTATGTAAGACATGGAAGGATTTGGTGTTGGGTGAGATAATATTATAGTGTAGCTACATGCGCGAGCAATAATTATCTTGATGAAATGATGGAAATGTCCTCAAGGTGTGGGACCCTTTTGCTCCTTGGGATGAATATTTGGAGTAGGCTAGATTATTTCTATTTTATGTACACCTAGTTTAAGACTAGTGTGCATACCTAAAGAGCAGAAAGGTAATATATCAATAGTCTAAACCTAATAATTTGCTGAGGAAAAGGGAGGGAGAAGGTAAGAGTGTGCATAAAGCAAAAAATGATGCATCTAGAATAGAATGAGTGCTCCTACTACCATAAACACAATGCAAGCACTTGGGAATAAGGCAATATCACACAGTTTCCACCAAGTCACTCTACATGCATGAGTACTTCACATAGATGCATGATAACATAGTGCTATGATGAGAGGGATGATAAATGGTCCATATAAAGCATCAACATAGACCCAAGTGCACATAGAATACGACCAAAAAGTGAGCTCCAAATTTAATGAGGAGGTACAGGGGATGAGTGATTAAAGAGAGGGGCAAACATTACCCATAGATAGAAATCAACAAACACAAAGAGCACATAGGTCATCATAACAACAAAAATAGGTGAACTTAATTCTTATTAGCATGAAAGGATTTAGCCAATACAAGTGCTCATAGAGGGAAAATTTCTATAGTGTGAGGCTACTAAAAATATGTCAACCCTTTTTATAATAGAACCAAGATTTTATAGAAGATTAAGCCAATTTTGTAATAAATGCACCACTTGGGTGATGGGAGAAGTATTTAATGCATTTACAATGTTATGACTATGATTCTCAAATTTTGTCCAATGATTGGACCTATGTTGATAACAATATTTCTTTTGGATACATGTGCATTAGAAACTATAAGATTCCCCTATAAATGTTATAAGATGGTGTATACTCAAGATCTGAGGTCAAATAACTGCTTTTGCATTAAATTATTTGATAGTGCCTTGAGATTTGCTCAACCACCTCCAAGGATCTTCATTAATTCTGCCAACCTCCTGACACACAACACTTCAACAAACTCTCAAGGAAGCTATTCAAAATTTCTATTTAGAAGTGGTGTAGGTGTGACATATGTATGGCTGGCACTTGGTCTGGGTAGCTAAAAACTTCCTTATGTTTAAGTGAGTGTAGGGTGGCCACATGGTGATATCAAAAGAAAGGCTACGGGCTTCACCTTTTAAGGGTGCATATGTAAGATCTTGAACGTAGGTGTAGAGCCATGTTGGATGGGCATGAAGAAGATTTTAAGGTAGAGCGCACACCAAGATGAAGATTCTAGATGCATTAGAGTATTCCCATAACCACTTCTTACACCATCCCTTTCACTTGGTCATTTTAGAGTCAGGGACCCACACTCTAAATATTTGCATGCCTTTTGACCTGTGCACCACAAAACCTTGCACAAATATATGTGTTGATATTTATTATGCTGGCATGAATCATTATTGCCATGCTATGTAGATTTACACCTCTAGTTTAGGCTCAGGCACATATAGGAAGTGTCTGTGCTTCTTCTAACTGAAACACTTGGGACCTCACAACTACGTTAACCTTTTTTATGATCCTAGGAAGTCTTACACTGACCAGGGAGTGACTTAGAAATTCAACACTTTTGACAATATTTACATTTGATTGAGTGCTAAGTGGGGACCTAGTAGTCTTTGAGTAATTCATTGGGCACGAAGTCTTTAGAACTTACGAATCCTTCACTTGTGAATGCAACATCTAAGCACCCAAGCCTTTGATTGAGCTAAGGTTTACCTTGAAAAATACAGAACTGTGCCAAGGCACTTAGAGGAAAGAAACTAAGCTAAGAAACACTATGCATTAGCACTTAGAGGGATTAAAATTAATCTAAAACATGGGCATGCAAAGTGCAATTTTATGGAAACAAAAGTAACCAGTCTACTTATTTATAATTATATAGAAAGAGTTATGGAGATAGTGCTTGAGATGAATCCCATTGACTGGGATAGGTAACTCTTCTCCATTCATTCTAGTAAGCTAGAAGGCGTTGGATGGCTTGTAACTAGTGATGGTGTATGGACCACTCCATATTATGTTGAACTTAGTGTGTCTTTCAGATTTTGCTCTGTCTGCATCCCATTTCAACACTAAGTACCCTACTTTGAAAATTTTGGTACCAACCTTCTTATCAAAGGTTTTCTTGGTTTATGCCTATAGAAATTCCATGGTTCACACAGCTTACACTCTAGTCTCTTCAAGCTCCATGAGTTCTGCCATTCTATTTTCAAGGGGATCACTCTCAAATAGATCCAACTGGTGTACAAGTTCTAATGAAGGAAACTTGAGGGATGATGGCAATCTGACTTCCCTTCCAGAGACTAACATGAAGGGAAAATTTCCTAACACTCTCTTGGGCATGATCTGATTAGCCCAAAGCATGGTCTTGAGCTTAATGTGCCAAGCTCGCTAGTTATCCTTATCCTTCAGAGTCCTCTTTATGATATAGATCAAGTTCTTATTTGTGGATTTAGCTAGACCATTACCTTGAGGGTAATAGTTGGATGAAGCGCTCAAGTAAATGTTGTGCTTGATGGCCCATTTGATGATTTTGGTTCTAAGGAAAGCCAATGCATTATCAGAGATAATGGTGGCTGAAACATCGAATCTTGTTATGATTCCCTCATAAAAGTTGAGGATGGATGCATCATTATCCTCCTTGAGTATAACCACTTCTGTCCATCTTGTGAAATAGCCAATGGCTGTAAGGATCCACTTGTGCCCATCACTTGATGGTGGGTTAATCATGCCTAAAAAATCTAGGCTCTATTATGCAAAAGGTTGATCAACTTGAATCAGGCAAAGTGGTAAGGCCATAAGACTTTATTTATCTGTGAAGAAGGCACACTTCTTGCAATTTTGCACATAAGTGTACACATCTTTGAATAGAGTTGGGCAAAAATAACCAGCTCACATGATCTTCATAGTAGTGGCCTTAGGTGAATAATAGCCTTTTATGAGGCTATCATAGAATTTTTGGAGAATTTTACTTGTTTGTTCTACTACAACTCACCTCAAGAGGACCCCATTAAGGTCTTTTTGGAAAAGCGCATCCCATATAAGTACATAATGAATGGATTGCATCCTAAAGTGCCTACACTTGGCCTTATTAAGGCTAGGAGGATATATGTTATGTTGACGGAAGGATCTCATGTCATGTGTCTAATTGATCATAGGTTATTCTCTTACATGCTCTTTTTTGTGCGTCATTAGGACTGCACCATCCTCTAACTTTGTTATTTCAGCTAGTTGATCACATAGTCCTTTTCCTCATACCAACTGGGTGACCTAGATGTTTATGCCATACTCCATCACTTTAGTTATCTAGCTAGCCCTTTTCTCACTGATGTCCCTATTGAGCAAGAACTATTTAATGTCTGCGTACACAACCATGAACTAGATCTTATTGTTGGAGAGTATGTGCCTAAATTTATTTAGTGCCCTTATGACTACAAGTGTGTTCTTCTATATGAAGCTATAATGTACCTCATAATCCTTCGACACCTATTGAAGAAGGCAATTAGTTGTTCTAGATTCTCTTTTTTTGTTGCATCAGGATGGTTGAGATGCCTTCAGCTCTACCAAATGCATAAAGGATGAAGTCCTTATTATAATCTGAGTTGATTAAGGTGGGAGCCTACAAAATAGCACGTTTGATAGCCTCAAAACTATCCTTGACTTCATGCATCCAAATGAATGTAGTGTTTTTTTTCAACATCACAGTGAGGGGCTCGACCATGCTAGCGAAACCAGGCACAAACCTGCTTACAAAGTTGATTTTCCCTAGGAAACTTTGTAGATTTTTCTTGTGGCTTGGAATGGGAAGGAACGAGATAGATTTGACTCACTCTTGATCAATTGTGAGTCCCTATTTAGAAATAATATGCCCAAAAAATGTGCCTTCATGTACTACAAAGATGCACTTGCTAGATTTTAGAGATATTCCAAATTCATGGCACCTCTAGAAGACTTGCTCCAGGTAGCGCAAATGATCCTCTGCACGCTTTGAGAAAATAGTTATATCATCAAGGTAGACCAAGATGATCTTATTGATGAGCTCTTTGAATTCTAGATCCATGGCTCTTTAGAAGGTTGAGCCTGTGTTGTTAGGCCAAAAGGCATGCACTGATATGCGTAGGTTCCCCACTTAATGGTGAATGTAGTCTTGTATGGATCACACTCTTGCACTTGAATCTAGTCATAGCCAGAATAACCATCCAAAAATGAAAATATCTTTGTGTGTGTGACCATTTGAAAGATTTCTCAATGGGTAGAAGAGGGTAGTGGTCTTTGAGGGAAGCCTTATTCAGGTCCCTAAAGTCCATATAGAGACGTATTTGCTCATTCTTATTTCACATCGGTACTAAGTTGGCAACCATGAGGAGTGCTTGACTGGAAGTATTATACTAACCTCAATGATTTTGGGGAGCTCTTTGTGTATTAATGGTTTTAGCTTTGGATTAATGGGTCTCTGTCTTTGGTGCATGGGCTGCACACTAAGGTCTAGCTCAATTATATGTTGTATGATACCTGGATCAAAACCTCTAAGGTCTTTATAGCTCCATGCAAAGATGTCATCATATCTCCTACTAAGTTAAATGAAGCTTTCAATTTCTGGTGCATAACACACCTTACCATCTTTAAGAGCTTTTCTATCTGAAATGTCTATAGGTGCAAAAATGTCTTCCTTGGTTGTCATTCTATGCTTCTCTCCTCTGAATTGGTCGTTGGAATCAAATATACTCTCTAGGGTAATTAGTCCCTTTGGAAATTTATTCGCCTTACGACTTATTCTTCATATTAGGCTTGCATCTATGCTTGATATATGGTGAAAAACTCTGATTCATCTTGAAGTAAATTGATGATTTGATTATCACTCTTGAATACTTACCAATTCTCCATGTTATCAAGAATTGTCAGTCTAACTATAAGCTTGATGAGCTATTCAAACTCTTTCATTATGTCATGCAGAGTGTCATATTGCACACCTATGGTTACCAACCTATCTGCATCGACATTCTTTGCTCTTAGTATGGAGGTGATGATGAAGGCATCAAACCCTTCAATCATATCCCACACCCTATGTTTGTAGGATTTCATCAAGCCATTTTTGGTCATGCTCTATGCTCAAACCTATTTGAAAACCAATTCACTATCACATAGTGATTACAACACCTTGATTCCTTTCTTCTGTGTAATTTAAAGGCCTTGAATTATCACCTCATACTCGGAAGCATTGTTTATGCAAGATAACTATAGTCTAAAGGTGTGAAATTATTTTTACTTTTGGGGTGAGACCAATTTGACACCAGCTCTTGTATCATTCTTGCTCTGAGAACCATCAAAGTATAACTACCATATGCCTTCAAGATTTTCATGTAACTTCATGAGTTTAGGCAACATTGGATTCTATTCCATGATGTAATATGTGCCAAGCCTAGTCTCTGAGTTATAATATGGGTTTCACTCAAAGAGTTCATGTGCCCATTCATCCAGTAGGTTGTCTAGGGTTCTTCTAATGGTGTCATGACCTCATGGAGAATTGGATCCCCTTCTTGGTCAAACATCACATAATTTTACTCAAACAAGGTAGGAGTGTATGGCTTGACATGGATTTTGAATATAGTTTATTCCCTGATGGTCATTTTTGTCCCATATCTAGTTCTCAACAACATATATGACCAATCTGAAGACAAATACCCACCCATATTTATCATGAATTCTTGAGAAAGGTAAATGAAAAAATAACGGGGCAAGTCAATGACTATGATATCCTACATAATATAAAGGATTGGGTATGTGTCGACATGGTGGATTACACCCTCTAAAGGGAGGATTAACTCTCTTCATCCATGTGACACAATGGAGACATCCCTCTTGCTGTGGGTGGCAAATGTGAGGGATGAATCTCTAGATTAAGGGCTATCTCCCCTTGATGCAATTTGAGGCCCTAGATCTCCTAATGCTAATTATAAGAGGGATGAAAAGGGAGAGAAAATATTGAAAATTGGACCTAAGCTAAGAGGTGATACACTAAAACAATTGGTCTACTTAGCTTTGGCATACACTTTAAACCATGGAAAACAAGAATATACTTCATTCAGGTGATAAAAACTTCCTTTCATCATTATTTCAATAGGGAGTCCTATGAAGATATAGGGAGGAAGAAACTAGCACAAGAGGTGTTTTAAACACACTATTGGGCAACCCAT
The DNA here is from genome assembly GCA_037957365.1 of Torreya grandis. Taxonomy (NCBI): domain Eukaryota; kingdom Viridiplantae; phylum Streptophyta; class Pinopsida; order Cupressales; family Taxaceae; genus Torreya; species Torreya grandis. The sequence goes on along the minus strand of JARHVA010000009.1, from coordinate 7,265,337 downwards.
TCACTTGCCTATACTCGCTCTAGACACATCCTGTGACCTGCAAAAAAAGAAAATCACTATGCATTAGATATGCTGGAATAAACTTATGAAAGCATGAAAATAAAATGACTTAAAACAAGATAAAACCATAGACATGCAAAAGTGCAAGATCAAATGGAGGTAAAAATGCTTTTTCTGATACAAGGTAAATTCTTTCAGGGCTTAGCCATACAAGCTGAGAGATATCCTCTCAAAATGAGAAGTTACAATTATATAGAGCAAGATGGTAATAAAACAAGGAAAGGAGACCCATGCTGGAGTCAAAAACTTCTAAGACAAGATACCATGTTGTTGTCATATTCTTTAAACTACATATGGGAGAGCCATGTTGTAGATGTCCAAGTCATCACCCTTACTATCCTGGGCCTACAAAATCATGGGATACTCCTAGAAACTTAAAAAGCCATCCCCAAGTTATTGTGGCTGGACCATGCTCTCGTTAATGTTGGGTACAATTGGCTATGAATTAATGGTGAAATGTGAAAACACGGTCTACTCTCCTCTATAGTTAAAAAACCAATCTATTTATTGGTTTTCGGTAGATATTTTCTGCCCAAATGTATTAACTCCTTTTGTTGATTTTTTTATACCACCTATCTTAGTTTGAGTGGTCATTGATTTTGTGCTTTGACTTTATCAAGTTGCTAGAACTGTTTTGAGCTTTGTCTTTTTTACTCTCTACTTGCCTGTGTTTTGTCTCTTTCCTTCAATTTCTCCTTTGCCTTGGTTTCTCTTGTTTTGTCTTTACTCATTCAAGCCTTCGGGTTCTCGACGAGTTTCTCTTCAACATGTCCTTCGGAAAAAATGTCTGAAGGAATTCTCCTTTGCTTTGTTCCTTGCCTTCTTGGGTTTTCCTTTGAATGAAATGTTTGAAGGAATTCCTTTGAACATTTTTTCTAAAGGAAAACTCCTTTTGATTGTCACTTTTCTCAAAGGGCAAGTGCCCTTCGAGCTTCTTATCTTTGCCCCTTTGCTTCAACTGGCTACCTTCTGCAAGGGCATTTCTAGCCAAAAGTGCCCTTCAGACTTATGGAAATGGTCCCTATATTTCTCAAAGTTCCCTCTATAAGGGCATTTTGAGCCTCTAGTTGCACTTCAAAACTTTTGTATTGGTTCTCACACCAATGAAAAACCCTTTGCAAGGTCCATTCTACCTTAAAACATACCCTTCAAAAGTTTTGTAAAGGTCCATTGCATCTTTGAAGTGCCCCTTGCAAGGGCACATACCTTTCGGATAAATTGTAAATGACCCTAAAGAATGCCTAGGTGCCCTCTGTAGAAAAACACTTACCTTAAGAAGTGTCTAAGACCAATCCGGGCTCTTCCAAAGGACTTACTCAAAAAAATTTGAAGTAAAGACGTCTCAAAAACCCGATTGCTTCTTCCTTACCCTTTTGGGTTTGTGAATGAATCCAACTCATGAAAGATCATAAGTCAAGTAATCCCACAAACCCAAATTGAACTGCTCTGATCCTTATCAAGTTTCTCTTTAGCTTCAACTTATAAAAGTCATAAGACAAGTCCCTTCATAACCCCAAAATGTACTGCTCTAACCCTTTCGGGTTTTTGAAATGCTTTTACTCATGAAAATTGGCAAGTAAAGTACTTTGCAAAACCTGACTTACACTAGAACTGGCCATAGACCATTTTGGTTTTGTCAAGTGCTCCTGATTATTACTTGTAAAGCTTATAAGTAATGTTGTTCTGAGAACCCGATTTTCTCTATGAGTACTAGAAAGACCAATGCTTGATGAGACAACACCTGCACCTGCACAAAAGCAACTTTTCCTTAATTTTTAAAGGGTTAAGACTTGGTTTCAGGGTAAAAGGTCATGAAGAATAAGGTTTCAAGGCAAAAATGAGGGGGGGCATTTTGGCATATAGGATTCACAAAATGGTCAATAGTATGCATGCAACATTAGACTTAAATCCTTTATTACACTTACAAATTTGACTATTGTGCCATCAAGTTGGACCAAGCCTTTTGAAATAGGGGTATACACAATTTTGAGTGTCTCCATAATCTTCTTTGGCATTACTGAGCTGCTTGCACTATAGTCAATCATACAATTATGCACTGGGTACTAGCTAATGATCAAAGAGACATAAAATGGGGGTAACTTATTATTGATGTTGTAGACTTGCACTTCCTCCTTTCATTGGTACAAGCTCGTATGAGTGTTAGGCACCAGTTCAGGGGCATGAGACTCTTGGAAGCCTTTTAGTGCATCCTGTAATAAATTTTACTAGGATGGAATTATAAGCACATCCCACATTATGAGATTGAATCTCATCTTCTTCATTTGATCCACTATATTGAAGGGAACCTGAGATCCCCTAGGTTGTGACTTTGGATTAGCAACCTCTATTGGTATTGGCACAATGATTTGAGGTGGACCGTCTTCTTGTGCAGCTTTATATAGGAGCAAGGCTTCTGTAGGTACCTTAGCTTGTGTGCATGCATGGGTAACTTGTGGTATTGATGATGTGGGCACTGTGGCACAATGATTTGAGGTGGACCCTCTCCTTGTGTAGCTTTCTTTGGGAGCAAGGCTTGTGTAGGTACCTTAGCTTACATGCATGGATGGGTAACTTGTGGTACTGATGATGTGGGCATTGAATTAGGTGCAACCTCATATGTAGCTCTTCTTTTGAACCTTATGTTAAAAAAATTGGAGTGCTTCTTCCACTAGGTGTGGTAATTTGGATTATATAGCTAAAATCCTCCTCTTTCTAGTTGACAAAGGTAGACCCATCCTATGGTTGAGTTGGCACTTGGGATTCTCCCACTTATGGAGCTATGCTGCTTGTTTCTTCCTATAACTAAGGCATGTTTTAAACCATAAGCACCTATTTCATAACTCTATTTATGCCTATAGCTTGTTCGTGTGACTGGTTGTATAAGAAACACCATTTAGAATCTTGTGCTAGATTGTTATATACTAGAACAAGGGACCTAGAGGTGCTAACAACATTGGATTTTAGTGCATAAGGCACTCTATTATATGTGAGTTGATTTTGTGTTTTCATGCCACTTTGGTAGGGAGGTATTTTTGACTAGTATTACTGAGTGAATGGTTGATGTCTAGGGTACTGTGCTTGTTGTCTTTTGAGGGTAACTAGCTCATTCCCAAAACTTTACAATAACACTTTCACCTCATGCAATTCATTGGAAGGGGAAAAGTATAAAGTAGGTGGGCTCACTGTAGTAGGGTTAGGCACTAGAATGGGTTGTGTAGTTAATGGATTAGGAACAAGCTCTATGAATATAGACATAGGGGGTATAGGTGCAATCTTGCCTACTTGCATTAATAAATTCTCAGTGTGCACAGCTACTTCATAGGCATAAGGGAGAATAGTGCCTCCCATAGTTGAATCATCACTACTATATCAATATTAATAGCTTTTAGGAATATAAGAATGTAATATTAGGAGATGTGGGGATTATATCCCAGACCATATGGAACCTAAAGTTGAAGTCGACCATCATTTCTTGCAGTGCTCACTTTATGGTTATGAGTTGCTCTATCAAGGATCAGTGATCACTCTGGTCCTTGAACTACTTACATAGTTCTTCACTGAGTTCATCCTAGTTGTGAATAAAATTTGGTTGTAAGCCCCAATACCATTGAAGAGCTTTTCCTTTCAAGGAATAAGCTAGTAATCTGACTTCAACATTGTCTTGGGTGACATGGTGCACTACACAAATATTTGCAATATCTTGGATATATTCTATAAGGCAGATTGAATTTTCACCCATGAAATAGGGTAGGCTCTTAATAGCAGACACTAGAATGTCATCATACTATTCTAGAACTAATGTGCTACCTCTATTTAAGGGCACAAACATTTGATTTCTTGGCAACATCATGCATGTGATAGGGAATATGATTCGCTTGGAATATAACCTTCTAAATGGTGGTTTAGACTAGGCTCTAGATGGAGACTGATTTGCACTATGTTTTCTGATAGGGGATGAAGATGATCTAGCTCTCCTTATTCTAGATGGCACTAGAAGTTGACTAAAATGGAAATCGATGCCTCTTGTAGATGACCTTGTTATTTTTGGCATGTAAATAGGGAGGTTGGCCATTGAAAACCAAAGATGTTAGGAGTCACCAAGTGATCTTGCTTAATGTCTACTACACTTGATGGCTAAAGAAAGCATCGATTCTTTAGATTTTACTAATGTCCCACTGGGCATGTCAAAAACTATTATCATTTGAAATCTGTACCCATGGATGCTCTACGACACAAGAATCTTTATTATGGGATGTTAGGTGTGGAGGTCCTATTGGAAATTTTTGGCCCACATACCAAAATTTTACCCAAGTGTGAGAAGATGGACATTCTAGTAAAAGTGGTAAGTTCAGACAACCTCAGGTTTTCCAAAGTAGAAATCTTCTGGCTTTCAAAGTCGTAAGACTTCAGGTTTTTGAAGGCACAGTGCAAATCAAGTTTCTAGTGGTGCTTGACTTCTAACTGTTTTATAAGTAGAATTAATTCAAGTTTACAAACCCAAATTACTCATGGACTGTGTATTTTAGGTTCTCCAAGGAGCACTACTTAATTAATTCATAAGTTATGAGTAGTCAAAATCCTGAAATAAGTAAAGGGGATTGACAAACCTGATTCAGTCTTAAAAAATAGTGCTCTTTGGGTTCTTCAAGGGACAAGTCTTCTCCAAAGAATACTCCAAGGGTAATTGACATATCCAAAGGGCATTTCCTTCTCCAAGTGGACAATTACAAGTTTCCTGAAGGTTCTTTCAAGCTTTAGGAGGACCATTTCAAAGTTTTTGAAGGGTATTTTTCCCTTCAAAAAATATAATTTGTAAAAGCCCGAAGGGTCCCTTATCCTTTGGGAGAGTCCTTATAAAAGCTCATAAAAGATAATTCTGAAAGAAAGGAACAAAAAAGACAAAAGTCTGAAGGGTATGCTACCCTTTAGAAGGACCATTTCAAAATTCTTGAATGGTATCTTTCCCTTCAAGAGGACCATTTTCAAAGGCTGAAGGGAACTTTTCTCGATGGGAGGACCATTTACAGAAGTCTAAAGGGACATACAGGAAGCTTTAAGGGTTTGTCACCCTTCGAAAAAGTCCATTTTAAAAAATTTGAAAGGCAAATTCTAAAGGAACAGAGCAAGAAGGAAGCTTCGAACAAAAAGCTCAAAGGAATTCCTTCAGACAAATTATCCCAAGGAATTCATTCAGGAGATTTGCTCGAGACAAATAGATCTCAAAGAACAAAGGATCTCATAGATAGAGTCTAAAGTTGGAGAGATCAGAAAGCTTGAGTTACTCTATAAAGAGTAAATCAGGATTCTTCAATGAATTAGCTTGAAAAGCTTCATAAGTAGCTTTGAAAACCTGAATTACACAACAATGAGTAAATCAGGTTTCCAATGTTGCTTGACTAAATATGCTTAGTCTAATGGCATGTTCTAAGGATAGAAAGAGTATAAGATTCATGGAAAGGATAAATAAGAGGTTACCAAGTGGCACAAAGGGCACTTAGTTGGCAGGGATATCTATAATCCATAGACATCCATGATAGGAAGATCCACGGTGCAAGTCAAGGATCCAAGGTAATGTCCAACGGCCAATCAGCACAAAAGGGAGTCCAAAATATTGGAGAGAGATGGTAGATGAGACTTTAATGAAGACCTTCATCCTTTAAAATGGCTCCCTCTCTTGATAAATGGCCATTCAAACATAAAGGTAACATGGTTCGGCTAGATTATCAACACATGGAGACCTCATCTTCTTTAGCAGGACATGTGAAAATGAAAGTGACCATGCCATTTTAAATGTAAAGATAATTTCAGTCATGTAAGGAAGTGATGTTCATCTACTCATAACATGGCTCTTTAGATATGCCAAAGAGAGACTTGAATTTGGTAAGGACTCGAGAAGGTTGTTCAGTGATCCCAAGTGGTGCATTTAGTGTCAGAAGGGAGGATGATGACAGAGATCCCAGTCATCAATGACTTCTTCCCTCTTCCCATCTTCTCTTCCCATTTTTTAGTTATACATAGAGGCCTTGAAGTGAATAAATTATCCCCAGACTGGTGATAAAATTACTATTCAAAAAATCACTTTGTAATAGACCTTTTGAAGCAATAAAGATTACTTTTTACCTATCTCTTTGTTTGAAAATCATGTTGTGTTAGCTTGTGTACAATGGTATTGTAAAGAAATGTCCTTCTAAACTCATTGTCCATCTTTATTGCCTATTTTTAGGTGTTTTCAGTTAGTTACATGTCTAGACTCAAGATCTTTCCACCATTAATGGATGCTTAGTGTGGATTTAGAAATCCCTCTTTGCTTCATGTATGGTTTAGTGAGCCTAGTTTACAAAATACTTATGCAAATTAACTACTTGTGAGTTTGTGTAAGTAAATTTACCTTATGCTGAATTAGTGTCATTTCCCAAACCAAGTGTATAATTTCTTTTGGTACATCACCTCCCTTAGCTTAGATTTATTTTTATGTTATTCTCCTATCCCTTTTCCTTAGCCAATAGTAGATTTTAGTGTGGGAATCAAGATCTGAAGTGAAGCACCTAAGGAACTAGCCTCATTAAAAATCCTAGAGGTTCAACCTCACCATAGGATACCCACATCCTAAGGTTGTCCCCATGCTTGTAGCTGGAAGTGAGAAAGCCTGAAGAACACTCTCACAAGGGTGCAATTCCAAGCTATAACAGTTTTGACACACCTAGTAGGACCCACTACCATTTTCATTTCCTTTTTTATGAAAGATTGGTCAAGTTTGATGTTGTTTTAATCAATTTTTAGTAGTGGTAGCTTTCATCTTCTAGCATCTGGTGACTTCGAGGAACACCCAACTATTTGGTGGTAGAGCAGTATCTATCTTTCATGCCAAAGGTGACTACAAGATTGAATTCTATAGGTATTCCTTTTGAGTTTTTAGAATTACCTTTAAACTCAATAAAAAGGTTAAGGTTTGCCCATACTCACCCTTATGTAAGTAACTACTTTCCTAAACCAGTCATAAGGCATAGCTATGTGAGAAGATCCTTGTTAGCCCCTCTTGCTACTATGATTCCCCAAAGAGCTTTTGTGTGTTTTAGTGTCCAAAGCCCTTTAAACTTGCCACAATATGACCATATGCCATTAACATCCCTCAAAAATGTCTCATATTACATAGGAGACCAAGTTGTAAATCCTATTGAGCACATAATGGACATAGCCATTTTTTCAAACATTCATAATATCATAGTATAAAATGTAGTTGTTAGGATATTGGTTGTATCCTTCAAGGGAAAGGTGTTAGATTGGTATAGGGGCCTAGCTCCTAACTCTATCTAATCATGGGACCAACTGGGAACAACCTTGCATAAGAGGTTTGAGAATAAGAGTGATCACTTGCCACTTATAGAGAAGTTGACCACAATCAAGAGAGATCCCCATGAAGTCATGCAAGACTTCAACATGAGATTTCAGAAGGCATGGGATAGAATTCTAGCATTTGTTAGACCATCCCCAAACTTTGCTTTCTTGTATTATTAAAAGGCTCTAAACAGTGATATAGCTATAATGATCCAATCCATGGGAGGGGACATACTACCAGATGCATATGAGGTGGCCATTAAAGTAGAAAATTACCTGGTTTAGGCTGGAAATCTTACTCCTAGACCCCTATGCATCTTTTACCTGAGATCAAACCACCTCTTGTAGTCATTCCTCCACTTGATATTACACTTCCAACTCTAATGATCACTAATGTGCCTTTACTTAAGCAAGAGAAGGCCTCCACAAGTGGATCTAGTGACTCCCAAGAGCAAAATAATTACTTAGAACTAAAAAGCATGCTATAATCCTTGGAGAATGATGTAGTCAATGTCAAGAGGCAACAAGCTTACAAGTCATATCAAGCTCCATATCAGCCTCAATAGTAGCCTTATCAAGCAAATAGGCCACCCTAAAAAATAAATTTCTAAGGACAGGGGTAGCCTAACTATGTTAGATAACATAATTATAATCTGAATGATGCTGGCCCTTCCAACTCCTTGGTTCTGGTTTAGAATAAATTGGCTCAGGAGGTTAGAGGGAAAATACCTTGGAATCATTCTTGTGGGTAATCCATTATCCCAACTAATGGCTCCAACCAATCATTCAATGACCAATGGCAGCAAGCTATTGCTTATGGGTCAACCAAGCTCTTATGGCCCAAAGCATGAAGGTGCCTATGATGACAAAGCAAGAGCAACATCCACAAGAACAAGGCTTGGATTAGGGGTCAAACCATTTGAAAGCCTCAATGGTCATTAGTGAGCAAGAGGAGTGTTATGCATCCAATCAACAAGCCACCTTTAGTTTGGCTCACGTCCCAGTCTCAAAAAACACAAGATTCAAGAGAAGGAATATGGGTGATAATCGAGAAGATTTTAAAGATCCTCTTGTTACTACTTTTTCATTAACAGATCTAATGGTAGTAACTCCCTAAACCCAGGCAAAGGCTAATAGTATACTAATAAATATTGTGGAGCAAAATAAAAAATCCAGTGTGAGCGTAGCATTGTGGGACATGCTTTCTATGCCTGGAAAAGTGGACATCCTTCAAGAAGGTTTGTCTAAGATGAGTGTTATAATAGCTACAGATAAACAACCAGGAAAGGGCGCTGAGGTATTCACTAATGCAACCATGAGTCTATTGGAAGAAAGGTTAAGTAATGTAACCAAGCCCCCTCCATTATACATTTCATTAATCATCGACAATTCCTTGATACACAACTTCTTGGTAGATAGTGGGGCTACCACTTCAGTCATGCCAAAGTTTATAGCTAATTAGTTGAACCTCAAATATGAGCTACACACCAAAGGAGTCCTACAACTTGATGGTTCTTCCATAAAGCCATCAAGTATCATCAAGGATTTGAGTTTAACCCTACATGCTTGTCCTAGTATTTTGATAGTATAGGATGTGTGGATCCTTGACATCACTCCTCACTTTGCATTATGTCTTTCTAGAGAATTCACATCCAAAATTGGGGGTTATCTCATAGTAGATTAGTCTTACATAGTGATCATAACAAGGTACGAGAGTAAGGTCTCAATCAAAGATAAACCCATGGCACAATTCCATATTGAACCCCATCAGCCAAATAACATAAACCTCAATTGTACTATCCATCATGAGGATGATTTTACAATTGGTTAGGAGCAAAACATTCATCCGAAAGAGGTTCCAAACTTGTTCTTGGATTAGCTATAAGGATATAACTATTTTTTCAACCCTTTGAAAGGTGTTGAGGAAAGATACATGGGTGTCTATTTGTTGCATGAAGAGAATCAACTCATGCTTGTCCTCATTGGACCTAAAGAAGACCCCAATGGTATATGGAAATTAGTCTTTGATGGCTCAAGGAGAAAAAAGGCATAGGTGTTGGAGCACTGTTGGTTTCCCCTTTAGGTAATAAGCTTTTCTCCTCCTATAGGTTCTATTTTAGTTGATCTTCAAATACAACAAAATATGAAGGCTTGATTTGTGGCCTTCAATGGGCCAATAAAAGAAGAATCAAAATTTTGCAAGCATATGAGACAATGAGCTCATGGAAAACTAGGTCAGAGGCTTGAATGTTACAAATAATCCTTTGATGAGGTCCTACAAAAATAGAGTTGGGAACCTAATTGAAGATTTTGAAGCCTTTGACATTCAAGCTATCCTAAGAAATCAGAACCAACATGCTAACAAGTTGGAAATCGTAGGAGCTTAGTTTGACATTCCAAGTGAGCTAAAAGAAGTCAAGGTTCAGCCACATGTCAAGGTGGTGATGAGGTCATCAGTACCAGATAATGAAGCCCACTGGTAGTTTTTCAAAAGTGACAAACAAATTACTTGTTTCTTATAGTAAGAAGATGAGTTCTCCTCCACCAATCATGGTAAATTATAACATCAATGCAAGGATCAAACTTTTTAACTAAGGTTGAACAACCTTCCTAAGGGGTTGGTTACACTTGAAGGTCTTTTTCATGAAGGGGACCATGTGAGAAAAGAAAAGGCAGTAATGTCTACTAATGAAGAAAGCTATGAGAGAGTCCTCATCTTCAAGGATAAGCTTCTAAAGCTTAGGAAGGTAAGTATCAAGGCTTAGAGGCACACTTTCATAACACTTTTCCAAGAATATGCATACATTTTTGATTGGAAGTACAGTGACCTAAAAGGTTTTGATTCGAAATTAGCCTAACATACCATAGAATTGGAGGCCAATCCTAAGCATGTAAGGTAAAAGAAAAGGCCCATCAACCCTAAGATAGAAGAGCTAATGAGGGAAGAGTTAACCAAGTTGATTAAATCTAGGATCATCTTTCCCATCAAACAATCATCATGGGGGCCCAATTTGGTGCCTATAAAGAAGAAGAGTGGGAAGATTAGGCTGTGTGTTGACTTCAAAGATTTGAACAAAGTCTCTTTGAAGGATCACTACCCTCTACCATCCATGGAGAAAATTTTCCAAGTATTTGCAAGATCAGAATGATTTTTTTTGTTGGATGGATATTCAAGATACAACCAAGTATGGGTAAAAGATGAGGATCGGTACAAGACTACCTTCACCACCAAATGGGGCATCTATGTGTACCAAAAGATGCCCTTTGGTTTTTCAAATGATGGCACAACTTTATAAAGAGCCATGGACATAAATGGTACTAGTATACTTAGATGACATCATGTTTTTCTCTAAGAATGCCAATAAACACTTGGACCACCTGAGGTTAATTTTCAAGAGATAAATGGAATATGAGATCTCACTGAATCCCAAGAAGTGAATGTTTTTCATTCATGAAGGCAAGCTATTGGGCCACATCATTTCAAAGGAAGGGCTATCCATTGATATTGATAGAATAAGTGCCATCTCGACCTTATCCTTACGCAAGCATAAGAAGGGATTCTAAAGTTTCCTTAAGAATATAAAATTCGTGAGAAGATTTATCCCCAGTTTTGCAAATTTGGTCAAGCCCATCACTGCTATGCTGAAGAAGATTTATCCCCAATTTTGTATGCTTTTTCCAATATTAATAATATATTAGCTATGCTGATGCAAAGGAATGGTAAATGACTTGAGCATCCAATAGCATTTTTCAGTTAGAGGCTTGAGGGGTATGAGGTGAGGTATACTTTTGTAGAAAAGCAAGTCCTTACAGCAATAATAAGCCTCAAAAAGTTTAGGCCAATGCTCTCTAATAGCAAAATCTACATTATGGTGTCTCATCCAAGAGTGAGGGACTTCCTTCTCAATAAAGACTTAAATGAAAAGAGAGCTGGTTAGATTACTAAGGTCATGGAGTATGACATGGAGATCAAGGTCACTAAGCTAGTAAGATGTAAAGGCTTGTGTGAGAATATGGTTGATGACCTTCATGAAGACAAAGAGGTCATCTTAGTAACACAAAATAGCCCACAAATAGATGCACCTCCATCTCACACTAGTTAGACCCATGATATGATGCACTTTTTACTAACAGGTGATTGCCCTCAAGGTATGGATAAAGTAAAAAGAAGGTATTTCAAACTTCAGTACATACCTTATGCATTGGTTGATAGGATTTTATTCAGAAGGGACCTCAATGGAATGCTCCTAAGGTGCATAGATGATGACCAAGTGGCCAAGCTTCTAGAGCGTTTCCATGATGGACCGGTAAGAGGTCATTTTGCACCTAGGACTACAGTAGCAAAGATAATGAGGGTTGGCTATTACTAGCCCAGCCTCTTCAAGGATGATTATGCATGGGTGAGGAAGTGTCAAGAATGTGCTCTCTTTATGGGTAAGCAAAGGTTAGCAGCTTTTCCTCTCAACTCAATTTATGTAGAACAATCATTCATGTAGTGGGATTTAGATTTCATTGGAGTGATCAACCCCCATCAACTGTTGGGCATAAGTGGGTACTTACCACAACTTATTACTTCACAAGGTGGGTGGAAGCCATTGCATTGAAAGAAACTAATGAAATTGTAGTCTTAGATTTCTATGACAACATCATGACTAGGTTTGGTGTTTCATCCACTATCATATCTGATAATTCATTAACTTTCCTTGGATTAAAAACAAGTGAATGAAGATGGGTATCTACCTCATCACTTCCTCAAATTATTATCCTCAAGAAAATGGGTTGGTTGAGTCCACAAATAAAAATTTGTTAAGGATCATCGGGAGGAATATGGAGGAGAACCAAAGGATGTGGCACACCAAGTTGAAGATAGCCTTGTGGGCTGACATGGTAACTCCTAAAGCTATTGTTGGCAATTCTCCATATGTTTTACTAAATGGAATGGAGGTTAAGTTACCCATTTATCTTGAGTTGCCTGCATTATAGCTAGCCTATTAGCAAGAGCTATTGGAAAATGAACCCAGGAATGTGAGAATTGTAAAACTCACAGAACTTGAGGAGACAAGAGACCTTGCAATGAAGATGCTAGAGTCACATCAGGCTCAAGTCAAGAAACCTTTTGACAAGAGAGCCATGGCAAGGGAATTCAAGGAGGTAGACCTGGTCCTCAAATGGGATTCAAATAGGGCCAAACTAGGAAACCATACAAAGTTTGATAGTTTATGGAGTGGTCCTTATTTGATCCATGGATGTAAACAACATAATGCCTTCTATCTCACCAATTAAATGGAGAGGTATTCAACCTCACCATAGGATACCCACATCCTGAGGTTGTCCCAATGCTTGTAGCTGGAAGTGAGAGAGCCTAAAGAACTCTCTCGTAAGGGTATAATTCCAAGTTATAATAGTTTTGACACACCTGATGGGACCCACTACCATTTTAATTTCCTTTTTTATGAAAGATTGGTCAGGTTTGATGTTATTTTGATCAATTTGTATTAGTGGTATCTTTCATCTTCCAGCATCTGGTGACTCCAAGGAACACCCAACTATCTGGTGGCAGAGCAGTAGCTATCTTTCATGCCAAAGGTAATTACAAGATTGACTTCTATAGGTATTCCTTTTGAGTTTGTTGAATTACCTTTAAACTCAGCAAAAACGTTAAGGTTCGCTCATTCTCACTCTTACGTAAGAAACTACTTTCCTAAACCAGTCATAAGGCATACCTACATGAGAAGATCCTTGTTAGCCCCTTTTGTTACTATGATTCCCCAAAGAGAATTTTTGGGTTTCAATAGCCAAAGCCCTTTAAACTTGCCACAATATGACCCTATGCTAGTAGTATCCCTCAAAAGTGTCCCATATTACACAAGATACCAAGATGTAACTCCTACGGAGCACATAATGGACATAACCAATTTTTTTAACATTTATAATATCATAGTAAAAATGTAGTTTTTAGGATATTGGCTCTATCATTTAAGGGAAAGCCATTAGATTTGTATAAGGGCCTAGCTCCTAACTCTATCTAATCATGGGACCAATTGGGAATAGCCTTGTGTAAGAGGCTTGTGGATAAGAGTGATCACCTGTCACTTACAGAGAAGTTGACCACAATCAAGAGAGCTCCCCATGAAGTCATGCGAGACTTCAACATGAGATTCCAGAAGGTGTGGGATATAATTCTAGTAGTTGTTAGACCATCCCCAAACTTTGATATATTATATTATTTAAAGGCTATAAATAGTTATATAGTTATAATGATCCAATCCATGGGAGTGGAGATACTACCAAATACATATGAGGTGGCCATTAAAGTGAAAAATTACCTAGTTCAGGCTGGCAAGCTTACTCTTAGACCCCTGGTGCCTTTATTCCCTGAGATCAGACCACCTCTTGTAGTCATTCCTCCACTTGATGTTATACTTCCAACTCCAACGATTTTTGTTGTGCCTTCACTTAAGAGATGCCTCCACCAGTGGATCCAGTGACTCCCAAGAGTAAAAGAATTACTTGGAACTAAAAATCATGCTTCAATCCTTGGGGAATTATGTGGTCAATGTCAAGAGGCAACATGCTTACAACAAGCCATATCAAGCTCCATATCAGCCTCAAAAATAGCCTTATCAAGAAAATAGGCCACCCTATAAAGGAAATTTTGAAGGACAGGTGCAACCTTAATATGCTAGTTAACATAATTATAATTTGAATGCTACAGGCCCTTCTAACTCCTCAGTTCTGGTGTAAAACAATGTGGTTTAGGAGGCTGAAGGGATAATACCTTGGAATCATTCTTTTGGGCAATCCATTGTCCCAACTAATGGCTCCAAGTAGGCATTCAATGACCAATGGTAGCAAGTTGTTGCTTATGGGTACAACTAATATCTTATGGCCCAAAGCATAGAGGTGCCCACAATGCCATAATAGGAGCAAAATTCACAAGAATAAGGCTCAGATCAAGGGTCAAACCAGTTGGAAGCCTTAATGGCCATCAATGAGCAAGAGGAGTGTTATGCATCCAATCAGTAGGCCACCCCTAGTCTGGCTCATGTCCCAATCTCAACAAACACAAGATTCAAGAGACGGAATATGGGTGATAATCAAGAAGCGTTCAAAGAACCTCCTATCATCACTTCTTCATTGATAAAGCTAGTAGGTAGTAGCTCCCAAAAACCAAGCAAAGGCTAGTGGTATGCCAATCAACATTATGGAGTAAATGAAGAAATGAAACACGAGTGTACTAATGTGAGACATGCTTTCTATGTCCAGCCAAGTGGACATCCTTCAAGAAGGTTTATCTAAGATGAGTGTTATGATAGTTATAGATAAACAACTAGGCAAGGAAGTTGAGGTCTTCACTAATGTAGCCAAGAGTCCTTTGGGAGAAAGGTTAATTAATTTAACCAGGCCCCCTCCATTTTACATTTCATTAATCATTGATGATTCCTTGGTGTAATAATGCTTGGTAGATAGTGGGGCTAGCACTTTAGTCATACCAAAGTCTATAGCTGATAAACTAAACTTCAAATATGAGTCACACACTAAAAGAGTCTTAAAACTTGATGGTTCTTCCACAAATCCATTAGGTACCATCAAGGATTTGAGTTTAACCCTACATGCTTGTCCTAGTATTTTGGTGGTGCAAGACATGCTGATCCTTGACATCACTCCTTGCTTTGTATTGTGTATTTCTATAGAATTCATAACCCAAATTGGGGGTTATCTCATACTAGATTAGTATTATATGGTGCTCAAAATAAGGTATAGGACTAAGGTCTCAATCAAGGCTAAATCCATGTCACAATTCCATATTGAACCCCATCATCCATATAACATAAACGTCAATTATACTATCCTTGATGAGGATGTGTTTACAATTGGTCAAGAGCTGAACACTCATCCTGAAGAGGTTCTAAACTTGTTCTTGGATGAGATATAGGGAGATAACTAATTTTTAAACCCTTTAGAAGGTTTTGAGGAAAGAGACATGGGTGTCTATTTGTTGCATGAGGAGAATCAACTCATCCCTACCCTCATTGGACCTAAAGAAGACCCTAATGGTGTATAGAAGTTCTTTGATGGCTCAAGGAGAAAAAATGGCATATGTTATGGGGAAATGTTGGTTTCCCCTTCAAGTAATAAGATTTTATCCTTATATAGGTTCCATTTTAGTTGCTCTTCAAATTCAATAGAATACGAAGGCTTGATCTGTGGCTTTCAATGAGCCAATAAAAGAGGAATCAAAATGCTACAAGCATATGGGGACAATGAGCTCATGGTAAACCAGGTCAAAGAATTGAATGTTAAAAAAAATCCTTTGATGAGGTCCTAAAAAGATAGAGTGTGGGACCTAATTGAAGATTTTAAAGCCTTTGACATTCAAGCTATCCCAAGAAATCAGAACCATAATGCTGACAGGTTAGTAGTTGTAGGAGCTCAGTTTGACATTCTAAGTGAGCTAAAATAAGTCAAGGATTAGCCACATGTCAAGGTGGTGGTAAGGCCATCAGTACTGGATAATGAATCTCACTAGCAAGTTTTTGAAAGTGACAAACAAATTTATTGTTCAACTAAGGTTGAACAAGCTTCCTTAGGGGCTGGTTACACTTAAAGGCCTTTTTCATGAAGGGGACCATGTGAGAAAAGAAAAGTCAGTAATGTCTAATAACAAATAAAACTATGAGAGAGTCCTCATCTTAAAGGATAAGCTTCTCAAGCTTGAAAAGGGAAGCAACAAGGCTGGGAGGCACACTTTCATAGCACTTTGCCAAGAATATGCAGACATTTTTGCTTGGGAGTATAGTGACCTGAAAGGTTTTGACTTGAAGTTTGCCCAATATACCATAGAATTGGAGGCCAATGCTAAGCATGCAAGGCAAAATCAAAGGCATGTCAACCCCAAGATAGAAGATCTCATGAGGGAAGAATTAACCAAGTTGATTGAATCCACGATCATCTTTCCCATCAATCACTCATCATGGGTAGGCAATTTAGTGCTTGTAAGGAAGAAGAGTGGGGAGATTAGGCTGTGTATCGACTTCAAATATTTGAACAAAGTCTCTTTGAAAGATCACTACCCTCTACCATCCATGGATTAGCTTATCTAAGTAGTTGTAGGGTCAGGACACTTTTCTTTATTGGATGGATATTTAGTCTATAACCAAGTATGGGTAAAATATGAGGATCGGTACAAGTTTGCCTTCACCACCAAATGGGGCATATATGCATACCAAAAGATGCCCTTTGGTTTTTCAAATGCTGGCACAACTTTACAAATAGCCATGGACATGGCTTTTCAAGGGATGTTAATCAAACGGTACTTGTATACTTGGATGACATCATGATTTTCTCTAAGAATGCCAGTGAACACCTAGACCACCTAAGCCTAATTTTCAAGAGATGAAAGGAATATAATATCTCATTGAATCCCAAGAAGTGTGTGTTTACCATTCATGAAGGCAAGATACTGGGCCACATCATTTCAATGGAAGGGTTTTCCATTTATATTGATAGAATAAGTGCCATCTCGACCTTATCCTTACCCAAGCATAAGAAGGGACTCCAAAGTTTCCTTGGGAAGATAAACTTTGTGAGAATATTTATCCTCAGTTTAGCAAATTTGGTCAAGTCCATCACTACTATGCTGAAGAAGAGCCAAGTGTTCACTTGGTCAAATGAAGGTAAGTCAACATTTGAGGCTATCAAGCAAGCCATTACTCAAGCACCCACACTTATGAATCCTGATTTCTCAAAGGACTTCATATTGTCTGCTTTTGCCAATATTGATAATATATCAGCTATGCTGATGTAAAGTAATGGTGAAGGACTTTAGCAGCCAATATCATTTTTTAGTTAGGGGCTTAAGGGTTATGAGGTGAGGTATACTTTTATAGAAAATCAAGTCCTTGTAGTAGTAAGAAGCCTCAAAAAGTTTAGGCCAGTGATCTCTAATAGCAAAATCTACCTTATGGTGTCTCATCTTGGAGTGAGGCACTTCCTCCTCAACAAAGACTTGAATGAAAAGAGAGTTGGTTAGATTACTAAGTTTATAGCGTATGATGTGGAGATCAAAGTCACTAAACTAGTAAGAGGTAAAGGCTTGTGTGATCATATGGTTGATGACCTTCATGAAGACAAAGAGGTCATCTTGGTAACATAAGATAACCCACAAATAGATGCACCTCCATCTCACACTAGTTGACCCCATGATATGATGCACTTTTTGATAACATGTGAGTGCTCTCAAGGAATGGACAAAGTAAAAAGAAGGTATTTTAGACTTCAGTCCATACCTTATGCATTGGTTGATAGGATTTTATTCAGAAGGGACCTCAATGGAATGCTCTTAAGCTACATAGATGATGACCAAGTGGCCAAGATTCTAGAGAATTTCCATGATGGACCTGTAAGAGGTCATTTTGCACCCAAGACTATAGTAGCAAAGATAATGAGGACTGGCTATTACTGGCCCAGCCTCTTCAGGGATGCTTATGTATGGGTGAGAAAGTGTCAAGAATGTGCTCTCTTTATGGGTAAGCAAAGGTTAGTAAATTTTCCTCTCAACTCGATTCAAGTAGAACAATCATTCATGCAGTGGGGTTTGGATTTCATTAGAGTGATCAACCCCCCATCAAGTGTTGGGAATAAGTGGGTGATTACCTCAACTAATTACTTCACCAGGTGTGTGGAAGCCATTGCATTGAAGGAAGCCAATGAAAGTGCAGTCTTAAATTTCTATGATAACATCGTGACCAGGTTTGGTGTTGCATCCACTATCATATTTGATAATGCATTAGCTTTCCTTGGTTTGAAAACAAGTGAATGAGCTCTCATGATGGGAATATACCTCATCACTTAAATTATTATCCTCAAGGAAATGGGATAGCTAAGTCCACAAATAAATTTTTGTTAAGGATCATCAGGAGGACTATGGAGGAGAACCAAAGGATATGACACACCAAGTTGAAGATAACCTTGTGGGCTAACAAAGTAACTCCTAAAGCTGTTGTTGGCAATTTTCCATATGTTATAGTAAATGGAAGGGAGGCCAAGTTACCCATTTCTATTGAGTTACCTGCATTAGAACTACCCCATCAACTGGAGTTACTAAAATATGAACCCAGGAATGTGAGAATTACAAAACTCACAGAACTTGAGGAGATAAGAGACCTGGTAATGAAGACGCTAGAGTCACATCAAGCTTAGGTCAAGAAAGCTTTTGAAAAGAGAACCATGGCAAGGGACTTCAAGGAGGGAGACCTAGTCCTTAAATGGGATTCAAATAGGGCAAAACTAGGTAACCATACCAAGTTTGACAGCTTGTGGAATGGCCCTTATTTGATCCATAGATGCAAACAACATGATGCCTTCTAGCTCACCCAATTAAATGGAGAGGTATTACCCATCCTAGTCAATAGGATTCATTTGAAGCCCTACCATTAAGAGTTTATAACTGTTGTATATGTTATTGTACATTTTTAATAGATTTTCATGTTTTTACTTAAGTGCCTTGTGTACATCCATTTTAGTTGAGTGTTTTCCCTTCCCTAAGTGTCTTGGGCACAGTTTCTTTCATTTCAATTGTTCTTATTGCTTCAAGGAAAATTTATAGATAGAGGCAAATTTTTACAAAAGTAGCGACTCCACACCCAATGGATCGAATGAAGCAAATGAGTTGGGTTCTCAAGCATAGCAGACATGCTTCCTTGTGATTCACCAGAAATGTTGGACATTTTTGGCCCACATACCAAAATTTTGCCCAAGTGTGAGAAGGTGGACATTCAAGAAAAAGTGGTAAGTTTAGACAACCTCAGGTTCTCCAAAGTAGAATTATTTGGGCTTTCAAAGTTGTAAGAATTCAGGATTCTAAGGGCATAGTGTAAATGAGGTTTTCAGCAGTGCTTGACTTCTAAATGTTTTATAAGTAGAAGTAATTCAGGTTTATAAACTTGAATTACTCATGTATAGTATTTTTTGGATTTTCCAATGATCACTACTTAATTACTTCATAAGTTGTGAGCAATCAAAAGCCCAAAATAAGTAAAGGGGCTTGACAAACCTGATTTGGTCTCAAAAAATAGTGCTCCTTAGGTTCTTCAAGGGACACGTCTTCTCTAAAGAATACTCCAAGGGTTTTTGACAAATCCAAAGGGCATTTCCTTCTCCAAGTGGATAGTTGCAAGTTTCTCGAAGGCTCTTTTGAGCTTTGGGAGGACCATTTCAAAATTTTTGAAGGGTATTTTTCCTTCAGAAATATCTTTTGTAAAAGCCCGTAGGGTCCCTTACCCTTTAGGAGAGTCCTTACAAAAGCCCATGGAAGATAATTTTGAAGGAAAGGAACAAAAAAAACAAAAGTCTAAAGGGTATGTTACCCTTCAGAAGGACCATTTCAAAATTCTTGAAGGGTATATTTTCCTTTAAGAGGACTATTTTCAAAGGCTAAATGGAACTTTTCTCAGTGGGAGGACCATTTTTGGAAGTTTGAAGGGACATAGAGGAAGCTCAAAGGGTCTCTCACCCTTCAGAAAAGTCCATTTTGAAAAATCTGAAAGGAAAATTTTGAAGGAAGAAAGCAATAAGGAAGCTTCAGAGAAAATTCCTGAAGGAATTCCTTCGATTAAATTATCCCAAGTAATTCTTTCGAGATATTTTCTTGAGATAAATAGATCCCAAAGAACAAAGGAGCCCATAGATAGAGTCCAAATTTGGAAAGATCAGAAAGCCTAAGTTACTCTGCAAAGAGTAAATCAAGATTCTTTAATGACTTTAGCTTGAAAAGGTTCATAAATTAACTTTGAAAACCCAAATTACATATCAAAGAGTAAATTGGGTTTCCAACTCTACTTGACTAAATATGCTCAGTCCAATGGCATGTTCTAAGGATCGATAATGCATAAGAGTCATGGAAAGGACAAATGAGAGGTTTCCAAGTGGCACGAAGGGCACCCATCTAGCAAAAAAATCTATGATCCATAGGCATCCATAATGGGAAGATCCATGGTGTAGGTTAAGGATCCAAGGCAATGTCCAATGGCCAATTAGTGCAAAAAGGAGTCCAAATGACTGATAGGAGATGGTAGTTGAGATTTTAACAAAGGCCTTCATCCTTCAACATGGCTCCTTCTCTCAATAAATGGCTATTCAAACATAAAGGTAGCATGGTTCAACCAGATTATCAACACATGGAGACCTCATCTTCTTTAGTAGGACACATGAAAATGAAAGTGAACATGCCATTCTAAATGCAAAGATCATTTTTGTCATGTAAGGAAGTGATGTTCAGCTACTCATAACATGGATCTTTATATATGCCAAAGAGAGACTTGAAGGCAAGAGGGACTTGAGTAGGTTGTTTAGTGATCCTAAGTAGCATATTTAGTGTCATAAGGGAAGACGATGATAGAGATCCTAGTCATCAATGACTTCTTCCCTCTTCCCAACTTATCTTCCCCCTTTTTTGTTATAAATAGAGGCCTTAGAGCCAATAAATTATCTTCAGACTGGAGATAAAATTACTTTGCAAAAAATCACTTTGTAATAGACCTTTTGAAGCAATAAAGATTAATTTTTACCTATCTCTTTATTTGAAAATCATGTTGAGTTAGCCTGTGTACAATGGCATTGTAAAGAAGTGTCCTTCTAAACTCATTGTCCTTCTTTCTTGCCTATTTTTAGGTGTTTTTAGTTAGTTTTAGGTCTAGAATCGAGCTCTTTCCATCATTAATAGATGCTTGGTGTGGATTTATAAATCCCTCTTTGCTTCATGTATGGTTTAGTGAGCCTAGTTTACAAAATACTTATGCAAATTAATTGCTTGTGAGGTTGTGTAATCAAATTTATCTTATGCTAAAGTAGTATCATTTCCTAGACAAATTGGATCATTTCTTTTGGTGCATCACCTCCCTTAGCTTAGATTTATTTTCATGTTATTCTCCTATCCATTTTCCTTAGCCAATAGTATATTTTAGTGTGGGAATCAAGAGTTGAAGTGAAACACCTAAGGAACTAGCCTCATTAAAAAGCCTAGAGGTTCAACCTCACCATAAGACACCCACATCTCAATTTTATCCCCATGCTTATAGCTACAAGTGAGAGAGCCTAAATAACTCTCTCACAAGGGTGCAATTCCAAGTTATAATAGTTATGACACACTCAGTGGGACCCACTACCATTTTCATTTCCTTTTTTATGAAAGATTGGTCAAGTTTGATGCTATTTTGATCAATTTGTAGCAGTGGTAGATTTCATCTTCCAACATCTGGTGACTCCGAGGAACACCCAACTATCTAGTGACAGAGTAATAGCTATCTTTCATGTCAAAGGTGACTACAAGATCAACTTATATAGGTATTCCTTTTGATTTTGTTGAATTACCTTTAAACTCATCAAAAAGGTTAAGGCTCACCCATACTCACCCTTATGTAAAAAACTACTTTCCTAAACTAGACATAAGGCATACCTATGTGAGAAGATCTTTGTTATCCCCTCTTGCTACTATGATTCCCCAAAGAGATTTTGTGGGTTTTAGTGGCCCAAGCCCTTTAAAATTGTCACAATATGACCATATGATAGTATTAGCCCTTAAAAGTTCCCATATTACACAAGAGACCAAGTTGTAACTCCTACTAAGCACATAATGGACATAGCCAATTTTTGCAACATTCATAATATCAAAGTAGAGAATGTAGCGGTTAGGATATTGACTATATCCTTCAAGGGAAAGGCATTAGAGTTGTATAGGGGCCTAGCTCCTAACTCTATTCAATCATGGGACTAGCTAGGAAGAACCTTGTGTAAGAGGTTTGTGGATAAGAGTGATCACCTGTCACTTACAGAGAAGTTAACCACAATTAATAGAGCTCCCCATGAAGTCATGCAAGACTTCAGCATGAGATTCCAAAGGGCATGGGATAGAATTTCAATAGCTATTAGACCATCCCCAAACTTTGATTTTTTATATTATTTAAAGGCTCTAAACATTGATATAGCTATACTGATCCAATCCATGGGAGGGGACATGCTGCCAGATGCATATGAGGTGACCATTAAAGCAAAAAATTGCCTAGTTCAGGTTGGCAAGCTTACTTAGATTAGATGACCTCCTACAATCATTCCTCCACTTTATGTTATACTTATAACTCTAATTATTATTTTGTGTACCTTCACTAAAGCAAGAGAAGGACTCCACTAGTGGATCCAACGACTCCCAAGAGCAAAAGAATTACTTAAAATTGAAAAGCTTGCTCCAATCCTCGGGGAATGATGTGGTCAATGTCAAGAGGTAGCAAGCTTACAATAAGCCATATTAAGCTCCATATCAACCTCAACAACAACCTTATCAAGCAAATAGGCCACCCTACAAAGAAAATTTCTAAGGATAGGGGCAACCTAACTATGCTAGACAACATAATTATAATCCAAATGTTGCAGGCCCTTCCAACTCCTTGATTCTCTTTCTAAACAATGTGGTTAAGGAGGTTGAAGAGACAATACCTTGGAATCATTTTTTTGGGAAATCCATTATCCCAAATAATGGTTCTAACCAGGCATTCAATGACCAATGGTAGTAAGCTATTACTTATGGGTACAACCAATCTCTTATGGCCTAAAGCATAGAGGTTCCCATAATGACAAAGCAGGAGCAACCTCCATAAGAACAAGGCTTAGATCATGGGTCAAACTAGTTAAAAGCCTAAATGGTCATCAATAAGCAAGAGGAGTGCTATGCATCCAATCAGTAGGCCACCCCCAGTCTGGCTCACATTCCAATCTTAGCAAACACAAGATTCAAGAGAAGGAATATGAGTGATAATTAAGAAGCTTTCAAAGAACCTCTTATCACCACTCTTTCATTGACAAAGCCAATGGTAGTAGCTCCCAAAACCTAGGCAAAGGTTGGTGGTATACTAATCAACATTGTGGAGCAAATGAAGAAATCCAATGTGAGCGTACCAATGTGGGACATGCTTTCTATGTTTGGCCAAGTGGAAAAATTTCAAGAAGGTTTGTCCAAGATGAATGTTACGATAGTTGCAGGTAAATAACTAGGTAAGGAAGTTGAGGTCTTCACTAATGCAACCAAGAGTCCTTTGGGAGAAAGGTCAAGTAATGTAACCAAGCCCCCTCCATTCTAAATTTCATTAATCATTGATTATTCTTTGGTGTACAATTACTTGGTAAATAATGGGGCTAGCACTTCAATCATGCCAAAGTCTATAGCTGATCAACTAAACCTCAAATATGAGCCACACACCAAAGGAGTCCTCTAGCTTGATTATTCTTCCATAAAGCCATGAGGTATCATCAAGTATTTGAGTTTAACCCTACATGCTTGTCCTAGTGTTTTGATGGTGTAGGACATGTTGATCCTTGACGTCACTCATTGCTTTGCATTATGTCTTTCTAGATAATTCACATCTAAAATTGGGGGTTATCTAATAGTAGATTGGTCTTACATGGTTATCAAAATAAGGTATAAGACTAAGGTCTCAATCAAGGCTGAACCCATGGAACAATTTCATATTGAACCCCATCAACCAGATAGCATAAATCTCAATTGTACTATCCTTGATGAGGATGAGTTTACAATTGGTCAGGAGATGAACACTCATCCTGAAGAGGTTCTAGACTTGTTCTTGGATGAGCTATAGGGAGAAAACCAATTTTTAACCCTTTGCAAGGTGTTGAGGAAAGAGACATGGGTGTCTATTTTCTACATTAAGAGAATCAACTCATGCCTACCCTCATTAGACCTAAAGAAGATCCCAATTGTATATGGAAGTTATTCTTTGATGGCACATGGAGAAAAAATGGCATAGGTGTTGGGGAAATGTTGGTTTCCCATTTAGGTAATAAGCTTTTCTCCTCTTATAGGTTTTATTTTAGTTGCTCTTCAAATGCATTAGAATATGAAGGCTTGATCCATGGCCTTCAATGGGCCAATAAAAAAGGAATCAAAATGTTGCAAGCATATGGGGATAGTGAGCTCATGGTAATAGTGAGCTCATGGTAAACCAGGTCAAAGGCTTGAATGTTACAAATAATCCTTTGATGAGGTCCTAGGAAAATAAAGTGTGGGACCAAATTGAAGATTTTTAAGCCTTTGACATTTAAGCTATCCCAAAAAATAAGAACCAACATGCTAACAAGTTGGCAGCCATGGGAGCTCAATTTGACATTCCAAGTGAGCTAAAATAAGTCAATGTTTAGCCACATGTCAAGGTGGTGGTGAGGCCATCAGTATCGGGTAATGAAGCAAACTGATAGTTTTTTGAAAGTGACAAAGAAATTGATTTTTACTTATAGCAAGAAGTTGAGTTCTCCTCCACAAATCAAGGTAAATTATAGCATCAATACAAGGATTAGATTGTTCAACTAAGGTCGAACAAGATTCCTAAGGGGCTGGTTACACTTGAAGGCTTTTTTCATGAAGGGGACCATATGAGAAAGGAAAAGGCAGTAATGTCTACTAATAGATAAAACTACGAGAGAGTCCTCATCTTCAAGGATAAGCTTCTCAAGCCCAAGAAGGTAAGAAATAAGGCTAAGAGGCACACTTTCATAATACTTTTCCAAGAATATGTAGGCATTTTTTCTTTGAAGTACAATGACTTGAAAGGTTTTGATCTAAATTTAGCCCAATATACCATAGAATTGTAGGCCAATGCTAAACATGTAAGGCAAAAGTAAAGGCCCATCAACCCCAAGATAGAAGAGTTGATGAGGGAAGAGTTAACAAAGTTGATCAAATCTAGGATCATCTTTTCCATCAAACACTCATCATGGGTAGCCAATTTGGTTCCTGTAAGGAAGAAGAGTGGGGAGATTAGGCTATGTATTGACTTCAAATATTTGAACACAGTCTCTTTGAAGGATCACTACCCTCTACCATCAATGGAGCAACTTTTGCAAGTAGTTGCAGGATCAGAATGTTTTTCTTTATTGGATGGATATTCAGGCTATAACCAAATATGGGTAAAATATGAGGATCAATACAAGACTACCTTCACCACCAAATGGGGCATGTATGCATACCAAAAGATGCCCTTTGGTTTGTCAAATACTGGCACAACTTTCTAAAGAGCCATGGACATGGCTTTCCAAGGGCTGTTAAATCAAATGGTGCTGGTATACTTGGATGACATCATAGTTTTCTCTAAGAATACCAGTGAACACCTAGACCACTTAAGGATAATTTTTGAGAGATGTAGGGAATATGAGATCTCATTGAATCCCAAGAAGTGCATGTTTTCCATTCTTGAAGGTAAGCTACTGGGCCATATCATTTCAAAAGAAGGGCTGTCCATTGATCCTAATAGAACAAGTGCCATCTTGGCTTTATCCTTACTTAAGCATAAGAAGGGACTCCAAAGTTTTCTTGGGAAGATAAAATTCATGAGAAGATTTATCCCTGGGTTTAAAAATTTGGTCAAGCCCATCACTTCTGTGCTAAAGAAGAACCAAATGTTCACTTGGTCAAATGAAGGTAATTCAACATTTGAGGCTATCAAGGAAGACAATGTTGAATCACCCACACTTATGAATCCTAATTTCTCAATGGACTTCATATTGTATGATTTTTCCAATATTGATAATATATCAACTATGCTGAGGTAAAGGAATGGTGAAGGACTTGATCATCCAATAGCATTTTTCAGTTAGGGGCTTGAGGGGTATGAGGTGAGGTATAATTTTGTAGAAAAAAAATTCCTTGTAGTAGTAAGAAGCCTCAAAAAGTTTAAGCCAATGCTCTCTAATAGCAAAATCTACCTTATGGTGTCTCATCTTGGAGTGAGGGACTTCCTTCACAATAAAGACTTGAATAAAAAGCGAGCTGGTTGGATTACTAAGGTCATAGAGTATGATGTGGAGAATAAGGTCACTAAGCTATTAAGAGGTAAAGGCTTGTGTAAGCATATGGTGGATGACCTTCATGAAGAAAAATAGGTCATCTTGGTAACACAAGATAACCCATAAATAGATGCACTTCCATCTCACACTAGTTAGCCCCATGATATGATGTAATTTATGCTAAAGGTGAGTGCACTCAAGGTATGGACAAAGCAAAAAGTAAGTATTTCAGACTTTAGTCCATACTTTATGCAATGGTTGATGGGATTTTATTCAAAAGGGACCTCAAAGGAATGCTCCTAAGGTGCATATATGATGATCAAGTGGTCAAGATTTTGGAGCATTTCCATGATGGAACTATATGAGGTCATTTTGCACCCAGGAATATAGTAGTAAAGATGATGAGGGTTGAATATTACCAGCCCAACCTCTTCAAGGATGCTTATGCATGGGTGAGGAAGTGTTAGGAATGTGCTCTCTTTATGGGTAAGCAAAGGTTATCAACTTTTCCTCTCAACCCGATTCAAGTAGAACAACCATTCATGTAGTGGGGTTTGGATTTCATTGGAGTGATCAACCCCCCATCAAGTGTTGGGCATAAATGGGTGCTTATCATAATTTATTACTTCACTAGGTGGGTGGAAGCCATTGCATTGAAGGAATCCAATGAAAGTGCAATCTTATATTTCTATGACAACATCGTGACCAAGTTTGGTGTTCCATCCACTATCATATCTAATAATGCATTAGATTTCTTTGGTTTGAAAATAAGTGAATGGGATCTCAAGATGGGCATATACCTCATCACTTCCTCAAATTATTATCCTCAAGGAAATGGACTGGCTAAGTCCACAAATAAAAATTTGCTGAGGATCATCAAGAGGACTATGGAGGAGAAGCAAAGGACGTGGCACACCAAGTTGAAGACAGCCTTGTGGGTTGATAGGGTAACTCCTAAAGATATTATTGGAAATTATCCATATGTTATAGTATATGGAAGGGAGGCCAAGTTATCCATTTCTCTTGAGTTGCTTGTATTATAACTATCCCATCAACTGGAGCTACTAGAAGATGAACCCAGGAATGTGAGATTGGAAAAACTCATAGAAATTGAGGAGATAAGAGACCTTGCAATGAAGATGCTAGAGTCACATCAGGCTCAGGTCAAGAAAGATCTTGGAGAGAGAGCCATGGTAAGGGACTTTAAGGAGGGAGACTTGGTCCTCAAATGGAATTCAAATAGGGCCAAACTAGGCAGCCATACCAAGTTTGATAGCTTGTAGAGTGGGCCTTATTTGATCCATGGATGCAAAAAACATAATGCCTTCCAGCTCACCCAATTAAATAGAGAGGTATTACCCATCCCAATCAATAGGATTCATTTGAAGCCCTAATATTAAGAGTTCGTAACCATTATATATTTTATTATACATTTTGTATAGATTTTCATGTTTTTCTTTAAGTGCCTTGTGCACATCCATTTAAGTTGAGTGTTTTCCCTTCCCTAAGTGCCTCGGGCATAGTTTATTTCATTTCAATTGTTCTTGTTACTTCAAGGGAAATTTTCATATAGAGCCAAATTTATACAAAAGCAGTGACTCCATACCCAATAGATTGAATGAAGCAAATGAGTTGAGTTCTCAAGCATAGCAGGCATGCTTTTCTATGAGTCACCAAAAATGTTGGCCTTTTTTGGCCCACATACCAAAATTTTGCCCAAGTGTGAGAAGGTGGACATTCAAGTAAAAGTGGCAAGTTCAGACAACCTCAAGTTCTCCAAAGTAGAAGTCTTCAAGCTTTTGAAGTCACAAGACTTCAAGTTTCTCAGGGCACAGTGTAAATTAGGTTTCCAATAGTGCTTGACTTCTAAATGTTTTATAAGTATAAGTAATTCAAGTTTAAGAGTCTGAATTACTCATGGATAGTGTATTTTAGGTTCTCCAAGGAGCACTACTTAATTACTTCATAAGTTATGAGCAGTCAGAAGCCTGAAATAAGTAAAGGGACTTAACAAACTTGATTTGGTCTCTAAAAATAGTGTTCCTTGGGTTCTTCAAGGGAAAAGTCTTCTCCAAAGAATACTCCAAGGGTCATTAAAAAATCCAAAGGGCATTTCCTTCTCCAAGTGGATAGTTGCAAGTTTCTCGAAGGCTCTTTTGAGCTTCAGGAGGACCATTTCAAATTTTATGAAGGGTAATTTTCCCTTCAGAAAAGACCATTTGTAAAATTCCAAAGGGTCCCTTAACCTTTGGGAGAGTCCTTACAAAATCTCATGAAAGATAATTTCAAAGGAAAGGAACAAAAAAAACAAAAGTTTGAAGGGTATGTTACCCTTCGAAAGGACCATTTTAAAATTCTTGAAGGGTATCTTTCCTTTTGGGAGGACCATTTTCAAAGGCTGAAAGGCACTTTTATTAATGGGAGGACCATTTGTAGAAGTTCAAAGGGACATACAGGAAGCCTGAAGGGTCTCTCACCTTTCAAAAAAGTCCATTTTGAAAAATCTGAAAGGCAAATTCTGAAGGAAGAGAGCAAGAAGGAAGCTTTGGAGAAAATTCCTGAAGCAATTCCTTTAAAAAAATTATCCTAAGGAATTCCTTCAGGAGATTTACCTAAGATAAATAGATCCCAAAGAACAAAGGAACCCGCAAATAGAGTTCAAAGTTGGAGAGATCAAAAAGCCTGAGTTACTCTGCAAAGAGTAAATCAGGATTCTTTAATGAATTAGCTTGAAAAGCTTCATAAATAAAGTAGATTTGAAAACCTGAATTACATAGTAAAGAGTAAATCGAGTTTCCAATGCTACTTGACTAAATATGCTTAGTCCAATGGCATGTTCTCAAGATCGATAGTGTATAAGAGTCATAGAAAGGATAAATGAGAGGCTACCAAGTGGCATGAAGGGCACCCAGTTGGTGAGGAGATCTATGATCTATAGGCATCCATAATAGCAAGATACATGATGCAGGTTAAGGATCCAAGGTAACATCCAATGGCTAATCAGTGCAAAAGGGAGTCCAAAAGAATGGTGAGAGATGATAGCTAAGAATTTAATGAAGGCCTTCATCCTTCAACATGGCTCCCTTTCCTAACAAATGGTTGTTTAAACAAAAAGGTAGCATGGTTCAACTATATTATCAACACATGGAGACCTCATCTTCTTTAGCAAGACACATGAAAATGAAATTAACCATGTCATTTTAAATGCAAACATCATTTTAGCTGTGCAAGGAAGTGACATTTAGCTACTAGTAACATGGCTCTTTAGATATGCCAAAGAGATACTTGAAGGTAGGATGGACTTGATAAGGTTATTCAATGATCTTAAGTGGTGCATTTAGTGTCATAAGGGAGGACAATGACAGAGATCCCAATCATCAATGACTTCTTCCCTCTTCCCATCTTCTCTTCCCCCTTTTCTATTATAAATAGAGGCCTTGGAGCCAAGAAATTATCCCCAAATTGGTGATAAAATTACTTTACAAAAAATCACTTTGTAGACCTTTTGAAGCAATAAATATTACTTTTTACCTATCTCTTTATTTGAAAATCATGTTGAGTTAGCTTGTGTACAATGGCATTGTAAAGAAGTGTCCTTTTAAACTCATTGTCCTTCTTTCTTACCTATTTTTAGGTGTTTTTAGTTAGTTACAGGTTTGGAATCAAGATCTTTTCACCATTAATGGATGATTAGTATGGATTTATAAATCTTTCTTTGCTTCATGTATGGTTCAATGAGCCTA
The DNA here is from genome assembly GCA_037957365.1 of Torreya grandis. Classification (NCBI taxonomy): domain Eukaryota; kingdom Viridiplantae; phylum Streptophyta; class Pinopsida; order Cupressales; family Taxaceae; genus Torreya; species Torreya grandis. Next base: position 7,235,353 of record JARHVA010000009.1, on the reverse strand, counting down.
GTTTATGAAATACTTATGAAAATTAACTACTTGTGAGGTTGTGTATGCAAATTTATTTTATGCTAACTTAGTGTCATTTCCCAGACCAAATGGATCATTTCTTTTGGTGCATCACCTCCCTTATCTTAAATTTATTTTCATGTTATTCTTCTATCCCTTTTCCTTAGCCAAAGTAGATTTTAATGTGGGAATCAAGAGTTGAAGTGAAGCACCTAAGGAACTAGCCTCATTAAAAATACTAGAGGTTCAACCTCACCAAAGGATACTTACATCTGAGGTTGTCCCCATGATTGTAGTTGAAAGTGAGAGAGCCTAAATAACTCTCTCACAAGGGTGCAATTCCAAGCTATAACAGGTCCTATGCAGGGTATAAGTGGATTCAACACTGGACACAAAAGTAATATAGTGCAACTACGTGAACTAGCATCAGTTGTCTGATCATAATGATGAAAACATCCTCAAGGTGTGGAACCTTAACACTCCTTGGGATGAGTCTCTGGAGTAGCTTGGATTCCTTCTATTTTATGTGCACTTAGCTTAATACTGGTGCATAAACCTAAAGAGCAGAAAGGTAATCTATCACTAGTCTAAACCTAATAATTTACTAAGGAAAAGGGAGGGAGAAGGTAAGAGAGTGCATAAATCAAAAGGTGATAACCTAGAATAGAGCGAGTGCTTCTACTACCATAAACCCAATGCAAGCACTTAGGAATAAGGCAATATCACATAATTTTTTCCAAGTCATTCTACATGCATGAGTACTTCACATAGAGGCATGAGAACATAGTGATACTATGAGAGGGATGACAAACGGTCCACATACAACATCAACACAAACTCGAGTGCACGCAAAATGTGACCAGCAAGTGAGCTCTAAGTTTAATGAGGAGGTACAAGGGATGAGTGATTAAAGAGAGGGGCAAACATTGCCCAAAGATAGAAATCAACAAACCTAAAGAGCACACAAATCATCAAAATAATGAAAAGAGGTGAACTTAATTCTCATTAGCATGCAAATATTTAGCCAATACAAGTGCTTGTGGAGGGCAAATTTCTACAATGTGAGGCTATTAAAAATATGTCAACCCTTTTTATAATGGAAGAACCAGGGTTTTATATAAGATCAAGACAATTTTACAATAAATTCACCACTTGGGTGATGGGAGAAGTATTTAATACATTTATGGTGCTACATCTATGCTTCTCAAAGTCTATTTGATGATTGGACCTGGTTGATGGCAAGATTACTTTTGGATACATGTGTGTTGGAAACTATAATATTTCCATGTCAGTGTCAGAGGATGGCATGCACTTAAGCTTTGAGGTCAAATAGCCAATTTTGCATTAAATTATCTGATAGTGCCTCAAGCTTCACTCAACCACCTCCAATGATCTTCATTAATTTTTCCATCCTCCTATCACATGGCACTTCGATGAACTCTCGACGAAGCTCTTCAATTTTTTTGGATAAGAGTGGCATGGATGTGACATGTAAATTATTGGCACTTATTTTAGGTAGTTAAAAACTTCCTTATATTTAAGTGAGCATAGGGAAGCCACGTGGCGATAACAAAATAAAGGTTGTGGGTTGCATTATTTAGGGGCGTAGATTTGAGATCTTGCACATGGGCATAGAGCTGTGTTAGATGGGTGTGAATAATATTTTTTAAGGTAGAGCGTACATCAAGATGAATATTTTGGGTACATTAGAGTGTTTCCATAACCACTTCTTATGTTGTCCCTTTCACTTGGTCATTTCAAAGTTGGGGACCCACACTCTAAAGCTTTGTGCACCTTTTGAATTGCACACCACAAAACCTTGCACAAAGATATGTATTGATATACTTATGCTTACATGAATCATTACTACCCTACTACATAGATTTGTGCCTCTAGTTTGGGCTTTGACACAAATGGGAAGTGTCTATGCTTCTTCTACCTGAAACACTTGGGACCTCATAATTGCACTAACCTTCTATATGATCCTAGGAAGTCTTGCATCAACCATGCACTTGTAGAAAAACAAAAATAAATGACTAAAAAAACTACTAAAAATTACATATAAATAACTACTAATGGTCACGTGACCATTAGTAGTTTATTGTCGGTCATCTATAATGTGACTAAATTTATTACTAAACCATTTTTAGTCATTTATTGGTTATTTTGATAGATCAATTTGGTAGCATATTTAGTCGTTAATGTAGTCATTTATTATTGTTAATTGGTCATTTATTTAGTCATAGTAGTCATTTATTTAGTCATTGTAATTATTAATTACTGTCAATTGGTAGTATATTTAGTCATTTTTATTCACTAATTTTCATCCATTAGTAGTATATTTAGTCATTTGAATTAATTAATTTCCATCCATTTGTATTTAGTCATTTTAATCATTATTTTGCAATCAATTGGTCATATATTTAGTGATATTTATTCACTGATTTCTGTCAATTGGTAGTATATTTAGTCAATTTAATTATTAATTGAGATTAATTAGTAGTATATTTAGTTTTTATAATTGATTGATGTCCATTAATTGGTAGTAAATTTAGTCATTTTAATTTTTAATTACTATCATTTGATAGTTTATTTAATTATTTTTGTTCACCGATTTCTGTCAACTAGTAGTATATTGATACATTATTTATTAGTTGTATAGTCATTATATTTACTACTAGTTTAGTATTAAAATTTTATTTATATGATATGAATAATTTATTAAATACCATAAATTGTATAATGCAGAAATAAATATATATTTTTTGGTTCGATACTTGGGAATTATAAGGGTCCCAGGCCCTTTGACAAAAAAGATTCAACAAAAATAAAATAGTCTACCACGCTTAGCATCCTTCCATGCCAAGGCATATAACTGATCTATAAACATAACAAAATACTACCAAAGCATCTTTAGATACGTACATATTTCTATTACTATCTTACTACTTTAATGAATATTAATAGTGAAAAGCCAACAAACTAACCGACTATTCTAAAATTATAATTCCATAAGCTTCCCATGATTTATGCAAATTTTCCTCTTCTCTAGCTCCTCAATTGAACTGCCAACTACTGTACCCAAAGCCACCAGATTATTTTTTGCCTTCAAATGGTTCAAAGTCGCCATCTTGATATCCTTCTAAATGCCTACAAATTACTCACAAGCTAAAAAAAATAGTCTTTTTTGTACTTTATTAGCTGCCTCCCCATGCTCCTTCTACTTGTCTTTTAACTAGGGTGGAGACTTAAAAGAGCCTCTCACCACTCCTTTACCCAATATTTTAATTGCATTGACCTTGTATTTATCATGCCTCATCACCCTCCATTCTACCAAGCCAAGAATAGGTTTCAGAAGATCTTCAACATAAGACAAACTGAGTCCCTGCATTTCTTCCAACTTCAACTGCACTCTACAGACTACTTTCAAATCCTTGGCAAAATTAACCAAAGTCAAGAATCAAAACTCAAGCTCTCAAAACATTTCTAGCAGGATAAACCCTAGATAGTCTCTCTCTGAAAATGGTAAAAGAGGAAATAACCCAAGTGGTAAAGATGCCAAAGTCTCTACCAAATCAAACCTGTATTTCAGCCATATAAAAAATTACACCATTGCTTGAACTTGGGCTCTATCCATCATAACAAAGAAAAATATTAGAAGCAAATAGAGAGGCCAAGTTAGAATTGACTCTAACTCGATGACTTTGTGCTGTAAAATCCATGCCTAGCACCAAATAAATATCTACCACCACTTTAGGAGAAGGAGTCCAAAAAACATTCGGCAAACACATCTTAGAGACCATTCCAACAAAGCCCATCTCATGACTTTTGGATTTAAAAAAAGCCAATAGCCAACCGATCGATTCCAAACAAAAGTTATCCATCTCTACTACACCCCAAACTTGAAAACCACCAAACAAGAAGCCTATCAACCATCTTACCAAAATGCCACTCCAAAACCACTGCAAGGCATAAATATCTAAAACATGAGAAAAGAGATGACATAAATGCTCCACATCTTAGGGATGCTAAAAAATCATTCTACCAACTTTAAAATACATCAACATTCACACTTGGAAAAAGTTAAAGAATGATTGCCCTGACAACTAATCACTTTCCCATGAATTCACAATCTTTCAGAGAAGATTTCAAATCATAAAAATGCTCTATATTAACAAATACAGAGACATCATTAGTTTGTTTAAAAAAAAGAATTTAAAGAAAATACCATAATATCAATATTAAAATTGCATTTTTATATTTTTTTAAAATAACAATCTAATATTGATATTTCTCAATTAAAAACCTAAACAAACCATTTTATCAACATTAAAATTGTTTTTTTTTAAAACAATATAATGTTGATATTTCTCAATTTAAAAATCAATCTGATCAAAAGACTGACAATCCTCCCAGCTCTTATTAACATTATCCATCCTTTCCTCCTCCCATTGATCAATCACTCATTGGTAAAAAAATCAACCACTTTATTACTTTTTTTGAAATAATGGTAAAAATATTGATTCAACATCATGATAAAAACAAGGTAATCTACAATAAAAAATATAATGTAATTTTGATGAACTGTGAGAAGTTTATATATATATATAATAAAAAATGTTAAGGTCTAAGAGTTTTCAACTCTTCCAAATACACCATGGTAAATATCCTTGAACAACACATTCAAACTACTGCATAAAGCAGTGGGCCAAGCTGTCTAATAGCTAGTAAATGATAAACATCAACTATGTCATTTTTTGCAAATATTTTAGTAGCCACCATGTGAAGGCTCTTTCTTTCTCTTTTAGACAGATAAATCCATCTATTTTTTCTTCATAAGCAAGGGGTATGTTGTGACCTTTAAAATATTTACATTTTCATCTCTTGTTCCTTTCAATTTGACTCCATGTACAATAGATAGTGAATGAATCCATTCAATGCCCACAACAACACCATCAAATAGATCCAACATCCTAACTTTATCCCTTTCTTGGATTTTATCAATACATTTCTAAAAAAACAAAAAAATACACATTATATTGATATATAAAATATTTGATAACATACAGATAAACATTTGATAAATATTTATAAGAAACTAGAAAATGATGATAGAAAAATTGAAACCATGCACCTGACATATTAAACAAAAATTAACTTCCTGCTATTTGATACATAATGGATGTTAGATACAAAAAGTGTCAATATATTATCAGTCATGTGCCATGAAGATGTAGATGCTATAAGGACATTAAGTGTTATTCCTCTAGTAACTAGATGTTATTTTGTAGTTGCTATGGGCACCTTCCTCACCACTGGGCACAAATTTGCAATGGCTATGGGCTCAACCTATAGTTGATATAGGTACATACTAACCCCTATAGACACCTCTCTAGTAGCTGCAGGTTAATTCCTCACAAATGATGAGCTATAGATTTAGCTATAGGCTATTGATAAATTCATAGAAGACACTATTATAGCTTGGAATTACACCCTTGTGAGAGAGTTATTTAGGCTCTCTCAGATCTAGCTACAAGCATGGAGACAACCTCAAGCTATGGGTATCCTGTAGTGAAGTTGAACTTCTAGGTTTTTTAATGAGGCTAGTTCCTCAGGTGCTTCAATTCAACGCTTGATTCCCACACTAAAATCTACTATTGGCTAAGGAAAAGGGATAAGAGGATAAAATTAAAGGAAATCTAAGATAAGGGAGGTGATGCACCAAAATAAATGATCCACTTAATCTGGGGAATGACACTCATTTAACATAAGATGAATTTTGTTTACACAACCAGTTAATTTACATAAGTATTTTGTAAACTAGGCTCACTGAACCATACATGAAGTAAAGAGGGATTTCAAAATTCACACCAAGCATCCATTAATGGCAAAAATAACTCAAGTCCAGACCTGTAACTAACTAAAAAACACCTAAAAATAGACAAGAAAGAAGGACAATGAACTTGGAAGGACACTTCTTCATAATGCCATTGTGCACAAGTTTTCTTAACATAATTTTTAGACAAAGAGATAGGTAAAAAATTAATCTTTAGTGCTTCAAAAAGGTCTATTACAATATGATTTTGCTAGAGTAACTTTATCGCCAGTCCAAAGATAATTTCTTGGCTCCAAGGCCTCTATGTATAATAGAAAAGGGGTAAGAGAAGATAGGAATGCATGAGAAACTGGGAATGAAAATCATAAATTCCTACAACCACCACCATCATCCTCCTTTGGTAGATTTTGAGAAGCCATGTCATGGGCAGTTAGAATGTTTCTTCTTGGCATGAATACATTGACCTTTGTATTAAAGATGGCATGGAGACCTTCCCCTTTATGTGTCCTATTGAAAAGGGATGTAGGTCTCCATATGTTGAAAAAATTGGCTGAACCATGTTACTTTTATGTTAGACAGTCTTTTATCAAGAGTGAGCCATATTGAAGGATGAGAACCTTCATAAATTCCTAGCTACTAGCTGCTTAGACTCCCCTTTGCACTGATTGGTCATTAGAAGCTACCTTGGATCCTTGACTTGTGTCATGGATGCTTTTGTGCCACTTGGTAGCCTTTTATTTGTTTGATCATGACTCTCGTGCACTGTTGATCCTTGAAAAATGCCATTGGACCAAGCTTATTAAGTCAAGTAGTGTTGTAAACCTAATCTACTCTTTGTTGTGTAATTTGAGTTTTCAAATCTACTTGACTTATAAAACTTTTCAAGCTAAGTCATTGAAGAATCTTGATTTACTCTATATAGAGTAACTCAGGATTTTTGATCTCTCCAACTTCGGACTCTGTCTGTGGGTTCCTTTAATCTTTCGAATCTATTTATCTCAGGCAAATCTCTTGAAGGAATTCCTTGGGATAATTTTTCCAAAGGAATTCATTCAGACTTTTTTTCTGAAGCTTCCTTCTTGCTCTCTCTTCCTTCAGAATTTGCCTTTTAAATTTTTCAAAATGGACTTTCTTGAAGGGTGAGAGACCCTTAGGGTTTCCTATATGTCCCTTCGAACTTCCACAAATGGTCCTCCCACCAAGAAAAGTGCCTTTTGGCCTTTGAAAATGGTCCTCCTAAAGGGAAAGATACCCTTCAGAAATTCTTAAATGGTCCTTTCGAAGGGTAACATACCCTTTAGACCTTTTTTTTTTGGTTCATTTATTTCAAAATTATTTTCCATGGGATTTTGTAAGGAATCTCCCAAAGGTTAAGGGACCCTTTGGATTCTACAAATGGTCTTTTTTGAAGGGAAATATACCCTTCAAAAAATTTGAAATGGTTCTCCCGAAGCTCAAAAGAGCCTTCGAAAAACTTACAACTATCCACCAGGTAATGTTTTGCTTTAATGGCCACCTCATATGCACCTGACAGTATGTACCCTCCCTTGGATTAGATCATTACAGCTATATCTCTATTTAGAGCCTTTAGATAATACAAGAAAGCAAAGTTTTGGGATGGTCTAACAAGTATTGGAATTCTATCTCACACCTTTTAGAATCTTGTGTTGAAGTCTTGCATGACTTCAAGGGGAGCTCTCTTGATTGTGGTCATTTGATCTACAAGTGATAGGTGATCACTCTTATCTGCAAACCTCTTACACAAGGCTATTCCTAGCTAGTCTCATGATTGGATAGAGTTAGGAGCTAGACCCCTATACCAATCTAACACCTTTCCCTTGAAGGATATAACCAATATCCTAATAGCTACATTTTCTATTGTGACATTATGGATGTTTCAAAAATTGGCTATGTCTGTTATGTGTTCAGAAGGAGTTACAACTTGGTCTTCTATGTAATATGGGACATTTTTGAGGGCTACTACTAGCATAGGGTCATACTGTGGCAAGTTTAAAGGACATTAGCCATTGAAACCCATAAAATCTCTTTGGGGAATCATGGTAGCAAGAGGGGCTAACAAGGATCTTCTTACATAGGTATGACTTATGACTAGTTTAGGAAAGTATTTTATTATGTAAGGATGAATATGGTAAAACCTTAACCTTCTTACTGAGTTTAAAGGTAATTCGAAAAACTCAAAAGGAATACCTATAAAAGTCAATCTTGTAGTCACCTTTAGAATGAAATATAGCTACTGCTCTACCACCAGATAGCTAGGTGTTCCTTAAAGTCACCAGATGTTGGAAGATGAAAGCTATCACTTCTATAAATTGATCAAAACAATATCAAACTTGACCAATCTTCCATAAAAATGGAAATGAAAATAGAAGTGAGTCCCACCAGGCATGCCATAACTATTATAACTTGGAATTGCACCATTATGAGAGAGTTCTTCAGGCTCTCTCACTTCTAGTTACAAGCATGGGGACAACCTCAGGCTATGGGTATCATATAGTGAGGTTGAACCTCTAGGATTTTTAATGAGGCTAGTTCCTCAGGTGCTTCACTTTAGATCTTGATTCCCACACTAAAATCTATTGTTGGCTAAAGAAAAGGGATAGGAGGATAACATGAAAATAAATCTAATCTATCGGAGGTGATGCACCAAAATAAATGATCCACTTAGTTTGGGGAATGACACTTATTCAGCATAAGATGAATTTTGTTTACACAACCAGTTAATTTGTATAAGTATTTAGTAAACTAGGCTCACTAAACCATATATGAAGCAAAGAGGGATTTTGAAATCCATACCAAACATCCATTAATGATGGAAAGAGCTCAATTCCAAACCTAAAACTAACTAAAAAACACATAAAAATAGACAAGAAAGAAGGAAAATGAACTTGGAAGGACACTTCTTCACAATGCCATTGTGTATAAGTTTTCTTAAAATAATTTTCAAATACAGAGATAGGTAAAAAATTAATCTTTATTGCTTCAAAAAGGTCTATTACAAAATGATTTTGATAGAGTAACTTTATCACCAGTCTAGAGATAATTTCTTGGCTCTAAGGATTCTATTTATAACATAAAAGGGGGAAGAGAAGATGGGAATATGTGAAAAACTGGGAATGGAAACCATAAATTCCTAGAACCACCACTGTCATCCTCCTTTGGTAGATTTTGAGAAACCATGTCACAGGGAGCTGGAACATTGCTTCTTGGCATGACTACATTAACCTTTGTATTAAATATGGCATGGTGACCTTCCCATTTATGTGTCCTATTGAAAAGGGACACAGGTCTCCATGTGTTAAAAAAATTGGCTGAACCATGCCACTTTTATGCTAGATGATCATTTGTCAAGAGCGAGCCATATTGAAGGATGAAAACCTTCATAAATTACTAGCTACTAGCTGTTTGGACTCCCCTTTACATTGATTGGTCATTGGAAGCTTCCTTGGATCCTTGACCTATGTTTTGGATGCCTTTATGCCACTTGGTAGCCTTTTATTTGTCTAATCATGACTCTTATGCAATGTCAATCCTTGGAAAATGCCATTAGACTAAGCGTATTAAGTTAAGAAGCATTGGAAACCTGATCTACTCTTTACAGTGTAATTCAAGTTTTCAAAGCTACTTGACTTATAAATCTTTTCAAGCTAAATCATTAAAGAATCTCGATTTGCTCTATGCAGAGTAACTCAGGGTTTCTGATCTCTCCAACTTTGAACTCTATCTGTGGGCTCCTTTGTTCTTCAGACTTTTTGTTTGAACTCTATCTATTTGTCTCACGAAAATATCCTAAAGGAATTCCTTAGGATAATTTGTTTACTAAAATTCCTTCAAACTTTTTGTTTGAAGCTTCCTTCTTGCTCTCTTCCTTTAGAATTTGCCTTTTATATTTTTCAAAATGGACTTTCCCAAAGGGTGAGAGACCTTTCAGGCTTCTTGTATGTCCCTTCATATTTTCACAACTAGTCCTCTCACCCAAAAAAGTGCCCTTCAGCCTTTGAAAATGGTCCTCTCGAAGGGAAAAGATACCCTTCAGGAGTTTTGAAATGGTCCTTCCAGAGGGTAACATACCCTTTGAACTTTTGTTTTTTTGTTCCTTTCCTTTAGAATTATTTTCTACAAGCTTTTGTAAGAACTCTCTCGAATGGTAAGTGGCCCTTTGGGATTCTACAAATGGTCTTTTCTGAAGGGCAATATACCCTTAAAAAAATTTAAATAGTCCTCCCAAAGCTCAAAAGAGCCTTTGGGAAACTTGCAACTGTCCACTTGGAGAAGGAAATGCCCTTCGGATTTGTCAATGACCCTTGGAGTATTCTATGGAGAAGACTTGTCCCTTGAAGAACCCGAGAAGCACTATTTTTTTAGAACAAATCAGGTTTGTCAAGCCCTTTTACTTATTTCAAGCTTTTGACTACTCACAACTAATGAAGTAATTAAGTAGTGCTCCTTAGAGAACCTAAAATACATTATCCATGAGTAATTTGGGTTTGTAAACCTGAATTAATTCTACTTATAAAACATTTAGAAGCCAAACACCACTGGAAACCTGATTTACACTGTGCCCTCAGAAACCCAAAGTCTTACAACTTTGAAAGCTTGAAGACTTCTACTTTGGAGAACCTGAAGTTGTCTAAACTTTCCACGTTTGCTTGAATGTCCACCTTCTCACACTTGGGTAAAATTTTGGTATGTGGGCCAAAAATGGCCAACAGACACCAGACAAGCTAGAGGAGTGAAAGAAGATTAGCGCAAAAACTTTAAACATTGCTAAGGAATGACCATACTCCTGAATAACAAAGTAAGTGACACAACAAAGGTATACACTTCTAATATCTATTTGGAGTGTTGTAAACCAGAATTTATGACTACAGGATACAAAAAGGCCATTCTCAACTTTTGATCAATTCATGGAGAATAATTTCACTCTACCAATAAGAGAGATCTGGGATCTTTTCTAGAACATAGGTCCCAATTTTGATAAATTAGATGATTTCCAAATTAAATCTTCACTAAACAAATAATCCATCAAAAAACATCCTTATTTACTAGGAGTAAGACATAAGAGAAACAAGCCATCAACAGACTCATATAGAGGAGATCAAGAACAAAAAATGCCATCACCCACCCTCCATGATTATAAAGGATTTGACTTGGATAACAAACAAAGATCTGTAGCAACCACCTTGTGGAAGGATGACAATAGTCTCTCATACCACTACAAGACCACTACTCTAGTTCTTTGCAGGTCATTATGATTGCATGCAGGTTGCTGACGGTATAATTAAAGGATAAGACACTGTGATCACAAAATTACCCAAGGATAACAATACAACACAATCATGACTACCAAGGTAATAATTACATGAGGAAACAACAAGCTAAGCTTCCATTCTGATAAACACTCACATGCAAATTTATTATGCCACAATCCTAGGAACAAATGGTTATAAAGGTATGGTGTATCTTTTAGTCACAAAAAAGTAATTTATTTTTTTAATATAGCATGCATTATATTAAAAATCATATTTAATCATTAAAACATCATTCATTGAGTCTTGTCATGAGCTATGCCAAATCACCACTCAAAACCCTCATTATGACCCCATCCTATCTTTTTGCATCCTACACATACTGCGTAACTTGGGGATAAGTGACACTTCATGTGGGGGGGGCAAGAATGTTGTGGGAAATCAATCACATGATAATATATGTGTGCAGATTGAAAGCCCATGATTATGCCATAACTACACCCATATTCAATTGGGGAAAATAATCAATTTTATTATTTTTCACTTAGATATCGTCACTCATTCATAAGAAGTCCTAAGCAAGACATTATTGCAGCCTGCAACCCAAACTACCATTATTGGATAAACTTATTTCACTACAGGCAACAATCTAAAGGAAAAATTAGGTGTTTTGAAGAGATATCTATTTGAAAAATTTGACAGGAAGATAAACTAGCTAGAATGGGAGGTTTAGTAGTTAGAAGGGAACCCTCAGACCATAGTTAGTTGCAAGGATACCTAAATAGCTAGGCCATCTTCAGTAGGGTTGAATGGGCTACCTATTTTGAGAAACTACAACAATTGTTAGAACCTCTCACTAAAGAATTTATAGGGTCTTTTACAGGATAACAAGTGACAGTATTTAGCACAATATTTGGCAACTATAGAGTTAGGGACTATGTATTTATCCTATTCTATTTAACAACATTACACCTAAAATATTTGATATTCCTACATACCTAATATTGTAGAGATAGGAAACTTGAAACCATGCACCTGATATATTAAATAAAAATTAACTTCCTATTATTTAAAATCTATGTATGCACTCTATTACTAACTAAGATCTAAGCTTCTATATGTAAGCTATATGTTCTCCCTCATTTCCATAATCTATGTATACTAGCTAATTACACTTCACTACTATTCTAACTAGCTTATATCACATAGGTAATGATTACCCTTATTTACATAATAAAACAACCATTACTTACTTGAATAGTACTTACTTGCATGTGGTTTCATAGCACTCACCTTGATTTTAACACCACTACTACTATGAATATGATGTGCATGGTCATCGATTTCAACATAATCACTATCAACATTGACATGAAGTTGTTCATCTTTGCAGAGAGCTCTATTGACATGGTCTTTTTCTTTTCATTCTGCTTTCATATAATTTCTCTATATGTCGTTTAATCATCATGAAAAAATTAATATAAGTCAAGTAAATAATGCAAAAGCTATAAATTTTTGTTCAAAATAAAATTTTAAGCATGAAGAATGACAAAACATTGGGACAAATTAACTTACAACTTAAATAATGCAAAAGCTAAAAAAATTTGTCCAAAAGAAGAATGAAAAAACATTGGGACAGATTAACTTACAACTTAAAGAATGTAAATGCTATAAATTTTTGTCCAAAAGAACATTTTAAGCATGAAAAATGACAAAACATTGGGATAGATAATTGACAATAACTATTATATTACCTCAACTTCAGCACAACTATGATTGTGCTACACATTCTTATCCAATTCATCATGATCACTATCAATATTAATAGCTCTATTGACATTAAGTCATTTTTATTTTCGTGCTACTTTGATAAAATTGCTCTACATGTGGTTTAACCATCATGCAAAAAAATATACAAAGCATTGAATAGTCAAGTAAAGAATGCAAGCTATAAATTTGTCCAAAAGAACATTTTTTGGATCACTCCAACAATAAATAAACTAGGTTGGATTCTCCTATGCTCAGATTTCAATCTACATATTAAGAGGCATTTGTAGATAGAATTTCCAAACAAGAAGAAATGAGATCAATAGAGCCTTTTACCTCATCTGAATCTGTGGAATTAGGCTCATTCCATGCAAAAACTATAGGCTTAACAGAGGCAACCAATTGTGAAACTTTCTCAGTGAGACTGTATATGCAACACATTACATGTTGGTACCCCTCATTTGAGTTGACATGATCTAGAGAGGCTCTTACTAGGCATCTAAAAGATGGTTGTGAAATCTCTATTGACGAACTAGATTTCTACTTCATCATACTCTTAAATTTACTAGGATTTAGTACTGCCATATAATTGATAATATCTTTTGCACTTACTTCTCTATTACTAATTTAACCCTAAAATACAATGTCAATTTTAATATATAGTCAGTTCAATAAAAAATTGAATAAATAACACAATGTAAATTGAACTAAAAATCCATACACTTACTCCAAATTTGTCCATTTTGGCTTGCAACCTACCTTGGCCAAATGTATATCCAGCCCTCACATTATATCTTGCTCTCTTGCCTCTGTTACTGTTTGTCAAATATTCTTCGAAACACATACTTTATTTCAATGCCTCCCACTGTTTGGGAGATAGATTGGAATCTAACCTCTCTTTTCCTTCCATGATTGTTTTTCTGCAATTGTATCTAAAATTATTCATCAAAAGTCTCATCTTTTGCTTAATATTTTCTAGAGATTTATCCACCAATAGTCTCAAAAACATTTTCGACACTTCATGGATCTTGCTCTACAAAATTTGATTTGTAAATATCCAAATGGGCCCTATATCTTACACCTAACTCAGAGGCCCACTTTACAACATTTGGCCCAATGGGCTCACCATCTCTTGATACCTCAACCAAGAATGTCTTCTTGACTTCTAATTTTCTTTCTTTTGCATTCCTCTCTATAGATATTTAAAAATCTTGACTCAATCTTTGTCTTTTGACAAAAGCAAACACATCTTCTATTAAACCACTACCAATATTTTTGGTTGATCCACTAGTTCCATCAAAAGTTATAGATGTAACAGGTGTACTCTGAGTCACACCAGATACAAATGGTCTCTTTTCATGACTTTTATTAACCAAAACTTCATGATCCTTGGCCACATTAGGTTTCACATGAGTAGGTAGATTAGTACCGATCTTCATAGATTTCACTTCAAACACATCTTTTAATCTTGAGTAAATCATCTACAGACTTACTATTCCTTTGCTCTCATATTTTTCAATAATATCTCTTAGACTTTATGTTAAGAGATCATTACGACGTTGCACATCACCATATGCTATATCAGGGTGCACATCACCATGTGCTATATCAGGCTGCACATCATCACAACTATTCTTTTCACCAACTGCATTTGTTGAATCAAAAATACATTGGCTTTTATGAGTTGAAGGCACTAAATCTTTTCTTTCCTTTTGTTGTTTCTCTGTATTTTCTTTGCACTCTTTTTCTTACCTATAAAAAAAAATCATATTATGTCTTATATACATAAATCTCTTTCCTATAAAATTTTATTAAACATTATTAAACAAATAATATACTACTTAGTGGATTTACAACTTGCCTATTTGTCAAACCAAGATGGAATAAATATTCATTATTCTTGGCCACATTTTCTCTATGAAAGTGCTCATAATCTGTCATTGAAATCTTAGCATTATGATCACTATCATCTAATTTTTGCCTTAAAGTCTTTTTCCTCATTTCCTAAAGTCCAAATAAATAATAATATATAAATTAGTAACTTGAATCAGTAGAACAATAATGGAATATGAGTTTGAATCTCAAATTTTGGACATCAAATGGGCTTTTGATTTTAGAACAAACTCATTAAAAGTGACCATTTTTAAGGGATTAGAAACATTTGAATTCAACATTCAAGAACTGGTTGCTAGGGAAATAAAACATAAAACCCTAGAATCATCAGAAGACAACAAGATAACATTCATTAATTCACTTCAACAAACAATTGAAACTAGAATTTGACCACCAATTATAACTTCATTCTATTGATCTTCAAAAATATTTTACAATATGTTTCAAAATTTTATCCTGATTGACTCCCCTATTGATGATTATCATTCGGTCTTGGTTTCCCTTTTATAGGTGAGTAAGGGAAGTGATAGGCTTTAGACTGTTACATGTCAAAAAGTGTCTTTTTAGTTACCCACTTTTAACATAAATCAAAAAGTCTTAATTATCATTGTTTACATAGGATTACATAAAGGCAATGAAAGATGAGAAATGAAGAGAAATGATCAGATGTTTAAGTCTAGATCACTTGTAAGATACCAAAGTCTATTAGTCATCATAAGGTACTCGTGATCATTCAGGTCTAGCAAGGTCCTCTCTCCATGATAGTATCTCCAAGGCTTGGTACTTCATTGCAAGGCCTATTCTTTTAGGGGATCTAGATATGTTTGTTCCCATTGGTACACTGTGTAATTATGAGGTCATTTATATTCCTAGATATTTTATGTGTTGGACAAGTGACTCTTTCATCTACTATCTAATAACCCTCTGGTGCCTGTGATGAATTTTGAGTATCCAACATCTAGTGAAATTATTCCATCCAAGGTTAAATTGAGGCTATGAAGATTTGTCTCACCATTCTTTTGTAAATGAGCGAGGTAGTTGGGAACAATTTGGCTAAACTCATCTATCCAATCCTTGGAGCCTTTTAGTTGATTATCATCCCTTAGTATCTTAGGCATGAACCACTGCTTTAGTGTGTGAAATGAATCCATTCTTGCCTTGATCTTTTTGTCTTCTCTAGATATGTATTGAAATTCATCTATGACCATTGAAACCATTTGCTCAGTAGGCTTTAAAGCTATGAGAGACTCAACACTCCTTTGTAAAATTTTGCACAAAGTTATTAAGGTGTGATGTATAGGTTGCCATTTCTTGAATAAGGGGTCCAATATAGGTACATGAGCCTTCATCTGATCAATTGCTTATGACAAGGGGACATAACATTCACACACATTTTCTAATTTGTCCACAACTAGTTTAACCCTATGCTCCAAGATCTTTTCCAATACCTTGAGGGGTTATCTCTTTGCTTCTTCCTTTGTTTCTTCATTAGTCTTTTTCAACTTCTCAATTTATTAATTTAGCACATTTACTTGTTCAACAGTGATTGCACCTATATCAGTTTGGATGGGAGTGGGTTGGTATACTATTAATTTTGTGCTTTGGGAAGGACATGCTCCCTTCAACTACTCTTTCAATTTCAAATTTTATATTAATAACCTATTCATGTCATAATTTAGATTAGTTTGTGCTTTCTCATATTTTGCCAATCTAAGCTCCATACCTTTAATTATAGCTCTAGAAAACATTGTTGAGTGCATTGTCATAGTAGTTGCTTCCAATGTTGATGTGTCTTGAAGTGTCTTTACTTTGGCAGTCCCTCTCATTTTTGTACAACATCAAACAATCTTATTTTTTCTATTCTTTTTTGCTTTATCCAAAAGGATATGGTTTCAATTCTTGGATTGTAACATGTGCCACTCATTTCCTCATCTGAATTGAATTTATAAATCAACATGGGAGATTCTTGGCTTCTTACTTGATCCAATAAGAATATATTTTTTAGTTCCATCCCAAGAATGATCAGTATGTTTATCTCCAATATCAATTTTTTGGCCTCTTGTGGGTTGATATTGATTTCATTGATCCTAAGCTCCTCAAAGGTTTGAGAAACAATCTGATCATGTTGGGACTCTTCAGTACCCATCTTATTAATTTGGAGTCTCTCCTCAAATTCTCTCATTTTCACCTTGATCTAAAAATCTTTAAACTTAGGGGTTTGGATAATTTCATCATCTTCAATAAACCCAAGAGCAAAAACCACTCTTTCATCATCATGTATCCCCTAATCATTATGTGCATGCAAATCCACCCTTTCTTCTAGTTTGTGAGCCTCAGTTGCAAGTTTAGGGAGCGGCTGATCCACTTCATCATCATATTTCAAATTCATTAGCACATTGGCTACCTCCTTTATATCCTCCATCTCTTCACTTACTTTATATACCACTAAGTGGGGTACTTCTTGTGTCTTTTGCTTCTCAAGCTTCAGTTTCTCTGGAGGTAATTTTGATTGTATTATAATAGTTTCTGGAAGGGGTTATGCAATCACAACACCAATTGGCCTCTTGATGGTAAACTTGGTGGGTTATAGAGATTGCCCCTCAGGTTCCTTTTCTATCTAAACATACAACCTTTCAAAGTTGTCAATTATCAAATTTATCATCTTAAGAGGATCCCCTTATTCCACATAAAAACCTAGGAATTTAGTGTCTCTCTTCTTCTTCTCTTCCTCAAATATTTTTATGATTTCCCATTTCCTTTTCCTCTAAAACACTTCATGAGGGGTAAGGCAATTTCTTATTACATGTTCTTCATAATCAACCTCATGGGTAATCTTAGCTCTATTGAGTAGTGTTTGCCTTAAAAAGTTTATATGTCATTCAGGGTTAAAAACCCTTTCCCCTCATGACTTCAAAGAATACCTTAACTTCAAATAACTTTGTAGCTCTTCAAGAGTATCAAACCTAATGGACAATTCCCCACATATGGTTAAGTAAGGCAGGAATGTCCCCTTTTTTTTCTTCTTCATAACATCATAATCCATCTATAGCATTTGCCACATAAATTCCAAAAATGCAATTCGAAGGGAAATAAACTTAGGTAGAATGTGTGGGGCTTGAGGACACCCATAAACTCTTCTCACTGTTTGGTCTGCTAGAAAGAACTAGCCACCAAAATTATGGGTATGTCCCTATTCTAGCTTCAGTGCTAAGGGTTTTAATAATTCTATGATTTCAATGGGAAATCTTGGTGAAATGTGACCAAGAGTGGCCCTTACTACAAAATCATGATGAAATATCACATAATCATTATTCCTACATCTGCTGTCCTAGATGTAACACCAATGCTGCACAATAACCTATTTAATTGTTGGTCAGTCATCCCCAAGCACATCCTCTTAGTCCATTTATCTTTGTTATAATATAATATTAAATGATATAGCAAGGAATAATTTCTAAAAGTGATAGGGGCCAGGTTTTCTCTCACTTGTAAGAATCCCTCATGTAGCCCTTTCTCAATTAGAGCAACAAAGTCATACTCAACATTCACTTCAGGGTTTTGAATCCTCATTGCCATCATCATGAGACTGATTAGTATATTATCCTGAGCATCAACCCGAAACACTTGGCACAAATCAAAATAACTTCTTTTAAAATAAACTCAAAAGTATTCCATGACAAATGGCTCATTGTTGGAAGGGGAAATAGGTATATTTTTATTGTTTTCACCCCTTTTCATGTGCAGAGGAAGTTCATCACTCCTATAGGTTTTTCTCAATATCATATAGTATTGCTCACTTTTATCCAAGTTAATCTTGGTGATGGCTTGATTACTCAATATGAAACACTCTATAATTGTTGCTTTAGTCAATACCACTAATAGTGAGCCGTCTAGCATTCTTACAATCCTAGTAGCCAGGTGGTAATGCTGTGCTAATACTATGATAAACTCAACATCTATGAATACATTTAGGACTATTAGTTTGGCCAAGTCTAAGGCCTAAGGATTTGAAATTGGAATCTTACCATCCCTCTTATCATAGAAGTACCAAAACAAATCCCACCCTAAGATAGAAATAATTGGGTCTCTGCATCTGTGAGTTGCATCTCTAAACACCTATTTGAATCCCTTGTTTATTGAATTGGGTAACACATCAAGTATGGACTATTATAAAGTTCTCCTTTTCATTTTAGAGGTTGTGGCTTCTTCCTTCTTACTTGAAAGTTCACTTCTTTTAGGTGGCATGATGAAGAATTTAATCCTACGTGATTTCTTTAAGTATCTAATTATAGAATTGAGCAAATTCAATTCTTATACACTTGTTACAGAGGGTTTTTATGAAATACTCAAATAAATAATAGCTCCAGAGTCTTTCTCCTTGAACTCCCTTGCCTTTGGTACGCTGAGCTATGTGAATGATTGAAAAAATGGCATTGACTCCCAAGTATATTTACTTTTGAGCTCTGTCACCTCTATATTAATGTCAATTCATGCAAAATATTTCATAATCTATCCATATTTAGAGTTTGAATACATGCCTATGCCTATGATCTTGGGAAATCAAACGATTCATGTTTAGAGGTGTAATCATTACCACTAATGATTTAAATACTTTAACAACTTCTACTGTAATACTACTCTATCATATCATGACCCCTATGGGGGTAGCAGTATGATAGAGTTAGAATTTTACTCTCCCTACATATCGCACACTTTCACTTTGCTTGATATGGGATAGTGGGTCAGACAGTCTCATACTGCCACCCCATGCACACCCCTTTGGACTCTTACGAGATGGTCGGTTAATTTGAGTGGTCGAGTAATTACTCACCACCATACCGTAGTGTCACTATTTACCCCTTATGGGGTTACAGTTTACTTTAGATAGCATATTCTCATTACCACCCCACGCTATTCATATTTGGTTACTACAGTATTATGGTAAGCATTTATACATTGCCCTATATATCCTATCATCCTGTGCATACCTCTATTGACTACTACAGTAGTGTGATATTAGATTTTTTATGTATTTTGGGTGGGAATATAAGGGTATATTATGAATGCAATATTTTATATATCATTTTATTAAAAAGATTTAATAATTTTCTAAATTTTTGATCTCTTGGTTTTAGTTTTTAGTGTCAGCCAAATCTAAGAGATCATTTCTTTGTTTGTAATGAGGAGGTTTAGTCAGGTAGAGAGATTTTTAGCATAGGAATCAAGGCTTTAGTAATTGGGCTCAAGGCTAGTTATGATAATGAAACTAGGCAAAATTTATAGGTTCTAACATAAGGGTTGCCATTTTTCAAAATTTTCCCTAAGTATGGAACCCTTGTACCTTGAGGATTTTGGTCTTATAATTCATTGTTGACCTCTTGTTTTGGTTCCAGTCTTTTAAAGTTCTCATATTACAAGCTGATGAAGACATTTAAGACAGGGGGTTAATTAACCAACACCCTTGCCATTGATGTCAAAAGTGGAGAATTGAAGCAATAAAACATAACATGATCTATAACATTATGACAGTACTAAAGTTAGGGGGATCATAACAGTAAGGGGGGGCATGATAGGGAATTTTACTTATATTTTCACACAAATTGTTTAATAGTATAGGTTAAATATTTTGTTCACCTAATGTTAAGATATTTATATGTATTATTAAATCATAGATGTTCATTATTGTTTTCTTCACACAAGTATATTCGATGCATGTGGAGGCTAGAAGCTGTATTATAAACTAAAACTATCCAAATATCAGAGAAATGACTATAATTTATTTCCAAGATTTTAAAGATTTATTTACTTTCATAGGTATCTTGTTGCATTATTTTATACCTTTAGACCTTGCTTGCTTCTTTTCATATCTAGCAGTTCTAGAGAAGTTATAAAAGTCTAGCATCTAGAAAATATATAGGACATACAAGAAATTATATTCTAACTAAACAAAATTAATTTCAACCAAAGTAAGAAAACTAAGAAGATTGATTGAACCTAACTTTAAATTCACTTCAAATTAGTAGTGAACATCTCAAGTTTTGTATACAATGTACCAATAGAATAATGATTACATTTATAAATGTATCAGTAAAACAATAGTGAATAAGCACACCTATACTAATATATTTATTACATTCAATAATAAATTACACCATACATATAACCAAAGTTTAGGTGACAAGATAACAAGTTAAGGTGATAGGCTAGTTAAGGTGACAAAATATCATCATAATCATCTGCATTATCAACAAGATCAAAATCCTAATCACTTGTGTCTATATCTGCTTGATTTTATTCCTCATCATAATTTGTGACATGTAATACATTCTCTCTCCTAATATCTTCAATGGTAATCAAAATATCTTCTTTAAACACTCCATCATCATCTTCATCCACTTCTTTGAATGTTTCTTATAAATTAACATATTGCACATCAGTCATTATATCGACAACTTCCATGAATTTCATTTTGAACAAGACTTTGTTTGAATGACATACGACCATCCTGGGCTTCTTACATCATCAATTAGAAATGATTGGTTAATTTTAGGAGGGGAAATATATGGCTCATTTGTATCTAAAATAAAAATAGGCTACCCTAATGATTAGGGGTGAATCCATTGATTTAGAAGCTATAATAGAGGAATGGATTGATTTTATGAATCTATTGATATAGGTTGCATGTAGCAACTGCATGCTTTCACCTATAGGTTGCCCATAACAAGTGCCAAGATACAAGCTTTCCACCTATAGGTTACTCATAGCAACTATAGGTTTTCACCTACAGGTTGCTCATAGCAACTGTAGGTTTTCACCTACAGGAGCCTATAACCACTACATAGAACCAACTATTGTTGTGATAATAAGTAATTTGTTTTTAAGGACACATATAGATGTCTTAGAAACAAAGTAAATGATTGAAGAGGATCCTCCATATCAACTATATGGATCCCTCACATGTATAGAAATTTGGATATGCTACCAAAAGATGAATAAGATAAGGACAATGGAAAGGAGAAAAAGAAGCAAAATAAAAAAACAAAATATGTTGTCCTTTACCCAGTCAGGGCTAAAAATAAGTAACTTTAAGTTATTAACCAACTAAAGGTTGATTAGATTATTTGTAAAGTATTTGTACCTTTCTTAGTTTAGTGTTTTTGGTTGGAGCCACAATAAACTACCTTATGTATTTAATGACATAACCTAGATTAGATTAATGATGATGGTATTGTAGAAAGTAATTGTATTTTGATTTTTGAAATATTATAATCTGTTGTAGCATTATTTAATTACTACATATCAAAGTAATGAAAAGGTTGATCCTGTAAGAAGATTTTGTAAGTCTCTTAGAGAAGGATTGGAACTTAGTTTTGAATGAGGAGGTCCCCCTTAGAAAGAGTTGCAGTGAAGATCCTAACCCTTCTTAGATTAAAGTGTGTTGTGTGAGTTGATTTCATTATTAGTTTGATTATATGAAGTGTGATGTATGTATGACTCATTCTCTTTAGCACTCTTCAAAATTTACCTAGAATTCAAAATAGTTCATAGAATTAGGATACAAAGCACTCTATGGAATTATAATTATATCACTTTATAGGATACAGATCACTCTGCAGCAATTCAAATTCAAAAAATATAGTTGGGCACCACTCTACAGAATCAGATGTTCTACCTCTACATAAATCTCTATGGTCAATTTTGTGCATTTTTTACTTGTAGTATTCTGAGCTATCAATGGCTAATTAGTAGGAAACATAACAACTACTCTGGCATCTTTTTGTTGCCTATGTGCAAGAGGTAAAGATTAAAAGTATATGTTTCAAAATATCTATTACTGACACCTCACCATTTATATTTCTAATATAAAAAATATCCATTGCAGTTAAAAAAAAAATGGTCAAATTGTAATACACAAAGATAAGGAAACTTTGGGGTGTTTGTATACTATTTTTTTGCATTTATAGGAGCATGTTGTAATATTGAAAATATTATTGATCATGTGGACTTATGTTCAGTTTACATGTCATCTACAATATGCATAAAAGAAGACAGCCGACAGTGACGATTGGAAATAAACAAATGTTATTTTTATCCATGTTTTATTGAAGGCCTTCCTTGTCTAGATGATAATTAAATAAATGCTTTAGCAATGGAACACAAAATTTATGCTTGTTATTTTTATGAACCACAAGAATTTAAACATATGGAAATATTTTCAATGTTAATGAATACACAAATGCTAATAAACAAGGTAATGAATTCTTTATTGTAACTTTTAGTATTACTTACTAGCATAAATTATTAACATGTTGAGATAAGATGACACATTCTAACAATTTATATACTCCCATGTGTGGACATATAATATAAATTAAAATAGTTTGGTGACCACATTGATTTGATGAACTATCATAACTTTCAACTATGCCATATGAGACCATCTTCTAGGATTCCATGCAATTGATAGGTTAGGCTTGCACACAATGTTACCCAAGCATTGAGGTCTAGGCCAGGGACATGAACCCATGGTTTAATGGTAAATTTATCAAAGCAATTGAATTTTGGATGCTTATTACAAGTTAAATTCCCATATACTCCAAAATGCATAGAGGAAACTAATGAAAAAATAGTTTACTAAAATTAGAATTTCCTGTATGGTTTTGGTATTCAATTGCCTATATAACTACTATAAGTTACACTAACCAATAACAAACTAAATATAATGTGCATGCACTACCCATGCCATGAAGACTTAGTGAAAATGATCCTTAGGGATTAGGTTGGTGAATTGGTTATAAAATTAGAAATTAATACCATACCCATGCATGATAACATGGAACATAAATAGACAACTTCAAGATATGGTCACTACATTGTATTGATTATACAATGATTAAAAGCATCCAATTCTTTCATCATCTCAAGAAATCCAAATTGTTACATGGTAGTCAATGTCTTATGACAAGATACCCTCCTATTTATGTAACTTATCTCTTATAATACATTGATTTTGCTCTCCTAGCTAGATACAGTTGCCAATTAGAAAGCTATAGATTTTGTGTTTAATGTAATGAGGGTTTTGAATTATCTTTGAATTCACTGTAAAGGTCATCCCCAAATTTAACTTCACTGTAGAGGGCCTCACTAACTTAAAATTCATTGCAATAAATTTATAATTACTTGCCTGCCTTTTCAGAAGTCTCTAGGTCCTCTCCAAACAAGCTTTATTACCCATGCAAGTAGCTGCTATACTTATATGCTTAAACCCAAAATGCCTCATGTCATAAAATTGGCACACAAACCCTCTCTAGTCAGCTCTAGCTTCATCAATAATGAATAAACCCTCTTATTTGTAGAGGTATATTTCACAAATAATGCTAATTGTACTTCCCACTCCCTCATCAAATTACCTCTATCCAATTCTACACTCTATTGTACTCCTCACTCCTGCCAATAATTTCTCAATTCACTATTAACCCTATGCACATAATATAACCCACTACCATCAATAATTTTTCAATTCAATTTTTTTTTTTAATTACCCACTTTAATATCATATTGTCTAATTTTTATTTGTGTGACTAATTATTTAGTCATTTTTATTTGTGTGACTAATTATTTAGTTGTGTTTTTTTATCTAATGATCAAATTAGTCCTTTATTTAGTCATTTATAGCTATGTTGCAAAAAATTAGTAGAATTTAGTCATTTTTAGTTGTCGCGACTAAAATTTTTAGTCACATAGTCATTTATTTGTCAAATTATACTAGTGATGGTGTGACTTATAAAATCAATAGCACCTACTCTTGTGAAGAGGTTCATAAAGGAAGTGTATCGGTTGCATGGATTTCCAAATAAGATCATTTTAGATCATGATCGAAAGATGACTTCTAGATTTTGGGTAACTCTGAATTTAGCTTTGAGTATGTAATTAAACTTCAACACTGCATATCACCCAGAGACTAATGGTCAGACTGAGTGAGTTAATCAGGTATTAGAGGATCTTCTTTGTATTGATTTCATAGATCAACAATATAAGTGAGAATATTATCTTCCATTGGTTGATTTTATTTACAATAACTCATACCAATCAACTTTAAATATGGTACCATTTGAAGTATTGTATGGAAGAAGGTACGAGACACCAATCAATTAAGATAAGTTGGAATGAAAGTTAGTATTTGGACCTAAAATACTTGTAAAAATGAAAAATCAGGTCAAATCAATCAGGCAGAGATTGGCCAAGGCCAGTAATAAGCATACAAGTTATGTTGATTTAAAGAGAATAAATAGGTAGTTTTTGGCAAGTGATAAAGTGTTCTTGTAGGTTAAGCCATAGAAGAGCTCAATTAAATTTAGGAAGTTAGTGAAACTTTCATCATGATATGTGGGACCCTTTGAGGTATTAGAAGTGGTCAATCCTATAGCGTATAGTCTGCATTGCCACTGGATCTAGTTCTATTGTATAATGTCTTCCATGTTTCTTATCTTAAAAAGTATATAGCTAATTCTTCACATGTATTGGATTATAATGCTTTGCAAGTTCTAGATCCTGGGGTGGTTATGGTAGAACCAATCAAAGTAATTGACACTCACAAACTTTGTGTGCATAACAAAGATATGTCATAGTGTAAGGTCTTGTGAGACTAATACTATGAGGATAGTGCTACTTGGGAAGACTATGATGAGTTCTATAGGTGATTTATACATCTATTTTCTTGATTTAATGTTTCATACTATGTTATTTTTTTCTACTGAATAATGTTTTCAATTCATAACTAATGTCTTGATAAGTATCATTAGGACGATGACCAACTTTAAGGGGGAATGATGTTACATCCAGATTTCTCACTAAGTAAATTTAATTGAATATCCATGATTTTTTATGGTTGATAATTTGACTTGATTATTATTAACTAAGCTGTAAGTCATATGTTGTTATGGGGAAATTGAATGTTACTTTGATTTCATGATTGTATTGTTATGAGTTAGTTGTATTGTATATTCTTACATTACGATCATATTGATTTTTTATTACAATAATATTTTATGATATATGTTACGATGCTATGGACTAACTACATTCTTATCATGAGTTTAACGCAGGAGAGGTTCATCTCTCAGAGCATGAAAAAGGGAGATCATCATCAAAGAGGATGACATAGATGGAGGTGTTGAGGGATGACAGAGGAAAAACTAAAACCCATGCACACACTACATTAGATGGCACTCATTATATGCATAGTTTGAATTATTAACATTAGTATATTTTGATGATTGTTTTCATTTAGATGATTGTTTATGCATGTTAATTATAATTTAATACTTATATGAAATTAATCTCGTGTGATTAAGTTTTGGTTGTGATAAGTAGATTTGATGTATAATGTTATTGTGTGTTTATGTCATGATTATTGAAGTTTTTGAGATCATAAATTTGCATGAATAGTATTTAGAAATATTATATGTAGACCAACCATCATATCTTATTAATGTTTGAGAACATTATCCGATTATCTTTATGATATCAAGAAAAACTATTATGTGGCTTGACACCTTAATACATAAAGATAACAAAAGACATAGATAATTGATATAACGTAGTAATAACATAACAATTACATTGTATAATAACCATCATGTTTTGATATAATATTTGTTGATTTACCATTTCAGATTAAAAAGATATTATTGACTTTATATTAGTCATATTGTCCTTAAGTTATGATGATTGTTTACCTAGACTAGGTTATTAACAAATAAAGCAATCGTGTTATAATTAGCAATTATAGTGGATTTTTATAATTAGAAAATAAAACAAAGAAAAAAATTTCTTTGGGGTGAATTAGAATAAAGCAATGATTATGGAAGCTTTGAGAAAAATAGAAAAACATAAAAATAAAAAGAGTGATCTTTTTTAAAAAAAGGGAAAAAGTCATGCAATGGAAAAAAAGGAAAAAGAAGAGTGGGGAGACATAGAAGGATAAGAGGAAAAGTGGAGAAGAGAAGGGTAGCATGTGGAAGAGAAGTGAGACCAGACCAAGCAAAGTTTGTTTGGATCATGCCATTTCAGTGTTGAATGCTTTTGCTAGGTAGGTGAAGTTGTTAAATTTTGTGTGGAGTTAGCCAAAATTATGTGTATAAAAGTGTCTATGTATTGCATGATATTGAGGTTCATTCAGAGCTATATGTATAAACATATTCAAAATGGTGAATTGTATGTATTTGATACCCAAAATCCCAATCTCAATAATAAACTCAATGCAATATATAAATAGTCTATCATAATTATTTAGAAGATAATTATTCTGTGTTGGGCACTTCTATAAAATCCAAGTAAAGGTGAAATCAGTCGAATGAAACTTTGTTTAGCTGAAGAAACCTTTGGATAATTTATAGGAACATTATTTAAATATGACATACAGATATTTTATACAATGGGACATATATTTACATGGGTGGATAAAGTCTATAGAAAAAAATGTGAAGCCGATAATATAAATTTAGAACAATGATACAAGGTTCATGTGTATAAAAATAGTGAACTGTGTAGAGTATATTTGCATTGTTAGCATATGTATTTTAGAATGGTGCAAATGAATAGGAAAGGATTGCATGCTTTGACATTTAAAACAATGATATGTATAAGTAATAACTGAGATTATTGTTAATCAATCCATGGAAAAATATATGACTTTGTAATATAGTGAATTGAGTATAATATTATTCATATATAGAGAATTATGTATATAATGTATAGTGAATCTATATATAATGTCTAATGAACTTAGTATGATGTATAGAGAACTATATAAGTATGAACAAACTTCTTGTAAGTTGGAATAACATCATGGAAAATGCATGCATTTGGGTTCATGTCACATGCGATGACAATAAAAATGTTATAAGGTTGGATTTGGTGCATTCTAATATTTCTGGTCCAACCTCACCTAGGATTGGTTAACTTACTAACTTATAAAATCTAGATCTCTACAATAGTCGATTTAATGGAACTATACCTGACATCTTAGGGAACTTAAAAAAAAATCAAAAGAGCTTGATATGTCTCTCAATGAATTGATGAGAAAAATACTAACCTCTCTTACCCAGCTATCTAACCTTTACTTCTTGAATTTGTCATACAACTAACTTAGTGGCCCAATTCCCATATGCAAATTATTTTAGATCTTCAGAATTACCATGGATGGACTATGTTTAATTGGTTATTTGAATAATACCTTAGTTATCACTAAGCCTATCAATGCTCTACTAACTGACCATGTCTTTTGCATGATCCTTTGTTCTTAAAAGAGACCTCTCCAAATAAATCTTGGATGACTCCTTGTAGCACTTTCATTCTCAAATTCCAATCAATTAACGAGGGTTTGTTGGCTTTTAAAGCTAAAAAAATGTTAACTCCATAAAAATAAATTATTTGAATATGGATCTCAAGTGAGTCATAGTGGAAAATCCTCAAAAAGCTTAATCTAAAATCTTGGCTCCCAATAAAAATAATAAATAGGTGGTTACTCAAGACTGTGTGAATTTGCTAGTTAAAACCATGGATTATATAAGTTTGAACTGTGTGAGTGTTTGTAAGTTAAGTTGGAGGTAAATATGACTTAAGAAGAGTAGAATATGGATATAAATTAACTATTCACTATAACATTTAGGTCATTAATATTTCAGGCGTAATAATATCTTATAATAAATTGTCAATGTATTTTGTGAATAGGGAAGTTATATTGGTTGTTTAAATCATATGATGTTCTTGATTATAATTATAGATGATTGTTGGCATTTACATACAATATTTATATATTATTTGAAAATTTGTATACAATTCATACTATGAGTATATTAATATGTAAAAGTGCATATACATATATAGTAAATATCAGTGCATTGAGATGTGTGCCTATATTTATAGTTTTATTGATTGTTAAAAACTAAGACAGATTCTTGGAGGATTGGACACTATCTATATATGCATACAACCTCTTAAAAATATAACAAGTCATTCAAATGAAAGATTATGTTATCATGATAATTATGACTTTCTTTATTATGACTAACTAATAAAATTTAGTAATGTGTAGATAAAATGGACTATGATATTAGTGTTTATCATGGAATGCACTGTATTTGTATCTACTTACAAAAATTCAAAATATGCAGTCTAATATATATTATACCCAGTTGGTATAACATGTACTCATTACACTTATTATTTATTTGATAAATAATATAGTGGAGATTCATTCATATGTTTCATGGACTAAATGTATGCATTTTGATTATTCCTGTGTTTAGCATGTTTTATGCCTACTAGTAAGAAGTAGTTTGTATGAATATATTGGTTATATTCATGTTAATCAAATCTCATATTATTGGTACTAGGTATTGAGATAGACTTCACTAGCTTACTAGTATTACCAATGTCAGATGAAGGTAATCTGATCAAGAGGTGTATGAATTTGACTGATCATAGAGATCAATACCTATCGAAAACTTTAGATATATTAATGTTTAATTAGACATTATCAATTCATATGTATGATTTATATGTCTGTGTGATATTATCTTTAAACATATTTTATTTATGGTACACATCACGTATTAGAAATCTTACAGCACACAAGTACTAGCTTGTCTCTCTAGATTCCTACACCATCACTATCTACTCATCCATGAAGGGAGGGCCGTTCCATGATGGGAGATTGTGCGAGGGATCAATGGTCCATGTTTGGTGTGTAAAATTTCTTGGATGATGCTCTTCATCCTCACAACAATATTTATTAGAGATTACACTTGAGATTGCAATGGATACTAAAGTTCGAGAAAATCATGATGCATTGAGCCTTGCATCTATATCTTGTATCTTGAATTGTATTTTTTATTATTGAAACATTATCCCTGATGAGATTTAATTATTTACTTATTGTATATTGACAACAATGGTTGTATGTTTATACCAGTGTTAGGTATAAATATGTAATTACTTTCTATATTCAGTTATATTTTGTTTCATCTGATGACAGTGATCAGTGATAAATATATGTTACATGCTTATTTTACAAGTTAACATACTTAGATTGTTTTATCTAGATCACTAATTAGATTCTTGTGGTGAAATCTAATGAAATAATACATTGATTAAATTTTAAAAAAATACATTATTCTAAGTCAATCCCAGTGGAGATGTTACATCATGAGTGGTGGCATGGAAGCCTACACCCTCAACACCATCAAGATATTAACTCTACCAAATTCACCCATGGAATGATCTTGGCCTCATCCCTTATATCATGGTAGGTTTTGCTAGAAATAAGAATTGATCCTGGTGGGCTCTTTGTGATCCAAACATCTTCACCAGTTGAACCAAAAATTATTCACTAGTGAAGATGTTTGGCTCACAAAGAGCCCACTAGGGATCAATTTTTGTTACTGGTAAAACCTACCATGATATAAGGGATGAGGCTGAGATTGTTCTCCAAGTGAATTTGACATAATAGATGCCTCTTAGACCATGGTTCTTAGCCTAAGATCATTGCATAAAGTAGTGATAAAAAAGTAGAAGGTAGAACATATATATATATAATCCATACAAAAATATTTGGCTCAACCTCAATGCATTCATAGTTTTATTGTTTGGTATGCTCAGATGTAGTCACTAGTTTGGCGAGCTGGGAGGATAACAATTGCAAAAGAATCTAGGCTAGAAAGAACTAGGCATTCTAAATAAAAATATAAAGATCTCATAATAAACTTAAAACAACATAAAAAATAAACATTTGGTTTACCAAATCGAGTGCTTTGAAATCATGTCGACGAACTTTCCAAGATTGAAGATGAAATATCAAATACACTATAGCTCAAACACAACAATAACGATGAATGAACAAGTAACTATGAGAGAAATCAAGAGTGAAAACCATGAAAATCCTCCATGAATTTAACATAGTTTCAAATTTACAAGGCACAATAATAGTACCAATGTGAATAAATTAAAAAAATTTGCATTTAAGAAAAATAGCACCTAAGAAGGAGCAACAAGATGAAAGTTATGCATGTTTAAGTTCTTGATGGCAAGGGCAATCTCTACTTTACAAAAGTAAAGATTTTGGATTTGAAAAAGTTTGGTTGGGTGCCAAGGTTAAGTCCCCATTAGTATGAATCAAAATTTAAGGCCTTTCATGTGATAATAACATATTATTAAGGGGCTAAGACCTTTTATCAGTGCTCCCCCTTCCCTTTTTGATTTATGTGGAAGTGACATCACCCAAAAATGTCTCTATTGTTCAAATGAATAGTGTCACAATTCACATGATTAAATTTGATGTCCTCGTGGTTATCATAATGTGAAAAATGGTCGAAGAAGATGTCAATGTGCTAAAACATGGGTCAAATTGTGCCTAGTATGTGTGCAAGAGCATCAAAGTCCATTGAGGGTGTTTTCATGACTATCAAAGTCTATGTGGGATACATGTAAGACTATCAGGTTCTTAAGCAAGGTCATCAGAGTCCATTATGGTTATACACAGGGCCATTGGGTTTTGATAGGCATGTGAATAAGGTTAGCAAGTTTTGATAGGTGTGTGAGTAGGGATGTCAGGTTTTGACCTATTTGCTTACAACCACCCCAAAAGTCTGCCAACTTTCAAAATTGTCTGCAAGGTTTGGAAATTTCACTAAGTTGAAGAAACCTTAAAAAAAAAGACTCTATATAGCTCCTCCAAAAAATAGCGAATACCATTTTTCTTTCTTAAAAAATCTAGAAAAACTTAAAAATGGTTTTTCCTCAAAGTCACCAGATGTATAGATTTTTGTAGAATTCAACAAATGGCCTTGAAACCCTCTAAAAATGACCAAAAACAAACTATCATGAAATTAGGTCATATTTACAATTGTTCCTTAGGTTTTTCCACTATATAAATCCAACATCACTATCTTTTTTCACTTAGAGACTCTAGGTATGCATGTTTTCACAGATTTATGAGAAACCTTGTCAAACCCTAAAAAATTGAAATTAATGAAAAATCTCAAACAAGCTAGAATGCAAGATCTCACAACATAATCGATGGATTCATCTATCATCTTATATTTGATACCATGTCAAAATTGGTAATAATCGAGGATAAAACTAAATAGGGTTGAATGCATGAAGTTGAATCTATATGGAGTAGTGAAATATGAAGAATAATAAAAAAGTAAGAAGCTTGTCTTCATAATAAAAAATTGCATTAACATACATTAACTAAAAATTATATATGAATGTACATTAAATAGTGAGGAATTAGGTCACCCAAAAAGGTAATTAACTCCACTCATAATTATAAAATTAATTAAAGTACTTTCCCCATAATGACCTATTATTAACCTATGTAAGCTAATTAGACCATGCAGGTAAAACCACATAGTGGGAAAAATCCTACACTAACATCTCATGTGTCAACATAGTCATAGTATGAGTCTACATCATTTGTTACAAACACCATTAGTACAACAAAAAATTCCTTGGGCATTCGATTAGTGGATACTCTCAGTCTCACTGAATGTTAGATTGTTGGACCCAATCCCCTTTCCAATCGTGATCCCTACATCCTTTCAAACAATCTCCAAACATCCTCTATCCAATATAAATTCTGCTTCACCCTCATTGGTAGTGACATCTTTAATAGGGGCTATGATGACATCCTAATCAATTTGGATGAAGCCAATCTAGAAATCAACAAAGTACATGATTACATATTTGGAGTGCATAATTGAAAGATCAAAGGGTCAACATTATGCATCTTGTAATCCTCCAAAGAGTTGAGATGTTAAACAAAATTAAAATAAAAAAAAAATCAAAAATCAAAAGAGAAAGAGAAAGATAAATAATTTATCCAATGGTGAAAACCATGCTTATGGCCCTTGGGTAAGTACCATAATAAAAACATGGCTTTTGGTGTCATGTATATACTATTATCTATAAGTACCTTAACACTTCAGGGTAGCTACATCTACATCCTCATCTATCTCATTCAATCCTTTTTGGCTCATTTAAATCCTCATATTGTAGCCATCTTTATCCATCCCATCATGCCCATTTTTCTTCATGTCTTGACCTTGATAAGGAATTAGAAGATGTTTTGAGCCCCATCTTTTGAAACATATCACATATCATCTAAATGATACTTTAACAATTGGACACTTAGTTACCATATGACATGATCTTTAGAGATTCTTAATTCATTCCTCATAGACCCTCATCATCCATTATCATCCAACATTGTTTTAAATCCTGCATCACTTTTCCCATCCTAGTGCTAGAACAAATTTTCCCTTTGTTAGTAACCTTTTATATATACTTAATCTAAAAAATATAAAAAAATCATATTATCCAAAAAAATAAAAAAATCCAAAAATATTAGATACTCCAAAAAATCATAAACACCAAAAAGTCATACAAATCTAAAAAAATAGAAATGACCAAAAATCCCTATATATATCCATGAAATCCAAAAACATTAGTAATGTCCTAAATCTAGTCAAAATCCTTAATAAAATCATATTGGATACCATTGAGATGTTTCCTTCCAAAATCTACCTTTCTTGGGAAAAGTCAAAGTAAACATTCATCCAATCCAAGCTCACAATTTCCATCCTATTTGAGGAAAATCAAGTGTTTGGCTCATCATCAAGATATTTCATTTCCACATCTGCCCTATTTGCAAAAAATCATCAATCCAAGCTCATAATTTGGGAAAATCAAAGCATACAACTTATTTTAGGATATTTTATTCCGAATCCCTCCCCTTGCATATGGGCACCAATCATACAACTCATTAGGATATTTTAGGGATAGCTAGATGGTGCCCCCAAGCAAGGGCTTGGGGGCACCATCCAGCTATTAATATCATCAAACCCTTCATGCATGGATTTTGACTTGATTAATGCCAATATTATCTCTATTGTTTTTGTTTTCAAGTTTGTGTGTGTTTGATTGCTTTCTTGTTTATTTTATTTTTATATTATGCCCTGACCCAATATATATACATAAAAAATATCACATGGTTCTTCCATATCATGGTGCCTCCTGTCACATGTTTGTACTTGAGTCCATCCATCAACATATGAAAATAATGTCATCCTGATTTTTTGATATCATAGTGCATTGGTGCCATTTGTCTATTAGATCAAGGGTATGTCCTTACACACACTGTGGCCATGCCATCATGGTGTTTTGTATCATGGTGCATATTATTGTGTGAAAAAAAGATAAGTTATTGTTGGCCAAAATCAGCCTACCTATGAAACTTTAGCCTTAGTAATCTCAATCTGTAGCCATGGCTTGAGGATCAGGGAAATGAATTACTCCCTTAAGGGTTTTTGGCTTAATTGTCTCTTCTTAATGAGTGTAACCATATAGAAAAACAATAAAAGAATTGGGTTTCACTGATAGGACAATGAGCTAGTTCATATTGGCAACCTTCAAAGGTTTAAACTTAGTCATTTCTTACATTTCCATGCACAATCCACCATGAATGAGCACCCAAAGGCGTTATGGAAAATATCATTGAATTATGACTATAAGGGAATTGGTTTTCTTCTATAGTGGATCTATGTTCAGGGTTTGGAGTAAGGGCATAATTGTGATTGTGAAAGGAGTGTCAAAAGGGACACTAGATGAATGACTTCGAGTGACTATCTAATAATGTAAATAACATATCAAGATATAAATGTGATATGAAGGAGAATCTTATCTTTTGACATAGTCATATCATCCACATTCATTAGGTACCTATAGCCACTTAAAGCAAACATAGTCATGGCTCAGTGAATTCCATGAATATGAGGGTTTTGTCTTTATAATGAAGGCACAATGGTTTGATAGGAGGGAAATAGTATACATCAAAGGATTCAAAGACAAATCAAACTCATTATGAATCATTCACCATGGATACCTATATACATGCCAGTGATCAAGGCATTCTACAATATGAAGGTTTTGAAAGGGTCTTATAACGTGTCATGGCAAAAAATAAACATAAAAGATGACCTCCATGGTAAGTTAAGCAATTAATGCTAAGTCAACTGACATTTTCCCAAAAATATTATAGAAGGCAAGTGGAGGGTGGTGTAGAAGTCCAAGACAGATATTTTGTGGTTGGAGAGTGAAAGTGGAGCATTCAATACATTTTCAAAGTCTTTGGAGACTTTTCCTTCTTAGTAGATCATGACATCATCATCCTCAACAAATTTATATCTTCTAGTATGTTTCTCAGACAATGAGGGGACTTGAAGACTATTTGGGATAATGAAGGTTAATTTTTTGAGGAAGGATTAATCCTAATTGATCCAAATGTGGTTGAGAATTCATGGAGGGTGGTTGCAGCACATTTATTGAATTCTGTTTGCTCACTTATGTCTCTCTCTTCCCCTTTTCTCCTATATCTCCCATTTTCCCCCCCATTTTTAAATAAGACTCTCATTTTGACAAGGTAAAACCCTATCAAATTTTTTCAAGAACTACCTTTTGAAGCAATATGATTATTTTTCACCTATCTCTTGCATGTAACTTGTGTTTAGTAAGTTTGTGCATGATGGCTTTGTGAAGAGGTGTCTTCCATGTTCATTGTCATTATTTATTGCCTCTTTTTAGGTATTTTCAAGTTTTTTTTATGTCTGAACTTGTTATATTTATACCATTAATATATGATTGGTGTGAATCATAGAATTCTTCTTAGTTTCATTCATTGCTTGATGAGCCTAGTTTATGAAATACTTATGCAAATTAGCTAGTTTATGAGACTGTGTGAGCAAGGATTGTATTATAATGAATTAGTGTTTGTTCAATATTATGTGAGTGTCATTTAAATTTGGTGAATCACCATTTTATCTATCTTATTTACCATATACCCCCTTCTATCCCTTTTCCAAGCAAAATCATTAGTTTAGGTGATCTACCAAGAGGAAGTTGGCCTTCTCCAGAGGTTCAACCTGACTACAAGATACCCATAGCGTGAGGTTGCTCAATTATTATGGTTGGGAGTGGGAGATCCTAAATAAATCTCCCACAAGGGTGAAAGTCTATGCCATAATAGGTTTTGGCATGCCCAATAGGACTACTTTCCATAATAGTTTCTGGCATGCCCAATGGGACTACGTTGTTCACTAAACAAAGAGTTTTGGTGTTTTATTCATCCAATCAAACTTTGGAGGCATGTGTGTAAACACCAATGGTGACTCCAAGTATTCATCATCTAGTTTAAGCAGCCCAATTACCTAATTATCATTATCTGGTATGTATAATCAACCATATTTTGATCAGTATACTTATTCTCTACTTCAACATCACACTTATCAAGCTAACAATGTTTGTGTGTTACCCCCAAGTGGCCCTCAAATAATCTATCATACCTATCATGGAATTTTACCTCCTCCCACCCCTACATATGACCAATATTAGCCTCCTTTACATTCAAATTAGTCCTCTAATTCACCTTTTCAAGACCAAGTTTATCCTGTTACATCCTTGTCAAGATTCAAGCAGGCATTATCAGATTATATAGAGTTGATAAGGGAGATTGTTAAGGGTTTAGAAATTTCTTCAATCATCCATATTCATGTTCTACAAGAGGTAAGGAGTTATCTTCAAATGGTCAAGAAAAGGTGGTCAATTTGTGAGGATGAATAATGATCAAGTTGTGAGAGGGAGAACAAGGTGTGTATGAGAAGCATAGTCCAGAACCCAGAGAGTGTGTTGATATCTTATGAAGATCAGTAGACTCATTGAAATCAATCTTATGTGTCCTCTCCCCTCTAAGAGCCTCAAGCTCAACCTCCAAGAGTTTCAAATCATCCCCCTATTCAACCTTGTCAAGAATTAGAGAAGCAATATTGGACCAAGGGAGAACAATCATGAAAATAAATGAGGGGGTTGGACTTAGACAAGAATTCACCATTCATGCCATGGAGGGGATAAGGAAATTATTACATAAGTTTTGGAGTATGTGGGCATCCATTGAGTAAGGTGACTATCCACACATTGAAAAGCAAGAGATGAAGGAGTGGGTACTATCTATTAAAGAGGTGTTAGAGCTTTGGGAGGAAGAACATATCAAACCAAAACAAATTAGTTTACCCATTCCTTATGTTCCTACTCCACTGATTAGACCTTATTTTCCTCTCACCATTTATATTTGTAAAGGAATACTTGTTGTATGGAGAGAAAACAAAGACCGTTCAGTTAAATAGCATGAAACCATCCTACCATGAATCTCCTCTTACACCTTCAAACCTAAATATGTCATGCACTCTCTTATGAAACCACCCTCTCCTATACCCATTCAAGAAGAAGAGAAGGTGGCTGCATCTTATACATTTCCATCATGGAAATCAATTTAGAAGGGTATGGAGAAGAAGGAAGAAGCATTAGTTTAGGTGATCTACCAAGAGGAAGTCAGACTTTTCTAGAGGTTCAACCTCACTACAAGATATTGACAACTTGAGGTTACTCCAATATTATTGTTGGGAGTGGGAGAGCCTAAATAACTCTCCTACAAGGATGCAATTCTAGGCCACAATAGTTTCTAGCACACCCACTGGGACTATGTTGTTCACTGAGTGAAGAATTTTGGTGTTTTCTTCATCCAATCAGCCTTTGGAGGCATGTATGTAAACACCAATGATGAATCCAAGTATTTATTAGTTGATATAAGCATATTAAGTGCCTAATCATCATTATTTGTTATGTACTACCACTCACTTGATTAAAATGGATGTTCTTTGCTTCCTTATCCTTCATATCATATTAGTAATGTTTATGGCTTCACCCAAAGTGGCTCTCAAGCTTCAATGTATCAGCTTTGTCAGAGTTTGTCTCCCTTTAGACAAATTAAAAAGAGTCTTAGAGATATAAGACTTGATTTTTGTTGGGTGAATATTTTATCACCAGCTAACTGATGGCAAAATAGGTATATCAACCTCAGCATAAGGAGATTTATATGTCAAAATGTGCAGATTTACCATAGCAAAATGAGATATATCTCTCCTCTCATCAAGGGGAGGTTCCCTATAAGGTAGGGAAGGTTCCCTGTAAACTAATATAACTAATATAAGCTGAAAATACACTCAGGGGTGGGATAACACCATCCATCTCTCTTTTTTCAGAGATGATGTTCACAAGGATGAGGAGAAATCTTGGGTAATTACTGAAGGCATTTCTCTTCTTTCAGAAATGATGTTCAAAAAACTAGAGAAAGACTTCCTGGGTAGTAACTATAACCACAAGAAACCCATGAAAACATAAAGTCTTTTATTGCTTCTCTTACTGATCAGAGTGCAGTAACACAGTAGAATGAAGTGTAGCACAAAGTCTCCAGCTCAACTATAACAAAGTGAAAGAATGCGAAGGGTAATGGGAGCTCAAAGTCTCACCAATAACTTTAAATTGAAATAGAAAACAAATAGACTAAAGACAGTTATGGCAACACAAAGTCTCCCATAGTCAGCTTCAGGAAACCTTCCAAATTATTTCCACTAGTTTTGCTTATTCGATTAAATAGACAAGACTGTATTTAGGAATTAGACATAAGAACAATTTCCTAGATAACACAAGCTATTTCAACACAAAGTTTGAAAGGTCACTTGCTTTCTCATTCAAATGACAAAATATGATTAACAGTCTGAGCTCAAAGTCTCAAGAATGCCTTTCAATTTGAGCAGAGTTTCACTTCTAATAATAGAGAGATCTCCCTTTTTCCAAAATGAGAGATTACAATATATAGTGATCAAAGAAAGACTTGGAACTTTGTTTCACAAAATGGACCATACTGCCTTCAATGCATGGGACAGAGGAAATTTTGTGAAGGGGCCATGCTGGAGAGATTTTCTAGCCTAGACTTTGGCATTCTAATTATGTCAAATGTCTCCTCCCAAGCATGGGTTGCTTAGTCCTCTTTATGATACTTACACAACTATCCACCTTGCCTTTACTTGATGAAGGAAAATAGGCTGCACCATTGAATGTTTGTGCTCTCTGATGTCCACTTAGTGGACTACTCCACCTATTGGAATAACTCTTCTGTAGATATTTCTAGATTCTCTATAACCTTCCCTCTTTCCTTATTACATTTTGTCTCTTCCTTGTGATCTGAGCTCTTGGGCTATCTTCTCACTTTCTACTAGCTCCTTCGGCTCCTTCTTTGGTTGGTCATTGAGTTTGTTCCCAGGTATGCATATTTAAAAATCAATAAATATTTCATTACCATAAATTTGACATCCACGGGGATGTCATTGGTCACTTAGTCACTTGAACCACTTTGAACCTTGAACCTTTGAACCTTATGGAGTGCATCGATTCAATGGTTCAACAGTTTAAAGTGGTTAAATGGTTGGCGGTTCACAACTTTACAAAGAGCCACGCTCACTTAGTCTTCTTGCAAGTTCAACTTATAGTTGAACCAATCATTTGAACCATCTGGTTGAACTTTGAACTTTGAACTTTGAACTCATTGAACTTGTTGAACTCTTTGAATTTATTGAACCATTCTCTCGAAGCATCTGCTCGAACTTTAAACTTTGAACTCATTGAACTTGTTGAACTATTGAACCCCTTTGAACCTTTGAACCACTTTGAACCTTTCTAAGTTTAAGGGTTCAATGGTTCATCAGTTCAGTGATTCGTTCCATATTGTTAAACTCTTTTGAACTCGTTGAACCCTTTGAACTCTTAGAAGTGGAGTTCAATGGTTCAACGGTTCATTCTAATTCTTTGAACCTCACCGATGAACTTTTTGATTGAACCTTAGAATTGAACTATCCTTGAAATGCCTAAGTGTTTGGAACTTTTTTCTTTGTGAAAGCCTGCCTGTTGAACCTATGAGTTCCTTAGCTAAAAATACTTGAATAATTGAAGAACTTGGATGCTCAGAACATTTTTTGAAAAAGGAAAAGATCATTTTGGCCTGTAGGACCAAAATGATCAACATGTTGTCCACAAAAAAAGTGATGGATTTTGGGAACAACCGCTGGCTCCAGTTGGGGAACTTCCCCCTTGATTTAAAAATGATCAAGGGGAGTAGGATCCAAGCTCTCAGTGCCTTCATCTATGACATTGGGCTACGGATTCATGCCATCCAAAAAGAGAAAGATGCCAAAAAAATAAAAATAAAATGAAATGAACAACACAAAACAAACTAATGAATATACATATATACAACTAATCTTATCTGATACTTCAAGGATTGAAGTGCTTCAGATGCTACCCACTGTGAGACAGTGAAAAAGGTGTGCCATCCTAATATTTCAGTAGGAAACTATTTTCACCATTGAGTCGATGAATGGAAAATGGACCTCTCCACAAGGAATCCAATTTCCCATGCATTCCTTTTGGTTCTCTCCTCTTGTCCCATGACAAGACTTGATTTCCAATTTGAAAATCATGAATCCTTGCTTTTTGGTCAAAGAGCCTCTTCACCAGACTTTGATGCGCAGTAATATGATCCACTACCATAGTTCGCTGCTCTTCTAGTTCAGTCAGGCACATGATCCTCTTGTCAATGGAATCTTCAAAGGTTTGATCTTTGACTACCTTTGCCAACTTCAATGCTGATAATTCTAGGGTGATTGGTATCTCTACATTCAAACCATACAAGAGTTGAAATGGTGACATACCTATTGCCCTCTTGGGTGTAATCCTATCTGCCCATAAAGCATCAAATAATGTTTTATGTCAGGTTTTTTAATTGTCATCTACTAGCTTCTTGATAATGGTCACCAGGTTTTTGTTGCTTGATTCTGCTTGACCATTTCCTTGCTGATAATAGTCAGAGGAGTGGGAGAGGATAACCCCATAATTGTAACAAAACTTAGTAACCTCTTGAGAATTAAAATAAGCAGCATTATCTATTACAATCTTAGTTGGCACCCCAAAGTGGGAGATGATATTTTTCTTGAGAAAATTACATACCACTTCTAAAGTAGCATGCTTAGTTAGAATGGCTTCCTCCCACTTGATAAAGTAGTATGTGGCTATGAGAACATAATCATGTCTAGCACTTGAAGATGGGTTTACAGCACCAATGAAATCGATACCCCATTGTTGAAAAGGCTCTTCAATTACCATTGACTTGAGAGGTAATGTGGCCAATTTGGGTCTCCCAACATGTTAGGGTCTTAGAGTATAATTGATTACTTTTGTATAAGCAACTAAACACAGAATTGAAACCAGAAGTAATAAGTAACTAAAAATCAGAAACAACAAATAATAGGAGATCAAGAAACAACCAATCTATATTAAACTCTCAAACCTCAAGCTCTATTTGCAAGTCAACCTTAGCATAAACAAGTTTTAACATCAACATCAAATACATGTTCAAGTAAAAAGAAGTAGAATAATCAAAATAAGTCACAGAAAGATAAGAATAAAGGGAAACAATCTTCCTCACAAGGAGATTATAAATCCACTAATAAGAAAGGGGATTC
Source organism: Torreya grandis (assembly GCA_037957365.1). NCBI lineage: Eukaryota > Viridiplantae > Streptophyta > Pinopsida > Cupressales > Taxaceae > Torreya > Torreya grandis. Next base: position 7,194,119 of record JARHVA010000009.1, on the reverse strand, counting down.
ATAAAAAAGGACTGACACTCCTTGCCCTTATCACAAAAAGGGGTTTCATGACTACGTGTACTTACATATAGAGTATTACATAATTATTGACACACAAGCCCACATAAGGTGGATAACTAAATCACTTCAAATCCCTCTTTATAGTATATGTATGTGTAGGAAACACTAATTTATATATTGGTATTTTAGGTCAAATCAACTTCACTTGATCCCATTGACCCTTATTTTTCAATATCACATGCCCTAATCAAAGGACTTAAGATTTTGAGTTACACATTAATATATTAAACCTATACACATGATATAGACAAATAATTTGTGAGATGATAGTAAAACCTAATAGGAAAAAGTGGAATTTATCACCTAGAAGGAAATACAATGAAGAAATCTCTCTCCTCACACCTCGCAGATGTACAGTAATTCTCCTTCAAGAGTTCTCTCTCTCTCTCAATCAATTACAATCAACTCAATTACTGAAATTGTACATGCTATGAGGATCTAACCCTACTATATAGAATACTACAACACTAGGGTTCATGAGCCATGCATTCACCACCCTTAGATCCACCTCTTAAATCAAATGCTCAAATCTATTCTCCTAAAAATAACAATTTTGGAAATGCATAGAAGTCGGTGTCGGTTTGAAGATGACCAATGTCGGTCGACCCCTAACTAATGTTGGTTAGTTTTGACCGATGTCAATTACTGTGTAAGCCCAACAACCTCAACATTAGCTCATTAGTGAAGCTTTTAGCTCCACAACTCAACAATCTTCCACTTGGAGATAAATAGCTACACCTGTACCTATACAAAAACATCCTCTAAACATCTCTGGCTTGTCTCTCCCTCTTCAAGTTCAATCTTGAAGACCAACAAAAGTTGAATGAAGATTTAACTTTTTCTTTGTTACCAGCTTTGTTAACATATCAACAGGGTTCTTATCTGTATGAATCTTTTCCAGCTTCAACTGTCCATCCTCCAATACCTATCTAATGAAGTGGTACCTAAGCTGTATATGTTTGGTTCTTGAATGAAAGGCTAAATTCTTTGCCAAATGAATTACACTTTGACTATCACTATACAATCTGCAACTCTCTTGCTCCTTTCCCAACTCTTCCATGAACTGAGTCATCCAAATCATTTCTTTGCTAGCCTCTATGACTGCAATGTATTCTACCTCTGTAGTAGACAAGGCAACAACCTTTTGCAACTTTGAAATTCAGCTAACCGTCGTTCCACCAATAGTGAACACATATCCTTTGGTGCTTCTCCTACCATCCAAGTCACCTACCATATCCGAATCTACATACCCATGTAGAGAAGTGTTTGAACCTCCATAGCATAAATTCCTACTATTGGTCCCTCTCAGATATCTGAGAATCCACTAAACTGCTTTCCAGTGTTCCTTTCCTGAATTAGCCATAAAATTGCTGACAACTCCCACTACTTGGGCAATATCTAGTCTAGTACATACCATTGCATACATCAAGCTCCCAACTGCTGAAGCATATGGAACTCTACTCATGTACTCAACCTCATCATGTGATTTAGGACACTGTTCTTTACTCAACTTAAAGTGTCCAGCCATAGGTGTGCTTACCAATTTTGCATCCTACATATTGAACCTCTTCAACACCTTATTCACATAATCCTCTTGAGACAAAATCAAACTATGATTTTTTTTGTATGTCTTAATACTCATGCTAAGGATTTTTTTTGCTACTCTTAAATCCTTCATGGCAAATGTGTGAGCTAATTTTACCTTAAGCTCATTAAGTTCCTACATGTGTGAACCTGTAACAAGCATATCATCTACATACAGTAACATGATAATATAACTACCATTATCCAATCTGTTAAAATAAACACAATGGTCAGATTGACATTTACTAAAGCCATGCTTTATCATAAACCTATCAAACCTTAAATACCATTGTCTTAGAGCTTGCTTAAGACCATATAAGCTTTTCTTCAACTTGCACACAAGTTTCTCCTTACCTTTGACCTCAAAACCTTTCGGCTGATCCATATATATCTCTTCATCCAAATCTCCATGAAGAAATGTTGTCTTAACACCAAGCTGCTCAAGATGCAAATCCTCAATAGCAACTAAATACAATACGGTCTAAATAGAATTCATCTTTACTACAGAAAAAAAATTTCATCAAAATCAATACCTGGTTTTTGTGCAAATCCCTTTACTACCAACCTGGCCTTATGTCTCATTTGTCCAGTCTCTCCTTCCTTTAACTTGTATACCCATTTGTTTTTCAGTGCTTTCTTTCCGGCTGGCAACTCAACCAAATCCCCCGTATGGTTCTCTTCTAAGGAATCAATTTCCTCATTCATGTCATGCTCCCACTATTTCCTAGATTCTACCTGCATTGCCTCATCAAAACTTTCTGGTTCTCCACCATCAGTGAACAACAAGTAGTATAAAGAAGGAGAATAATGAATTGGAGGTTTACTTACCCTTTCAGACCTCCTTATGGGCATTTGAGACTCATTTACAGCTTATTGTCTGCCCAAATTTTCTTCTGACAGTGATCGATCTCGATCATCTCTGATCGATGCCGGTCTGCACCCGATCGATGTCAATTTCACCTGATCGACGCTGATTTCCACGTGACCGATGCCGATCTCTGTGTTTTTTTGTGAGTGATGATTTTTACCTACGAGCTCATTTTGGATCATAACCTCTTCCAAATCAAAATTGCCCTGCTCAAAATTATTTAGCCTCTTAAGCTGATCACTGTACATCACCTTCTCATTGAAAACTACATCACGACTTCTAATAATTTTGTTAGTTTCTAAATTCTACAACTAGAATCCAAAATCTCCAAAATCATAACCAATGAAAGTGCACCGCATAGATTTAACATCTAACTTCTTTCTATTTTCTTTATCAATGTGCACAAAAGCTTTAGAACCAAAAACTCTAAGAAATGAAAGATCTACCTTTTTACCTGTCCAAGCCTCTTCTAAAATTCCACCATCTAGTGTAGTAGAAGGTCCTCTGTTAATCAGGTAAACTGTAGTATCTACAACTTCTACCCAAAACTGTAAGGGCAAACCAGCATGTAACCTCATACTCTGTGCACACTCCATTATTATTCTATTCATCCTTTCAGCAACTCTATTTTGCTGAGGTGTCCTTAGAACCATCCTTTCCCTGTGTATTCCACTCATAGAATAGTAACTATTGAATTTATTGCTGTAGTACTCACCACCATTGTTAGATCTAAGGCACTTCAATCTCAAACCTGTTTCATTCTCAACCAAAGCTTTCCATTTCTTAAATGTGTCAAAAATATCAGATTTTCTCTTTATGCAATAAACCCATACCCTTCTTGTAGCATCATCAATGAGATAAACATAATACTATGATCCTCCAATAGAAGCTACCTGAGCTGGTCCCCTCACGTCTGTGTGAACAAGCTCTAACTTGTACTTCTTCTTTGTTGACCTAATTTTAAAAAACTTCACTTTCTTCTGTTTCCCAAAAATACTATGCTCACATAAATCTAGATCTATGCTTTTCAAATCTAAAAGCTTACCTTTTAACTTAAGAACATTCATTCCCTTCTCACTCATGTGACCAAGCCTACAGTGCCACAACTTTGCATCTACATCTGAAGTAGATAAAATAGAAGGAGAATAATCAATAATACAAGTAGATAGATAAAGTTTACCTACTCTCTTACTTTTTACTAATACAAGTGCACCCTTGAAAACTTTCCAAGATTCAGCTGTGAGAGTTACCGTGCAACCCTCATCACCCAACTTTCTTGCATAAATTAGATTCCTCTTCAGAATGGGTATATGCATGACATCCTTCAACACCCATGTGTTTCCATTCTGCAATTTCAGCTGCACTTTTCCTTTGCCAATAATTTTACAAGGCTCATCATCCCCAAAATAAATTTTTTCAAAATCTCCATGGACATAATCATTGAAAAATTCTCTATTTGGGGTTGCATGGAAAGAGGCACCAGAATCTAAAACCCATGATTCTACTTTATTATCCAAAGAAAATATAAGAGCATCATATGCAACAATATCTGCAACTTTTGCTTCTTTATTACCTTCATGCTGATTTTCTTTGTTATCCTTCAACCAACAATCTTTCTTTGCATGCCCTTTCTTTCTTTAATTCCAGCAGGTTATTCTTCCATTTATGGATTTGGATCTACTTCTCATCTTTGACCTTGATTTCTCTTGCTTGCTCTTCTCTCTTTGCCTTCCCCTACTTTCAATACTTAAAGCATTACCTGATGTTTCTCCTGTGCTTTTCCTGTGAATTTCTTCATTCAAGATTACACTAACAACATCATCAACTTTCAAGATATTTGAAGCAGATGCATTATTACTAACTGCCATTACCAAACTATGCCAACTTTCAGGTAAAGAGCATAAGATTAAGAGAGCCTTAATTTCATTATCAAAAACTATTTTGACTGAATTTAACTGATTTACTATTGTATGGAAATCATTAAGATGACTAGATATAGATCCACCTTCCTGCATTTGCAAATTAAATAATTGCTTCATAAGATATACCCTATTCAAAGCTGAGGGTTTTTCATATAAAATTTCCAAAGTATCCATTAACTCTACCATTGTCTTTGCCTATGATAAGTTGAAAAATACAGAAGCTGTTAGGCTCAACCTTATAGATCCAAGAGCCTTTCTATCAAAAACATTCCATTCTTCATCTTTCATATCTGTGGGCTTCCTTGAAACCCCACCCAATGGTAAATACATATCTTTTTGATACATATAATCTTCAATCTGCATCCTCCATAATTGATAATTCTTGCCATTGAATTTCTCCATTCTTAGTTTACTTTATTCTACCATTGCTTTGCTCCCACTCAATCAGAAACCCCTGTGAGTGAATTATGTAATCAAAAAACACTAACATGCTCTGATACCAGTTGTTAGGATCTTAGAGTATAATTGATTACTTTTTTATAAGCAACTAAACATAGAATTGAAACCAGAAGTAATAAGTAACTAGAAATCAAAAATAACAAATAATAGGAGATACAAGAAACAATCAATCTGTATTAAACTCTTTCGAAAGGAAATACAATGAAAAAATCTCTCTCTCCTCACACCTCACAGATGTACAGTAATTATCCCTCAAGAGTTCTCTCTCTCTCTCTTAATCAATTACAATCAACTCAATTACTAAAATTGCACATGCTATGAGGATCTAACCCTACTATATAGAATACTACAACACTAGGGTTCATGAGCCATGCATTCACCACCCTTAGATCCACCTCTTAAATCAAAGGCTCAAATTTGTTCTCCTAAAAATAACAATTTTGGAAATGCATAGAAGTCAGTGTCGGTCTGAAGATGATTGATGCCAGTCGACCCCTAACCGATGTTGGTTGGTTCTGACCGATGTCGGTTACTGTGTAAGCCCAACAACCTCAACATTATCTCATTAGTGAAGCTTTTATCTCCACAACTCATAATCCCATAATTTTAGCAAAAATTAGTAACCTCTTGAGAATTAAAACAAGCAACATTATCTATTACAATCTTAGTTGGCACCCTAAAGTGGGAGATGATATTTTCCTTGAGAAAATTACATACCACTTCTAAAGTAGCATGCTTAGTTGGAATGGCTTCCTCCCACTTGATAAATTAGTATGTGGCTATGAGAACATAATCATGTCTAGCACTTGAAGATGGGTTTACAGCACCAATGAAATCAATACCCCATTATTGAAAAGGCTCTTCAATTACCACTGGCTTGAGAGGTAATGCGGTCAATTTGGGTCTCCCAACAAGCTATTGACACAGTTCACATCTACGTACCTATTTGTATGCATCTTAGAATAGATTAGGGCAATAATACCTGGCTTGTAGAATCTTATGAGTAGTCACAGGTGTAGAAAAATATCCTCCACAAGCCAGATTGTGGAAAGACTCTAAAAGTTTAAATTGTTTCACTTTGTCCACGCAACGAAGGAATACCCCATCAAGGCTCCTCTTGTACAAACCATTTTCCCACAGGACATAGTTATCAGCCTTCAATTTGATAGTTCTCTTTTCTCTACGAGATAGGTGGGTAAGACACTCACCATAGGTAAGAAAATGAGCGATATAGGAATACCACTCATCCGTAGTAGCGACAAAGAGGACTGTAGGCATGTCTTCAATCTCTGTTTCTTCATGTCCTATTTCTTTTAGTATGTTATCAAAAATTAATTGGCAGATGCCTCTTCCCCACAAAAGCTTTATAGGTTTAATAACAATATCAAACTCCTAAATTTTGGCAATCCAATTGCCCCTTCTAGTACCAAACTCCTATTGAGTTAAAATGGACTTTACCATTGTATCAGGCACTAGAGTAACAGTGTGTGAGTTCAGGATGTAAAAATGGAAGTGTTTTACCGCCTTGACCACTGCATAAGCATGATTATCCATGTTTGAGTGTTTTAGTTCATGAGATTTGAGAGAACAACTCATGAATGATATAGGAGATTCCACACCTTATTTGTTCTATTGAAACAGAATGGCTGAAAGTGTGTGTTTAAAAGCATATCTGTACATTATGAAGTCTTTGGTGTAATTCAGGCAAAGTAGGACTGGGGCATGGGTGATAGCTTTCTTGATATCTTGATATGCTAACTTGCCTTCTTTAGTCTAATGAAAATTAGCTTTTCCCTTCATCATGTCAATAATGTGGTGAGTCTTCTCTATGAACTCAGGAATGAACCTTCGTATAAAATTCACTTTTTTGAAGAAAGAGTGAACTGCAGTCTTACTAGCAGGTAGAGCAAGCTCTTGGATGGATTTGACTCTATCTAAGTCAATCTTTATGCCTTCTCAGAATATAGTGTGACCAAGAAGTTTCTCTTTTATAACCCCAAAAATTGACTTCTTAAGATTTAGAGAAATGCCATTCTATCGACATCATTCCAACACTTATTAAAAATGATGCACATGATCAGGACGATGTTTGGAAAAGATGATCAAGTCATCAAGATATACCACAATGAACTTCCCCATTTCATTTTTGAAGGCAAGATCCATTACTCTCTAGAAGGTGGCACCATCATTGATCAAACCAAAATGCATTCTGTGATATGCAAAGGTGCCCCACGATGTAGTGAAAGCGATCCTATGTTGGTTTACTTCATCAACTTCTACTTGATTATACCCCAAAAAAACATCTAACATTGATAACATCTCCAAACCAGTCACTGTCTGTAGGACTTGATCCATGATGGGCAAGGGATACTTGTCTTTTAGAGATGATTGATTTAGATTTTTGAAATCAACACAGAGGAAAATTTCTCCATTCTTTTTCCTCACAGGGACTATGTTCACAATCCAAGTGGAATGATGGATTAAAAAATTATCCTTGCTTTTAATATTTTTTAAATCTCAGACAAAAAAGTACCTAATATCTTGGGGTTGTACTACCTGGATTTTTGCTTGTGAGGCAATGAACCAATCTTGAAAGGAATTTCATGCCAAATTTCTTCAGGCCTGAGAGACTTCAGATCGTCATAGGAGTACACCAAAACATCAATGTAATGGAAAAGCAAAGTAGTGAATTTGAGCTTTTCATTAGGAGTGCAACACTTCCCAATGTTGACCATTTTGAGATTTTCCTCAGTACTCAAATTTATTTGTTCAAACTCTTGGGAGGAACTTGAATCTATTTGTTGTTGCTTGATAAACCTGTCATGCTTATCAAACAGTTTCTCAAGGGAAACCAATCTTTTTGGGATTTTATTCCCTTTGAGTTGAAAGAATTCTTCACCAGTGTTTGAAACTATTTCAAGAGTTGATTCTCATGGTGGAGACTTACTACCTTCAAAATAAAGCTCCTCAAAGCTCTCCATCTACTCCAAAAAGGCAATGATTTGGTTCTCGCCATCGAATACTTGCCAATGGTTGGCATTATCAGGCACACTTGGTCTAAAGACCAATTTAAAAGTGTACTTGTTCTCTTTGAAATTAGAGTGAGGAACCATGAGGGTCATAAAAACAACCAATGAATCTACTCGATCATTGAACTCTTTGGGCACTACAGAAGTACTAAAAACATTAAAAATTTCAATACAATCCTACATAAAATTACGATAATGTCACAATCTTTCATTCTTAGTTTGAAACAGGTTCCTCACCCAACAAACCACTAGTTCAACATCTCCTTTGGTATGAAGGAGCTTAACACCTTTATCTTGAGCTGCCTTTAACTCGAGTAACAAAGATTCATACTCGACAGTGTTGTTAGTGTTACTGAACTACAACTTATACAAATAAGGAAAAATATCTCCTTGAGGAGATATTAGAATAATATTGGCTCCAGAACCAGTAGAAGAATTACTGTCATCAAATTCTAGAATTCAAACATCATCAAAATCTGATCTATTTTTAGATTTTACTTCATTTGGGAGGGGAGATCCTTTTTCACCTGCATTGTGCTCTACCAATTCTTTTGCTATCCTATTTGAATCAATTTTTATATCACCACCTATAGGACTTTCATCAAATGAGACATGAACATCCTCTATAGATAGGAAGTAGTTACCCATTCCTGAAGACTCAAACAGAATTTGAGCTTCAGGGGTTGATATTTTGGTGACAATGTACTTCGACTCCTTCTTAGGGAGCAGCCTCTGCATGACACCTTTGATAGGTATCCTTGCCTCAGATAGGTCCATTCTCAATTCTCCACCAACATCTTTGTAGAAATTTCATCCAAGTAGAATGCCATAGGAGGATGGAATGTCGGCCACCAGGACTATCAGTTTATTTCTCTTTTCTAGAAATGCCACAAATGCAAACTAGGCATCTTTGATTTGACCCAAAAGTGGCACTTGTTTGTTTTCCATGGAGAAATAGCTCCCAAAAGTTTTAGTCAAAGTGAAGCTGAGAGAGTCTGCTACCTTGGCAGGCATAACATTGTTTGAAACTCCTGAGTCAATTATGCAATTTCTCAACTTGTGTCCATTTATCAACAAGGAAACATAGAAAGGTTTTATTTTACTAGGGGTAGAAAGAAGAGTAATGACAAAGTTATTTGGGGTGGATATATTCCTTGGGGGATCATGAGTTACCTTTGAAACATCTTGTCCAGTAGGGATGGCTTTATTCTTCACACATTCAACCAACCTATCCAACTGCTTAGGGTTGGCTTGTAAATATTCAAACTCAGTCATTTGAATTTTGGTCTTCTTAGTATGGTCAATTATATTAAATGACTGAAATGGACTAGGAATAGAGGAAGGAAGTTCATCCTTTTGATTTTTAGGGGGTGTGGTACTGGTCTGAGAATTTGAAACAAAAAGAACAGAAATATTTGAGGTACTTACTTTTTTAGTAATCACTGGGTCCTTTGATTGAAAAGGCAGAGTAGTCTCTCGTTTAGCAATTAAAATTGTTGGTTGAGATCCTTCCCCTATTTTTCCCTTATTAGCTTGTTGAGTTGATTGGTTCTGGGACTTGGTAAAAATAGTGTATGATCCATCAAACACGTCTCCCTTACTTTTGGCTTCATCTTGGTAATTCAAGAAACCAATATTAGAGTTGCCAACTAATTATTCTTCCCATTTTGTGAATAGATTAGCGTCATCTTCTTGGTTCAACTCAGGTTAGAAAGAGAAATCAGATTCAGTTTCAAGATATCCAACTGCTGAGTTAGCTGGAGCTGCTTCAATGGCAAGCTTCCCCTCTGGGGGAGGAAGATGATTTGGTTGCCCTTGATTTTTGGCAGCATTGCCTTGATATGACTGGTTGGGAAAAATCCTCCTTGGTATATCCTAATATGAAAGAGGAGCAAACATCCCTTGTGCCATTTGCTTTTTGAGAGCTAGCAACTCATTTACTAGCTTTTGCACCATAGAATCAGTGGTTCTTGTAGAAGAATATGCAAGAGATGAAGAAGATTTACTTCTGTTAGGATCTCTTCTTATCTTTCCTACCAAGATAAGATCATCTTCAACCTCAGTGGCTATATCCTGTGCTACATCAAGGTCTATGTGTCCAGCCCACCTCAACAAGAAACTCACTTCAAGAAGCTGAGAATTTATGAAGAAGCATTTGACATTTTCTGGTGTTGGCTGAGCAATTGTAGGAATCCTATTCCTTAGCTTGTCAAATTTAGCTATGAAGTCTCTCATAGGTTCATGAGGTTCCTTCTTCATTTATGTGAGCTGAGCCAATAGGGCATGTGCATCCTCTATATCTTTGAATCTATCCTGGAACTTGGCCTTGAGAGTGTTCCAATCAGTTACAATCTGAGCCTACAGATGATAAAACCAGTCTACTACAGTGCCTTGTAATGTTTCTACAAACAATCTGACTGCTATGTCTTCATATTCAATGCCTATCACACCATAATATATGTAGAAAGCTATGATATGCTCATCAAGATGAACTCTCCCATTTTTATAGAACTTTGGATAATTATTTATTGAACTACGAGGTAGTTCATGTAAGGGTGGAGTTAGATTTGGAGGACCAAAGGTGTTACCCCAGGGGCCTTGGGCTGCCATGATATGATGATTGAAGGGAGGGATAACAAATCTGGGTGGAGTATGTATAGACAAAGCTCTATTGTTAGGGGAAAGAGAAGCTTTACCTGGTATTGTAGACCTGGCATTGGTAGGAGGAAAACTTTTGGTTCATTGAAGGCGAGATCGTGGAGGAGAAAAATCAAAATAACTTTGCTACACAAACTCAAATACAGGGTCAACAATACCTTGAGCTCTCTGGCTTCATGTATACCATGGATATTCTAGAGTGATGAATGGAAATGGAAAAGAATTGGAACTGCTTCAATCTGAAGCTTGAGGCTTTAAAATGTATGTTCTTTCCCCAGTAGAGTCACCAAAAACTATTGGGTGAATATTTTGTCACCAACTAACTGACAAAAAAATAGGTATATCAACCTTAGCATAAGAATATTTATACGACAAAATGTGTAGGTTTACCATAGCAAAATGAGATAAATCTCTCCTCTCATCAAGGGGAGGTTCCCTATAAGGTAGGGAAGGTTCCTTGTAAACTACTATAACTAATATACGCTGAAAATACACTTAGGGGTGGGATAACACCATTCATCTCTCTTTTTTCAGAGATGATGTTCACAAGGATGAGGAGAAATTATAGGTAATTATTGAAGGCATTTCTTTTCTTTCAAAAATGATGTTCAGAAAACTAGAGGAAGACTTCCTGGGTAGTAACTGTAACCACAAGAAACCCACAAAAGCACAAAGTATTTCATTGCTTCTCTCACTGATCAAGACATAGTAACATAGTAGAATGAAGTGTAGCATAAAGTCTCCACTTCAACTACAACAAAGTGAAAGAATACGAAGGGTAATGGGAGCTCAAAGTCTCACTAAAGATATTTATGGCAGCACAAAGTCTCCCATAGTCAGCTTCAAGACACCTTCCAGATTATTTCCACTAGTTTTGCTTATTCGATTAAATGGACAAGACTGTATTTAGGAAACAGACATAAGAACAATTTCTTAGATAACACAAGCTATTTTAACACAAAATCTAAAAGGTCACTTGCTTTCTCACTCAAATGACAAAATATGATTAACAGTCTGAGCTCAAAGTCTCAGGAATGCCTTTCAATTTGGGTAGAGTTTTGCTTCTAATAATAGAGAGATCTCCCTTTTCCAAAATGAGAGATTACAATATATAGCACTCAAATAAAGACTTGGCACTTTATTTCAAAAAATGGCCCATGCTACCTTCAATGCATGGGACAGAGGAAATTCTATGAAGGGGCCATGCTGGAGTAGTTTTCCAGCCTGGAATCTGGCATTATAATTATGTCAAATGTCTCCTCCTAAGCATGGGTTGCCTGGTCTTCTTTATGATACTTACGCATTTGTCTACCTCACCTTTACTCGATGAAGAAAAATAGGCCATGCCATTGAATGTTTGCGCTCTCTGATGTCTACCTGGTGGACTGCTCCACCTACTGGAATAACTCTTCTATAGATATTTCTATATTCTTTATAACTTTCCCTCTTTCCTTGTTATATTTTGTCTCTTCCTTGTGATCTGAGCTCTTGGGCTATCTTTTCACTTTCTACTGGATCCTTCAGCGCCTTCTTTGGCTGGTCGTTGAGTTTGTTCCCAGGTCTACATCTTTGAAAATCAATGGATAATTCATTACCTTAAATTTGACATCCGTGAGGATGTCATTGGTCACTTAGTCACTTGAACCACTTTGAACCTTGAACCTTTGAACCTTTTAGAGTGCGTCGGTTCAATGGTTCAACGGTTCAAAGTGGTTTAATGGTTAGCAGTTCAAAGCTTTACAAAGAGCCATGCTCACTTAGTCTTCTTACAAGTTCAACTTATCATTGAACCAATGGTTTGAACCATCCAGTTGACCTTAAACTTTGAACTCATTGAACTTGTTGAACCATTCTCTCGAAGCTTCTGCTTAAACTTTGAATTTTGATCTCATTGAACTTGTTGAACCATTGAACCCCTTTGAACCTTTAAACCACTTTGAACCTTTCTAAGTTCAAAGGTTCAATGGTTCAACAGTTCAATGGTTCATCGGTTTGGTGATTCGTTCCATATTTTTGAACTCTTTTGAACCCCTTGAACCCTTTAAACTCTTAGAAGTGGAGTTCAATGGTTCAATAGTTCAATGGTTCATTCTAACTCTTTGAACCCCATCGATGAACCTTTTGATTGAACCTCAGTGTTGAACCATCCTTGAAATGCCTAAGTGTTTGGAAATTTTTTCTTTGTGAAAGCTTGCTTGTTGAACCTGTGAGTTCCTTAGCTGAAAACGCTTGGATAATTGAAGAACTTGGATGCTCAGAACATTTTTTGAAAAAGAAAAAGATCATTTTGGCCTGCAGGACCAAAATGATCAACATTTTGTCCACAAAAACAAGTGATGGATTTTGGGAACAACAATTTTGAAAGAGAATTGAGAGAGATTTATAGGGTGGAAAAGTGTTATAGGCAGCACGAAAATATTGAACATCAAGCTTTTGTTCAGGAACAAGAGTTGAGGTTTTAGGAAGAGTGCTTGGTTAGGCAAGACCAAACTAAGAAAGAAAATGACTATTAGTTGTTATTAGGAAGGAAAATAACCAATCTTATACCTAAATTGCCCTCTCCTACCCCTATTTATGCTCAAGTCCACTCCCTAGTCCATCCTTGTCAATAATTAGAGATGTAATACTGGACCAAGGGAGAATAATCATGAAAATCAATAAGGAGGTTAGAATTGGACAAAAACTCCCCATTCATGCCATGAATAGGATAAGGAGCTTCTTGAATAATTTTTGAAGTGTGTGGACATCCATTAAGGAAGGTGACTATCCACACATTGAAAAACAAGAGATGAAGAAGTGGGTACTATCCATTTAAGAGGTGTTAGAGCTTTGGGAGGAAGAACATATCAAACCAAAACAAATTAATTTACCCATTAATTATGTTCCTACTCCATCGAGTGGACCTTTTTTTCCTCCCACCATTTCCCTTTACAAAGTAGGACCTATTGTATAAAGAGCAATGAAGACCATTCAGTTGAAGAACATGAAGCCATCCCACCTTGGATCTCCTCTTACACCTTCAACCCTAACTATGTCATGCCCTCTCTTGTCAAACCACCCTCTCCTATACCCATTCAAGAAGAAGAGAAGGTGGCTGCATCTTACATATTTCCATCATGGAAATCAATTTACAAGGTATGGAGAATAAGTAAGAAGTGTTAGTTGTGGTGGCCCAAGAACCAGTTCAAGAAAAGGAGGAGTTAGTGGTTGAAGAGAATAGAAAAGAGGTGTTAGCTCAGCTCAATGAGCTTTATCTACAAGAGTTCCATGACTCTTTCTCTCACCCTAAATTTCCACCAAAGAGACCACTTGAGGTACCTAATTGTAAGGACACTCTCTTAAGTTTCAAGCAAGGCGAACCTCTTCATCCTCCTACCATCTCCCTCTTAGAGAAAGAACTTGTTTTACAAAGGATAGAGGAGGAGATTTTAGTCATAGGTGAGCCACAAGAGGAAAATATAAGTGTGTATGATGAAGAGCTCATGATAGGTAACCCACTTCATTCAAAGGATGAAAAATCAAGTTTGGACCAGCCTTCTTGGCATGTCTTTGACACTAATGAATTAGAGTCTGAAGAGGACAATCCTCAAGCTAAACATGAGGGAGACCTTCAATAGACAACTGATTGTTTATTCTACATAGAAGAGAAAAAGGATCATAATTAAGTATGGAAATATTTTTACCATGATTTCATGCACTAGATATAGGTTCTAAACCAACTTAGATCTCCTTAAGAGCATAAAAATGAACTTCAAATTAGGTTATAAAAGTTGACTAGTGTCAAGATGAATTGTCCATTGAAGGCAATACTGATGCCTTCAATAACAAAGGAGAGTGTTCAGATCTGGAACCATAAGAATATGACATTTTGAATCTTAAATGGGTTGGTGAGATTTCATATGGATTTGTCCAAGGTGAGCAAGGCAAGAATGGTGTTAAGGTTGGCATTGTCCCAAGTGAACAAGAGGAAACTAATTTTTGGGATGATCTAGAGTCCTTTTGTGAAAACTTGGACACCCAACCTTCAATCCCAAGACAATAAATTGATCTAGTGTCTACCAAGACAAAGTATGAGCCTAATGAGCTCTAGAGGGATAAGGTTGCAGTCATAAATATGTTGGAATGCTCTCTTAACTTTGAAGAGACACCAAGTGGAGAGATAACAATCACTCTCCCAAATCCGATATCATCATGGGATCAATTTTGAGTCATCTCAAGAGTATGTCTACATTGGAGACATGTTCATCCCATTTCATCCACTTAGGAGCATGTCAAAAGGATTGACATCAAGCAGCCTGGTTCATCAATTTTGGTGCCTCAAAAGCAAGGTATTTTTCATCCTTGTCCATTACAAGTGAATAATGCTAAATATTTCCCATTTGACCCAAGGGGAAGGTACCTCTAGGTTAAATCCTTGTACATAATAGAGTAGAGTTTTATATTTTCTTCTAAGGGCCTTGTGCACATTATTTTTAGTTGTGTGTTTCCCTACCCTAAGTGCCTTGGGCACAATGTTGGTTTTGTTTAATATTGTCCTTGTTTCTTCAAAAGGAGGTTTTCAAAAAGGGACAACCTTGTATCACTTTCATATCAGTTGGGAAGAAAGACTTTTGACCCCATATGCCCAATGGGTCAGATAAAGTAACTAATTAATTACATAACATACATACAATCCTAGGAAGTCATCATAAATGTTGGCCAAAATTGGCCTACATAAGAAACTTTGGCCTAAGAAATCTCCATCTATAGTGATGATTTGAGAATCAGGGAAAGGAATTAATCCCTTCAAGGGATTTTGGCTCAATTGTCTCTTCTTAATGTGTGTAACCATATGGAAAACCAATAAAGGAATTCATTTTCACTGATAGAATAATGAACTAGTTCATAATTGACAACCTTCAAAGGTTTAAACTCGGTCATTTCCTGCATTTCCATGTACAGTCCACCATGAATGAGCACCTACAGTTGCTATGGAAAAGATCATTGCACTTGAAAAGGAGCAATTTCTTGGCTTTGATCACTTCATGGTTGAAAGATCTTGTTTGAAGAGGATTTAGGCTAAAACAAGGGACGTCAAATTAAAGCCACAAAAACTAGTTGTTTGGATTCAAAAAAATATATCCATGGGGTTCATAAGCCTTCCAAAAACCAAGTGTCAAAATCTTAGAGGCCAAGATCAAGGATAAATGATATGCAAGTGATCTCATGAAGTCAATATGTCAAAGTCCCCTAGATCAAGATTGACAAAGGGTATTCTTAGATATAAATTCTGATCGATGATCTATGTTGAAAACTGGGGTCAATAAGTCAAGATAGGTCGATGGCATATGTTCAATCATGTAAATGAAGATAAATGGTGAGCACGAGGTCAATAGGTTAGAAGATCTTGAGATTAAATGCAATGGTGCCAATGTCATAATCATGATGAATTCCCAAGAAAATTGATGGCCCATGTTTGATTGAATGTTTACATGGAGATCAATGATGCATGTTTGATCATACAAATCAAAGATCGAAGGCACATGTTTAACTATGTACATGAAGATCGATGGTGTGAAACAAATTCAAGAAGTCAATAAGCCTAGATTATATGTAAGGCCACCACATGGTGTAATATTGTTAATTAGATAGAGACTGATAGTAGGATCCATAGATGGCACATGGGGATATCAGGTGTCACAATATTAGAACCTAGATCAGATATCAATGAAAACATTGAAATTAAAGGCTAGGAGACTCCCAAGGAGATCAATGAAGCAGATTTGATAGAGTTTCCAAGGGGTAGGAGATGAAGACATGTGTTGAAAGTGACAACAGTCTTTATTTTAAATTTAAATAAATAATGTATTGGGGAGATGCCACATAAGCAAACACATCAGATTAAAAGGTTTTGTGGACCCATGGGTTACTAAAGAAAACACTACAAATTCGTATGCCACCATTAAAGCTCAGTTTTATGCAAAGTTCTACTTAGTAAGGTTATGAAGTCTGTCTTGGGTTTTGAATTTATGTCTTGTTCATGATCAAGAGACTCAATGCCTATAGATATCCATTGAAACTATGACTATATGAAAACCAATAAGGGAATTAGTTTTCATCTACAATGGACCTATGTTTAAGGTTTGGAGTAAGGGAAAAATTGTGATTGTAAAAGGAGTGTCAAAAGGGACACTAGATGAATGAGTTTGAGTGATTGTCTAATAATGTAAAGAATATATCAAGATATAAATGTGATATGGAGGAGTGTCTTATATTTTGACATAGTCATATCATCCACATGCAATAGGTACCTACAACCACTTAAAGCAAACAGAGTCATGGCTCAATCAAGTCCATGGATATGAGGGTTTTGTCTTTATAATGAAGGCATAATGGTTTGACAAGAGGGAAATAGTCTACATCAAGGGATTCAAAGACAAATCAAACTCACTATGAGTCATTCACCATGGATACCTATATATAGGTCAGTGATCAAGGCATTTTATAGTATGGAGGTTTTGAATGGGTCTTATACCCTATCATGGCAAAAGGCAAACATAAAATATGACCTCCATGATTAGTTAAGAACTTAATGCTAATTCAACTAACCTTTTCCCAAACATCTTCTAGATGGAAAGTGGACGGTGGTGTAGAAGTCCAAGAGAGGTATTTGGTGGTTGGAGAGTGCAAGTGGAGCATTCAATACATTTTCAAAGTCTTTGGAGACTTTTCCTTCTTAGTAGATCGTGACATCATCATCCTCAACAACTTTCTATCTTCTAGTATGTTTCTCAACCAATGAGAGGACTTGAATACTATTTGGTCTAAGTAAGGTTAATTTGTTGAAGAAGGATTAGTCCTAATTGATCCAAATGTGGTTGAGAATTCATGGAGGGTGGTTGCAGCTCATTTATTGAATGTTGTTTGATCATTTCTTCTCTTTCTCTTCCACTTTTATCCTATATCTCCCATTTCTCCCCCCATTTTTAAAGGAGACTCTCATTTTGAAAAGGTAAAACACTATCAAATTTTTTTAAGAACTACCTTTTGAAGCAATAAGTAACTTGTGTTTAGTAAGCTTATGCATGATGGCTTTGTAAAGAGGTGTCTTCCATGTTCATTATCATTCTTTCTTGAATTTGTTAAGGTATTTTCAACCTATTTGAAGGTCTGAACTTGTGTTCTTTCTACCATCAATGGAAACTTGATGTGAATCTTAGAGTTCCTCTTTGTTTCATTCATTTTTTTGATGAGCCTAGTTTATAAAATACTTATATAAATTAGCTAGTTTATGAGATTGTGTAAAAAAGGATTGTCTTATGTTGAATTAGTGTTTTATTCAAGCTTATATGAGTGTCATTTAAATTTGGTGTATCACCCTTTTAGTTATCTTAGTTACCCTATACCCCCTCTCTATCCCTTTTTCAAGCAGAAGCATTAGTTTAGGTGATCTACCAAGAGGAAGTTGACCTTCTCTAGAGGTTCAACCTCACTACAAGATACCCACAACCTAAGGTTGATTTAATATTTTGGTTGGGAGTGGGAGATCCTGAAGAACTCTCCCACAAGGGTGCTATTGTAGGCTAGAATTACACCCTTTATGGGAGAGTTTCTCAAGCTCTCTCACTCCTCGCTACAAGTGTTGGGACAACCTTAGGCTATGGGTATCCTACCATGAGATTGAACCTCTAGGATTTTTAATGAGGCTAGTTTTTTAGATGATTCACTTCAGTTCTCATTTTTCACACTAAAATCTACTATTGAATAAGGAAAAGGGATAGGAGGATAACATAAAAAGGAAAATCTAAGATAAGGAAGGTGATGCACCAAAAATGGAGTGATCCACATTCAGACTGGGACCTTAGTGACTACTACTAGACTTAAATAAGACAAGTCTAGTTGGTCCTATTTTAGAGCTACAAGCAAAGTAGCTATGTGGAGGTCAAAAGGGAGGATTCACTTTGAAGGGCAAGAAGAAATAGGTCTGCAGGAGAGACACTATGACTCGCAACACTTTAGAAAGGCACCAGAGGCTAACACATCACATGACTGGAAAGAAACTAAGAAAACTAAAGTGAGGTGCATAGAGAAATCATAGATGATAAGGAAAAACATACATTTTAAAAGTTAAACTTAAATAATGCACACTTGACTTCATCAAAAATTAGAAAGTTGTCTTGTATTGATTCAAGAGAGTGTTACAAGGAAATTTTGACAGAGTGCCTTTATCACCAGTTGAGGGATCCATTTCTAGGCCTAGAAGCTTGTATATATAATAGAATAGGGATGAAAGAAGAGGGTTTTCATGAAAGGATAGAGAGGGGGGGGTCTTAATGATTGAAAATCCTTTTCCTTTTCGAGCCCCTGACTACGTTAATTCTCTTTTTTATGAGGATGAAATCTCCATGCTTGTGTACTTGGTAGCGTCATGATCAAACCTATTCTGGGTACCTATTTGTCGATGGTATGACCAGAAGCATGGCTCTATGTCTTCATTCAATTCACTCACCCACTTTGTATAAGTGGGTGTAAACAACTCTTTTGTTTCCTTCAAGAGCTTTAATGATGGGGTCTGGTTCTTGTTGCCATCTTGGTTCAACCTGAGTCATCTTTACTTCTACTATGTTTGCCTTAGTTGTTTGGTCCTTTATGTCATTGATCTTCTTGGTTTCACTAACTCCACTTGTGTATTCACTCTGTTAGATCTAAATGAATGATCAATCGTGAGCCTTTGGATCCTTCTCTTGACTTGTCAACACGTTCCATTTCTTGCCACATGTCAAATCTTAGAATCCCCTGACCATTTGACTTATTTTGCTCCATCGATCTAGGTCCACGTGATCCTGACAAGTGTCACCTCTTTATTTATTATTCTCCTTAATACTTACTACTTATCTGATTATTTCTTTGGGTCACTTTTTTTTCCCCTTCAAACTATTTTCTACAATTTTCCTTTTGGAAGTTTCCATTATACTCATTCCTTCAAGCTTCTCATTGCTCGAATTTTCTTGAAGATCCTTTTTTTTTGGTCTTTTATCCCAAAGGAAATACTTTCAAAGGAATTCCTTCAGACTTTTTGTCCGAACCAATCCTTTTTCCCATGCCACTTTCCCAAAAAATTTCCTTTGGGATTTTTTCTCACAAAATTTCTTAGGTATTTTTTTTGGCTCAACTCCCTCAGGGTCTTTGTTTTTGGACATCTTATTCAGGCCTTTTGAACTTGGGCACTTTCCTTCAAGGAATTTGTCCACAGTAGTATCTCCTAAGAGATTTTGTCATAATTCCTCGATCTTCTTCCAAGTGCCCTTCAAAATTCTGTAGGTGCCCTTCAAAACTTTGCAAGTGCCCTTCAGATTTTTTGAAATGGACGCTTCCCAAAAGGCAGATACCCTTCAAGATCTTGTAATTAATCCTTTTTTTAAGGGATTCTACCCTTTGAAATTTTTTGAATGGCCTTTTCCTTAGTAAAATTCCTTTGGACAAAAGGTCTAAAGGAATTCTTTCCTTTATCAATTTCCCCTCAGAGATCTAAACAAACCCTTTGGAAAAAATATAATGGTCCTTTCTTTAGAAAAAATGCCCCACCCTTTTGAAAATGGCCCTTTCAAATATAACATACCCTTCAAAAAATTTGAAAAGGTACCTTTCAAATTTTTTGAAGAGAACCATTTCTTTTGAAAGTGCCTTTCAAAAAAGTGAAAAATGGCCCTTCAAAAAAATGAAAAGGACCACTTTCCTAAGAAATGTACCTTTCAAGAAAGTCATATAGGGAATTTTTATTAAAGAAAAGATCCTTGAGAAAACTTGTAATGTCTCGCTCAGGGTTGGGGGTGGTCCCCTCCCTAGTGCAGACCTGATCTCATGGGGGTGGTCCCCACTTGGGTGTGTTTGTCTATCTCATGCCATGTGGTCACCTAGTGGCTGGCCTTGGGTCATTGGAAGAGGACCCAAATCATCCTGAGACTTTTGGCTGATACCAAGGGTGACTGTCCATCACACCAAAAGTCTTGGGATGATTTGGGTCCTCTTCCAATGACCCAAGGTCAACCACTGGGTGACCACCGAGGTGACCACGTGGCACGAGCTAGACAAACCCACCCAAGTGGGGACAACCCCCATGATATTGGGTCCACACTGAGGAGGGGACCACCCCTAACCCTAAGTGGGACATTACAGCTACTAATTATAGTAACTAGATATTTATATGATAAATTTTAGATCATCAAAATAAGGTTAATCAAATGGAACACGGTTATAATAAATCTGATCATAAAAAAAAATCTTAAGTATGATTACATAACCCTTTGGATGCATTTATTTATAACTACCCCATACCTACCAATTTCATAACACCTAATATTACACCATTCATTGGTAAAGGTCATCAATAAAAATATCTTAGAGCCTTCTATGTAGCAAGTTTATATTATGAGGATAATGGTAGTTTACTAACAAAGCTCTTTCCTAGGACCCTTAAGGAGTACTCTTTGAGATGGTTTTACAACCTTCCTCTTGCATCAATATGCACTTTCAATCCTTTAGTTGATCTTTTATTATCTCATTTCTCTATTAGCACTAGGGAGGAAGTTTTCTATGCTCAAATTACACAAATAAAATAAGGACCTAATGAGCCCATCAATGAATATGTGATTTTCTATAAGATTATACTTTCATAAATAGAAAATCATATGGTTGATAAGGAATTACAATAAATTTTCAAACTAAGCTTACTTCCATCCATCAATTAGTCTATTATGTTAAAACATTTGTAGTTTTTGATGAAATGTGCCATATAGTCAAAGATCATTACATCAAGCTTCTTTCCATGAAAAAAATAAAGTATGAGAAAAACCCTCTCAATTATTCTAATGTTAAATTTAAAATCAAATTAAATATCAAATATAAAACTAACAATACTAAGAATGAGGCTAAAACAATATTCAACATGATTTC
This sequence comes from Torreya grandis, assembly GCA_037957365.1. NCBI lineage: Eukaryota > Viridiplantae > Streptophyta > Pinopsida > Cupressales > Taxaceae > Torreya > Torreya grandis. The sequence continues at coordinate 7,172,607 of JARHVA010000009.1, read as the reverse complement.
ACAACTTATTAATAGGCTTGTTCTTTCTATTCTTCAATAAAGACAATTTACATAACTATTACAACCTCCTCACAAGGTGTTTCAAAGGTTCTTGAGTGTAACCTAATATCCATTTCTCCACCTTTAGAGGTTGACACAAAAAATTCCCAAACTTAATATTTATGATATTGATGCATACTATGATTGTCATAGATGCACAAGACATTCAACTAATAAATGTTTTGGATTAAGACACAAGATCAAAACCTAATTGAAAAAAGACTATTGAGATTAACAATGGTAACACACCTACTAATTATTTAGTTGAATAACCTAATGCAAAGCTTAAGATCTTTATTGATTCATTTCTGAACCATGTGACACAAGAAACCAAGACTAACCTTGAGGTACATATGACTTACAATTCATATTCTACTACAATTTTATATAATTCTAAAGTTACAAAGGCTCATCTTATAGATGGCATTGTTGGTACACTTAAAAATGCATAATTTCAATGACCTAGAATTACATATCATGACTATGAAAACATTAAGGATGATTTTATCAACAAGCCTTTGTTTATATGTGTTTTTATTGACTCATACCTCATATAGAGAGTTATGGTGAATGCCAAGATCAAAAAAATAGGATGAAAATGAATGATAATTTTAGTGAAAACCAAATATATATTCACATTAAAAAATTGAAGTGATATTACAATATTTATAGCCTAAATATGACTATTCAATTCACCTTCCATGAAGACTATTCAACTTCCAATATAGACTATTCATCTACCACTATGAGAAAAACTCTATCCTATAATTATAGCAGGATTAAATCATATTATATAAAATAATTTTACATACCCCCTTAATTTATAGGGGTTATTATGAGACCAAACATGCCTTTGAAATTCAATTTTTTCTCTTCCAAGTGATTTTGTCAAGATGTTTGTTGGTTTCTCCATAGTAGGACAATGCAGCAATTTTACACTGCCATCTTTCACATAATACTGAATCAAATGAAAATTTGTGTTTATGTGCTTGGTTTAGTTGTGAAAGATTGGATTCTTTGTAATTTTTATTACAGATGTGTTGTCAACCATGAGTGATGTTGACAAAACTTGTTGATCCTTTAAATATGAAAGAACTCTTATAAGCAATAAAATTTCTCTAGATGCCTTTAAAGCTACCATGTATTATGCTTCTATTGAATAAATTTATTGCATTGATTGCTTCTTTGACTTTTAATTGATAATTGTTGTTCCCAAATTCATCAAAAATTTGAAGTAGATTTTTTATCTTAAAAAACACCAAGAAAGAAAGATTTTGAATATCTACCCAGTTTGAAGTCTCCTACCTTAAATTATTTGAGCCCAAAATTCTATGTTCTTTTCATCTCTTGAAGCACTCTTTTTGCTACTACCTAGTGAATTTATTTGGGGTTTTACATGAATTTAGAAAGAACGCCAACAACAAAATAAATATCTAGTCTAATTTTGGTCACATAGATCAAGATCCTGGTGAGTTTTTATTACTATGATCATGGGGCTTGTTTCAAATCATACAATAGTTTTTCCTACTTGAATACTTTTTTCTCTTGATAGTATACTAAAAACCTTTGATCTGAGTCATGTAAACTATTTCTTTGAGATCACCATTCAGACATGCAATTTTCACATCCATTTGGTCAACTTTCGATTTGTTTTAGTTTTCAAATCCAACATAGTTTGAATAGTAGTTCATTTTATTATTAGTGAAAATATTTCATTGTACTTTATTCCTTATTTTTGATAAAATCCCTTTGCAACAAGCCTTACTTTGTGTTTTCAAGTGAGCCATCTAAAATGTACTTGTTTTAAAAGACCCATTTGAAACCAATAGATTTATAACTAATTGGAGGATCAATCAATTCCCAAGTTCCATTTATGACCAATGCATCATACTCACTCTTCATTTATTTTCTCCATGCATCAATCATTTTAGCTTATTTGAAGGAATTAGGTATAGAGTCAAAAGAAACATTGACTTATTATTTTAGAGGGTCTTCCAATGTAAGTTTTTCTATATTATCTTGAATTTTATCTAGGAACCAGTATGATTATTTTTAAGTTAAATGTAAATTTTGAGTGCATGTTTTTCCAACCTCATCAGGTTTGACATATTTTTGGCCCATTTTAGTAAATTTTTATAAGAAGCTTGTAGAATAATCAGTGCCTTATTTTCATGATTTGAATCTCCTTCATTTTTCTAAGAAGCTTGTAGAATGATCAGTGCCTCATTTTCATGATTCGAATCTCCTTCATTTTATGATATTAAGCCACATTCTAATGAATTTTAACTTTATTCCATGGTGGTAGTGCCATTTTAAATTAAAATAATCTATATCCATAAAAAAAATTATAATTACAATCTTTCCCTTCACTGTTTGGAACTTCCATATCAACCTCCTTGAAAACATTCAAATTTATGACATTTCTTAAGTTGATTCAAGTTTTGACTAATTTTTTCTATGTTCTTAATAGTTTCAAAAAATACATCATTACTTACGACAATAAATTTATTAATATTTGTCATCAAATAGATTGTATAACTTTGAGGATTATGAGTATCCCAAAAGGATGCATTTGAAATTATTGTGTTTTAGTAAGTGGGTCTAAAAATTTGATGATGATGTACTAAAGGGAGATGATCATACCATAATTAATATGGAGTCTTAATTTTAAGGGATACCGATGGTGACCTATTATAGATGTACGTTGTTATTAGAGTTGATTCTAATAAAAAATACAAACTTACCCTTTTGAAATACAACATATCTCAAACTATGTTCTCCATAATTCTATTAATCCACTTAACTACTACATTATATTAAGGAGTCTAATGGACTATGAAATGATGCTTGATCCTATTTTTATCAAGATAGGTTTTAAATAGCTTTGGCATGGATTCACCACCATTTTCAATCTTGAGTGTCCCAATGTAGGATTTAGATTCATTTTCAACAATTGTTTGAAACGTTTGAAAAGTTATAAAGTCTTATAATTTTTTTTTTATAAACTATATCCAAGTCACTATATTGTAGTGATAAATGATCAACATGAATTACTTGTGACCACCAATACAAAGAATTGGTAGAGAACACAAATAAGAGGGAACCAATTGTAGTTTCTTGTTGGCTTTCCATTTTGATTGAAATGGTTCCCTTTCATGTTTACCCAATAATCAATATTCATAATTTTTAATATTCTTGGGAAGTGTTTTAAATCTTTTAACACCATTATTTTAGATTGTGTGAATGATGTCATAGTGAGTATGCCTGAATCTGGCATGCATGAGAAGACTTTTTGGTATTCTTTCTTTAGTGATATGAGAAAAAAATCTTGGAACTAAATGTTCACCCTTGAGTTTTATAAATTCATCTTCCTCGTATCTAGTTACAACAAATTCATTATCATATTATCTTGTGACCTTCATCTCTACATCATCTAATAGAATGGAGTGGCCTTCTTGTCGAATGAACACTAGAGACAACAATTTTATTTTTAATTGAAGAAGGTATAAAACATTTCATAGAATGAATTCTAGAATATCTGGTGACTTGATTTGAATTGAATATTTACCTTGAGGTTTCATACTTGTTTTATCTACCAAATATATTAGACCACAAATTTATTCATGAAATGCATCAAATAAGCCCCTTTATAAAATCATAAGTTATGTGACACCAATGTTTAGATCCCAAACTTTATGACAGGTTGAACTCTCTAAGGAATTATTTACTTTTTCATAGATGGAAAGCACACATTTACTTAAAAATTGAGATAAACTTGGTTTTGAGTTTTTATTATTTTCCTTTTCTTATTTTTGTTTTATGTAGGCTTCAATTTTATCCCATAAATTTTTGCATTCATGGGTTTCATGACTCCCTTTTTTTCACAACATTTTTAAATCAAATTTTCTCTTTCATTTTGATTTTCTTAATGTTGACTATTTTTTTTTACAAATTATCCTGATCACCCTTTTTTTCCATTTTTCTCTATCATTTCTTGCATTCTTGGAAGAATTACCTTTTTGATTAACATATAAAATGATTTATCCTATGGACTTAGTTTTTATTCCAAAGGATTTTTATCTCTCAGCCAAATCATCAAAGGTGAGAGTCTTTAACATATTTCATTCTTGGAAAGAATCTAAGTATGTTGAGTATGGTAGGGAGAAGATATTTTTTGAAGGAAATCATGTACATATTAATTTTTACACCAAAAACATCAACATATTGTTTGATAGCATGAATTTTTGAATCCAAACTCATGACTTCACCATTTAACTCAAGATTGGATTTCAACTATAACTATATTAACTCCAATTCTAAGTGAGAATCATACAATTCCTTCAATTTTTGAAGTGTTTTCCAAGGAGTGATGTACTCTTGTATGTGATGAAAAACCTTAACATCAATGGAGGCCTACATCAAGGCCAATGCTTTTGAATTCTTTTGTTTTAATAATGGTATCTCCTTTGATTTATTATGTTTATTAGGTTGTACATCCTTGTCATAAATGTTGAATCACAAGTCATTGAAGTTGATTATGTTCTCTACTTGGCTTGACTATTCTAACGAGGTATCTTTCCTAGTTAGTGTCATGCCAACATTAGTTTTGATTGAATGTATTTTTTATAATTTTTTAGGGAGATGAAATTGTTCTTTATTTCTCCATAAAGGTTTTATTTTAGATATACTACCTAACTGATATACCAAACCTCTCTATATTATCACCGTTATTATATATCTAGTGGTATGTGGCTCTATACTTGATGGTAGGTGAAAGATACATTTTAAAAAGTGAGAGTAGAATGGTATGTGGTATCTAGGTAATACGTGAAAATGATTCACTATATTAACAACACCTGATTAAAAACAATTCCTTATATGTGGGTGTAATAACCATTTATACTTGAAGTATTATTGATTTTAGGATTTAAGTCTAACAATACTTGTGAATGGATAATGAATGGAATGGAACAAATAAAATTTTCCTTATTTATCCTCGATAATTTATAGGATGATGCCAAAAACATCATTGTTGTATCTATATTATGTTAAGATTTGGTCATTTAATGCTTCACACTATAATATTAAAATTTTATTGTGTATGTAAATTATGTGTGGAGTAAATAATGTAAGTGATTTGTTAAAATAAATCATGTAGAATGAGGTCATTACCTTGAAGGTCTTTAAATTGAAAGGCATTCTTGCATAGGATCTTTGATATTTGATATGGTCCAATTCATAAAGGAATAAACTTATCATGCTGTCCTTTTTTCTCATGCAATTTATCCCATAGAAGCACTAGGTCTAAGATCCTGAAGGCTTTGATCTTGGATCTTTTGTCAAACCATATTTTGATAATATCCTGATGTTTACTAAAGCTATGCAGTGCTTTAGTTCTTTCATCATCAATCTAGACTATGTCAATTAGTCTCAATTATATTATTTCATCATCCCCCAATGTATTCTTGCATGAATTGGTACATTAGCATTTTAAGAGTAATGGGGAAGACTAGTTTTTGTCCATATACTAGCAAAAAAGGTGAAGCTTTGAGGGCTTACTTATGTCTTATTATATCTACCCATAGTGCATATTTCAATAATAAATGCCATTCTCTTGGATTATCTTGGGCTAATTTATTATTGGCATCCATCAAGTTCTTATTGGTAGACTCAACTATTATGTTCCCTTGTGGATAATAGTTTGAAGAGAACTTGATGGTGATTTGATTATTATAATCCCATTATGTAAACTCAGTGGATTAGAATGCTAGGCCATTATCACAAACTAAGGAAATGGGAGTCCCAAACTTGGTCAATATGTTTTCTTATATAAACTTGATGACATAAATTACTCTGTAATTCTTGGTAGCTACAACTTCTATCCACCTGGTGTAGTAGTCAATAGATGTTAGGATAAACTTATGTCCTATTGAAGAGTTTGGGTTTATCACCCTAATAAAATCAAGGCCCCATTAGGCAAAGGGATGTCCTTTGATGACTAGTTACAAAGGCATGGTAGCATTCAATTCTCTTTTTCTAAATACCTGGCAGTCATGATAAGTCTTGACATTATTGTGTGCATCCTTGAAGATCATGGGCTAGTAGTATCCCACCCTCAAAATCTTATTATTTGTTGTGTTTCTTGAGGGATGCCCACTACCTATATTATGATGTAGGTTATCGAGGATATCCATAGCTTTTCCTTTTGAAACACATCTTAAATAGATTCTCTTATGGTTTTTTATGTATAAGAAACCCTTATTGATCATATAATGAGCTAATTTAAGCCTAAGTGATCTTATATTCTCTCTATTTAGCTCATGAGGACATGTAATTGTGAGAAATTAATGAATAATTTGAGTGTACCACTTACCATTAGTTACCTAAGTCTCATTAATTTATTCAATACTGATGTGTCGATCAATCTTAGTCATCAACTAGATGATCCCTTGGCCTTTAACCATCTTAGCTGACTTGATTTCAAGGTCAAACTCTTGAAGTTTGGCCATCAATTTGCCTTTTATTTTACCTAGTTCATTCTAATCAATCATGAACTTGACAATAGGATACGAAATAATGGCATATGTTTTGTATTGCAGAATATAGTGCTTAAAATTTTTAACTGTTTTGATCAAGGCACAAATATGCTTGTTTATTTAGAGTATTTAAACTTTACATATTTACATTAATGTTTATGAAGGAAATGTGATGTTCATTGTCATCCACCTTTTGTGTTATTATGATAGCTATAGTATGTTTTGAAGTGAAGGAATAAAGACAAAAATATTTATTGAAGTCTGGACTAATCAGAAATAGGGATTGAGAAATAACAGTCCTGATGTCTTGGAAAGCTCTTCAGCTTTTGTCACCCTTTCTATCTTAATATATATTTTTTAGCTTAGAATTTAATGTTTTGATAATCTATGAAAAATCTATAAATAAATGTTCATAAATTTTTTATCTTACTAAATAAGGACTTTAGTTCCTTCTTACTATTGGGAGGTGTCAACTTAGATATGGCCAAAACTCTATTTGGATCAATAGAGATCCTATCTTTGGTGATGACATGTCCCAAAAACTTGACTTCAGTAACTCTAAAGATGATCTTCTTTGGTTTGAGTGATACCATGTACTTCACGCACCTGCCCAACACTTTTCAGAGATGGTCTATGTGATCAACTCTATCTTTGGAGAACACAATGAATTCATACATATATATGATGATGAAATTGCCAATGATCCATTAGAAATCAAAGTCCATGGCTCTTTATAAAGTTTATCCCACATTAATTAGGCCAAATTACATCCTCTTATATGCAAAAGTCCCCCATTTTGTTGTGATGGTAGACTTCATCTGATCCTCTACCTCTTTTATTACCTTATTATAATTAGAGAATCTATACAAGAATGGCATCACCTCTATCTCACTCACCATATTAATTACCTCATACAGTGAAGGTAGGGGTAATTTTATTTCTTTGACACTTTGTTTAGGTTCTTAAAACTGATAAATATTCTGATTTCTATGTTATTTTTCCTTACTGGTACCAAATTAGCTACCCAAGTAGAGTGGCTAATTAGAAAGACAATTTTGGCTTCCAATAACTTATGTATTCCTATTTGAATTAGAGGTTCTAGAATTGAATTTACTAGCCTTTATCTCTACATAAAAGGATTTTTATTTGGATTCAACGTGATAGTGTGTGTAATGACTCTGGGTTTGAAGACTTTTAGGTCTTCATATGTCCAGGCTATCATATCTTTTTATTCTACTAGTATTTCTTTCAACTTTTATTTCTTAATTTTAGTGTGCTCAAGCCTATATTTACATACTGAAGGTGTTGGTCAGTGCCAAAATATTCTTTGATGAAAGTTGATTTAGTTTCCCTTAGTGGTTTTACTTCTGATCTTGGGGGTCTAGATCAAAATTTCACTCCAAGGAGAACATGCCCCTAGGGATGCAATTCTTTTTTAATTAAAAAACATCATCTTCTCCAAGGTCTTAAACATGCATGGGTTTGACATATTTATCATCTAATATTTAAGCCTTGAAATATCCAAATCTATTTATGAATTGCATGATCCATTAGTCATCTTTGAACACATGAAAGTTATCCACATTATTTGGGATAGAGAGGTAAGGAAACAACTCCACTGAGAGCTTGTACATCTTGGACTCCTGGAGTGGTGCCATATTAGTAGTTGAAGATGTTATCAATATGATTATGTGGTTCTACTCTCTTGGGATAGCACTGATGTCAAATGCTTTGAAATACTTGATCATGTCCCAATCTTGGTTCTTTTAGTTATTTATATAAATGAGCTTGCATTGGTACTTCTCCCTGATCTGATTGACCACTATTTTTGAGTTGCCAAATATATGCAATTTTTTAACATTGTGTTTGAGTATAAAATATAGATAAGGATCAATGTTGCATACTCTACTCTTTTATTAGTGTAGGGGAACTACAACCTATAAGCAACTAGGTGTTGCTTACCATCTGGGTCTATTAGGGCTATGCTAACACCAAAACCTTTTTCTTGACCTATCTTCATCAAAATGGAGAGTCCATAATTGAGATGGACCTTTAAATTATTATTTATCCATCTCTTGATTGGTGCTAAACATATAAACTCCTACATGTGAAGATATAAAGTCCAATTTCTCATTAGTGGCATTGCACTTAGTAATAAATTACTTCATCTTTGGTTCTCTGTCTACTCTAATTTAGTTTTCCACTCCTTTCCAAGGCAACCATATGTGTGAGAAGTTGGTGGCCATGTGTTTGTTCAATGTCTTAGACCAATCCCAATTCATCAACATGCTATATGCTTATGGAATGTCTATGACTAAGATGTCGATGGTCTATTGCACATGTGTTTTATATACCAACTAAATGTACGCATTTGTTAGTTCTCCAACACATGGGAGATAACACTTGTCCAGTTATAAAATCACCCTCTTTGACTTATTTGGAGTCAAACCCAACATATTGTACACAATTATTGGCATCACATTGACTAAAGCACCTGAGTCAACTAAATAGTTATGCACATTCTTTATGAACTTTTAGACAATTAGCAAAAAAGATGGTACTTCAAGTTTATCTTTAACTACCATCATGTTTGCATGCATAGATTTATATTTATCTAATTTAAAGGATCTCCTAATTAGTGATTTGATCAATAATTCTATTATTTGATGATTTGAGTCAGTTTGTGTATGGTGATGTTGGCCTTGATATTCTTCATGTCCTCAACAATGTTGTAATCATCCCTTCTTTACAGTTCTACACTCTTAAGTTTCTCATTCTTCTTAGGGGGGTGGATTATTATTGGCTCAAGAATATAGAGGAGTAGTAGCATTATTATTAGGAGGTGTTGAAGTAGTAACAAGCTACTTTTTCCTCATATTGTAATTGTTCTTATAGTACTACTAGAATGCATGGATCCCATTTGTATTATCCTCTAGCTCATTCTCATCCTCTTCTAGAAATAGGAGATCATAGGTATCAAATACCATTACTATACTATAATATCTTACATTAGTAGAGGAAAATAAACCATTCGATGTGAAAAACCTTCTCACATGTCCATCTCCTTTTGAAAGATATTGAAGGTTGTGTAGAACTCAATACAATCTAATTCACTATATTGTCCAATGTTATGAACTCGACACTAATTTGAAAGGGAAACTTCAATTATATTAATCACTGACATCTTGTTACATGTTTTCTACTCTATATTATTCCCATACCTATTAAAAGGTCTATTGTACCTCTAGAATCTAAAGTTATGGTTGGTATTTTGTCTTCTAGTGTTACCCATGCATTTCTGCATGTTCAAAAATACATTGCTTAATTTATTCACCATCCTTTGGATTAATTCAAATTTTATTTTTTTAGAATCAAAATTAATGCCTTGTGTAGTATCAATATTGACTGGTATTAGGGACTGGTTCTAGTTTTGTTACTTAGGCATAGAATTATTCAAGAAGTTGAGGCATTTATTTGGTAGAGCCTAGGTTAAAGGTAATTGGTTGTATACATGGTTCTCATTTTATGCCACAATATTTTTATTTACTTTTAGAATTAGATTAAAAACCAAAAAAATGGGATAAAGACTGAGAAGGGCCAATGATTGTAGTTGAGGGTTCAATTATTTATCAGTATTGATAGCTTCAACATAAGCCAAAGGTATCAAATCAATACCAACAACTCTATGTAGAAAGATAATAGTCATAAGGTCCAAGGAATTAATCTACATATTAAAGGCTAATGCCTCATTAAGTTTGTAGGGAATCTCATGTTTATTATACATCTTTTGGAATCTATAATTAAAGGCTCAAATGGGCTCATTTGTCTCTCTTGTCATGCTTCAAAAGTGTTGATAAACAACACTTGCACTGGTGACTTGGCCAAATTTTTTGAAAAATGTATTTTAAAATTCTTCCCATGAGGTGATTGAACTTTTTTGTACATTAAGAAACAAACCATAAGCTGTATCTTTCAATGTGAAGGGAAATAGTTTGCAAGCCACATCTTCATGGGTTACATTAAATATCCCTAAATTAATTTTAAAGGCCTTAATATGTTCTTCAACAATCCTTCCTCTTGAGGAAGAAAATGACGGAAGATATTTCTCAAGGTTTTTGAGTAGATTATGGACAACCTCACCAACATTGATGGCAAATCCAGTTATCTAGATTGGAGCTAGAGGTCAGGGTAGTGCCATTTGGATAGTGGAAGATGAGGTTGTCTACCTAGAGAGAATGATTAATCCTAGGGTCCTTTCTTAGGTCCCTTATCATACCTAAATTTATTATGGATTTATAAAGGTTGGAATAGAAAGTTAGTTTTTGATGTTGACCTTATTAATATTGAGTGCTTTTAGTGTAACTCAAATGATTTCTTTCTAAAGAAAATAGAGGCACAAGTTCAAACCCTCCTTCTGATGTTAGTTTAAGTTTACTATTGATTTGAGTTTTATGGACACATCATAAAACTTTAATAGGTAACCTCTAATGTTTTAGGATCTATGAAAAGTATTCACTCCAAGACACAAGTTCCTGGGTATTCAATTTTATTAATAATTTGTTGGTGGAAAAGTGTTGAACGAAATAGTTTGTTTACCATAGATGGATCAAATATAAATGAATATAAATGTACTTGATATGGGTGGAATAATTATGGATCTAACTTAAGGTGGGTAAGACCAAAATAAATTTAAAAAGAGGGAAAGGTAGGGTAGAAAAGGAAGTTTGTGGACCACACTAAATGAAAATTTTCTATACTCATACTTGAACTAGAGGTTGGACAACTAATAAAGGACAAATATTTGTTATAGGATAATATATCACATAATCAATAAAACCTAGTTATAATTCAAAGGGAACTAAAATACATCATAATTAAACACATAAAATCAAAGGTTACCACATTTGTAAGACTGCAATAATACATCTATAAGGGGGATTATGATTTAAATGCAAAAGGTATTTAGATCAATAATAACATAATATGAATAATTATATATAAAAGAGATAATTCATTCACAACCAAAATACTAATAAATTTAAATGATATAACTTATTACACAATCCACAAGTTTGGAGAAGAATCAAATTTTGCACATTGAGATTAAATTGCAGGACTTCTCAAAATTTCCTATTAATCTTAACAGTCAAAATTCTCCTCCACTTGTGATATGAGGATACAATTATAAATAACTTGTAATGGAGAAGGCCTCATCTCTCAAGCGAAGTATAAAAATACATATTCAAAAATAACATTGTATGCTAATCTCATGCAAAGTATGCATGTATAATAATGATTGCTCAAAATAGAATTCTTCACCTAAAATTTAATATATACAAGCCAAATGAATTAGGAACTAATAGTTCTATCTCAACTAGGACATGAAAATACATATGTATATTTATAAAGTGTTAATACAACATTTCTAAAATATGAAAACTATTACATAGCTGAAGTAAATGCTGAAGTCGGTGGAATTAAAGTTGTAACTTGCATTGTTTCTTATAAAATAGGCACTGGAACTATAGTCAAGCTCAAAGTAGTCATCAATGTAGTTATGGGAGTAGTTCTTGGAAGTGGGACATAGGTAGGCTCAATTTGAGTTTACACTAGTGTATATTTGGGAAGCTAAGCACTCTAAGGTGGAATAGGCATAACCCCTGCTACTGAAGTGGCTTGCTTGGTTACTTATATTTATAGGTAAAGTGCATGACTTGCCTATAATTTGACATCTATGGTCTCAAAATCAAGTAGAGCTTAGGACTGAGACTATAAGTGATTCTAATTGGGATAATTGGCCAGTGGGCATCTCTAATTATGTATTTATCTTAGGAGGGGTATCTAGTGTAGTAAAAATTAATGTGGATACCAAATTTTCAAAATATACCCATTTACTTGGCTTAGGGGAATATGGATTGGTTCTACTAAAGAATGAATAGGATACTAGGGTGATCAATAAGTGTTGTAAATAGGTAGTAACAATAGTGTATTCATCTACAATGGTCATAAGAGTGATGACATGACCCACAATAATAAGCTAGGTTGTGGTAGTAAAATTGGCATTGTAGCTACCTGTGGCTGGTTTATTTAGCTTAAAGAATATAAAGAATCTACTACATCACTAGTAGTTGAAATAATTGAGAGAGTTTCTAAAAAATGTGGAATTGGAGGACTTGTAACCAATAGAGAGATATTTAGGGTATTGGTTGTTGTAGTTACCATTACAATGATATGAGATGGAAAGCTTGGAGGTGTAGTTGGGAATGGTCCTTATGCTATGATGTGCTGCAGTTTTGATTATTCCTCTCCTTCTGCATCTCCTCTATATAATAGTATTTTATTAACCCCTAAGTTACCATATCCTTGGTTTACTTCCTCAAATTTTTTTAGTAATTTTATCCCTCCTGACTAGTTGCTTCCCTCAGTCATATATTCATCATATTATTATGTTTAAATGGTCTCATCAAATAATTTTGTTTCTTTTGTTTTAGTCTTTGAGACCCACTCTTCTTCATCACCCCATATTTTATCTTCCTCCTCAATATCATAAATTTGTATAGGGTCTAGCCCCAAATCACCTTTTCTTCTCATTTTATTTTCCTTGGGAGAAAACTATTTGCTTCTCCTTTACCTACACATTTTGACATGAAATGTGGGGTGGGGTTCATAGGCTTCCTTGTGTATGTCATTATTGGTTTTGTAAAAATAGAGGTTGGCCTAGTTGAAGGTGTAATGGGAGATGGAGGGACTGAAGTGGTAACTAATGGTGAGAGATATGGAAGAGTGATAACTAATAGAGGAATGATGGTTGGTGGAGATTCCAATCTAGTGAACTAATGTACTACCAATGGTGGTGTAAATTCCATGGTAGGTGGTGATAAAGATGGCTACCTAGGGGACTGGGGAATCTTTTCTAGTGGAGACAAAAGAGGAGAAATAACATGAACTTGAGACATAAAATAAGGAAGACTTACTTATTGTGTAATGGTTAATAGAGGTAAGAGAAACATGAAGAAAAATCTAATTGATGTGTTAGGACTTACATGTCTCTAATCTTCAGTTGTGCATTTATGTCCCTCTATAATGTTTTATGTATAAGTAGCAATAATTATGTGTATAAGGGAGCTTAGAGTAGTTGAAACTCCTTTTCCATGTATGCATTATTGAATGGGATAACTTCTTTTTGTGTTTATTCTTATACCTGAGGAGGGGGTCCATAGACAAGTCTGAAAGTCCATTCCTACTTCTCAATCTTCTTTGCATCCTCTCTAGTGATGGTAGGATCATACTGGATCCTATGAACCATATTCATAGACATGATCATCTTTAACATTCATAAATATGATGTCATGTTCATACGATTGATGTCCATAGTTGATCCTTACTTTTATTTCATATTTTTTGATATGTTCTCTTACATTCTTTCTTGGGTCTTAATGTCTAAAAGGTGCCAATTTGAACCCATAATGTGCCCTTATCTTTCCAACCAATTGGAGGTTCTCCCACCTTATGTATTGCATCCTTCCAATACTTAGAGGAATTGGATAGACAATTACTTATTTGGCCTTCCTCAAGTCAGTATCAACATTATCCACCAATTGGGTGGCAATCTCTTATTTAACTATTTTGTTAGGCACAATGTTTGGTAGGTATAAAGGATTTGCCTTTGTGCCTTCAATTCTAATTATTGTGCACTCAGGTTACAACCAATAATCACCCATATTTTTAATAGTTTTCTTGATAAGGTTTGATAGCTTGGGTATATTATTCCCATAGATTACCTGATACACTATGGGATAAAAGGTATTTGTCATCTTCTTCATGTTCTTCCTGAATCTATGCATATGAACAACATTGAACTAATCATATATCCTATTTTTAGGGTAATCAAGAGATGGTTTCTAGGTATACTCATAAGATGATTGAAAATTTTTAGTCACTACATCTACCATATAGGACATCATGTAAAATTTCTCATTTGAGGGACTTCCAAGATTTGTGAGTTTTAAAATTAGATTGGAGCTGATGATCTCCCCTAAGTCAATGATTTTATTAGAAGTTAAAATCATATCTAGAAAAGGGACACATACCTCATTGGCATAAGTGATGGTTGAAAAAACATATATTATGTTTCGTAGGGCCATGGTGATTCTCATCCCTGGTCTAAAGACCAAAATGGGAATAGTTGAGGTAGGGCCTTGAATTGCAAAGTTGTTTGTGTTGTCAGCCCAATCTTGTAACTTGTTACTGACGTTGTTTTTAAGAAGCCATGTATTCATCATGTCCTAACTATATGGAATTTATATGAAGGGGAGCCTATAATACCTCTCAAAGGAATTTCCACTAATGTATGCAATATGTTTTTTCCAAGCCTAAAGTGTAGTATCTTCCCAATAAATTTACCATTCATGAATAAATCAAATAATAGGTTAATTTAGGGCATTACCTCTAGCTTAGCTATTATATTTTTAAGACCAAGTAATTTGATGGATAGGAGGTCATCCTTGTATCTTTGTGTGAAAATTGATAGTTGATCCTCATCCTTGTATGGCTTGACTATGTCAACCATATCCCAAATGGTAGAATAGTGTTTGAACTTGTGGTTTAGATCCACCAAATCAAATGTTGTATCTATGTATTCATTTGGTCCTGCAATTAAGTACACAAAGGAAATTAGGATTCGATATGAGGAATCCATTGATGCTATATAAAAATGCTTTACTCTAAAAATCTTTTAAATTCCTAGTTGTAATGGAGTTTTGGATTCACATTAGCTCAGAATTAGTAATATTATTAATAGCTTGGATGCAATGTAATTAGACTAGAAATGTAAATTCAAAATATATTGCCTTACTTGTGTTATATTTTAGAACTAAGTGCATTAATTTTTTAGTTCATGTGAATTAAGTGCAATAACAATATTCACTCTTTTAAGTTTATTCTTTTCATTTGAATTTCACAATATTGACTTCTATGACTTTTACTGCCATGTGAATCCTTCATTATTTTGGGTGCTTAGTCATATTAATATGACATATGTCTATGTTCTACTCTTTTAGTATTAGTTTTGATGTCTTTGATGTTTTATTACATGGCTTTAAAAGACATAATTTTGCATGTCATTATTCTGCTTTTAGCTGAGCTATAGCTTATCATGCTTTGTCTCTTTAGCCATGGGCTAGGGAGATGATGACACATGGATGACCCTAAATGATCTACTTACCCAAGACTTTTTTTTAAAATGTCCATGTTTACATCACCTCTAGGCTATCAGGATGATGACACATGGATGGATCTCACTGGTCTGCTTTCTTAGGACTTTTTGTATAAAGGTCCATACTGATGTCACCTCTAGACTAGTAGGATGATGACATGTGGATGGATTTTGATGCTCCTCTTTCCTAGGACTTTCCATAAAAAAGTCCATGATAACATCACTTCTAGGATAGTGAGATGATGACACGTGATTGGATCTCATTGATCCACTTACCTAGGACTTTTTATACAAAGGTCCACACTGACATCACCTTTAAGCTAGTGGGATGATGAAATGTGGATGGTTCTCAGTTCTCTACTTGCCCAGGACTTTCCATATAAATGTCCATGCTGACATCACCTTCAAGATTTAAATATGATGGCATATGGATGACTCTTTTTATTCCACTTACCTAGGACTTTTCATACAAATTTCCATGCTAACGTCACCTTCAAGTTATCGAGATGATGACACATGTATGGTTCTCATTGTTCTACTTACCTGGGACTTTCTATAAAAAGGTCCATGATGACATTACCTCAAGGCTACTTGTGTTCTTTATTTGGGCTCCAATTTATTGAATTGATTGGGCTTGGTAAGAGTAAATGAGATCTGGGAGGGCTCAAGAGACACCTAAGCATAGAATAACCTGCTTAAGACATATAAAGGCAAAGGTCTAACTAAAATAAAAAAATGTCACCCACATTAGCCATTAGATCATACATTAAGCATACATAAGCCTAAGTTAAAATTGAAGGCAAAAATTAAATATTTTATCATGACTTATACACAACTTTGATTCGCTTATAACTTTGAAAAACTCTACAAACATTGGAGTAAATCATGTTAATTGAATCAAATAAACAACAAATATCAAGAGAGGTGAACAAATTCATTTTAGTATCAGATACATTCTTTAAGTTTTCACTTTTTAAATTCTATGTGATAGACTTATGGTTTAGAAAACCTCAACTAATAATATCTGATTAACAATGGGTCCCTATTTGAATTTTTGAAAATAGGTGTGTGTGTTAGGGCACAACAACTATCAAATCTGATTTAGGGCTCAATTTTCTCCAAGTGACCCCCTCATTTAAAAATTGTTCGATTAGTTCAGTGATGGACATTATCTAGGACAATTGAGACCTATTAACCTAATTGTGACTACATATGATTTAAGGCTAAATTTCCCACATTGAACCAATTATTCAATTAGTTTGGGGAAGGATGCAATTTGGGGAAATCAAACCCTGTGAACCTAATTCTAACTACCTAATTTGTTCTGGATCTCAATTTTCCCCAATTAACTTCCTCAATAAATCAATTACTTGATTATTTAAATGAGGGGTGTAACTTGAGTAAATTGAGCCATGTGAGCATAATTGTGACTAACTAATGTGATTTTAAACTTAATTTTCCTTAATTGACTCCCTTATTGATCCAAATACTTGATTATTTTAATGGGGGATGCTCTTTGGGTTAATCAAGCCATGTCAACCTAGTTGTGGTTACTTAATGTGATTTGGGCACTTAGGAAAGTGTCCACTATTGGGGTCCTTCCCAAATCAAATTAAATTTTTAAAATAACATTACTAACAATATTAGATGGACATTTCCAAGGGTATATTTTGACAATTAGTGTTTTCCAATATTTACCCAAAATATTTTACTTATATCCCTTTGTATTCCACATATTATTATTCTAATTATTAATTAGACACTATTACTATATGTTACATATTTATAAATATTTAATTAAATTTAATTCAACCTCTTAAATTATAAATAAAATCAAAATACCCTTGACTTAATCAGAAATATATGTTTCACTATATAATAAAAAATTACATAATTATTTTAAAAAATAGTTTGAAATCTGCCACAATAGTTATCCATGAACTTCTCTTAATGAAATTTCTAATACAATAACAAAATATTCAAAGCAAAAAAAATTATCCCACATTAATTAGCTCCTACCAGTCTAAGAAAGCTCAAGAGTTTATCCCCATAGCTCATTTCTATTTTAATCTTTAAAATATCAATTGTTACATTTTTATATGATTGGCCTCTTATTGATATAGCATAACAAGCATGTTGACAACTTATAAGTTTAGAATTTTCCAAATTAATTCTCAAACCTCTGTTACATCACTCTCAAAATACCTCCAACTTAGGATAAATATCATTGATTCTTGGGGATAGGTCTGCCCTAGGTAGATAGGTCTACTGTCATGGACCTATCCACTTGGGATGGCCTTGTCGGTATGCCAATCAATGAATTGTTTCAAAATTTAAAATATAATTTGGCTCTTCTTACACATTTCATAAGGTTTTATTAAAATATATTATCAAAATTTTTGACTATAAATACAAATCAGAGGTCATTCATTATTCCAAGTTTGGCACTATCTATTGAGCATTTATGCACTATTGTATGTTGATCAAATATACCCTGTTATTCCCAAATTCAAGATTATTCACAAGGATAAGTCACAAGCCAAACCTAAATCATCTCAAAAAAAGTTAATAGTTATAATTTTAAAGTATCAAAACCGCATTTTTTGGCTACATACATATATTCAAGGAGCACAATTATATAATCAATATAAGAGGGAGAACTACATGTGGCTTGATTCCCTCCTCGAGTATCTAAATACATAGGTAACATTCAATCATCAAGGGGATGATTGGGGTCAACTCAACCCATTACACTTACCTTTATTATTTTTAAGTTTCAATCTCTCTCAAAGACCCTTAGGGTTTCCAAAACAAAGAGAAGGAAAACAATGATCTTTGTGTAACACAAATAGAATTGAATCATCTCACCCTAATCAACAAACACAAGAAAAAAAGATGGAATAGTCATTGTTTTTCACAGTCAATGTGGATAAGTCTATAGTCAAATGAAATGGTCAAATTTTACCTTTTTATAAGGAGTGCAGATATATCTAGGAATATTATCATATTCAGCTTCTAATCCTACATAGTCGTAGTCTCGTTTTTGGTTGATTTTCATTGTTAGATATTAAAAATAGTCAACAAAAAACCTAGATCTAAGCTAAGTTAATTTATTTCTAATTTTTCCAAAAAAAATATGTTTTTATATTTAATATGTTTCAATTCAAATTGTTAATAAATGTATATCTTCAACTTTCTAATCTTCAAAGTTTTATACCTGTCAAATAACTTTTAAATTGCTAAATCAAAAATAGGGGAAAACAATACGCATTCAAAGTCCTTAAAAATGAATTCAAAACCATTTCAATATATAAATATTAATAAACCTTGGTTGATGCTAAATATTTATGTTAATAATATAGTAAAAAATTATTATAATGAGTATCTAGAACCTCTTGAACATATCCTTAGATAGATCTTGAGACTTTAGGATAAGGTTTAGTTTTTTAGGATTAGAACATTATGGATTAGATATTTAGTCATAGGTTTTTAATGAAAGATAAAACCTTTTAAATCCATGAAAAACACATGAAAAATTAAGTTTACATCATGTATCATAGGAAAAAGTGATGCAAAAAAGCATTATAACTAAGATTATCTAAGCTCGTAAACTATAGTGGAGATGGTAAACATGCTTGAAAATACTAAAATCATAGACTCATATGAACAATATATTTATTATCGTCAGAGAAATTATCTAAAATCTTAGCATATGTGACATTTACATAAGTCTTATTCCTTGCGTCATCTTTCAACTCATCATTGTTTAAAAGGATGAGTATGAAAGTTGAGTAGTATAAACATTGCACTTGAATAAAGTCCAATTGATTATTCTATATACTTTTTGTCTAAACATGTCATGATGCCAACCAATAATTATGTAAGAAATAATCAATTATTATAATTAACACACAATCAAATAATTACAATGACAAACAAGTGTTATAAAATAGGTTAACCCTCACCATATGTAATGTTTTGAATGTGGTACAATGGATATTTTTTGTTATTAATTTTTTTAACTAGGATATTGAAATTTTTGATAACAAAGTGTTGGAAAATATGAGGAACATTGAAGAAAGAGGTTGTTGAGAAATATGAGGGACATAAGAAGCAATATAAATAGAAGGAATAACAAAATCAATAGAAACATATAAGTATTAGAAAAAAATAATATTGTTGACATCAATAATATTACAAGAAACATGGGAAATGATTACATTAGGAGGTAAATTTTAACATACACCATATTTTAAGGAAATCATAAATTAAGTGTTTCATCTTGAGATTTTTTGAAATATATTTATAAATTGGAAAACATACTAAACTTTAACCCTATATTAAGCATATAAAATTCCTCTTTATCAAAACCAATTATATACCAATAATCATCTTGATCTTCCCTAAAAATCATAATATTAACATTGGCATTTAAAGGATAAATTTTGGCTAGGATATGATAACATGAATTTGAATCTAAAGTACCCCTTATAATTTGTGTAAGGGGTTTTTCATGTTTTATGAAGGAATCAATTGATTTAAGAGAAATAATTTTTTGTGCATATCTAAATCCAAAACCATATTTTTATAAAAAAAATTGTGTGAGTCTAAGACTCTTTCCATTTTTGAAACAACAATCATATTTCATTGGTGCCTTATCTTTATTTATTTATTTTGTTTCTTTAGAAATTTTTGATCTTCCTTAAACATGAGGGTTTACATAGATAAATTTAAAACTAAATACATACATATCACTAGCATGTTATGTTGGACCTATTAGAGTTAAACTTATTTTTATTCAATGTCATCTATTTCATCCTCATTATCATAATAATCACTATCATCTACATCTTTTTAAATATATGTGACATTCATATAATAATTTGCAACATATTGCAAAAATGTATCTAGAGGATGAACAATGAAAATCATACTAGAATTTGAAAAAAAATAAAAAAATTGAAATGATTTAGGGCTTGGGATCAAGTAAATCAAGAAAAAGAAAGCTAGTTATTTTGTATATAATAGCATGCAATGCAATTAAAACAATAAATTTGAAAAGAATGAGATCTAACACAATATAAAGAAAATTTAAAAAAATTAAAATTTTACATAATTTTTCACAAATTAACTTAGAGCTTTCAAATGTAGCATATTAACCCTTATAAAAAATACCTAATTTGAGATCTAGCATAATATGTACAAGATATAATAATATAAGGAGCATGTGAGAAAATGTGGGTTTGTCAATTTGTAATATGGATAAATGGATTATAATTAAATGTAATAAAAATAGCATAATTACATTAATTAAGTATTACAAATACATGTAAAAACATGAATACATATTTTCAAGACCTAATTAATTATTTCATATTCTAAATCTTATAGTAGAGCATACACATAAGGTTTAAGGTCATATCTATTTTGGATCATGATCTGGTGACTATTGTTTGAATATGAACTTGGAAATGTGCACCCAAGAGTATTAGGAACTTCTCCTATACATGTGAATCTAATCAAAGCAGTTTTACAAAAATGGTGGGATGCTTCTGTCAGATGTCAAAACTATATGCACACTTATGGTAAATGATAGATATGTCCCAAAATAAATTTATGACTATGTTTTCTTGGTCTGGATACATTTTTCCTTTCCTTTATTTATGTGTTGTGATAGTGTAACCTAACAAATATGATTTATTTTTATTTTCCTTTGGAAACTCTAACACACTTGTAATCTCTGATGGCTTAAGGGAAAAAAGATCTTTGGGGGATTATGTTAAGGGTTAACATGATTCAATAAACACCATATAATTATTAAGCCCCTAAATGGTGGAAATCATGTCATAAAAATTATTTCAAAAAGTAGTAAATTTCATAAATTAAAAAAATTTAGTGTTATGCAAACTCTAGGTTGTGCACCAAAAGTGCTCTATGGGAAATTTTAACTTCAAATAATGATAAATGATCTATTGATTGATTGATTTATATAATTAATTTTTTTATATAAATAAATAATGTTAAATGGAAATATAAATATCAAGACAAAAGTAACAACATGTTATTATAATAATAAGATCAGAATATATTAGATCCACTCCAAAGATTGATAGGGGAAATATAAGATTGGTCCACTTCAATGGGGAAAGCTACACAACCTTGTAATAATAACTTAATTTTTATTCACCTCATATAATACCAATTAATACTTCATATATATAACTTACTAAGGATATGGATATTCTATAGGTTGACACTAATACTAAAATGAAGATATATAAATTATCGCATGAATAAATAAAATGTTATGCTAGCCACAAGTCATCCATACATATCCCAATATATGCTATTGGTTAAGGGTGTAACATGCCCCTACCCTTCAAAAAATGGTGATGATATTTGGGTGCTTATAATGAACACTTCATCCTCCCATGTTGCATCTTTAGTAGCCAAATTCTTCCACTTACTCAGATACTCTATAATTACCCTCATACTTAACCTCTTTATGCATGTTTGAATGTTTTCTTTTGGTTCAAAAATTATTCTTCCCTTCTCATCAAACTTTGGTAACTCTATCTAGGTTGAAATTATATGTCTAATGAACTTTTTCAAGCAATAAACTTGATATATTAGATGTATTTCACTGAATGGGGTAACTCTATTTTGTATACTACACTCCTTATCTTTTACAAGACATGAGAGGCCCTTAATACTTAGGTGAAAGTTTGTTATATTTCTTATTTTGTTTCAAGGACATTTTATTAGATGAATTTAATCACATAAAACCCCTTTCTCCTACTTCAAAATATTTTTTTGTGTGGTTTTGGTCAGCTTGTTGTTTCATTCAGATTTATGACATTGCAAAATTCACTATGAGATTAAACAGTACCTCATTTTGGTGATGAATGCATTCTTCAATAGCCAAAACATTTGGTTGAATACTCATAGATGAGGTGATTGATGGTGTTTAGTACCTACATAATTCTAAGAATGGAAACATTTTGGATTCCATGTGGAAAGAAGTGTTATACCACCATTCTGATAGTGGTAGCTATTGAACCCATATATCTTATTTATTTGAAGAGAAACATTGAAGATAACCCTCCAAGCACTTGGTCACAACCTAAATTTATCCATAATATTGGGAATGATATGACAAGCTATGATCCAATTGAGTACCCAAGCAAGAAAATAAATTATTCCAAAATTTTCAATTATATATAGGATCACAATCCCTTACTATGATCTTTCAAGTTACATATAGGTTATGTACTCTATCCGTAAAATTTGATGCTATTATACTTGATACAAAATCATGTGACAAGGCACAAAAATGGGAATATTTGGTGAGATTATCCATGACAACTATGATGAAAATTTTCCATTTACACTTGACAACCCTATGATTAAATCCATGGACACCTCTTCCCACCTTTATCTAGGAATAAACACTAGTTTTATAAGACCCAATGTCTTAATTATCTCACCCTTATTTTTTTGACACACCATGAATACTTCCATAAATTTATAGACTTCTCATTTGAGCCCTTCCCAAAATAATTATTGATTGATTGTATGATAATTAATCAATAAGCATAAGTTCCCATTGAATAGTTATTTTGTGAAGCATGTAGTTCTAAAATAACCTTTTACTCAAGGTTTGAGTTATTGCATAGATATAACTGATCCTTGTATCATAAAGCATACCCTTCCAATAAATTATTTTTGACATGATCAGATCTTGTTCAAGCTTCTAAATGAGATTTTGTGCATTTGTGTTATTCATCCATTCTGATTTTGCCTCCACCCAATTTTCCTATAATATGGATATGGCACATAATAGTGATTTTATGGACCCATCCTTCCTAGATATTGGGTTAGCCACTACATTCTCCTTTATTCTCTTCTATATGATCTCGAAGTCATATCCTAACATCTTTGTGACCCATTTTTTTTGTTATCTTGGTGTTAACCTCTATTTTAAAAATTATTTGGACTATTATGATTTGTCTTCAACTTAAAGTGTCTTCCCTTCAAATAATGTCCCCTTATTTGACCATATTTTCCTTCTCATAAATAGGCCTAAAAAATCCTACCATTGATTTGATTACTCTCAAAAGCAATAGGTATTCTTTTTTGCATGAGTAATACCCCAATTCCATACCTTGAAGCATCACACTCAATAATGATTTTTTTATAAAAATGTATGGTATCTAGAATTAGAGTAGTGCACATAGCCTCTTTTAGCTTCTAAAATGCCTTGGTGTCTACCTCATTCTAATGGAAGGATTACTTCTTCAGTAAATTTGTGGGTGGTGTTACTATGTTACTGTAAGTTTTTACAAATCAATTATAGTAACCTATGAGTGATAATATTCCCTATAGTTATTTGAGGGGTTTAGGCACTTTCCATACAACCATAGCCTTGATTTTGTGAGGGTCTGAATTTTTACCTTCATGGTAATTTTTTTAACTTATTATGGATTTAGGATATCTAAATAGACAAAAACTATTGAAATTCATATTGCATAAATTAGGGCATAAAATACATGAATTTAAATTTCTATACAAAGATTGATTGCACTTAATAAATATAGAAATGACCAAGGAAGAGGGTACTTAGCTGATATTTTGTTCTATATTTATCACTACCTATGTACATTCACCTAAAATGTTATAAAATAAAAAATTTATTTCTCATCTCATAAAGTAATCTATAAAAATATATTAGGATGTTGTCCATGAACACTTGGACACTTGAAGTAACCGATCTTGTCCATTGTTTGTTGTAATTATCCCTATGTATTTTTATAGTTAGTTTTGTTGTATATCACCATGCCTACCCATCAAGATGATTTCCATATTATTTGTTTGAAATTTTTAATTTATGGAGGGAATGAAAATTATCTTTGATTTATTCTTAAATTGAAGCTATAGATCAACCAATTTGTCTTAGAATTACTAGCCATTAATCTAGAAGTGTTGTGTCATGGTTAACAAAATTTGCACTCGATAACTTTAAATTAAGCTACTAAAACTTGTTAATTTTCCTTTATGAATACCCAATAAAAAAATTAGACATAACAATGTGAAAAAATATTTTCCAATAATAATATGGCACCATTATTTATTAACAAGAAAGACTAAAACTAGCCAATTACAAGTAACTTGCATGACAAGTTATGATAAATGAATGTTAAATTCAGACCTTGCTTAACAAATAAGTTAACTAAAAATAAACTTTAAGATAGCTAAAAATAGACTCAATATAACAATTTTGACTCACTAATAAGATTTAGTCAACATATCAGAAGCTTTTCATAATAAGTAAGCAAAACATGTACACTATATAAGCTAGGTGTCACGAATCGACCTTATGGCCCCTTATAGATACTAGATTATGGCTTAGTTTAGCATGTTTTTGATATCACTTGGAATAATGAATGTTGATGTTGGTTATGTGTTAGATGGTTAAGATGTGAGGTACCTTGGTTAGTCATTGTGATACGTGATGTCATAGTTGATGCTCATATTGAATTCATTATATCTTGATATGCATACTGCCTACACTGGATTCATTTTATCCTATTATATGTATATGATGATTTAGTTAGTAATATTATTATATGTTATTGATATATCATGTTTTACTAGATATGGTTTGATATCATCTAGTCTTGAATTTATTAGATATGTTCACAGGGCATGCTCGGGGTCATGGTTATCAGGACTAACTCTAGTCCCTTTTCTTCTATAGATGATTGTACTTAGTTTATTATTTCATGCCTAATTATTTATTTTGAATTTTTATTATCTAAACATCATTTAGGCACTACTAATCTATTATTTGGTGATGAGCTAGGCTTGGTGGTGAGTTTGGACATCTCAAGTACACTTGAGAGGTGATTAAGCAGTCAAAAGTCATTCTAATAGGTATAACATACATACTATATGATATTGAGCCATCATCATTATATTCTTGTTTGATTATTGATTTTTATCTTTTATTGGTCTTGCCCTATTTTGAGCATGTATGTTTTATCTTGTTCCCTATTGGGATTATTAGGTTTTGGCATCATTGATTCTCTTGCCTGTTCCTCATGTGCTTCATGTTTTATCTTCACGATTGGTTAACCTCCATGGGTATTGTGAACACTGGATGATTAAGCCATAAGAAATAAACTTACCTTTTTTATCATGTTATGTTATTATTTTGGGTTTGTCTAGACCCATGTGGGTCTTTTGACCTTGGTAACATTTTAGCTACCTCCCTTCATGCAAGTTGATTTAGTGACTTAGTGATTGTTATAATTTTGGGTCGATTAAATGATTTCGATGATATTTATTATTTCATTGATTTTTATTAATTATTATCTTAAATGAATTGATAATTATTATTATCATTTTAGTAACTTGTTATTTTCTTGTTAATGGCTTTAAGTAATGATTTTATTATTATACTATTATTTTAATCAATTTATAATTTTGTTGATTAATTAATTTAATGATTTTGTTATGAAATATTTATTTAAAAGTTTTTATTACTATTTCAAAAAAAGGATTTCGTTATTATTATCTATTTTAATGCTCTATTGTTTATTCTTCATGGATCGGCTTAGGAGATTTTGGTGGAGTATTATTTTGTTTTTTTATATTTTTTATTGAATTTTAAAAGACGTTGGTTGCATTGAATCAAGGGAAGAATTTAGATTTGTATTTTTATTTTTTTTTATTCTTATTTTGTTTTGGGGGTTACATCCTAGGAGAAGGGGAATTGGTTGGGTGTAGCTTGGGGGACATGGCAGAGGGAAGGAGACTATGCCTCCTCTTTAATGCCAGATCAAATGATGGCTCAAACAAGGGGATCTTTACCTCGGATTTTTGGTATGGCATTGTGGTTTGGATCTCTTATTACTTAAGGAAAAATGGAATCTAGGTAGCGTTGATCACCAAAAAGGTAGATTATTCACTTCATCTTAGGGGAAAATGATAGGGCTATGTGTGGTTAGCGATGGGTCAACGTTGGGAGCTGGGTGTGTTTTGAATGCCTATATGGTAAATAAGTTAAAAAAAAGGAAATTATGTATCTTCCCTAATCTGTAAATAATGTTGGAATACTTTGTATACTCAGGCTTAGATGCAAGATCGATGTTGGCTAGAACTATGTTTTTACCTTAGATCCCTGGACTAAGATTAGTTGGTGTGAATCTCCTTTTGACTACAGATTGCGTTATTGCATTATTTTATTTGGATCTCTTATTACTCTGGAAGAGTGATGGATCAAAACCCCAAGATGAGTGTTTGGCATGGGTTTTGGTGTCTGTGGGAAGAAACCAGTGCCAAGATTGATGGTTGTTTGGGTGTAAGTAGTAGGCTACTATAGAATGGAAGCCATACCCCATTTTCAGATCCTCGAATGAGCCACAGTGACTAGCATGATTTTGAGTAAGTCACTCTAGCTATTTTTACTATAGATTGTGGGTTACTATTTTATTTCCCTTTTAAAGTGTAATAGAATTTAATGGCCAAATTGATTTGAACCATTTACTCTTGCTAGATGTCTTCCTTGAATTATGGCTACATTTTACCAAGTTAGAGGAAAATTTTTAAAACCATGGGTTTTTGGCAATTAAATATTTGCTCTAAAATCAATATTAATCAGAACATTTGAATTACCCCCAAACTATCTTAATCACCATTTTAATTATAATGTTTATTTGATCTCTAGTATGAACTTGTTTTCTATCAGTGGGCTTATTTTCTATTGAATCCCTCTTGATAATGTTTGGCTATAAATATTATGTAAAATGGATAGATTTCCCTGGAGCATGATGCCTTCCATCGATGTGATCATGTTCATGCTCCCTTTTATGTCATTCCATTAAGCTTAATTATTAATTATCTTATGTAAAAGAGAATAGACATGTCAGAAGCTTGATGTTTTCCTGATTTATGACCTTGTTCATGCTTTAGAAACCTTTGGCCATTATTTTATGCCATACCCTCAGATATGTGTATCCCTTTTCCATATTTTGAGTTTTGGTTTATATTGAAACCAATTTATCCTTATTGATTTTAAACCTATATTTTACTCTTGATGGTTGGAGTGGGTTTTTCCTCAAACTGGTTGGACAGTAGTTACTAGGCTTGGATCGTAATTATTTTATCTCACCTTGATGGAATGAGATTACATTTTTATTTCATTTTTGGATTTGTTGAAATTTTTGATGGAATTAAATGTTGGTCGTACATGGCCATTTTCAATCCAAACCAGGTTTATATTCTGTTAATGAATGTTATGTGTTCCTATTATTAACTCGATGAAGTTAATTTGGATATTGTGGTTTGGCCCCCTAGTGTTTAATTATTTCACACTTAGATAAGCCTCTTGGGCTGAGCAATGGACTTTGGATAGACCTTCCAATATTATAAAATTAGATATAATATCCTGATTTATGGTGTAAATCATCTTCCATAAAAGATATAATGTATGCCTTAGACATGATTCAGGCCAACTGGATTAGCTGAGTGTTATGGTTCTGTGTAGACTGCATGAATTCTCTCATCCTTTATTGACTTTTTTTTATAGTTTTTATTGGTGGCTCAATATTGTTTGTATACCTCTTACCTCACTTGAGTACCTAGTTGTTGAAACCTTCTACCTAGTTGATGGTTGGGTTGGTAAGGGCCGCCAATGGTTGGGCTCATAGGAATGGTTTTGAGGGGTGTTATACTTGTTGTATTCATCCTCTTTAGTTGATTCACTCGAACTTGCATGTAGTGGAATGTTTCTTGACTATGTGAGTTGGTACCTAATTCTTAGTTAGTATATTGGATTGTAGTTGGCTACTCATTTTATGCTATGGTTACCTTTTCTTACCTTATGTAACCTTGTAACATGTATTATGTTGGAAAAAGAATAATAGTGTGTTTGATGTGGTTAGTAGTGGGTCAAAATGAATATAGTAACATGGATCTTATATATTTGGCTAATTATATTCATTTATTTGGCATACATTCATGTTGGGTTTTATCTCTATTTGAAAACATAACTATAACTCTATCTGTAGTATGTTATGTCTTGATTATTATATATTGTTGAATACATGTTGGAATAACATAGTGATTCTCTGTTGATGTAAAATATTCACTAAAGTTGTATAAATTAATATAGGTGTAGCAGTATCTATTTTGTCTGTAGCCTTAAATCCAAATGAAAGCTAAGTTGGCATTATTTTATGGTATGCTGAAACATTTAGAGGCTTTAAATTTCCTTGATGGAGTTGTGTATACTTATATATATATTTCATGACAAATAAGGTTTGGTGACATTCTTAGGGCATGGAATGCCAATCTAAAATATAGACTTACCTCTCATTTATGATATGGGCATGATGTTACCTAACCTTGTTGTGAGGTATTGTTAATTAAATTTATGGCTTTAGCATGCTTATAATCTTGGCTGAAAATAAATTGTGTCATTTAGTTTATGCAAGTATTTTCTTGGTTATTCAAAGTAATGTAGTTTCATTACAATTTTGGACATTCTGAGTGGTTTTGGTATCAATTTAAGTGAGTTTATTTCATTGTTTAAGCAATAGAAATAAATCCTGAATAATAGTCTTATTATATGGGTCTGGGTTATTAATTGTATTTCTTACCCATAAGGGTAATGTAATGCCATGGACTATTGGCAATTTTGTACAAAGTTATTGATCGGTTATTTTTAAACTAGCCCTTGATTAATAAAAGGTCGGTCATATTGACATTAATGCTTTCATGAGACATGGTCATTGGTTTGTAATAGATATGTGTGCTTAAAATTTATAATCTGGATAATGAAATTCTTGATATTCCTTGTGTTATGATTATTAAATGTGAATAATCCCATAATTAGGAAGATGCTTACTATGTTGTGTGAAATTATAATGTCTATATCATGATCTTTGGCTTAATAGTTCACCTTATAAATGAGTTACTAAATCATAACTTTCCTTTATGAACACATGAGTTAATGTCTAAGACTATTGAAATAATGAACTATTGTGTGGTCATACACATGCTAATTGAATGGTGTGAACACCTATGATTATACAATAACATGGTATTATAACCAAATGATATGTAAGCAACATTTAGGTGTAAGACCCTTATGACTGGCTTATAGGATGGTATTCCTATATCATGAAAAGTAATTGGTTTCCCAATGCTAATTATATGGTTATTCAATAGGATGTTCACATGTGTGATTTCATCTACCCTAAACTAAGTGTCTTGTGTTTGATCTAATTTAATGAGAACAATCCTTCCACTATGGAGTTATAAAAAGTTAGTGAGATGGATCCTTACGTTCGGTCATTTGGACCTCCATGCTTAAGTATTGCACTTCTATCATATCTTATTTACTTATATAGTAATTGGCTAACCATACATTCTTGGATGGTGCTTAATTTTATTTTGGTTATTATAACATTATCTATTTGGGATAATTGGGATGTTGGTTATTGGTTACCAGTAATTCCTGTAGTGTTTGTTAAGATGCATTACACTGCATTAATATTATGTAGAAGGGCATTTTGATGTTTCATTGTGTACTCTAGAAGATAATTCCATTTTTTTTTTGCGGGGCGGGGGGGGGGGGGGGGGGGGGGGGGGGAGGTGGGGGCGGGGTGGTGTTTCATCTAGTATCAGAACTTGTGCTTAAAGGTTTTGGATGAGTTTTGAAACATTGCACTGATTTTTAGTCTATTTTTGAAAAGTTGGTTGAGCTTTTGTGTGTTTGCACATACCTTTGAAAGGGTTGTGTTGCATAGTGTATGCTAGGATGGTTTAAATTACACATGTCATGGGTATGTCTATTCTTGTGAGGCTTATTTTATCAGCATGTATATGTAAGCCTTGTGATGGTTGAATGCCATCTATATGTCTATGTTGTCTTGCTAAGATTGAATTGAAACCTTGTATGATAGCATGCATACTAAACTAAGGCTGAAGTTATATGCCTTGTATAGAATAATACATTTCTTATTTTCTTGAGAAGGCTATGTTGTGACCCTTATAAATTCACTTAGCCTCTTGGATGAATTAAATAGTATTTGGTTATGCAAGCTTGAAGTGTTATAAATTCTTGTGTGTGGGTTTGTATGCAAAAATCAGTAAATTTTTGTAAGTGATCTCATGACACTTACTCATAGATTTGGTTAGGTCAACCCTTCCCTCATCGATTTACATTGGGTCAACCTTCACCTGTCAACTATTGACTTGTATGGGAAAGTTGATAGGAGACTTGTGATCATCACTTTGCCCTTAGAATTGAGGGAATGATGTTTGGTATCTATTGTTGACTTGTATGGGTGAGTCATCAATAAATTCTTAGAACATATTGACCTCGAGAAGACCAAGGGTTGGGCTTAAACTTGGAGAGATGCGTAGGGTGAAGATGTATGATTTACTTAGGTAAATTAGTGAGGCTTGAGATCTCCGCTTATGAGGGAGCATATTGAGTTGAATTAAGAGTTTGATCTTATTTATGTATTTGGTCTTTTTCTAGTTGATAGAGAAACATATGGATTCATAACTCTAAAGGACTATAAGTAAATAAGTGTGTGGAGATGTTTATTTCCTATTTTGCATCTATGATGTTGTTTTGATCATATATATGTTTACATCGATGATGGATATTTGATTATGGATAGGTTGATTTCCATGAGGTTTTCATGTTGACCATGGATATGTTATGTCCATGGAGATGTTTATTTGATTATGACTAAGTTATGCATCCATCAGGTTGCTTATTTAAAAACTTGGATATGTTTTAATACTCATGGGATATCTATTGTGATATAGATATGCATTGCATCCATGAAGATATTTATTGTGAGTTCAATTAAACTTGTTGATTGTGTAAAATTATAATTTCCAAGGCAATGCTATAGCATTCACCCCGTACCTTGGTTAAGTCCACCCTTTCCCAAAAGTGATGTTGCATCAAATCAAGCATGACTATTTAACCTTTGACTTGCTGGATTAAGTCAATTGTAATAATAGTAATATAAGCTTGTAAGCCTGGAGGGTCTAGCAGGTGAGTGTGACTAACTTGCTTGGTAAAGTTAGAGAGTTTTTGGAATCTCTTATTATTATCAGTTAGCATGAGCCATCTATCTATGACGTGTGAATATTATTGGTAAATTTTCTAGAAACTCATGGAGATAGAGTTTATAGGCCTTTTTGGAACACAACCTTATTATAAGGAAGGTGATCATGATTTGAGATCCCTAGGACTAATTATGTGTATTATATGATGGATATTTGGTGTCATTTGGATGGCATCTAGATATCAGGTAACCTGATGAGAATTTTGGGACCCTTATGCTTCACGCATGTGTGTTAATTATTGTGATGTGAAGATACCTTAGCATAACTATTGAAATGCCTGAGTCATGTATGCACGACCTATTTTCATGTGGCTCCTCCTTGCATAATAAAATTTTATGTGTTGTGTAGCTATTACTTTTCATTGATTATTTAAATCATGAGAAATTGTATTTCACAATATTATGTGTATATAGTTGACCTTCTAGGTCTTCACATTTTCTTTTTGATATCAACATTATTTTATGAACATTTTATATACCTGATCTATGTTGTTGAATTTGGAATGTATGAATAATTGTAAAATTTCTTATGTAATAGACCTCCCACTTCTGAAATCAATCATGTGAACCTTATTTTGATCTATGTTTTTAAAATTTTTGTATGAGTATTTTGTGTACATACCTGGGATTAAATATGACCTTGTGTTGTTAATATATTAGTATGTGGTAATGTGGTCATACACCACTCATGTGATGTGTTTTCCCTCTTGAAAACTGACTTTTATTGATTAAAATTTACTAAGGTATAATTTTGTGTTGTGTTATGTGATCTCGCATCTCTACTCTAATATTGAATATTGGTGCAAGTATGAGGTCGAGGGTAGAGAAGCACTACATCTATAATGATTTGAATGGATATGGGCCAAGAAGTGGAGTCTCTTATAGGATGAAAATTCACTTTTTTCCTTTGCACAAGTAACCACTTGGTTCATTCAAAGTGTGCACCGTGTGTGTTACAAGTTGGCTATGGGATCTTAGTGCATAATGGTCACTTTATGGATCTAACATTCCTTTAAAAGCCTCTTAATGGTTGTGGTAAAAACAACCTTTGGAAAATTTTATTGTTTAAACCTTGTGAATCACTAATTAGTCTTATAAATTTGGACATTTATATAAATTATCAAAGTGGTACTTGCTAAAATGCATGCAGGTGTTGGCCTGTAGGTGCAACCATGCTTTGGCTAAGGTATTATTTTGTTATACCTATTAAAAATATTTTGGGATGAACATTTCTACTTTTCTTGAGAAGAATAACTAGAATGCATGCTAATTTTGTGCTCAAATAGATCAACACAAAACCCTGATCAAGTGATGTTTTTGAAATCCTAAGTACCCACTTAACTCTTGAATATAGTGACAAAAGTTGGGTGATGCCCTCAGATGGCTGATTTTGGATAATGGGATTGGTATCCCTAGATCATCATGTGAGCTCACACGTGTTGGAGAATATGATGTAAGCCTTTAGGTTGCATGTGATGCCTAGTATGGATTCTCTGATGTTTAGTATGGTTGGTACAAGATGTTGCACTAACTCATAGATGGTTGATGATGTGTTAGAATAACCATCATAGTATGGATTAATACCTTTGTGTAAGGACATTATGTAATGAATGTTCTTAAGATTATGTGCATGGAAAAATGTTTTAAATGGAAGATTCCACTCTTGATTTGAGATTCTGGTCATAATTTGGTGGGATTGAAGGATTATTTTTGTTGACCTCATGTTGCAAGTCTGTGTGTGTTGACACAAGTGGTTATGACCCTAGTAAAGTTTTATATTCAGATTGTTAATCTAGTTTAGACATCAATTTTTGACTTGCGGTTATTTAGCTATATTTTATTGCTTAGGAGTACCGTATGCACCTTTGATGGAAAGCATATTAAGCAAGGTGTAAGCTTTTGTGTTTTGGAGCACTATATGCTTGTGATGTTAATTATTGCCTTCATAAGTGGCTGGAATAGTTAATAACAATAGTGTTGTATTAAAATTAACTTGTGTGGCCATGAAATTTTGTTGACTATTGTAGGAATATTTGGCTCGATGAACCTATTTGTAGTTAGTTTAGTAGATTCTAATGTTATTGATGGCCTTTTTAAGGCATGAGAGTGGAAATGTTCCAACCAAGTTGTGAGATTTGATGGAATTTTATGTTATGATAGTACTGTATAAGTGTTGTTCTTCCTTTTTAATGTCATAAAGGACACATGAAGTCTGGAAGGAGGCTGTTACTTGGCCAAATATGGTTATCCTTATGGCAAGAAATATGATTACCAATAAGATAATGCTGAGGTATAGGCCACCCCTCATTGGGTGGAGATAGTTTGAAGCAGTGTTAATGGATTTAATTGGTCATTTTTTAAGAACTTTGTGCTTGACTATTGATGGTCATTAGGATAGCTCCTCTTTAAGGAAGGGAGGATGTCATGAATTGACCTTGTGGTCCCTTACAGATACTAGATTATGGCTTAATTTAGCATGTTTTTGATATCACTTGGACTAAAGACTATTGATGTTGGTTTTGTGTTAGATGGTTGTGATACGAGGTACCTTGGGTAGCCAATGTGATATGTAATGCCATGGTTGATGCTCACATTGGACTCATTTTAACATGTTATATGTATATGCTACTTTAGTTAGTTACATTATTATTTATTATTTATATATCATGTTTTACTAGATATGGTTTGACATTGCCTACTCTTGAAGTTGTTGGATATGTTCACAGGGCATGCTTAGGGTCATGGTTATTAGGACTAATTATGGTCCCTTTTTAGCTATAGATGATTGTACTTGATTTATTATTTCATGCCTAATGATTCATTCTGCATTATTATTATTATTATTTTTATTATTATTATTATTATTATTATTATTATTATTATTATTATTATTATTATTATTATTATTATTATTATTATGTTGACATCGTTTAGGTACTGTTGATGTCTTATTTGGTGGATGCAGGTACCAAGTTGTGAACTAGGTTTGGTAGTGGGTTTGGACATCTCGAGTACACTCAAGAGGCGATTGAGCAGTTGGAAGTCACTATGATAGGTATAACATACATATTATATGATATTGAGCCACCATCATTATATTCCTATTCAATTATTGTTTTTTGCCTTTTATTGGTCTCACCCTACTTTGAGCATGTATGTTTTATCGTGTTCCCTGTTAGGATTATCAGGGTTTAGCATTGTTGATTCTCTTGCATGTTCCTCATATGCTTGCGGTTCTATCTTTGTGTTTGTTTAACCTCCTTGGGCATTGTGAACACTAGATGATTAAGCTGTAAGGAAATGACTTACATCTTTAGCTTGTTATGTTATTGGTTCAAATTCGTCTAGACTTGTATGGGTCTTTTGACCTTGGTAACATTTTATCTACCTCCCTTTGTGCAAGTCAATTTAGTGACTTAGTGATTGTTATAATTCTGGGTAAATTAAATGATTTCGGTGATCTTTATTACTTGAACGATTTTTATTAATTATTATTATCTTAAATGAATTGATAATAATTATTATCATTTTAATAACTTGTTATTTTCTTGTTAATGGATTTACTTAATATTTTATTGTTATATTATTATTTTAATCAATTATGATTTTGTTGATTAATTATTTTAATGATTTTGTTATGAAATATTTACTTAACAATTTTTATTACTGTTTTTAAAAAAAAAAGATTATGTTGTTATTATCTATTTTAATGTTATGTTGTTTATTCTTCATAGATCAGCTTAGGATATTTTGGTGGAGTACTATTTTTTAAATTATTTTATTGGCTTGTTAAAGATGCTAGTTGTGTTGGGTCAAGGGAAAAATTGAGATCTGTATTTTTAATTTTTTTATATTCTTATTTTATTTTGGGGGTTACATCCTGGGAGAAGGGGAATTGGTTGGGTGTGGCTTGGGGGACATGCTAGAGGGAAGGAGACTATGCCTCCTCTTTAATGCTAGATCAAATGATAGCTTAAATAGTGGGATCTTTGCCTTAGACTTTTGGTATGTTGTTGTGGTTTAGATCTCTTATTACTCAACAAGAAATGGAAGCTAGGTAGCATTAACTCACCAAAAAGGCAAATTATTCACTTTATCTTGGGGGAAATGGTAGGCTTGTGTATGGTTGGCAATGGGTCAATATTGGGAGTTGGTTGTGCTTTGAATGCCTATGCAAAAAATAAGTTAAAACAAAGAAAAAATTATATCTCCCTTGATCTACAAATACTTTTGGAATACTCTATATACTCGAGCTTAGAAACAAATAGAAAATATATGAAGGAGACTACGTTCCTCTTGAAATGCAAGATCGATGTTGGATGGAACTATGTTTTTGCCTCAAATCCTTGGACTATGGTTAGTTGGTACAAATCTCCTACTAATTAGGGGTGGGGCGGGGCAGAGGGGCAGGGGTTTATTTTAACCATGAATTTCCTTATTGCATTGTGTTGTTTGGATCTCTTATTACTTTAGAAAAGTGATGGGTCAAAACCCTAGGAGGAGTGTTTGGCACAGGTTTTGGTGGTTATGGGAAGAAGTGATCATTGAGATTAATGACCATTTGGGTGTAAGCAGTAGGTTAATGTAGAATGGAATCCATACTCCATTTTTAGATGCCTTGAATGAGCCACGACAACCATCATGCTTTTGAGTAAGTCATTCTAGTTATTTTTAATATGGATTATGAGCTATTATTTTATTTCCCCTTTAAAGCATAACATAATTTAATGGAAAAATTGATTTGAACCATTTACTCTTGCTAGATGTCTTCCATGAATTATGGTTGTATTTTACCAAGTTAGAGGAAATTTTTTAAAACCATGAGTTTTTGGCAATTAAATATTTGCTCTAAAATCAATATTAACTAAAACACTTGTATTGCCCCCAAACTATCTTAATCAACAGTTTAATTTTAATGCTTCTTTGGTCTCTAATATGGACTTGTTTTCCATTGATGGGCTTGTTTTCTATTGAATCCCTCTTGATAATGTTTTTCCAAAAATCTTATGTAAAATGGATAGATTTACTTGGAGCATGATGCCTCCCATAGATGTGATCATGTTCATGATTCCTTTTATGTCATTCCATTAAGCATAATTACTAATTATCTTATGTAAAGGAGGATAGACTTTTCAGAATCTTGATGTCTTCCTGATTTATGACTTTGTTCATGCTTCAGAAACTTTTGGTCATCATTTGATGCCATACACTCAGATATGCGTATCTCTTTTCTAGATTTTTATTTTTGGTTTGTATTGAAACCAATTTATCCTTGTTAATTTCAAACCTCTATTGTACTCTTGATGGTTGGAGTGGGTT
Organism: Torreya grandis; assembly: GCA_037957365.1. Lineage (NCBI taxonomy): Eukaryota > Viridiplantae > Streptophyta > Pinopsida > Cupressales > Taxaceae > Torreya > Torreya grandis. The sequence goes on along the minus strand of JARHVA010000009.1, from coordinate 7,135,345 downwards.
TTTTCTCAAACTGGTTGAGTCATAGTTACTAGGCTTGGACCGTAATTATTTTATCCTACCTTGATGGAATGACATTACATTTTTATTTCATTTTCATATTTATTGAAATTTTTCATTGAATTAAATTTTGGATGTACATGGTTGTTTTCAAGCCAAAACAAGTTTACATTCTATTAATGAATGTTATGTGTTCCTCTTTTTGACTCGATGGATTTAATTTGGCTATTGTGTTTTGGGTCCCTAGTGTTTAATTATTTCATGCTTAGATAAGCCTCTTGGGTTGAGCAATGGACTTTGGATAGACCTCTTAATCTTATAAAATTGGATATAATATACCCTCATTTATGGTGTAAATCATCTTCCATAAAATATCCAATATATGCCTTGGTTATGACTTAGGCCAACTGGATTAGCTGAGTGTTATGGTTTTATGTTGATGTCATGGATTCTCTCATCCTTTATTGACTTTTTTTATAGTCTTTATAAGTGTCTTAGTATCAGTTATATACCTCTTACCTCGTCTAAGTACCTAGATGTCTAAACCCTCCACCTAGATGATGGTTTGGGTGGTAAGGGCCACCGATGGTTGGGGTCATAGGGTTGGTTTCGAGGGGTGTTCTACTTGTTGTATTCATCCTCTTCATTTTATTTACCCTAACTTGCATGTAACAACATGTTTATTGACCATGTCATTTGGTACCTAGTTCTTAGTTAGCATATTGGATTGTAGTTGGATGCCCATTTTATGTTATGGTTACCTTTTCTTACCTTATGCAGCATTGTAACATGTATTATGTTGGAAAAAGAATAACAATGTGTTTAATGTTGTTAGTAGCAAATGGAAATTAATATAGTAGCATGGATCTTGTATATTTATCCAATTATATTCATTTATTTGGCATACATTCATATTGGGTTCTATCTCTATACTGAAAACATAGCTATAACTCTGTCTGTAGTATGTTATGTCTTGATTACTATATATTGCTGAATACATTTTGGAATAACATAGTGATTCTCTATTGATGTGAAATATGCACAAAAGTCATATAAATTAATATAGGTGTAGTAGTATCTATTTTATCTATATCCTTAAATCCAAATGAAAGTTAAGTTGGTATTGTTTTATGGTATACTGAAACATTTAGAGGATTTAAATTTCCTTGATGGAGTTGTGTATACTTATATAGATTTCATGACAAATATGGTTTGGTGACATTCTTACAACAGGGAATGTCAATCTAGAATATAGACTCACCTCTCATTTATGATATGGTCATGATGTTACCTAAAAACATTGTGAGGCATTGTTAATCAAATTTATGGCTTTAGAATGCGTATAATCTTGGCTAAAAACAAATTGTTGCATTTACTTTATGCAAATAGTTTCTTGGTAATTCAAAGTAATATTGTTTCATTACAATTTTGGACGTTTCAAGTGGTTGTGGTATCATTTTAAGTGAGTTTATTTCATTACTTAATCAATATAAATAAAGCTTGAATAATGATCTTCTTGTATGGGTCTGGGTTATTAATTGTAGTTCTTACCCATAAGGGTAATGTAATGCCATGGACTATTGGCAAGTTTGTAGAAAGTTATTAATCAATTTTTCTTAATCAACTCTTGATTAATGTAAGGTCGGTCATATTGATATTATTGCTTTCATGAGACATATGGTCATTATTTTATAATGGATATGCATGCTTAAAATTTATAAGTGTATCTGGACAATGAAATTCTTGATATTCCTTCTGTTATGATTATTAAAAATGAATAATCCTGGAATTGGGAAGAGGCTTACTATGTTGTGTGAACTTATAATTATTATATCATGATCTTTGGCTTAATAGTCCACCTTGGCAATGATTTATTAAATCATAACTTTCCTTAATGAACATGTGAGTTAATACCTAAAACTATTTAAGTAATGAACTCTTGTGTGGTCATATTCATGCTAATTGAATGACATGAACACCTATGATTATAAAATAACATGGTATGATAACCAAATGATAAGTATGCAATATTTAGGTGTAAGACCCCTATGGTTGGCTTACAAGATGGTATTCCTGTATCATGAGAAGTAATTTATTTCCCAATTCCAATTATATGATTATTCAATAGGATGCTCACATGTGTGATGTCATCCAACTTAAGCTAAGTTTTATGTGTCTCATCTAATTTAATGAGAACAATCCTTCCACTATGGAGTTATATCTTGTGTGTGACCTTCATCAAATAAGGGAACGAAAGTGAAATAATTTTCTAAAGAACCTTGGATCATGGTATAATGATCCAATGGGGGTAACTCAAGGCTAGTCCTTGCTTGGTTGAGTCCCAAAAGATAATGGTAACTCAATAGCTTGTTGTGTTGGATATAGCAATGGATTAGAGATCTCCACTTGCTGATCTCATGATGTTATGAGACTTGCCTAAGCAAGTTAGTGAGATGGATCCTTATGTTCAGTCAGTTAAACCTCCATGCTTAAGTATTGCACTTCTATCATATCTTATTTGATTATATAACAATTAGCTAACTAGACATCCTTGGATGTGCTTAATTCTATTCTAATTGTTATATCATCATCTATTTGGGACAAGTGGGATGTTGGTTGTTGGTTACTAATACTTCCTATAGTGTTTTTTGAGATGCATTGCATTGAATTAATATTATGCGGTGGGGCCTTTTGATGTTCTGTTGTGTACTCTTAAAGATAATTTCATTTTATTTTTTGGGTTGTTTCATCAAGCACCCCAAATAAATGTGAATTAATAAATTAAATAAAATAGTTTAAATTTTAGTTAAATCATATCTAAAAAGTGTGACCCACATCTTTGGGATTAATTGATAAGAATTCAAGTTCAATTAAGTACACATTCAATGAACTGCACTCTAGTTGGCACTTCTAGCTATTTTTTAAGTTCTTAAAAATAGTCCAAATTTAATAAAAAAATAATATAAGATAAATGAAATAAATAACCCTCATAAACTAATAAAAAACTAATAAATATAATTATAACATCAACTATCAAATATCAAATTCCAACATTGACATCATACTCAACATTCCTCCCTTTGATGCAAAGAGCAAAAATGTCTATCATATCCTTAAGTCTTCCATGAATCTTCTTTAGAAACACCTTGGTGAAAATATCATAAAAATTATCTTCACTTCTCACATACATGATGAAAAAAAATAATTGACCAAATCTCTGAAAAAATGATGTATGAGATATGTTTGGTTCTAACATAAAAAATAGGATTCTTGGACAATTTTATTGCCCCATTGTTATCATAAAACATCTATGTTGGCTCAAGTTGAGTCTCTATAAAATTAAAAAATAATATTTTGAACCATAATATTTGTGTGAAATCTTATTTAATGGTTGTATATTTAGCTTTAGTAGAGGATAATGCAACTATAGCTTATTTTTTTGATGACCATAAAATAAAACCACTTCCTAATGTGAAATAATAACTTAAAGTTGACTTCCTGCCATTAAGTGATCCTCCCCAATCTAAATATGTGTATGTGATTATACATAATGAACTTCCTAGTATAAAATTAATATCACAATTATAAGTTTTTCTTACATATCTAAAATATATTTGCATTGCTTGCAAATGTTTGAGTGACAAATTACCCATAAATCTAGAAACTAGTGAAACCCTATAATTGATATCAGGGCTTGTCATAGTGATATAAATAAAACCTCCCACCATGCTCCTAATTTTTTTTCATCAGATGAAATACTCTCATCCTCTATCATTAGGTTTTATCCCCTTGCAATTGGAGTGTCCATGGGCTTATAATCTTGAATACTATATGCATTTAACAAGTCTTAGACATATTTGGCTTGTCAAATGAATACTTCCTCTTTATTTTGATGGAATTACATGTCAATAAATTAGTTCATAAGTCTAATATCAGTCATCTCAAACTATTATTTCATATATTTCTTGAAGTTATTCAACATCTCCATAGAGCTACCTGTAAATATCAATTAATCTACATAGAGACAAACATAATAATACATTAGAATCAAATGCTTGAATATAAATATTTGGCTCATTTTAACTTCTTATAAAGACTTGATAAAATAACCGACTATCCATTATTGAATACCAATATATTGGAGCTTTCTTCAACCCATAAAGATCCTTATTCAACTTATATACCCAAAACTCTTTACCTTTACCTCAAAACCTTGTGGTTACCCCACATATTCTTCTTCTTTAATCACTCCATTTAAGAATGAACTTTTGACATCCATTTTATGTATTTTACATCCTTTATGATCATCTAAAATAATTATTATTATAATACTTTCTTTCTTGGGTGCATGATTTTACTCATAGTCAACCCCATATATTTGTGCAAATCCTTTTGCAACTAGTCAAGTTTTTAGCTTGTCAATTATACTCACTCTTGAATTTCATATTGTATAACCACTTAGTTTCAATGACATATTTATCATATTGAGGCTTAATAATATTATATGTATTATTCCTCTCAATTGAATCCATCTCAATTTTCATAACATTGACCCACTCTTTCTTTTGGCTAGCTTTTGCATAACTTTTAGATTCACTAGTCATAGATGGCAATGCGAACATAGTATTTTCATCACAAGAATTGTTTATGTAATTAGACTTATTTTAGGTCTCTTACACTAGGTATTATATGTTCTTTTAGTATTTTTAGCCTTCTAACACATCCTTTAATCCAGAAGGGTCATTATATTCTTCTTTTCTTAATCTCACTCTATAAATAAATTTTCCCCTTCCTCTTTATCTTGTTATTTCTAATCAAAAATATATTATTTAAGACTTGACATGATTTCAAAAAGATTCTTGTTCTCCTTTAAACTCTATTTAACCCAAAAACACACTTCACCCTTAAAATAATGTTTATACTTGAACAAGATTGACTAGAATAGGGTTTTGGATCTTTTTATAGGTCTATCCACTTTCCCAAGCACATATATTCATTCAACTAGTTTATTTTAATTTAAAAAATACACACAAACCTATAGACCCCTACATACACCATAGATTATCCACATAGACCTCTGTAACCATTATAACCCCCCCACCCCCCACACACACCTCATATTTTCCCTTCCTCCTTGTCATTTATCCTTTCTTCATTGCATTAGTGGATCCTCCTTTGATGCTTCAAACCTTATCATGTTCTTTTAGATGTTTAAACTTAGTTTTGTCTTGTTTCAAGACCAAATAGCCCTTAACCACTTATGGTTTATCCCCACACATGCTAATTTTGACCTCTTTCCTACATTGGATATGCTTTTATACTGGTTTAAGATATATTTACATTGAATTGAGGGTTATAATGCATTGACCACATATGACCAGACCTTAATAATCTCTTATAAAAGGACCAATCCCATTAAAACATGTAGATCACTCAAAAACCCTTATAGCAATTCAAAATTTCAAATTCTTAATTCTGGTGAGAAAATGGAAAACTAAATACTTTAAGTAAATCATGGGGTTTTGAGAAATAAAATTGACATGGACTCACCCCTTAGACCTCCTAAATCTATCAAAACATAAATTTGACATATTTACATCATTAAAATTGGTTACATCATGATGTTCCTGCATCAATCATCAAACAATTAGCCTTCTTGATGTTTAATATTTTTGATCCTCCTCTCATAATTATTATCTAAAATTTGATTGGTTAGATGTGGATTCAAAAAATGTTTGTTATTTCTTAGATTTGATGAAAATGGAGGGTTATTCTCTTGTGAAGAGCTAGTATTATTTCCTATTGAACTAGAAACATGTGTACTCTTTTATAAGCCCTCAAAATAAAATTTAAGAGGTTTCCCCCATTAAATTATGACCTCTTTATTTATATTATTAGAATTAATATACATATATTTTTTTTTAAATACAATCCCTAAAAATAATTGTGGATTTACTAGTTGAATTATAAAACTTGTATGCTTTGCTTTCATCACTATATCTTATAAATTTTTTATCAATACTCAAGATCTATATTTGGATAAAAATAAATATATTTTATTCCACATTTAACTTGATTTATTTATTTTCATCCTACCATTTCCTATAACTTGGATGGACTTTCCATCTCCCATTTGCACTTATTTTGAAGGAAACATCTAAATTGTTGAAACCATCTTTCTGACTTGTCATGTGATTTGAACAACTTGAATCAAGAGACAAAAAATAATTTACATCCTCTATTCTGACATTACATGTGAGAAAATAATCTTAATTCTCTTGTTGTTCACTTTATTCAACTTAGAATGTCTTATTTTCACTCTCTTGATTAGATTGATTTCTAGTTGCCAATATCATGTAATATTTTAAAGTGTCCTAGTGTTTTGAAATAATGACAAGTAAGGTTTATTTTGCTTTTACTTGTGAAGTTATCTTCAATTTTTACCTTTGAATTTGATTTTTTTGAACTCCCTTCATTATAATCTTTATTTTTGTCATTGGTCTTTGAAAAATTTTCCTTACTTTCAAGTCCATGTTCTTGATATCCTACATATAGTATCATCTTATCCTCATGGAAAAAGGGAGAACTTGTTGGCCATTTATTTTGGCCCACATACCAAAATTTTGACTGATTTAAAGAACTATTAACTCCATCATAAAATATATGGACTCCATTAGAAGAACTACAGACTCCATCAGAAAATCTATGGACTCCATCAAAAGAACTATGAACTCTACCAAAAAATCTACAAACTCCATCAAAAAATCTATGAACTCCATTAGTACAGCTATAGACTTCAGTGATGGACCTTTGGATATGCATAAAATGGATGTAGAAGAATTTGGTAAGTTAAAGAGAAGTTATAAAGATGATTTTGGGTTTTGTCATGTAGAAGGATTCAAGCTTTACAAGGTGGAAGACTTCAAGTTTCTGAAAGTACTTTGCTTAATTTGGAAAATAACTTTCAAGTAGTCACAACTCCAAATTAAAGTGACTCCACAACCCCGAGTTGCTCTATCTAGTGTTCCACAAGTTTTTGGAGCTACTTTACTTAAATTGCCTTATAAGTTGAAAATAATGGAAAGTTTGAAGTAGTAAGCAGTGAGGTCTAAGAAGTCCAAAGTAGGCAAGTGTGGAAAACCTGATCAAGTAGAAGCTAAGTGCAAAATCTCATTTTTAGCTAAGTATTTACTTGCATTTTTTTAGACTTTTAGTGTCTAAATTATTTTAGACTTTGTCCAAAACAAAAGTTTCTAAAGCTTATTTTCTTTAGAGAAGTGTCCAAGCAAGGTTTTTTGAAGGATCTTTTATTTAAGCAGAATGCCCTATACAACTTTCCTGAAAGGTGCATTTATTGGGAAAGTGGTCCTTTTCATTTTTTTCGAAGGGCCATTTTTCACTTTTTTGAAAGGCACTTTCAAAAGAAATGGTCCTCTTCAAAATTTATGAAAGGTACCTTTTTAGATTTTTTTAAGGGTATGTTCCTTTCAAAAGGGCCATTTTCAAAAGTTCTGAAGGACTTTTCCAAACAGGTGAGGCATTTTTTTTTAAAGAAAGGACCATTACATTTTTTTCAAAGGGTTTGTTTGGATCTCTAAGGGGTATTTTACAAAGGAAATAATTCCTTCAAACTTTTTGTTTGAAGGAAGTTTACTAAGGAAAAGGCCATTCAAAAATTTCTAAAGGGTATAATCCTTTCGGAAAAGGATCAATTATAAAATCCTAAAGGGTATCTACCTTTCGGGAAGGTTCAAAACAAAAATTCGAAGGGTTTTTTATACAAGCAAGAGGCCCAAAGGTACTTTTTTTGAAAAAGTGCCCAAGGATAAAAGGTCAAAAGGTATTTTACAAAAGGTCAAAGGAAAAATTTTGAAGCAATTCCTTTGAGAAGTGCTGAAACAAAAACTGAAGGGACCATTTCCAAAATATCGAATGGCACTTTTCTTAGTGATAGGGACAATCCCAATTTTCTAAAGGGCTCCTTCCTTTTCAAAAAGGACCATCTACAAAATTCTGAAAGGTCCAAATGCAAAAACCCAAAAGGGCTTTTCAAAAGGGAAAAGCACTTCACATATTTCTAAAGGATTTCCTTTAGGAAGAAAGCCTGAAAGAAATAGACAAAAGATATGAATTCCTTAAGATAAATTGTCTGAAGGAATGTTTCAAAGGAAGAAAAGCCATAGATAATTAGTCTAAAAGAAATAATTCTTCTAAAGGAATTATTTGAAGAAAATGGCTGAAACAAGTTGTTCGAAGGAATTAACAGTCCTGTAAATGTCAAAATCTAGCCCCAATAAGTAGCCATTTAAATTTGAAACCCTGGGATGTTTGTGTAGCCATCAAAGATGGGTCTTGTCAAGTAGCCATTTGCATTCAAAAGATGTCAAAGGGTTCACTAATATTTTCGTGAGCTTGACACTTGTCAAGATCTTGTGATCAAAGATCAAAGGTGGGAGGGCAAGTTTAAATGGTAGTGGGACCAAGTAGAGTAGTGGCTTGTATTTAATCACTCATTAAGATATAATAGAGTGAGATTAAGTCAAATTGTTATCAAATCTAAAGGGTTAATTAGTCCAGGACAAGTGGCATAAGTGAATTCAACTATCAAAGAGATTGATGACTCATAGGCATCCATGTCAGGTAGATCGATGGTGCGAGTCAAGGATCTGAGTCAGCTTCTAATGACCAATCAAAGCAAAATAAGGCCCAAGTGATTAGTGGGAGCTAGTAGGTGTAAATTAATGGAGGCTCTCATCCTTTGACATGGCCATCATTTTTGACAAGTAGCCAAAAATACATGGAGCAACATGGCTTGATCTGGTTTCAAACTATATGGGGATTTCATCCTCATACATGTAAGACATGCAGGCAAAGGAGCACACCAAGTTTTAATATAAAAATTGACTCATTTGCATTAGGTTGGAACATGTAGCTATCCATGGCATGGCTCCCTCAGCTCCATCAAGGGAGACTTGAATGCACGAGGGGCTCGAGGAGTTTGGCTATGATCTTGAAAAACTCATCCCATGGTCAAGACATTTGGAGTGATGGTTGTAACCATTTATGACATCCCTCTCTATTTCTCATGCAATCCCCTTTTTCTCTCATCCTTTTTTGCTATATATAGAGGCCTTTAAGCCTTAAAATGGATCCCTTGACTGTGATAGAGGCACTCTATTAAAATTTCCTTGCAACACTCTCTTGAATCAATACAAGACTACCTTCTAATTTTTGTTGAATTCAAGTGAATTATTGAAGTTTAAATTGTAGAATGTCTATTCTTCCTCATCATCTATGATTTATCTATGCACCTCACTTCAATTTTCTTGGTTTCTTGCAGGTCATGTGATGTGTTAGCCTTTAGTGCCTTTTTGAAGCATTATGAGTCATAGTGTCTCTCATGTAGACATATTTCTTCCTACCCTTCAAAGTGCATCTTCCCCTTTGATCTCCACACAACTACTCTACTTGCAGCACTAAAATAGGATCAGCTAGACATGTCTTGTTAAAGTCTAGTAGTAGTCACTAAGGTTCCCAGTCTAAATGTGGATCACTCTCTTTTGGTGCATCACCTCCCTTAGCTTAGATTTTCCTTTTCATGTTATCCTCCTATCCCTTTTCCTTAGTCAATAGTAGATTTTAGCATAGGAAATGAGAGCTAAAGTGAAGCATCTGAGGAACTAACCTCATTGAAAAGCTTAGAGATTCAACCTCATGATAGGATACCCATAGCCTAAGGTTGTCCCAATGCTTGTAGCTAGGAGTGAGAGAGCATGAGAAACTCTCCCACAAAGGGTGCAATTATAACTTACAACAGAACCCACCAACTCATCAACACTTATAGAATTCATGTCTTTACAATACTCAATAATGATCACAATATGTATCTATATTTGAGATATATATCTAAAACAATCCTTACTATAACATTGTATTAGATATTTTCTCCATAAACCATCATTCTATGCACTAAGTCATTTATCTTTATGCAATATTATCTAACTCCCTCTTATCTAACATTCTTAAATTTTCAAAATTAATTTTAAGAGTTTGTATTTTTTATTTTCTTACCTTACTGTATCCTTGATGTGAAGTTTTAAAGGTATTTTATGTCTCATGGGAATTTTTGCATCCTGCAAATTTTGGATAGATATTTGGGTCTATGGTACTCTGAAGATAGAAGAAAGCTTGTGCATCCACATTTTCTTCATCTTTTTTTTGTTTTTCCTTATCTTAATTTAAATTATTCTAATATTGAGGTGGTGTGTACCCTTATAAAACATTCTCTCAAAATCCTTTTCATACAATAATTATTCTCAACTGATCTCTCCAATATTCAAAGTTGTCACCTTTGAAGATGAAAATATTCATGGAAGTAAAGTTCATTGAAACTGTTGATTCCCATGATAATGGCTTAAAACCCTTCAGAACCTTTCTTGAATGTGGATATAATACCAAATTAATATTTTAATGTATGGAAGAAGTGAAAATCAAATTTTATTTAATCTAAAATTGAACCTATATATCAACCAATCTATTTTAAAATTACTACTTGTTAATCTAGTAGTATTATAAGTGTGATTATTGACAAAATTTTCTTTGTAACTTCAAATTAAGATACTAAATATTGATGGCTTTTATTTTTTAATATATGTAATAAAAATTTAGAGATAACAATATGCAAAAAATATTTTTTAAAAATAACTATGGGCCACACTATTGCACCATTCTTAATTAACAAGAAAGGCAAAAAGTAGCTAATTACAAGTAACTTGCATGACAAGTTATGATAATTGAATGCTAAATTAAGACCTTACTTGAAAATTACATTAACTAAAAATAGACTCTAAGATAATTTTTGTAGCATAGAATATCACCCTTTGTGTGAGAGTTTCTCAGGCTCTCTCACTCCTAGCTACAAGCATTAGGACAACCTTAGGTTGTGGGTATCTTGTAGTGAGGTTTAACCTCTAGGATTTTTTATGAGGCTAGTTCGTCAAATGCTTCACTTTAGCTCTTATTTTCCATGTTAAAATCTATTGCTGACTAAAGAAAAGGGATAGGAGGATAACATAAAAAATAAATCTGAGCTAAGGGAGGTGATGCACCAAATAGAGAGTGATCCACATAAGCATGAAATAAACACTAATTCAGGATAAGATAATTCTTGCTCACACAACCTCACAACTAGTTAATTTTCTTAAGTGTTTCATAAACTAGGCTCACTAAACCATATGTGAAGCACAAAGAAATTTCAAAATCCACATCAAGCATCCATTAATGGCAGAAAGAGCTCAATTTTAAACCTAAAACTAACTTTAAAACACCTTAAAATAGGCAATAAATAAGGAAAATGGACATGGAAGAACTCTTCTTCATAAGGCCATCATGCACAAGCTTGCTAAACACAATTTTTAGGCAAGAGATAGGTAAAAATTGATCTTTATTGCTTCAAAAGGTTTTTCTTAAAAAATTTGACAAGGTTTTTGCTTTTAAAATGAGGATATCTTTTTTATGGGGGTGCCAACAGAGATATATAAAATAAAGGAAGAAGAAAAAGAGAAGAGGCAAGCAAACAGAATTCAATAAATGAGATCCAACCACCCTCTGTGAATTCTCACCCATATTTGGGTTAATTAGAACTAATCCTTCTTCAATAAATTAACCACCATTAACTCTAATAGTATTCAAGCCCTCTCATTGGTTGAGAAACACACTAGAAGACAAGAACTTGTTGAGGATGATGATGTCATGATCCACTAAAAATGAAAAGTCTAAGAACATCTTTAATACTCAAGCTACCTTTACTAATCACCTGATCTTCATCTTTCACTTCCACACCATCCTTCACTTGTCTTACATGTATAAGGACAAAATATCCATAACTTTGAATCTGGACTGAATCATGTTGCCTCTAAATTAAGTGGCTATTTGTCAAAGATGATGGCCATGTCAAAGGATGAGAGCCTCTCCATTAATTATATACACTAGTTCCTGCCTTGGAACCTGGGCCAAATCTTTTCTATAGATGGAAAACCAATCTAAGGACATTGGTTTTCCTATATCCATTTATGTCGACACAAGTCTATAGATTGATTAGCTTCTTTTGATATTTTCAAATGCCAATGGCTACTTACAGGGGTTTGGATTTCGTCATTTATGGGCCCGTCAACAATTCCTTCAAACAACTTGTTTCGTCCACTTTCTTCTAACAATTTGCTTAGACCCTTCCCACGGATAATTTTTCTAGAGGTATTCATGTCTTCAAACTTTATGAAAATTCCCCTTTCTAAAATGGAGGTACCCTTCAGCTTTCTTGAAAGTGACCTCCTTTTTTATCCTCTAAAATTTTGAAAAAGACCTTCAAAAAAATTGTAAAGTACCCTTCAAGTTATCTATTTGGACCTTTTGAAAAGAAGACCCCTTCAAAAATTTGAAAAGACCCCTCCAAATTTGTGAAAATGATATTTCAAAAAAAATGTTTTGGCCCTTTGCGAAGGAAAAGTAACTTTAAAAAAAGTTGAAAAGGTCCATTGCGAAGGAAAAGTACCTTTCAAACTCATTTAAATGGACCGTTGGAATTTGATAATGCCTTCGGTCTCTTTGAAATAGTCCTTCAAAAAAATTGAAAAGGGTCCCCTTTTCCCTAAAAAAATATATCTTTCCAAACTTTGAAAAGAACCATTTTCCCTTTAGAAGTGCCCTTCAAAAAATGCAAGAGCTTTAGCATGTGGGCCAAAAATGGCCAACATTTCTAGTGACTCACAGATAAGGATGCCTACTATGCTTGAGAACCTAGACCACTTGCCTTTCCTAGTCCATTGGGCATGGAGTCATTAGCCTCTACAACTGATCTGGTCTAAAATTGGATACAAGGCTAACCCTTTCTATAACTTCCTCTTGAAGCATCAAGGACAAAAAGAACAAAACAAACACTATGCCCAAGGCACTTAGGGAAGGTAAACACACAATTGAAAAGATGTGCACAAGGCACTTATGAGAAAACAAGAAAAACTATACAAAATATACAATGGCTACAAATTCTTCTAATAGCAAGGCTTTAGATGAATCCCATTGACTGGGATGGGTAGTACCTCTTCATCTAGTTGGGCCAGTTGAAAATCATTGTGTTATTTGCATTCATGGATCAAATAAGGACCAATCCACAAGCTATTGAATTTGGTATGGTTGTCTAGCTTGGCCTTATTTGAATCCCACTTGAGGACTACATCCCCTTTCTTGAAGTCCCTTGCTATTTCTCTCTTTTCAAAGGCTTTCTTGACCTGAGCGTGATGTGATTCTAGTGATTTCATTGCAAGATCTCTCATTTCTTCAAGCTCCATGAGTTCTACCAGCTTCACATTCATGGACTTATCTTCCATTAACTCTAGCTAATGGGCTAATTTTAATGTAGGTAGCTCTAGAGAAATGGGCAACTTGGCCTCCCTTTCATATACTAAGACATATGGAGAATTGCCAATGGTAGCTTTATGAGTCACCCTATCAGCCCACAAGGTTATCTTTAGTTTGGTGTGTCATGCCCTCTTATTCTCTTCCATAGTTCTCCTAATGATTCTCAAAAAATTCTTATATATGGACTCAACTAGTTTATTTCCTTGAGGATAATAATTGGAAGAGATGCTGAGGTAGATGCCCATCTTGAGATCCCATTCACTTGTTTTTAGACCAAAGAGTGTCAATGCATTATTAGAGATAACAGTGGATGGAATACCAAACCTAGTCACAATGTTGTCATAGAAGTCTAGGACTACACTTTCATTAGATTATTTTAATGTAATGGCTTCTATCCACATGGTGAAGTAGTCAGTTGTAGTAAGCACCCATTTATGTCCTACACTTGATGGAGGGTTGATCATTTTTATGAAATCCAAGCCCCACTGCATGAATGGTTGTTCTACCTGAATTGGATTGAGGGGAAAGATATTAATATTTAATTACCTATAAAGAGGGCACATTTTTGAAACTTTCATACCCATGTATAATCATATTTTAAGAGTTTGGGGCAGTAATAACCAACACTCATTATATTTGTTGTTGTGGTTCTAGGTGTAAAATGACCTCCTACAGGTCCATCATGGAATTGCTCCAAAAGATTGGTCACTTGGTCATTATCTATGCACCTTAAGAGCACTTCATTGAAGTCCTTTATAAATAAAACCCCATCAACTAATGCATAAGGTATGGATTGAAGTCTAAAATACCTTCTTTTTTCCCTATCCATACCCTGAGGGCACTCACCTATTATCAATAAATGTGATATATCCTGGATCCAACTAGTGTGAGGTGGAGGTGCATCTGTTTATGGGTTATCTTGTGTTACCAAGATGACCTCTTTATCTTCATGAAGGTTATTGACCATATGCTCACACAAGCCTTTACCTCTTGTTATCTTAGTGTCATACTCCATGACCTTGGTAATCTAACTAGTTCTCTTTTCGTTCAAGTCTTTATTAAGGAGGAAGTCTCTCACCCTAGGATGAGACACCATAAGATAGATTTTATTCTTGTAGATCACTGGCTTGAACTTTCTAAGGCTTCTTACTATTTCAAGGACTTGCTTTTATATAAAAGTATACCTCACCTCATACCCTTCAAGACCCTGACTGAAAAATGCTATTGGCTGCTCAAGTCCTTCACCATTTTTTTGCATCAGCATAGCTGATATATTATCAATATTGGCAAAAGCATACAATATGAAATCCCTTGAGAAATCAAGATTCATGAGTGTGGGTGCTTGGGCAATGGCTTGATTGATAACCTCAAATGTTGATTTACCTTAATTTGACCAAGTGAACACTTGGCTCTTCTTCAGCATAGCAGTGATGGGCTTGACCAAGTTTGTAAAATTAGGTATAAACCTTCTCACAAAGTTTATTTTCTTAAAAAAACTTTGGATTCCCTTCTTATGCTTGGGTAAGGATAAGGCTAAGATGGCACTTATTCTATTAGGATCAATAGTTAATCCTTATTTTAAGATAATGTGTCCCAATAGTTTACCCTCATGAACAACAAACACACACTTCTTGGGATTCAAAGAGATCCCATACTCTTTTCATTTCTCAAAGATCAATCTCAAATAGTCCATGTATTCATTGGCATCCTTGGATAAAATGATGATGTCATCAAAGTATACCAACACAATTTTATTTAGTAGCCCTTAGAAATCCATGTCTATTTCTCTTTAAAAAGTGGCCTTAGCATTTGATAAGCTAAAAGGCATCTTTTGGTATGCATATGTGCCCCATTTGGTGGTGAATGTAGTCTTATACTAGTCTTCTTCTTTTACCATTACTTTGTTGTAAATTGAATATCCATCCAAAAGAGAAAAATGTTCTGACCCTACAACTATTTGAAGAAGTTGCTCTATGGATGGTAGAGGGTAATGATCCTTCAAAGAGACTTTGTTCAAATATCTAAAGTCAATACACAGCCTAATCTCCCCACTCTTTTTCCTTATAGACACCAAATTGGCTATCCATGATGATTGTTTGATGGGAAAGATAATCTTGGATTCAATCAACTTGGTTAGCACTTTCCTCATAAGCTCTTCTATTTTGGGGTTAATGGGCCTCTATTTTTGCCTCACAATCTTAGCATTAGCTTCCAACTCTATATTATGATGGGCTAAATTTGGATCAAAACCTTTCAATTACTGTATTCCCAAGCAAAGATGTCTTCATATTCCTAGTAGAGTGCTATGAAAATATGCCTCTCAGCCTTGTTTCTTCCCTTCCCAAGCTTGAGAAGTTTGTCTTCAAAGATGAGGACTCTCTCATAGTTCTATTCATTGATTGACATTACCACCTTTTGTTTTCTCATATGGTCTCCCTCATGGAAAAGGCCCTCAAGTGTAACTAGTCCTTTGGTAAGCTTGTTAGATTTTAATCGAATAATTTTCTCCCCATACTATTGTTAAAACTTATCCTGATTAGTAGAGGAGAACTCAACTTCTTGTTGTAAAAATAAGCAATTTATTTGTCATTTTAAAAAACTTGCCAATGGACTTCATTATCTAGCATCGATGGCCTCACCACCACCTTGATGTGTGGTTGAACCTTGGCCTCTTTTAGCTTAATTAGAATATCAAACTAAGCTCCCATAGTTGCCAACTAATCAGCATGTTGATTCTAGTTCCTTGGTATAGCTTGGATGTTGAAGGCTTCAAAATATTCATTTAGGTCCCACATTCTATTTTTGTAAGACCTCATCAAAGGATCTTTGTAATGTTCAAGCCTCTTACTTAGTTCACTATAAGCTCATTATCTCCATATGCTTGCAACATTTTGATTCCTCTTTTATTAGCCCATTAGAGACCACAAATCAAGCCTTCATATTCTGTTGTATTAGAAGAGCAACTAAAATGAAACCTATAGGAAAATAAATGCTTATTACCTGAAGGGAAAACCAACATTTCCCTTGCACCTAATCCATTTTTGCTCTTTGAATGATCAAAGAACAACTTCCACATACCATTGAGGTCTTCTTTAGGTCTAATGAGGGAATGCATGAGTTGATTTTCTTCATGTAGTAAATAGACACCCATTTATCTTTTTTCAACACCTTCCAAAGGGTTGAGAAATTGATTATCCCCCCATAGCTCATCCAAGAATAAGCCTAGAATCTCCTCAAGATAAGTATTTAATTCCTTACCAATTGTAAATTCATCCTCATCAAAGATAGTACAATTGAGATTTATGCTATCTGTTTGATGGGGTTCAATGTGGAATTGTGCCATAGGCTCAGCCTTGATTGATACCTTAGTCCCATGTCTTTTTTTGAATGCCATGTAGGACTAATTTTCTTCTAGATAACCCCTAATTTTGGCTGTGAATTCTCTAGAAAGGCATAGTGCAAAGTGAGGAGTTACATCAAGGATCAACACATCCTGAACCACCAAAACATTAAGACAAGCATGCAAGGTCATATTTAAATCTTTGATGATACCAAATGGATTTATGTAAGAACTGTCAAGCTACAAAACTCCCTTGGTATGTGGCTCATATTTGAGGTTTAGTTGATCAGCTATAGACTTTGGTATTACTGAAGTGCTAGCTCCACTATCTACTAAGTAATTATGTACCAAGGAATCACCAATGATTAATGAAATGTATAATAGACGAGGTTTGACCACCTTACTTTATCCTTCTCCCAAAAGACCCTTAGTTGCATTAGTGAGGACCTCATCTTCTTTGCTTGGTTGTTTACCTATAGTTGTTGTAACACTTATCTTGAATAAACCTTCTTGAAGGATATCCACTTGACTGAGCATAAAAAGCATATCTCACATTGGTACACTCACGTTGGATTTCTTCATTTGTTTAACAATGTTAATTGGTGTATTACTAACCTTTGATTATGCTTTGTGAGCCACTACTATTGTTTGTTGAATCTGTGAGCTTTGTGGAGGTGTTGATACCTTTGGAGTGACAACAAGCTTGTTAGACTTAGACAATGAAGGAGTGGTGGCAGTAGGTTCATTGGATGATCCCTAGTTGTCACCCATATTCCTTCTTTTGAATCTTATATTTTCTACCACTAGGACATGAGCTTGACTAGAGCTGGCATGTTGATTGGATGCATAGCACTCTTCTTACTCACTGATGACCATTTTAGCATCTAGTTGGTTTGGTACTTGATCTGATCCTTATTCTTGTGGAGACTGCTCTATCTTTGTCATCATGAGAGTTTTTGTGCTTTGAGCCATTAAGGCTTTATTGTATCCATAAGCAATAACCTACTACCATTGGTCATTAAATGTCTGGTTAAAACCACTAGTTTGGAAAATAGACTGCCAACATACTGATTCCAAGGCATTGTCCCTTCATCCTCTTGAGCCATATGGTTTTGAATAGAAACCAAGGAGTTGGAAGAACCTACAACATTTGGATTATAGTTGTTTTATCTAGCATAATTAGGTTGCCCTTGTCCTTGGAAATTTACTTTGTAGGGTGGTCTATTTGCTTAATAAGATTGTTGTTGAGGCTAATATGGAACTTGATAAGGTTTGTTGAACTGAGCTTGCCTTTTTTACATTTACTACATAATTTTTCAAAGATTGGAGCATGCTTTTAAGTTCTAGGTAGTTTTTTTTTTCTCTTAGGAGTCACTAGATCCACTAGTGGAGGTCTTCTCTTGCTTGGGTGAAGGTATAATAGCAATCATTGGTGTTGGAATAATAACATCAAGTGGGGGAACAACTGTAAGAGGTGGTCTAATCTTAGGGAAAAGAGGCATTGGGGGCCTAAGAGTAAGCTTTTTGGCCTGAACTATATAATTTTCAGCTTTGATAGCCACCTCATAAGCATATAGTAATATATCTCCTCTTATGGATTAGATCATTACTGCTATGTCATTGTTTAGAGCCTTTAAATAGTATAAAAATGCAAAGTTAGGGGATGGTCTAACAATATCTAGAATTCTATCCCAAGCTTTTTGGAATCTTGTGGTGAAGTCTTGCATAACTTCATGAGGATCTCTCTTGATTGTGGTCAACTATTCTGCTAGTGACAAGTGATCACTCTTATCTACAAATATCTTACATAAGGTTGTTCCCAACTGATCCCATGATTGAATAGAGTTAAGAGTTAAACATCTATACCAATCTAAAGCCTTCCCTTAAAGGATATAACCAATAGTCTGATAGCTACATTTTCTACTATGACAGTATGGATATTGCATAAATTGGCTATATCTATGATGTGTTCAGTAGGAGTTACGACTTGGTCTCCTATGAAATATGGGATGCTTTTGAGGGCTACTACTAACATATGATCATATTGTGGCAAATTCAAAGGACTTTGGCTGTTGAAACCTGCAAAATCTCTTTAGGTAATAATGGTAGCAAGAGGGGCTAACAAGGATCTTCTTGTGTAGGTATACCTTAAAAATGGTTTAGGAAAATGGTTTCCTATGTATGGGTGAGTACGGGTGAACCTTAACCTTCTTGCTGAGTTTAAAGGTAATTCAATAAATTCAAAAGGAATACCTCTAGAATCTGATCTTGTTGTCACCTTTGGCATGAAAGATAGTTACTGTTCTACCACTAGATTGCTGAGTGTTCTTCGAAGTCACTAGATACTGAAAGATGAAAGCTATAGCTACTACAAATTGATCAAACTAGCATCAAACTTGACCAATCTTCTTTGAAAGTCATTCCACCAGGCATGCCATAATATATTGTATCATAGAATATCACCCTTTGTGGAATATTTTATTTGGCTCTCTCACTCCTAGTTACAAGCATTGAGACAACCTCAGGATGTGGGTATCCTATAGTGAGGTTGAACTTCTAGGATTTTTTATGAGGCTAGTTCCTCAGATGCTTCACTTTAGCTCTTATTTTCCATGTTAAATCTACTTTTGACTAAGGAAAAGGGATATAAGGATAACATAAAAAATAAATATGAGCTAAGGGAGGTGATGCACCAAATAGAGAGTGATCCACATAAGCATGAAATAAACATTAATTCAACATAAGATAATTCTTGCTTACACAACCTCACAACTAGTGAATTTACATAAGTGTTTCATAAACTAGGCTCACTAAACCATACATGAAGCAAAGAAGAATTTAAAAATCCACACCAAGTATCCATTAATGGTGGAAAGAGCTTAAGTTTAGACCTAAAAATAACTTGAAAACACCTAAAAATAGGCAAGAAATAAGGACAATGGACATTGAAGAACACTTCTTCACAAGGTCATCATGCACAAGCTTGCTAAACACATGTTTTAGGCAAGGGATAGGTAAAAATTGATGTTTATTGCTTCAAAAGTTCTTTCTTACAAATTTTGATAGGATTTCCCCTTGTCAAATGAGGATATATTTTTTATGGGGAGACAATAGAGATATATAAAAAAAGGAAGAAGAAAAAGAGAAGAGGCAAGCAAACAGAAATCAATAAATGAGATCCAACCACCTTCCATGAATTCTCACCCACATTTGGGTTAATTAGAACTAATCCTTCTTCAACAAATTAACCACCATTAGCTCAAATAGTATTCAAGCCATCTCATTGGTTTAGAAACACACTAGAAGACAAGAACTTGTTGAGGATGATGATATCATGATCCACTAAAAAGGAAAAGTCCAATAACATATTTAATATTCGAGCTACCTTTTCTAATCACCTGATCTTCATCTTTCACTTCCATGCCATCCTTCACTTGTCTTACATGTATAAGGACAAAATCCACATAACTTTGAGTCTGGACTAAGTCATACTACCTCTGAATTGAGTGGCTTTTTGTTAGAGATGATGGCCATGTCAAAGGATGAGAGCCTCTCCATTAATTTCATACACCAGCTCCTACTTTGAAACTTGGGCCAAATCTTTTCTATAGATGGAAAACTAATCTAAGGACATTAGTTTTTATATATCCATTTATGTCGACACAAGTCTATAGATTGTGTAGTTTTTTTTATCTTTTTAGATGCCAACGGCTACTTATAGGGGTTCATATTTTGATGTTTATGGGTCCATCAACAATTCCTTCGGATAACTTGTTTCAGCCATTTTCTTAAAACTTTCTACTTGGACCCTTCTTGCAGATAATTTGTCTAAAGGAATTTATGTCTTTAGACTTTATGAAAATGTCCCTTTCTGAAAGGGAGGTACCCTTCAGCTTTCTTGAAAGTGACCCCCTTTTTTATCCTTCAAAAATTTTAAAAATCCCTTCAAAAGAATTGAAAATCACCCTTTGGAAGGATTTAAAATCACCCTTCAGCTTAACTGTTTGGACCTTTCAAAAAGAAAACCCCTTCAGAAATTTGAAAAGACCCCTCCAACTTTGTGAAAATGATCTTTCAAAAAAATGTTTTAGCCCTTTGCGAAGGAAAAGTACCTTTCAAAAAAGTTGAAAGGTCCATTGTAACGGAAAATTACCTTTCAGATTCCTTTGAATGGACCATTGGAATTTTAAAATGCCTTTGGCTTCTTTGAAATAGTCCTTTGGAAAATTTGAAAAGGGTCCCATTTTCCCTGAGAAAATATATCTTTCAAAACTTTGAAAAGAACCATTTTCCCTTTGGAAGTGCCCTTTGAAAAAATACAAGAGATTTAGTATGCTGGCAAAAAATGGCTAACAATAACTAAAAATATACTCAAGATAACAAGTTTTAATCTCTAATAAGATTTGGTCAACATGCAAGAAACCTTTCTTAACAAGCACAACATACACATTAGACAAGTTAGGTGCCCCAAATCTATATAAGTTAGGAAATTAATAAAATAAATTTAATTTCAATTAAATCAGATTTTAAATTTTCACCCCATCTATTTTGGATGAATGGATAAAGATTCAAGTTTAGTTAAGTACACATGCAATGAACTTTACTCTAAGTAGCACTTCTAGCTATTTTTATGAAGGTCCTGAAAAGTGTATAAATTTGAAAAGATAACTAATCTAGGACATAAATAGATTAAATAACCCTCATAAACTAATAAAACACTAATAAATATAATTCTAATATCAAATATCAAGTGCCAACATTGATATGATACTCAACATTGTTAACCTTAGTCTTATGCACAGATCTTGATTTTGTATTCTTTTGCCTTGAAACCCTAGCTCCAATTTTGACACTTTCTTGACATGGAAAAGAGGGGGTTAAAATATGAGTTAAATATCCCTAACCACTCCATACTAAATTATTGAGCATTTCCTACAATTCAATAGTCTAAATCAGGCTCAACCCTCACATAGTTCTCCCACATATGTGTATGTTGCACTATCATGATCCACTAGAATGCAATGTACCTCTTTGTATTTTAACACATTAAAACGTGTAACTTTGAACTTAAATTAAAATTCAAACTTTCATGGTTTTCAAATTGGATGATTTTGGATGATGCCTCAAGGATGTGCAAAATGATTTCTATAGCTTTTCCTAAATGGATGACAAATGCTAGAAGCTTTCTAGATGGGAATGGCATTAGGATTGATGTTTATATGTATATGACTCTTTGGGTTATTTCTCACCATATCTAACAAGTGAAATATGTATACCAACCCAAGGAAGATATTTTAATTTGAAAAATAATTATTTGGAACTCTAGGATAATGTTGGAAACTGCCAATGTCCAACTACTAATGACATTGTCCAGAGAGGAAAAAATGGTGATCTAAAATATGGATAAATTATAATAAGGATTCCAAATTTTTATATCATAGAATATGAATACCCTTTATACAAATTAAATTAAATTGAATTGGCCAGGTCCATAGATAGATAAACAAATAGGAGATACTATGAACAAGAGTCAAATGTGTACACACAAGTCATGTAATTCAAAGATAGGTCAAAATTAATGTTTCCAACTGTATAATAAAATATTTTTGTCTAAAAATTATCCTTTTATTCTAGTATTTAAAATTATATATTAAAATTATTAAATAAACAAATTTAAAACTTGAGTATAATTACTCTTAGTGTTTTTAGGTATTCTCCAAACATCTAGTTTGCTCCTTGCAAAACTTGAGTATAATTCCATTTAATATTTCTAGTTATGCCTCAAATATACATACTTTTCAATGAAATTTTTTCAAAGAAACTTGTATAAATCAATGTTCATCCATGATAGAAATTTTGAAATAATATAAATCATTAAACTATTTAAAATTAAAAAGTCAAGTAATGAATACACCTATGGGTATGAAAAATAAGTTTTCACTTGAACTCAGTAGGAGAAATCCATGGGTTGATTATGCCCCAAGGAGATAAATTTTCATTATAATTCTTTTGATGTAACCCTGAACCAAACTCATACATAAAAGGTAGAACCCTAAAATAGGTTTGTTTGTAAATTAAAAATATAAATCAACCATTGTAGGCATCTTTTAAACCAAAAGTGCTTACATAGTACCATAGATCTCATCAAATAAATAGATAAGTGCATGCATGAACAACATCCATGCCCCCAAAATTGATCCATCTTATTAAAAATTTCAATCTAGCCCATATAATCTATCGTGTAATGTCATAGAATATTTCGATTATTCTTCACAATCATGTAGAATGCCCCTCATATGACTCACATATGTTTCAATGTTTCAATCTACACCAATTTGAATTTCAACCTATGTCAATATCAATCTAATCCATCTGAATCAAGTACCTATCAAGGCTTGAATCCATTTGACAAGCTCACTAGTATGCCCCCCTTTTAAGGTGAGGGATGAAGCATACGAATCACTCATCTCTAAAGAAAAGAGTTATACACATCATGTTATATATAAATATTTAATCATGTAAAGTGTGTGTATTAACATGAATATTTATTTCATCATATAAAAATTTAATCATTCACATACATATGAAACATGTACCCTAAGGCATACAAGTGTCGTGTTAATTAGATATAACAATTAGGTGCATAATAATAAGCATAACAATAGTAATTTTTGTAAAAGATGAATGATAAAAATCATTGAATCACACTCATATAAATAATGTGTGATATAAATCACAACACCACAATATTAACAACCATCATATATGGAATCACACACATAGGCACACAATTTTATGATCATGACACACGTAATCACTCAATACCTATCATGGACATAGACTAGAGGATCCTCAAAAACTCATGACATGATAAAAATAATAAATGCACTCATAGAAACATGTAATATATTACAAATCAATCATAATTTAATGTCCACATCAATTATCACACATAGCTCATGTAATGTAACATTTCATCCACAATCACATAATGTAATACACATGCCTAGTCAAATGTAGAACACATAGTGTAACACATAATG
Source organism: Torreya grandis (assembly GCA_037957365.1). NCBI lineage: Eukaryota > Viridiplantae > Streptophyta > Pinopsida > Cupressales > Taxaceae > Torreya > Torreya grandis. The sequence continues at coordinate 7,111,552 of JARHVA010000009.1, read as the reverse complement.
GTCACATAATAGAACAATAATCAATGATCATACATATAAAAACCAATGTAACGTGAAAAAATCATCACATAATGTAATACATAATCAATGATCATATCATGTACATGAAACATCATCAACACACATAAAGCAATCAATACTACTCTAAAAAATCAATCAACACTATCATCTAATATATCAAAGCATAATATCCATAGAATATAACACCCAAAATAGCATACTTAAGATAAAGTCATGTATAAATGATCTAAGTTTCTTAATATTATTAATGGAATGGTCATATAAATGTGCAACCTAAAATTTTTACCAAGATGCCCCCAGTGTAGTCATGCCACCATGTGTAAGGAATTTCTAACATCTATATGTCCATATATCATATGTAACATGCATGTCTTGCATCCCACTCATGTATACTGTGAAAATAATGTGAGTATAAAATAGATATGTAATCTACCATGTATATGATAAATATTATAAATCAATCATGTATGTGTGTGTGTGTGTGTGTGTGTGTGTGTGTGTGTGTGTGTGTGTGTGTGTGTGTGTGTGTGTGTGTGTGTGTGTGTGTGTGTGTGTGTGTGTGTGTGTGTGTGTGTGTGTGTGTGTGTGACTAGGGTAAATGGGATAATATATATTTGTTTTTATCCAAATTCAAAATAAAAGTATATGGTTTTAAACTAGGCCTAATCATATTGGATCCTCAAAGGAAGAAGTTTACACAATTATCAAAACCTCATCATAATGAATCATAGAGCCTACTTAAGTGAAATCTCATATCTCTCCCTCCAAAAAAAGGGAGAGATAAACATAAGGGCAAAATGAAAACTATCTACGCATCACTTGTGCATCAATCATTGATGAATGATGATATATATTTGATATCAATAAATATATAGGGGTATTAGAACCATTAAATATATAAGGTCAATTGAGAAATCAATTAGTAAATCAATTGAGGGCCCCTATCTATATATGGGCATTCAGCCACCCATATCTATATTTGGGGAGGATGAGGCCCCCCATCAGTAGATGCAGACTCAATTAATTTATTATATTAATTGAGGGCTTGTATTTATATATGGGCACTTGCTGACCCCTATCTATATCTTAGAAGGGTGAGGGGTGCACAACCCTTATCCATATATGAGGCCACTATCTATATATGGGGGACATATCTATTTATTATTTTAAGGGAATATATATATATATATATATGTATAAAAGGTATGATGACACTTCCCTTATATAGATAAGTGGTTACACGGAGCTCTATCTATGGGGAACTCAATGGGCTTGACCATTGGCCCTATGTAATCAAGGGGAGAGTAATTGATAAAGACTTAGTTTTCCAATACCAATTATCCCAATACTGAGTCACTCCCATACCAAGACATTGATGTTGGAATCAGTGGGATACCAAAGCCATCCCATAACCTAAGAAAACTAATCAATTTTCTCTTTTATTGAGATAATAATCATGGATCGTGACTCATAAATAACTCATCTCATGTGTGTGTGTATCTCATATGTACATGGCATGATAGAGGCTATACATGACATGATAGAGGCATAATACCTTAGTGTAGTGACATATCAATATAGGGGATGAGAGTCTTGTGCTAATAAATGAGGTGCACTTTGGTTATCTCACATCCCCATAGTTTATATAGGAATTGATATAGTTTTGTTGTGTTCATTTTGGCCTATAATCCCCATAATCTCAAATAAAAATGACATAAAGGGGTGGATGGATATGTGTGGGTCACCAATATGACCCACAGTTCCCCAATCATACCTTTAAATATAAATCAATTAAGCCCCTCCCTTATTTATATAAAGGTAGGGAGAAGCTCAAGTATAGTTTGTGTGATCCAAATTGAATGAACGGTCTTTGCATCACTCCCTTGTTCTTCTCAATAATCATTGGTGTTATTCTTAATATTATTTAGTGTTCTTACAAAATATAATAGAGTGATTGATTTTTAAGAACACTAATAGGTTATAATAATGTTCTTCAATAATAGTGTGTCAATTTAGGCTATCGATCGAGTGTCATCACATCCCTTAATTCATCAATATATTATTAAATCCCTATATAAATAAAAGGGAAAATTTTTGCATCAATTTTTATAATGTGGGGCCCTCAATTTACACTATATATAGATATAGAAATCGACCTCCTCCCCCCAATCTCTATGTCAGGCCCTCACTAGATAGATATATAGGGCCAATCATCAATTGAGTGTACCTCATTATTATGGGCCCTCTCTCTTAGACTCAACTATATAAGTTCAATATATATATAGAGGGGATAGCCAGCACCCACTAGTGTGCGCACAATATTATATGTTCCCTCTCCCTATCTTATATAAACATAAGGGCAAAATGAAAACTATCTACGCGTCACTTGTGCATCAATCATTGATGAATGATGATATATATTTGATATCAATAAATATATAGGGGCATTAGAACCATTAAATATATAAGGTCAATTGAGAAATCAATTAGTAAATCAATTGAGGGCCCCTATCTATATATGGGCATTCAGCCACCCATATCTATATTTGGGGAGGATGAGGCCCCCCATCAGTAGATGGAGACTCAATTAATTTATTATATTAATTGAAGGCTTGTATTTATATATGGGCACTTGCTGACCCCTATCTATATCTTAGAAGGGTGAGGGGTGCACAACCCTTATCCATATATGAGGCCACTATCTATATATGGGGGACATCTCTGTTTCTTAATATAAGGGAATATATATATCAATATAGAATGTTCCCTCCATATATATATATAAGGTATGATGACACTTCCCTTATATAGATAAGTGGTTACACGGGAGCTCTATCTATGGGGAACTCATTGGGCTTGACCATTAGCCCTATGTAATCAAGGGGAGAGTAATTGAAAAAGACTTAGTTTTCCAATACCAATTATCCCAATTCTGATTCACTCCCATACCAAGACATTGGGAATCAATGGGATACCAAAGCCATCCCATAACCTAAGAAAACTAATTAGTTTTCTCTTTTATTGAGATAATAATCATGGATCGTGACTCATAAATAACTCATCTCATGTGTGTGTGTATCTCATATGTACAAGACATGATAGAGGCTATACATGACATGATAAAGGCATAATACCTTAGTGTAGAGACATATCAATATAGGGGATGAGAGTCTTGTGCCAATAGATGAGGTGCACTTTGGTTATCTCACATCCCCATAGTTTATATAGGAATCGATATAGTTTTGTTGTGTTCATTTTGGCCTATAATCCCCATAATCTCAAATAAAAATGACATAAAGGGGTGGATGGATATGTGTGGGTCACCAATATGACCCACATTTCCCCAATCATACCATTTAGCTTAATTTTAAAGTGAATTTGGGTGATCACACACATATATACCCCAAATCATCTGCATATTTATTAATCATAAATGGATATGGTATTGTTGTGTGGATTTTGGCATATGAGGGACTTAATCACATTGGTAACCTATGCACATAAAATTAAAAGCTACGTTACCCCATTCATGCCATTTTACCTAAATTCGAAGTGAATTAGGGTGATTATGCATAAATTATCCCAAATTGTCTTCATTTTCCTTAGTCATAAGTGGATATAGTGTTGTTGTGTCACTTTTGGCCTATAAAAGACCCAATCAAAAGTAAAATCAATATAAATGGGTGGTTAGGTGTGTGAAAGTCATTAATGAATCCTATGTTTCCCTAATTATAACACTTTTGGCCTATAAGGTACCTAATTGTAAGTAAATCAACATAAAAAAGTGGTTGGGTGTGTATCGATTACCAATAGGATCTACATTTTTGCAATCATACTAATTTGGCCTTAATTTGAAGTGAATTAGGTTAATCATGCATATGTCCCAAATTTTCTACATTTTCCCTCATTGTAAGTGGACATGATATTTTTCTATTGATTTTTACCTATAAATCCTCAAATTTCAAGCAAAAATGGCATAAAGTGGTGATTTTATATGCATAAGTCATTAATACAACTTATGTCACCCTAGTCACACCACTTTTAATTGAATTCAAAGTGAATTAGGATGATTGCACATATATGTGCCCAAAAGTGTTCACATTTCCATGGTCACAAGTGGATATGGTGTTGTGTCACTTTTGGCCTATAATGGAGCTAATCGCAAGTAAAATCATCATAAATTGGTGGTTGGATGTATAAGGGCCTCAATGTGACTTACATTGCCACAATCACACATTTTTTACTTGAATTTGAAGAGAAATGGAGTGATCTCCATAAAATTATTTGTATTTATCTTGGTCATAAGTGGATATGATGTTTTTTGTGTCATTTTTGGGTTATAAAGGACCTAATCACAAGTAAAATCAACATAAAGGGATGGTTGGGTGTGCATGGTTCACTAATGCAGCCTATGCTTCCCATGCACACCACTTTGGCATGAATTCAAATTGAGTTGGGGTGACCACACACAAATATGCACAATTATCCCATTTACCTTGGTCATAAATGATTATGGTTTTTTGTGTCCCTTTTGGCCTATAATGGACCTTATTTTAAGTAAAATTGGCATAAAAGACTGGTTGGGTGTGTATTAGTTTTTAAACTTTAATTTTGATAAACCTAGAGATCCTAGAAATGTTAAAAAATAATCTGGAAGACCCAAAAACCTAATAAATGACTATATATTTACCCAATATGGGCATCAATTACAAAAGTTATGTCTTGAAATCCCTAGGTTGAATACTGAAATCTTGAAAATAACTAAGTACTAACTAGATTGGATTTTGAAAAATTATCTTCCAAATCATAACTCATGGAGCTGTGAGATCAATTTTACAATATGTAGAGTGGCCCCAATTTATTATATTTATTAAAATAATTTTAAGGTATAAGGAAATTATTTCATATATTTGACAATTATTTTAGTAAAAAAAATACCGCCTTTTAGTTATTCACATTCTTTGCTTTCTAAGTATTCAATATTACATACCTAACACGTACACATTATAAGTTGGACATTTACCAAGCCTACATATAATAATAGGTACAAATTATTTTGATAATGTGTATATGTTTGTAGTTAATTCGATAAAATGTCCAGAAATTGGCCCATCATCTTCTCACATTTACCCATTTCATCTCTACTTACATGTAACATTACATCAACCATGTGCAGAGTATTTTAATGATATTTAGTTGATTCCTTTTAATATATATCATCAAATATAACATGAAAATTAGTATAATCATTTCCCTTATTGACTTCCACATCAATTATATTTTCCATATATATCATCAAATATATCATGAAAAGCAGTATAATTGTTTCCCTTATTGAAATCCACATCAATTATATTTTCCATTATGATTATTAAAAATTAGATCTAGAATCTAATGTAGGAGAAATATAAAACCTTAATGTAGGATAAATATAAAACCCTAATACATAATAACTATTAAACACTAATAAGAAAAGTATAAACCTTAAGGGAGAACCTAGGGTTTATCATTCTCAAAATTAAAATCAAGCTTACCATTTTTTAACTTATTTTGCATTTATGATATCTAAATAGGCCATAACTATTGAAATTCAGATTGCATAAAATTAAGCATAAAACATACAAATCTAAATTACTTAATAGAGATTGATTACACTTACTAAGTATAGAAATCACCAAGGGAGAGCATACTTATCTAATGTTATATTATGTATTATTCACTACTTATTATTTTGAAATGGCTTTGTGATTGCTTGGCTCAGGAAACAGACTATCATAATCTGTTAGGATGCCATTGGGAAATGCTCAAACACCTACAATCATTGATCTTATCCACTACCTACTAGAACTATCCTTGTGTATTTTTTAAATTTATTCTATTATAGGTCATTGTGCTTAATTGCCAAGATGATTTTTGGATTATTTGTTGACCTTAGTCTTGTGTGTAAATCTTGACTTTGTCTTCCTTTACCTAGGCCCTTGAGACCCTAGATCAACTTTTGAAACTTACTTGACCTAAAAATTGGGGGTTGTAAAATATAGGTTGGACAACCCCTAACACTCCCCACTAAGTGTTTGAGCGTTGCCTATGTTTGAATACTTTGAAGAGATCTCAAACTATATGTAATTTTCCCAATTATCTATATGTGTGCACAATTGTGATCCACTAGAATTCAATGTACCTCTTTTGCTTTCAAAACTTGATAACATGTAACTTTGACCTTGTGTTAGTGTTCAAAATTATCTTTTAGGACCAATTACTATGAAGGTTTTCAGATTTATATACTTTTGGATAATGCCTCAAGGATGTGCAAATGGATTTCTCAAGCTTTCCTAATATGGATATAAGATGCTAGATGTTTGCTATATAGGAATGGCCTTAGGCTTGATGTGTATATATAGATGACTCTTTGGATAATTTCCTCCCATAATCGACATGTGAAAAGTGTAAGCAGACCCAATGGAAATATTTGAATTTGAAAAATATCCATTGGGGACATTTCTAGTCCAATTGTAGTCAACATTGTCTAAAGAGGGAAAAATAGTAATTTGGAATATGGAAAAAGTTTGCTTAGGATTATATATTATTCTATCATAGACTAGGGATATCATATATATGAATGACAATGAATTAGGTTGGACAAGTCCATAAATAGATAAATAGATATGAAAAAATATGAGAAAGAGTCAAATATGTATGCACAAGTCATGTATCTCAAAGATAGGTCAAAAATAATGTTTCCAAGTGTCTAATACCAAATATATGTGTCTATAAAAATAATGTGACCCAAGTAATCCACCTCCTTGACTCAAAATCACACTTTGAAGGATTAGCATATAATTGATGTTATGCCGAAATATCAAAATTTTATTCACATGTTTCAAATATTTTGCCCATGTTTTTCTGTTTATTAAAATGTCATAAAAAAATACTAAGACATTTTTTTGCAAAAATGGTTGAAAGATAGAGTCCATCAAACTCTAAAATGTAGATGGTGCATTTGTGATGGCAAAGGGCATCACTAGAAATCCATAGTGGCCCTCATGTGTTCTATAATTTGTCTTATGTATATCTTTGTATTTAATTCTAATCTCATGATAACTTGAGTGAAGACCAAGTTTCATAAAGTATACAATACCATGTAGCTCATCTAGGAAATCATCAATTATAGGAATTGAAAAGTTGTCTTTTATTATGTACTTGTTGAGTTCTATGTAGTATTGACATGTATTAGGTGTCATCCTTATTATGCACCATCACCCCTAGAGAGTAATAAGCACTTTGGATATTTTGGAAAGTTCCTACCTCGAGCATTTCCTATACCACAAATTCTTAATTTGACTCTTTTGTACATATGGGTACCTATAAGGTCGAATTTTGGGTGGTTTGATCTGTGGTACTAGGTGAATGGCATGATCATGATCCCTTTTGGGTGCCATTCCTTCTAGCATATCTCCAAAAACTACTTAGTGCCCCTCAATAATTGCATGTAGATTTAGTAACATAGGCACCTTTGTCAATAATGTTTCTAATGAAAAATTTGTGCCATAAACCCATATAATCATTTTTTAAGAATCTTATGCATTTGATGATATCTCAATATCTGTGAGGAATTTGCATGTAGCTCACTTAGTTCAAGTGCCCTTCATAATGAAAACACTAGAACAACTCATGTAAATTCAACTCAATCATTCCTAAGGTAGCAAGCCATTGGATGCATAACACAATGTTTGTGCCTCCAATGGGAATGATGAACATATAGAAATATAAAAATTTATCTCCCATGGTGAGTTTAATACTATGACATTTCCCTATAAAACTAATTGTACCATCATTTGAAATCACTACCTAAAATTATGGAGCTAGATAAATAGAACAATTCAAGCGGGCAACCAACTTGTTATTATGAAGTTATGGTTACTTCATAAATCAATCAATATTTCCACATTCTATTTTTTAGGAAAACCACTTCCTTGAGGGTTTTTTGGGTGTTAATACATGAAAGTGCATGGAAAGAAATAGTTGGTTGCGTATCTGTTGTCTTGTCATCTGATTCATCAGCACCTTCTAATTTTAATTCTTCATTAGCATCTTCAATGTAGAACAACTTAATTTTAGCACATTTATGCCCTCAACTATATTTGCTATCACAGTTAAAACATAAGCCTTTTTGTCCTTTCTATTAAATTTATTTAAGAGTTAATCTACTAGGTTGAGGGAATGATGATGCTAGAGTGCTCTAATCTACGATTCTTGTGAAGGCATGTATTCAATTGGATAAAGTTCTTTCCTCTGCCCTACAGGTCATGATAATAGAATCAGATATAGTGATTTGATCAAAAATGTGTGCCTCAAGTTTGATGTGATCTTTGAGTCCCCCAAGAAATATGTCATCCAAGTTCTCATCTGTGATCATCTCCACACACAAAGAAAGATTTTGGAATTGTTGAATATAATTCATGATTGATTCTATTTGATGCAGTTTTGATAATTGGGTGAAATCATTCTTTGTTTCATTATTGCAATAGTGTGTTTATGATTCTTCAGTGAAAACTGACTGGTGACATTGCGAGTCTTCTTCTTCTTTTGAGCTCACAACCATTGATACCAAATGAATTACTTGGGTTCCAAATGCAAGGATGTCATTATGACCTTATGTCAACATGAGATCTATTGTACATCAATATATATATATATATATATATATATCCAAATGACCAGAAATATATATGATATATATGGCTAATCCAAGTGACTAGATATTTTCCATCGAACTTATGCATGTCCACTTTGGGCAACATGTTTTGATTACCTAAATTGGAACTAGTCGAGGGCAGGGCTTGCATTATATTTTGATTTAGAAAGGGATGAGCAAAAGATCCACCCTAATTCGACTGTGCATTGGTGAACTGAGGCTAGTTTTACATATTTTATTACAAGGCAAATAATTAATGGAATTTCTAATCAACCTTATCCAGTTATTGATTGATTATATTCAAATATCCTTTATTGACCATTTCAAATTGTGTTTTTTACACACTGTAATATATGACTCATTTTGTGATCTATAAAAAAAAACCCTAGAATGGAAGATCCACCGATTTCAAATCCCATCTCTTCTTTATTACATGTTTTTTCTAGAGTGTTCAAACCATTGCCTCAACCCCTAATGTGTGAACCAAACATGTAAAGATTTAGGATTTAAAGATTAAAAAAATAAGGTTATTGGGTAATTATATTGTTGTAATCATCTCACTAAGATGATTGCAATGACTTTTATATTGCACTAAAGTCTGAAAAACTTCCAGACTTCATTTTTATTTTATTTTTCTGTAATAAAACCTAAAACAATATTGTGCCAAGGAATTTTTTAAAAATTTCTTCTAGATAAACAACACGAAACAAACACTGATCTCGACCCAAAAAAATGCAATGAAAAAAATATTGCCCAAATCATAACTTTGATTCCACTTGTAATGTAATTACTTAAAAAGATAAAATGAACTCAAATTAATAGATATAAATATAAATATCAAGAGTGAATCAATAATAGGATATCACAATAATAAGAGCAGAATAGAGCATATCCACATCAAAGATTGATATCAAATTAGAATATTGGAATAATATGACTGAGCTATTTCAAGGGGACAACTTCCATAATCTTGTAATAAGAACATAATTTGTAATATACTCGTCTAATACTAACTACTACCTCCTATCTATACTCTATTAAGACTACGGCTAGTCCTTATGGTGACACTATTGATATGAAGATGTAGACATTCTCATATGACTAAGTAAAAGATTATGCTAGCCACAAGTTGACCACAAATATCCCAATACACGGTAGGGGTTAAGGACATAAAAGTCTCTCTAAGATACTTGTGACAACTCAATAGAATGCTAACAATATCTTGTGTAATCCTTGGGTATAAATGAACTACAAGGCTTGTTTATTTACAAATAATTGAATTCAAACTAAACCCTTATTGGTGTGCAAACCAAAAAATGAAAAAGTGAAACAAAATGGGACAAAGGAGATAGAGGCACCATGAGTTAACAAAATAGAAAATGAGGCCAAACAAAAACATGGTAAAAAAAGAGAGAAAGAAGTTCAGGGGAGAAAGAAATAATTGAGAAGTTGAGAGGTAGAAAGGGTGTTAGGGTGTGGAGCCAAAAGCTTCAACTGTTTGCACACACATGAAGAGGATGCTGAAGAACCAGAGCCACCGGCGTCGACAGTATGACCGACGTCGGTCAGATGCAGTGGAGAAGGAGACCGGCGATGGCAGGGAGTCGGCCGACGTCGGCAGCACCAGACAAGCAGGGACTGGCGTCGGTCGCTTGTGCAGTCCAGATCTGTTCGTTGCACGAACAGTTAGTTAGTTGAACCGAGTGTTTGCATGCTAAGGGGCTATTTTAAGTCGCGAGCTGTGTGTCTAATTTTAGTAGTTAGATTTCTATTTTTGTAACCATGGGATTCTATTTAAAGACCCATGAGGCATGTATTGTAATTATCAAATTGATCAAGTAAGAGCATTGAAGCAAGCAAGGTCAAGGAGATCTATAGGTGTAAGGTCAAGGAGATCAGCTGAAGCATTCAAGGAGGGATAGTAACTCAGGTTATAGAGTTGGTTTGTGTTGAGCAAGAGAGAGAGGGAAAAAGGTCTTGAGGTGTGGCAAGCCTTTGAGGTGGAGGGAGAAGTGGCATCTTCCTTATTTGTATTTTCTTCTAGTATTATCTAATACAAGAGTGTGTATTGTCTCTCAAATTCTTTGTTGTCTCATGTTTCTAGTTTCTTAATCATTCTGGTATATTTCCGTGTTTAATTGCTCATACAAGTAATCAATTGTGCTTCCGTTGGATAAGGGGTCACCTAACAGTTGGTATCAGAGCTACGGTTTGCAGGAAGCAGGTTATTGTTTTTGATTACAGGTCATTCACAAGGTTTTCTGATTGAGTGGGAGTTCAGCAATGGCAGAAGAAAGTAAGCTACGAATGGAGAAGTTTAACGGCAAGAATTATCAACACTGGAGGATGCAGATTGAGGACTATCTGTATCAAAAGGATCTGTACTTACCGTTGGGTGGGGTTGCATGCAAGCCCACAGATATGAAGGATGAAGAATGGAACATTCTTGATCGGAAGGCTCTCGGTTCCATAAGGTTGAGCCTTGCATCGTCTGTGATTTCTAGCTTATCACAGTGCAAGACAACAGAATAGTTGATAAAGTCCTTGGCAAATTTATACGAAAAGCCCTCGGCTTCTAATAAGGTATACCTTATGAAGCAGCTATTTACTTTGCAAATGCAGGAAGGTGGTTCGGTACATACTCATCTCAGTGATTTCTATGGTTTGGTAAACCAATTAGCTTCAGTCAATATTATTTTTGATGATGAGGTAAAGGCTCTCTTGATTTTATGTTCTTTGCCTGAAAGTTGGGACGGTATGGTTATGGCAGTAAGTAATTCTGCATCTGCTTCTAAAATCTTAAAAGTTGATGATGTTGTGAGTGTGATCTTGAATGAAAAAATACGCAGGAGAAGCACAGGTGAATCATCAGGGAACGCTCTAAGTGCAGAAAGCAGAGGAAGGCAAAAGGAGAAGATTGAGCAAGGGAAATCAAGGTCGGGAAGGAGATCCGAGTCCAAAGGTATTACCTGCTGGTTTTGTGGAAAGAAAGGACATACAAAGAAGGACTGTTGGTTGAGAGATAAAGAGAATCAACATGCAGGTATTGAAGAAGCAAATGATGCAAATATTGTGGTACAGGATGCTCTCATACTTTCTTTGGATAGTCAGGTAGGATCATGGATATTAGATTCAGGTTCATCTTTTCATGCATCCCCAAACAGAGATTTGTTTCATGAGTATGAACAGGGAGACTTTGGAGTGCTCTATTTAGGGGATGGTACGCCTTGTCAGATAGTTGGCAAAGGGAAAGTGCAGCTGAGATTGCAGATTGACAACACATGGGTGTTGAAGGAGGTCATGCATGTTCCAATTCTGAAGCAGAGTTTGATTTTTGTAGGAAGGTTGGGTGATGAGGGATACACAATAACCCTCACATCGGACTCTTGGAAGGTTACCAAGGGAGCACTTGTTTTAGCAAGAGGTAAGAAAGTAGGTACTCTTTATCTATCTACTTGTATTACTGATTCTACTTCTGGTATAGATTCGAAGATGTGGTCTAATTGGTTGGGTCACATGAATAGGAAGGGAATGGAAGTTCTTGACTCAAAAGGTATGTGTTCAAATTCAGAAGGCATAGATAGAATTCATTGCAGGAAAAAGAAATTTGAGGCTTTTGACAAGAACAGGGATGTCTTGGTGTTTTTGGAGGAGATGAAGGCCAGAGAACAGTTACAGGCACTGAATAAATCTGAGCAGGGCAGCATGGATAGAGATTTGATCCAAGAAGAGCTCGCGAATGAAAAATTCATCACTCACGGGAACACACAGGCACCGATGTCGGTTACTTGGAACCGACGTCGGTCAGTCAGACACCGACATCGGTCTTGTGCAGACCAGCAGGGTCGATAGGTCGGGCAGGAGAAGTCCGACGTCGGTCATCAGGACCGACGTCGGCAGGGGGGACACCGGCGTCGGTCAAGGGTAACGACGTCGACAGTCAGGGTCAGTGCAGGGAACCGACATCGGTCGGGAGCAGACTGGGAGTTGGCCGAGATCGGTCACTGGAACAGATGATGGGTGGACAATTGGTTGTCAAGGAGTCTCAAACACCCATACAGAGGTCAGAAAAGGTATGTGAACCTCATATTCGTTGTTCACCTTCTTTATATTGCTTACTGTTAGTCATGAACTAGGAAGATGGAGGAAGCAATGCAGGTAGAATCCAAAAATAGTGGGAGCTTGACATGGATGAGGAGTGTGAGTCCTTGGAGTAAAGCCAAACAGGTATTTGTTGGTGGAGTTGTCAGCTGGATAGAGGGATGGATTCTCGTTTTATAGAAGAGAGTGGATGGACATCTGAGACAGAAGACTATGGTATATGGTCTTGATTATGCTGCAGGCAATGGAGGTTTGACCATTGTTTTTTATCTTTACCAGGTTGGATAATATTAGCTACATTATCCTATTACTGTATTGTGTTACTTTTTGCAGGGTTTCATATACAGGGAGTTTTTTGAGCTAAGGGTAGAGTTGGTTCAGAAGTATGTCATGAAAAATTTGGGAGCAGCAAAATTCTTGTGGCATAGGTGACAGGTATAGCATCACAAGTTTGCGTGGTGGTTGGTGTTCAAGAGTGACTTTGAAGAGGGATACAGGGCCTAAAGAACAAAATAGATGGTGTACAGGTACAGGTACAAGTTGCAGCTGTTTATCTCCAAGTGGGAGATTGTTAGGGTGTGGAGCCAAAAGCTTCAACTGTTTGCACACACATGAAGAGGATGCTGAAGAACCAGAGCCACCGGCGTCGGCAATATGACCGACGTCGGTCAGATGCAGTGGAGAAGGAGACCGGCGACGGCAGGGAGTCGGCCGACGTCGACAGCACCAGACAAGCAGGGACCGGCGTCGGTCGCCTGTGCGGCCCAGAACTGTTCGTTGCACGAACAGTTAGTTAGTTGAACCGAGTGTTTGCATGCTAAGGGGCTATTTTAAGTCGCGAGCTGTGTGTCTAATTTTAGTAGTTAGATTTCTATTTTTGTAACCATGGGATTCTATTTAAAGACCCATGAGGCATGTATTGTAATTATCAAATTGATCAAGTAAGAGCATTGAAGCAAGCAAGGTCAAGGAGATCTACAGGTGTAAGGTTAAGGAGATCAGCTGAAGCATTCAAGGAGGGATAGTAACTCAGGTTATAGAGTTGGTTTGTGTTGAGCAAGAGAGAGAGGGAAGAAGGTCTTGAGGTGTGGCAAGCCTTTGAGGTGGAGGGAGAAGTGGCATCTTCCTTATTTGTATTTTCTTCTAGTATTATCTAATACAAGAGTGTGTATTGTCTCTCAAATTCTTTGCTGTCTCATGTTTCTAGTTTCTTAATCATTCTGGTATATTTCCGTGTTTAATTGCTCATACAAGTAATCAATTGTGCTTCCGTTGGATAAGGGGTCACCTAACAAAGGGGACCACCCAAAAGTCGCCAAGCACATCAATAACATCTAAATTAAACCAATAATCTACAAATAAACAAATATCGTTAAAATCTTTGTTCGAATAATGAAAACTTAAAAAACTATTTATCACATAAAACCTCGTCACTCCAAATTAGAAAAAGAAAAATATCTTAAATTTGGAAATTTCCATTGTTATTTGGATAGTTGTGAGCATACGCTTACAACAAAATATGGAATTATTTGTATATAAATGCTTGTTTGAATTACAAATTTTTATAAGTACTCAACAAAATGTGGAGTTATTTGTAGTAAAATGATGGGATGAATTACAAGTACATATCATTTTAACAATCAAAAATTTTACTTTTTGATGACTAGCAGAAAGTTTCCTCCTAAAATTGGGACAATTCAGTTTTTTCTCATTTTACATTGTGAAACTTTTCAATGGCTGAGTGCAGAAAAAAAAGAGTTAGACATTCAAGCGATACTCCCAGCATGGAAACCTGCCTAAAAATGAAATGAAATAAGTTAAATATTGCAGGTAATCAAAATTGCTACACACGTTACTTATGGCTCATCTGCAATTTCATCCATGGCATTGATTCCATTCTCATTATTATCATTTAGCTTTTCAGTACCCCATCTCAACAAGCTGAGGTTTCCCATAAAATTATTCGCCAACACCGTAATACAACCAACAATTGAACAAATAAATATCATGAATTCAACTGCCAAAATCCACAACTACAATATTCAAACACTTTGCAGAGAGAACCAATTGGAGGAAGCTATGTTCATCTTGCATGATCTGGATAAGCGCGCCATTCTAGTAGACTCCGACATTTATTCATGTCTGTTGCAGGCCTGCACCAAAGGAAAATCTTTAAAACAAGGTAAGAATCTCCACGGCCACATGCTTTTAACTGGATTTCAACTAAGTGATGACTCCGTAGGCACTAAACTCCTGAGTATGTATTCAAACTGCGGTAGTTTTGAGGACGCACGCCAACTGTTTGACAAAATGCATAAACCAAATATTTTACCATGGAATGTTATGATAAGATGTTGTGTCATTCATGGATTCTGCGATTGTGCCCTTACAATATATTACGAAATGCAGAGGGCGGGTGTTTGTCCAGACAGGTTTACGTTGCCCCTCGTTCTCAAGGCATGTGCTAGCTTGGGGTTTCTTTGCCAAGGGAAGCACATACATGACTTTGTAGTGAAGTGTGGGTTTGAGTCTGATGCTTTTGTGGGGAGTGCTCTCATAGACATGTATGCAAAATGTGGTGTTGTTGAGTATGCACGTCAAGTGTTTGACAAATTGTCTCAAAGAGATGTGGTCTCTTGGACTTCCATGATAGGAGGGTATGTCCAGAATCGGCAGGTTAAAGAGGCCATGGATATTTTTCGGTGTATGCAACTTGCAGGTGTGAATCCCAATTTGATCACTATTGTCAGCATTCTTCCAGCCTGTGGTCTCTTAGCTGATCTGCAGAAGGGAAAAGAAATTCATGATTATGCACTAAAAAGAGGAATTCAGCTTGATGTTTTTGTGGCCAGCGCCCTCGTTGACATGTATGCAAAATGTGGTGCAATGGATTTTGCAGGTCGTGTGTTTGACAAAATGTCTCAAAGAAATGTAGTTTCATGGAATTCAATAATTTCAGGCTTTGCTCATAATGGAAATTGTGATGGTGCTTCTGAATTGTTCCATCGAATGCAAAGTACAGGCATTAAACCCAATTTGGTTACATGGAATACAATGATTGCAGGATATGCACAAAATGGGCTTCCCAATGAAGCTATAGAACTTCTTTATCAAATGCGGCTAGCTGGAGTTGAACGAGATCCAGTTACCCTTGCAAGTGTGCTCCCAGCATGTGTCACTTTAGCAGCTCTGCAACAAGGTAAGGAAATCCATGCTCAAACAATCAGAAAGGGATTTGATTCGAGTTTTTTTGTGGGGAGTGCCCTGCTAGATATGTATTGCAAGTGTGGGAACATAGAGATTGCACGAAGAGTGTTTGATAACATGTTGGAAAGAGATGCAGTTTCATGGAATGCAATGATGGTGGGGTATGGCGTGCATGGTCATGGCGAGGAGGCCATTGCACTTTGTGAACAAATGCAACAGGAAGGCATGAAGCCAGACCAGATCACCTTCATTGCTATTCTATGTGCATGCAGCCATTCAGGACTGGTAGTTAAAGGCATGCAGTTCTTTAACCAGATGATTCATGAATTTCATTTTGTCCCTAGAATGGAGCACTATGCATCAGTGGTAGACCTTCTAGGTCGTGCTGGTTACTTGGAAAAGGCTGAAGACTTAATAAAAAACATGCCAACAAAACCAAGTGTCGAAGTGTGGGGGATCTTGCTTAATGCATGCAGAGTCCATCAAAATATTGATTTAGGAGAACGTGTGGCAGAAAATCTCTTTGAGTTGGAGCCTGAAAATATTGGATACTATGTACTACTGTCAAATATATATGCTGAGGCTGGCAGGTGGGATGACGTAGCAAAAGTGAGGGCAAAGGTGAAAAGCATGGGATTGAACAAAAGTCCAGGATGCAGCTGGATTGAAGTTAATAACAAAACTGTAGGAGATAGATCAAATCCACTATCAGATGGAATCAACTCCATGTTGGAAAGCTGGAGTAACTAGATGCACACAAAGTATGTTCCTGAAAGAGATACTGCCCTCTATGGTGTGGAGGAGGAGGATAAGGATTATATTCTTTGTGGCTACCATGAGAAGCTTGCCCTTGCTTGTGGACTAATCAATATTTTAACTTGGAGATCTATCTGAATAGCTAAGAATCTTCGCATATGTAATGGCTGCCACAATGCCATCAAGCTCATCTCTAAAGTTGTTTTATGAAAAATAATTGTGAGATAGAATCATTTCCATCATCTTAAAGATGGATTAAAGTTGATAACAAGGCCATATATTTAATGTAGGATATGGATCAAATCCACAATGAAAGGAAATCAACATCATGTTGCAGAGCTTGATTTACCAGATGGAGGAGGCTGGGTATCTTCCATAAACAAATACTGCCCTCTATGATGTGGAGGACAAGGAATATATCCTTTGTGGCCAGAGTGAGAAGATTGCCCTTGCTTTTGGATTAGTCAACCCATTCACTGGGACATATATGTAATGACCGCCACAATCCAGTCCAGCAGTCCTGACCTAGTGGTAAGTCGGATGATCTTTGTTCAAGTCCTGCTGGGCATGCTTCCTGTCTTAATGCAGCTGTGATTAGGCGGGCCATACAAATGGGTCTGGGTGCAAGTATGAAGTGAATTTTCGCAGCAGAACCCCCCTCTGTGCGCCCCCCTCCGCCTCCCCCCAATGTGGCATCCAAGTCAAAAGGTGCTCTGTGCTTGATGGTGCACACCCCATTATTTATCTGATGGCAAGTCAGTATTACAATATACTTATAAAAAAGAAAGTGACTGCCACAATGCCATCGAGATCTCTTCAAAATTGCTTTCAGATAAACTATCAAGCTTAGGTTCTGTTCTCGTGAAGATTAGTGTTGATAATAATTACAGTGAAGCCATTTGTGCAACTTGTCTTGGGTTGGAAGCTAGGGCATAGTTAGCTATCTTTGGTATCAGCAGACTTTCACTTTTGGATGCTTAGGGTGTTATAATTGGAAATATTTGGAGGTCAATCATTTTAACTAGAATTTACAAATTGACACAATACGCTTTTGTTAGCAAAGCAATAAAGCACAATGATAAAAATTATCATTGCATCCCTACTAATGGAATCCTAGCCGTATGAAATTTCCTCAAATCCAAGATTAGCATTTGACAAAACCATTCTAATGGATGAAATCAAATACATTAAACACATTATCGTTGAATGAACCATAAACTACCTGATTACGGTTGCTTTAAAGGGATGGAATAGTCAGTAAAAAATGGTTAATGCAATGACCTGCAGACAGGTTTCCGTCAAGTTGCGGTTCAATATTGAATTTTATTTAAGACATTAAGTATATGAAGTACTGAAGATTCTTATGGCCTTCGTATATGATTTTGTGTGTTTCTATTTCTTTAATCATGTATATATTGCAATGAATGTGGGAGAGGATACCAAGTTGTGTTTTCCTAAGACGAACAAGTCTTTGTTTCTATTGTTTTTGCAAATAATGACTATATTTCTATCCAGGAAATGGTGCAATCCTTAACGAACCATTATCTAACCCATCCCTCGAACGAGAAATATCTCAACATAATTTGTGTCGTGATGTTGGATTTGATAACATCCAACATTAACTACCTAGAATGAGCAAGGTACCATAGCATCATAATTCATCTCGTATTTTTTGGTTTTGTCTTTCATCTCATATTTCAAAAACCACAAAAGTTATAACTTCTATTTTTATGTTTTCAACATTCATGATGAACTACGTGTATTGTCAACTTTCGTGTAGTACTTCACTTTCATGAACAAGATACTATAACATCAACTCTCATCTCATCATTTCTCAAGTTTGTGAGAGACATTTACAGAAGTGAACAATATTTGATTATTTGAACAACATTATAGTAGTACACTGCTTACCTTTCTGCAGGCTGTCTTACAAGTGAGTAAAAATGAGCCACATTTTACATAAGTTAATCATAGGGACCAAATCAAACATTTATAGTTATAACAACCATTTGAAGAATTAAGCAAATGGAGTAGGTAAGAACTGGGCTCTAATTGCAATATAAATAGAAACAACATCGAAAGGGTTGTACTTTGATTGGGGAGGATGGTGCTTTTCAAAATAATAGAACAACATCAAAAGGGTTGTACTCTGACTAGGGAGGATGGTGGTTTGTTACAACATTCGTTAGGGTATAAATCCCTCTAGATACTTAGTACAGAAATTCAGACGAACAAGGCTAGGTTCGGTTATTGTGTGACTTTGATGAATTGGATTCCCCCTAGCCATGACAATTTAGCCAAAGGAAGGCTCTAATTTAAACATATGATTGCTCAACATGTTTTAATCTGCTTAATGTAATCCTCATACATAGACAAAGATGTTGATATCTAAGTTACTTTTTTTTCAAAAACAAAATTAAAATTAAAATAATAGATCAACATATGGTTCAAATTATCATCAATCATGAAGAAATGGTGGTGAAAAATTGATCATTTTTATAATACCAAATATCCCTATTTGACATGGAAATTTCGCATAGCCCTCATCATAAAGGAAAATTTGGTAGTTTACATTTGGGGATTGTGATGAGGGAGAGGTGAGAAAGTGAACTAGAGTGTGAGCTTAGCAAGCTCCCTCATGGTTGAGGTTAGAACTTGGGAAATGTTAAGAACCATGCATAATCATTGTGCTTGAACTTCACCAATTTACCCAATTTTTTTTAGGTGAAATACCATTAAAAATAAGGTAAACTTATTGCATAATGAAGATCTGCCATTTAACAATATAAAATAGTTCTTTCATATATATCCTAGTGGCCAAAAACACTAAACATGCCAATTTAGAAATTTGAAAATAAGCAATGGACAATATGAAAATAAAATGATTGGAATGGTTACACCTTGATGATTTTTGTGTTTTTGAGTGCATATCTAAGTTGTGTAGGGTTATCACTAAGTATGTGTGAAATTTGAGCACATGGCTATGCAAAGGTAGGATTGGTGCCCACATCGTTTATGCCTTGGACGGGTTCAATGTTGACTTGTTTTGACCATTGTTCATGTCCCTACACTGTTTGTGTCACCCACTGCTTTCTAGCTTTTCTAACTCTACATGCCACTTTGCCACTAAACGATATCTTTCCATGTACTTGCGCTTTGTTGAATTGGTGAACAAAACGTGATTTTTCTTTTCAATGTTCTTGATCTACCTTGCCCCAAGATGTTAGAAAAAAAGACGGGAAAAAAGTAGTTTGATTGAGCAACCAAAATGGTGTTGCCACTATGTATCCCAAATGCCAGAATCAGACCTCTCATAGTTCATGTGTAGTGTGAATGGATAAGGTAGAAAAGACTTTGCCTCCTCTTTCTAAGTGTGAGATGCAACTATATGCACATTCGTCTGGGTCAATTTTGATAGATTCAAGTCCTTGAACAAAGATAAATCAATGTAGAGTGTGTCTAGACTTTACAAATAAATGATTACCAGTAGATTGGAAACTTGTATGGAGCCTCTTGGAATCTCAAGGGATACTTCCTAAATGTCAATAGATCTTATAGTGTGAATAGATTATTAGTATTATAGGCTTCTCATTGTTTGAATTAAAAACATATTGGAATGCAAAATCCAACAAAAAGAAAAATGCAACAACCAACTAATAGATCCAAGCATCAAAAGGACACGACCACGGGTAGAAGGGCACAAAAAAACTAAGAGGACAGGATTGGCAAACCATTGTTCCTGTCACAACGGAAGAAACAAACATAGATAGACAAAGTAGAGAGAAAATAGTCTCATTAGCACAAAACAAACACGTCATAACAACAAATAGAATAATAAAGGACCACATGATCACACAAAGAAGGAAAAAAGACAAAGTGCTAACAAGTTCATAATTCAATGCCAAAAACATTGTAATAAGAAGACTTGTACCAAAACTAAGTCTCTACATAGTGCCCCTACTTTGATGTGTGTATATGAGTGTTGCATGTGTGTGTCAATATAAAATGATACATAAATGAAACGTGTACTTTGACTTACCATAGGGAGAGGAGGAGGAAGATTTTTGTCATGCGTCCATCCACACCTTTGCCACTTCACAAACTTTAGTGTCACTGTTAACAATGGCCATTTTCCAACAAGTAATCAATGACATTATGCTCCTGTGTTAAATTGAAAATTTATAATTGAAATTAAAATTAATTTTGAAAATAAAAATATAATAGGAATGAATACGCCTATTTTGTGTCGAACCAAAGTTGTAATGTGAAAAAAGTGCCATTATTTCACTTATTCTAATTATTCCAATTGAAAACTTTTATGATAAGTGATAGATATAGCCACTGCTTCTCTGGGATTTTTTTGAACCCTCCTTCTTGATCAATTGAATTAAATAATGTTTTGCTTTATAAATAGTTGCCCAAATTTTGCTAAGTAGCATTCGCTCAAGAGTGTCTGAAAAATGCTCTGATATATGCCCTCCTTTTGAGGTAATGGATTGGATAACATGTAATTGTAATCACTCATCTCAAAAGAAATAGAGTTATAATCACCATGTGTAATAAGATTGTATATAACCAAAACCATTTTGAAATTTTCATAAAACAAATATACTATCATTAAATATTATATGCAAAGTCACATAGTAGGTTAGATGCAGGCAACTAGTATGCACTAAGTGTTATGTTGCATAAAATAGATAAAATCCTGTATAGTTCAATGCCCAATATACTACTCTACTGAGTATCAATGGTGTATCACATAGGAATGATAACATCAAGTAAGGCTCAATGCACAATATATGACTTTAGTGAATATCAATGTTTTATCACATAGAAATGATAACATCAAGGCTCAATATATGTGACACATCCTCCAATCAGGATCATGGGATGGAGGGGGTCAACAACATGCCCAATAGTAGACATAGTAGGTCATGCCCTAAATTAGACATAGTAGGAGAGATAGACCAATGTCCATGTGAAAATAATGTAATATAGATAATCACATTGTAAGGTCCATAGGTGGATGCATCCTCCAATGAGGATGATAGTGTGTGGGACAACAACATGCCCAAACATATCCAAGTGGATGGGGACAAAGTGATGTTCCAAAATTTAAATGAATGCTCAAGGTAGCATGATATATCATGTGTAAATATCAAGTATGTGTACATGTATATGTAAGATAATACCATATATGTATGAAGAAGCAATGTAAACATGCTAGACGCAAGTGTGTGATGGGATACACACGCACACACATATATGGCAATACAAGGCTTATGGAGAGTAGATGTGGGTACCATGCCCCATAGACAAATATAGGTATATATTTTTTTCCGTGAAGCTCATAAGGGAGATGCATATAATGATGGTATGTGCAAGATGTGTTATATGGATAACTCATAAGGACCATACAAGTATAATGCCCATGTTGGCAACGCATTAATAATGTACACCAATGTGGTAGATATAATCATGTATATAGGCAGTATGACAATCATAATGTGCTAAGATATAAAAATTGTGTAGGGCATAAATACACATTAGTGTAGTGATTCAAAGCACGTATTTAATGTGGCTCCAAAAAGTGATATAAGATCAATGATGCTCAAGTCTAGGTAATTTCAAGCAAGCCCCTACGGGCATGAATGTATGTGTATATATGTTTGCTCATGTAATTCTCAAATTAGTATTATGTCAAAAACTATCATCTTGCACCCAAGTAGCAAGATATAGATGATAAGCTCAATGGTGTGAGGAAAAAACAATGTGCCCCAATAGATGCTCAATATACATAAGATGTATAAAGTAAACACAAGGAAACATGGGGATATGTTTCCCCTAATAGTAAGGCAACATATGTTTCATATAGGCAATGCGCCTTTAAGAAGACTAGGTATAACAATGAATCATAGTCATAATAGAAGCATAGATGGTATGGTACAAAGGTGTAATATATATGCAAATATTTATCATAAGGTATAAGACTTAAGCATCCATGTAACAATAGCATGTAGGCACCCATGTGCACATGCCAAATGTAAATGATAGTAATATATTTGATCTATGTAAAGTAGCTTTATATAGAAAATGGTAAGTTAGAAAGATGTGACCATGTAAAACACACTTGTAAGATATGCCCACATAACATTTGTATGTCAATTAACAATATATAACCTATATATATTGCATCTCATCCACTCAAATTTTATCATAAGAAGCACATGTGAAAAACAATAATATATAAACCTCTAACGTAAGTAGATAAACATGGTATGCATCATATGACCAAGATAAAATAATTTTATTTTTTTTATTTTTTGTATTTTATGAATGTTTTTTATTTTTAAAAATTTATAGTGAAAACATGTAAGAAGTTATATACAATATGGTACAATAATGATGTATTAATGAAGTACTAGATGTAGGTGAACATAACTAGCATATAAGGTAGCTCAAAGCATAATGTCGTAGTCATGCATAGGTAGATGCTACACACCAAGTGTCAAATATAGCATACAGTATGCAAGTAGGAACCTATATCATCAAATGAGATAGTCTCCATGGAGAGAGAGCTAAAATTTTGATAACACTTCTAAAGAAGTGAGGGTCACAATCTAGATATATCATATGTAGTGGAACTATGAATATGTAGTAAAAATATCAAGTAACGGATGATAAGCTATCGAGAGTCATAAACATGTGTCAAAAGAAAAATAAGCAAGGGCTATAATATAAAATAAAGAACATGTAATGTAAAAAAAATAAGCAAACGTGCCAAAAAAAAAAAATGTCAAAAGATGCATGAAATGAAGCCCATATTATATTGTGTGAAGTACTAATCCATATGTTAGGGGTCATGAAGATCCCCCAAATATGTATTATCATGTATGACACCATTGAAGTCTTGATTGCATTGGTATTTGTCATTGTTCTTAAATGTTTTTTATTGTGAAACATCCTTAAGAGTTCAATTTTCATTGTGTAATCACCTAAAAATGACACTTGAGTGCTAAGAGTGTTACTTGAGACTACCAATCCCTCGCTTAGCCCTAGACCTATCTCAGGGCCTATTTAGACACTTATCCATCCTTCGTGTGGGACACACGCATCCCTAAACATCCTTAAAATAGTCCCAAACCCTCACTTTTGCATCCTGGCCCCTAGTGCCTTAGGTTCTGCCACCTGGATACTAGCGCCATAATAGGGATAGTAGCGCCCCATGGCACTAGTGTCATAGTTTTGGTGCTATTGTCATTTTCCCTCCTTTTGTTAATAATGAATATCTTTTCAAATCAAAAGCCACCTAGGGTTAACTTAGACCTCTTTTAAGACCCACACAAGCACTAGAACAATATATATACATGACTTTTAACCCTCTAACCACTAGATGGAAATCAGATGCAAATAACACAAACAAACTCAAAACAATTTGTGCACAATCAAATTTATCTATCCCTATTCTACCCTAATTCTACATACAACCATCTACAACATTTTTAAACTCAGATTACTCAAGTTTTTAGTCTCAAGCACATTCAAATTACTCAAGTCAACATTTGTACTAGCTTCACTTGCACTTACACCAACACTTAGGTGGAGAGAACTACATCGGGCTTGATCCCTCCTTGGAGTATTGGTATGTAAGCAACGTTCCCACACATGGGTGTGGATCACACATCTAGAACATCAAATCCACTAAGCCCTTTTTCTCATGGTGTCCATTCAAACCCTTACAAGCATGAAAACTTAGGGTTTTCAAAGAAAAATAGAGCCATAGGAAAAAGTATTGATTGCATAGACCTAAAATTTGGACTAGAGCTAGAATAGAACCTAATCTGCAAAACCCAAAAATCATTCAAAAAGAGGACATTAGTGCCAAAGGAGGACACTAACGTCATATAGTGTTACTTTCCAATTAGGGTGCTAATGTCTTCTGACACCTGGATCCTATTTATAACACCCTGATCAAATTATATGTTAGTTTTTAACCTCCAAATCATCTGTCTCAGTCTATTTCCAACTTAGTACTTGTTTACATAATTTATTACTATTTTTATAAAGGTCAAACTACATCAATTCTATTACAGATTAGTATATGTATTTATTGAATATTTCTAACCTGATTTACTATACTTAGACCCCTTAAAAACCTAGGGCTTAAACTCCATAACCCTAAAAAGTTAAATCATTTGGTGAACCTGACTTACTTCAAATATTGCTTAAAAACTCTAGTTTCATCATAGGGTTTACCTTCTTCATTTTTGTGTAATAAATTAAGGTTTATAAAATTCTAATTTTTCATAATTTTTGTACAATCTAACTTATACAAATCAATCCTCTATTAGGGTTTCATTAATTTAATACAATTTATATTTTGCCAACAAACCCTCCAAAACTCTAGATCCACATAATAGGTCCCCATACATCCAAACACTAGCCTTTAGGGTTTCAAATAAAATTTTATTTTTTTCCCTATACATTAGGTTGAATATTTCCCATATTTGAACATATACCTATGTTACATTACATTCTACCAATTGTGTGCTTGTTATTGATTATTTACATTATCTTCTTTGGCAAGTTTAAAATAACATCCAAGAAGCCTCTTTCCCCTCACTCGGTTGATCAATTTCTAAACTTTTCACATAATTATACATATGAATAGACAAATTTTCAAGATTGCACACTAGCACATGCTAATGAGCATGATTTCATTTATAATGATGATGATGGTCATTGTTATAACAATGGATATGATTATTACTATGAGCATGACCATGAAAGTATTGATGAGAATAGATTAGATGCATCATCTTCTCTTTCTCCTCTCTCTTCTCCTACTTCTCAAAATCAAACTAACAATATAAGTCCAAAAGAACCCCTTGTTGGTAGTGTTTTGTTCCAATGTGATCCTAGATTTTCAACTATTTTTGCTACATCCTTATTCAAATTAAAGAAATACAAGAACAATAAAATCAATTTACCTTTTCATAGTTCAAGTAACATTATACATGATGTTCCTAGCATAGAAAATCAAAATGCACATTCTTTACCCTTCTCAATTTAATTTGAAAAAGTATGCACAAATGATAGTTCACCTTTTACCAATGCACAAACTAAAGTGGATGATATTATTTGATCACCTTATTTTACATTTCAATCTTAACACAATGATCATAGAAATAATTCAAATATCTCTAACTCTTCTCTTACATGTCATAATGTGCCAAATGAAAACATGATTACTACTTCTTCTACCTTTGACCGCAAGATTGAAAATAATGATCATACATGTATTCTACTCATAGATGGTGAAGACATGCATTGAATTTCACCTACACATGATAATATATTGCATAGTAGTAAAAATTTAAAATCTCATTCCATTCTCTCTATTAGTGAGCATGCGAATGAAAATTCTTCTACTCTTACCTCTAAAAGTGAATTAAACTCTGATTTTGATGAACCTTAGAATAATGATGATTACTATGTTTTTAGTAAAGATGACATTGAGTCTAGTCCTTCTATTTCTCTCCCTACTTCACCCATCTCTCATATTCAAATTAATTGCTTATCAAATGTTATTTCAAATGATAATATGCCTATAGATAAACACAAACAAACTTATGCTTATGTTCATAGTTTACATAATTTACATTCACATGATAATATTGTATATTCTAGTCTATTAACATGTGATACTTTTTTTGTCCTTTGAAATGTGCACCCATGGATGCTCCGTGGCATGGGGAGGCTTGGCGGTGAGGTGCTAAGAATGAAAGGCTTTGCACGGGGCACAAGAGTCTAAAGTGTTTGGCATGGAAGTATTATCTCTTAGCTACGTGTGCAAGCATCAGTTGTCTCATCACAATGATGGGAATGTCCCCAAAGCATGTGACCCTTTCACTCCTTGGAATAATCCTCTAGAGTAGGCCAAATTCCTTTTATTCTAAATGCACCTGGTTTAAGACTAGCATGCATTCCTAAAGATCAAAAAGGTAAACTAACACTAATATAAACCTAGGATCTTTGAGAGGAAAAGATAGGGAGAAGGTAATAGATGTTGAAAGTAAAAGATAATGCACCCATAATAGAGCGAGCGCTCCTACTACCGTAGACACAATGCAAAATATTGAGAACAAGACAATGTCACACAGATTCTGCCAAGTCACTCTACATGCATAAATATTTCATATAAAGGTGTAAGAATGCAATGCAATGTTGAGAGGGACAAAGATTATCCACAAATAAATCCTATGCAGACCCTAGTGCGCACAAGATACGACCTGCAAGTGAGCTTCAAATTTTATGGGGAGGTACATGGAATGGACGATAGAGAGAGGGGAAAACATTACCCATAGACAAAGATCAATAAATAAAAATAGCACACAAATCATCAAAATAACAGAAAGAGGTGAACTTAATTCTCATTAATTTACAAGGTTTATTCAATACAAGTGCTCATGGAGGAAAAATTTTAGTAGCGTAAGGTTGATAAAATGTGTCGACCCTTTTTACAATGGAAAGCCAAGATTTTATAAATAACAAGCCTATTTTACAATTAATGCACCACTTGAGGCGATGGATACAACTTTTAATTCTTTTGTGGTGTCATAATCACACTTTTTGAAGTTTGTTTGACAAATAGGGCCTAGAAATCATAGCAAGAACCTTACGTGTGCATGGGGAGTAGGAAGATTTCCCTGACAGGATCAGAGAGTGGTATGAACTTGCATTCTGATGTCTAGTGGTTGCTTATGCATTCAACTATTCTGGCAATACCTCGAGCTCTTGCATATTAATCTCTCATTTAATGAAAGACAAGATCACCATGCTTATGAATCTGATAGAGCCATTGTGATGTCTTGTTTTTGGTTTCTACTTGTTGAAGATATGGCTCAGAATGCTCTTCCATTAATTTCACACATTTACCTTTGTTTTGAAACTTGGACCTAAGTCAACTAAGATGAAAACCAATCGAAGATTATTGGTTTTCCTATAGTTTATATAGATGGCACTCTACTCAATGCCTGGTCCCTTTTACAACAAGTTACCACCCTTTTGGCCTATATTAGGTCTAAAAGACCTATCTTACCTCTATGGATCTCAACTGGCAATGCGTGGTCCTTATTGTCAATCCTAGTTCAAATCAGGTTGAGGTTGGCTTAGTTCTATGTATTTTTTTGTAGCTTGGGTCCATTCATTTGTTTTACCCAAGTCAAACTGCTCCCTCGACCCTAGTTAAAAATGTCCCAGCTCAGTCCTTTTCATTGGTTGTTGGCAAATTGACTCGGGCTCCATTGACCTTGGCCCTTGCTTGTATTGTTAGATCTCCTCTGATAGGTTGAACGTGTGTCATTAGATATTCTTCTTGAGATAACGTGCTATTAACACTTGGCACCCACACATTTGGTCCTTGGATCTGCTCATCAGTCTATCTACTCCCGTACTTACACCACGTGGTGGCCTCTAATCCCCTTGACCTTTTGACTTGCTTGCGTGTCATTAGAACTTAATCCATGATTAAATGTGATCTATTGATCTATTTGGGCCCATCTTCTTATCAGTGAATATGCACCATTGGATCTCAGCTTGATGAACCCGCACCATAATATCTTTCCATTTGAATTACAATGGCTACTTCACGAGGCTTAAGATTGACGTCCATGCAACCATCACTACCATATTTGAACTTCAACAATTTTTTTGGGGGGGTTTAAACTTGACACTTGTGGGGCCATCTTGGACTTTTTGAATTCAAACAACTGTTTTCTATATCTTGAAATTGGCATTTACACAACTTTCTGGATCATAAATTCCATAGGCTATTTCCTTTAGACCTTTTGCTATAAATTTTGGTTGGGGCACCTTCCTTGAAAAAAGACCCTTCAGAACCCTTGAACTAGACCATTTTGTATGAAACAACCCTTCAGGATTTTTGTATAGGGCACTTTATTGAGAGAAAAACCCCTCTTGACTTTGTTTATGGTACTTTCCCAAAAGAAATGGCCCTTTGAGATTTTAGTTTGGTCCACCTTGTTGAAGACTTAACCTTCAAAAATTTTGCTTTGGACCACTTTCTCGAGAAATGACCCCTCGGGAAAATTGTTTGGATAATTTTCTCGAAAGAAATGACATAGCCATTTCTGATGTGAACAATTTATCTAAAAGAAATAGGTCTTCATCATTTGATTCAAACATTTTATCCAAAAGAATTAATGCCTTCAAAACTTTTGTTGGACATTTTCTCCAAAATAATTATACCTTCAAGAAAATTGTGCAAACAATTTTCTCGAAAGAAATATGACACTTAGCTTGAAAAAAAATACCCTTCAGCTTCTTTTTTGGTCCAATTTACTTGAAGAAATATCTTTCAGGCTTTTTGCATTGGGCCTTGTTTTCCATCGAGACATTTGTTGTGGACAAAATGTCTGAAAGAAACATGTACTTGGCCATTTGTTGTGGACAAAATGTCCAAAAGAATTTGCACTTCGATAATTTTATTTCAAACAAAATATCCAAAATAATTCCCAATACTTAGCCAAATAACCCAAAATAATTAGCCCAAAGGCAATATTAGCATTTAACCCAAAAAGGGTCTGCAAGAATTGAACTTAGCCAAACAAAGGTTTTGCACTTAGCTTTTGGATTGCATGCTCATTGATTTATTCATGAAAATACTATGGACACCATGAAAACCTACTCGAGACCTTGTTCCTTTTATCTACAGACCTGTTCTACAAAAATCTTTAGGACATGGCATTGCATCTAGGCAAACTTTATATGTGGGCCAAAAATTACCAACATTTTTGGTGACTCGTAGGGAAGCATACCTGCTATGATTGAGAACCCAAACCATGAGTAATCCATTGGGCATGGAGTCTTTGGAAATTCTTATTCTTTCTCTTGAAAAAACACCAGCTACTTACCTTTAGCTTTGAAATGAATTGAGATTCACTTGACAAGATGAGAACTATGATAGAGGTGCTTAGAGGCAAATACCTAAGCTAAGAAAACACTACACACAGGTGCTTAGAGGAATTGAAACTACTCTAAAACAAGGGTGCATAAGGCATGCTTTAGGGAAATGAAAACATGTAATCTAATTTTTTATAGATGTACAACAAGATTAATGGAGATAGTGTTTGAGATGAATCCCATTGACTAGGATTGGCATATCCTTTCCATCCATTCTAGCAAGTTGGAAGGCGTTAGATGGATTTTAACTAGTCACGATATATGGACCACTCCATATTGTGTCAAACTTAGTGTGCCTTCCAGCTTTCACTCTGTTTGTATCCCATTTGAGCACTAAGTCTCCCTTATGGAAACTCTTATTGTTAGCCTTCTTGTCAAAGATCCTCTTGCTTTGCACCTGTTAAAACTCCATGGTGTACGCAGCTTGTGTTCTAGTTTCTTCAAGTTCTATTAGCTCGGCTAGTCTTACCTCAATGGGATCGCTCTCGAGAATCTCCAACTAATGCATGAGTTCTAATGAAGGAAACTCAAAGGATGATGGTAATCTAGATTCCCTTCCATAAACTAGCATGAGAGGCAAATTTCTTAGCATCCTTTGGGCATGATCTGATCAGCTCAAAGAGCAATTTTGAGCTTAGTATGTCAAGATCGTTGATTATCGTCTAGAGTCCTCTTTATGATCTGAATCAGGTTCTTATTAGTGGACTCAGCTAGACCATTACCCTGAGGAAAATAATTTGATAAGGCACTCAGATAGATATTGTGTTTGATGGCCCATTCATTGATTCTAGTTCTAAGGAAGGCCAATGCATTATCTGAGATAATGGTGGTGAGAATGCCAAATCTCATTACAATGCCTTCATAAAAATTAAGGATGGATGTCTCATTGGCCTCCTTGAGTGTCACTACTTATATCCACCTTATGAAATAGTTGGTGGCTAAGAGAATCCATTTGTGCCCATCACTTGATGGTGGGTTAATCATGCCTATGAAATCTAGGCCCCACTGCGTAAAGGGTTAAACAACTTGAATTGGGTGCAGTGGTAAGGATGCAAGCCTTTGTTTACTTGTGAAGAAGGCACATTTCTTTCAATTTCACCAATATTTATGCACATATTTGAACAAATTTGACCAATAATAAATATCTCACATGATCTTCACGACAGTGGTCTTATGTAAATAATGGCCTCCCACAGGGCTATCATGGAACTCTTAAAGAATTTTGCTTACTTGCTCTAGTTCCACGCACCTCAAAAGGACCCCATTGAGATCCTTTCAAAAAGGTGCACCCTCTATGAGCACATAGGGAATGGAATGCATTCTGAAATGCCTGTGCTTAGCTTTGTCAAGGATAGGAAGGTATATGTTGTGCTGAAGGAAAGTATTCATATCCTACACCTAGTCAGTCATGGCCTCTGGGTTTGTGCATTCCTCCTCATGTGATACTAAGATTGGGCCATCTTTAGGTTTTGCTACTTCAACCAATAGCTCATAGAATCATTTTCCTCATACCAGCTTAGTGACCTGGATTTCTACATCATATTCCATCACCTTGGTGATCCAGTCAGCTCGTTTCTCACTAATGTCCCTACTGAGCAGGAACTCCTTAATGCTTATGTGTGCCACCATGAGTTGAATTCTGTTATTGGATATAATATTCCTAAATTTATTTAACACTCTCACAATTATGAGGGTGTGATTTTCAACAAAATCTATAATGCAACTCATAATCCTTCAGTGTGTGGCTAAAGAAGGCAATTGGCTACTCTAGTTGCTCTTTGTTTTGCTGCGTCAGGATGGCTGAGATGTCGTCAACTCCACCAAATGCATAAAGGATGAATTTTGGTTGATCAAAGTGGGTGCTTACATAATGGCACACTTAATGGATTCAAAAATTTCCTTGCCCTCGCACGTCTAACTAAATGCAAGGTTATTATTTAACATCATCATGAGGGGCTTGACTAAGATAGCGAAACCAAGCACAAACTTTCTCACAAAGTTGATTCTCCCCAGGAAGCTTCAGAGACTTTTCTTGTGGCTTGGAAGAGGGAGGGACAAGATAGCCTTGACTCACTTTGGATCAATCGTGAGTCCCTCTTTTGAAACAATGTGCCCAAGGAAGGCACCTTCATGAACTACGAAGATGCATTTTTTATTGTTAATAAATATTTTGAACTCACAAAACTTCTAAAAGACTTGCTCCAAGTGATCCAAATGATCCTCAGTGTGTTTGGAGAAAATAGTTATGTCAGAGGTAAACCAAGATGATTTTATTGATGAGCTCCTTAAATGCCATATCCTTGGCTCTCTATAAAGTTATACCTTCATTTGTCAAACTGAATGGCATGTGTTGGTATGCAAAGGTTCCCCACTTAGTGATGAATGTGTTCTTGTAATGATCACACTCTTGCACATAGATCTAGTTATAACCTAAGTAACCATCTAATAATGAAAATCTTTCTGTGCCTATGACTATTTGCAAGATTTGTTCCATTGGTGGGAGAGCGTAGTGATATTTGAGGGAAGCATTGTTAAGGTCCCTTAAGGCCACACGAAGGCATATCTCTCCATTCTTATTTTGCATTGGTACCAAGTTGGCATCCCATGAGGAATGTTTTATTAGAAATATTATACTAGCCTCAATGATCTTGGAGATCTCCTTGCACATCAATGGCTCCATATTTGGATTAACAAGTCTCTATTTTTGATGCACATGTTACGCATCAGGATGGAGCTCAATTGTGTGATATGCTAAGCTAGGATCAAAGCCTCTAATATATTTGTATCCCCATGCAAAGAGATCACCATATCTCCTACTGAGTTGAATAGAGCTTTCAATCTCTGGCACAAAATAGACCTTACAAAATTTAAGATCTTTTCCTTATGAAATGATCACAGGTGCCAAGATATCTTCTTTGGTTGTCATGCTATGTCTCTCTCCTTTAAATTGGCCATTAGAACCAAAGATGTTTTCTAGCGTAACTAACCCTCTTGGCAACTTGATTACTTTTAATTGGATAATTTGATCTTCATATTAGGTTCGCAGCTATGCCTGGTTCATGATGTAAAACTCTACCTCATCCTATAAGAAGTTGATGATTTACTCATCACTCTCAAACACTTTCCAATTTTACATGTTGTCAAGAACTATTGATCTGACCACGAGCTTGATGAGTTGTTCACACTCTTTCATTATGTTGCTTAGAATGTCATACTACACCCCTATAGTCGTAAGCCTATTTGCATCGACATTCTATAATCTTGGTAAGGAAATGATGTTAAACACATCAAAGGCTTCTATCATATCCCACACTTTATGATTTTAGGCTTTCATCAAACCATTTTTAGTCATGTTATACATCCTAACTTGGTTGACAACTAGCTCACTGTCACCCAGTGCTTGCAATGCCTTGATTCCTTTCTTTTGTATGAGTTAGAGGCCTTGAATTAGCATCTCATACTTGACAAAAAAAATTTTGCAAGAAAACTATAGTCTAAAGGCATGGAATTATTTTTACTTCTAGGGGGAGACCAACATGACACCGGCTCCTACACCATTCCTACTCTGGGAGCCATCAAAGTATAACTGCCATATACCTTCAGGGTCTTCATACACCTTCATAAGCTAAAAAAGCATGTAATTTTCTTCCATGATGCAATATGTGCCCAAATTTATTTATGAATTGTCATATGGGTCACACTCAAAATGCTCGCACACCCATTCATCCAACAGGTTGTCTGGGGTTTCCTCCAACAGTGTCATGGATTCATAGAGAATTAAATTCTCCTCTTGGTCAAACATCATGTAATTTTTCTCAAATGGGTTGGGAGAGTATGGCTCTATGTGAATTTTGAAGATAGGTTCTACCTTGATGGTCACTTTGGTCCCATATCTATTTCTCAGCAACATGTGTGACCAATCTAAAAATAAATATCCACCCACTTTTGTCTTGAAGTCTCGGGAGATGCAGATGGTAAAGTAAGGGCGTAAGTTTA
Source organism: Torreya grandis (assembly GCA_037957365.1). Classification (NCBI taxonomy): domain Eukaryota; kingdom Viridiplantae; phylum Streptophyta; class Pinopsida; order Cupressales; family Taxaceae; genus Torreya; species Torreya grandis. The sequence goes on along the minus strand of JARHVA010000009.1, from coordinate 7,077,792 downwards.
TGACTACGATATCCTATGTAATTGAAATGCTCGTGCATGGATGGAGCATTAGATTTAAATCCTTGATTATACTTATCACTTTGACTTTCATGCCATCGAGATGGACCACTCCTTTTGGAAAAGGAGAATACACAATTCTTAGCATATTTATGATCTTTGTGGGCATCAATGAGGTGCTTGTGCCTAAGTCGATCATGTAATTATGCACAAAGGGCTAGATTATGATTAAAGAGACATAGAATGGGGGATTTTTGTTGCTATTACGCACTTTCACTTCTTCTTTTGGCTGGAACAAGCTTATATAGGCAATAGGGGATAGCTGGGGTGTCTAACACTCCTGAAAACCTTTCAGTGTTTTAGATTCCATTGAGATGGAATAGTAAGTGCATCCGACATTATGAAATTTAGGTTCATTTTATTCATCTAATCTACTATGTTGAAGGGAACCTAAGGTCCCTTTGACTGTGTCTTTAGAGAAATGGCCTCTATTGGCATCAACATACCAATTTGAGATGGTCCCTCCTTCAGGACAACCTTTTCTAGGTGTAATGGTTGTGTGGGTGCCTTGGCTGGTGCACTTATGTGATTGCCTTGGGGTGTTAATGATAGGGGCATCACGATCAATATGGCTCCCTCTATGCTCTTATTTTAAATATTGTATTGAAATCAACTAGAGTGCTCCCTCCAATAGGTGCACTACCTTGATTCACATAGTTGAAATCCTCCTCCTGCCAATTGACCAAAATAGACCCATCCTGTGGTTAAACTGGTGGTTGTATCCCATCCTCTTGAAGGGATACGTTGTTTGTTTTCTCTTTCAAATGAGGCATTCTTTGTACTATGAGTGCCTATTTCAAGATCCCATTCATGCATGTAGCTTGATTATGTGGTTGATTGCATGGAAAGCATAATTTAGAGTCTTGTACTAGATTGTTTTGTACTAGAACAAGGGCTTTAGAGGTGCTAGCAACATTAGTCTTTGAACATAAGGCACTTTATTGTATGTGAGTTGATTTTACATTTGAGCACCACCTTGGTAGGGAGGTATGTTTGACTGGTATTGCTAAGTGAAGGGTTGATGATGTTTAGGATAGTGTGTTTTCTACCTTTTGAGGGTAACTTGTTCATTCCCAAAGCTTTGCAATAGCATCTTCACTTCTTTCAATTCATTGGAAGAGATGATGGGTGAAGTAGGTGGGCTCACTATAGTAGGGATAGGACCTAACATAGGTTTTGCAACTACTTTATTAAGGAGAGGTTATATGAATATAGGCATAGAAGGTCTAGGCACGATCTTACCTATTTGAATCAAATAATTTTCTACACGCACTGCCACTTCATAGGCATCAGGGAGGACCATACCTCTCATAAACTAAATCATCACCACTATATCAGTGTTAAGAGATTTTAGAAAATATATAAATTCAATGTTAGGAGATGCCTTACATAAAGCTGGGATAATATCCCAAACACTTTAGAATCTAAAGTTAAAATTGACCATCATCTCATGTGGGGCTTGCTTTATGGTCATGAGCTACTCTATCACGGACAAGTGATCACTTTGATCCTCAAACTACTTGCATAATTATCTGCCAAGTTTATCTGAGCTATGAATAGAGTTTGGTCTCAATCTTTGGTATCACTGAAGGGATTTTCCCTTAAAGGAAGAAGCTAGTAACTTGACTGCAATGTTATCCTAGGTGACATGGTGCATTGAGTAAATGTTCACAGTGTCTTGGATATGCTCCATAGGAAAGGAAAAATTCTCACCCATGAAATAAGACAAGCTTTTGAGAGTAGATACCAGAATGTCATTATACTACACTAGGACTAATGGATTACCTCCATTAAAAGGCACAAACACCTGATTCCTCATTAGCATTGTGAATGGAATGGGGAATAGACCTCACCCTCTTACGTAAAAACTTTCGAATGGAGGCATAGATTGCATTCGAAGAGGAGATTAGATTACACTACATCTTCCAATAGGGGACAAGGATATTTTGACTCTCCTTCTTCTTGAGGTCATTGGAAGCTCACCAAAATGGAAATTGATGCCTCTTGTAGATGATCTTGTCCTTATTGGCATGTAGATAAGGGGTTGATATTTATGGACCAAAGATGCTTGGAGTTGTTAGGTACTCCTACTTTATGTTTAATACACTTGTTAGCTAAAGATAACACCAATTATTTAGCTCCTTATTTAACTATTGGTCCCATCAGGTATGCCAAAAACTATTGTCATTCAAAACATGCACCCATGGATGCTCTATGGTGTGAGGAAGCTTGGTGGTGAGGCATTAATCACAAAAGGCTTAGCATGGGGTTCAAGAGTCTAATGTGTTGGGCATAAAATTATTATTGCTTAGCTATGTGCGTGAGCATCAATTATCTTGTCATAATGATGGGAACATCACCAAGGCATGGGACCCTTATGCTCCTTGGGATGAGCCTCCAGATTAGGTTGAATTCTTTCTATTCTAAACACACCTAGTTTAAGACCAACACATAGGCCTAAAGAGTAAAAAGGTAAACTACTGCTAATCTAAACTTAGGATCTTTGAAAGGAAAATGGAGGGAGAAGGTAAGAGATGTTGAAAGTAAAACGTGATGTGCCTAGAATAGAATGAATGCTCTTACTGCCATAGACACAATGTAAACTCTTAAGAATAAGATAATGTCACACATATTTTTCCAAGTTGTTAAGTATGAGATATATTGAGAGGGGGGTGAATCAGTATATCATATATATTTTAAATCTTTTACTTGATTTGATTTCTTTTCTTTAACCACTTAATCATACATTCAAGATATGCAATAAAATTGAAATAATAACATGTGCCACACGAGAGAGAGAGAGAGAGAGAGAGAGAGAGAGAGAGAGAGAGAGAGAGAGAGAGAGAGAGAGAGAGAGAGAGAGAGAGAGAGAGAGCAAATTTTTATGAGGAAATCCAATGTGAGAAAAACATTAGAGAACAATCTCAAGTATATGAATGAGCACCAACTCAAATTACAAATTTTTCAAGCACTAACTTGTAGGAGCACCAACCCCTTTACTGAGCACCAACACAACAACTATTTGTGAGCACCAACCCACAAGAGCACCAACCCCTCTTATGTAAAACACAACTATCTCTCAATGTTGATTTCTCAAAAAATGATAGAACTCTACAATATCTCTTTCTATTCTTTCCTTTTTTCTTATATAAATAATTACAAACTATGCACACTCTTGCATATTACAAATGGCTTCCCAAGCCTCCTTTTATAGCTTTCTAAATAAACTTTGTAATTCATCCTTTGTGACACTTCAATCCACATGGAAAATGGTGCCAAACTTGCATGACCCTTCTAATCCTTTCATTTTAAAAGTCACATGGTGACCCTTCATGAGCAAATGCATCCTTTCCCCTTTTGTCTTTATTTGGTGACTCTTCAAATTCTTCAAGGTGACTCTTCATGGAAAAATGCACCCTTCCCTCTTTTATCTTCACTTGGTGACTCTTTGAATTCCTCAAGATGACCCTTCATGAGAAAATGTGTCCTTTCCCTCTTTTATCTTTATCTCATGACTCTTTGACTTCTTCATGGGCTCTCTTTTGACTTTATGCAACCAAAAATATATTCGTTAATGTTAAATAAATATCAAGACACTTTAGCCAAAAAATGAACATTAAAAAAACCTTTAGAAAATAAATGCTATGGGGCCTTTGTCACCAATAATGTTAGACCTTTGACATCAATGACAATATTTCCAATAATCTCCCCCTTTGTCATTGATGACAACCTCAAACTAAAACTGCCACATCCTGAAACCTGTTCCTATACCTGTTCTCTGTACCTATTCTTGAATTTGTTTTTGTACCTATTTTTGAACTTATCCCCCTTTGACATCAATTGTAAATGGTCTATCATGTAGCTAACACTTAGCTCCCCTCAATCGATGTTGATCTTCAATGGCAAGAAGTAAAATAAATTACTCCCAACTTCTCTCGCAGATACTCAAATGTGTCCTTTGGTAGTGCTTTTTTGAAAATATCTGTAATCTATTCTATAATATTGATATATTATAACCTAACCTATTGATATACAACCTACTCTCTCAATAAGTGATATATGATAGGAATATGCTTTATTATTGAATGCATCATTGGATTCATAGAAATATTAATAACACTTGTCTTTTCACAAAAAATAGAAATAGGTTCATCATATTTTACCTTGATGTCTTCAAAAGTTTGTTTCATCCAAAGCACTTGAGTACAACATAACATTGCTAAAATAATTCTGATTCAACTATAGAAAGTGATACTGAGTTTTATTTTTTGCTTAGCCAAGATACTAAACTATCACTGAGGAAGAAAGCTCCTCCACTTGTACTCTTTATGTCATCCAAACAACCTGCCCAATATAAATCTGTATAAGCAACCAAAGTGAAATCTCTACCTGTGGGATACCATAATCCATAATCTAATGTCCCTTTGACATATCTAAATATTCTATTTACCAATTGAACATGAATCTTCTTTAGGGTTGAATGATATCTCATAACCATGCCTACTACATGCATGATGTCTGCCCTCGATGTGGTCAAATATAAAATACTATTAATCATAGATCTATACAAAGATTGATTTGTAATAGGTGAATATTCATCCTTACCTTGTTCCCTGTACCCATTGGTGTGCCAACTGGTGCACAATCCTCAAAACCAAAAAATTTCAACATTTCCTTGGATTAATTATTTTGAGATATGAAAATTCTTTTTTCTGACTGAAATATTTTCAACCCTAAGAAAAATGACAATTCTCCAAGCATAGACATCTCAAATTCTTTTTGAATTTTATCAAAAAATTCTTTTTTCATCTTTTTATTGTTTTCTCTAAATATTATATCATCAACATATACCACAACAATCAACTGATGCTCACCTTTTATTTTGATGTAGAGATTACTGTCAACAAAACCTCTCTTGAAACCTTGATCTTGTAGGTACTTATCAAGCCTTTCATACCAAGCTCTAAGAGCTTGTTTCAATCCATATAGTGCTTTCTTCAATCTGCATACATATCCAATATCATTTGAGAGAAGAAATCCCTCAAGCTGCTCAATGTAGACCTCATCTTCTAGATTCTCATTTAGGAAAGTAGACTTGACATCCATCTAAAACACTTTAAAATTCTTAGACACTACATATGCAAGAAACATTCTAATAGCCTCTAGCCTTGCCACAGGTGTAAAATTTTCTTCAAAATCTATTCCCTCAATCTAAGCATATCCTTCACATACTAACCTTGCTTTATTCCTGGTAACTTCACCATCTTCATTCAACTTATTTCTATATACCCATTTTCTTCTTATCATATTTTGATCTTTTAGTCTAGGCACTAATTCGCAAGTATCATTCTTTTCTATCTTATTTAATTCTTCATCCATTTCCTTAACCAAATGCTCATCATGTCTAGCTTCTAAAAAAGTTATAGACTAAATTTTGGATAATGAAGAAAAATTAACTTGCTCAGATTCACTTACCATTATTATTTTGGTGCAAACCCCTTCATTTATGTTCCTAATGGTGTCACTTTTATTATGATTTCTCTAAACATAGTTGGATGGGGTTTTGGTGTCTTTTTTCTCCTCATCTTCATCCGATTCTTTAAAATCTTCTTCTTCAATGATTTTAGGAGTGTCTATTGGATCACTGGCTCTTTGAGCTACATCTTCATCTATCCTGACACTTGCACTTTCAATAATATTATTGGTTATTTTGTTATAACATTTATAAGATTTACTTTTGTAAGAATATCCAAGAAATATACCTTCATCTATTCTAGATTCAAACTTACCTAGTTTTTCATTGGTTCTCTTTATGAAGCATCTATTGTCAAAAACTTTAAAATAATCAACTATAGATGGTTTATCTTTTCATATCTCATAGGGAGTATTGTCACTATTGACTCTCAACAACACTTTATTTTGGATATGCACTGATGTACCTACTACCTCTCTCCAATATTTATCTGGTCTCTTGGATTTATTTAGCATTGTTCTCACCATCTCCTAAACTGTTCTATTTTTCTACTCAACTATTCCATTTTTTTGTGGAGTTCTAGCTATTGAATAATGTCTCTTTATCCCATGGTCTTCACAATACTCAATAAATTGATCTGACACGAATTCTCCTCTTCGATCTGATCTCAGGCACTTAATCTTCAAATCAATTTCATTCTCAACTAAAACCTTGAATGCTTTAAAGGAGCTGAAAGCTTCCAATTTTTATTTAAAAATATCACCCAAGTCATACATGTAAAATCATCAATAAGCAACATGAATTATTTCTCACCTTGAGTACTTTGAGTTTTGATAGGTCCACACAGAGCAGTGTGAACAAGCTCTAACATCTAAGTGATCGAGTATTCTTTTAACTTGAACCATCTTTTGACTTGCTTTCCATGGTGACATGGTTCACAAAGTGTGTTGGAGGGCTTTTTAATCTTGAAATATCTCTAACTACTTGCTTCTTGCTAATGTTGATAAGATTGTCAAAATTTATGTGTCTCATTCTCCTATGCCACAACCAACTCTCCTCAACCTGGCTCAAACAATATTTTTGACCTTTAATATCTGATAACATATATAAATTATTTCCTATCCTCTGAGCATCTATAATCAACACATCTAAATTTTTTCTCCTAATTTCATAACCTTATGCATAAAACTTTAATGTGTGTCCTTGATCGCACATTTAAATTACACTTAACATATTATGCTTAAGACCTTCTACCTACAAAACATTTTTCATCTTAGTTATACCATTATCCAAACTTATGTACTTTTTTTGTCTATTCTAGTAGTGGTATTTTTCAACACAGTGGATTTCACCCTCTGAAGGGAGGTTCAACTCTCTTCCTCCATGCAACACAATGGAGACATTCCTCTTGATTTGGGTTGCAAATGTGAGGGTTGAATCTCTATATTAGTGGCTAGCTCCCCTTGATGCACCTTGAGGCCCTAAATTTCTTACTGATAACAATGGGGGGATGAAAAGGGAGAGAAATATTGAAATTAGAACCTAAACTAATACAATGATGCACCAAAATGGTTTGTCTACTCAACTTTGGCATACACTTTACATCAGATAGAAACAATCATACACTTCATTCAAATGAGATTTTTTTTTGCATTAGTGTTTCAAGAGGCGATCCTATGGAGATACAGGGAGGAAGCACTATTGAGGTGTTTTAAGACACACTATGGATAGCCTATTCACATGTGCCTATACTTTGAGTTGGACACTTCTTGTTGACTTGTAAGAGAATAACTCAAAATACACTAGATATGTTGGCATAAAATTATGAAGTCATGAAAAGAAAATGACTTAACACAAGATAAAACCATAGACATGCAAAAGTGCAAGCTCAAATAGAGGTAAAAATGCTTCTTTTGATTCAAGATAAATTCCTTCAGGGCTTTGCCATACAAGATGAGATATCTTTTCTCAAATGAGAAGTTACAAATATATAGAGAGCTTGGAAACACGATAGCTAAAAAATCAAGGAATGGAAACCCATGCCGAGTGAATCACTTCTATAGAGAAAAAAATCCCATGCTACTATTGTATTCTTCTAATTACATATGGGAGAGCCATGTTGTAGATGTCCAAGTCGCTGCCCTTATTGTCCTAGGCCTACGAAAGCATGGGATACTCCTTCTAACAACTGACAAAGCCATCCCCAAGTTATATTGACTCGACCATGCTCTCTTCATTGTTGGGTGCAACTGACTGTGCATTAATGGTGAATGATGAAAATATGGGCTGCTCTCCTCTATAGTTTAAAAACCAATCTATTTTATTGGTTTTCGGTAGATATATTTCACCAAATGTATTAATTCTCCTTATTGAGTCATCTATGCCACTTGTCTTGGTCTAAGTGGTCATTGATTCTATCCTTTATCTTTGTTAGTAGCTAGAACTATTCCTTATTTTATCTTTCCCTCTTTGTCTTTGCCCATGTTTTGTTTCTTTCTATCAACTTCTCCTTTGCCTTGGCCTTTTCTTTACTTGCTCTTTGACTTATCGAGCCTTCGTTGTCTCAGGCTTTTTGCCATGTTTTCCTTCAAATAAAATGTCTGAAGGAATTTCTTCAGATAAGATGTCTGAAGGAATTTTGTCAAACATATTGTCCAAAGGAATTCTTTTTTTTTTATTGCTTATTTTTTCGAAGGGCACGTGCCCTTCGAGCCTTTGCAATTTGTCTACTTCTTCAGTTGGTTGCCCTCTACAAGGGTTTCTTTCATCCAAAAGTGCCCTTCAGGATTTTTGAAATGGTCTTCATATATTTCAAGGTACCCTCCATAAGGGCACTTTATGCCTCAAAATGCCCCTTCAAAACTTTTGATTTGGTCCTGCCACCAACCAAGGTGCCCTCTGCAAGGGCACTTACCCTTCAAAATTTTTGCAAACATCCTTCAAGCTGTCAAAATGCCCTCTAAATTAAATCCATTGCCTTTTATGAACTTCTTTAGAACATTTCACGTCCTTTAATCACTTCTACTTATAAAAGTAGAAAAGTAATGCACCTGCATAAACCTAATTTGCACTTGGCAAAGAAGAATGAGGGAAACACCTAGATTTTTCATTAGAAAGGTCTGAAAGAGAACATTTTTTTCACAAGGTAGTAGAGGGATGATCTAGCCAAAACATGGATTGGATGACCTTTGCAAAAAAAAAAAGAGGGGGTGCCCAATTTTGGCTTGCAGGACCAAAATTTGGTCAACATGATTACCGACTCATAGGGGAAGCATACCTGCTATGCTTGGGAAGACTAGTAGCTTCTAAGTCCATTGGGCATGGAGTCAAGATGCATCTTGGAGAAGTTAACAACCTTGTAAGGACCTATGAACAAACAAATATTTTACCTCAAACACAAATAAAAACACACATGATAGAGGCTAAATAACACTACACACATGCATAACAACACTTAAGGAAAATGAGGAAAAACAAGGAAAACTATGTACATGACAAAAGAAACCTAGTAATAATGGTTAAAATGTATCTCATTGACTGGGATATGTATCTCTTCACCATCTAAATTGGAGAGTTAGAAAGCATTGTGTTGTTTGTATTGGGTGATGACATATGGGCCACTTCACAAAACATCAAACTTTATGTGCCTTTCAAACTTGGCTTGGTCCTCATCCCACGTCAAGACAATGTCACCTTCTGAGAAGCTCCTTAACGTAGACCTTTTGTCAAAATGCTTCTTTTTTTTCTGTTGATGGCTGGTCATGACATCCATGGCTTGGTCTCTCACTTCTTGAAGCTCCATTAGCTCATAATCCCTGACCTCTAGACTGTCACTCTCTATCAATTGTAGCTGATGGGCAAGATCCAATGTTGGTAACTCAAGTGAGATAGGAAGTCTAGCTTTCTTTCCAAACAAAAGTTTGTATGGTGAATTCTTGATTGCCCTCTTTGGAGTGATCTTATCTGTCCAAAGAGTTGTCTTCAACTTAACATGCCAAGTCCTCTGATTCTCCTCCATTGTCCTTTTTATGATCCTAATCAAATTATTGTTTATGGACTCAGCAAACCCATTTCTTTGTGGATAGTAGTTGGAAGAAGTGTTGAGATAGATGTCATACTTCAATGCCCACTTACTTGTCTTTGTTCCCAAGAAAGCTAATGCATTATCTAAAATGATTGTGGCTGGGACCCCAAGTATTATCACTATGCCTTCATCGAAGTCTAGGACTGCACTCTCATTGGTCTCTTTCAAATCTACGGCCTCTACCCACCTTGTGAAATAATCTGTGGTAGTCAAAACCCACTTATGGCTAGGACTAGAAGGAGGATTCATCAACCCTATGAAGTCCAACCCCTATTGCATAAATGGTTGTTCCACCTAAATAAGATGAAGAGGCATGACAACCAGCCATTGTTTCCCATCAAATAAGGCACATTTTTGACATTTCCTCACTCAAGTATGAGTGTCTTTAAACAAATAGGGCCAAAAGTAACCAACCCTTATAATCCTTACAATTTTGGCCTTGGGAACAAAGTGGTCACTAGCTAATCCATCATAGAACTCGAACAGTACCTTATCAACTTGGTCTGAATCAATACATCTCAAGAGCATCCCTAAAATTATTTTCTAAACAACACTCCATCAAATAGGACATAAGGAAGAGATTGGAGTCTAAAATACCTCTTCTCAGTCCTATCAAGACCTTGTAGACACTCACTAGTTCAAAAAAAATGAACCATATCTTGTGCCCAGCTCTTGATGACTATAGGTAAAGCTATTGTAGGTCATCATAGAGTACCAAAACATCTTCCTTTGTCTCTTTAAAGTCTATAGTGAGGTGTTCACACAACCCTCTTCCTCTTACCAACTTGGTTTTCTTGATCTCTACATCATACTCCATTACTTTGGTGATCTAACCTACCCTTTTCTCCTTCAAGTCTCAGTTCAACAAGAAGTTTTTTACACTAGGATGTGGCACCATGATGTGAATTTCTCTACTAGACAACATATGTCTAAACTTCTTCAAACTTCATATGACTACATGCACCTGCTTCTCAACATACGTGTATCTAACCTCATAGCCTTCTAAACCTTGGTTGAAAAAAGCAAGAGATTGTTCTAAATTCTTGCCATTTGCTTGAGTGAGCATAGCAAAAATTACCTCTTCATTTTCAAAGGTGTATAGATTGAATTCCTTGGAGAAGTTTGGACTAGCCATGGTAGGATCTTGGGAAATAGCTTGCTTGATGTCTTCAAAGCTTTCTCTTCTTCTTGTTATCTACGTGAACATCTCATCCTTCCTTAGCATGGAAGTTAGTGGCCTGACAAACTCATCAAAATTAGGAATGAATCTCTTAATGAAATTTATCTTACCAAAGAAACTTTTCGGGCCCTTCTTGTGCTTAAGCAAGGACAATTATAAGATGGTGTGCACCCTCTCTAGATCAATGGACAAGCCTTCTATTGTGGATGGTAAACATGCTTTTATTTAGGTTGAAAGATATGCCAAAATCTCTACACTTTTCAAATATTTGTCTTAGGTGCTTCAAATGCTCACTTGCCTCCTTGGAGAAGACTGTCACATCATTAAGATAAACTAGCACAATGTCATTGATCAAACCTTGGAAAGCCATATCCATAGCACATTAGAACGTAGCTCTAGCATTTGACAATCTAAATGGTATCTTCCTATAGATGTATGTTCCCTACTTGATGGTGAAGGTTGTCTTGTATTGGTCACATTATTGTACCAGGATTTGATTTTACTCAAAGTAACCATCTAGAAGAGATAATCTTTCACTACCTATCACCATCTGAAGAATTTGCTCCATACTTGGAAGGGGATAGTGATCTCTTAGTGAAACTTTATTCAGGTCTCTGAAATCCATACACAATCTGACCTCTTCATTATTCTTCCTAAAAAGGACCAAATTGGCTAGCCAATAAGAGTGTTTGATAGGGAAAATGATCTTGGACTCGATCAGTTTGGTGAGTTCCTTCCTCATGAGAGGCTTGATCTTTGGATTGATTGGCCTTTGCTTTTGCTTGATGGGTTTTGCACCTTCTTCCATCTCAATGGTGTGTTGGTCTAAGCTTGGATCAAAGCCCTTCAAATCACCATACTCCCAAGTGAAAACATCAATATAATCTTGACATAACATAATGAAAGCATGTTTTTCCTCATTGGTACACACCTTCCCAAGTGCAAGTAGCTTATCCTTGTAGATCTCTATCCTTTCATAATTTTCCTTCCTGATTGACATGCTTGCTTTATCTCTCTTGAGTTGGTCATATTCATTTAAAATGCTCTCAAGAGTTACCAAACCTTTGGGAAGCCTGTTGGTCTTTAGTTGAACAATATACCCATCATACTGTTGCTATAGTTTGGACTGATTTTTGAAAGCAAACTTAGCTTTTTCCTACAAGAAAAGTGCTATTTGTTGGTCACTTTTAAACACCTACCAGTTGGTAACATTATCTGGTATGGAGGGCCTCATAATCACCTTTAAATGATATTGATTCTTGATTTGTCTCATCCCCTTTGGGATATCAAACTGAGCACCAATTGATGCTAGTCTATCTGCACACTTGTTCTCCTCTCTTGGAATGGAAGTGATGTTGAAAGAAGCAAAGTTCTCTACAAATTCCCACACTCTGTGCTTGTAAGACTTGAGTAAGGAGTTTTTGGTCAAGTTTTACCTTTCACTTGGTTCACAATTAACTCAATGTCTCTAAACACCTATAACTCTTAAATTCCTCTCTTTCTTGCACATTCTAGGCCATGAATAAGGGCCTCATACTCTGCTACATTACAGGTGCAGGAGAACTGAAACCTAAAAGTTGAGAAGTATTTATCTTTTTAAGGTGAAACCAACATTTCCCCACCACCAGCTCCCAACTTGCTTTTATATCCATCAAATAATAGCTGCCACAAGCCACAGTCCTCTTGGTCTCTCTTCATCAATTTCAGCATGAAAGCATCTTTCTCATGCATGAAATAGACTCCAAGACCAGATTCTTCAATGAATTTGTAAAGATCATGCTCAAAGTTTTCATTTCTCCATTCATCTAAGAGTAGGTTTGAAACTCCTACAAGGGAAGGTGATGGATATTGGTCCACCTAGAGCTCTTCTTTATCAATGATTATGTAGTTCACATTCACCGCTTTGGGTGAGTATGGCTCCAAGTGATCCTTATGGATGAGTTCTGACTCAATATTTACTTTAGTTCCATATTTTTTCCTAAAAACCATGTAAGACCAATCGGATGCCAAGTATCCACCTATCTTAGATGTGAAATCCCTTGACAAGCAAAGAGTGAAGTAAGGAGGAACATCTGCTACTACCACATCATGGGTAATTGAAAAGGTTGGATAGGCATGGAGAGTCAGATTCAAGCCTCTTGCCACTCCCAAGGTCTTAGCTGGTGATCCATCTAACTGTAGAACTCCTTTGGTCATTTGCTCATACTTGAGGCCTAGCTTATCATCTATGCATTTGGGCATAACTGAGGTGCTTGCTCCACTATCAATGATGCCATTGTGGACCAAGAAATCACCAATAATTAATTAAAAATAGAAGGGAGGGACCTTCTCATATTTATTTGCTTGACTAGCCATGGGAGGAGCCCCATTTACTATCAACACATTATCATTTCTTACTGGGATAACTTGCTCACCCAGCCCATACAATTCCTTTTGGAGTATATCTTTTTATCCTGGCAGTGCTAAAGAATCCCATAATGAGATGTTCATGTGCATCTTATTCATTTGGTCTATTATATTGATTGAAGGATTTCCCCCTTTAGAGTTCTCTTTGGAAACATTCGTAACCTATGGTGCAACCTGAGGAGCTAAAGCTACAATCATTAGACTGTAATTGGGAATATTTTGATTTGCTTATGGTGAAGGAGACATTGTAAGTGCTTGAGTGGCTACTTGAGCTTCATCAATGGCTCTCCTTTTGGACTTGGTGTTGGATGCAACACCAACATTATGATTACTTGTGTTCCCCACATAGTTGACTACGTAGAACTCTCCTTCCAAGTGATTCATAAGAGTGGAATTAGATTGAGCTTGATTATTGTCCATCCCAAGTTGTGTTGACATCTTAAAATTTGAGAATGGGGTTGCTTGATCACCTTGTGTAGTCATGATTTGATTTCGTAGCTCACTGGCATAAGCAACTTGTTCTTGGCCATGCTTTAAGGGTGGATAGTTAGGTTACTCCTACACCAAATTATTTTAAGTGGGCACAAGAGCCCTGAAAGATGAAGGGGAATTTAGATTATATCTTTGATAAGGCTTGACATGTGTAATTTGATCTTGCCTTTTATTATAATTCTAGAAGGGAGGCCTATTTGCTTGTCCAAACTACTAGTAGCCGTGATTTGGCCTATAAATTTGAGTTTGTTTTCTCTTGAGGGAAAATAACTAATTGGTAACACTCTACAATAGGCTCTTAACTTCATGGATGTCATTTATAGGGGTAGAAACTAGCTTCTCTTGATTAGGTAGAGGAGTTAGAGTGCACAAATCATGTAGGATTGAGGGCTATAAATCAAGAAAGAGTGGCATATGAGGCCTAAGAGCTATCTTTTCTACTTGAACAAGGCAATTTTTAGTAGCTATGGCTATCTAATAAGTAGCGGGCAGAGTGTTTCCAACCATGGACTATATCATGACAATAATTTCACTATTCAGGGCCTTCACGTAGTAAAGGAAAGCATATCTTGGGGTTGGCCTCACAAGAATTGGGATTATATCCCAAGTCTTTTGGAACCTAGTATTAAAATCTTGCATAAACTCATGTGGGGCTCTCTTCATGGTGGTCAACTGCTCAGCTAGAGACAAATGATCAATTCTTTCCCCAAACCTATTGGTCAAGAGGGTCCCTAACTCATTCCATGAGCCAACTGAGTTCATAGGCAAGGTCCCATACCAATCCAAAACTTTCCCTTTGAAGGACAAGGCTAGCAATCTAATGGATACATTTTCTTCGGTGATATTATGAATGTTGCAGAGGTTTGATATGTTTACAATATGCTCGACAATAGTGATTAAGCCCTCTCCACTAAAGGGAGGAACACTTTTGAGAGTTATCCCTAGAATTGGGTCATACTACTAAGGGTTCAAGGGACTTTAACCATTGAAGGCCACAAAAGGGAAATCCCTAAGGGTTTCCATGGTTGTGAAAGGATTCGATCGGGGTCTCCTTGAGTAGGTATATTTTATGGTTGGTTTTGTAAAATGGCTTGCTACATAAGGGTGGGTATTTTCAAACTTCAACCTTTTCATTGAGTTCAAAGGTAACTCAACAAATTTAAAAGAGACACCCCTAAAATAAGATCTTTTAGTGACCTTTGGCATGGAATGCCAGGTTGATCATTAACCAGAGACTGAGTTCTTGAATGGAGTCACCAGGTGCTGAATATAGCTCCTTCTTTTGGATTTTTTAATAATATCAAGAACAACACCAATCTTAAAACTTGCAAGACAATGGAGGTTCAACACTCTTTCTCCATATGGTACAATGGAGACATTCCTCTTGTTGTGTGTTGTAAATGTGAGGGAAGAATCTTTAGATTAGGGGATATCTCCCCTTGATGCACCTTGAGGCCCTAAATTTCCTACTAATAATAATGGGGGGATAAAAAGGGAATGAAATATTGAAATAAGAACCTAAACTAATACGGTGATGCACCAAAATGGTTGGTCTACTTAGCTTTGACATGCACTTTACACTAGAGAGAAGTAAGCATACACTTCATTCAAATGAGAACCTTTCATACATCAGTGTTTCAATAGGGGATCTTATGGAGATACAGGGAGGAAGAACTCCCAGAGGTGTTCTGAGACACACTATGGACATCTTGTTTACATGCATCTATACTCTAAGCTGGACACTTCTTGTTGACTTGCAAGAGAAGAACTCACAATACACTAGATATGTTGGCATAAACTTATGAAAGCATGAAAATAAAATGACTTAACACAATATAAAACCATAGATATATGTAAAAGTGCAAGCTCAAATGGAGGTAAAAATGCTTCTTTTGATTCAAGGTAAATTCTTTTAGGTCTTCACCATACAAGTTGAGATATCTTTTCTCAAATGAGAAGTTACAAATAGATAGAGAACTTGGAAAAAGATAGCTAACAAATCATAGAATGAAAACCCATGCTGAGTTAAACACTTCTACAGAGACCACAAACCCATGTTTCTACCATATTCTTCCAATTACATATGAGAGAGCCATGTTGTAGATGTCCAAGTCACTTCCCTTGCTCTCCTGGGCCTACAAAAGGATGGGATACTCTTTCTAGAAACTGACAAAGCCATCCCCAAGTTGTGTTGACTTGACCATGCTCTCTTCAATGCTAGGTGCAACTCGATGTGCATTAATGGTGAAGCATGAAAACATAGGATGCTCTCCTCTATAGTTCAAAAACCAATCTATTTTATTGGTTTTTAGTAGATATATTTCACCAAATGTATTTATTCTCCTTGTTGAGTCATCTATGCCACTTGTCTTAGTTTGAGTGGTCATTGATTCTATCCTTTGTCTTTGTCAGCAGTTGAAATTATTCCTTATTTTGTCTTTCTCACTTTGTCTTTTTTCATGTTTTATCTCCTTCCTTTGACTTCTCCTTTGCCGTGGCCTTTTCTTTGCCTTCTCTTTGACTTATCAGGCCATCTTTCTCTTGATATTTTTTCCATGCTTTCCTTCAAATAAAATGTCTAAAAGAATTCCTTCAGACATTTTGTCTGAAAGAATTCTTTCTTTTGATTGCTTATTTTTTCGAAGGGCATGTGCCCTTTGGGATTTTGCTATTTGTCTCCTTATTTAGTTGGTTTCCATTTTTAAGGGTTTTTTTTCATCCAAAAGTACCCTTCAGGCTTTCTAAAATGGTCTTCACCTTTTCCAAGGTGCCCTTCACAAGGGCACTTTGTGCCTCAAAATGTCCCTTCAGAACTTTTGATTTGGTCCTGCCACTGACCAAGCTGCCCTCTACAAGGGCACTTACCCTTCAGACTCTTTGCAAACATCCTTCAAGCTATCAAAATTCCCTCTGAATGAAATATGTTGCCTTTTGTGAACTGCTTTAGACCATTTTGGGTCCTTTAATCACTTCTACTTATAAAAGTAGACAAGTAATGCACCTGCACAAACCCAATTTGCACTTGGCAAAGCAAAATGAGGGAAACACCTAGCTTTTTCATTAAGAAGGTCTGGTAGAGAACATTTTTTCACAAGGTAGTAGAGGGATGATCTAGCCAAAATATGGATTGGATGACCTTTGTAAAGAAAAATAAGGGGTTGCCCAATTTTGGCTTGCAAGACCAAAAATTGGTCAATAGTATTATCTCTAAATTTCACTATGCCACCATTGATCTTATTTAGAGTTATGAACTTGCTCTTGGATTCTATCATGTGCCTCAAACATCCATTGTCAATGATCAATGGCTTTTCTTCATTTCTTGCATGCAAAGCTGTCTGGACTAACATAGACTTTTTAGGTTGTTTCTTCTGCCATGAACTTGTCTGAACTTTCTTTTTGATGAATGGATCCTTCAAACTTTGGTCCTTCTTAACTAACTCAAATGCACTTCTATAATACCAAACTGTGTCTGAAATTATTTCACTTGTAACATACTATGGCCTCTTCATCAAAGCCTGATAGAGGATCAAAAGAGTTGTGGCATCTGTTTGACTCTACATGTGATTCCTTCTCCTTGTTTCTAAAATTATTAGCTCTTTTTTAACAGTCTATTTTCTTATAACCATAACCATTACAATAAAAACAATAATCATAAAAGTAGAACCTATTCTAATATGTGCATTTTTGACTTGGTTGTCTTTTTTTATCTATGTTCCTTCCAGCCTTCTTTGTTTGAACTATCCTCTGCAATCTTAACTTCTTCCCCTATTATTTCCTCTTTTGTAATAGCTTCAACATAGCTCTTTTTCTTTTTAAATCTAATACATGTCTTATCTAATATTAATTTTTGACTTTATGATATCTTATTCAACATGTTAGTGTTATTCTCAAATTTTGAATCATTAACAACTTTGTCATTGACTGCTTTATTTGCTTTTTCGATATCTTATTTTAAAGAAGTAATTTCAATAACATACTTTTCACATTCTTCACTTAATTTTTGTAATTGAGATGTTAGATCTTCTTCAGTATTTTTGGCTTCTTCAATGTGTGCTTATAGATCTTCAATTATTTCCTTTGACTCCTTTTCATTTTTCTTGATTTGGATCTTTAATCTTTGATTCTTCTTCTCAAGCACTTTTAATTCTTTTAAGGTTTTGGGTGAATATTTTGTTGGCCAGCTAACTGGTGACCAAAATAGTTCCTACCACCACAGCATAGGGAGATCAATCGACTAGATGTGCAAGTTTACTACATCAGCAGGAGACAAATCTCTCCTCTCATCAAGGGGAGGTTCCCTATAGGTATGCAGGAGATGCAGGAGGCTATATATATATATATATATATATATATATATGTAGAAAGTAAGACACAGGGGGTAGTATAAACCATTCATCTCTCTTCTTTCAGAGATGATGCTGATAAATAGAGGAGAAATACTGGGTGATGGGGAAGGTGCTTCTCTTCTTTCAGAAGCAACTTTCGGCCAAGAGCCAGATTCCTTCCTAAATAGTAGAAATCCTGGTGAGGCAATAGAAGGCACTTCTCTTCTTTCAGAAGTGCTTGTTCTTGCAAACAACAAGACTCTTTCTAGTAGAAAGTAACCGGTAACAGGGTAACCAATAGCCTGAAGTGTAGCGCAAAGCCTCCACCTCGACTGCCCAAAGAGTATATCACAAAGGATAATGGGGGCACAAAGTCACCCCAGAATCCTCAACACAAAAAAAGGAAAGGAAAAACATCAACTGAAATTAATTGTGAAAGCACAAAGTCTTTTTACAGTTGGTTTCAGGACACTTCTTTGTTACCTTTACTAATTCTATGCACCAAATTAAATGAATAAGGACACCTTCAGATGACACAAGTCAGAACAACACAAAGTCTGGAAAAACCTACTTTCTTATTCAAATAACAAGGAAAATGAAATTACAACCTGAGCTCAAAGTCTCAGTCTTCTTCTTTCAAAATGTGCAGAGTTTCGTTCTTGTAAAAATGAGACGTCTCCCTGGTTCAAAATGAGAGATTACAATATATAGAGTCCCAAGAAAGACTTGGGAATTCATTTTTCAAAGAACGACCCATGCTATACATTTAACGCCTTAAATGCATTTTTAGGTTTGTTAAAGGCCTGCATTAAAAATAGGGCAGCTATCTTAACTATGGCATGCCATTTCATCCCATATGTCTTCTCTCGAGTCTAGATCATCTGGTCTGTCCCAACTGATGTCTGCACAGCTATCCATTCATCTTTACTTCATGGAAGAAAACAGGCCGTGTCCTTGGTTTGGTGTGCTCAGAAGTCTACTCGATTTGTTGTTTCACCTACTTGGAAATAACTCTTTCGAAGATATTTCTAATCCTTCGGTCTTGCTCCTCTCTTCACTGCTTAAGTGCTTCTTCGCTCTTTATAGCCCTTCTTGCCTAAGTCTTCGGGGGGGTCCTTTCTGCGTCTTTGACAAGTGGCAAGTTCCACTGTTATGTAATTCATTAGAAACTCACAGAATATGGAGTCCACGACACATTTTTCTCGAGCAACTCAAAAGGGGAACACGGATCCAAACACTTGTCACATTCGCTGCACTTTGTCTTCTTCTATTGGGGGCTTTTCCACGGGCTTTTCTCTTCCTGCTGCAATTCGAGCTATTGGGCTATCTTTCCAGCCAGTCACTTGGTCTTTCCTTTGAGTTCTGCACTTTATTTGAGTTTCAACGGATATTCCCTTATGTTAAATTTGACGTTTGTGGGGACGTCATTGGTTGACTATTGCTTGAACCATGTTGAACTTTGAACCCGTTAAACCACTGAAAGTTCATCGATTCATTGGTTCATTCTAGTCTCTTTGTTTTATCGCTTCCTGGTTCAATCACTTTCACGCTTCTTGGTTGAACCATCCATTGAACCACCTGTTTGCTGCTTTTCCTTTGACTGAGGCCGCTTTTGAGCTTTTGAACCAATGTTGAACTAGTGAATCCCCTTTACAGAAAAAGCTTAAAAATGAGGAATTTGAAAGCTCAGAACAAATTTTGAGAAGGGAAGAGAGAAATTTTGGTCTGTAGATTGTCCCAAAAATGAGTTGCATTTTTCACGGACAACAGCTGGCTCCAGTTGGGGAACTACCTTCAGTTGCAAAAATCGATTGAAGGGAGTATAATCCAGAATCTCCAATGCCTTAGAAGCGTGCCATTGGGCTATAGAGTCATGCTACCCAAAAAGAAAGGTTAAAAAAAATGAAAACAAAAAGCACAAAACAAAACTAAAGAATATACAAATATACATATGTATAGATGATCTTATCTGATGTCTCAAGATTTGAAGCACTTCAGATGCTGCCCACTGCGAGATAGCAAAAATGGTGTGCCATCCTGATAAACTAGTAGGAAACCATTTTGTCCCCATAAACAGTGACGGGTGAATGGAACTTTCTACCAAGAAACCAATTTTCTACGTCTTCCTCTTGGCCTTTTCTTCTTCTTGCTCCAAGGCAGGACGTGGTCTTCAAACTGAAAACCATAACTCCTTGCTCTCCCTATGAAGAGTTCCTCTGCCTAATTTTGGAGCGCAGTAGTATGGTCCAGTACCATAATTTGCTATCCTGATAACTCAACCCAGCACATGTCTTGATTGTCCCCCTCAGATATCTCAAATTCTTCTTTATTTGGAGGGGAGGGTTCTTATGCACTTATGCCACACTGCACCAATTCTTTTGCTATTTCATCCCTGCTTGAAGATTCAAACAAAATTTGGGCTATAGGGGCCACCGTTTGGGTCTTAACACATTTGACATGATCAATTATGTCAAATGGCTGGGTTGGACTAGGCACAGGGGATGGGAGTTCTTCTTTTTGGTTTATGGGAGGGGTGGGAGGACTGGCTTGCAAAATTGAAGTAGAAGGTGCAGAAATGTTTGGGATACTTACTTTCTCAGCAATCACTGAGTCCTTCGGCTAGATAGGTAGAGTGGTCCCGCTCTTAGCAATCGAAATTGTAGGTTGAGGTCGCTCCTCTATTTCTCCTTTATCAGCTTATTGAGCTGACTGATTCTGGGACTGGGTGATCACAGCATATGATCCCTTGGATGCTCCACCTTTACTTCTATGTTCATCCCAGTAATCCAAGAAACTGATCCAGGAGTTGCCAGCTGACTTTTCTTGCTCCTCTGTGAAGAGACAAGCATCATTTTCTTGATTAAACTCAGGTTGGAAAGAGAAATCATGCTCTATTTCCAAATACCCAACTATTGAGTTGGCTGGAGGTGCTTCAATGGCAAGGTTCCTCTAAGGGGGAGGAAGATGATTTGGCTGCCCTTGATGTGCCTGATCAGGGAATGTCCTCCTTGGTACATCTCTGTATGAAGGAGCAGATGACATTCCTTGCGCCATTTGTCTTCTGAGGGCCAACACTTCATTTGCTAGCTTTTGCACCATTGGATTAGTGGTGGTTGCAGGTGAATATTCAAAAGATGAAGAGGATTTACCTTTATTTGGATCTTTCCTTATCTTTCTAGCTAAGATAAGGTCATCTTCCACCTCAATGGCCAAGTCTTGAGCAGCCTCAAGGTCTATGTGTCTAGCTCATCTCAATAGAAAACTCACTTCAGGGAGCTATGAGTTGATGAAGAAACACATGAGATTCTGAGGTGTTGGTTGGGCAATCATGGGAATCCTGTGCCTCAGCTTGTTGAACGTGGAAATGAAGTCCCTCATAGGCTCATGGGGCTCCTTCTTCATTTGTGTGAGCTAGGCCAAAAGGGCATGTGCGTCTTCTACTGGTTTGAACCTTGCTTCAAACTTGGCTTTGATTGTGTCCCAACCAGTCACTGATCTGGTCTACAGATGGTAAAACCAGTCTATAGCAGCACCTTGTAGCATCTCCACAAATAGCCTGACTGCTACGTCTTCAAATTCCACCCCTATCACACCACAGGCTATGGTGAAGGCTGCAATGTGTTCATCAGGGTGGACTCTTCCATCACCAAAGAATTTATGGAAATTCTTCCTTGAACTAAGTAGTAGTTCATGCAAGGGTGGAGTTAGATTAAGTGGGCCAAATGAGTTACCCTAGGGGCCTCAAACTGCCATGATTGGATTATGAAAAATAGGGATAACACATCTGAGTGGAGTTGTCAGATTATAGGACAAAAATGGAAAAGAAATTGGCTCTACTTCAGCTTAAAGCTTGAGGCTTTAAATTGTGCTTTCTTTCCCAGCAGCTTTGGTTTTGTAGACCATATAAAATAATGGGGATGGATGAAAATGGTAAGGCTATAAGAATAATGGGTAAGACCCAAATGGGAGTCACCAGACTCTATAATGGATAAGGGTTATAATGATTATGGGTAAGACACAAGTGATGTTTCAATCTGAAACTTGAGGTTCCAAATTGTACAAAATTACTATGTCCCCAGTGGAGTCGCCAAAAACTGTTGGGTGAATATTTTGTTGGCCAGCTAACTAGTGACCAAAATAGTTCCTATCACCACAGCATAGAGAGATCAATCGACCAAATGTGCAGGTTTACTGCATCAACAAGAGACAAATCTCTCCTCTCATCAAGGGGAGGTTCCCTATAGGTATGCAGGAGATGCAAGAGGCTATATATATATATATATATATATATATATATATGCAGAAAGTAAGACACAGGGGGTAGGACAAACCATCCATCTCTCTTCTTTCAAAGATGATGCTGACAAACAGAGGAGAAATACTGGGTGATGGGGAAGGTGCTTCTCTTCTTTTAGAAGTAACTTTCGGCCAAGAGCCAGATTCCTTCCTAAATAGTAGAAATCCTGGTGAGGCAACATAAGGCACTTCTCTTCTTTTAGAAGTGCTTGTTCTTGCAAACAACAAGACTCTTTCTAGTAGCAAGTAACTGGTAATAGGGTAACCAGTATCTTAAAGTGTAGCGCAAAGTCTCCACCTTGACTACCCAAAGAGTATATCACAAAGGATAATGGGGGCACAAAGTCGCCCCAGAATCCTCAACACAAAAAAAGGAAAGGAAAAACACTGACTGAAATCAATTGTGAAAGCACAAAGTCTTTTTACAGTTGGTTTCAGGACACTTCTTTGTTACCTGTACTAATTATGTGCACCAATTTAATTGAATAAGGACACCTTCAGATGACACAAGTCAAAACAACACAAAGTTTGGAAAAACCTGCTTTCTTATTCAAATAACAAGGAAAATAAAATTACAACTTGAGCTCAAAGTCTCAGTCTTCTTCTTTCAAAATGTGCAGAGTTTCATTCTTGTAAAAATGAGAAGTCTCCCTGGTTCAAAATGAGAGATTACGATATATAGAGTCCCAAGAAAGACTTGGGCATTCATTTTTCAAAGAACAGCCCATGCTGTACATTTAACGCCTTGAATGCATTTTCAAGTTTGTCAAAGGACTGCATTAAAAATAGGGCAACTATCTTAACTATGGCATGCCATTTCATCCCATATGTCTTCTCTCGAGTCTAGATCATCTGGTCTGTCCCCTCTGATGTTTGCACAGCTATCCATTCATCTTTACTTCATGGAAGAAAACAAGCCATGTCCTTGGTTTGGTGCACTCAGAAGTCTACTTGATCTATTGTTTCACCTCCTTGGAAATAACTCTTTCGAAGATATTTCTAATCCTTCGGTCTCGCTCCTCTCTTCACTGCTTAAGTGCTTCTTCGCTCTTTATAGCCCTTCTTGCCTAAGTCTTCGGGGGGGTCCTTTCTGCGTCTTTGACAAGTGGCAAGTTCCACTGTTATGTAATTCATTAGAAACTCACGGAAAATGGAGTCCACGACACGTTTTGCCTGAGCAACTCAAAAGGGGAACACGGAGCCAAACACTTGTCACATTCGCTGCACTTTGTCTTCTTCCATCGGGCACTTTTCTACAGGATTTTCTCTTCCTGCTGCAATTCAAGCTATCAGGCTATCTTTCCAACCAGTTGCTTGGTCTTTCCTTTGAGTTTTGCGCTTTATTTGAGTTTCAACGGATATTCCATTATGTTAAATTTGACATCTGTGGGGACGTCATTGGTTGACTGTTGCTTGAACCATGTTGAACTTTGAACCCATTGAACCACTGAAAGTTCATCAATTCATTGGTTCATTCTAGTCTCTTTGTTTTATCGTTTCCTGGTTCAATCACTTTCATGCTCCTTGGTTGAACCATCCATTGAACCACCTGTTTGTTTTTTTTCTTTTAACTGAGGCCGCTTTTGAGAATTTGAACCAATGTTGAACCAGTGAATCCCCTTTACGAAAAAAGCTTAAAAATGAGGAATTTGAAAGCTCAAAACAAATTTTGAGAAGGGAAGAGAGAAATTTTGGTCTATAGGTTGTCCCAAAAATGAGTTGCATTTTTCGGGGACAACATAAGGCACAAATGAGTTCTCCTTCCAGATTCACCTTAGCTTCATCATGTTCCTCTTCTTTATCATCTATACTTTTTTCTTATGGGGGCATGTTCATGTATGGTCATGAATAAAATCTCTTCTTCATCTAAGTCACTGACTCCACTATCTTCAGCTGAGCTAGGATATATAGAATATAAACTCTTCTTCTTGAATCCCTTATTAAATTTACCTTTGAAGTTCTTATTATATGTAGGATTTATTTCTTCATTGTCACCATTATTTTTATCTGGGCACTTAGCTACAAAATGTTTAATCTTACCACATTTAAAACATTTAAATGGTAACTTTTCTTGATATTTACCTATGGCCTTTTTAGGCTTACAGATGAATAGGGCTCCTTTGTCATCTTCCTCATCGCTAGAGATGTCACTTGATTCTTGAATATTATCCTTATCTTTCTTCGATGTCTTGAAATTAGCTTCCCTCTTTGAGGGTTTCTCTTATTCGATTCACCTCTCATATCTCATAAGAATACCATGTAGTTCATCCATATTTAGTTTGGCTAGATCCTTCATCTCCTTGATTGCAAAAACCTTTGCATCATATATTAATGGTAGAGATCTCAAAACCTTTTGTCTCATCAATGACTCTTATAATTTTTCACCAAGACCTTGAATTTGATTAACTATTTGATCAACCCACAAAAGATAACTTGCTATATTTTATTCCTCTTCCATCTTCAAACTTTCAAACTGTCTTCTAAAAGTCTGGAGCTTAGCTTGTTGAACCTTTCCATCACCTTTGTAAATATTCTCAAGCTTTAACCAAGTCTCATGAATAGATTTGCATTGCATAACTTTAACAAATTTTGATTCACATAAACCACATAAAATAGCATTTAAAGCTTTAGCATTATTTTCACATGACTTTTTTTCTACAGGAGTAGTTACAAGTGTCTGTGGCTCTTTGTATTCCTCCATCACTTATTTACAAATGTTGAATCCAAGGGCCATCAACTAATCCCTCATCTTTATGCTCTAAAAATCATAATTTTTCCCATCAAATAAAGGTGCCTTATTTGTAGAAAAAATTTCATGTGATCTAGCCATTGTGATTTCCCTGATCTACCTTCAAGCTATTAAACTCTTTCCAAAAGAACCTGCTCTAATACCAATTATTAAGCATGGGATATACTGAGAGGAGGGGTGAATCAATATATCATATATCTTTTAAATATTTTGGTTAATCTGATTTATTTTATTTAACCACTTAATCATACATTCAATATATGCAATAAAACTGAAATAATAACATGCACCACACAATAGAGAGAGAGAGAGAGACATCAGAGTTTTACGTGGAAACCTAATGTGGGAAAAACCACAGAGAACAATCTCAAGTATATGAATGAGCACCAACTCAAATTACAAAGTTTTCAAGCACTAACTTGTAGGAGCACCAACCCCTTTACCGAGCACCAACACAATAACTATTTGTGAGCACCAACCCATAGGAACACTAACCCCTCTTATGTAAAACATAACTATCTTTCAATGTTGGTTTCTCAACAAATGATAGAACTCTACAATATCTCTTTCTATGCTCTCCTCTTTTCTTATATAAAACAATTATAAACCATGCACACTCTTGCATATTACAAATGGATTCCCAAGCCTCCTTTTATAGCTTTCCAAATGACCTTTGGAATTCACCTTTGTGACCCTTCAATCCACATGGAAAATGGTGCCAAACTTGCATGACCCTTCAAATCCTTTCATTTGAAAAGTCACATGGTGACCTTTCATGAGCAAATGTGTCCTTTCCCCTTTTGTTTTTATTTAGCGACTCTTCGAATTCCTCAAGGTGACTCTTCATGGAAAAATGTGTCCTTCCCTCTTTTGTCTTCACTTGGTGACTCTTTGAATTCCTCAAGGTGACCCTTCATGGGAAAATGAATCCTTTCCGTCTTTTGTCTTTATATCATGACTCTTTGAATTATTCATGGGCCCTCTTTTAACTTTATGCAACCAAAAATATATTCATTAATATTAAATAAATATAAACACACTTTAGCCAAAAAATGAACATTAAAAACACCTTTAGACAATAAATGCTATGGGGCGTTTGTCACCAATAATGTTAGGCCTTTGACATCAATGATAATAGTTTCAACACAAGTCACTCTACATGCATAAGTATTTAATATAAAGGTGCATAAATGCAATGCAACATTGAGAGGGATGAATATTATCCACAGACAAAGCCTACATAGACCCTGTTGTGCACAAGATATGACATACAAGTGATATTTAAGTTCAATGGGGAGGTGGAGGGAATGAATGCTAGAGAGAAGGGAAAACATTACCCACAGTCAAATATCAACAAACACAAATAGCACATAGATCATCATAATAATAGAAAAAGGTGAACTTAATTCTCATTAATTTACAAGGTTTAATCAATACAAGTGCTCATAGAGGGTAAATTTCAGTAGCATAAGGTTGTTCAAATGTGTCGACCCTTTTTACAATGGAAAACTAAGATTTTATAGAGAACAATCCTATTTTAAAATTAATGCACCACTTGGGGTGATGGGTATAGCTTTTAATTCTTTTGTGGTGTTGCAACCACACTTTCTAAAGATTGTCTAACAAATTAGGCATAAAAATCATAGCAGGAACCTTACGTGTGCATTGGGAGGAGGAAGATTTCCCTAACAAGATCAGAGAGTGGCATAAACTTACATTTCAATGTCTAATAGCCACTTATGCATTTAGCTATTCTATCAATACCTGGAGCTCTTACCTATTAATGTCTTATTTACTAAAGGACAAGATCACCATGATTATGAATCTAATAGAGCCATGACAAAGTCTTATTTTGGGTGGATACTTGTTGAAGATATGGCTTGGGACACTCCTCTATTAATTGTTCACATCTACCTTTACTTTGAAACCTAGACTTGAGTTACTATAGAGGAAAACCAATCTAAGATTATTGGTTTTCCTATAGTTTATATAGATGGTACTCTACTTGATGCTTGGTCCCTTTTACAACAAGCTACCACCCTTTTGGCCTATATTAGCACTAAAAGACCTATCTTACCTCTATGGAACTTTGCTATCAATTCTTGATCCTTATTGTCAATCTTGGTTCAACTCAGGTTGAGATCAAGCTCATGTCTATGTATTTTTTGCCAGCTCGAGTCCATTCATTTATTTTGCCTTATTTGAACTACTCCTTCGACCCTAGTCAAAAGTGTCCTAGCTCAGTCCTTTTCATTGGTTGTCAACAAATTTATTTGGGATCCATTGACCATGACCCTTTTTCATACCATCAAATATCCTTTGATAGGTTAAATGCATGTCATTAGATCTTCTACCCAAGCTAACATGTTATTGACACTTAACACCTTCATGTTTGATCCTTGGATCTGCTCATCAGTTTATCTTCTCCCAAGCTTATTCCATGTGGTGGCCTCTAAGCCCCTTGACCTTTTGACTATATCGTGTGCTATTAGATCTTAATCAACAATTGAACATAAGCCATTGATCTATCTGGTCCCATCTTCTTATCAATGAATGTGCACAATTGGATCTCAGCTTGATGAACCTATACTATAGGATCTTTTCATTTGAATTA
Source organism: Torreya grandis (assembly GCA_037957365.1). NCBI lineage: Eukaryota > Viridiplantae > Streptophyta > Pinopsida > Cupressales > Taxaceae > Torreya > Torreya grandis. The sequence goes on along the minus strand of JARHVA010000009.1, from coordinate 7,050,116 downwards.
CAATGACTACTTCAAGGGCTTAAGATTGATGTCTGTGAAACCATCACTAGGATATTTTAACTTCAATGGTTATTGTTTGAGGCTTTAATTTGACACTTGTGAGGCCATCTTGGAATTTTTGAATTCAAATAGCTATTTCCTATAGCCTAAAATTAACGTTTGCATAATTATCTAGATCACAAATTATACGCGTTATTTCCTTTGGACCTTTTTCTAGACATTTTGTATGGGGTGCCTTCCTTGAAAAAAGACCCTTCAAAACCCTTGAACTAGACCATTTTGTTTGAAATGACTCTTCAAGATTTTTGCATAGGGCACTTAGTTTTTGGCTTATAGGTTTATTGATTTATTCATGAAACTACTATGGACACCATGAAAAACTATTTGGGAACCTATTCCTTTGCTTTGCAGACATGTTCCTCAAAAATATTTAGGACATGGAATTGCATCTAGGCAAACTTTGTGTGTGGGCCAAAAATTACCAAGAACTTCTTTGAGAATTAAAAAAATAAGAGATACTAATGAATATCCCTCAACCCCCCTTACTAAAGTAGAACCAGTTTTTCATCCTAAACTCCTTAAGGGTGATAGCTCATTTCCCTCTCACCAGGTTGAAGTTATCACCCCTCCAAAGGTTACAGTGAGCAAAACCAAAGGTCCCCAATGCAATGTACCAATTGATAAAATTAAAGATTCAAGAATTAAATGAACCTCTTGATGATGCTAGTATACCTTCACAAGAGGTAATATCCTTGATGCATGCTGTGGTTGCTTTACAAAAACAAGTACACCATCTCACATTTATAAATAAAGCATATCACTCATGGAAGGATTATAATGTCATCCATAAAAATCCCATCCCATGCAATTTTTCCATCAAAGTTAAAAATATCAGCATTACCAAAGTTTGATGGACATGAAGATCCATACTTGCATCTCAAATATTATAGGAAAGCTATGCCACATGTCACTAGCAGTTTGGTTCTCTTATAGTTATTTCCCAAGACTCTAGAGGATCAAGCATTAGACTCATCATTCACTCTCTAGTGGTTCACTATACACATGTGATGAGTTAGAAGAGGTCTTTCTCATGCATTATATTCAAAACAAGGGACCTCAAGTCACATATGAGAGGTTGCCTTCATTACACCAGGGCCAGTCAAAAATAGTAAATGAATACATTCTAAGATTAAAAACATATATTCATCAATTGATCTACTAGTTGATAAATTTAGAGGTACAATACATTTTTTCTAGAGGCCTCATTCTTCCTCTTAAGGATAAATTGCTATACGAGACATCCAAATCATTCAGACATCTATGTTTCACTACTCTAGGATTAGATAAAAATTTGGGACTAGTTGAGACACATTCAGAGATATATTTGGATTTAGATCTCTCACAATCACAATCATCTAATATGGTACAAACACCTAATCCAGCTATGATTAAGGAAAAAGTAGAAAATGAACAATCAATCAAAATACTCATAAAAAATAAAGAGCCACTTTATAGAGCATCTCCTACAATGGATGAACATAGGACATACATTTTTCAAATAGAGATAGGCCTCATGACATATTATTAGCATTACTAAATAAGGGGATGATCACCATTCCTTTTACTCATCACCATCCAACACATTGTCTACACAAGATACAAATAAACCATATTGCAATTTTCATCAAATAAATGGACTTTCAAATAACAACTATTATGCACTCTGAGATCGTATTGACTAGTATGTCAACAAAGACATTATAGCATTTACATATGGGGGCATAAATATCTGCTTATCTACACTCTTCTATATCACATTCCACTACAAGTGAGTTATCCCAAGGTGTTACTTTTAAGGAACCATTGATTACTCTGTATGAGCCATATGGTTTTTAAGACACCTACTTATGTGAGATCTCATGCACCATAGATTTAGAAGAGACTAAATCTAGTTAATAGAGATTAGAACATAGTCTTAGTTCACCCACTGATTAAGATAATTGGTAAAAATCACAAAGATTAGATCACAGTCTCAATTTACCCATCGATTAAGATATTTGGTAACAATCACAGAGATCAGAGCACAGTTTCAATTCGACCACAAATTAATATATTTGGCATCAATCATAGAGATCAAATCACAATTTCAATACATCCATAGACTAAAATATTTGGTAACTATCATAGAGATCATAACACAGTTTCAATTCTACCACCGATTAAGATGTTTATGAATAATCACAAATATCAGATCATAGTCTCAGTACGACAACCGATTAAGATATTTGGTAGAGATCATAGAGATCAAAGCATAATTTTATCTTGACAAGCAATTAAGATATTTGGAATACATGATGCACACCATAACACAATTTTAGTTCAATAACCAATTAAGATATTTACAAGGCATGATGCACAATAGAACATAGTTTAAACATGAAAACCAATTAAGATATTTTCAAAGTATGATGCACAAAAAAACATTGTTTCAACATGACAACTGATTAAGATATTTTCTATAGAGTCTACAAGTATATTTACCAATAGTACATGATGAGAAGTGTCAGTTTTAGAGGCTATTTATACACCAACATAGCATGAGCAATATGGTCGCTTGTTCACCATGCCATCCAAATTCAGATAATGCTTGTCATAATCCACAGGCCAGTTGATTCAACTTCATAGATTTAGAACATGGTTCACAAGCTAGTTCAATCAACTTATCATATTCCTATCCCTAATCCATAGGTAGTGTTAGCTATAGATCACTCAACACAGTCAATCCCTAGACCACATATACCTTTTCACATAACATGAATGATTACCATTTCTATTTTTGACACAGATCACATTGATAGTGAGTCTCCCATGAGACTCATTAGTTAGTATGTTCCTCCCTTCTTGTCCATAGTTTCCTTATCTCTTGCTCCTTATATATAGTTTCATTTTCATGTTACTTGTACATAGCTTATATCCAAAAAATAGAAAAACAATATAATATGTTAAAACATAAAAAAATCAAATATTTACTGAAAAAGTACAAAATTTTAGATTGTAGGCATTGTCATTTTTACACTTTTTATATTTGCTAGACACTACATATGATAGCTATCTTAGTATAGTCAATTTTTATCATACATACATGCTTCACTTTTTATTTATGAGTGTTCACATATACTTACAGGACCTAGGTCCACTACATAAACCTATATTTGTTATTATCTACCCATTAGTGGCATATACACATATACACATGTTCTTCATTTGATATATCTTCCCATTTAGGGGCATCCTATACATAGTTTTGATTACCAGGTTACATCTTTCTAAACTCTACATCATAGATTTAGCATTATTATATATTGATATTGATCATCCTTGACCTACTCAGATTCATTGTCGACTAATACTACTCTAAACTTAGCTTATGTACATCTTTACTCTTATACAGATTTGTACCACATGTTCATGCATACTTTCATTTCTATTTTTTCAGTTTACACTCTATTGTGTTTCTTTCTTCTTCTATTCAAGTGAATTTGAATATGCCATTGCTCTATGGTTCTATGCCACTTATTTTCATTATATGTATGCTTTGGACATGTGCCCATGACCTTGTGTGTTTTCCTGATTATGTATGCGGACATTTGAACATGTCCTTCCATGTGGATCTAATCTAACTTAATTGTTTTTGGGATATGGGGATATTTGAACATGTACTTGTATGTCCTACTTTCTTATATTTAGTGACATGTGCATATGTACCTTGTATTTTATCTCCTTGGCTTACTTTGTGTGCCTCATGTGTGTTTTATGTATGCTTTCTGGTATGTGTCATAGCCATGACACCTGTCTCCTGCTTGTTACACACTATATTTTTAGATGTCATGGGGGACCTCATGCATCTCTGCTTCCTACTTAGGTGCTGTGATGGACATCATGCCCTATCCCCCTAGGCAGCTACTTAGTTATTACTTAGATTTGTTATTCATATACATTTTTATATCTAGCTTAACAATTTTGTGAATGCTAGATCTAAAATACATTATACATTACAAACTTATGCTCAGATTATCTTACATTCCAATGTTATGTATACACATTACATTGGTTTATTATGCAAATATCATATATGCTCCAACTAACACACATTTTACATAGCTTTTTCTTTTGAGAACAATTCTTGCACAAGTTCCACAACTCCCCTCAAAAGAGAGGGAATTCACAGGGGTTTGTCACAAATAACAGGCTATTTGAATTCACTTAGAGTATAGTTTTTAGCACATAGGCACAAAATATAGAAATCAATTTTAAGAAAACATAAGGGGAAACACTAACATAAAGATCAACTTTAATTGCATATAAATCAGAATAATTAGACATTAGCACCCAAATTAGGACACTAACACCACATGACACTATTGTACAAGATATGGTGCTACTATCTAGTAGTCTCATTTTCAAAAAACTATGAATTGGCCAAAAAATTAAAATAGGTACAGTCCAGGTTTGCAAAGGTTCAATTACAAATTACTAGTTTTAGATCTATTTAGCTTAGATTTATACTAGTTTGATTAGATTGGGGGCATCATGCATGACATGATCATTCTCATTTTAGTTTAGATGCTCAGATACATATTATTACAACTTAGTCTAAAATCTATATGCTTAGAGATCAGATTTGGGGGCATCTATGTGGCACATTATTTTTGTATGCTCACTTATACAATGGTTGATTAGATGGATGATAAACTCTATGTCATTTTCTATGTTGTACATATCAGACACCATGTTCCAGGTTACACACCAGATTTATTCCTTACTCCATCTATAATAATTGGCATTCCCAAGTGGCCTAGAGCTAACATACACAGTTACACACCACCAATTATATTACACAATTTCAATTATAGTTACACATCTCTAGTTACATCATATAATTTTAGTTTTAGATGCATATACTATACATGGGTAGGAAATGATGGAGCCATAGTCTAGTTGAGTTATTGATCCACCTATATAAGAAGGTTGGATACACCATCACTCTAATCTAAGCTATTCATAGGTCATGATCCACCAAGCAAGGTTGGGAAATGATGGAGTCAAAATTGGATTGAGTTATTGAGCCACCCACACATGTGGATTAAGCAAGTCTTCAACTCAATCCAAGCTATTCAATGATTGATCACTATCTACATGCACATAATTAGTTATCACTATGTTTATGAATTGGTTCACATACCTAGTGAGGTGTATTTGTTCATTTCCTCTCTCTTATCTATTTACTTAGTTTTGTCTTTGTTTTTGATATCTCTTAAATAAGGATTGATATATGCACATTTCATTTATAGGATACATTATGCAGCATGCTTGACATACTCAGATCTAGATTCATGGGCTTTGCCTCTTAGGTAAGTCTAGGTACACTTATTTTTCCTTTATCTTAGTTATTTCACTTTGTTGTCTTTCTATAATAAAGGAGGGGCAAATGTAATCACCTAAAAATGACACTTGAGTGATAAGAGTGTTACTTGAGACCACCCATCCTTAGCTTAGCCCTAGACCTACGAGTGCTAAGAGTGTTATTTAAGAGTGCTACTTGAGACCCACACAAGTATTAGAACTATACACACACACACACACACACACACACACACACATGACTTTTATCCCTCTTACCACTAGATGGAAATTAGATGCAAATTACACAAATAAACTCAAAATAAGTTGTGCACAATCATGGTTATCAATCCATATGTTACCTTACTTCTGTATATAATCACTTACAACATTCTTAATCTTAGATTTCTTAGGTTTCTAGACTCAAGCACATTTAAAGCACTCAAGCCAACATTCATACTAGCTTCACTTGCACTGACACTACCACTTAGGTGGTGGAGAACTATATCGAGTTTGATCCCTCCTTAGAGTATTAGTATCTAAGCAATGTGTCTACACAGGGGTGTGGATCACATGTCTAGCACATCAAACCCACTAACCCATTTTTCTCATGGTGTCCATTCAAACCCTTACAAGCATGAAAACTTAAGGTTTTCAAAGGAAAATAGAGCTATAGGAAAAATTATTGATCTCACAGACCTAAAATTTTGATCAAAGTTGGAATAGGACCTGATCTACAAAACCCAAAAAACATTTAGAAAGAGAACATTATCACCAAAGGAGAACACTAGTACCATATGGTGCTACTATCTAATAGGGCACTACTATTTATGAAGTATTCTAACACTTAAATCCTATTTATGATGCCCTAATCAATTTTTGTGCCATTCTTTAACCTGTAGATCATCTGTCTCAATTTGTTTCTAGCTAAGTACTTGTTTACACCATTTATTGCTATTTTTAGAAAGATCAAACTAGGTCAAATATTTTACAAATTAGTGGATGTATTTATTACATAATTTTTACCCTAATTTAATATACTTAGACCCTTTAACAACCCAAGGATTAAACTTCATAACTCTAAAAAGTTAAATCAATTTGTTAATAGTACCCTTTCCTAGGGAAGTTTGGTAGCCTAACAATATCTTGTCATGATCAATGAGCTCTTGAATTTTATTCCCTAAATCATTGCATTAATTTGTTGAATGGCTTATGTAGACATCTAAAATCAGACACCTCAGTGTCGATTTCAACCTGTCATCACCCTATTCACTACACCACACTAATTTCATCCAAAACCTTAATTCTACTATCATTTCATCTACAATAATATCCTTTATCGCATACCTAATCTCTTCTTCCAAACATCCCTAGCCTAACTTGTCACTATTCATCATCATACCCCTCCTCCCCATCCATGCCCCCCAACTACCTCCAACTAATTAAATTAATTCCATCTTGGCCTTGCCAATCCCACTCAATTCATCCCACGTCATGTTATTTAATTAATCTATATTAATTAAGTTAACCCATCCCTAATAATAAATTTCATGTGGATCCAAATATCCATAAATCATACATACTTAAAATGTAAAATCCTCACATCAACCCCCCATCGTGACATCATCTACAAATCCCCACTATCTTCACAACCTCCATTATCTAAATAAAATAATCCCACTTAATCTTTTATGATCCCAAAGTCTCCACCAACCTCCATTATGCAAATAAAATAATCTCCACTATCTCCACCAACCTCCATAATCTAAATAAAATAATCTCACATAATTCTCCATGATCCCAAAGTATCCACCAACCTCTATTATCCAAATAAAATAATTCTCACTATCTCCACTAACCTCCATTATCCAAATAAAATAATCTCATTTAATCCTCCATGATCCAAAAGTCTTCACCAACCTCCACTTTTGATAATAAATTAAGTCACCTCAAATCCCACTAATTCATCTAAAAAAATCTATAAATTGACAAGTCCTTCTTCATGTTGAGGACCAAAGATTGAGATATTGAACTTATCATCTATATGCAATTAATAAATCTATCATCTCATTATTGAAAAGTTGTTAGTGTATCTTGTATAGTAGTTTCTTGAGACCAACCACAATCTACAAAGCATGAGTAAATCGAATTTGATGAAAGAGAGTATACATTAGGTACGTAAAGGTAATGTTTTCTTATTTCTCTTTCATTGCTCAATCAGAAGGTATGATAGTTTATATTAGGATCTTAGACTTGTTTCTTAGTTTATAGTATAGCTCTATATTTTTCCTATTACATTTTAGCATGTGCAGTGGGACACATCTTAATTTATTTTCTAAGAGATTTTCTTAGGTGTTTTGAAGGTTTTTACTAATTGGTTTTGTAGTTGTATAGGATTTAAGGAGGTCTAGAATCAAGGTTATCATTTTATAGCTCAATTGTCTAATTGTGTTACTTATTTTTCTTACTTTTTGTTGTTTTCCTATAGAATGTAGTTTGTAACATTTTTTTCACTAACATATAGGTTTCATTTGTTTAAGGTTGAAAACTAAGTTACTAACAAATTTATTGTAGGTTTCATAGTCAAAGATCAATCAATCAAACCTAAGCATGCACATTTAAAAGTTTAACTTAAATTAATCATTGTTTGTTTTTCTTTCAAGTTAATTGATTATTTGTGTGTAGACTAAAATCCTATATAATCTCTACTCACACCATGAAGTTATCTTGGGGATCAAAAGAGACCTATGCCTTTGTGTTATATCCTAAAATTTGGATTGGAGTATGCTCTTTCCTTTCACCACTTAAGCAATCTTGGAAATAATAAATAATCTAAGTCTTATTTATTTTTCTTTCTAGGGGCTCTATCAACCATGTCTTTCATCAACACATAGTTACTAGTCAAACCTCATGTACTAGCATATTACATAAATTCAAGGATTGAATGCCTTCATTTCCTAAGCTTGGTGAACCCCCAAGTGACATAAGGTGGATTTTACCACCAATAAATAAGTTTTAAATATCCCCCTTGAGGCTAAATTTACCGAACTTGGTAGCACTCTAGTGATGGTGACACATATAGTGTTATAAAATTGAGATTTGACTCTCTCAAGCATGCCATTGTAAATCTCTATCTTTGATGGAATCAAGCCTCAACATCCCAAAAGTTATATAGGAGGAATACCTTATATAATTTTGTAAATATTTGTTTACACCTATAGGAACCTTTTTTTATCCATCTAATTTGTGGTGCACCGGTAAGTAGTTAGTCCCAAGAAGTTACTCTCAATTGAACTTTGAAATAAGGTTTAGTGGGATACATGTATGGTTCTATATCTATAGTTATTTATCTAAAACATTAGGCTGAAATTATCTAATGGATGAGAAAGTATAACTAAGAGCCTAAAATTCATTCAAACCCTTGCCTAGATCACCCTTTATCCTTAATTTTTATTTGCACTATTTTCATAGTTATTAGATCTGTTTAATTCATCTTATATATATAGTCATAATTATATTAATTCATTGTAATAAAATAAATAAAAACATCAAATTAAGTCTAACATATAGCATCAATCCAAAATCAAACATCAAAGGTTTAACCAAGTCAAGTTTTTTATCCAAATCCAAACATCAAGTCAATCACAATCAACCAATCCATTTAGCCTAGTCTAAATAAATCCAACCTTTTTGTTCCAATTCAAATCCAAATTAAGTTTTCCAAATCAAATCCAACTTGTGTTCAAATTACATCTAAATATATAATCAACTAATTTTCCTAAATCAAGTCATATCAACCAATCCAATAAAACTTAGCAACCATGACACCTCCTACTCTAATCCAAGTTAGGTATAATTCATCTATTGAAATGAACTTTTATAATATTCTATTCCTATATGATCAATAATAAGGTGGTGATATTGATAGCAACACTAACCAAAGTGAATATGACCTAAAATAACAATGCTTGGCTTATAACTAATCAAGGAAGATCTCACCTAGAACAACACCTCTTTGAAAATAAAATGACCTTATTCTGTGACTAGTAGAGTTAGGAGCTTGTTTTCCTCCTAGCTACACCTTAGAGGATCTAACACATATTATATGTACTCAGTACCTAAATGTTTGTGACCAATTTAAATATAACTCTAGTCTTCATGTAGAATAAAACCAAGACAATGTTGAAAACCCCCATCTAGACCTCAAATCTATTAGCAAAAGGAAGAAACTCAAGAGGATCAACCCCCTCAAGACCAAAACCAGTTTATGCATCACCAACTCCAAAAATTTAGTCAAGTGCTTGCCACATTGGTTTCCACTTTCAAATCTAACCCATCAAATGATCAATAGCAATCTGATCAACAAATACAAATGAACAATAATTCCAATGATAGAAAGTCCGCATCTAACAACTAGAACACTGGAAAGCCATTGTCAACCAACTAGAAATCTAAAAACTAGTATTTGGGTCTATGTATCCCTCAAATATAAAACCAATTTGTATACATCCACACCACTACAAATCACTTTATCTAATTAGGAGTGGTAATAAATTAAAGACATTCTTTAAAGACTGCATATAATAATTCAAAACAAAAAATACAAGTTCAAAGAGCTTTGTCCATGTCCAATTGATATGAACATTCTAACGATCCCATTTTCATCTCATTTCAAGCCACCAAAATTTGATAAATTTAAAGGAAAGGGTGACCCAAGGGAATAAGTCAAATAATTACTCATTGCATGTTAAGAAGTTCCTTATAGTGACATATTTTTACTCAGATTGTTCCTTAGAAGTTTAGGTGGGCAAGCTCTTGAATGGTTTCTACGTTTGCCAAAGGGATCAAACACCAATTTTGTTGACTTGTTAGAATAGTTTGTGTGACACTTTTCATACAATGTGTAACATGAGATAACCATGTTGTACCTTTGTAATACAAAATAATAAATGGGTAAAGTTCCTTGTCCTTTTTGCAATGATGATGAGGCTTAGCTAGCAGATTACCCTATTCCATTCCTAAAAAATAATTAGTGGTCATCTTTGTTACAAATATAAATCAGGAAATGGATTTTTATGTGTAACTACATCATTCAAACACATTTAATGAAATTATAGAAAAGGTGTGAAAATAGAGAAAGCCCTTTTTGCAAAAGATTTGATAAAATTATTTTCTAAGGATTTTCCTAATCAAAATCAAGTACAAACTAAAAACTAAAAAATATCAGCAAAAATAAGAATGTGGTACGAGATGGAGTGATCTAATCCAAACATGTTTAGAATTTCCAAAAGAGTCTAACTGTTACATTGTAATGGTCCCTATCTAAGTAAGAATATGAAAGAGGGCATTCACTCCTCTTGGAGAAGCTTTAGAATCTATTTTTCAAAAAATGGTTACAATAAACATGATTGTTTATCCACAGATAAATCCCTTTGACAAAAATTAACTTAAACCCAAGTGGTTTAGGGAGGATGAATGTTGTTATTTTCATAATATTAAGGTCCATTCTACTAACAAATGCATGAATATCAAAAAATATGATCAAGATCTAATATATCATGGTGAAATTAAGATAGATAATAATTCATCATCATACCAAAATAAAAAAATGGGAATATTCAAGGATTCATTCTCAAGACATGATCAAAACACTTAGTAACATTAGAATCAAGAACAAAACCAAGGCAAAAACACCCATATCAAACACATCAATTACCAATAACCCCATATTATTATGATAATGTCATTCGATGAATCCCTGACCATCATGTTGCCATAATTAAAATCAAATCTTGATATTGTGTTGTCACTACTTGGACCTCCAAAACCACTATCCAATGTTCATCCACTGAAAAAACTTCCACATCTACCCCTATAGGATACTTTAACCTTATTGAACAACTTGATAAGACTCCCACTAAAATATCTATTTTGCATCTTCTTAAGACATCTGATGTTCACAAGGACATGTTGTCAAAAGTTCTTAACAACATTGAGCCATGTTAATTCCAAGCACTTGTGGGACATTCCTAATAAAATGTTAGAGGCAAAGTACATTAAAATTAATCATTGTCCTATCATAGATCATTTATCTAATAAAGGAAATCTAAAAATACTAGAGGTTTCCAAATCATCCTCCTACATCCATCCTGATAGTCCTCTATCCACATCTAGCAATCCACCTCCTCAAGCTTCCTCACATTTCAAAATCATAGATAAAGGTATTAGGGAATATGAAATTGAAAATGCTTTCCATATATCCAAACTCCCCACTTCCACAAGAATCTGGGGTAGGCCCACCATGTATTGGTAGAAAAAACATATTCTCATAAGGTCGACTCCCTTTCCTTTATCAAGAATGGCATCTTATGTGGTGAATAAGAAAAACATTCTAGTGATTCCTGGATATACGGTGATGGTTTAGCTATGTTATCAAAATAAGAAATATCACATTGCAAATAGGATATGTGAGAACATGGACTATAAGGGTAAAGGCTTGGGTGCTGACGAATAAGGGATTTTTGAGCCTATTCCCCTTATTGAACATATATAATATCGATGCAGCAGATACAATCCACTAAGGGGTTACCCCTATGATCTTGTTAGTGATGATACTATGATGTTTGATAATGACTCTTACAGTAGCGACATAGAGTCCTTTTATATCCTCTACGATGAACTCATTAAAACTAATATTTTTTATGACATTGTTATCCTTGCCATCAACTTGGACCTCCAATACCCTGACCTCATATATTGGGACCAGCAAGGCCATATGCCCTTAGACATATTTTAGAATGATGAGGCTATCAAAAAAAATTTAGGAATTCAAGTTGTTTGCCAATTAGGGGATTGTAAAAAGGATTTGAAATCAGCTTGGATTTCATTACCTACTTTAGGGAGCAACAAGAGTTCCTCAATCAAATAAATCATTGTCCCCTAGATAAAACCTCTTTGAGATGCTGTTGGGTAATCACAAAAATAAAAATAAAGATGTGTTCATTACTGAAAACCTCCATGAGGAACTAATGGATAGATAATTCGACTCTCCCCATGAGTAAGTATAACATCGTAATAGTCCTAAGATCATAAAAGTTAGATCAAATAGTAGTTTTTTTAAAACAAGAAACATATGAGGATGTGGTAAAGGAATTTTAAGACATATTCACATGGTCATTACCTAAATGAATGACTCATATTATCCATTTATTGGTAAACAATATAATCCTTTTGAGTCATAAACTGATGAAGAACTTCATATTCCTCATGTACCAACATAATTTCAAGATAGATCCACACTTCTTGTTGAAAATACAATCGATGTTAAAATTGGCTTAAAAGACAATCCTAAAATGATCAAACTTATATATTAACTTATGCCAAAAGAGCATGAGATTATGATCTCCCTCTTAAAATAATTCATTGACATATTCACATGGTCATATGTCAACATGCCTAGATTGGACCCATCATTAGTGGCCCATCATCTTGTTCTGCACCTTGATGCTAAGACGATCAAATAAAAGCTACAAAAAATGCACCTCGAATAACAACCCCAATTAAAAATTAATTATAAAAATTATTAGAAGTAAGGTTCATCATACCAATTGATTGATTTGAGTGGATTTCCAATATCACAATATTCAACAAGAATCCCATAATAATTTATTTGTGCATATATTTTCATGACATCAACAAAGCTTACCTTAAGGATGATTTTTCACTGACTAATATTGACATGATAGTCGATTCCACAATAGGATATGGCATATTGTCACTTATGGATGGATTTTATAGATTTAATCAAATATGAATTATGCCTAAAGATCAACATAATACAATTTTTACCACCCCATGGAGAACATTTTTATATTAGGTCATGCCTTTCAGCTTGAAAAATGTAGGTGTCACATATCAACGAGCCATGGTAGTCATCTTCCATGACATGATGCATGACATTATGGAATACCATGTGGATGACATCCTAGTAAAATCAAAGACTCGTGCATAACATCCAACCACCCTACACAAAATCTTAAAACAACATAGAGAATACAAAGTGTAACTCAACTATAAGAAATGTGTATTTGGGGTTACATCAGGTAAACTAATAACCTTCATAGTTTACATAAGGGGTATTGAAGGTGACTCAGACAAGGTCAAATCTATTATTGAGATGCCTCTTCCTTCCAAAATCAAACGTTTTTACATTCTATAAGGGAATAGACATGTTATCTAAAGGTTTATCTCATAATTGGCTAACAGGTGTCATCCTTTCACACATCTACTTAATAATAAAACCACATTCCACTAGAATAGTGACTATCAAAAATCATTTGAACAATTTAAATACTATATATCTAATAAATTAGTGCTAGTTCCTCCAATCCTAAGGAAGCCTCTACTACTCTATATCTCCATAACTCAACATGCCATGGGGGCACTATTGTTTTAGCATGATGAGAATAGAAAAGAAAGGGTTTTATATTATCTATGTAGACTGCTTATGAAAATTATTATTCATCTATTGAAAAATAATGCTTGGTAGTAGTACTTGCTTCACAAAAATTATGGAATTATATTCTCAACAAAAATATTTTTATCATTGTTAAGGTCAACCTACTTAAATTTCTCTTTTCTAAAGTAATACTCACTAGATGAATGGCTAAGTGGGTCATGCTACTGAGTGAATTCAAAATTTAATAAAAAAATTTGAAAGGCATCAAAGGACATGTATTTTTAAAAGCTACATTATCAAATAAACAACCACTTACCATTGGTTTTATTGATGATTCCATATTGTCCCTTAATGAGTCACAGTAGTGGAAACTTTATTTTGAAGGATCGTTTACATTACGTGGCTCAGGGTTTGGTATATTGTTTGTGACACCACAGGGGGACCTTATTCCTAAGGCTTTTCACATTGGTTTCATGTTTACCAACAACATCATAGATTATGAGGACCTCATTGCATGTTTTCAACTAGTTACCCAATGGAACATCAAAAAATTGTCAATATTTGGTGATTCATAGCTAATCATCAATTAGGTCAATGACCACTATCAAAATTAAGATGAAAAAGTTGTGCCATATAAGACCAAGGTGGATATCCTGAAATAATACTTTGAATACATTTAGTTTGAGAGGGTACCATGTGCCAACAATAGGTTAGCAAATGTGATGGCCACCATTGGTTCACTTCTTGAAATGTCCTCAAATGTTCAACAATATCCATTCCTAATATAAAAAATCATCATCCCATTATATGATAATCTAATATTTGATATGGAATGTGATATTTTTGGTCCCAGTTCACCATGGTATCATTATATCTACACATACCTCCATGATCACACCCTTTCTGTTGATCCATCACAAGCCAACATAAATAATTTATCCAAAACACCTCCCACTATACCCTCCTTCATAGTATGCTTTATTGCATAAGCTATGACAAAACTCTGATACATTATTTAAATTTAGAAGATGTTGATTTAGACATCAAATATGTTCATAATGCATTTATGGGGCACACACTTATGGATTGGTCCTTTCTAAGAAACTTCTGTGCATAGGATATTATTAGACAACCATTGAATTAGATGTGTGCAAATATGTTAGGAAATGTGTTTCTTATCAGAAGCATTATTATCTCATTCACATTTCATCTCAAGTGTTGCAACCAATAAAAACTACATGGCCCTTCTCTACATGGGGGCTCAACATCATAGGGAAGATTAATCCTGCATTGTCTGATAGTCATAAACACATAGTCGTTGCTACCAAATACTTCACTAAGAAGGTATAAGCCATTCCTCTCACTTATGCAACTAAGAAGTATATTTCCAAATTCATTTTTAACCATCTCATATGTCATTATGACATCCCATCTTCCATCATCACAGATAATGGTAAGTCATTTAAAAATAAGGATGTTAAATCCATCTATAATCAATTCCACATTTGACATAAATGGTCCACTCCTTACTATCTACAAGGAAATGACTAAGCTAAGGCTTATAATAAAACCATTAGCAAAATCCTCAATAAGATAGTTAATGATGTTGGTTGTGACTAACATCTAAAGATCTACCCCACCTTGTAGGTTTACTACACCAACATTCATACACCTACTTGAAACATCTCGTATTCCCTATTCTTTAAATATAAATCTATCCTCCTTATTTATATTGACTTAATTTCCTTGTTCATCTCATTGCAAGACATCATTGATGACAAGGAATGTCAAGTCATACATCTCCAAGAGTTAGAACTTATAGATGAAAAAGGTTGGCTGTACTCAATCACCTCAAGTCTAATTAGAACCAACTACACCATAACTATGAAAAGTGCATCAAATCCTAAGAATTTTAGGTATGGGACCTTGTGCTAAAATAAAACTAGAGGAACACTAGCTCCAGTCACAAAAATACAGGTAAATTTGAAACTAATTAGTTGGGTCCCTACATCATTACTACTAAGTACAGCTCAAGCCCCTACATGTTGGCTAAAAAATATTGGTAGGAAATTTATGCACCCATGAATATCATGCATCTCAAATGTTTATACATTGTATAGGATCAATCATTATCTATGAGTACCCTTGTGTATAGGGGTAGATCCATTTCACTCCATCCATACATATCCCACTTCATCCCATTGACCACACATTCCCTTTCTAGTTTTGACCTTGGTGATGACCTAAATGGACTACAGAGCACAACATGATTGACAAACTCAGGGCATCACAACACCTTTTCAACAAGATATCAAAATGCAATATGGATAGTTTTTGGGCTATGTAGTCCTTGAAGAGCTTTTATTGATTCTTTCCATCCACTTGTCCTCCATTCCATGTCTCTTTCCTTCCCTCTTGCTAGAATTATGTTTCATTTTTATAGTGACCCCTTATATATAATTATCCCTAAAAATATTTATAAAAAATAATAATAATACAAAAAATATTATAAAATATAAAAATTCTTGAAAATCAAAAAATCTAGAAAAATCCAAAAACATTATCAAATCCAAAAAATTCCCAAACAAATCAAGATTAATGTAGGACATAAATTTGATTTATATTTTTGTGTGTCCTTGCTTGGTTATTTACTTTTATTCTTAAGTCTTGACTCAATCCAAATGTGTATGATAACAGTGTCATCATGGTCTTTCATATCATGATGCATCCTGTCATAAGCTTGTACTTGAGTCAGTCCTTCTACATATTACAATAGTGTCATCATGGTATTTTGTATCATTATGCATCATGTCATACACTATAAAAAATAAGGTTACTCAAACATTCTTTAATCTATGCAATATTAGTAACAATTCATTTATTTCACATTCCATCAACACATCATTTCATCCACATTCCTAAACATTAACATCCATAATTACCTATCCAATCTCACTATCCATATACACATCACTTATTTGTCAAGCCTTACCCATTCCCCTTGTTAATATCTTTTAACCACCCATTTTTTTTGTAAATCAAAATCAACCACCATCATGATGACATGCCTCCCTTTATGCAAATCCTTAAAACACACCCTCTTTTTATTATCCCCTTTGACTAATACTACTCGTATATCATCCACTTTGTCATCTCTAAACCACCATCTAATCTATGACATTTTTCATCACCTCCCTCACCATCATTTCTCTTCTCAACACATAGTTTATCACTATACCACCATTCTTCTTGTCCATCACAATCAACCACCATCCTAGTACCACACCTCATTTTTCATAAATCTTTAGACACACCCCCTCTTTCCTATCCCCTTTGACTAATGTCACTCCTATATCATCCCCCTTGTAATCCCTAAAGCCACCATTTAATATATGACATTGTTTATCACTTACCTCACCATCACTTTTCTTCTCAATGTTTAGTTGATCACTCTACCACCCATTCAACCTATCAATCACAACCTACAACCACCCTGCTGACTAGTTGCCTTTTTCTAAACCCTTGAATACAACCAATTTTTCACTCCCCTATCCTCCTTCATCTACCTTATTTCCACTCATTTTCTCACCCATATCGATATATTCACCCCTCCTACTTGTTCTAATATTCCCATATTATCCTTGGTTTACTTCAAGCCTATTTTAAGAACCCTCTCCCAATGACTCTTCTTCACACATCCACAATATTCCTTATTATGCTTCCATCTGACATCCACCTTGTCTCAACACTTTGTCACTGTCCACATACCCCATCATACCATTCTCATGGATAACAACTCATTCTCAATCCCTCGATTGACTGACACTCCCTCTCATATGCTTTCATTCATCATAATACCCCTCATTTATCTCCATCTATGAAATCAATCATTACCATATATTTAACCTCATCTTCTGCACTCTTGTAAGGATTCCTTTTTATTCCATTTATTGCATGGATTCCCTTTTATTACATTTCTTTGTTTCATTTTATTTCTCCCACCTCTTGCATACATGCACTTAATTTCCTCTCCAAAGTTTCATACAAGTCATTCTTTCCACCATCAGCTCCTTTAAGGATATTCATCCTTTGAGAAACCTTCCATAATTTCCATTTTATTCTTATCTAAGTAAGTACTTGTACCACATGGTGTTAAATCCCAATATCCTTTCCATTGTTAGGATTTAAAATCAATGTTGTTTGTTCATTATAACTTCATCCTCACACCTTATCTATTCAAATTTGTATCCTTATCATCCTAATTACCTTACACCCCATTGATTCATACTCTTCATCCTCATCTCATGGCCCTTCATCATTTTTTCACAATCTCAACACACACACATTCTCCATAAGTTGATAGTTTCACATACAATTCCCTCAGTAGAAATCAAGATCATCAATTGTAAGGGTACGGTCACTATATTTTATTGTTCCTCCATGCATCTCATGTATACCATGATGATACATGTCATCCACTCTCTTTCTTCAATGCATGAAATCTAATTAGGTTGTTTGCTTGATATACACCCTCCTCTACTTACATCTTAATGTTTTTACCTTTTTGGTTGCTTCATATACATTGTACATGGGAATCTATTCTTCTCACTATCTACCTCTTCCAATCACCTAAATCACAACCACTTGGTTTTATTTTTATCCTGACCTCTCATAAACCACCATCTATTATTCCACCCCTCAAGTGTTTTGCATCACTTATTTTTCCACTTCATTGAGGCAACTTGATATCCAGTTACTCACCCAACATCAAGGTCATTTTTTTTCATTTTATACATTTCCACTTTTCACCTCATGCCATGTTGTGGGTTATGTTCCTATCTAATATTCTAGTCCCTTTCTATACTATGATCCTTATCCCCACATAACACATTCCCTCACATGTTTTTTAGCATATTTTCTAATATACTCACCTCATCTTAACATTAATACACTCTATTATATTGTGTCTATATTAATTACTATCCCTCAATATATCATCCCAACATCCAAGTGGGATTAAAATCATAATTTATCAAATCCATGATATCTAATCATGTGTTCAATCATCATTAATTCATTTAATATTTTAAATTCTTTATTTACGCTTTCACATCAATTAATTCATCCATCCAATCCAATATCACAACTTTTCAATGGGACACATCATTCCCCAATTCATTTCCTAGAATATATCATTGCTTAGGGAAAATCAAAGCTTGTATCTTTATCATTCCACTCCCTCACATATATTTATTACTTGGGGGAAATCCATACAATCCAAACATGCAATCCTTAGCTCAAGTGAGTTGATATCATAATATCCATAACATCATCAGCTTCACCATCAACATACTCTCATTAATTCACTATTCATATCCATCATCAACATCCATTTTCATTATCTAATTGTGAGTGTCACTAAGATTTCTTCCCATCCATTCTCTTTGCTTCCACCCTATTCTAGCATTCTTAGCCATCCTCTCATATCTAGATCCTATTCGTGCCTTTCATCCCTACAAGGGGAATCACCTCATACATCTCCATCATGATAATAGGGGAATCATTAGTCTTACTAATTATCATTAATTTCAAGTTGAATTCATCAATTTCAATATATTTTCCCTTAAAGGGAGAACTACATCAGCTTAAAGCCCTTTAGGCTATGTAGGCGACACTCAGACCACATGGAGATTTTTTACAATAGTTTGACCTTTCCCACTTCCTCATATTTTCAGAATCACACCATTTCGTATACTAAATATCACACCACTAGGGGAATCCATATGCACATATCTTTCTTCTTCTACTCTTCTTTGTAAGGTCACTACTTCTTTTAGTTGTAACACCCTTTCAAAGAGGGGAAAAATCTAAACACCTCAAATTAGACACTTTAGTATTAATTTCAACTTGCCATCACCCTATTCACTAAACCACACTAATTTCATCCAAAACGTTAATTCTCCTACCATTTCATCCCTAATACTATCATCTATTGCATCCCTAATGTCATCATCCAAACATCCCTAGCCTAACTCATTTTTATTTATCATCACTTCCCTACCCCCCTACTAGCCCAAACTAATTAATTAGTTCCATCTTGGCCTTGCCAATAACACCACATTTAGCTCAAATCATGTTAATTAATTGACTTATGCTAATTAAGCTAACCCATCCCTAACTATAAATTCCATGTATATCCAAATATCCATAATTTCATAAATAAATAGAATCTAAAATCCTCACATAAATCCCTAATCATAACATCATATCCAAATCCCCACTATCTCCACCAACCTCCATTATCCAAATAAAATAATCTCTTTTAATCCTCTATGATCACCAAGTATTCACCAACCTCAGTTATCCAAATAAAATTATCCTACTTAATCCTTCATGATCCCAAAGTCTCTACCAACATCCATTATCTAAATTAAATAATCTCCACTATCTCCACTAACCTCCATTATCCAAATAAAATAATCCTCTATGATCCAAAAGTCTTCACCAACCTCCACTTTTGAAACTAAAATAATCTACCTCAAATCCCAGTAATTCATCCCCAAAAAATTATAATTGTATAAGCCTTTATTCATGTTGAGGACCAAATATTAAGTTATTGAACTTATCATCTATGTGCAATCAATAAATCTATCATCACATTATTGAAACTCTACCGGTCTACCTTGCATTGTAGTTTATTGAGAATGACCACAATCTAAAAATCATGAATAAATCAAAGTCAGCAAAGGAAAATCTACATTCGGTAACTAAAGGTAATGTTTCTCTTTCATTACTCAATTACAGGTTATATTAGCTTAGAGTATGATATTAGAATTGTTTATTGGTTTCTACTATAGATCTAGATTTTTCATATTACAACCTATAATAGTATGACAAGAATAAAATACTTTTGGATTGATAGTTTTTTGCTTATACCTTGGATTGATTTCATGAATAAAAGGTATCTTGATATTTTTTTGTCCGATAAATTCTTTAGTTTGTCATATCATTGGGGTTATTTTATCCTTAGTTTTGCTTGGCTGAGTATTATTCATGCACCTAGAAGAAGGAAGAAACCAATGAGCTAGCGTACTGACATAACACATGAGTAGTGACCTTGCACACTCACCTGAGGCATGTAGCCTAGACTATTTCCCATGGATTTTTCCACATTGTGGTGGATAGACAACTTTGTCTATACTTAGGTGCTTGGTTTAGCAAATTTAGTCATTGCTACTATAAACATCACTCTATAGTTAACCATTTGATTCATTCACATAGTCCATATACTTATATGTTATCATAAAAACATATTTAACACCAAAAATATTAATACATCAAGATTCACAAATAAAGTAATGGTTCCACTGATCTCATATGATAAGATACTTCATTCAACACACTCTTTGTGTCCATTACACACACACACACACACACACACACACATATATATATATATATATGTCTCTATCTTGACAACAACTAAAATAACTATATCAACATCAACATCTTGTTCATAAGCAAAGCTAAGGGTTATTTATGCACAAACTAACCCTCTCAAATTACATTATTAATACATTATATATGACAATACAATGATTGTTTTAAAAAAATAACTCATGGTGAGATGTTACAATTATGTCCTTTTGATTCAGGCCTAACAGTCCCTATATACTCTCTATGTTAAATATTTGTGTTAATGCTCCTCCTCCTTCATGAGCTGGTTTTAGATTTATGATTTTATTAATATATGATTATTATGTGAACTACTTTGTAACTAACTCCACTTCCTTTGTCTTTTTCCTAGTCTTGCACCTTCTAAGTTTTGCATCTTGTGTTCCTTGTTATCCATTTCCTTGTCTTATGCAACTTGATCTTCTATGTCAAAGTCTCCCATGTTGTTCTTCCCTATATATCTTCTATGTTGTTCTCATTCATGCCAAAGTCCTTCTCATTGCTCTCATGCCCTTGATTCTATGAACTATAGCTCCAAAATACTCAGAATATATTGTTACAAAATTTAGGTTCCAACATCACCCCTTAATAAACTGATAGTCCATCATAAACTATGTTATAGTTTCCTCAGATAACAAATACTTGAGACCTACCTGCTACACTTGGAATTTGAGCTCCTCTCATTGGTTGAGGGATATCTAAAGATTGAAATTAATGACTTCCACTTCACCACTCAATCATTTCATCTCTTCAGGTTGGTCTAGAAAACTATCTACTTGAGTCATCGAAATCTCAAGCTGAGCAGTTACAGCTTTATGGGCATCCTCATGTGACCTGAACTCTACTAAAACTTGTCCTTGAAGTGTTGAGAATATAGAATTAAGCTCCTACTGATGGTAAGTTATTTATTTTTATAGATCCTCTATGTCCTATAATAATTTTGTGCACTGGGCCATATCCTTGATGTTCATCGTGTTTTTAGCCAATTGATGATATTGTTCCTCAAGTAGCAGTCACACTTTAAAAAATTTACTCAACCACACCAAGTTTACAAAAACCCCATAAGTAATGGGAATAGTATCACTTAATTTATTCAAAAGACATGGAAGATGTCCAAGGCCTCTATTAAATGATCTATTTCTCGTAGATTCTCCTATTGAGGATTCACTTGGTTTTTATGTTTCTTGAGCAAGAGGTCCATGAGCATCTCCAATTTATTGATGGACTCACCAGTAACAAGAATACTATCCATAAGTGATGGCTCTCTCCTAAATTTTTTTTAACAAAGTTCTAATGTCCTAAGTTGATACACTTTAGTCACATCTTATTGTCACTTGATCTCTTTAATTTCTTCCTTGAACTTACACCATTTCGCATGATCTTTTTTATACATGAAGATAAATACCTGATGTTTGCAATGAAGTTGGCTAACATCATGGATATGGAGAATGTTTTACCTAGAAACCTATAAGGCAAAATTTATGAGGGCTACACATGCCTGAATTGGATATCATTTAAAGGGATCCACCCAAAGCACATCTAGAACATCTACCATTTCCAAGATTATATTAGTGCTAGATTTTGGGATCTCAAAGATGCCTTTATCATGATATACCTCCATCACAAAATATAACTCACATGAAGTTTGTTCAATGGACTTGTGTTCAAGGTAGAACTCCCACAAATAAACTTACTTATTTGGTATATCTTGTTGGAACATGGCACAAATGAGAGGGTCATGATTACCCACATTTGTCTGTTGCTATTATTCTACCTCTTGCATAGGTCCCTTTCCATTTTATGGATCATTATATAGATCGATAACTTCGGGACTCTTTTCTCATTGTTCATTGGTATTAGAACCAAGTTCCTCTATGCTTTGGGATTATGCTATATTTTATTCAAGCTTTGGACTTTTAATGTCAATTTGTTGCTCATCAACAGGTTATTCTTTACTAGGCTCAGGAATGGGCTCCTTTATAGGTTATGTTTCAAGAGATGCCTCACCTATTTCAGGAATCACAACTCAGGGTACTTCAAGCTTAGGTTTTTATTGGGTGGTTGGTTAGGATGAAACAATATCATCCTTTTGTTATACAAGCAACCTTTGGGATTTTGTTGGAAATGAGGCTTGTGATTGTCATTTTGGAGCAGCCCTAGGTTATTCATGTGCCCTATTAGAACTGGTGGTCTTAGGTCTTAGCCTTTTCTCTTTCTTTTGTGCCCTTTCTTCTGCACATGTTTTTTGTTGGGGGGAGTGGTTATTTATCCACCTTTTGGATTAATGATGTTCTCCTTCAAGGCTAAATCATATAACAGACCAACTAGATCTTACCTTGAATAATTATTTTGAAGCAATTGATATCATTTATACCTAAGTCATGTTATTATGTATATGCTTCCCTTCTTAGATAGACATAAAGATTGAGAAGAGTGTGAATCTCAACATCAATCTTGTTAGCATCAATATTCACCAAGTGCACATATGTAATGCAATTAACATAATCCATGAAATATTTGGTTGTGAAGGCATAAGGCAACTTGAGCCACCCTAATAAGTTATCAATGCTCTCCAACCTGATTTGCACAAGAGAATAATGTTGATTCATATCAAACTCAACCTAGCTTCCCATCTATGTAGGAAGATCCTTAGGCATGCATCATTCATTTCCAAAAGCATCCTTCATGCCCTCATACCAACCCTTCATCTTTGCCTTGTAGGAGGGTGTGATGATGCTAGAATAGGTGAACTATTTGAATCTCTTGGTGGGGGACTTATGTTCTGGTGGGTACACTCAATTTAATTATTTTTTAGAATACTTTGGAATGCCAATCTCATCAAAAATAAGAATCAACAAATTTACACCCCATGGAAACTTGTGATTGGGCAGACGATGCACCTTTGCATCATATTCTTCAATTTTTTATAAAAAGAATTAGGAATAATTATACTTTGTATTTTTTATTGATTGGAATTTTACCCTTGTGATAGAGTTCTTCATGCTCCCTCACTTCTAGTTACAAGCATGGGAACAACCTCAAGATGTGGGTATCCTATGGTGAAGTTGAACCTCTAGACTTTTTTATGAGGCTAGTTCTTTAGGTGCTTCACTTCATCTCTTGATCTCACACTAAAATCTACTATCTACTAAGGAAAAGGGATAAGAAGATTACTTGAAAATAAATCTAAGCTAAGGGAGGTGATGCACAAAAATAAGTGATCCACTTGGTCTAGGAAAAGAGCCAACTACTAATGAGTCCAAATAGGACATAGGTTATTTTGTTTCTATCTCAAGGTCATAGGCATGGAGTTTTGAAGGATAACAAAATAGGTCTAAGGGAGACACTATGAAATGGTAACACTTCAAAGGAGCTCGACACATAGACACTTCATGCAATCTTCCATAAAATCAAGAGGAGTAAAAGCAAGGTGCTGGAAGAAATTGTAGGTGATGACTAACAATCATACATTATACAAAATGAAACCAAATGTGCACACTTGTTTTAACTAGAAATAGAAATTTCTTCCTTGTATTTCTTCAAAATAGTCTTTTACAAATCAATTTTTGTAGAATGATTCTATCACCAATCTGGGGATCATTTTCTTGGCTCCAATGCTTCTATATATATATAGAAAAGGGGGAAGAGAGAAGAAGTTATCGATGGGAAAAACTCTGATGTTGCACTTTCTAGAGCCCCTATTATCTTTAAGACTTTCTTTGGCATGTCTAAAAAGTCATGTTGTGAGCAGCTAGAATGTTACTTCTTGACATGATGCATTTAAGCATCGAATAGTGATTACGAGCAATGAACCATGGCAAATGAGAGCCTTCATAACTTCTAGCTTCTAGTCGCTCAAATTGTCTTATGTTTATTGAACATCCCTATGCCACTTATCTTTTATTGATTAGCCCTTTCTACTCTAGTTATGCCATGTGGCATTCTTCCATTCATTACATCATGATTCTTGCATTGTTGGACCAATATTAAGTCAAGCCCTTAGAGAATTGATTTAATCCATGCAGAGTAATTTGGGTTCTTTAACATCTCCAACTTTGGACTTTCCTAGATCTTTCACTTATAAATCCTTTTAAGTAGAGTACTTGGAGAAACCAAATTTACTCTATGTAGATTAATTTGGGTTCTCTAAGCCTACTTACTTGGGGCTTGTCCATCCTTAAGTCTTCTTATTTTGTAGTTTCCCAAGCCTTAAGACTTTGAGCTTTTCAAACTCGATTACTTCCCATGGTAAGTCACTTATCCTAATTTTGATGTCCATTGGCCCGTCATTTCCTTTGGACACTTGGTCTCAGGCTTCCTTCTTAGATTATTTATTTCAATCAAATATCCCAAAGGAATTTCTTTGGATAATTTATCCAAAGGACTTCCTTCAGACTTTTGTTCATGTTTGTCTTCGAAAACTACCCTTCAAGTTTTTCACCATGGACTTTCTCAAAGGGTAAGAGACCCTTCAGGATTTCTGCATGTCCCTTCAGACTTTCGTAAATGATCCTCCTGAATGGAAAGATACCCTTTGGGAATTTTGAAATGGTCTTTTTGAAGGGTAACATACCCTTTAGGAAAATGTCCACTTGGAGAAAAAAAAACCCTTTGTAAAAGTTGAAGTGTACCTTTGGGCTCTTGAAAGACCCTTCATAAAAGTTGAAGTGTAACTTTGGGCCTTTTTGAAAAAGACTTGTCCCTTGAGGAACTCGAGAAGCACTACTTTTTAAGACTAAATCAGGTTTGTCATGCCCTTTTACTTATTTTAGGTTTCTGACTACTCACAACTTATGAAGTAATCAAGTAGTTTTCCTCGGATAACCTGAAATACATTGTCCATGAGTAATTTAGGTTCGTAAACCCAAATTACTTCTACTTATTAAATATTTAGAAGTTAAGCACTGTTGGAAACCCAATTTGCATTGTGCCCTTAGAAACCCAAAGTTGTCACTACTGGAAAACCTAAAGTCCTCCCAAAGACTTGTTATTTACTTGCATAAAAACTCCTTTTTTTATACTTAGGCAAATTTTGATATGTGGGCCAAAAATGGCCAACATTTTTGGTGATTCATAGGGAAGTATGCCTACTATGCTTGAGAACCCAACTTGTTTACTTTGTTCAATCCATTGGGCATGGAGTCACTACTTTTGTACAAATTTAGATTTATCTAGAAATCTCTCTTGAAGCAACAAGAGAAACTAAAATGAAACAAACTGTCACAATGCACTTAGGGAAGGGAAAACACTCAACTAAAATGGATGTGCACAAAGCACTTAAAGAAAAATATGAAAAGCTATACAAAATGTAAAATAACATATAATGGCTACAAACTCTTCTAGTAAAATAGCTTTAGATGAATCCCATTGACTGGGATGGGTAATACCTCCCCATCTAGTTGGGTAAGCTAAAAAGTGTTATGTTGTTTGCATCCATGGATCAAATAAGGGCCACTCCACAAGCTATCAAACTTGGTATGGTTGCTTGGTTTGGACTTTTTTTACTCCCATTTGAGAACTAGGTCTCCTTAATTAAAATTCCTTGTTGTATCTCTCTTGTCAAAAGCCTTTTTGACCTAAGCTTGATTTGTCTCCAGCATCTTCATTGCAAGGTCCCTTGTCTCCTTAAGCTCTATGAGTTCTACCAATCTCACATTCATGGGTTCATCTTCTAGTAGCTCTAGCTGATGGGCTAGCTCTAATGTAGGTAGCTCAAGGTAAATGGATAACTTGGACTCCCATATACTAGAACATATGAAAAAAAATTTAATAATAGATTTAGGAGTTACTTGGTCATCCCACAAATTTGTCTTCAACTTGGGGTACCACGTCCTCTGATTCTTCTCCATGGTCCTCTTGATAATCCTTAACAAATTTATATTTGTGGACTCAACTAGTCTATTTCCTTGAGGATAATAATTTGATGAAGTGCTAAGGTAGATGCCCATTTTGAGAGCCCATTCACTTGTTTTCAAACCAAGGAAAGCTAATGCATTATCAGATATGATAGTGGATGGAAAACCAAACCTGGTCACAATGTTGTCATAGAAATCTAAGACTACACTTTCATTGTCTTCCTTTAATGGAATGGATTATACCCACCTGGTGAAGTAATCAGTTGTATTAAGCACCCACTTATGCCTTACACTTGATGGGGGGTTGATCATACCAATGAAATCTAAACCCCACTACATAAATGGTTGTTCCACTTGAATCGAGTTGAGAGGGAAAGCTGATAAACTTTGCTTGCCTATAAAAAGATCACATTCTTGACACCTCCTCACCCATGCATAAACATCCTTGAAGAGTTTGGGCCAATAGTATCTATCCCTCATGATCTTTTTTGTAGTAGTTCTTAGATAAAAATGACCTCCTACAGGCCCATCATGGAAATGCCCCAAAATCTTGGCTATTTGATCATCATCTACACACATTAGGAGCACTCCATTGAGGTATATTTTGAACAAAACCCCATCAAATAAAGCATAAGGTATGGATTGAAATCTGAAATACCTTATTTTTACTTTGTCCATACATTGAGGGCACTCACCTATTACCAGAAAGTGTGTCATATCATAGAGCCAACAAGTGTGAGGTGGAGGTGCATCTACTTGTAGGTTATCTTATGTTACCAAGTTAACCTCTTTGTCTTCATGAAGGTCATCAACCATATGCTCACATAATCCTTTACCTCTTACTAGATTAGTGACCTTGATCTCCATGTCATACTCCATGACTTTACTAATCCAACCAGCTCTTTTTTTTCTCAAATTCTTGTTAATAAGGAAGTCTCTTACCCTAGGATGAAACACCATAAGGTGGATTTTGTTGTCTGATAGCATTAGCCTAAATTTATTAAGACTCCTTACTACTTCAAGGACTTGTTTTTCTACAAAGGTATACCTCACCTCATACTCTTCAAGCCCCTGACTGAAAAATGCTAATGGCTACTCAAGTCCTTCACCATTTCTTTACGTCAGCATAGTTGATATATTATCAATGTTGGCAAAGGCATACAATATGAAATCCCTTGAGAAATTAGGATTCATAAGTGTGGGTGCTTTAGCAATGGCTTGATTGATAGCCTCAAATGTTGACTTGCCTTCATTTGACCAGGTGAACACTTGGTTCTTTTTTAATATAACAGTGATGGGTTTGACCAAAATTACAAAACTAGGGATAAATCTTCTCATGAAGTTTATCTTTTCAAGGAAACTTTGGAGTCCCTTCTTATGCTTGGGTAGGGATAAAGCCAAGATGGCACTTATTCTCTTAGGATCAATGGACAACCCCTCTTTTGAGATGATGTGGCCCAATACCTTGCCTTCATATATGGAAAACATGCACTTCTTAGGATTCAATGAAATCCCATACTCTCTACACCTTTAAAAACTTACCCTCAGGTGTTTCATATGCTTGCTAGCATTCTTGGATAAAATCATGATATCATCCAATTAAACCAGTACCATTTGGTTTAACAGTCCCTAAAAAGCCATATCCATGGCTTTTTGGAAAGTTACACCAACATTTGATAGATGAAAGGGGGTATTTTGGTATGTATATGTGACCCATTTAGTGTTGAAGGCAATCTTGTACCAATCTTCATCTTTCACCCAAACTTGGTTGTAGCCAAAAAATCCATCCAATAAAGAGAAGCATTCTGACCCTGCAACTACCTCGAGAAGTTGCTCCATGGATGGTAGAGGGTAGTGATCCTTCATGGAGACTTTGTTCAAATATTTAAAGTCCATGTAAAGTCTAATCTCCCCACTCTTTCTTTTTACATGCACCAAGTTGGCTACCCATGATGAATGCTTGATGGGAAAGATAATCCTAGACTTGATCAACTTGGTTAGCTCTTCCTCATCAACTCTTCAATCTTGGGTTTAACGGGCCTTTGCTTTTACCTCACATGCTTGGCATTGGCCTCTAACTCTATGCTATGTTGAGCTAACTTTGGATCAAAACCCTTTAGGTCACTGTACTCCCAAGAAAAAATATATACCTACTCTTGGCAAAGTGTTATGAAAGTAGGCCTCTCAACCTTGCTACTTACCTTCCCAAGCTTGATAAGCTTGTACTTGAAGATGAGGAATCTCTCATAGTTTTCTTCATTAGTTGATATTATTTCCTTATCTTTACTCATATGGTCTCCTTCATGAAAAAGTCCCTCAAGTGTAACCAACCCCTTAGGAATTTTGTTTGAATTCAACTGAACAATATGATCCTCATATTGATATTGCAATTTAGTTTGGTTAAAGGAGGAGAACTCAACTTCCTACTATAAGAAGCAAGTGATTTGCTTGTCACTTTTAAAAACCTACCAATGAGTTTCATTATTCAGCACTACTGGCCTCACCACCACCTTGACATGTGTCTAAACCTTAGCTTCTTTCAGCTCACTTGGAATGTCAAACTAAGCTCCCATAGCTGCCAACCTATTAGCATGTTGGTTCTAATTTCTTGGGATAGCTTGAATGTTAAAGGCCTTAAAATCATCATTTAGGTCCCACACTCAATTTTTTTATGACCTCATCAAGGAATTATTTGCAATGTTCAGGCCTCTGACTTGGTTTACTATGATTTCATTATCTTCATAAACTTGTAGCAGTTTGATTCCTCTTTTATTGGCCCATTGAAGGCCACAGATCAAGCCTTCATATTCTATTGCATTTGAAGAGCAACTAAAATAGAACCTATGGGAAGATAAAACCTTATTACCTAAAGGGGAAAACAACATTACCCCAGCACCTACACTATTTTTTCTCCTTGAGCCATCAAATAACTTCCATAAACCATTAGGGTCTTCTTTAGGTCCAATAAGGGAAGCCATGGGTTGATTCTCTTCATGTAGTAGATAGACACCCATGTCTCTTTTCTCAACACCTTTCAAAGGGTTAAAAAATTGGTTATCTCCCCATAGCTCATTCAATAATAAGTCTAGAACCTCTTTAGGATGAGTGTTCAGCTCCTAGCCAATTATAAACTCACCCTCATCAAGGATAGTACAATTAAGGTTTACATTATCGAGATGATGGGGTTTAATGTGGAATTATGCCATAGGTTTAGCCTTGATCCAGACCTTAGTCCCATACCTTATTCTTAATGTCATGTAAGACTAATATGCGATAAGGTAACCCCTAATTTTGGTTGTGAACTCTCTGGAAAGACATAATTCAAAACAAGGAGTGACATTTAGGATCAACACATCTTTCACCACGGATATGCTAGGACAAACATGCAATGTTAGGCTTAAATTCTTGATGATCCCTGATGGCTTTTTGGAAGAACCATCAAGTTGTAGGACTCCCTTGGTGTGTAGCTTATACTTGAGGTTCAGCTAGTCAACAATTGTCTTTGGCATGATTGAGGTGTTGGCCTGACTATCCACTAAATAGTTGTGCACCAAGGAGTCACCAATGATTAATAAGATGTAGAATGGGGGTGCTTGGTCACACTACTTGACCTTTCTCCCAAAGGACTCTTGGCTGCATTAGTGAAAACTTTAGCTTCTTTGCTTGGTTTCTTACTTGTAGCTATCAAAACACTCATCCTAGACAAACCTTCCTGAAGAATGTCTACTTGGCCAGGCATTGAAAGCATGTCCCACATTGGTACGCTCATGCTATATTTCTTCATTTGCTCCACAATGTTGATTGGCATACCCCTAACCTTTGCCTAGGTTTTGGGAGTGACTATTGCTAGCTCTTTTAGTGAAGGAGTGGTGATAAGAGGTTCTTTGAAAGCTTCCTGATTGTCACCCATATTCCTTCTCTTAAACTTTGTGTTTGTTGAAACTGGGATGTGAGCCAGATTGGGGGTGGCATGTTAATTGGATACATAGCACTCCTCTTGCTCATTGATGACCATTGAGGCTTTTGGATGGTTTGACCCATGATCTGAGCCTTGTTCTTATGGAGGTTTCTCTTATTTTTTCAACATGGTCACCTATGTGCTTTGGGCCATAAGATCTTGGTTATATCCATAAACAATAGCCTGCTTCCATTGATCATTAAACGCTTGATTGGAGCCATTAGTTGGGATAATGGATTGTCCAAAAGAATGATTCTAAGGCATTGTCCCTTCAACCTCTTAAGCGACATTATTCTGAACTAGGACCAAAGAGGTTGAAAGGCCTGTAGCATTCAAATTATAATTATGCTATCTATCATAGTTAGGATGCCCCTGTCCTTAGAAACCTCCTTTTTGGGGTGGCCTATTAGCTTGATAAGGCTTGTTTTAAGCTTGTTGCCTATTGACATTGATCACATCATCCCCAAGGATTGGAGCATGATTTTTAAATCCAAGTAATTCTTCTTCTCTTGGGAGTTCTTGAATTCACTAGTAGAGGTCTTCTCTTGCTTAGGTGAAGGCAAAATAGCAATTGTTGGCATTGGAATTATAACATCAAGTGGAGGAATGACAACAAGGGGTGGTCTATTTTTTATAAAAATAGGCATTGGGGGTCTGGGAGTAATCTTGCCAGCCTAAACTAGGTAATTTTTTGCCTTGATGGCCACTTCGTATGCATCTAGTAGTATGTATCCTCCTATAGACTAAATCACTACAGCTATGTCACTGTTGAGAGCCTTCAAGTAGTACAAGAAAGAAAAGTTTGAATATGGTCTAATAGTTGCTATAATTTTATCCCATGCCTTCTAAAATCTCATATTGAAGTCTTTCATGACTTCATGAGGAGCTCTCTTGATTGTGGTCAACTTCTTTGCAAGTGACATATGAGCACTCTTATCTACAAACCTTTTACATAGGGCTATTCCCAACTCATCCCATGAATGGATAGAATTAGGAGCTAGGCCCCTATACCAGTCCAATGCCTTTCCTTTGAAAGATATAGTTAATATCTTAAAAATGATGTTCTCCACTATGATATTATGAATGTTGCAAAAATTGGCTATGTCTGTAATGTGCTCAATAGGAGTTATAGCTTGGTCTCCTATGTAATAAGGAACACTTTTGAGGGTTACTCCTGGAATAATATCATACTATGGTAAGTTCAAAGGGATTTTTCTACTGAAGCCCATAAAAGCTCTTTTGGGAATCATAGCAGCAAGAGGGGTTGATAAAGATATTCTTGCGTAGTTATACTTTAACACTGGTTTAGGAGGATAGCTTCTTACGTAAGGGTAAGTATGGGTGAACCTTAACCTTCTTATTGAGTTTAAAGGTAATTTAGAAAACTCAAAATAAATACCTATAGAATTCAATCTTGTAGTCACCTTTGGCATGAAAGACAATTAGTACTCTACCACCAGATAGCTGGATGTTCTTTGGAGTCATCAGATGTTGAAGGATGAATGCTACCACTACTACAAAATGATCAAAATAGCATCAAATTTTACCAATATTTCATGAAAATGAAAAATAAATGGTAGTTGTCCTACCAGGCATGCCAGAACTATTATAACTTGAAATTGCACCCTTGTGAGAGAGTTCTTCAAGCTCCCTCACTTCCAGCTACAAGCATGGGAATAACCTCAAAATGTGGGTATCATATGGTGAATTTGAACCTCTATACTTTTTTATGAGCTGAGTTCCTCAAGTGATTCACTTCAGCACTTGATCTCACACTAAAATATATTGTCTACTAAGGAAAATGGATAAGAGGATTACTTTAAAATAAATCTAAGCTAAGGAAGGTGATGCACCAAAAGAAGTGATCCACTTGGTCTGGGACAAAAGCCAAACACCGATGAATCCAAATAAGACACAGGCTATTATGTTTCTATCTTAAGGCCATAGGCATGGAGCTTTTACATAGAGACTGGAGAGAAGCCTTACACTTTAAAGGATAACAAAATAGGTCTAAGGAAGACATTATGAATTGGTAACACTTCAAAGGAGCTCGACACATAAACACTTCACGTAATCTTACGTAAAATTGAGAGGACTAAAATTAAGGTACTGGAAGAAATTATAGGTGATGAATAACAATCATACATTCTAAAAAATGAAACCAAATGTGCACACTTGTTTTACCCAGAAATAAAAAAGTCTTTTTTGTATTGCTTTAAAAGAGTCTTTTACAAATCAATTTTTGTAGAGTGATTCTATCACTAATCCGAGGATCATTCTCTTGGCTCCAAGGCCTCTATATATATAGAAAAGGGGGAAGAGAGAAGAAGTCACTGATGGTGAGAACTCTAACATTGCACTTTCTTATTATGCCTAAATGCACTACTCAAAATCACTCAACAATCTTCTTAAGCCCCTAGCATCTTTAAGACTTCCTTTGACACATCTGAAAAGTCATGTTGTGAGCAGCTAGAATGTTTCTTCTTGGAATGATGCATTTAAGCATCGAACGGTGATTATGGGTAGTGAACCATGGCAGATGAGAGCCTTCATAACTTTTATCTACCAGTCACTCAAACTCTCCCATGTTTATTAAACATCCTTGTGCCACTTTTCCTTTACTGATTGGCCCTTTCTGCTCTAGTTATGCCATGTGTTAGCCTTCCATTCATTGCATCATGATTCTTACATTGTTAGACCAATCTTAAGTCGAGCCCTTAGAGAATCTTGATTTACTCCATGCAGAGTAATTCAAGTTCTTTGGCCTCTCCAACTTTGAACTTTACTAGATCCTTCACTTATAAATCCTTTTAAGTAGAGTACTTGGAGAAACCCAATTTACTCTATGCAGAGTAATTTGAGTTATCTAAGCCTACTTACTTCAGGCTTGTCCATCTTGAAGTCTTCTAATTTTGTTGTTTCCCAAGCCTTAACACTTTAGGATTTTCAAACCTGATTACTTATAATGGCTAGTCATTTATCCTAATTTTGACATCCATTGGCCCATCATTTCCTTTGGAAACTTGGTCTTGGGCTTCCTTCTCAGCTTATTTATTTCAATAAAATCTCTTGAAGGAATTTATTTGGATAATTTGTTCTGAAGGAATTCCTTCAGACTTTTGTTCGTGTCTATCTTTGAAAACTACCCTTTGGGTTTTTCACCATGGACTTTCCCGAAGGGTAAGAGACCCTTTAGGTTTTTTACATGTCACTTCAGACTTTGGATCCTCTTGAAGGGAAAGACACCCTTAAGGAATTATTAAATGGTCTTTCTGAAGGGTAACATACCCTTTGATAAAATTACAATTGTCCACTTGGAGAAGAAAAAGCCTTTCAAAAAAATTAAAGTGTACCTTTGGGCTCCTGAAAGACCCTTCAAAAAATTTGAAGTGTACCTTTTGGCCTTTTTGAAAAATACTTATTCCTTGAACAACCTAAGAAGCACTAATTTTTAAGACTAAATCAGGTTTGCCAAGCCCTTTTACCTATTTCAGATTTTCGACTGCTCATAACTTATGAAGTAATCAAGTAGTGTTCCTTCGAGAACCCAAAATACACTATCCATGAGTAATTTAGGTTTGTAAACTCAAATTACTTCTACTTATAAAACATTTAGAAGTTAAGTGCTATTGGGAACTCAATTTGTATTTTTCCCTCAGAAACTTGAAGTTGTCACTACTAAAAAACCTAAAGTCCTCCCAAAGACTTGTTATTTTATTGCATGAAAACTCCCTTTTTTACACTTAGGAAAATTTTTGTATGTGGGCCAAAAATGGCCAAAAATATTCTTGGACATTTATCTTAAAACATAGAGGTGGGCCATATCCACCTCCTTCCACCTATCTATGCCCCTATCTTGGTCATGGCCAAGCATGCAACTACCCCAATGTCAGGATTTATAAGACTCTTTATATACATGACATGGCCTTCATTCTTGTACCTCAACTTTTTCATCATCTATTCAATCATCACTTGATCATTGAGATCCACATTAACATCAATTATAAAAAAAAGTAACCTGGTTACTTTGTTGATCCATTGAGGGGTAATCCTGATTCTATGCCCTATGAAATAGATATAATCTTCATGGAGGTGTGAGATCAAGAACTAAACCTCCCTATGGGGTTTTCCAAAGTAAGGTATTTGGAAAAGT
The DNA here is from genome assembly GCA_037957365.1 of Torreya grandis. Lineage (NCBI taxonomy): Eukaryota > Viridiplantae > Streptophyta > Pinopsida > Cupressales > Taxaceae > Torreya > Torreya grandis. The sequence continues at coordinate 7,014,837 of JARHVA010000009.1, read as the reverse complement.
TATATCATGCCTGCATCCTCCAAAAATTTGTAAACTATGAGATCATAAGTGATCTCATTTCTTATTTTCTGAGGTTCAACCCAATAGTCTTGTTACAAGTTACCTTTGTTACTAGATTGACAGTGATTATAATATAGGACTTGACAAGTGGAAACTTTGGTTTCTTAGTTTCTACATGAAAAATCATGTTAGTTTACTACATTTATTCAATCAAAATTAGTGGTAGAGGTGATGTGATGGCTACCTTATTTATTACATGTGTTATTTTTGGTGATCTACTAGATGTCTCTTCTACCAGCTTTTTAGGGTCCTCTCCTTACACACCATTTAAATTATATCCTTCTTCCTAGATATAAATAAGACTTCCTTATTCTATGCCTCACACTCCTATAAGTAAGGAATGTATGGTAGTGGATCTCTTCTTCTATTCTATTTTGGTTGCATCACCAACCACGGTCCCTGAAGGTTAATGCATGGCCAACCAATTATCCTAAATGAATATGTCTTGACTCCTTTTCTTAGACCTAAAATAATTTAGCTTCCTAATTTAACCTCTTCTAATGGTGGTCAAAATGTCTGCAACCTATAAATTCTCTCACACCCTCTCCGATGATCACTTTTTCACCTCTTTTACTAAATGCTCTTTGCCATAATCTATGTTTTGCTTTTTGTCACTGAAAATACTATGGAAATGTCTTTTATGTTACTTGTTTAAACTTATTTGAGCTCTGCAATCATCAAGTTTTCAATAGTAAAAATTGAATCTGAAATGCCTCTAAGTATTTTATATGTAGAACAAATGTTTTATATTAACTACCCCCTATGCCTCCATCCGTCACTTAAACCATTACTACTTAAAATGGTCATTCCTTGGCACCCATTTGACATGTTTTCCATTTTATTATGTCATTAATAAATGCATGACCCATCCTTCCTTTGATATTTGTTGTGCATGTCCTATTGTGCATGCCAACTATAAAAATTCAAATTTCCTATTTTGTTCATGAGAACTACCTTTTCATTTTAACCCATATTTATAATGGCATTTCTTTATCATCTTCATTCCACATTCCTGGTTCATACACCACCCCTTACGCACCTTTGTCATATACCACCCCTTGAATGATTTATTTACATGCCACATCTTGCACACCTCCTTTTCCTAAGCTTTTCTTTTATCACATTCAATTCCTCCCAACCTTTTATTTATGTAATTTTATCTTAAGTATCTTATATGCATTTAAACCTACACCACATTAAAATGTGTGCATGGTCCAACATGTCTTAACTTAGTGAAAGTCATTTGTCAATAAAGTGATAGAGAATATAATTATGAATACCAAATAACACCAAAAGTGCTAAAAATAAAATACAAAATTCATGTAACTAATGCCACACTTATTTGAAAACTAAACTAGTGGCATACGCTTTATTTACTAAATTAAATATTTACATATAATGGTAGGGCTAGAGTCGACTACTATTGAAATGGCCTAGAAGGAATTAACCATGTAATATTTTCAAGTTGAAAGTGATTGTTGGATGGATATCATGAATGATTAAAGGACCATTCCATTGGATCCATAATTTACCTAGATAGCGTGCAAAATTTTAATCATAGACCAAGCCATGCATACCAAGATGAAACATTTTCGTTTTGATGTGTTGGTCATGCTAGGATTTTTTTTTTCAAACCCTTAACTCAAGTGTGTGAAAATACACACTTCATCTAGCTAAATTAAATAATACAAGTGATCTTTGAGAGAATATTCTTCATCCAATCTTGAAATGTGCTCAATACTCAAGGAAGGCATAAGGAACTCCACTAGTAAAATTGCTTTAGCACCAAAGATAAGATTAAAAGGAGTACTCTTTTTCAAAATTTTGTATGTGTTTTGATAAGCCCATAAGACTACTAAAACTCAATCATCCCAATCAGTGCACCCAATATTACAAATCTTAGTCAAGGTATTACCAAGGACCTTATTGAAGGCTTTAGCTATGTCATTGGCTTGAGGGTGGTATGACATGGTCTTATGGTATGAAATCAACCAAGATGATGCAAAACATTTCATTGAGAAAGTGAGTAACATGATTAATTACTAAACTTAATGGGAATTCATACCTTATGATGATATTTTCCTATAGAAATCTAGCAATGATAATAACAATACAATCTCATGTGGGTGCCGATTCAACACATCATGTGAGATAGTCTGTGTTAATAATGATTTAACACACATCAGTATATCTCGTAATAAGTTGAATGGGGTCAAAAAAATCAATATCTAATTTATAAAATGGTTCATGAATAAGTATTGAATGAAGGGGCATGGCATCCCTTTAGTTTAGTTCACCTATGCATTGACAAATATCATATTGGCATGCATAAGCTTTAGCATCTTTGAATAATGTGAACCACCATATTCCAACTAGTAGAACCTTTCTTATAGTTGTATCACCGGCATAATTTCCTCCTAAGACACCCTTATAGACCCCCTAAAGTAATTTAACATTTTTGTGCCACATTACGCATCTTTATAATATCTCATCATGTCCCAGTTTTTATAGGTCTCTTTTAATAAGCTAGAAAGGGGTGGCATAGACAACCAACTACTTTTTATATTAGATGCTAAGATGTACTAGCACAAATCCTATTGTAATAAAATATGTAATTTCCTCTAATTCTTTAGGCACGTGCATAATTTAAAATTTTTATACATTAGGTAAATCATCCTCTATGATGTGCATCAGTTCACTGGATTGAATGCATGAAAGGTGGTTTAGACCAAAATTAACTTTGGCTGGTTTCACAGCCACAGAGAACTAGAACTCTTAAAAAGGTACAATACATCAATACATGCATCTATGTAATACTAACTTATTTACCAAGTACTTGAGTGATTCATGATCTATATAGAAGACAAATGCAGTGGCCAACAAGTATTGGTCAAACTTCTAGAGTGCATAAACCATGGATAAGGCCTCACAATATATAGTATAGTAGTTTAATTCTACTAGTGTGAGCTTACAGCTAGAAAAATAAATAGGATGATCAAGGTTTCCCTCATTAGGTTGTGCAAGGATGGCACCCACTGCTATGAACTTATTTATATTTAAGTAAATTTGAAGTTGACAATAATGCTCGAGCATGAGACATAGATTATCATAGTGGTCATGCACTAAACCATACATAGTCTAGTCATCCATGTACACCTAAAGCAATTTGTGGATGAAATCCTTTAAGGATTCTACCATAATTCATGATAACATTGTTGTGCATTTTTAAGGCAAAAAGGTATAACATTATATGCAAAATATCCCCATTCAGTTGTAAAGGTTGTTTTTGCCTTGTCTTCCTCAAAAATTTATACTTGGTGATAACTATAAAAGCCATCAGTGAAGGTGTAGATCTCACAACCAACAACACCTTCCAAAATTTTCTATGTGAAAGGTGTTGGGAAATGGTTAGTTACACAAATAACATTGAGTAGCCTATAATCTATGAAAATGCAAATTTCACCTTCTTTCTTGATGTTGATCATCATTGGACTAACCCACTTAGATTCATCAATGGGAATAATAACTCTATTATGCAACATGATATCAATTTCCTCTTTAAATCGAGTGCACATATTAGGGTCCATTTGATATGTCCATTTCCTCATTGATCAATCACCTTCAGCTAACTTGATATGAATCTTACCCAAAGATGGAAGCACCCCTTTCATTTTCATGTAGTTTTTCAAGAAAATGTCTTGATACTCCTAGAAGAGTTCAATTTTTTTGGTTAACTCAACCTTAGACTAGTAATTTCCCATAGTGGCCATTTTAGGTGTGTCTTCCATCCCAATATTGTGTTGAATCATTTGGAGTGGTGTGGACTATGGTTTTTATTCTGACTACATGGAATCTTTGACATCATACACCCCATATTCTATATGCATATTTAAGTGGTCAAATTCTATCTCTGGTAGATTAGAACTAGTACCCTCATCAACCTTATATACAATATTTTTATTTCCCTTTAGTATCTGTTCCCAATGTGTGTATTATGATTGAGAGTCAGATTCTAACTAAGCCATGGTAGGAGTATCAAGGTTCATTGAAGATGGCCGAATTGTCCTTAGGTATGCCATGCATGTGGCATATGTGGTCTTCAACCAATGCCTGATCACCTACATCTACCCAATGGATTACTTTCAAGGACAAATTTAAATCCATTAGTGGATAAGAAAATGAAAATTTTATAAGTAGATCATGTGTAATGTGCTTCTAGGTATCTATTTCCCTATGATTTTCTTGTTATATGTACCATACTCTAGCCTAGGCACATAGAGTACCATAAAAGGCATGAATCCATAAATATTATGGTAAAAATATTTCTTCAACATTTTAAAGAGTTTCACAAGTTTTTATATGGTCTTCTTGATAAGCAATCCCATCATAACTAAGGTGGCACGAATGCAGTTGTCATGGTGGAAGCGATAATGTATGGTTGAATATACTTGTTTCTATGTGTGAAACTGGTATCGATGAGTAGACCACCATCAGGAAATGGTTACTTAAAACAAAAATTTGAGCACGCACAAACATTCATCCCCATTAATGTAATAGTCTTCTAACTACTATACATATTCCCTAACCTAAATTTAACCATGGAAATGAGGTGCATGGTCCAATCTCAAGGGTGGTATACTAATGATGCAAATATTATTGTTCATTTAGATAGCTTGGGGGAAGAACTTAGGTGGATATCAAGGACACCACAAATACACTTTGTCAAATAATATGCACCTTAAACCTATTATTAAAAGTGATACTAGTAGTGTCAAAAATGGATTGCATGTCTTCCCATCATAAGATGCCATAAAAAGTAGGATCCACATTTTCATTTTCTTGGGTAGTGATGTTATAAATTATGTTAACATCCTCCTAAAAATTAATGGGTTATACAAAGCGGGGTCCTTGGTCATTATTTATAGGAATGACTACACATTGAGTGTCATTCTCAAAGATGATATAATGCTTCTTAAGATGCAAGTCAACATTGTTCTCATAGCACCAAGGTTGACCCAATAGAGATGGGAAGTTATCAAATTCATCAAGCTCCATCACATATAAATCACCCTTGAATATGACAACCAAGATGTTGATGGTAGCATCTTTAAGAATACCTATGGGTAGTGCATGCATCTTATTAGCTATGAATAAAACATGTGGGGAGGGATGCAAAGTGGGGCTCCCCATATTTTTCTAGGCATATTTGGTTATAACATTAACCTTCATATCAATGTCCACTAGGATATCATAGATCATCCAATCATCAATAGATGTATTGATAAGGACCTATTTGTCACATTCTGGATTTGGTTGAATATGGGTCTCTTGTCATCATGCATGGTTCAAAAGATGATCCTTTGAAGGCTTTGTCATTTTTTGGTGTAACCAATTCTTTAGGAGGGGGATGATGTCCTCACTAAATAATATTTTGTATATCTCTCATAACTCATCATGCCCTAAGTCTATGTGTCCTATATCTCTTTGCATCTTGACATATGGTAGCATCCTTATCCTTTAAGAACTCAATTTTGTATTATTGTTCACATCATAAAGCCATTGTATCATGCAACATTTATTTTTGACAGTAAGAATCTAGATAGAATTTCACATAAGGTTATTCATTTTTAACCTTTTTAGCAGGTGGATTTGAAACCAGTTGGGAAAGAACATTACCACTCTGAGTAGTAATATTTACCTTAGGTCCAGCTGGTGGAGTGGTAGGGCATGGTCTCAACTGATCATTTGTATTTTTTTGAAACATGTGTCATCTTAATTCCCATCTCATTCTACTCTTCAGTAATAGCAACATACAAATATGGACATTCTTTTAATCGATGCTCATTTTTACAAAAGGCACATGTTGGGTAGACCATGCAATCACACTAGTAGTGGTCTGTATATCCATACTTTTAACATGTCATGGGTGGAAATAAGCCACCTCCTCATCCATTTCTACACCATTGACCTTTGAAATATCAACTTCCACTATCCTCCTGGGTGTTAGCTATATAAATTTGGTGAGTACCTCATGTTTGTGCTTCATGAATCTCATTGATGACCTAGAAATCATTAGTATAATGCATATATACATCACATATTTTATAATATAGTGACACTTTGGTTTGGGGGGCACATTGAATCAAGGGAAAAATCCATATAATATGATCTTATTTTTAGATCTCACATGACTATATTAATGTAGCACAAACATTCCTCTGTGGATAGTTATTCCTATTGTGATCCTCCACTTCATAGTCAACACACCACAAGCCACTATGCATGTTAGACCATTATTAGTCATAAGCTTATCTAGGTGAGAATCCATATAATCAATCTAAGCCTCCATAAAGGGGTCAATTCCCATATTTATACTTCCCATAACTTTGGCATGGAGAGTGGCTTCCAGTGCCTCATATGTATCAATGAAAGTTTTATGGGATAAGGTCTATCAAAAAGGAAGTAATAACCCTCCTAAAACCATTGGGCATGTTGCATTAGGTTGATCTCAAATGATAGCATTAAAATAATCATTTTGAAATGATCATCATAGGCATTCACACACTCAGTGAGATCTTGTTTAATATCATTTAAGGTAATAATACTTTTCTACTCAAACTTAGGGATATCGAGAAAAGCAGTCTTCAACAGTTCATAATTTACAATAGATTATTGAGGATCAAACTTTTGATACCACTTGTGTGTAAAATATAATAATATAGAGAAAAATTGAGTTGCCTTCCACTCATTAGAATTTATACCCCATGCTCACCAAATGAGTTCACACTTGTGAACATGATTAGCTACATTTTTGACACCTCGATATTCAGGAAGGTGAAGTGTTATCTTGTAGTAAACTATAGGCACATTGGGTGGTTGTACTGGACATTGTGGTGACACTCCTCTAGTTCCTCCTAAACCTTATAGTGGAGGTCCACCAACTCCTCCTGAGTTGCCTCCTAATCCTCCATCAGCTCCATTAGAACCAACATTGGTATTGCCTCTTGTGCCTCTTATAGCAATAGGTGCACCATAAATATTAGGTGCTAAGGGATGTTTCTTAGTTATTTTTGGGATTGTATTTTGACCACTAATTAAATTTGGTCCACCTAACATTATAAGGTGATCCATAGGTCTTAATTGTAGTGGAAAATTTAATGGTACATTTTTATTTTAAACTTGCACTCCTAGAGATTCCTCCACGGACTTAGCTTCATATTTGACTTCAGATTCCAAACTATCAGTATCCTAATTTATTACAAGAATTATATTAAACTCAAATTCATGAGTATGTGATTTGGTGTGGAAATTATGCCTATTTGGATTGGGTTCCACTGTCATCAATGCTTGTCATGATTCTTTCACACGTACATGTGTTAGTGAAGGGAATAAACCCATGGTTAGGGAATACTCACTATGTCTTTCCACCCTCATATAGCTTCTCATGACACTTTTAGTATCCTCACATTTACCCTGGGATAGATACCTCTCATAGCCTTATGCTTGGCCTCATCATACTTATGCTTATGTAGTTTTTTTTTATTGACTTTCATGATGAACTACCAATCCCATCCCAATGTATACCCCTCTATTTCCACAATAGTCATGTTACTTATGCGTGAGAGAGTTTAAACATCCATGGGGAAGTTCTCAAGTCTATACTTAACCATAATATTCTTAATTTATAAAGGAAATTGATTGATATGCCTTCCATACTAATCCCTTAGGAAGTTGAATTATGCTTCCTTCAAACAAGAATATGTAGAGATAACATATTTCAAAATGTAGCTATTGATTGTTCCTTTCCACCACATATCAACCGCATGTGTCCAAGTAGATTTCAACTTTGCTAAGGCTATTTGACACTCTACTATATATGGAGCCTTCAGTCTATAATTTCTTAAATAGTCTTGCACATATGTTGAAATCTAAGCATGCAAATAAACAAGTAATTCTGCAAAGAATGTTTCATATAGGGAATCATATAGATGATACTCTACCCATGTGCATGTATAAATTCCTGGTTCAATATATTGAATCATAAATTTCTCCTCTACTATACCAACTAAATGCTCAATGTTTCTGAAATATATCCATTTGAGCATATTTCTAGCATGTGCTAACAAGTGCAATGGGTCCTAACAATGGAACTAAAATGTTAGGGTTTTTGTATCCTTAGTTTTGTTTAACTAAGTATTAGTTTCATGCCTAGAATAATTAATAAACTAATGATATAATGCACTAGCATATCATGAGATTAGTGACCTCACACACTTACCTGAGGCATGTAGCCTAAACTAGTTCATATCGATTCTACCACATGGTGGTAGATAGACAACTTTATCTATACTTAGGCACTTGGGTTAGCACATTTAGTCATTGTTACTACAAACATCACTCTAGACTTAACCATTTGATTAATTCACACAATCCATATACTTATCTATTATCATAAAATCATATATAACACCAAAAATATTAAGACATCAAGAGTCATAGATAAATAATGGTTCTATTGATCTCATTTGATAAGATTACAAAGATATTTCATTCAACACACTCTCTATGTCTGTTACACACATATCTATCTCTATATTAAAAAAAACTTTATCAACATCAACATCTCATTCATAATCAAATTTAAAGGGTATTTATACACAAACTAACCTCTCTCAAGTTACATCATTAATACATTATAGATGACAAGCCAATGACTATTTCAAAAAAATAAGTCATGGCAAGTCGTTATAATTAAGTCCTTTTGATTTAGGCCTATCAACCCATATATAGTCTCTATATGCTAGATATTCATGTTCATATTCCTCCTCCTTAGTTATCCAGTGCTAGATTCATGCTTCTATTAATCTATGATGCTTATATAAACTACTTTGTAATTAACTCTGCATCTTGCATCCTTATCATAGTCTTTCACTTTTTGAGTCATGTGTCTTATGTTATTCATTATCCATTTCCTTATCTTACACAACTTGATCTTTCATACCTTCCACATTTTTATTCTCTATCTCTCTTCTATGTCATTCTCTTTTGTGTCAAGGTCCTTCACATTGTTCTCATGCCTTTACTTCTCTGTGATATGGCTCTAAAATAATTATAATATATTACTAAAAAAATTAGGTTTCAACACATTTTTATTTTTTAAAAATTATTGGGTTAACTTAAGATAGGTATTATTGTTAATTTTTTTAACTCTACTATTAGATGTGTTCAAGGTAGGCACATGGGCATTGATTTTGGAATTGCTAAAAAAAGAGGTATGGACCTTAGGCCAAATTAATCATTCTTATGCAAGGTCAGTAACCTATTAAGTAAGATAAATAAATGATTCATAAGTTGTGTTAATTAGCTTCCTTTTTATAGTTTATCTAATACTATTGATTAATATATTTCCCCTTTTAAAATCACATGGTAGATAGAATAATAAGTGCATATGACATCAAAATATAAATATGTATTTTATTATATTATATTGTTAAATTTGTTTATGATGGTTAATGACGCATATGCTTTTTAATTACATAGGTGGTAATGTAACTATCTATTAAGGCCTCTTTTAATCATATAAATGAGTGTAAGGACCCAATAGGTAAAGCAAAGAACCATTCCAAGGCCTCAACACTCAATGTTCTAGGAAACAACTTAAGTAATATTAAAAAATGTTTCTCATAATTTCATATAGATATAAATATGCATGAAAGTGCACATAAGGGTCTTGTTTTACCTTGGTTTTTATTATATGAGGTTAATAAGATAAAAATTTTAACTATTTTAAATTATATTAAATACATAAATAAGCACAAATCTAAATTTAAAAGGATGAATTTATATTTGAAAAATTACACTTACTATAAATAGAAAAATCTTAATGGAATAAGATAATGTGTTTATTTTTTTATGAAATTTTGAGACTGAATGCAGTGGATAGAAGGAGTGGGAAACTAAATCAAGAGTTTCTCAAATCAATAACTCTCTAAATGTGTCTATATAAAATCATCATATTCTACATAATGTTGACCAACACTAGAATCTACAACTTGAGGGATTCATATAAGTGGATTTTGCTTCTATTTTCTCATACAGGGCATTGTGATTTTTTGTAAATTATCTTTATGTGCAATATTTAGGAGCTATCTATGCATGCAATTCCAAAACCCTATCTTCTTTTCTTTGAAACCCTAGTTCTAATTTTGACATTAGGTTTAGGCTTATTAAAGAGCAATAATGGTAGGTTGAGATGACCCTAACCACTCCCCAATAAATGGATGAGTGTTGCCTATATATCCAATACTCTGAAGAGGAATTCAAACCACATATAGTTCTCATCATTAAGTATACGTGTACAATAATGTTTCTTCAATGAATACAACCTATAATCTAGATTTTTTTCACTTATCATATGACAACTTTGAATTATCTTTGAGGTGATTAAGACTTGGCTAAGACTTGCTCCTTATGGTTGATGGATAAATTGGAAAGAATATGGAAATATCTTTGAATGTGTAAGTGACTTCATGTGAGTGATAGATGCTTGATAAATAGTTATAGATAGGAAATAGGCTTAGACCTATTATGTATTTATATGGGACTCTTTTGTTACTTTCTCATGCCACCTAAATTTTAAACGTAAGGGCTAACTCATGAAGATGATTTTAAATTTGAAAATTTATCTTTGTTTGGTATTAAATGAGTCTATCAGGTTTGAATGAATTTAGAATTACATAATAGTCCAAGTCTTACATATTCATCTAAGAGACAAGAATATTAATCTAATGATATAGATATAATTCAAATATGATTTTGAAAAGGTTGGACACAAACTATGGAATTCTTATAGGTAACTAATATAAAATTGGGAAGATCGAATCCATGAAAAGCATGTAAATATGAGATAAGGGTGAATAAGATCCATATGTGTACACAAAATTCATGTAATATGAATGTAGATCAAGATTGACATTTTCAAGTGTCTAATACCATATATTATTATCTAGAAATGCCCCCTTTTGTTCTAATATTGAAATAAAATACAATGCTAGATTTAAAGGATAAATAAATGTACCTAAGTGTATATATTACACTTTGTCTTTGGGAGAAATCTCAAAATACAAATATTTCTCCATGCAACCTATAATTAATATGCAATAATAAATTTACATGTATGAAATATGAAAATAAAATTTAAATTGTTGAAACTTACATAGAAATGAGGGAATACACTTATAAGTGGGTGAACCATGTTTCCCTATGATGTGTTGTTGGAGATGATTTATAATTTTTGAAGCATCAAATAATTCTTATGCCTTGTTAAAGTGTTTTGAGAATTGGGGTGATCATTCCCCACTTTATGTACTAAGACAAGGCCATGGGCTAGAAAATAAATTCGCCAACTCTCATTAAAGAGGGAGTAGTGCTTAGGTCTTTGAGGGTAGAAAATGACAACAAGACTACTAATGTAATTGATATTGAACCTCAAGATGAAATTTGGGAGCCACATATTAGGCTCACTAAGTAATGCATAAGCCATTTATGGTATTGAACCTCAACCACATTACTTATTTAACTAAATCAATCATTGTATACAAACTTATAGATTTAAAGTGCTTACTTATAGATACCATCAATGCCATAATAAAAAACTATAAACATTGTGTATGTGCATGAATATTATCCTATTAGAGGTACAATCACTAAGAGGTGATGGGGTGAATCAATGTGTCTAGATATTTCAATTTCAATTATATTCCTTTAAACTATTAACCAATTAGTATTTATCAAATTGATCAAGAATAATTAACAAGAGAGCTCATGCATTCAATGCATACACAAGATCAAGCACATAAAACATAATTATTTTGGGAAACCCTCATGGGGAATAAAACCCATTCTCAATCCTACAATATAAATGGACTACTATCCTATAAAAATTACAAACAATAGAATGATCAACTCCTTTATACTAGCAAACCTTTATCACATCCTCCTAATCAAATGTATTTGTGAAACACCTATTTCACAAGGAGCAACTACCCCTAAGGAAGACCACATCCTTTAGACACTCCTTTGATCACCCTCACCTTGTAAATTATGTATTCAACACTTGATGATGGATATATATTTTCTAACCTTTGCACAAACATTTTCTATCTCAAATAGGCCTCTCACATCAGCATGTCATAATCTCTTTCCTTATTCACTCAATCTATCCTCATATGCACACTCAGACCTCTTCGCATATCCTCAAATTGTAAGAGAAATATTTTTAAATAAGGAACATGACCTATAGGTCATACATATTCAACAAACTATTTTACTTGTTAACTCAACCAATAGGCACACTACCTATCCTTCGCTTCACAACCCTCACATGCACCTTGCACTAATCTTTCTCACATCCAAGTATAGAAACCAACATATTTGGTTTCACTATATATAGAGAATCCATGAATTAATAAGGCCATAATATTTATTTTTCAACAAAAATACATGCCTTCACCTTAAAGGCATCTCACATGGGTCACACTTTAGCATAATCCATTTTCAAATAGGGCTAAGTCACTTTTAGGACCTATGGAGACCCATTCAGCTTTTTGATACTTATCTGAGCATAATAAGAACATAGGAACACTTTATAAAAGCATGGAATTATTATACATGATCTATATTTCCCCCTGAAGTGTCCATATCCATCACAGTACCCTTCTGGTTAAGCATAAAATGCTTAAATGATATTATGTGCACACAATCATTATGAGCGAACACACAATCACCTTCTAAGCCTTTGTTAATATATAATATGATTATTAAATCCTTAATAATGCACACAAAACATACTTATGGAGTATAAAACACTCCCCAATATCTAATTCACCATAAAACATCAAAACAACATCTACATAAGCTCAATTACTCTTCTCAAGGTACTTACAGTCCATACACGAACACAAAGTCAACTTTGAACCTTAATATATTTGAATTGAAAATTTTCAAAATCTTAAAATTAGGTTAATTATATGAACCATGGATTCATATTCATCTTTTTTTTTTACAACATGAGCAAATTCTTCTTGGATCAAATGTTATGGCCCAAAAAATAGACACTAGTCTTTCTTTCGCAAATTCAAATATTCAAATGCAAATAGTCACATTTAAAATTCAAACACTAAGATAGCATCTCATGTCCTATAAGATTTATATCAATTAAAAAACATTGATATTTTCCAAACTTTAATGCATATTCTACCAAATCCAAAGGTTGAACATTTGATAGTTGACCTCATCTCATTCAATCTAGAAACTTTTTCTCAACACATTTTGTCATTCTCTATGGATCAGTCAGGTATTTAACTAGCAATGCTCACCATTTGATCAATATTTAAGAATACCCACTCACTATTATATCATTATCCCTTACCTTTGATTATTCATTAAACAATGTGCATTTCTTTCCATCTCACTGCTTCATGTCATCTTGGAACACACATGCTCCATTGATCTTCTATAAGATGCTCAATCTTTATCTTTGCTAAATAAATATCACTTTGATCCATTTGAATCTATGCACATTTTTGGACCTAGAAGTATGAACTCCCATGAACCATTGGATCTTCACTAGTTATAGATATTTAACATCATGCAAATTGACTAAGTATGGGGACCAACTACAATATGCCTAGAAAGCCTACTTTGGACCTCGATAACTTTTATTATGCTTAGATGCATGATCTAGAATTTGGATCACATGATCACCTTTCAAATTAGAATCCATACATATAATAAAATACTCTTGAAACATTCACATGTGTGAGATATAATTACATTAATATGCTTACTCAGATTATTCTACCACAGAGCCAACTATGTCAAACCCTGCCTAGAAGGCCAACTTTGTCCATGCATATCTTTTGACACACTTTAGTGCATGATCTAAAATTATTAAAAAATAAAATAGGATCAAAATTAAACAAACCCATATGATCACATTCTCATACAACATCCACACATGTGATGTATAACTTCATCAAATGCTTAATCAGCTCTTCTTGCCACATTACAAATCTGGCTAAATATAGGAAAACACTGTCAAAATATATGAGAGCCAAACTTTGCACCCACATATCTTTGACTAAACCTATGTGCATGACCTATGATTTAACACATAGTAACTAGGGAATAATTTTATCACAACCATATGACCAACTCCTCCTGACTCATCCACACATGGCAATGGTGATGTCAGCAAACTACCTACTCAGATTGTACACCACTAGACCCAAACTGTCTAGATGAAAACTATGGACTACCACATGCATTTAAATTATTCAAACAATATCTCAAGCTTACATAACATATTAGGTACCTATTTCACATGCTACAATCATCATACTCATCCCTAAACATCTCTAAACATGCTAAAACTGAAGATCAACCAATCCTTCTTTAAGCACACTAGGACAAACACATTGCACACTTTCTCATTGTCACTTAAGCTATCAAATCACTTCATCCACTCACAAGGACACCTATATGACATCACCATGACATCAATGACAACTCTCCAACAATATCCCCCTTTGTCATTGATGTCAACAAACATCATACATAGCAATATACAGTGCACCTTCTATCTCTTCAAGTTCTCCCACAATAGGAACTTTCTCCCCCTTTGACATAATGAAAAAGTGGGCACCAACTGATCTTGAGGACCTAAAAAAAATAAATAGTAAAGGACCATATTATAAATATGATATAGACTCCCCCTTACCTTAATCCTACTTTTACTTGTCTTGACAACTTCCTCTTGATTTATGTCAACACTCTCTTCAACCAAGCAATGCAACCAATGAAAAAAGAACATATAAATCCAATGGAACTTAATAAGATACATCTTGGAGGGACTCCCCCTAATATTTATAAGCAATTGCACCACTTGAGCATTTTCAGATCTCTATACACCATGAAGAACCAACATACAGGCTTACTAGCCTTCTCTCTCAAGCTAACATAAGGATCATCAACAAAACTTCATGCCACTCACCAAAAAATAAAAATGCTCTCAATCACCCTAAAAACTCTCCATGAAACAAATATACATTTCTCTTTTGGAAACACTGAGCAAAAACATCAAATCTTCATACTAGACCTATTTAGTCTCCTTATAGCCCTACCTGGAACTTGAAAAGCCCATAACTTTTAGTAGACACATCATCGGGACTTGAAACTTCATATCTAGAGCACTCTCATATGCCCCTTAAAGCACTAACTTGTAACAACTATCTCATCTTCTACAATATACTTCCTTCACAAACCAACAATCTAATTAGGCCTCCAACTTGACAAAAACTTGAATAAATTAAGAACCACAAACCTTAAAATATTTGGCCCATTCAACATATTAAAAAGCATCAGACCTCAACTCATAAGGTAGACCACTTTTCTAGCAGAGCCTAAAACCTTAGAATCTTAAAATAAACAAAGTCAACATAGCACCTTCCATTCAACATCCACCTCTGAAACTTCTTGTACACCTGGAGACAACCATTACACACTTTTGGACCAAGATTTGAGCTTCCACACCATTGGGAACCTTGAATTCCTATAACTAATTTTAGGACCTGCAAGCTCTTAAGCACAAACTAAGAAACTTGAGAGCTAACAAAAATCTCCAAGTAGACTTCAACATACCTTAAAATCACAAAACCACCTGGAACATGATAGAATAAGGTAAATAGACCTTTATATGCAAAAATGTCATCTTGAAAAATCACAAATTATCCTTTGCCATCTGAGAACCTTCAATTCGACCCTACAAACTGCTTCCATATATAGTTATCAACAACATGACATTACCTTAGCATATGTTCCATCTGGACATACTTATTCCAAATGAGAACACTTAACTCTAGTCTTCTAGGACCATCTCAAGAACACCACAATAACACTTGCTTCTCCATTAAAAGGAGTCTCTTAAGAAGCATAGACAAAGACATCCTTTACACCACAATGTTCTTACAACAAAGTGAAGCCAAGAGTGGCCCACATCTCCTTAGTAACCACTTGAATCCTCTTGTAGCTATAAGACTTCTTGATCTTGTTCCTCTTCTTCTTAGTCTTAACTATGACAACTAGTTCTTATTCTATATCACTCTCCTTGTTTTCAAAGATATAATTGACAACACATAGAGCAACTATGGAATCTTGACATACCTTTTCATTTGAAGCATCAACCTTGCAGCTTGAAACCTCATCACTAGATACAGATAATTGATGTTATTTACATGATTTTTTCTCAATAATAGTAGGATGTTCACTTGGATCCATACACATCTCAGGAATAGCCTCAACCAGTACCTTGGTCTTCTCCTTAAGCTTGGTCTCTTCATTCACAACATGAGTAATTAATGAGAGATCTTGGCACTCTTCAACATCTATAACATTCTCCACCATAAAAACTAGATTAATTGGACCTATAAACTCATCATAATTCTTACTTACCACCTTTGGTCTCCATGCATTCATTTCCACTTTAGGATCCTGATAAAACCTATTCTATCTTTTAGGCCTTTACTTGTAGAATCTATTAATGTGATCTTTCTGTTCATAATTGTAGCAAACCATATTCCTTGATGGAAACTCAGCTTGTCTTACCTTAAATGGATAATGTTTTGCAAAGTGTCCTATATCATGATAGTTGAATCACTCAACCTTTCTCACACCTTTTGACTAATGACCCCTCATGGATTTTGGCTATCTAATCTGATTTGTCTCAATATATTTTCACCATCATTCCTTGTTTGATGATTTTTATTCAAAGGTTGATTGTCCTTATTCACATTAGTCTTCATCTTGTCTTGAGTTGTAGTCTTTGCTTCTTCTTTGTATCCAAGACTAGTTTTATCACTTGCATGTTTTTTATCATTTAAAATATTATATAGATCACTTGAACTCTTTTCAAATATCACAAATGACATTACCTTACTAGATACCTTCTCTAACTCATATTTCAATGACACATTTTCAATTACATACCTTGTGCATTCATCTTCTTTAGTTTTTAGGCTTGTAGATCGAATTTATAATTAACAACTGAGATGATTGACCATATCTTCATGCTCCTTAGCATATTCATCCATCCTTACCTCAAACACATCGAATTTATCCTCAAATTCTTTGAGTTTAGATTTCATCTTATTATTTATTTTACTCTCAATCATCAGTTCTTCATGAGCATTAGTCAAAGCAGTCTCATAGTCCACCTCATCTTCATCATAATTTGAATCACTCCAAGTAGACTCCCTTTGTTGTGAGCAACTTCCTTAGTCATGAAAAGGGATCTATCTTCAACATGACCATCATCTTCATGACCATAATCTGAGTCACTATCTTCACTCTCATCTGTTGAGTTGTAATCTTCTTTGGTGTAGAGACTCTTTTTGTCTTTGAAGTACTTCTTGTTATCAAAACTTCTTAATCCCTTCTTTATTTTATCAGACCTACAAAATCTATTTCCATAATCATGACCTTGATCATGTTCTTCATCATCTCCTTCTTATACTTATGAGGGCACTTATTAGAAAAATGTCCTATCTCACCATAATTGAATCATTTGTGGGGTATCTTACCTTTATACTTGTTTGACCCTATTCTCAATTTCCTTGAAATCAAAGAAATTATTTCATCCTCATCTATATCAGGAATGTCATCCTCCTTGAGTTTCTTACCTCAGAACTTATTCTTTGTCTCAATTTTAGTCTTGAAATGTGCTTCCTTATTTGGTGGTTTATCATCATTCTTCCTCATCTCATAGGTAGTAAGGGTGTCATGTAATTGATCCATCTTCAATTGAGTATGGTCATGACTCTCTTCTATAGAAGATACTTTTGGATCAAACTTGGGGGATAAATACTTTAATGCTTTTTAAATAATAGTAGCCTCTTCAATGTTTTCTCCAAGACCTTTGATGATGTTAATAATCTCATCAACTCTCTATAGAAATGATGCCACATAATCTTCTTCATTCATCTTAAGACTTTCAAATTACCTTCTGTGAGTCTATAGCTTAGCAAGCTTAAACTTTAAATCTCCTTCATAAATGATATACATTTTTTCCCATATCTCTTTAGCATAATTGTAATGGATTACCTTGGTAAAATTAGTTTATGTAAGACCATAGGTGATGGCATTCATTTTCTTTGAATTTTTCTCAAATAATTTCTTATCTGCAATACTAGATGGAGGTATAGTAGGAGCAACATATCCATCTATAATAGATTTCCAGAGGTCAAATCCTAGAGACATAATATATGTCCTCATCCTAACACTCCAAAATGCATAATTGGATCCATTGAACATCAGTGCTTGCTTAGTAGAGAAATCTCCTTGATGACTACCCATATTGTATCTTAGATCACCTTCAAGCTGTTAAGCCTTTACCAAAGGACCTGATCTAATACCAATTGTTATAGGTACAATCACTGAGAGGTGGGGTGAATTGGTGAGCCTAAATATTTCAATTTCAATTGTAGTACATTAAAATATTAACCAATCAACATATATCAACTTGATCAAGAAGTATTAACAAGAGAGCTCATACATTCAATGCATACACAAGATCAAACACATAACACATAGTTCCTATGAAAAAACCTCATGGGGCATAAAACCCACTCTCAATCCTAAAACACAAATAGACTAATATCCTATAATAAATTATAAAAAAGAGATGGATCAACCCCTTTAGACCAGCAAACCTTGATCATATCCTCCTGACCAAAGGTATTTAGTGAAACACATGTTTCACAAGGAGCAATTACCCCTAAGGAAGATCAAGTCCTTTAGACCCTCCTTTGAACACCCCCACCTTATAAATGATGTTTTCAACAACTAATTATGGATCTCCATTTTCTAACCTATGTACAAACACTCTCTATCTCAAATAGGCCTCTCACATAGGCATGTCGCAATCTATTTCCTTCTTCACTCAATTTGTCCTCATATGCACACTCAAACCTCTTTGTATATCCTAAAATTTTAAGAGAACTATTCTAACATTAGGAACATGACCTAGAATTCATACACATATTCAACAAACTATTCGTCTCTTTAATTCAACCAATAGGCACACTACCTATCCTTCGCTCCACAACCCTCACATTTACCTTGCACTAGCCTTTCTCACATCCAAGTCTAGAAACCAACACATTTGGTTTCACTATATATAGAGCATCCATGAATTAATAAGACAAAAATATTTCCTTTTTAGCCATAATACATGACTTCACCCTTAAGGCATTTCACATGGGTCACACTTAAGCATAATCCATTTTCAAATAGGGCTAAGTCACTTTTAGGTCCTATGGAAACCTATTCAGCTATTTGACACTTATTCAGGCATAATAAGAACATAAGAACAATTTCCAAAAGCATGGACCCATTATAAATGATCTATATGTCCCCCTTAAGTGTCTATACCCATCACAATACCCTTCTACTTAAGCATAAAATGCTTAAACAAGATTTTGTGCACATAATCATTATGAGCGAACACACACTCACCCTCTAATCCTTTGTTCATATATCATAAAATTTATAAATCCTTCATAATACAAAAAAATAATCATTATGGATTCTAAAACTCTCCCTAATATCTAATTCACCATAAAACATCAAAACAACATCTACATAAGTTGAATTACTCTTCTCGAGTTACTTACAGTCCATGCACAAACACATAGTCAAATTGAAACCTTGATATATTTGAATTTACACAATTTCAGATCTTAAAATTAGGTTAATTAGATTTTACATGGATTTATCTTCATCTTTTATTTTTACATCATGAGCAAATTCATCTTGGATCAAAAGTTATGGCCTAAAAACCAAACACTAGTCTTTCCTTCACAAATTCAAATATTCAAATGCAAACGGTCACAATTAAACTTCAAACACTATGATTACATCTCATGTCCTCTCAAATTTAGATCAATTATGCACCATTTATCTTATCTAAACTATAATTCATAGTTTTCCAAATCCAAATGTTAAACATCTGACAACTGACCTCATCTAGTGCAATCTGGAAAATTTGACTTAGTATGCTCTATTGATCTATGCGAATCAATCAGGTATTTAACTAGTAATTCTCACCATTAGATCAATATGTAACAAAACCCACTCACCATTATATCCTTATACTTTACCTTTACTTATTTTTTAAACAATGTTCACTTCTTTCCATCTCATTGCTTTATATCATCTGGGAACACACACGCCCTATTGATCTTTTGTGAGATGATTAATCTTTATCTTTGCTAAAAAATAATCACATTGACCCATTTGAATCTACACACACTATTTGATTTATAATTATGAACTCCCATGAAATTTTATATCTCCACTCGGTCTATATCTTTAACATCATGCAAATTGACCAAGTATGGGGACCAATTATAATATGCCTGGAAAGCCTACTTTGGACCTCAATAAATTTTGTTACGCTTAGATGCATGATCTAGAATTTAGACCACTTGATCACCTTTCAAATTATAATCCATCCATATAAAACACTACTCTTAAAATCTTCACTCATGCAATATATAACACCATTAATTTGATCACTCATATTATTCTACCATAGAGCCAATTATGTCAAAACCTACCTGGAAGGCCAAATTTATCCATGCATATCTTTCGATGCACTTTAGTGCATGATCTAAAATTTATCAAAAATAAACTAGGCTCAAAATTTAACAAACACATATGATCACATTATCCTAAAATATCCACACATGTGAGATATAACTTTATCAATATGCTTACTCAGCTCTTCTTGCCACATTACAAATTTGGCCATGGGAAAACACTGTTAAAATCCTAGGATCCCAACTTTTCACCCACATATCTTTGAATTCACTTAGGTGCATGACCTGGGATTTATCACATAGTAACTAGGGACTAATTTTATCACAACTATATGACCAACTCCTCCTAACTCATCCACACGTGGTAATGGTGACGTCAACAAACTGTCTACTCAAATTTTTTTCCACTAGACCCAAACTATCTAGATGAAAACTATGGACTACCAGATGAATTCCAAATATCACACAATCTCTTAAAGTATATATAAAATCTTAGGGACATCTTTCACATGATCCAATCACCATACTTATCCTTGAACATCTCTAATTGTGCCAAAATTGAAGATCAACCAAGCCTCCTTTAAGCACACTAGGAAAAGCACATTACACACTTTGTCATAGTCATTTAGACTATAAAATAACTTCATCCACTCACAAGGACACCTCCATAACATCACCCTGACATTATTGACAACTCTCCAACATATTCATGCCCCATATTCTAATCCACTCGGTGCCAACATGATATAGAATGTTACATATTTATATCTCATTTTTCCTAAATCTTTAAAAATATGAAAACATGTAACTCATGT
Organism: Torreya grandis; assembly: GCA_037957365.1. NCBI lineage: Eukaryota > Viridiplantae > Streptophyta > Pinopsida > Cupressales > Taxaceae > Torreya > Torreya grandis. Next base: position 6,993,308 of record JARHVA010000009.1, on the reverse strand, counting down.
TATTATAAAATGTATGTATATGCATTAAATATGACCCCATAATCTATTTTAATCTATATATATTTGAAAACTATACTTTTTTTTTCCTTTATATGTGTTTGAATTTATAAATATATGTTCTATATCTAACCAAACTGATAATTTAAACTATTGTGAACTCTCTAAATTTTGTAATTTATGCCCAAATTTGAATTTTCTATGCATGGATACTATATTCACTCAAAATTTGGTCATGAATACTTGACAATGTCAATTTTTCCCTCCTATTAATTTCATTGACTTGAACACTTAATATAGACCTATCTCACTACCTCACTTTATCCTAATACCTATACATACATTTCCCTTTTTAAGTTGATATCTTATGCCTATAGAATTTTTATTAATTGGTAAAAACCCCTATAAGCATTTGTATAGACACCCCATATTCTAATTTCACACATTTCCTTACATGAAAGGATCGTTTAGTATGGGTCAGTGGTGGCAGTTGGTTTTGACCTTTATGGGTTGATCCTACCCTTCACTCTATCAATAGTCAATTTTCAAATTTAGACCCTCCCTTATAGGTTGGTCTATATTTTTAAGGTTGGTAGGGCTAGGTTTTTCCCTTTTGGATTGATATAAAGGTATATCTATGTCATATATTCTACCACTTGTCAATTTTAATATTGAGCCACACTTACATTTCATATTGATCCAATATTCCCTATTCTTCCTAAATCTTATTTTAATCATTTGAAGTAATGCTTATCTAAGTCAAGTGTCAATTTTATACAATTCAATAAAAAATTATCAAGCATTCAAGTTGTCTCTAAATACATTCATGTATCAAAAGGAACATAATTTCACAAAGCACTCTAAGTGGGAGAAACATGGACTTGATTTACCTCTTTAGAGTATTGAAAACATAGGCAAAGATTAGTAATTACAAGGGTGATTGGGGTTAGTTCAACCCATTACACTCCCTCATTTTCTATTTATAGGTTTTTATCTATTATAAACCCTATTAGAGTTTCAACTTTGAAGAAGTCATTCGTAGGTATTTTGTGCACATCTAAAGGTCATATATATGCACACAAGTGTTTTTAGCTATCATAGATGATTATGCTTTAATTTACATATTTTACTATAGAGGGTAAAATTAATAGTAGAGAATAATAGTGCTAGTCGATCTTGTCCCCTTTCTGACAATTTTTAACTTCATTAGTTATTTATGATACCTTTGGCACTTACAAAATCAATCTGAGTTTATCACTTCCAGTTGTTTTTTATTGCACATAGTTAGATCACAAATAGTAAGCAACTAAGTATTTTATTGTATTCCTAGTTAGTCTTCTTTTATTCGATTATGTTTTGTCAAATTCAATCTTTACTTTCATTCCACTTGTCAAAAGTCATTTTAAAACATTTATTTTTTTAAATCATTTTATCTTAATTAGGTTTAATGTACCTATTAATTCTAAATTATGATAAAATCGAGACTTGAATTTCTATGACAAGCCCACTAATATACCCTCTTTTTTAGGTGATGGATGTACATTTAATTTACTCAACTCAAAATAATAGAGTTAATCGCATCATACTATGTATAAAATGCAATCATTTAGAACTATGTGCTAACATATGTAGAATATGTCATCATAATAATGATTAGATCATCAAAATGTATATAAAACATGTGCAAGACCTACAAGTTTCCTATCAAAAAAAAAAAAAATAGACACACCATAGTAACCATCATTGGTATAAGCATTGAATAGTGAACTGCACACAAAGATGCATGATATGAATCATGATACCACACATAAATAAGAAAAGTGTGTGATATGGGTCATGAAATTGTAAACTCAATCAAATCTATAATCTTAGCGTAAAATCCTATATATATCCACTCATAAACACATAGTGTCATGGCCATAATACACACAATAACACTCAATGTCATACAAGGCCAAAGTTTGCACACCATGTAAATCAATGGCAAAGGCCAAACAAAGATCAGTCATAAAATGAAAATAATAAGGAATAAAATTTGTAAAATAAATCAATGGACTAATAAATAATCATAAAATGAAAACTTAATCAAGCAACAATAATGAAAAGAATGCAAAAGGTGAAATAAATAGGCATGTAATTATACACTCAATCACACAATGTTATAAACTCAGGAATAATTAAACATGCATAATTAATGATTAGCTATAGGAAATGGAAAAACATCAATGAAGCATAGAACAAGTGAAATAATATATGATATCAATATAAATTAATGTCACGCACTGTCAATAATATAAACAAGAGAAAGATGTGTAATCAATGAATGTAGCTCAAAATGATAAATGGAAAGGTTAGATAAATATATAACATGTAATAATGTAACCCATGGAATGATATGCCTCCAACTAAACATTGATGTGGCCCCTAGGTATATGAATGTCATGCATTTATGCATCCATATATCATGTATAATATGTATTTCATACATCTCACTCATGTATAATGTGAAATGCATATATGTATGTAAAATATATGTAATCTAATAAACATATGATAAATAACATAAATTAAATAATGTAATTAGAAAACATTTCATCCTTAGGTCTTGATTTTGATTTTTAGGAATATTATGAGTTTTTTATATTTTTGAAATATTTTAAAAAAATGTTTATCAGTCATCAAATGGATTATTTCCCTCAGCTTATCCTTTACATTTCCACATTTTCTAAGATTGTATAAATGTATTACATTTTTTTCTGACCATGTATGATATTCCATGTCTTATCTTTGTAGTCATTTGTAAAGGTTTTACTTTTTTATTATCATTATTACCATCATGCGAAATCTTGATTGTATTTCCTTTGTGTAAGAAGGTGATGTATTAATTTTGTTTATCCATTATGGCCTACATTAGGTGAAACCATTATTTTCCCAATTTAAACATCAATTGGGTGGTATAGGGCATCACCCATATGCATATATTGATGACCTTTGGTCTATAATAAATTAGTAGACTAATATGTCTAAGATATTTTTCCCAATATAGATTGTGTCATAATTTATCATGTCATATTCCAACTATCATAATAATGTAATGATGCATATATTATTTTATCCATATTCATCAATATGAATATGTCATCGATAAGCACCCTCCATGTATGTTTTGATAGTCAAGATTTATTGTCATGGACACTTATGACCTTTTTATTTTGTATTTGTGTACTGATTTTTTTATAACTTGCCAATGATTGTTATTGTTGTATTTCGATGACCTTGATGATCCCTTCATTATTTAGGTTGAATTTATAAAAAAAAAAAAATCTAATTCCTTAAAATCTGTATAAAATTTTGGTGAACAAAAATAGGTTTTTGATCCAACCAATACAACTAAAAAAACCTCAGAGCATTTTAAAAATAGTATTTTTGAGTTGGATAATATCCAAATAAGAAATAACCCTAATAGAGAAAACTTTAATAAGAAAACTAATCATGAAAACTTAATGCAAAAAAATGTTATAGATTTGTTTGTATGATGAGGTGAACTTAGAAAATAGGTCTAAAAATCAAAACCTAAGGCAAAAACATGAAACCATATAAAGAAGGAAAAAACCCTAAGATAACTTAGGGTTTTCCGTGCTCAATATATAAACAAGTTCACCAAAATATTTTATCTTATTTTTTATTATGTGAACATAATAAGATAGAAATTTCAACCAATTTAGATTATATTAAATACAACAATAAACACAAATCTGAATGTAAAATACAGAATTTGATTTGAAAAGTTGCACTTGCTATAAATATTAAAGAATTAAGGGAATAATATACTTAACGTGTTTTTTTATAAGATACTTAGGGTGTTTATCTGCATGCATTTTTTAGACTGAATGGATGTAGTATGAAGGATGAGAAACTAGATCAAGAGTCACTCAAAATTAGGAACTTTGTCTCTGGATGTGTTTGAATAGAATCATCAACTTTTAGATGATATCAATTGACACTAGTGTCTAAAACCTAACAGATTCATCTACGTGGTTTTTTCTTCTCTATTTCCTTATAGGCCATTATGTTTGCTTGTAAATTATCTTTGTGTGCAATATTTATGATTTACCTATGCTTGCAATTCAAGATTCATGTCTCATTTTCTTTGAAACCATAGGTCCATTTTCATTACTATGTTTACCCCTAAAAAATGGGAAGAATGATGGTTTGATTTGACCCCAACCACTCTCTAATGAATGGTTGAGTTTTGTCTACATATCCAATACTTTGAAGAGGGAAATTAAACATGCAGCTCTCATTAGGTGTATGTGTGAAATAGTGATCCTTCAATTAATGCAATCTATAATTTAGATTTCAAAAATTTGTAAATGACAACTTTGACTTGGATCTGAGGTGATTCAAACTTGGCTAAGCCATGTTCTTTTTTATTGATGTTTGAATTGGAAATAACAAAGAAATGTCTTTGAATGTATAAGTTATTTCTTGTGAAAGATATATGTTTACTAGATAGTGCTAGATAAGAAATAAGCTTAGACATATTGTGTATTTATGTGGGACTCTTTGGGTACTTTCTTAGACTACCGACATGCAAAAGCTATAGGTCAACACATGAGTATAATTTTGAATTTGAAAAGTGACCATTTTTATCATGGGACAAGTCTATCAAGTTTATATGAATCTATAATTTAAGAACAACCTAAGTCTGATGGATTCATTTGATAGACAAGAATATTAATCTGATGATTACGAGATAGTATAAATATGATTTTGAATAGGTTAGATACAAAATAAGGAATCCATGAAGGTGATTGATATCTAGGGAATTTTTGGTCCACAGAAGGCATGTGAATGAGAAACTAGATCAAGAGTCACTCAAAATTAGGAACTTTGTCTCTAGATGTGTTTGAATAGAATCATCAACTTTTAGATGATGTCAATTGACACTAGTGTCTACAACCTAACAGATTCATCTACGTGGTTTTTTCTTCTCTATTTCCTTATAGGCCATTATGTTTGCTTGTAAATTATCTTTGTGTGCAATATTTATGATTTACCTATGCTTGCAATTCAAGATTCATGTCTCATTTTCTTTGAAACCATAGGTCCATTTTCATTACTATGTTTACCCCTAAAAAATGGGAAGAATGATGGTTTTATTTGACCCCAACCACTCTTTAATGAATGGTTGAGTTTTGTCTACATATCCAATACTTTGAAGAGGGAAATTAAACATGCAACTCTCATTAGGTGTATGTGTGAAATAGTGATCCTTCAATTAATGCAATCTATAATTTAGATTTCAAAAATTTGTAAATGACAACTTTGACTTGGATCTGAGGTGATTCAAACTTGGCTAAACCATGTTCTTTTTTACTGATGTTTGAATTGGAAATAACAAATAAATGTCTTTGAATGTATAAGTTATTTCTTGTGAAAGATATATGTTTACTAGATAGTGCTAGATAAGAAATAAGCTTAGACATATTGTGTATTTATGTGGGACTCTTTGGGTACTTTCTCAGACTACCGACATGGAAAAGCTATAGGTCAACACATGAGTATAATTTTGAATTTGAAAAGTGACCATTTTTATCATGGGACAAATCTATCAAGTTTAGATGAATCTATAATTTAAGAACAACCTATGTCTAATGGATTCATTTGATCGACAAGAATATTAATCTGATGATTACGAGATAGTATAAATATGATTTTGAATAGGTTAGATACAAAATAAGGAATCCATGAAGGTGATTGATATCAAGGGAATTTTTGGTCCACAGAAGGCATGTGAATGAGAAAGAAGGGTGAATAAGAGCTACATGTATATGCACAAGTCATGTAAGGTGAATGTAATTAAAGATTGACATTTCCAAGTGTCAATTACCATATTTTAGTGTCTACATGTCCCCATGACTATTAAATAATTTTGAAACTAATAAGTCATGAAGAAGAGGCATGTCAAGCACATCCTTATGAATATGGTTGTAAAGTGTCATATTATTCATGACCCTAACATTGGAATCCTTTTGATGAAATGAAAAATTAGTCACTTGTCCTTGTAAATTATCTATCGTATACATCAATGACTATCTTATATGTAGCGATAGTTGTATTATAAATAGGCTATTTTAAAGGTTTAATATCACCATTAATAATAGCCTTAGGAACATTATTGGTCATGGTTGTAGGATTCAAAAACTCATCATAAAGCATAACATATACAAGAACACAAGTACAAACCCTAAGGGTGTATTGATTAATTATTTCATCATTTGAAATATTTATGATTTAAAATTTTAACATATATCAAGGACAATGTACTTTCATCATTTTATCTAACATAAACCATGATTAATGCTAATAAAATCCACATATAAAGGAAATGAAACCCTAAGGTATGGATAAGCCCTAAAATATGAATTTTATATGTATCAAATAGAAAACCTAAGGGATAAGAGAACATAAACCCTATATTGAATGTAATAATGTCGATTTCACCAATATGATTTACCCTATTTTTATTTTAGGTGAAATACCATTAAAAATAAGGTAAATTGACTACACAAAGAATATCTACCATTTAACAATGTAAAACATTACTTTCAGATCTATCCTAGTTACCAAAAACTGTAAACATGTCAATTTGGAAATTTCAAAATAAGAAATGGATAATATAGAAATAAAAATGATTTGAATAGTCACATTCTGATGATTTATATATTTTTGAGTGTGGATTTGAGTTGTGCAAACATGAGCTAACTATGTGCCAAATTTGAGTGTCTACCTATGTAAGGACATGATTGACATCTATGTCATTATAGTGGGTGGGATCAACACTAACCTATTTTGATTGTCATTTATGTCTTCATGTCTTGTTTATGTCCTAGTCTACTTTCTATACATTATAAATTTTTATGCCACTTTGTTATTGGATGTTGTGTGTACATGTACTTGAACTTCGTTGAATAGGTAGACATAATTCCATAATTTTTCTCTTCAATATTTTAGATGTAGCTTGTCATAAGACATTAAAAAATAGAATGGAATCAATAGTTAGGTCAGGTGACCAAAATAGTTTTGTAAATATGTATCATGCATGTCAAAATTAGACCTCTCATAGTTCATGCAAAATTTGAATGGAGGATTGAGAGAAGAGACTTTATCTTTTGTCCCTAAGTGTGAGATGAAACTATATGTACATTCACTTTGGCCAATTTTGGTACAAGATGTGATGAAATTCCTTGAGTAGAGATAAATCAATGTAGATTGCCTATAATTTAAAAATGAATGACTAATACTAGATTATAAACTTGTATGGAGCATCTAGGAACCTCAAATGATACTTCTCAAATGTTTTTTTTTAAGGGAACAAAGTTTACAAAGTTAAACTTTAATAAAAATTAAATATAAATTAAAAAAACATGTATACATCTACCAAAATAGATTTTAAAAATAAATAAGTGGAAAAAGGATCAAAAGTTTGGAGACTCCATTAATTATAGTTGTTTAAGGCTGAGGAAGGAGGGGAGGGATGACTATGGACAAGTCATCCTTCAACACCTAATCCATCCATTATAAAATATGAATTTTTGATTTGATGTTTGATTTGAAGCCTTTATTGACATCCAAAATGATTTATATAGCTTCCTCACTTTTGATCAACTTTGACAGTCGAAGTTGAACCGATCAAATGGTGGAGATAAGTTATTCCATTCTCAGGGGGCTTAAATGAGATATTTTTGGAACCACTTTAGGTCACATAAGGACTTAATGATATTTGTTTAATCACTTTACTCAAATCCAAGTCAATTCAAACTTATATTTTATTTTATACTTAATTGTGAACTAATCCTTATGATTGGTCAAAATCACTCATAACTTTCCTTGAACACCATCGTGAGTTATAACATCTCATTCAATCAAATGGTTGCTTGAACCCACCTCCATTTAATTCATGTCCATTTTAGTCCTTAATGTCATGGGGACACTAGGACCACTTAGAGAGTTGTATGCTTATATGAGAACTTATATTTTGATTAGAGCAAGTGGGACCTACATGGTTGTATAGCGATAGTGCATCCACTTATGCATTGCCTCCATGTCATTTGGGCATACAAGTTATTTATATGTTTGTGCATATTTTTTACATTTTGTTTGGTACATCGATGATATGTTAGGCTCTCAGGGTGTTTAATCTCATCAACCCTCTCCTAAAAGGATTCCTATGAGGGGTCTCTCCTGTTAGGTTGTGGAGCTAAAAGCTTCAACCTTTGCAAACTAGGAACAGATGGTTGCTGAGTTCTATAGGAACCGGCGTCGGCAGCATGACCGACGTCGGCAGGATCCAGTGCAGAATGCAACCGGCGACGGCAGGAAGTCGGCCGACGTCGGCAGAACCAGACCAGCAGGGACCGACGTCGGTCGCCTGTGTGTTCCCGAAGTGTTCGTTTCACGGACAGTTAGTTAAGTGAACTATGAGTTTGCATGTCAAGACCAGCCAGAGTCTTGGGTTGCGAGGATAATTGTCTAAATTAAGAGTCCTAGTTATTGTTTGAGTTAGGGATCTATTTATAGACCCATTGGCATGTATTGTTTAAGGCATGAGATAGAAAGGAAGAGTTCCTTCTAGTTGTAAGATCTATGAGTTGCAGGTTGTTGCAAGCTCATTGGTGATCTACATGTAAGTTTGGTCTTTGAATTGCAGGTTGCAGGTTCATGAGAGATCAGCTTGAAGTGCTATAGAGTGCTTGATGTACCGGCAGGGTTATTACTGACTGGTTGGTGAGGTGAACACCAATTCTGTGTGTGAGTTGGTTGTTGGGACCGTTTTTGTGTAGGAGAGTGTGTGTGAGAAGAATTACTGTACACTTGAGGTGTGGCGAATCTCTGTAAGGTGAAAGAGTGTGGCGGCTCTTTGATGTATTCTTTTCTGTATATTGTTAATACAAGATAGTGTATTGTCTCTCATATTCTGTGCTATTGGTGAATTCTAGTTACTTGTGTTTCTGGTTATTTCCGCATATTCAATTGCTTATATATTTGGTAATCATACTGTGCTCTATCTGAGGAGCAAGATCCTAACGAGTTGAGTCAGAGCATGTTTGTTGTTCTAGATTCCTAACAAGTGGTATCAGAGCCTTGGTTGTAGGTTCTTGAGCTTGATACCAACAAGTGGTATCAGAGCTTTTGGTTAGGATACTAACAGATTGGTGTAGATCTGGGTAGTGTGTTTTGATTACAGGTTACTCACAGGGTTTCTGTTTGAGTGGGAGTTGAGCAATGGCAGAAAATAGTCAACTACGAATGGAAAAGTTCAATGGCAAGAACTACCAATTATGGAGGATGCAGATTGAGGACTATCTGTATCAGAAAGATTTGTACTTACCGTTGGGTGGGGTTGCTAGCAAACCCTTGGATATGAAAGATGAAGAATGGGAGGTTCTTGATCGGAAGGCTCTGGGATCTGTTAGATTGAGTCTTGATTCATCTGTGATTTCCAGCTTATCACAGTGTAAGACAACGGTGGAGTTGATGAAATCTTTGGCAAATTTGTATGAAAAACCCTCGGCTTCAAACAAGGTATTTCTTATGAAGCGTTTATTTAATTTGCAAATGTTGGAAGGTGGATCTATTCATAGCCATCTTAGTGATTTCCATGGTTTGGTAAACCAGTTAAGTTCAGTGAATATTTTATTTGATGATGAACTTAGAGCTCTCTTAATCTTGTGTTCATTACCTGAAAGTTGGGAAGGTTTGGTAATGGCAGTTTCTAATACTGTGTCTCCTTCAAAAGTCTTAAAAGTGGATGATGTTGTGAGTGTAATCTTGAATGAAGAGATACGCAGGAAAAGCACAGGTGAATTATCTGGAAATGCTTTGAGTGTTGAAGGAAGAGGAAGGCCAAGAGAGAGGACAGAGCGTGGGAGATCAAGGTCGAAGACAGGCAAAAGATCCAAGTCCAGGTATGGCAGAATAACCTGCTGGAAATGTGGAAAGCAAGGGCACTTAAAGAGAGATTGCAGATCGGGTGAAGATCATCATGAAGAACATGGAGAAGAAGCAGATGTTGCAGGCTACGTTGCACATGATGCTCTGGTATGTTCTTTGGATAAAGTAGAATCTTGGGTATTAGATTCTGGTGCCTCTTTTCATGCATCTCCACATAGAGAATTTTTTCATGAGTATGTCCAGGGAGACTTTGGAGAAATTTGTGTAGGGGATGGTAAGCCTTGTCAGGTTGTTGGCAAAGGCAAAGTGAAGTTGAAATTGCAGACAGGTGACACATGGGTGTTAAAGGAGGTCATGCATGTCCCAGTTCTGAAGCGGAATCTGATTTCGGTTAGAAGTTTGGGTGAAGAGGGTTGCACAGTAACTCTCTCAGCGGACTCTTGGAAGGTTACCAAGGGTACACTTGTTATAGCTAGAGGTAAGAAAGTAGGTACGCTTTATCTATCTACTTGTTTTACTGATTCTCTTTCTGGGTTATCTACTTCAGCTGTAGATTCAGAGATGTGGCTTGATAGGCTTGGTCACATAGATAAGAAGGAGATGCTGGTTCTTGAGTCAAAGAATATGCTTTCGAATTTGGAAGGCATGGATCGTGGTTTCTGTATGCAGAAGAAGAAGGTAAGGTTTCTTGAGGAATCCGATGTTAGTGACAAGAACGGGAAAGCCTTGGTTTTCAAGGAGAAAGTGACGGACAGAGTTCAGCATAAGGTGCAGAGGAATTTTGAGCAGAGCAAAGGTGATTTGGACAAGGTTTTGATCCAAAAAGAGCTCGCGGGAAAAAGTCAAGTCTCACAAGAAAAACACAGAGACCGACGTCGGCAGGAAAACCGGCGTCGGCGTCCAGACAGGGACCGACGTCGGCTATGTGAAGCCCGACGTCGGTGACTCGGGGCAGACAGAGACCGGCGTCGGCCAGGGGAAACTGACGTCGGCAGAGAGGCAGTCGCAGGGAACCGACATCGGTCGGCTGTAGACTGAGAGGTGACCGGCATCGGTTACTGAGACGAATTTTGGGTGGACAGCTAGTTGTCATGGAGTCTCAAGCGCCCATTTGGAGGACTGAAGGTGTAAGTAAGTTCTTAAATTCGTCATTTCCCTTATTTACACTACTTGTTGCTCACTTATGGCATAGGACCAAGAAGTTGTTGAAGAAGCAGAATAGGTAGATCCAGGAAACAGTGGGAGCTTGGCATGGATGAGGATGTGATTCCTTGGAGGAGAACCAAACAGGTGTTTTGGGTAGTGTTTCCAGCTGGAAGTAAGCACTGAGAGACGAATGGATGTTGAGGATGAAGAAGAGCGGAAATGGATACGTGAGATGGAAGATCAGGGTATATGATCTTGTATCAGCTGCAGGGCAATGGAGGTTTGATCATTGTGTTTCTCTTTACCAGGTTGGATAGTATTAGCTACACTATTCTATTTTCTGTATGATGTGCTTGTTGCAGGGCTACATATACAGGTATTGCTGAACTAAAGGTAAAGCTAGTTCAGGTGTATGTCATGGAGAATCTGGGAGCAGCAAGATTCTTTGGCATGAGTGTGTTCTAGAGACATGGAGGTCTTATTGACTTTGTTTCAGGATGATTGTGTGAAGCCGGTTAGCACACCGATGGTAAGACAGTTCATAGAACAGGTGTCTTGATTCACATAGTGAGGTTGAGTGTATGGTATGTCCTAAACCTGAGTTTTCCCAAGCAGTGGGAGTTGTCACAAGTTTGGAGTCAATCCGGGAAAGTAACACTGAAGGGCAGTTCAGTTGGACCAACAGCAGGTGCACATGCTATGCAGGGTCAAGTTCTTTTTCTACATGGTAGTAGATGCGGATGTGGCAGGTAATTTGGATGACAGATTTTGCACCATGGATTTTGTGGTGGTTGGTCTTCAAGAGTGATCTTGAGGAGGGATACAAAGCCAAGGAAACAAACTAGACGGTGTACAGGTACAGGTACAGGTTGCAGCTGTTTATCTCCAAGTGGGAGATTGTTAGGTTGTGGAGCTAAAAGCTTCAACCTTTGCAAACTAGGAACAGATGGTTGCTGAGTTCTATAGGAACCGGCGTCGGCAGCATGACCGACGTCGGTAGGATCCAGTGCAGAATGCAACCGGCGACGGCAGGAAGTCGGCCGACGTCGGCAGAACCAGACCAGCAGGGACCGACGTCGGTCGCCTGTGTGTTCCCGAAGTGTTCGTTTCACGGACAGTTAGTTAAGTGAACTATGAGTTTGCATGTCAAGACCAGCCAGAGTCTTGGGTTGCGAGGATAATTGTCTAAATTAAGAGTCCTAGTTATTGTTTGAGTTAGGGATCTATTTATAGACCCATTGGCATGTATTGTTTAAGGCATGAGATAGAAAGGAAGAGTTCCTTCTAGTTGTAAGATCTATGAGTTGCAGGTTGTTGCAAGCTCATTGGTGATCTACATGTAAGTTTGGTCTTTGAATTTCAGGTTGCAGGTTCATGAGAGATCAGCTTGAAGTGCTATAGAGTGCTTGATGTACCGGCAGGGTTATTACTGACTGGTTGGTGAGGTGAACACCAATTCTGTGTGTGAGTTGGTTGTTGGGACCGTTTTTGTGTAGGAGAGTGTGTGTGAGAAGAATTACTGTACACTTGAGGTGTGGCGAATCTCTGTAAGGTGAAAGAGTGTGGCGGCTCTTTGATGTATTCTTTTCTGTATATTGTTAATACAAGATAGTGTATTGTCTCTCATATTCTGTGCTATTGGTGAATTCTAGTTACTTGTGTTTCTGGTTATTTCCACATATTCAATTGCTTATATATTTGGTAATCATACTGTGCTCTATCTGAGGAGCAAGATCCTAACGAGTTGAGTCAGAGCATGTTTGTTGTTCTAGATTCCTGACATCTCCCTACTGTCTTTATCTAATAGGTCACAATGCACTGATCTTCACTCAGTTGGTTGTTGTGGATTATTTTAGCCAAGGGGCATTTTCTGGTTTGGGATTATTGCAAACATGATTTTAATCATTTTTTGGTCTTTGTGTCATTTAGAGGAATTATAGTTAAATGTATTGCTCGTATAAGTTTTTAATGAGTTTTATGAATACAAATAAACTTATAGTTTTAGATTTTGCCCATGTGTTCAAATCATCATTTAAAGGTTTTTCAAATGAATATGCAACTAAGGGTTTATTACTTGAATTTGACATTATATAAGTGGTAATAAACAACATTCATTCCATTTAAATATTTTAAATTACATTCATCAATGTAAAAAATATTCTTGTAATCAAGATATCATTAATAACATATTGCATTCAAACCCTAATATAACCTAGTTAATAAACTGATAAAAAAGAGCAAAAGAGAGGGACAAGAGAAAAATAAAAGCATACAATAATGAAGTAAAAATAAATATAATGATCGTACTAACTCCATAAATTATCCTCTAATTCAAACAACATACATACAATTGAAAGCACAGGCAATGAAAGCTTCTAAGGAGAACATAAAGTAGAGAGAGCAACCACAACCATCATATACATGTGCAAGTTATAAGCAAATGATACATGTCTTATATTAATCATAATACATTATTTTTATTATCAAATTGTATTCCATGAAAATTGATCCCTCAAAAATTTTCCAACATAATAGTATGTGATGAGTTTGAGGGAGAGATTACACTATCAAAGTTGAATATTGTATAAAAAAGAAAGTGTGATTAACTAAAATCTTTATGGGATAAAAATCCAACCCTTGCTCTATGAAAACAAGCTAATATATAGAATTTCGTGCTTTCAAAGGGAGGATTTTCCCTTCAAAACACCTAACTATCATCATTAATGTCTTCAACTACCTCTTTCTTCCTCATTCTCCCTCCAAATTTGCCATGTTCACTATTCATTAACTAAAAAGACTTAAAAACAAGTCAAAATTTTACATTTAAAAGCATGAATAAGATTTTACATATGTATAATCAAGCAAAATTGAGATCACCATTGCATCTGGGATGGAGTCACCTTTTCAACAACGTGAACGGTTTCAAAAACAAATCACAAAATGAGAAGATACATAAAAAAACTAATAATTGCTCAAAAATGGCCCCCCAGACCTAATTGGGTTTTTTGGACACTTTGGCACATTTTAAAATTCACTATTTGAAAATTATAACCACCAATTATAATCGGGCTTTGAAGGCCCGAATAGAACTAGGTGCACACTTTTCACTACTCAAGACCTAATCAGGTCTTACATGTTCGAATAATGCTATGTTTCATGTGGTAATTTTGAATTGGGCGGGGGTGGGGGGGGAATATAATCAATATTGGGAACCCCAATTATTTATTTGTTTATCTCCTTGGGTGAATATAAACCTATGCAAGGTTTCATTTTTGGATATAACAATGGGATTTTCACTAGGCAAGCTCCTTACCTAATCGGGGAATTCAACCCTGATTAAAACTAAACTACCCCCAAACTCAAACCTAGACCTAGTTAGGACTTATGTCTTAATTAACACTAAAAATACTAATGACTCAATACTAGACCTAATTGAGAATGAAATCCCCAATTACAACTATGCTCACCTCACTCAAATCCTTGATGACCCAATCAGGATCATGAGCCCACTTAGCACTACTTAAAAAAAAACCCAAGCCCCTAGAGACTTAGTCAAGATTTAAAACATGACTATAACTATGATGACTCACCATACTAGATGAAAACCTATCTATAAATTTTTCTTCAGTTATCAAAGGCTTGGATAAATGAACAAACTCTAGACCTAATCAGGTTTTAAACTTGATTAGGTCTAGCAAACTTAGGGATTTCATGCAAGACCTACACGTCACTAAGAATCCTGATTAAAACTAAACCATGAAAATTTGTTCCTTAAAGACTTAATCAAGGGTTGAAAGCCCAAGGTCTAGTAACTTAGATACAAATTCATCACCTATAACCAGACCTAACTAGAGTTTTGGGAAATATTTTCTTGGACTCTTCAATGAGGTAGAAACCAATCAAAGAGTCATTTAGAGTCAAAGTTATAAATATGAAAATGACTCACATAATATTGGCATGATAATCAGAGTAACTCCTAAAGAGACTACAAGGAGTTGAGAGAGTGAGAGATTTGGGCTCAGCCAATATAGGGAAGTGGAACAAGACTTCACTATGGGCCAAGTGATTTATATGAAACTTTATCATTTAGACTTGGTCATCATAATAGTACAGGTTTTAGGATCTTGAATGGCATGAAAACCAATATGACCTCTTAGAATAGGCTAAGAGAGCTAGGTAAGCTAGGTTTTAAATGTAAATTGGGAGGTCAAAACTCTACTTTCATGTTAAGTGTATTATATGAAGTTTTCTCACATAGACATGGTATTTCCCATGATTATGGTTGTAGGTCCAATTTTATCATGTAAACCAAGATGATACATCAAATCAAATTGAGAGTGTTGATACCAATAAGTCGTGAGCACAAACAGGAGCGAATATTAAAAAAAATGAGGTTCCTCAATTATTAGAATAATTAGGGTGTGTTTATCACACAAAAACACATATTATGTATCATAGATGATGATTCAATATGCAATGCAATTTTTAATAATGTGTGTTGCACATTTCTTCAAAAAATGGCATGTTTTTGTGTATGTTTCACTAATGTCAATTTTTAGGCATGACACCAAATGTCAATGTATCTTAAAATGCTCATAGATGATTTATATATATATATATATATATATATATATATATATAAGCTTATTATGTTCAAATAAAAAACATACTATCTTGTAAAAGTTAAAAAAGAGAGGGGGAAAGAAAGATAATCAAATCAAAACATCAAAAGGATGCAACCATGGGAAGAAGACCCACAAAAATAAAGAGGATAGGATCAACGGGATAGGTAGGATTGATGGACCATCATTATTATATTTGAGAAAGAAATAAATATAGATAAATAAATAAATGAGAGATGATACAGGTCCATAAGCACAAAACTAACATGATAAAGCAACAAACATAACAACAAAAGACCAAAAGATCACACAAATGAGAGAGAAACAATCACTAATAAATTCCTAAATGAAAATGATGATCCATAAGTACAAAATAATATAAAAATATGTATACTAAGAAATATTTTACTAAAATTGAGTGCCTACTCTCACTAGTGCAAAAATAAAACAAGAAATCATTATGTTGGCCACGAAAATCGTTAACATTATCCCTCCATCACTTGAAAAAACAACACTTTGTTGTTTCATATTATTATTTTGGTATATATTTCAATATAAACATGACAAAAGCTAAACCACTTAATTAGTCAACTAAATGGGTTAAAGTTCAATAATTGTTGGTCTTTGGATCTCTAATGCATAGAATTTGGTTGAAATTGTACCTATATTTAAATGCACATAAAATATAATCTAAAACAATTCAAACATTTCTATAGCTCAATTTGTAGCATCTTTATCAAGGAGAGTTTTAAAGCAATACCAAATCTTAGGATAGTGATCATTTATTTAATTGATCTAGTAAGCACACTATCATACTTGAAATAAAAGTTTCCATGATCAAACATCTAGGTCCACTATTTCCTAAGGGAAAATTTAAAATACATCAATGACAAGTTAGTCCTAATTTAGAGGGTAATTATATAAAAAATTTAGGGGTAAGATGTATTTAGTTTGCTAACTTAGTTTAGATTTGGAATAAAAGCCATGTTTTGGGAGATTATAAATACTATACAGTCATAAGTAGTATTATATGGAGATGTGTTCCCTACATTCTAATGAACACTATTTAAATGTTGACATGTCCAAGAGATTCTTGTGAACCCTATTAATGGTTGACCTTACATGTCATGAATGAATTTCTTTGATGATTGTTATTTATTCAACATTTATTTTGAAATATTAATATAATTTATAGTAAAATAAATAAACATTAAAAGATAATCTATATATTTATTATAATCTTTTATAAATATTGTCTACCAAAAAACATTGATTGTATTTTAAGGCTAAAAAATGTAAATATGGTCATAAGATCATCAAATTTAATACCATCAAAACTTTAAATAAATTTTAAACCCATAAATCAAAACTTTAAATAAATTTTAAACTTCTAAATTTTATTAAATAAAGTTAAAAAGTTAAATATTAATTTGTATTTATTGTTTTAATCATCACCTCTATTGTACTTAAAATTTGGAAAAAAATTGTCATCCCCATCAATGTAGGGAAATATGATCCTTAATTTGATATGTAAAATTGGTTTGAGATTTAGGAAATCCTAAAGTTCTTGTGTAAGGTGCTTGTATAGAATAATAGATTTTTTTTTTTTTTTTTTTTTTGTGTGTGTGTGTGTGTGTGCGCACGCGCGGGCGTGCATGCATGTGTGTGTGTATGCATACGTGCATGCATGTGTAGGTTATGCCTTTGATAACTTATACTCATCACTCCTTAGAGTAAGGGGTAAGGATAAGAGCTTGTCAGTAACTTTTACATGCCTGAAAAAGTGGGTAGGCCATATTTTAATTAAAAAAATTATTGGTTAAGTAAATGAATGGTTATAGTGTTTGTATTAAAACTTACTAATAAGTGTCAGGTATCCATGAGAAATCAAATTTTTAAGGCCAAATGTTTATATGCAACACTAAATTCAGGCCAATAAATCCCCTAAAACCTATGGTCAACTACATGTAATTATATTTTTGAAGGACAAATGGTTAGATGCAGTATTAACTATGGGCCGAATAATGCCCTAAAATGTGTTGTTAACTATGGGTAATTACCTATGATTTACCATAGGTTTTAAGGCATCACTTGGACCTAACCTATATAAATATAAAATAACTCAACATAACTAAAGGTAAACAAAAAACCCATCATTTTCATTTATTTTTATCATGTTTTTTTTTTATGTCTGCCATCATCAAGATTTTTGCATGAATTGCCTGTGTCTGCCATTGGCATGTTATTCAATCATCGTATTAGGGTTTAGTCATCATTTATTGAGTAAATTATTGTCTATGACTTATGAGCCTTGAATTTTTAACAATGAGTGCAAAATGTTACTTGTGACAACTTGACCACTGACTACAAATACAATTGAGTAAGCTTCGGGATCTAACAATAAATATAAACTACATGATGAGTTATATAGGGATCAAGGGAAACCTCAACAAGTGATTGTAAGTAAAAACTATGTGACAAGATATATATGTATTGATGATAGCCTCTACTAGCAACATTTCATGGTTTAGTTATAGTAGGGTTTCAAAATCAAAGTTCAAACTTTTAGTTTCAAATGAGACATTATAGTTTACTGCAGTATGCACAAGACACAAAGTTCAAAGTTTAACTTCAGACATTGTGGTCTTCAAGTTCATCTATCCTTATAGGATTTTGATCTTCCATGGTGGTATAAACTATGAAGTTAAATTATACAGTTTCAAGTTTCAACTTCAAGTTTTAGTAGACTATCACAGTGTATGCTATTATTGTATGTTGGTAGTTGTATGCCAAATACCCATTGATTATTTGATCTCAAAGTTAAACAACTTGCAACTAAATCATATTAGATAATTGGTAGGTTTATATTAAGGAAGTGATATCTTAGTAATACATCAATAATTAGTCAAATATTTATTTTATAACTTTAATATAACCCAAAGGTGAAGTGACATCAACTTTAAATCAAATTCAAAATGGCATCCGCTTCTTGAAGGCCTAAGAAGTCTTATGACCCAACATGAAACATTTTTATTATGGCCCATAGATTAAGTCAATATAAAATTATTATGGGTTTAATATGATTTTAGGGGTGAATCACCTCAAGTACCACATAACATGGATACCAAAGAATGATGTGCAGCTATGTGACAAAGTGCCACCTAAGGCTCAAAGGGAGCTAATTGTCATCATTATAACATATGAAGAGAAAAATGTCTATTGAATCACTTTTAGTTGTGATTAATAGGGGGAATAAAGAGCTGATTTTTATGATTTAGGAGTCATTGGCTCTTCTATTTCCCAAAAGGTAGTTTGGTGATGGGGCTTACCAAATGGATCTAGTTTAGGTTCACTTGCATGGGGAACTTTTGTTCCTCAAAATGCCCTAAGGGCACAAATTTCACTCAAAGGTATGGCTTGGAATAGATAATTGTAGAATGAAGCAAGGGTGGTTGTGGAAAACTTATATTACCACAACAACATCCCATTCAATGTGGCTAAAATCCCATACTAGGAGAATTTGGTAATTATTTTAACCAATATTGGGAAGGGATTCAAAGCCCTTACTCCTCATGACTTGAGAGGTTCAATGTTGCAAGATGTTATTTGTTGGGTGAATATTTTGTCCGCCAACTAACTGGTGACCAAAATAGTTCCTATCACCACAGCATAGGGAGATTGGTCATCCAATGTTGCAGGTTTACCACATTCAAAGGGGACAAATCTCTCCTCTCATCAAGGGGAGGTTTCCTATTAAATATGTGGAGGCTATATACTATATATATAAGCAAAAAGTAAGACATAGGGGTAGAATACATTGTCCATCTCTCTTCTTTCAGAGATGATGCTCATAGACAGAGGAGAAATCCTGGGTGATTGGTGAAGGTACTTCTCTTCTTTCAAAAGTAACATTCAGCCAAGAGCCAGATCCCTTCCCGAATAGTATAAATCCTGGTGAAGTGACAAAAGGCACTTCTCTTCTCTCAGAAGTGTTTGTTCTTGCAGGCAACATGAATATTTCTGGTAATAGGTGACAAAAGGGTGTAGAGTAACCAACAAATTGAAATGTAGCGCAAAGTCTCCACCTCAACTGCCCAAGAGTGAAATATGAAGAACAATGGGGGCACAAAGTCATCCCAAGGTCCTTTACACAGAAACAGAAAATAAACACACACTGAAGACAACTATGACAGCATAAAGTCTAAAATTAGTTGGCTTCAGGACACCTTCCCTATCACCTCCACTAGTCCTACTTGTTAAATCAAATAAATAAGAATGCTTTCAGAAGATAGACATAAGAACAATCTCCTAAAGTAACACAAGTTATAACAACACAAAGTTTGCAAGTAACTTGCTTTCTCATTCAATCAAAGAAATATGAATTACAATCTGAGCTCAAAGTCTCAGTAATGCCTTTCAATTTGGGCAGAGTTTCACTTCTGGTAAGGGGAAGATCTCCTTTAAAAATGAGAGAAAATACAAACTTATATCAACTACCCAAGGATTGGCACCTTTTTCCATGGGACGGCCCATGCTGTAGTCAACGTCTTCAATGCGTCTCCAATTTTGTCTAGAGAGACCATGCTGAGAATAGTGTGCTGCCATAACTATGGCGTGTCCCTTCATTTGATATGTCTCCTCCTTAATATGAACCATCTTGTCCTTTGCATATTTGTCTTTACTTCATGGAATAAAATAGGTTTCATCCTTGGTTTGGTGAGCTCAGAAGTCTACTCGATCCACTATTTCACCTACTAGAAATAACTCTTTCAAAGATATTTTTGATCCTTTGGTCTTGCTCCTCTCTTCACTGCTTAAGCACTTCTTTGCTTTTTATATCCCTTCTTGCCTAAGTCTTTAGGGGGTCCTTTCTGTGTCTTTGACAAGTGGCAAGTTCTATTGTTATGAAACTCATTAGAAACTTATAGAAAATGGGGTCCATGACACGTTTTGCCCGAGCAACTCCAAAAGGGGAACACGAATGCAAAAACTTGTCACGTTCTGCTGAGTCATAACAGGACATGTGACATATTCCACTTAACTTATAGAAGCTTTAGAAACCTTTGGGGGTCCTACAGAAGATGACACGTGGCAGCTTCTACTCTGCTTTATAATGGACACGTGGCGGCTTCCGCTGCACTTTGTCTTTTTCCATCGGGCATTTTTTCATGGGCTTTTCTCCTCAGTCAAGATTTTCCTTCAGACAAAAGTCTGAAGGAATTCCTTCGGGCTTTGCCTTAGTCATTTTTCCACAGAAAATACCTCTAAAAGAATTGTCTTAATAATTTCCTTCGGACAAAAGTCATTTTCTCTTGCTTTGTCTTTGTCAACCTTTGAACAAACCCGAAGGAATTTTATCTTTTTGATCAGTCGCTTGGTTCTTCCTTTGAGTTATGCACTTTATTTGAATTTCAATGGATATTTCCTTACTTTAAATTTGACGTCTGTGGGGCTGTCAATATTCGCTAGCCACTTGAATCATGTTGAACCTTAAACCTTTGAACCCGTTGAAAGTACATTGGTTCGTTGGTTCATCAGTTCATTTTGTCTCTTTGATACATTTGAACCAAGCACGTTGAACCAATTGGTCATTGAACCCGTTGAACCGATGAACCAAAATGGTTCAAGGTTCAATGGTTCAACGGTTTAAGCTTTTGTTTTGATGCTTGTCGACAGACCCTTTGATGAATCAATTGAACCTGCTAATCCTTTTACCAAAAAGTTGAGAAAATGACAAAATTGAATGTTCAGAACAAATTTTTGGAAAGAGGAGGGACAATTTTGGCCATGCAGGACCAAAATAGTCATATGTTGTCTAAAAAAATGAGGAGTTATTTTTCAGGGACAACATTATTAAAAATATAGAGATATTTGTAGATCAACAAATAATAATATGGAACAATAAGGGTTGTAACATTTTGTCTAATGGGTGGATGGATGGAAGGAATCACACCTTGATTAATTTTCTAGTAGCTCAAGTGGGCATTTGTTATTTTTTAAATCAATTTATGCCTCTAACAAAGTGAAAAACGCAAACACTTTGTGTTATATGTTGGATGAGGTGTTCATGGATGTGGGTGTGGAGAATGTCATCTAAATTATGACAAAAAATGTAACAACATATGCAATAGTAGGGATACTTATTGAGGAGAGACATTGTATGCACCCAATTTTTACACAGTGTGATATTCTTGACATGATAAGTCTGATGATGATGTAGTTACCTCCTAATAATTCTTAAATAGGAACTCTCTAACGCTTTATACTTTTTTATTCCCTCTCTGAGGTCCCCCCAAACCCCCTTTTATTTTCTCTTGTATCTTACCTTAGCTTGCTTTCAAAAACTTCTCATTGGTGATGAAACCACCTATCATGTGATAGAACTACCTTATGAGGTTAAAAAACCATGACATTCGTGATGGGTTCATAATAATAGTTGTGTAAACTATCATGGTGGTTATATCTTAACAAGGTAGTTTTTATATTAAATGAAGGAAAATTTTGTAATCTATAGTGGCAGTTTGTCCCCAAAGGTGATGGTTTGTCCCCAAAGGTGATAGTTACATAATCACCCTTATAAATAGAGGTGGTTTCATCAACATTATTTGCCTTCTAAATTTAGCTTCTATGATTCATTCCTTGATGTGCTTTGCAATATTATTATCACACTTATTGCTTTATCTACCCTAAGTTCACCTCAAATTAGGCCTATATCACTTTCTCTTCTATTTTAAATCATTTTGATTCCTTCCCAAGTTCAACTTAGTTAAACTCCTTCATGCAATATATGTTGCTCTTCTACAAGTAAGCCAATTTTTTTCTTGATTTTGGATTCAAAAATTTATATTTATATCTTAAGAGTTTTGAATCATTTATAACCACAACCTACTACAATTACTTTATATCTTTTATTTTATTGCTTTCATAATCCATTACATAGTTTTAAATAGGGAGAGTCATTATTCGTATAGCCCGATCTTTGTAAACAATGTATTCAACCACCCACAGTCAGTTGTTCTTTGTTTGAATTTGTATTTATTTACTTATTCTCCTATTTGTGACAATAATTATTTACCCTAATTTTTGGATAGATCTTAACATCTTCATTTGAGAAAAAGGATCCAACATACTGAGGACCACAATGCAAAATATTTCTTGCCTTCAACTAGTCTACATCAAGCTCAGGTTAGAGGTTCTTAGATAATATGTTTTTGTTTTATTCCATTATATTATATTAGATTAGTATTCATCTTTGTATTATCTTAAATCTCTATTTAAAATAAAAATGTTAATTTGATAGGAAAAATAACTCCCTTTTTTGTCTTTGCTATCAAAAAAACAGTACATAGATTCTTTATTTTGCATCCCTCTCTGTAGATTTAATATTATTTAGCATAAAATATTGTAATAAAACTTTAGGAATGATTTATAAAACATTTAATATGCTTCCAAATAACATAGTAGTTATTTTTTAGATTAAAAACAAACTTTATTGCTTTAAAAAAATCAACTATCATGCAACAAAAACCTAGATAAACTCTAGATAGATAAGAGGATTTAATATTTATGATTTTATTATTGTTTTAGATTAATTTAAATTTTTTTATTATTTAAATCAATATAAAAATCATAATTAATATTTCTTCCTTCTTTTCAAATAAATCATTCAAACCTTACATGCAATAACTACGAAAGTTAGAAAACTAGTTTAGTTTGTTGGTTTGTAAGCAAATTGTTAAAACATTAGATTATTGTTGTTTTAGACTATATTATTTATTATTTTATTTTAATATTTATAAAATATAATTCATATTATACCTATCTCCATAATCAAAATATCCTCATTTAGATTACGTTTAGACAAAGCTAGGAAAAATCAGCATCTTGCACAATAGAATAGATATCTAGCTCATTATTTGCATGCATTATCAAATCATTGGAAAAGGATAAAAATAATTTTTGCTTCCATTTACCTTCAATTTTTAAATTTATTTACTTTCAGCATTTAAATTTCAGCAAACAAGTATTTTACTTTCAAATAAAACAAAAAAAAATTGTCAAAAGTCTTGTCCAGGCACACAAGCCAAACAAAGCCTTGATTATAAAAACACAAAAAGTATTCAAAAAATATATTTATAAAATATTATATTATTACACATTACCTAATCCCTCTTGGATGACACTTCTTGAAACATTTGATCTTGTCAGAGAATGCCTTTTCCCTAGGGCTAGAGCACCTGGGCCCATAGTTGGCATATAGTTTGATATCAATACCAAACTTAGGAGAGAGGTCTTACATTTCAACCCAATAGCCCACATTTTTATTGATTCTCTCAATGCCTTAGAATAATAAGAATAAATTCATGATCCATTGGTCATTATCCTCCCTTAGAATAAAGGTCATCACTACAATGTTATATAGGCCTAGTTGTTGTGAATTCAAAGAGCCAAACACAAATAAGTTTGCAATGCACACAAAAAAATTTAATCACACAATAACATTCTTTTCGATAATTTCATACTATCTGAATGAATAATCATTCAAGACACATTAAAAATATATAATAATATGATTGCTATAATCTCTCCACTAATTTCTCTCACCCAAAATCTTATGTTATGCAAACCTATATATGATATATTGTTATAACAATATATCTCAACAATAATATATTCTATCTAATATCATAATATTATTTATAAAAATATTATTACCAAATACTAATTAACAAACCTATTACTATTTACCTCTTGGTAAGTACCCAAATTTACACAATGTGAAAATTAATCCTAACATTCCCCCCTCATAGTTTTTACATGGTAAAATATATTTCATTTTATGATTGTAGCATGCCACCTCTGTGTGCTCATGGTCTTCTATACATACATGTGCCATCACACATCTCTTTCTTCACACTCATATGTAATTAGTTTTCTAGGTTCACCAATAACCTTACAAAATGATTCACGGGTCACCAATAACCTTACAAAATGGTTTTCTCAAGTTCACCACTAACTTTACAAAATGGTTTTCTCAAGTTCACCACTAACCTTAAAAAATAGTTTTCTCAAGTTTACCATTAACCTTACAACATGGTTTTCACAGGTTTACCACTAACCATTCATCGTGATTACTATAATGCTTTTTACATCAATATTCTCCAATGTAAATATACAAAAGGGGTTACATGGGAATATTATTCACAAGTGAACAGGTACAACTATTATTATTTGTCACACATTCTAAAAAACAAATGTAACTATCATATCATACTAAAAAAACTAAAATCAACACAATTAAAAATAGCAAACCACAGAAAAATGTCACCAAAACATTTTGGGTCCCATCATTAGTGACTGACGAGAGGCTATGGAAACTTCCTTCCTCTGTGTATCCTCCAACCTCTAGTAGGTCACTACTTACTCAGCTAATGAAGTGTCGTTGAAGCTTAGACGCAATTTTTTGAGGAAAAATCCCCCCCATAATCTGAAACAATATGTTTACATAGGATGTCGGGGTCCCCTAAAAAATGTGTCCTTTTGTTTGACTCTTTGAAAAATATGACACACTTAAAAAATGACTCTTTTGAAATTTTTATAAAGAGACGTGACATTTTAAAATCTTTTGACAGACATAATGACTCAAACATACAAAATTGTTTTTTAACAATAATGATTAAGTGACTAATTATACAATTAGATAAAACTAAAAAAAATTTAAAACAATTAAAACCTATACACATTTAAAGCTTTCTCCTTTCCTTATAAATAAGAAATTAATATTTAATTACTTTCTTAATGTACAACTCCAACAATTAATAACTAGATAACATACTCTAAAAATAAATAACTATACCCAAAAATTTATAACCTGACAAAAATAAATTAATAACTAGTTAAAGTATCTCAGTGCTTTTAATAAACAACTTTAACATTAAACAAATCTCAAACTGGTACGCAGCCAACGACTAGGTTGAGCCAAATCCAATGCTAGATGTTGAGATATAGGAGACGTCGATATAGAAATATATAGTATAGATATGCAATCCATTATTAGTGGAGTTGGTGATAGGTGGTGAGCTTCAATCTAATGATAGTTAAGTAAAGTCATACAATTCAATGCAGGGTTCAAATTTTGAATGAGATCAAAAAATAGTGAAGACATCAGATGTCAGAGCTGAAGTGTATCAATGCATGTTTTTAAATTATCTTATATCTCACACTGACTCATACCCTTCTCTTTTCTGATCACTATAAAGTTGCAACTGATATATCACCTTATAAATAGTTATGTTCCATTCCAATGTCAAGTGTATGATATTTATATCACCCAAAAGAGATCACCTTATAAAGTGATTCAGGAATGCTACAGATGATCCAAAATAAAACCAAATCGAATGCTAGAATTTCACATATACATTTTGATCTGAAATGCAGAGCTTGGATAAAACTATGGACTCTCAATAGTAGAGGATCAAATATGAATGGCAAGCTTGGAAAAAATCATGGCATAAGTGGTATGGCAAGTAGAAGAACACATATTTGTTATGATCACAAATAAAATTGATATCTCTGACAATATATTTGTAGCAAGAAATCATTACGTAGTATGTAGCATGGATTGGAAAAAGATGATATCGTGATGATGGATCTGATGACAGAAGTTAAATACAGGACTTGAATCCACATGCTTGGTAATGAAACTTTTAGTCCATAGAAAAAATCACACACTTTCAATGCACTAAAATAAATGGTAGAGCGGAATATATTATTCACCCATTGCTATCAATGCTAAAACCAAATGCAATGCAGATTCTTCATAAATAAGGACAACGTAAAAACATGGGTCGACCCCTTGATTCTTATGCTACCATTTTTTTAATAGACCTTGAATGACCTACTCTGATACCACTATTGTGAATTCAAAGAGTTGAAGACAAATAAATTTACAATGCACACAAAAAAATTTAATCACACAATAATATTATGCTCTATTATTTCATATTATCTAAATGAATAATCATTCAACTCATATTACAAATATATAGAAATATGATTTCTATAATCTCTCCACTAATTTCTCTCACCGGAAATCCTATGATTATGCAAACCTATATATCATATATTGTTATAAAAATATATCTCAACATTAATATATTCTATCTGATATTGTAATATTGTTAATAATAATATTACTACCAAATACTAATTAACAAACTAGTTACTATTTACCTCTCGGTAAATACCCAAATTTACACAATGTGAAAACTAATCCTAACATTAGTTTCCCAGTCCCACTTCCTTTTTATCCTTAGGTCCAGCCTCATCCTATATCATTCACATATTTGGATGAAATTGAATGACATGTCCAGCCTGATATAGTATATATCTTCCCACAAGTCATTCAACCTAATTTCTCACATTTCCCTAATCCTAACATTGACTAGAAGCTTTACCTCCTTATGATCTCAAAAACCAAAGGACCTTGGAGCTTTATTTATAAATAGCTTAACACTCTCAATGAGCACCATGATGATGTTGACATATTTTGGTTCCATCATGAGAACCCTTTTCCACCACCTATTTTGAATCCCATTCTGCCTAACAACTAGCACAATCCATAGCCCATCCATTACGTCAGCTACCTTGACCTAACCTCAAGGAGTCAAGTGCACAGTTTAGCATGTGTTATTCACATGTACATAAATTGGTAAACATGACATGAAAGACTTATATCCTCTACGTTTCTCCTTTAATTCCTCTTCTCCTTACTCCCTTTTTCATTTTCCCCTCCTCCTTTCATTTATTCTATAGGTATTTATATACCCCCAAAATATGTCTGGATAGGACATAGGTGGATCTCTTGGCCTACAAGGATATATGAGAAGTTGAATCAACTCTAGTGAGTCTTCATTAATTAGTTGAAATAACCCAACCTTTGACACTAATGTATACTACTTATTCTATGATTACTCTCATCCTAAAACCCAAACTAGGAGTGGGGTCTTCATTCAAGAAATATGGGGCATATATGAAATTACAAGTAATCACCTTGACTCCAATGTTATGACCCTCATCAAGTGAGGAAAAATCATTTTTTGGATGGCCATTAGGCCATCAATCAGCTTACATATCCTAGATAAAGAAAGCATTGCTAAATATGATCATTATTTGGGTGGGATCTTCCAATTGGAAGACGAGGTTAATTATATGCAAGTGGTCATGCAACCCCTAATAAGAGCCAAGATGACTCCAAATCATTATTAAAAATTGAAACCAAAACCTTTAGGGATCCTACCCCCAACCTCCTCAGACTAACCCATCTCATGTCTCTACCCCTCTTGTACAAGAGGCTCTTGGGCCTAACACCAGCACTAGCCCAAACCAACTCATTATCACCCTAGTGGGTTGCATTCATGACCTGGAGAATAACCAACAAACTCTAGGTTAGGGTAAGACCAAATTTATCTTACACAAACTCATCCTTCTCTTTCTCTCATCTCAAAAATGACTCGTCAAATGCCAAAACAACAAGCTTACATGTTTTTACCTATGAGGAGCGTATACACTTATGCTCCACCCTTGAAAAACTATGTGGTGGCCAAAAATCCACCATTATTTATGCTTTCGAGTTACGTGCCTCCCATGTACACTCCCCATCCACATATAAATTATATCCCACCTTACCTAGAATCAAGTTACATTCAAACCACATACACCCCACCATAACAAACCACCACACCTCCTACAGTTAACAATATTCCTCCTTACTTTCATATGTACTCCAAATCCACTCAGCCAAATAATTATTTTATGGATTATTCCACTTCACTGTATCAAGCTTCTTTTATCCCTTATAGTGGTTACCAAACTAAAGCCTATGTGATCTCACCTTTCCATTCTAGTCCTACCATGACAACAACTGATTTTAACAACATGGGGACTTACACTAAGTGCCTTAAGGTGCCTCTTGATCCCAACATATGATGGATTCTTCTTCTATGTCCCCTACTTGACCTTCCCAAGTTCAAATAGGATGGAGATCCCAATGTACACATCAAAGCTTATACAAATAAATTTTATGTTACTCCTACCTTGGGATGGGGTGGTTATACATAATTTACACAAAACCCTAGAGGGAATAACACTCGATTCATATTATGACCTCCCTGAGGGATATATACATTATTTTCACCAACTTATCATAGATTTTGTTAAATATTTAGATATGAGAAAACTTATAAGGACTAGTATATGAGAGTTATTGCACATCAAGAAAGAACACAATGAGTTGGCTACCCATTTCATCACAAGATGGTGGCATGTATTATATTCCTCTACCAGTGTACCCCACATGGATGAATAGGAAATATGTGACCTCTTCCTTCACTCCCATAACAAAGAGATGAGGGAGGATGTCCAAAAATTCCCATATCAATCCCATGAAGAAGATCTTAAAATCACCTTGTGAATTGACTAAATGGCTATTAGTAGTGATCAGTGAACTTACTGGACCAATGAACACATTATCACCCAAAACTAAATAATCAGGGATTTCAAAGTTCAAGTAAAAATAATACCAATAACTAAATCCCCAAGCTCCTTAATCAAAATAAGATTGCCACTACTAATGGCATTATTTACTACAACAAAAATCCAAACCCAGTGAATAAAAATCAATATCAGCCTATAAATAACACCTATGACACTAACAATGCTAGTGATAGGAGCCAAAATATCCTTCCTACCATTGATGCATTTTAATTTAACTAACCTCCACCATGAAATGTGCAGCACCAAAATTATAATCAAAATCAATATCAACATGTCAAATAATTCCTTCAATTTTAGAACCAAACCTATTATCAATGAAATAATCAACACGGGTTTTGTCAACAAGGGTAGAACATGAGGCCTAAGGAATATGATCACAATGTCTATTGCCTCTTCCACTTATTTATCAATCACAATAATCAAAAATATAAGGATTAAAATAAATTTATCCAAAGACTCCCAGAAGATCAAAGGTAGACATTTGTTGACATGTTCCTAGGGAATGCTAGTACAAACTCGCAGGAATTTCAAAATGGCCCTATTAGCCCTAAAAATTAGAATCTCAAAATCTACCAAAACCCCTTTCCTAACCACCAAGTGTATGTTTCCAAAATTCAACAACAAGGTGGCTCATAGAACCACTTTATTGAACATAATTAACCCATGATGGTGTGCACTCATGATGTCAAATCCTCCACCTTTAAAATTGCTAACATTAATGTTGCTTCTTAGTTAGTAGTACAAAGAAAAACTAAAATAATAGGAGTTGTATAATTTGAATATGAATAAGAGATGAACACTATTACTCACACCAAAGAGTATTAGCCTATGAATATTCATCCCACAACCATCTTGGAAATCAAACCTATCCTAAACTAATGAGAATCAATGATTTGATCTTTGATTTAACCAAGATATTCTCCCACATTTCATTCTTTGATTTACTAAATAACTACCCAATCATTCATCAACCTTATTTTGAGACCCTAAGACTAGGGAATTTATCTAGTGTTACTCCTCATGTACAAACTCAGATCAACCACATTGATCTGAACATGTTTCCACCTGGTCAAGAATCATGGGATGTCAGTTATTTTTTTGATTTCTAAAGTCTTCCTCTTGACTCTAAGATGGAAAAGAGGGGATATCCATCCTTGTTTTTGTAAATTTTATCTAGAATAATTATGTGAAGAGATCCATGGTTGATGATGGAGTGGCCATTAATATTGTCCCATTTTCCTTCCTACAAAATATTTTTTATGGGGAAACCAACTATTTTATTATACATAACACCTTACGAGGCTATGATAGCCTCAAATCTAGTTTTTTAGGGACCATTTTACTCCTAATCACTTTGGGACCTAATACAATGCTAACTAAATTCTATAGACACCTAAAATTGGACACCAATGGCTTCATACCAGACTTTAGACCGATTCTGACCAACCTCTGCAAATTAATCCTAAGAATAACTAAACATCCCAAATTTGTTTATGAAACATTCCTCAAAGCTCAGAATCTCATTGAGACATTCTTAATTTGGGTATCCTACCATAAACAACAAAAACCTGTCACATATTCATATCCAATTATCCTATAGCATTACAACATGCAATTTGGCCTATAGACCAATTAAATGGGGCAAGTGCACACATGAAATTATATCAAAACTTGGAAATGTTAAAAATACTAAGTATAATTAATTAAAATTCTAAAC
This sequence comes from Torreya grandis, assembly GCA_037957365.1. Lineage (NCBI taxonomy): Eukaryota > Viridiplantae > Streptophyta > Pinopsida > Cupressales > Taxaceae > Torreya > Torreya grandis. Next base: position 6,962,315 of record JARHVA010000009.1, on the reverse strand, counting down.
CTAATTACATGCCTAGTTGAATTATCCATGAGAAATTAATGAAATTCTAAAAAAGAAAATTTAAAAATCAAGAATATCCTAAGAATTCATAATTACCTTTTTGTGAGTTGTCAAATATCCTAAAATATCTCACCCATGCCTATTCATTTCAAATAATGAGGTTTTGACATCTTTTAACTTTATTAGGGCTAATTAACTCACTTAGCCTGGGTTTAAACTCATTCCATGACTAACCTACACTCTAACTCACCTTGGGATGGGATTAGTTTCTAAACCTATAAATACAAGCTTAGACCTCTTCATTATGAGAGCTTGGAACATAGTAAAGTTATAACGCAAGTTTTAGTGCAAGATTGAAATCTATAGTGTTATAATGCCAAAATCATAAGCCGAGCCATAAGCATAATCCATACCAAGAAAGCCAAGCCAATGGTGTCAAGGAGAGAAGGAGCCACACAACTCCATTTTCCAAAGACTCTTTGAGCACAAGTTGAGCAATCTAAATGAATGCATCATTTGAATCATTCAAGGAAGGTAAGAGATCTTGTTTGTTTTGCATTTTAGTTGTGTTTGTAATTATTGTTTGTTTACTAAGCTCCCCCTATGATCTAGGCCTAGAGATGTTATGCTTATTAGTGTGTTTATTTCATTATTTTATATGAAAACTAACACTTGATCTAACCTCCTCTCTTGATTCAAATTCCTATGATCACAAATTTTATCTTATAGACAAAGATACCAACTACATCATGATCTTGGGAAGACCTTGGATACATAGGATTAAGTTCACCCCTTCAACCTTATTCCAATAGATATGGGTCTTTCACCTAGGAATGTTCTTCATACCCCAAGGGATCTTAAACCCTTTGATATGTTAAAAATAACCATACATAAGCAGCCTAATTTACACATCAATTACCATGTACCTACCAATGGGGTCATGAAACCTCTGTAATTGGTTGATGTTACTAAACATATGAAGCCTGAATTGGTTATCTTAAAGAAGAGGGTTGAAATACCCTAGACTTTGTTAAAATATAAGTTGAAACAAAAAGACGTAGGGATGAATGAAAAGATCACTAATATAGAAGCAATCACTAGATTGATAATTTCCACCCTATCTATAGTTAAGATCATAAATCTCATGGAAAATGACACTCCACTCATCCTCCCATTTGAACCATGAGGGGTAGGGACCTATGATTTATTTGAGCCTCAAATCTAGTAGCCCCAAGATGGGTTATCTAATATACTTTATCTTTTCATGATATAGGTGTCAATGAATGAAGAGGTCCCATTTCATAACAATCATTTCATTAATAACCATCATTATCACCCACTACTCAACCACATAAGGGCAAGTCATACTTCACATTTTACACTTATTTATTTTGAGACTCTTCAGATTATGCTCTTAGATATTAACTCTGAGCCTCTTTGAAGTATTCCATCCCAAATTAAAATCAAAACTATGTTGTGATACTATCCACATTGAAAATTCATCATAACTATGATGACATACTTCCCACACCAAAGAGGGCCTAGTAAACAACCTTTTGAATTTATGGAGGTTCTTGCCTACTTCAACATAAATCCTAGAAATCAACCTTTTAAGTTTTCAAAAGTGATTCCATTCATCAATTCTAACTATGAGAGTAAACCTTTTGAGTTTTTGAAAGAGCTTATGTTCACCCCATGAGGCAGACGAGCTCATTATTCTTCTGAGTCTTAAGAGCGGGAACCCCAAGAGGGGTTGCCTAAAAATTTAAATATATATATGGTCAATATATAAAAATACCAAGAAACTTCACCATATGACATTTACCCTTCTAGACACGATCAGTGGGTCCTTTAGTATGATGGGGCCAAGTGTTGCCTAGGCACCAGGGCAAGAGTCATTCTTATTTCTCTTGAAGAGCGAGTCATGCAATTTGGTTTCAAAATAGAATTTGAGTGTATGAAAAATGACGATGAATATGAGGCCCTATTTATTGGCATGCTAATTTAAATTTTTTGGGGGGTTTTAAAACTTAAGGATCTAAGATGACTCACAGTTAGTTTTAAACCAAGTTTTTGAGGTCTATTAAACCAATGTCAAACACCTTTAGCTATAAAATACCATTATGCATGAAAGAAATAAAGAATTTAACTTCATTTTCATATAAATAGTCCCTAGAGAATGCAACTATTTTTTTGAATCCATGGCTTATTCATCTTCATGCTTTGACCCTCATCTTGCTATACCAGATTTTGATTTCATAGTTTCAATTAGGATGAAACCTCTTTTATGCAAAACTCCTAATGACCAAATCATCACCCACATCAAGAAAGACAATGGTATATTAGTCCTTGAATTAACCAAGAATGATGAATCCATTCTTGAGTTATTGTGATATTTTGATGAGCTCATGTTATTTTACCATGATAGGTGCTTATCACTTACCTATTATCCCACATTAGCCATTGGTAATGAATACTATGATTATAACTACCAAGTTGAGGATTGCTTGTCCTCTATTGATAAACATGACATTTTAAATATGGATGGTGAAAATCTTGATCTTACCTCAGCCCCTAATGTGTATGAGGATGTAAATTCCTCCCTCATTGAAGAAACCATTAGCATTAACATCAGGACGAAGGAGAGTCCCAAACTTCTTAAGTTGGGGCCTTCACTCTCTGAATAGGAGGTAGAAGACCATAATCATCTCCTCACATAAATATCAAAATATTTCACTTTATCTTACACTAACATGGTAGGCATCAAGCCCAATTTAGTTATTTAAAAGGTATTTACAATGCCTGACATAAAACTAGTCAAACAAACACGTAGGCCCATCAAGCCTAAGGTCACATTGATGGTAAAAGAAGAAGTTATTTAAAAGTCAGATTTATTAAGCCAATAGAGTATTCTAAGTGGATGTTCATCATTATCCCCATCCTAAATAATTTTGATGTGGGTTTTATTCACACCCCCAATAACTCTATGAGGTACCCTTTAACATTGTAGGATTAACTAAAGACATCACTCCAAGGTATGAGTTGTTAGGTATTCAAGTTTATGACAACTTTGTGATGGAATAGAGGTGAACGATATAAATTGTTTACCATCAGTGAGTTGGTTATGAATGGACCTATATCTATGTGAAGTGAGTGGAAGGATGATGGTTTTAACTAAAGTGGTCAAGATTTCAAAATAAATTCAAAAAAGAAGGAAGGGTGAGGCAGAAAAGAGGCTTATGGACTACACAAGATGAAAACCCTTCAAGACCAACACTCGACCTAAGCTTGGACAAGAAATTAAAGGTCCAATATTTGTTGTAAGTTGTTGTAGCATGCCAAAAATTAAACACAATAAAGAATCAAAAGGAAACAAAATGCAATATAATTAAACATGCATGAGTTAAAGGTTGCCACACTTGCTAGATTATTATTGCACATCAGTAAGGGGTGATTATAATTCATACGTAAAAGACATCCAAATCAGTTGTAGTTTAAAATGAATAACCATATTAAATAATATAATTCATCTACAATCAAAGAACTAAAATACCAAAATGATGGCATGTCTCATACAATCTACAAAATTGGAAAAGAATCAAGATTTACACATAAAGACCAAGTTAAGCAGAACTTATCAGAATTTATTATTAATCTTAGCAGCCAAAATTCTCATCCCCTTGGAATTGGGAGGATAGGGATACATATAGTTTGGTAATGGGATGCTTCATCTCTTCAAGCTTCATCTAAAATTACAAGTTTCAAACTTATAACAATACCTAGGATCATGTAAAGGATGCATGCCTCATGTACATATTTAGAACATCTCTAGGTAAAATACAATATACATGCATAGTAGATGGATTGGGAACTAAATCTCCACTTTAGTAATAAAATTAATATACATGGATATTTTTACATCAAGGTGATGATGTGGCATTGATAACTAAAGAGGTTAGTGGGGTGAGTGTAGTTACAACCAATGTAACTACTGGAGGTCCCTATGGAATCAAAATTGGGCCTATTGAAACTTGCATGATAGGAAATCTAAGGAACTAAGAGCTTTGTGATGTTGGGGAGACACTGACAGTCAGTTATGTACGTGTAACTAACCCTAAATCTATTTTTTTGGCTCTCAACTCCTCGAATAATGAATAACATGTGTCAAACTCCTTATTTTTAATATCAAAATTAAGTAATGAAGGCTTCAAAATCTTAATAGCCTCAGTCATCAATCTTTCTTGCTCAACTTTTGAGCTTTTGAATATATTTGCTAAAGCCTCTACCTTCATTACACTATCTTTTTAAAAAATAACCAAATGTAGGATTTCTTCATTGGTTTTATAAATGGGACCCTCAACTTCTTATTTGAAGTTATTTGTAGCAGCTTGAAGAAAGTTGTCAAAATTAAGTCTTTTGACCAATTATCCTATAGGGTTTATCACATTACTAACCCTCATATCCACCAAAATTTCTAATGCTTCACCCTTATGAGTGAGTAAATTCTTTATTAAGTTCTTCATCTACTTGTGCCATTTAAGGGAAGAATCCCTTATTACTATTACATAATTTAGGCACCAAGAAGCATCCATACTAGACGTAATATCTAATTGGTTAAAAGAATTAGTCCTAGAGCATTGGACCAAAAAATTCAATCTCATTTTCTAATTATTTCATATGGTTCCAAAATGTGACAATAGCTACCCTATTCAATTGGCTCCCTACCCTAGAAACCCTGATTTTATACAAAATATTATACAATTTGGTTGCTGCACTATGTACATCATCAACAATCTCCTAAGGTGCTTGTATAATTTGGATGTATTATAACCTTTTCAAGGCATATTATTTACTTTGAAAATTTTATTTCATTTCTACCCCTTATCAAGGCTTTGGCTCTATTAAGGTGTGAGGACCTAATATTTTGACATGTCAGCCAAGGCTTCTTGTAGTCTTTGTTCTCCCAGAATCAAGGTTTTGGCCGTTTCTAACTTAGCTTCTTCATCATCTGGTTCTTCATTTATAGGATAATCGATTGAGATATTACATGTCTAAGCTTCTCCTCATTTGTAGGTTCTATTACATCCATAGCTTCCTCTACCTCCTCCTCTTCCTCCTCTTCTCCCTCTTTTATGATTAGAAGACTAAGTGATGGTATTTCTTCTAGTTGCTTACCCTTGGAGGGGAGGGGAGAGTCCTTATGCTTCCTATGGTAAGTGAAGATGGGTGGAGTGGAAGGTGGATGAGATGGGGGAATGGTGGTAAGAGTAGAGATGGTAGGAGTTATGATTGGAGATGGTGGTGAATGAGTGGTAGATGTGATGAATGTTGTTGACATGGTTGTGGAAGACATGGAGCTTGCCTTGTTAAGTATTGTAATTGATGTCAATGGTATATCTTACATAAGGTTGATGTCATTAAGAGAGTGTGCCTAGTTGGAAGTATGTTGATGTGACAAAGGGAATTGACAAAGTGTTTTCACTTAATTATGTTATCATGAGAGATAATTTGAAGGCAATTAATGCCTTATGGTTGCATGAAGGTACAGGTATTTGAGTAACTTAAGCCTAGTCATGGCATGTAAAGTCCTTATGAGAAGATATGAGTATGGTGACTTGGTAAGATGGTTGCACAAAATCATGAGATGTTGTATGAGGTTTATTTAACATGTATGTGAGGCATTGGAGCACTCATGAGAGTCTCAGGGTGAGCCTACAGGGGTAAGAACTTTAGACCAAGTCTACATCTAGACCACTTCTAAAACTTGTCTAGCCTAATGAGGTATCATAACTTGGTGTAAAGACATGTAAGGATGTATGGTAGTGCTTAATCATGATAGAGGTTGTTTGAGTATTTGAGAGTGATGGAGAGTGCATTAAAAGAGGTTTGAAGGTTATTTTAAGACCTAATAAGGTATGAAGACTCAGGTGTAGAAAGCAAAGTGGTGAGAGCATAGCCTAATGAGGCATGAGGTTCATTTTTCAAGGAAAGTATGAATAGGTGAGATTTTTTAGATGTGTGATAGGTTATCCCAGGTGTATTCATGAAGTTTTAGGTCAAAGTTTAAAGGTTAAGGCAAGAAAAAGTGTTTTAAGGTCTCTCAAGTACACATAATGAAGGGTTCTCAACCTGAGAAAGATTTTATTGTGTTTTTTATATTGTAAAAACTTTGCATGGGATCCTGATATATTCATGGTAGATGGGGAAGGGTCCTAGCTCAAAATTCCATGCCTTATTTTTTGGATTGAGGGGCTATGCTTTATGAATGATTGTTAAGAATGGAAACATGTTTAAACCCTCTTAGTACCCTAATAAGGACTTGATGTTGAATATATTGATCAAAATTAACCATAATTGTTTTATATGCTCAAGTAAGATATTAAAATTTTTATTCAACTCTCTTAGGCACCTATAGGTCTGATTGAGTTATCAAGTGTGTGACTAGACCTTACAGGAAAGTGCTAATTTTTTAGAGATTTGTTGTAGCAGTCAAAGTTGACCAAGTAAATGTATTCAAATAGATGGAGGATGAATTTTTAAACTCATGTTTCATTTCCATGAATGTGTCTGAACATATTCTATCTCTCAATTGTGTTAAATCGGTCATCCAAATTAGCTAGTTGTTAAAAGGCCTAATGGTGGAAATAGTAGAAAACCCAAATAGCAGTGAGAAGATGATTAGAAATGTATTATCATGATAGAATGATGAAACCAAGTACATGGAAATGATTTTAAATAATTTTAGTACATTTTCATGTTTGGTATAAGTTTTGGAAGTTAGTGAATATAGTGAAAAAATTACTCATAAGTTTACTTATCTGGTTCAGATGAGAAAATGTGATATAAGGTCATGAGATTGGTCTGCAAGACCAATATTTGCCATTTGAACATACTAAATTTATATATAATAATGGTATAATTATCTCATGAGATAATATATATGCATCATAAGTCATTAAATATGTCTATATCGGTGTTAAAGGTCTGAGTCACCATGATTGGTCTTTGAAGAAAATTGGCAGTTTTGAGTGAGTGAGTTGCAGAGGTGTTTTTGAGACTTTTTACTCTATACGATGAAGTCTATTTCACTTGGTAAATTTTTTTAAGTATTTAATGTTCTATGTATATGATTTATTATCATGGTTCTGTGGCCAAATAATGTGTTATCTTTAGTTTTTCAAGATAGACCTTTTTAAGTGTGTGAAGACCTAATGTAAATAGTACTAATGGTGTGCTTCAAGTAGTGGTTAAAGATAAAAAGTGTCATGGACATAATATTAGGTTAGTGTGGATATATTTTAGTGGTATATGAATTTTTCTTACCATATGTGTAGTTTTAAATTGTTCCAAGGAGATCAAAGGGTAACATTTATTAATGAAGAACTAATCGAATTAGGTCTCCTTAAGGCCTAAAAGAGGTTTTGGTATTTTAAAGTTGTGTATGACCTATTGTAATGATTGATTCATGTATCAAATGTGCTATAAGACCTATTTAAAGGGTAATCTAAGTGTGCAAGTGTGTATGTCTAACCAAGAGGTGTGTGAGATAGAGGATTGTATAAGAGCAAGGCCTAATTGGTGAATTAGAGATATTGAGAGTGCAAGTGAAGGATATAAATTTTTGAATGGATGGAATAGGTCTTATATACCATCATATGGGTGTGTAAAAACTATCATCAAGATCTAATAGGGGTGACATAGCTGAATATCAAAGTCATATGGCCTAATCTATCTTGAAGATACCTAATTAAGCGAAGAAGCCTAGAAGGTAGTTTGAGAGGGACATAAGAGTGAGAAGAGATAAAGAAGGTGATATTCATCTATTTTATGAGAAAAAAAAAATTGAATATGATAAAAGGTTTCAAGTGGCTGATTTGGTGATGAATCATCTAGTGGGGTTGATGCTTCCTTACAAGTTGGTGCTTGTTAAAGCCTAGTTGAGTGGGTGCTTAAATAGTTGATGTTGGTGATCCATGTGGATTTTGTGCTTAAATAAAGATTGGTTTTTGTCTTATAAAAATATAGTCCATTTATATATATCATTGTGTTTTCTTTCCCTCGAGGGTTTCCCACATATGTAATGTGTTTCATGATCTTGTATAGTCGCATATGCTTCTCTAGATGTTCTTGTTTGTATGAATGGTTCATGTATGCTTAAGTGGAATTGAATGATTATTTTGAAGACAATGATTCACCCCCCCCCTCTCATTGATTGTGCTTCCAATATTTTTTTATCAGATCTTGGTCCCTTGAATCAAGTTTAATAGCTTGAAAGTGATCCTAAGAAGCACAAGATGTATAGTGATCAAAAGAAGAAGACAACATGTATAATGAAGAAGTCTAATATGATAGTGAATAAGGAGGAGTTAAAGTAGACCTTGAAGCTGAGATCATGAGTTTCCTTGATGATTTTAAGAATTAAAAAAATAATATCAAAGATCTCAAAAATCAGTTAGAAGTTGTCAACACAACGTTTAGGTCAAAGGAAGTTGAGTATGACTAGTTAAAGATAGAGCTAGATTCCTTTAAGGTTAAGCATGAGTAGTTCATAGACAAGATGAGAAAGATTGAGAAAGAGCATGAGAAGTTTGAACAATCCAAGAGTACCAACATGAAAAAACCAATTAGGTAGCCCAATGCAATAAGGTATAATTTATCATGGAATAATGGAAAAGGGAGTAATCATCCAAGAGGTAAGTACATAAATGTTATTTGTTACAGTTGTCATACTATGGGACGTAATGCAATATTTTTTTTTAACAGAGTTATAAGTCCCTCAAGATTCAAAAATATATATGAAGCTCCTAGAATACACGAGAAGGGTCAAACATTGTTATGGAAGCCAAAGCAAGTTAGGACTGATCATATTGAAACCAAGAGTCAAGATGAAATATTTTCTAAGGAAGAATAGAAGACTAAAATGGATTCTATGTTAGCTCAGACTGCCTTTCACATTCAATATAAAGGTATGAAATCGCATATAAATAGTCATTGCTCAAACCATGTGACAGGAGACAAAAATAAGTGCATATCATTAAAGAAGAATGCTATAGGAATAGTGAGGTTTGGAGACAACACAACTGTCAATATAGTTCGCAAGGGTATCTTGAGTTTGGACAATGAGAAGACCAAGACACAAAATGTGTTGTATGTGGAAGGTTTGAAACATAACCTACTTAGTGTAAGTAAAAAGTATAATCAAGGACACATACTAACCTTTCATGGTAGAGGATGTGAGATAAGGAGAGCCAAATCAGGAAGGCTAATTGCCAATGCTAAGAGGACTGAGAATAATCTATATGTTTTGAATGAGATCAAGAAGGAGAGATGATTTATGAGCAAGATGGATGAAATTTGGATATGGAACATAAGGTTAGGTCACCTAAACTTTGACAATCTAGCCAAGATAAGCACTAAGAAATATTGGAAGAACATGCGTAAGATCACCAAACCTACAAACATACTTTGTAAGGCATGCCAACATCGTAAGCAAACTAGAAGAAGGTTTAAGTCCAAGGAGTACTCTACTACAAGACCATTAGAGTTAATATACACTGATATCTGTGGACCTAAAATAATTCAAATCATTCAAGGAGATAGATACTTCATATTACTCATAGATGACTACACAAGAATGACTCAGGTATCATTCTTGAAAGAAAAGTCAGAAGCTCTTGACAAGTTCAAGGCTCTTGTTGAGAATGATAAGAATGGGAAGATCAAGTGTCTAAGATCTAAAATAGGAGGAAATTTTTATTCCAATGATTTGCATGACTTTTGTGAGGTTCATGGAATAAGGAGACAATTCTTAGCAGCTAGGACACCTCAGCAGAATGGGGTAGTGGAAAGAAAGAATAGGACAATTCAAGAGATGGCTAAAACTTTGTTAAATGAGTCTATATTGTCTGATAGATATTGGAAAGAGGTAGTAAGAATTGTAGTCTAAATTTTAAATAGAGGATAAATAAGGACTAATGGCAACAAGACTCCTTATGAACTGTGGAAAGGCAAAACCACTAACGTGAAACACTTTAGAGTGTTTGGAAGAAAATGTTTCATCAAAAGAGATGATGAAGACTTAGGAAAGTTTGATTCCATTGCTGATGAAGGTATATTCTTAGGATACTCATCAATGCTCTCGACATATATATGTTATAACAAGAGGTTATAAAAGATAGTGGAAAGCACCAATGTGAAGATTGATGAGACAAGGAAATCACGCTCATAGTCAAAGGATACTTTAGAGAATCCAAACTTTAAGAATGAATATGGAGTGTGGGTTATGTTATCCAAGAAGCAAAGAGTTCAATTTCATAACCTATATAGATGCAGATTGGGCAAGAAGTCTAGATGATAGGAAAAGTAATAGTGGAGGAGCTTTCTTCTTAGTTGGGTGCCTAGTTTCATGAATAATCAAGAAGCAACCATCAATAGCATTATCCACTTGTGAGGCTGAGTACATTGTAACAGTTTCATATTACACTTAGGTCCTATAGATGAGATCAACCCTAAAATATTAAAAGGTAGAGTATGATGGTCATAGACCTATATATTGTGATTATACAAGTGTTATAAGCATCTCAAATAATCCTATCATGCACTCAAGGACTAAGCACATTTCCATCAGGTATCATTTTCTAAGAGATCAGGTAAGTGAATAAAGTGTCAGACTTTAATATGTTTCTACATAGGATCATATTGTAGACATTTTGACCAAACCATTTCCAAAGGTAACTTTTGAACACCTAAGATAGGAATCAGGTGTAATTCATGCTCCTAGAAATCATTGAAGAATCCAAGTACTTAGGGGGAGATAATCAAGTGATTCATTATCTCCAATAGTAGGGTAGTTATTCCATGAAGGTATGCATGGAGATAGGGGGAACATGTTTGTTTAATGATGTATAAACTCATAGTCTTGTGTGTTGAGTATTTTGGTTACAAGGAGTGTGATCCAAGGATTTGTAGACATCACTTTGTCATTTATGTCAAAGGGGGAGAAAGTTAAGAATGAGGGAGAAGTTTCTTGTTGAGAGAAGGTTTTGAGAGTGGTTTCCATCAATGACAAAGGGGGAGACTATTGAGTATTGTCATTGATGTTAATGGTAAAACTTGCATAAGGTTGATGTCATTGAGAGAGAGTGCTTAGTTAGTAGTATGTTGATGTGACAAAGGGCATTTATGGAGTGTTGTCACTAAAGGATGTTGTCATGAGAGAGAATTTGAAGGCAAATAATGCCTTATAATTTTATGAAGGTATAGGTCTTTGAGTAACCTAAGCCTAGTCATGACATGTAAAGTCTTTGTGAGAAGATATGAGTATGGTGACTTGGTAATATAGATGCATAGAGGCATGATAGGTTGTATTAGGTTGATTGAACATGTATGTGAGGCATTGGATCACTCATGATAGTCTTAGGGTGCGTCTACAAGGGTAATACCTTCAAACCAAGTCTGCATCTAGACTACTTCTAGACTTTGTCTGGCCTAATGAGGTATCATAACCTGGTTTTAAGACATGTGAGGATGTATGTCAGTGCTTAAGCATGAGATAGGTTTTTTTAGTATGTGAGGGTGATGGATGGTGCATGAAAAGAGGTTTGAATGTCATTTCAAGGCCTAATAAGGTGTGAAGACTCAGGTGTAGAAAGCAAGGTGGTGAGAGCATGGCCTAATGAGGCATGAGATCTAGTTTCCAAGTTAATTATGCATAGGTGAGATTTTTAAGATGTGTAATAGGTTATTCTAGTTGTATTAATGAATTTTTAGGTCAAATTTTGAAGGTGAAGGCAAGAAAAAGTGCTCTGAGGTCTCTCAAGTGCATAGAATGAAGGGTTCTCAAACTAAGAAGGATTTTATTGTGTTTGTTAGCTCATCAAAACTTTGCATGGGAACCTAAGATATTCATGGTAGATGGGGAAGGGTCCTAGCTCCAAATTATAAGTATTATTTTTTTGATTGAGGGGCTACACTTTATGAACAATTGTTAAGAATGGAAACAAGTTTAAAACCTCTTAGAACCCCAATAAGGACTCGATGTTGAAGATATTGATCAAAATTACCCAAAATGTTTTGATATGCTCAAGTAAGCTATTTTAAGTTATATTCACTCTCCCAGGTGCCTATAAGTGTGATTGAGTTTTCAGTTGTGTGACTAGACCATTTAGGAAAGTGCTAATTTCTTGGAGATTTATTGTAGCAGTCAGAGTTGACCAAGTAAAAGTATGAAAATGGATGGAAGATGAATTTTTAGACTCATTTTTCATGTCCATGAAGGTGTCTAAACATATTATATCACTCAAGTGTGTTAAATCAGTCATCCAAGTTAGCTAGTTGTTAAAAGACCTAACGGTGGAAATAATGAAAAACCTAAACAATAGTGAGAAGATGATTAAGAATGTGTTATCATGATAGAGTGATGAAACCAAGTACATGGAAATGTTTTTAAATACTTTTAATACATGTTCATGTTTGGTATAAGTTTTGGAATTCAGTGAATATAGTGGAAATATTACTCACAAGTTTACATGTCTAGTTCAGATGAGACAATGAGATATAAGGTCATGAGATTGGTCTACAAGACAAATATTTTCTATTTGAAAATATTAAATTTTTACATGAGAATGGTCTAATGATATCATAAGATAATATAAATTCATTATAATTCATTAAAAATGTCTATACATGTGTTGGAGGTCTCAATTACCATGACTGGTCTTTGAGGAAAACTGGTAGTTCTGAGTGAGGGAGTTGCAGAGGTGTTTTTGAGGCTTTTTGCCCTATGTGATGAAGTCTAGCGTACTTGGTGAATTTTTTTAGGTCTTTAAGTTTTTTATTATATGATTTATTTTCATGGTTTTTTTTCCAAATAATGTGTTGTATTCAATTGTTCAAGATAAACCTTTATTTGTGTGTGAAGGCCTAATGTAAACAGTACTAATGGTGTGCTTCAAGTGGTGGTTGAAGATAAAAAGTGTCATGTACCTAAGATTATATTATTGGAGGTATATTTGAGTGTTATATTAAGTTTTCCTACCATATTTTGACTTTGAAATTGTTCCAAGGAGATCAAAGGGTAACGTGTACTAATGAAGGCCTAATTGAATTAGGTCTCCGTAAGGCCTAAAAGAGGTTTTGGTATTTTAAATTAGTGGAAAACCTATTAAAATTATTAATTAATTTATTAAACATGTTATAATACCTATTTAAATTGTAATACAAGTGTTCAAGTGTGTATGGATGACCAAGATGTGTGTGAGCTAGAGGATTGTATAAGAATAAGGCCTAATAGGCCTAATTGGTGAGTTAGAGATATTGAGAGTGCAAGTGAAGGATATATATTTTTGACTGGATGAAGGATGTGTTTTATAAAATTATATTGGTGTATATATATTTTCATGAAGATATAACATGGGTAGCCTAATATTTTTTAAAGAGAACTAGTTGAGCGAAGAAGCCTAGAAGGTAGCTTGAGAGGGACATAAGAGTGAGAAGAGATAAATAAGGTGATATTTATATGTTGTATTATAAATAAGGTTTTATAAATATGATCAAATTTTTTATTTGGTTGAGTTGGTGTTGAGTCATCTAGGGGGGTTGGTGCCTCCTTGCAAGTTGGTGTTATTTAAAGACTAGTTGAGTGGGTGCTTGACTAGTTGGGGTCGGTGCTCCATGTGGAGTTGGTGCTTCAATAAAGATGAGTTTTTATCTTATAATATTGTATTCCAATTTCATATATTAGTGTATTTTATTCCCCTTGAGGTTTTGCCACATATGCAAGGTGTTTCATGATCTTGTATGGTCATGTATTCTTTGTTAGATGTTCATGTTTTTATGAATGATTTATGTATACTTAATTGGAATTGAATGATTATTTTGAATACACTGATTCACCCCCCCCCCCCATATTACTAATTTTTCTTCCAACATGATTGAGGAGACTTAGGGGATTGGGCAAAACCTATAGTAGTAGGAATAGATAGGAAAGTAGTATGCAAAAACTCTAGAAGACTTACCTAAGTAACTTTAGTGAGAGGTGGAAAAGGTGTCATCACTAAAGAGATATTCCTTTGTTCCCTTGAATAATTTTTTGACTTGTGCCTTTTAGTGAATATCTCCAAATTTTAATATTATTTTCCACCGCTATAGAAGATACTTGGGGAACTAGGAGACCCCTCAGAATTTCCCTCCTAATTTGAGGGTTTAACTCTCTCTGAATGCTAGAATCATCTCCTAAAGGGGAGGGAGGTCTATCCAATTGTTGAGTGTCGATCAGTTGAATTGGATTCCATTTATGGCTCCATGTATCTTATGTTTTTTCCTTAGTTACCTCTAAATCATACTAAAGTGTTTGTGCCCAAGCAATAGATATTAATTTATTTCTCATTTTCATCCATACTTTAGTATCATATGTTGCATTTATAAAGACTATGTCATGTTTATATTATTCATGGCCATATGAAACCTATACTTTCTTATTCTCCTTGAGTTATAGGAGATATCTCCTTACCTTAATATTGAGGTCTCATTATCTGAAAGGTTCCACATGTATATCATATTGAGTATTAGCCTTGCCAACATGAATAAAATGTGATTTTACAACATGTTATTATTGTCCAATGCTTAAGGGAGTTTTGAAATAATATGCCAAGTGTCTTTGACCTAGTTCCTCATCAATGCTATTATAAATTTGATACACAATCTCTTATTTCATTATGTGGTTCAAAACATGGTGTGGTATCAATAAGGAAGTGGTCCTTGTTCCTTATACGTTGAGAATAGTGACATTCAGTTAGTACTAGTGGTCTCCCATTTTGTTTAAGGTATTTCTTATATTCTCAGATAATCTAGGTATTATAGTGCCTTATATAGCCTAGAAGATTAGGGGATAGACCTCCTCTCATATCCTCTTGATTTCATTCTTATACCTATGCAAAAACATTAAATATTAGTCTTCTCCTACCCTATTTGCTAGATATTCACTCAAAGGCTACCATTCTTCACCATAAGGCTTGTATATCGTGCCCATTACTATGTCCAATAGGTAAAATATCATATAAAAGTTTTCATTGGTTGCTCTTTGATCAAGGTGAAGTAACTGTGAATTTAGTTTGGCTCTAATAATTTCCCTCAATATCATTAACTTGTATGATGGAAATAGTATATCCAATAGAGGAACCCACTCAACCTAAACATATATGATACTAGGAAAACTAAACAAGCTATTTAATAAGTCCATAGCTATCCTAATTCTATGGCTAAATTTTATGTTGCAATTGGATGAGATAGCCTCTTTAGGATTAATCCATTAGCCTTTAGAAAGTCATTATTTCAACTTTATATCTATTGTAGTATGCTCAAGCCAAACATTGGCTCATGGTTTTGAACAAGGGGAATCTAAGGTATCTCTCAAATTCCCTATGGAAGATGTATGCAACAATATTCTTAACCTTTATAATATACAATATATATCTATAAATAGTTACATTAACAAATAAAACTTTGAGTAGGTCAATACATGGCATTGCCTCTGGTTTGGTTGTAGCTTGGTGGAGGCCTTATTCTTTGATTGGTAGGAAGTCGTCTGTGTTACTTCTCTTCAGGAGACAGTTGGTCCTTAGTAGAATACATTTTTAAAAACTCAACCTCTTCCTAAAGAGTTGATTAGTGTAGGAACTTGAAATCTAATGCACTCCTTTTGAACACATTATCTATGCATTCAAGTCCTATGAATGAGTAGGGAGAGGGAACTAGATATTTTCCCTATTTTAAAAAAGAAGCCATTGCTTTGTGATAGCTACTACAATTCTCTTTATGAATTGACTAGTTTTTTGTGTGGTTGTTTTCTAAATAAATTAGGGCTTTCAAGATGCTGGAGAGCTTGAAGATGTGATCATTGGATTGAAAGAGTAATGGTGAAGTGATTATCCCTTTCACATAGATATTGCATATATTGTTCCCAAGCCTGAGTATTGATTTCATTTGTATGCCATTAATGTAAATAATGAACTTTTATTTTAATTTTTATTTTTATTTGAACTTGTTACTCATCTTTGGCCAGTTGGATTTTTTTGCCACGTGGTGATACTTTGTTAAGTTTTTGTGTCTAGTCACTACTTTTGAGATAGATGTTGATTACTCATTGACTGGTTATTTTTCCATGCTATTAAACTTTTATATCCATACCTTGGCTGCATCCCATTTCAAAAAATGACACTTGTCTAGATTTTTTCATGTTAGTTCTTTAGCCTTTCATTATTTTTTATATGTTGTGCAGTCATGAGTCAACATGATCAAGCCACATGGAATGATCTTGGTGGCACAGGATGTTCAAAGGCTCAAAGCCTATTTATTTGAATTGAGTATGTCCTATAAGGACCTAGGTAATGAAAAGTAAACATGTGGAGTGATCTTGGTAGCCCAAGAAGTTTGGGGTCTCAAAGCCATTAGACTGTATATTTTGGCTATGTTGTGACTCTACCACAATTAAGTTGGGGCATAAATGTGCCAAGTGTAGATCACTCAAAGTGCAGAAGCTTGAAGCCACTAGACTATAAACCAAAGGTTTACTTAATCCTTTTATAGTTATATTTGCTAAAAATATTTCTAAGTGTTGAAACACTTGTAATCATAGAAGCTCAGAGGCATTAAATTGTGGAGGCTCAAGACCATTAGCTTTGTGGATGAATAAAAATTGAATTCTCCACATTTCCAGGTTCTCAAGATTTTTGGAGGTTTGGTAAGTTAAAATACTTATAATTTTATCAAATTTATAATAGATCAAGGCTTTGGATGATGCAGGAGTGAGGCATGTTGAAATCCTAAATAACTAAAGTGGGGCCTATTCAAGGAAAGTTAATGACTCCTAGTCAATGGTTTTGTGATAATATAAAGTAGATGCAAAACTAGAACAAAAGTATTAATACCATTAGTTTGTAAACCATATCATTGAAAATGAACTCATGAAAACCCAAGGTGTATAATATCTTAATATATTAGTTCAAGTTTTGATTTTTATGGTTTGAATTCTTGTAAATCTTGACTTCATGAGAATAACCTTAGACTATGAATGAAAAACAATTAGAAACATGGACCTCTAAGTTTCATGACCTACCTAATTAAAGACTTTTCCATAATGGGTACCCATTTGGAATCAATAAAATGGGGGTGTGTGTATTAAGGTCACAATAAAGAAGAATGATAAAATAATAATATGTATAGACTTTTGAGATATTAGCAAAGCATGTCCAATATATGACTTTCCTCTCCTATCCATTGACATCATTGTTGACACTATCATAGGATATGAATTGATATCCATTATGGATAGCTTCTCAGGATACAATCAAATCTGTATTTCTGATGAGGACCAGAGTAAGACCTCCTTTACTATGACATGTGGACCTTGTTATCATGTTGTGATACCCTTTGGTCTCAAAAAACATAGGGGAAACATATCAAATGGCCATGACTCACATACTCCATGATATTAATCACAAGATAATGGAGGTCTACATAGATGATATTCTATGGAAAGCAATATGAAAAATAGACCACTTAGAGGTGTTATGCACCATCTTAACACACTTAATTGAATATGGTGTTACTCTTACATTGGAAAATGTGTGTTTGGAGTCACTGAAAATAAAACTCATACGGTATATCATCTCCTAGTGTGGTATCAATAATGACCCTACTAATATTCAAGCAATATTAGAAATGTTCCCTCCCACAGATGAATCAAGCATCAAAACATTCCTAATTAAGTTGAGATCCATTCAATGGTTCATTCTTAATATTGCCTACATCGTTCATCCTATCAATAACATGCTTAAAAAGACAAGTGGCTTAACTTAGATAATTGATTATCAGGAAGAATTTGAAGCAGTAAAACACTTCCTTATGTCTCCTTCCATGTTCATGGAACCTAATCTAGATAACCCCTTGATACTTTACATTAGATTGACTGAGGTGTCCCTTGCTTGCATGTTGGCTCAAGAGGATGATACTAGTAGAAAACATGTCATTTATTTCATTAGTTTCACCCTTGTTGATCAAGAGGCATGATAAAATTGAGTATAAAAGGAATGATTAGCTATAGTGTTTACAACCAAATGATTAAGACACTATATGCTCAATAAAAAACAAGGGTTATCATGAGGTCTCAAGCCCTAAGTACTTTTCTAACCTAGCCAACTCTCTCTAGGAAGGTTGGGTGATTCATCAAACTCCTAAATGAGCTTGATTTAATTTATGTCAACCAAATTCCATTAAGGGATAAATCATTGCTAATTGGTTGGTTGATTCTCCTTTGAGATTTAATGACCTTGTTGATATTGATTTTACTGATGAATTGATTTTTTACGAAGAAAAAATTACTATTAGCTCCTCTCCTTGGTACATAGATATCATCACTTACCTAATCAACCACACTGATCACAAAAATGCCAACTCATAGTAGAAGATACATAATCATGTCATCATGTTCAAGTATGTTATTATAGATATGGTCTTTTATCTTAAGGCCTTTAACAGAATTAGAAAGAGTCATATTTCATTATCATAGTGACATTTGTGGTGGACACTTTGGTGGACACACAACTACTCTAAAAAACCATGAGATGGGATATTTATATCCCACGTTAGATCATGATGTCATTGAATATGTACATAAATGTGAAAAATGTCAGCATTTTTCATATGAGATACATATTCCCACTAGGGCATTGTAACCCATTATCACTCCATGGCCCTTTTCCATTTGGGGATTAGATTTAGTAGGTAAGCTCTCCACACTTCTTTGGATGGTCATTGCTTCATTATAATAGTGACTAAATATTTTACAAAGTGGGCGGAGGCTATGTCATTAAGAATTGTCATGGGTTTAGTTATTGTAAAGTTTATCCTGAAGCAAGTCATTTAATGATTTGGGGTCCCATAAGTCATCATTACTGACAACAGGTCCCCTTTCAAAAACCTAAGATTCAATAACTATGTAATAAGTTTTCTATATCACTCCACTCTACCTCCTTATACTACTCATAGGCCAATGGTCATGTTGAAGTTACTAACAAAACCATAAAGTCAATTTTGGTCAAAATTATCAAAGATTCTATACAAGTTTGGCACTTACAACGCTATCCAAAACTTTGGCATTACAAAATGAGTATTAAGACACCTACGGGAGCAACTCTATACTCACTTCTATTTAGATCAAAATCTATTCTACCATTATGAGTATAAATACATAGAATTCACATTTCCCTCCAAGGTCTCCTTGATCATGAAGAGTATAAAGAGGTGCGATTAACTGAATTAGAAATTTTAAATGAACGTCAAATCACTGCCACAAATAATCATATTTATTATGTTGATTGCATGCGTATAAAAACAACAAAAATAACCATGAGTTCCCAATTTATGTAGTAAACCTTGTCCTTATGCTCGACAATCAGATTGAAAAGAAGAAAGGAAAAAGTCATAAGTTTAAACCTAATTGGTTAGGCTCTTACCTAGTGACAAAAAACTTCAAAAATAAAGCCTATCAATTATGCACTCTAGAGGGCAAGGAGTTTGGAGAGTCTGTGGAATCTTTGCACTTAAAATGATTCTATATTTAGTACTTGCATATATCACATTATTCTAATTTGCATTGTATTTTCATAGTTTATATGTTCATCTGCATATCAGATGTGTTGTTCGATGATTATTTGGTTATTAGTGCACACAAAATAAAAACTTTAGAATGCAACATATCACATCATTCCATTCTCACATTACCCTATCACCCCATATAAAACAACCTCAAAATCAGCATTACATTGGTTCATGTCTTAGTTCTTACGATTAGAGTACATCTATTTTCCCTACATCTTCTTACACAACTCAGAAAATACTAGCCTACAGTCTAGTCTAGAGGTTTATCCATGATAGAGTCTACTCTTATAGTGCCCTCTAAATCAAAACATTAGCATGCTCAAAAATAAATAACTTTACTTTCCTATCTTGGTCCTTGATGATGAGCCCTTGCATCTTACTAATTGCATGGGGCCATGATTTGGGGGTAATGGCCCTGAAAATAGTAAAAATAGACACTCTCATGAAAATAAAAAGCTTATACAAGTATAAAAGTCAAATTGCACATATCTCATCTTTTACTAACCTTCGGTATTAGGCCCTTGTATCTTACTAGTTTCATGTGGTTAGCATTGGGGAGAGATGCCCTAACTTGCCTATATCTAGCCTTTGGTGATGAGCTCATGTATCTTCTTGGTCAAATGAGACTAAGTGTAGAGGGTCACAAAGAGAAGTAAAATCTAAATGCAGAATTAATATCAAATCTAAGAGTGTCCAAATATAAAATTCTTCAAAAATCTTGCCTACATGTCTATGTTTAAAAGGGTAACCTTTTCCCATTTACCGATTCTGTCAAGACTAGTTATATCTAGATGAAACCAATAAAGTTAATGTTTTATAACTCTAGAAAGAAGTATATTTTATACTTTTTTCATAATTATTAGATCATCTTCCTTTTCCCTAAAAAATTTTGATATATGGTTTTCATTCTTTATCACCTCACATTTATCTTACTCTTCTTTTCATTCCTTAATACAAATTTGAATTCATATGTTGTGCAAACAAAACAACTAATTCATCACCTACAAAATAAATGTTAATGTATTTACAGTTTCATATATTTATCTATTGCATTGCATCATTTACATACATTTTTTTCCTGCATAATAAGCATTTTCCATACCATTATATCAAAAGCAAAGAGATGCGGGTACATCATCACATACCTAGTTATCTAGACTGCATAAACAAAAAAATAAAAAATGGAAGTTAAATCCATAACACATGAAAAATAAGTCATTAAGAAAAGTCAAAAACATATTTATATATATCATAATTTTTGAGTTTATGTAAAAGTGATGTTCAGTACAAGCTCCTTCATGGAGGGCCAATGTGCCTCAAGGCATCTAAAAAATAATCAACATATACAATGGTATAATAAAAACATCTATAACAAGTCTTAGGAGCATGTCCTCCTCCTTTGAGAAGGTCCTAATGTAGAGGAGTGTTAGGATTTGTTATTCTGCTAATGTCTCATGCTAGTAACTCCCTTAGAGTCCACCTTATTATCTCCAATTTGAAGGCCAGTATGGTGGCCCCTACAAGCACCTCCCTTTGAGGTTATCCCTCTTGTCCTATAGCTCAAGTTTGGGCCTCCTCCACTACAGACCATCATGTGTACTAGGGCCTCCAGTCACCTTGACCTAGCCAACAAGATTTTGTTCTCCATCCTCATTATTGTCACCATCTTGGATGCGTGGTATGTTAGGGTAAAGATATCTGTGTGTCGATCAATCCCTATATGGAGTCCAAGATCTATTAAGAGATGGTCTCTAGTCAGGTCAGTGCTCATCTATAAAAGGTTGATCAGGGTGTAATTTATCATCTGCCTCCACCCATTCATAGTATCTGTAATCATAAAATATAAAATCAACATCATATTAACCAATATAAAAATTTAAAACATGCACAATGAGTTAAACAACTAAAAAATCAAGTACATTCTATAATAAAAAAATGTGTAAATCAACATTTTATTTGGGTCCCCCTTACACCAATTAGGGTTAGAATCATTATTTATGTCCTCCTCATTTATGTCCAAGTCCTCCTCTAGTTGGATATACTCTAGAGCCTCACTATCACCACCTCCTAGACATCATTTTTGTTTGAAGTCCTCTAGAGTGGGGTCCTATTATGGTGGTGGTGGTGGGCCCATATACTATTGCCATGTTGCACCCTATCCTCCTCCTCCTCCATTTTCATGTTAGGGCTCCTTTTTCCACTCCTAATTGAACTGGTTGAGTGATGGGCACCTCTCTCATAAGCGGTGCCATGTCAATCATCCCAATCTCCCTACTCGCACCTCATGTGTGCCCCTGTACATGACCCCAGGGATGGGAATGTTTCTTGCATTGGGCATGCCTAACTATTGTTATACCTTATCTATAGGGCATACCTCAACCTATGAAATCATGTCCTGAACCTGAGTGGTCCTAGTAGCTACTGCAAGATAGGTCCCCTCATTGGCCCATTTTCTAACCATGTCCTAGTAAGGCAAGGAAATCAGGTCAATTGCTATTAAAATCTCTATTGCTCAAGGAAAAGTACATAATGGTGCCACATATATTCATCTAGTAGCCCTAATGTCCCTAAGCACTCCAATCAGCACTCCCCTCTGATAAGGGATGATCCACTCCTATATCTAGTATATGACAACTATCAGGGGGTTGATTTTGAGGGCCCCCAAATGAGCCATATGATAGAAATCCTTGTAGGTTCAGGTCAGTAGTTCCTAGCTCAAAGAGTAACATGTTCCCCTCTCCTCAAGGTATCATATAATTAGAAACTAGCTAAATAACAACATGTAAGTACCCTTGTCTCCCACTAGTTGAGAGCCAAGGATGCCAATAATGGAATTACATAAGTTGGGGATCACTGATCTCTTAACCTGAGAAAGCCTCACACCATACTTCACACCCACATCAAGTGCATCGACATCTCTGAAATGTTCTTTCCAACTCTAGGCTTCACGACTACTATGAGTAGCTTGAATAGATACTAACTGACCCTTCATGGGAAGGCTTAAAATTTGGTAAACATCAATGAGAGTGATTTTCCACTCTCCTAGGGCTTAGGGGAATAAAAATGTGTTTTGATTAAGATCCCAATAGGTCAAAATGTCAAAAAGTAATCAGCTAGAGGTCAAAATGATCTCCACCTATGCAATACGTGAAATCCTAACGTGATCAAGGATAGCTAGTTCAACGGCCATTATAAGTGCCAAGACTTGGGGGAGCCACTCCTACTCCTGAACTCTACTCCACCATATGTAGGGTCCATACAACAAAGTAAAGACCCTAAGTCAGCTCAAAGACCAACTTTGCCTATCAAAATAAGAAAAATTATATGTTTTGACATCTAGTTCCAGCAAGCAAAACCACTAATGTTTGCAGGTGGCATTTACGTACTACCTTTGGTGGTGATTCCACAACTTCCCCTACAAGTAATGGCACTTGTGGAACCATCGACCTGTAAAGGTTGGTGGTTTCGTCTATCAGCCATGTACCCTCTAAAACCCCCAAAATCTCCCAAAAATCTATCCTAATTGGTAAAATTTATACATTTTCCTAATTTATCCTTCCCCACAAACATTTTAAAACTAAAATTTCTAGAACTAACTATATTTCTAGCAATATTTGATCAAAAAATATAAAAATGAGGTAAAGGAAAAAAGGGCACAAAACTTATTTGACCCTGCCTTGTAGCTCCTCTCACTGGTAGATTTCCCATCATCTCATCATCCTCTTCTCATTGATTGCTTTATCATTTGAAATAGTCACTAGTAATCTAGAGCTCAAGAAATCTTACAAGCGATTGACACAAATGAATTAGTTTTCTGCAAGTTTTTCAATATATTTGGCTCCATACTAGTTTTTTAGCTTTAAAATATTTCTAATTTTAGAATATTTCAATATTTTACACATAATTTCATATTTATGAATTGTATTATTTTTAAAATTCTATATCTCACATTTTAAGATTGATGTTCTAATGACTTTTATATCTTTCATAGCAGATTTATGGTTTTTCAAGTTTTTGACCACTTGGCACTAGATTTAGTTTCCTGATGGGATGGTTCAAAAAGTATGATCTTCCCTGCACATACAGTACATATTCTTATCCATAGTTTTATTACATAGTCTATTTTCCACTTTCTCATCACACTACACTTGATTCTAGTCTTTTATTTATAAGTTGCATGGAATCTTGATTAGTTTCACCCTGCCATCAAGGTAAGTAATGTTAATATATCTACCTTATTATTTCTATTTCATATGCCACTACTAGAGACTACACCCTTGTCAATCAATGACAAATCATCATCCCAAGGGAAAAATATGTATGCATCCAATTTTCACAAGGTGTGATATTCTTGACATAATAGGTCTAATAATGATGTAATTATTTCGTAATAATGCTCAAACAAGAACTCTCTAACACTTTCTCCTCTTTTGCTTCTCTTTCTCATGTCCTCCAAAACCTCTTTATGTTTTCCCTTGCATCTTCCCTCAACCTATTTTCAAAAACTTCTCATTAGTGATGAAACCACCCTATCAAGTGATGGAACCACCCTATAAGGTTACAGAACCATCACATTCGTGATGGGTTCATCACGATAGTTGTGTAAACTACCATGGGAATTCCATCTCAACAAGATAATTTTGTATTAAATTAATGATGGTTTTTTAATCTATAGAGGTGGTTTTATCTTTAAAGGTGGTGGTTACGTAACCACCCCTACAAATAGGGACAATTCCATCACCATTGCCTGTCTTCTAAATTTGGCTTTCATGATTCATTCTTTGACAAGTTTTGCATGCTTATTATCATGTTTCTTGATTTCTCTGCCCTAATTTTACTTCCAATTAGACCCATCTCACTCCCTCTTCTATTTTCAATCATTTTAAGTCCCTCCCAAGTTGAGCTCCCATTTCAACCCGATTAAACTTCTTTATACAAGCTCCACTGCTCTTCTATATGTAAAGCAATTTTGGCTTGATTTTAGATCTAAAAATTTGTATTTAGAGTTTAAGAGTTATGAAGCCTTTACATCTAGAAGCTGATACAATTACTTTGGATCTTTTTTTTATTGCTTTCATATTTGACTACATAGTTCTTGATAGGGAGATACATTGTTCTTGCAATCTGATCTTTGCAAATAGTGTCTTTAACTAGCCACGGTCAATTATTTCTCATTTGTGGTTGTGTTTGTTTCCTTCTTATCTCATTTTTTACAGTCATTTATTTATCCTCATTTTTGGATTGCCCTGACATTTTCATTTGAACAAAAAGAGCTAACATACTGAATACCATAGTGTAACAGATTTCTTGCCTTCAACTGGTGTATATTAGGATCAGATTGGAGGTTATTAACTTGATTTAATTGTTTTATTTCAATAGATTAGACTAGATTAGTATTCATCTTTGTATTAGCTTAAATATCTATTTAAAATAAGAAAAAACAAAGTTGATAAGAGAACTCTCTTTTTCCATCTTTGTTATTAAAAAATAGTAGATAGATTATATATCTTGCATCACTCTCAATAGATTTACTCTCATTAGCATACAATCTTGCAATAAAACTTTAGGAAGGTTTTATAAAACATTTCATACACTTCCATCCAACACAATAGTTAGTTTTTATATTGAATATAAACTTTATTGCTCTCAAAACAAACAACTAGCAAGCAACAAAACCTTAAATAAACTCTAGGTAAACAAGAGACATTCATATTTCTAATTTTCTCATTATTTTAGATTAATTTGAATGTTATTATTATTCAAACTAATAGAAAAATCATATATTTTTTTTCTTATTCTTTTTTAAACAAATCATTCAAAACTTATATGCAATAACTAGGAAAGTTGGAAAACTAGTTTAGTTTGTTGGTTTACAAGAAAATGATAAAAATATTAAATTATTGATGATTTAGGCTAGATTATTTTTTACATTGTTTACATATTTATAAAACATAATTCGTATTAAACCCATCTCCAAAATCAATTTTTAAAAAAACTACAAATATTCTCACTTAGATGATGTTTAGACAAAGTTAGGAAAAATCAGCGTCTTGCATGATAGAGTAGATATCTTCATCTTTCCTTGTATGCATTGTCAAATCATTGGAATATGATAAAAATAAGATTTACTTCCATTTTTTTTCAGTTTTTATCATTTATTTACTGTCAAAATTTAAATTTCAGCAATCAAGTATTTTACTTTCAAATAAAACAAACAAAAGCATTGTCAAAAACCTTTTCTAACCATACAAGCCAAACAAAACCTTGCTTCTAACAACACAAGAAGTCTTCACACAATCTATTCCAACAAATTCATATGTTTACACATTGTCTAATCCCTCTTGGATGACAATTCCCAAAATACCTGATCTTTTTAGAGGTCTTTTTCCTAAGGTTAGAATGCATGGTCCCACAGTTGGCATACAGTCTGATATCAATATTGAGCTTAGGAGAGAGGTCTTTCATTCCACCCCAATCCCCCACTTCATTGGTTATTCTCTCAATGCCTTAGAGGAACAAGAATGAATTCATGATCCACCGATCATTGTCCTCCCTCAGAACATATGTCATCATTACAATGTTATCCAGGGCTAGTTTCCCGGTTCCATTTTCTTCTTCTCTTCGGGTCTAGCCTCGTCCTATATCATTAAATTTTTTGAATGAAATTGACTAGACACAACCAACTTGATAGAGTAGATATCTTCCTATGATTCATTTGACCTAATCTCCTACATTTTCCTAGTCCTAACATCAACCAAGAGATTCGCCTCCTTGAAGTCTTAGAAACTAAAGGATCTTGGAGCTTTGTTTCCACACAACTTGACTCTCTCAATGAGCACCGTGATGTTGTTGAGATATTTTTATTTCATCATGATAACCCCTTTCCACCACCTATTATAAATCACATTCTGTCTAACAATTAGCCCATCCATTGTGTCATCTACCTTGGCCTAACTTCATGGAGTCTAGTGCATAATTTAACAAGTGTTATTTATGAGTACACATACACCCATCACTTTTTTAGATCTCATGCTTAACCCATTACATTGGTATCCTACTTGAGGACATGTGAAAGATGACATGGGTGAAAAATGTAGTCAAAGAGGTAAGAAATATCACAAAGTACATCTACAATCATTCTTGGGTGTTGATCTTGATAAAAAGAGCACACCAATGGAAAAGAGCTTATGCAATTAGGAGCCACACAATTTGCCAAAAACTTCATCACATTGCAAAGCATTGTAAGCTTGTTAACATCTCTTAAACAAATGTTTGTGAGCACAAGGCGGTTGGAGTCTCCCTATAGCAGGAAAGATGAAGGGGAAAGGGTTAAGAAGACTGTTTTGATAATGTGTTTGCAAAGACCAAAAATGAGGTCATCAAGATAACTTTAGACTAAACTATTTTTTATTTATCATTTATTTCAATTTTTAAAAAATGGCTCAAATTTCTCTTAATTTTAATTTGAAAATTATACATTATTTATATTTAGGTGTCAGAGCCTTTGGTTGGAGTTCTACAATTGGTGGATGGAGAAAATAATTCGATGGAGTATTTATATGAGGCCATGGACAGGGCCAAGGAGGCCATAACAAACTATTATGGAAAAAATAAAAAATAATATGAGTTCATTTGGCACATAATTGACCATAAATGGAATAAACAACACCACCAACATATACATGTTGTGGCCTACTACTTGAATGCCAAGTTTTTCTTTATGGATTCATTTAGGGTCATTGAGGAGGTCATGGATGGCCTAAACACATGCATAGAGAGAATGATCCCTGATGAAACCACTAGAGACATAATTGTGGATGAACCACAGATTTACAAGACTGTAAAAGGGAGGTCATATTGATGATAATAATAAGATTTATAATAACATTAATATGTATAATACTTTGGATAAACATTCAAGCTCATACCAATGATAATAACAAGAATTATAATAACATTAATATGTATAATACTTTGGATAAACATAATCACATTAATAATGATACACATGTTAATATTAAAAATTATAAAGATAATAATATGAATTATTCTAACAATAATAATATTATTATCAACAACAACAACAATAATAATAATAATAATAAGAAGAAGAAGAAGATGGTTATTTATAATAATAATAACATTATTAATACAATGATAATAATTTGGACATAAATAACGGAAATAATTATGGGTCAAACAATAGCTCGAGTACTAATAATCAACTTTTATTCAATAATAAAATGAATTTTTTTTCTAAGACTCCAAATTCCATTATTCCTAACTGGGAAAACAAATTAGTGGTTAATCTTTCAGAATATTTTTTAGATAAGCCCTCTTTTAACTTAATAGAAAGGGATTAGGATTTGCTATTACCCCTAGGAACATACCTAAATAATATTTCATTACAGGAATAGACAACGCTCTTAAACACCTTCTTTTTAACCTAGCATAAGAATTAAGACAAGATTGTGCGATGGCTTTGCCTAAAGCAAGACCACCTTCCTGCAACATTTTCAAGGAAGAATGGGGAGCTCTTAAGTCTTTGAAGAGTAACAATGATATTGTGATCCTCAAAGATGATAAAGGAAATGCTACAGTGGTCTTTAACTGTTATGACTATGATACTAAAATGTTAGATCATCTTTTCAATAGTGGTAGTTATAGAAAGCTTGATCGTAACCCGGTTTGCAATATCATTAAAATGTCACTAAAGTTATCAAATCTTCTTCTTTTGATGATTATATTAAAAATAAGTCAATTCCCAATAAAGAAGTTACCCTCTAGATTTATAGTGCTCCAAAAATTTGGGTGTTCCATTAAGACCCATTGTAGACACAACTAACTCTCTGACTTATAAGCTTGCAGCGTTCTTAGCTAATAAACTTACAGATCTTGTAAGAAAAACCTCCTTTTTTGTTCGTGACTTAAGTGACTTCATGGAATTTATCAAGGATAAAAAGGTTGAAAGTAATGAGTTATTAGTAAGCTTTTATGTGGTGTCTCCTATACCAAGGTTCCCATCTATGAAGCAGTAGAAGTAGTCATTGATGTCACGAACATGAAAATGGCTAATCTTGTTATTTTGTGTTTGAACTCTACTTTTTTCTCCTTTGAGGGTATCATTTATGAACAATGTGAAGGCATGGCCATGGGCTCTCCTCTTTCTACTGTGGTTGCCAACCTCTTTATGTAAAAAATTGAAGATTTTGAGCTTCATTCCTTTCCATTGAAACCTAAATGATGGAAAATATATGTTAATGATACTAGCTTATGCTGGCAACATGGCTTAGATAAATTGGAAGACTTCCATTCCAACCTCAATAATATATTTCCCAGCATAAAATTCACTAAAGAAATTGAGATATAACATCAACTACCTTTTTTAGATGTCCTCTTGATCAAGAAAGAGGATGGTTCGTTAGTTAGGAAGGTCTATAGAAAAGGAACACATATAGACCTTTACCTACATGCCTCCTCCCATCATCACCCTGCTCAAAAATTAGGGGTCATAAAAACTTTAATCACTAGGGCATTTAAAATTTGTGATGAGGAGAATATCAATCTTAAAATTAAACACATTAACAATGTTTGTAAGTTGAATGGATACTTAGGCAAACAAATAGCTAAGGCTATTAAGCAAGTTAAAGAAAATATTAAAAGAACTGAAGATAGGAAGTCTTTGGTAGAAGGACATATAGCCTTTCTGCCTTATGTTGAAGGCATTTCTAATAAACTAGCCAAAATTCTAAATCATTAGAATATTCACCCCACTTTCCTTCATGTTAATAAGTTACGCATGATGTTAGGGTCGGCCAAAGACAAGTTGGACCCAAACCTTAAGAGTGGTATCTACAAGGTTGATTGTTTGTGTGGTATTTTGTACATAGGGGAGATGGGAAGGTTAGTTAAAACTAGAATTAAAGAACATTTCACTGACATTCATCTTGAAAGAAAAGAAAAATTGGCCCTTGCCGAACACTCATTCAAGTCGAAACATGCGATCAATATTGAGGATGCAAGAATTTTAGTAGTTAAAGATCATTATCATAAGTGGAAAATAAGATAAGCCATAGAAATATTTAAACACCCCAACAATTTGAACAGGGATGAGGGTCTAGAGATTAATCGTGCATGGAAGCCTTTAGTTTATAAAAATTAGTGTTTTTGTTCTCCTTGGGGGTAAAGGGGTAGTTTTGTTTTAATTTTAGGCTTCGTTTTCCTAGTTGTTATTAAGTTAGATTTTTTGATTTATTTAAATTGTTCCATACTCATTAAATATTTTAAAAAGAGTAATAATAAGTTAATAGTTTCCTTTTAATACACTTTAATATAATAATAATAAAACTAATACGCAATAAATTTTTAATAATTAAGTTATTATTATTATGTTAAAATTTATGTCAAATATTAGAAGATCTTTAATTTCTTATCTCAATTGTTTTTTGCATTTAGTAACTTATTGTAACAATTATCTTGTTCCCTTTTTGGCAATTTTTTTATAGCGATTTTCCTTCAGTTTTTAAGATGCAAGGTACTGCATTTCACACATATGTTCTTCCTTGATGAAGGCTCACAATAGTGGATCTGAAACACATCGATCTTAAAAAACCAGACATAGCTTCTTCTAAAAAAGATTACTTGTAAAAGGAAGGTTATTTTCTTCATCTCTATGCTTTCGAAGAAGAACGATCCATCAACCAGATAAAAAATAAATTCTAATTGATTCCTGTGATTGTAGTGTCATTATTTCTTTATAAATGCATGCCTAGTTGACTTAAAAAGTATAAATGTTTTATTTACAAATTTTTGGTGGGAAGATTATGGTGCAAGAACACCAGATCTTTAAAAATTAGCCATATATTTTGTCCTATCCATGTAGTGTTTTTGGGTGTGAAAGAAATTGGAGCATATTTGAGGTCATTCACACAAAGAAGTGCAATAGACTGACAACACAATGCCTCAATGACCTTGTCTTTGTGCGATACAATCTTCATCTTCATGTGAGACAAGTGGAAAGGCAAGATAGTCATGAGAAATTGACTTGGATGATATTGATCCATACTCATATTAGATCATTGAGTTCGAGAATGTGCAGCACGAACCCATATTTATCGAAGAGTAGGTCACAAATTTAGAGAGGGAAGTAGAAGTAACTATGGTGGCAGGGGAAGTAAAGGCTTTAGGAGGGGTTGGTGAAGATCTGGATGATGCATTTGTGGATGATGTTTCAGATAAGGAATCTTTACCTTCCACTTCTATGGTGCAGTGGAGGAGTTGGAGATAGTCTATGAGCATTGTACTCTTATTTGCTCAAAAACTAATATAAAACATACTTATGACTTTGAGTTATGTGTTCTCTACATTTATTTCAATTTTTTTGTTTCATTTTATTTATGTACCGAGTCTTGAGTACGAGTAAAAATTTTGGGTTGTCGAGTATGAGTTTTTATACAATGGTTACAATGATCCCATGGGTGTCAGATTTATTGGGGAGCCAACTTTGTGACTCGAACATATAACCTTAGTTTTAGAAAGCCTTTTTTCCCACAGTGACCTCAGCGCTTTTTTATTTTGGTTACTAGTGAAAGCATGCAAATTGAAATTTGTAACTTTCAGAACCACGAATCCATTATATTTTGTATATGTATACCAATGGAACATTGAATTTTTATATAAAGGTTATGGAAAGCATATTTTTGTTGTGGGTGGGAAACAAGAACAACGCAACTTACCCTTACAAACATATTCAATTCAATTAATTTGAGTTATTGTTTGCCCTCCCTATGTTCATATAGATATCTATGTTATATTTGTTGTATTTATGATCAAGCTGACAAAGCTATATGACAAAACACTCAATCCAAAAACACATGTACAATAATATTATATATAGCAATAGTAGAGATGCAAAGCTACGAAGATATATGACTAAGCTAAGTATTTCATGGAGAGATGTAAGCTCTCCATGCTCATATTTATAAAGTTGTAATTACATAGGGGAAATGTAGGGTAGAGGGAGATTTATGATTGAGTTGCATATTTCAAGTGGGGCCCATAAACATAGAAGTTGAAGTAGCTTATGTTTGAATATATTAAAGAATTGAACCATCCTCGTTGCTTTAGAACTGGAATTTAAATATTTTTCACATTGTAGATATGATTTTGTTCATTTAGACTGTATCTAGGGCAGATTATACAGTACTCAACTACCAACAGAAAAAAGTAAGACCCTGAATGGATTAGAACATTTTGCTTTATGTTCTTACCCCATTGCATGAAGCCTCTTATTGAGCCTACTTCGGGTGACCACGGGACTCTTAAATGCTTTAAGACCTACAATAAAACCTCTGAAAATAAAGATCAAAATTGTATTGAGCTTATGACCCTCCTTTCCATTTACAACCCTAAGTTGGTGAACGTTGTTCAACACCTTCTTTAGGTTTGTTTAGTCATTAAAATGCTAATTCCAAATTTATTCAAGCCATAAGGTATGCATCAATAGGATCGTCATCTGCTTCCTTTCAGATTACTCAAGACCCTAGGTTATAATATCACAATACCTTGGTTGTGCCTCTTTGAATGTGAATATTGTACTATTTCCCTTTTCCTTGAAAAATCCCCTTGCACAACTTTTTTCCCTTATCATTCTCTAAGCATGCCATGTAAATTTAAATCATTCATGACATTATTTAGGACCCTTTTTTAATATAAAATCAAGATCCTATAAAAAAAATATGTCACTATAGTAAGAAAGGGCTACACATTTAACATTTTTAATCAAAACAATGTTGCTAGTTGTAATAAACTTGATTATTATATATGAAACCATAATTGGGCCCATAAATCTTTGTAGTGGTGCACAAGATGATTTATTGGTGAAAGTAATATATTGTCATGAATAGTATTCATGAAGCATTTATTGATGTTAATAATGACCAATTAGAGCGAACGAACAAGTGATGTTATAATTCAACTTGTGGCTTGCAATAAGTTTGGTTAACAAAGGTCTTGGGAAAGTAATAAATGTTTTTTATAAACTAATTTCAAAACCCCATTGATCTGCCAGTGAATGTGATTGTCAATTAAAAAAATAATAGTGATCTAGCACGGGACCACAATATCCACATTTCATTCGAGGAAATTGGAAACAAGTGCCCCTTAACATGGCATGGGCTTTGGCAATACATAAATTACAGAGATGGTTGTTGACCAATTTTGGTCCTACAGGGCAAAAAATCGGTCTCCCTTTTCTTTACTTGTTGCCCTGATTACCCAGTCTCTGATGTCTTCACCTTACTGCAATTGTGGGTTTTCCCTTTGTAATAGGCATGTTTCTATAAAGAACAACGTGACTTGAGTCTTGTAGGTTTTTGAGTTGATCTGGGGCTTAGTTCGCTTCAAACAAATTACCTCAAACAAGCCTTTTATCGGCAAAAGAATGGGTCAATTACAAAGAAATGCAAGTCTTTTACAAAAAAGCTCCAAAGGTCAAGCGCCCTTGCGGAGGGTAGGGAGGTGACAAATGGGACCGTTCAAGCAAGCTTTGAAGGACAACTTTGGACCCAAGGTGCCCTTGCGGAGGGTAAAAAGCACATTTGTAAGAGATCAAGGCAGAAACCCCGAAAGGGAAGTTTCCTTCAGAAAAGAGACAAGTCAAATAAAGGATTTCTTCAGACTTTTTGTCCGAAGAAAATCCATGAAGAAACCAAAGGGCAAATTCCTTCGGACAAAATGCCCGAAGGAATTCCTTCGGACTTTTGTCCGAAGGAATTTACCAAAGGAAGGCCGAGACATTGAAGGTACATTTCCTTCGAGCAAAATGTCTGAAGGAATTTCTTCAGAGATTTTATCCAAAGGAATTTGGAAGACAAGGGAACCTGAAGGAACCCGAAAAGCAGGTGCCCTTGCGGAGGGCTCTCGGTTATAAAAAAAGGACTTTTCCTTTTTTCCGAGGGGTCATTTTCCTTTCAAAAATGTTCATTTTGCAAAGGTCGAAGGAATTGCTAAAGGATGATGGCGGGCCCAAGAATGTCAACTTCAACATGGGGAACTAGTCGTTGAAGGTTCAAACCTCTGGTGACGTGCCCGCAAACATCAAATTCAAGACAACAAAAGAGCCGTTAGTTTTCAAATGGTGACGGGCCCGCGAACGTCAATTTTATGGTGATAAGATAGCCGTTGATTTTCAAATGTTTAAGGACAGGCCCACGCATGTCAAATTTATGGAAATGGGTTAACAGTTGAAGAAAAGCTAAAGAACATTTCTTTCGGACAAGATGTCCGAAAGAATTCCAAAACTCTTAAGCATCATTAAAAGCAGGTGGTAAAAATCGAAGAGAAGACAGAATTCCTTTGGACAAATGTCCGAAGGATTTCCTTCGGATGTTTTGTCCAAGGGAATTTAAAGATTCGGAGACCCGAAGATAGACTCAACGACCCGCCAAGAAAGGAGCCCGAGGGGAGACAAAGAATAGCCCCGAGAGCCCGAACTGCCAGGAAAAGACAAGAAGTAGCAAGGAAAGAGAGAGAGAACAATGAACCCAAAGCACGACCATGCACACATAAGACAACGCTTGGAACGTTTTTGAAGACATCCAACCAAGCGCAGGAACAAATAGAGCAGTTCAGGTGGCACAGGGTGCGTCGATAGGGGAAGTAATTGCTTGCAAATGGAATAGTCTCCACCAAATAGCCATCAAGGGAACTGTGCGAGCATTCAATAATGCAGTCCATTTTTTTCTTGTTTAGCATTAATAAGCAAACAATTACATAAGTTTCATAGAGAGGCGGCCTTGTCATTCAAAAAACAAAGCGACCCATGCTTTAGCAGGAACGTTTAATGCAGTTTGAGCAGCAAAATC
Source organism: Torreya grandis (assembly GCA_037957365.1). NCBI lineage: Eukaryota > Viridiplantae > Streptophyta > Pinopsida > Cupressales > Taxaceae > Torreya > Torreya grandis. The sequence continues at coordinate 6,927,795 of JARHVA010000009.1, read as the reverse complement.
AATATCTGTGACATCTACAACATGGTTCTTTCATGCCCATTTATGGAAGGATGACAGCAGCATGAGCGGATTCCTCTTATCTAGGTGTTTAATATAGTATGGGCCCCCTGTTCTTTGAAGGGACCATGAGTCTTTCTCTAAATTCTATATATTGTAACCTCTTCGCTTTGTAAAAAACATCTCACTTATGTATGGCGAAGCTCTGAACAATTTTTACCTTTTAATAAAAAGAAGCGTGTTTTACCTCCATCTAATTTTTATCTTAATGCTTTCATAGGTCGACACCAGCATATCTAGTATATCCAAGACCATTTCTGCAGGTTAACAAGAAGTATCCAAGTTGGAGCATAGAGGCAGAAGAGCAATTATCTGCCAATGTGTTTCTAAAGCACCTATGGTAGGTTCTTTTTCTTTGTATCTCCATTAAGCCCCTTGTTAAAACGCCCATGCCGTCTGGTCTTTTGTTCAAATGAAGTGTATGTTCACTCCTTTGATGTAAAGTGTGGATGAAGCTGAGTAGATCAGATCATTTGATGCATCGCCATTTTTAGTTAGGCTCTGCTTTTGTGATATCACCCTCCGCCCCAATTATTAACAATAGTTAAAGACCTCAAAGGTGCATCAAGGGGAGCTAGCCCTTATCTAGAGATTCATTCCTCAATTTTGCCAAGCCCACAACAAGAAGAATGTCTCCATTCTGCCGCGTGGAGGAAAGACGCTGAGCCTTCTTTTAAAGGGTGCAATCCACAGCGTCAACAATGGTAACATTGAACATTAGCAAAAATGAGTTAACATTCATAATAATATCAATAGTTTAATTGTTAACCTATGAGTATCACCCGGGTTTTCCTTCAAACACTACTACAAGATGAAAAACAATACATATATCATAATTACAAAGGAGTGTTGCAATCGATATCTCTGTAATAAGTTGTTTATTTTTTTTTTATGCACATGTGCCTTGAAGTATGTATTCGTTGGAAAAAACCTTCCAAGAATGCTCAACAATAACAATTATAATGTAACATTCAGTAATTAAGTTTATATCATCTTTCCCGTTTATAATTTTGGCAATAAAATACACATATTCTTTCATACCATTGACATCATTTAAATAATGTTTAGCATCTCCTTTTATTATGAATTAAATAAAAATTACACTCAGCACATCAAGCAAATCTATTGTAACATAATAACATTAAATGATACCTCTCCAATGGTTACCCCAAGGGGTACCTTTATAATTCCTATTGGTGTACCTTGACAACCAACTTTTAATTTTGCTAATCACATGGGACTTAAAATTGGGGCCCCTGCCCAATAAAAATCACTCACAAAGCAACACCAACACCTTACAGAAATTAAAGCTTATATATTATCATAGAAAGTTTTTACAGAAGCGTTGTACCCTGACAATCCTGTGGGCAGCAGAAAAAAGACAACCTAAATCATAGTCTAACAGTACCAGTAGAAAGCTATCAACCTATAAGATCAAGCGGCCAAATAAACTGATGAGATCATTAAATAATACTGCAAACTGCATTAACCACCTACCATTAAACTGAACTGAACAAAAGTATATAATCAGAGACCAAAGAGCACATGACCTAGCAGCCACAGGGCCCCTACAAACTACCAACAGCTGCCAGAGCTTTTTCTGCTTCACGTAGCTCTTCCATCTCCTGAGCTGAGACGGGAGAAAGCATTTCTGACAGGGGCACCTTGGCTTGAGCTTTCTCTAAAGCAGCCATCTCCTTCGTTGGATGACCGTGGCTCTGCTTGGCAAGGAAAGAAATGGCACTCTGACAACCAATTATTAGTCATAAAAAATATGATTAAAAAATACAATACTATATTTGGATTGTCAAATCCTTGTAATCACTAAGAAATTGATCTATCGGTGAACCTTGAAAGTCACATATGGCGATTATTAATAGGCTTTGTTTTCATGCAAACGTGAATGGTATGTATGTATTCATAAAATTCTTGGTTGTCAACTGCTTGGACTCATGGAAACTGCTTACAGAAGGTTGTTGAAGTGTTTCTAAATATGTTTAATTGCTTACGTAAAAAAAAAATTAAAGGTAACAGACCAAATATTTACTGTAGTTTGATTGTTCACTAAGAATAATAATTGGTTGCATTTGCTATTTTTGGTTCTTGATCAAACCATTGAATATATCATTCACAGCACTCATTATTTAATTATTTCTTGCTTCACTATAGACTCCTTTGGATAAAGTGATACGTAAAGAAATCTTAAGTGAAAGGAAATGATTCAATATTTAATGTAAAAATAGCAAATGATTCTCTTTTGTACCTCTTTTTGGGAGGGACAATAAGGGAAAGTAATTATAACACCAAAGCACAAACGAGATAGACTGCATGCCTGCGATTCTGGGATGTAGATTATAAACCTACTTGTCACATCCATACATGAAATGGTTACATTAGTATTTTATTGTCAGCTTGGAAGTCCTAAACATGTTTGTACCGAAGTTCTCATAACCACTTGGTATGAGATCCATTTCTGTAAATGAGAATTTGATGACTGTGAAAGGAGTTTACATAGTGAGCATTGGATGTGAGAGGTCCACCAGCTGTGGTCTAGTGGTTGAGACAGGGCATCTTTCATTAAAATGACTCACGATCAAACCTAGTTGAGCCTGTGAAAATAAAGAACCCATCCAAGTGAGATCTGCGACATCTCAGTATAAACAAAATCATGGTATCCAAACGAAACATTGGATGCATCAAATTTCTGTTGCTAATTACCATAGTTACCCAAGTATTGGGGACGGGGGCATGTGGGAACGGGGTTTTGGATACCTAAATAGCTATATTTTGGGAATGGCGAGGGGATAGCTATTGAAATAGTATATAAAAATTAATATTTATATATTTAAACTTTATTCAATGAAATGTAGGGGTTTACATTTTATATAATGTTTTTAGGACACGTTTACGACACTTTCAGGATTAAGGTTCATTTTTTTTTGGGGAGATGGAGGGTCATGTTTTTAAGTAAGAACGTCATAATTTTTTATAAAATTACTAAAATTTTAGATAAAATTGGAGACGTCCCCTTTAAATCTTCAAGTCCCTGAAACATTTGGGACATCCAGGATGTCACCAAAATATACGGCACACGTCCCCATGTGACACTGCAGTAATTACTTCATTCTGTCTATAAAGCCTGCCGTTGATAGGAAAATGGAGGAGTCTTGGTCTGAAATGAAATATTGTCGAATGAAAAGTCAAATTTATGTCTGCTATTTTGGCTTAATATTTTTGGGCCCTTTTATCGATGTGGTGTAATTTCTCATCTCGGTAGGAAGAGGCATAAATGCATTAATTACCTTATGGAGCTTCGGTCTATTTGGTATGTATTGTGGGGAATGGGGTGGACTCGTGCAGAAAGGAATAAATCAAAGAACTTCAAATCTACTATTAATAAATTTCAGCTTGAATTGACAGAGATCGGCTCAGACATCACCTAGATGTCCTGTTAGAGGCTATACAGATGTCAAGACTTAATCACGTATCTATGCTTAAAAATAAAATAATCTTCTCCTGAATGAGTTAAAAGACACCAAAGCTCAGGCTTGATAGTTGCCAGAGTGATTATTAGGATTACGTTCCATGCAGGGGCTGCCATCTTTATTTTTAATGTGCAGGTGACCCCATTGAATATCAAAATCCTGTAAACAGGAGAAGTTAGAATCTCTACTCGATAAATAAGAGCGGGCTTGTTTTTTGGTGGAAACTTTGAGCAGGCTTTTGAGGGGTGTGGGGGATGGCGGGAGCTTAGAGGGACCCGCTGAGATAAGTTGGGAAATATTTTTTCCAAAGGCAACATTAATATGGTGACTCTGAATTTATAACTTCTGTTCCTATTAACAAGTCGCAATTTTTATATAGTCTCCTAAAATGCAAGCAAAGCAGAAAACGTCGTTACCATGTGGCCATCTTCCTCCAAATTGCTCCTAAATTTTTTCAACAGCACCTGCTGAGAAAAAGCAAAATCTTCCTCTCCATGGGACCATAGCCTTCGTCTCTGATCTAAAAACATCATCATTCAAAACTAGAGATGCTAAAACCTTGGTTGCAAGGCAAGGCAGTTAATCTGTTTAATCTTTCTGATAAACGAAAACAATTTGCACACCTTGCAACATTTTCTTTCCCAGCGATCTTGGAGATGCTCTGTAGTGCAGTAGCATTCACTACCCAAACCTTCTACATGTGATGGATGGTTGTCAAGAGGCATGTACTAAAAAACTCAAGGGCAATGGGAAGAAGCTTCTTGTTGCCACTTGCAAGGACAGTTCCCTTCTTCAAATCATACATCATGTAGGGCAAAGCGTGTGTCAGGCACATACCCTGCTGCTCTCAACAACTGATGCAACCTTTTCAACATTGTGTAGATTTTCTCTGCCTCAGGGTGTGATACATCATCTACAAGGAATTGATGAACATTTTTCTTGATCTCAATCCAGCTGCATCCTGGGTTTTTTTTCACTCCCTTCTCTTTCATCATCACTCTTAACTTTCCTGCTTCAACCGGTCTGCCACTCTCAGCATAGATGTTTGACAATAATACATAGTTTCCAGAATTGTGAGGCTCTAATTTAAAAAGTTGTTCTGCGGCATATTCTCCTAGCTCTATATTTCCATAAATTCTGCAGGCACCAAGCAATGCTCCCCAGACACCAGGACCAGGTTCCATTGGCATCGTTTTGATAAAATCACATGCCTCATCCAGTAGGTGAGCACGGCTAAGAAGATCCACTATACATGCATAATGTTCGACCTTTGGTGTGATAGAATATTCTTGACTCATGTAATGGAAGTAGTGCCGGCCTTCATCCACCAAGCCTGCATGACTACAGGCAGAGAGAACGCCAACGAAGGTGATGTGGTTTGGTTTAATGTCTTCCTGAAGCATTTTGTGGAAAAGTATGAGAGCATCTCTCCCACGTCCATGCATACCATGGGCTGCAATAATTGCAGTCCACGAGATTGTATTTCTTTGAGGTATCTTGTGAAATACTTTGTTTGCAATTTCTATACTTCCACATTTGGCATACATGTCTATAAGGGCATTCCCCACACACGTCTCTGATTCTAATCCTCTTCTAACAACGTAGGCATGAATCTCTCTACCTTGTTGTAGAGCTGCTAACCTTGCACATAGAGGGAGAATACTTAACATGGTGATTGAGGTGGGCTTAGCATGTGCAAGCTGCATTCCCATAATGAGATAAAAAGCCTCATTCACATATCCATTCTGGGCACATCCTGAAATCAATGCATTCCAAGTAACTGAGTCTGGATGTACCCTTGCTTCTTGCATTTGGTCAAAAAGTTTCAAGGCCTCAGCACAATTTCTGTTCTGGGTGTAACCTACAATCATAGCATTCCAAGAGCTCACATTTCGTAGAGACATCTTGTCAAACACTCGCCTTGCAAAATCTATACCAGAGCATTTAGCATACATGTCTACCAGGGCATTTGTAACCAAAATATCAAAGTCAAATACACTCTTGATCAAATAACCATGAACTTCTTTTCCAACTAGTGCAGCCGACAAGGCTGTACAGGCCGGAAGAAGACTCGTGATTGTAACAGAGTTTGGCTTCATGCCAGCCAGTTGCATCTCACGAAAAACATCCAACGCTTTTTCAGCATGCCCATTCTGTGCATACCCTGCAATCATTGCGGTCCATGACACTAGATTTCTTTGAGACATTTTGTCAAATACCTTGCTTGCATCCTCCAAATTCTTGCATTTTGCATACATGTTTATGAGAGCAGTCTCCACCCAAATATTAGTGTCCAATCCACTTCTGATTATGCAATCATGGACACCCTTACCCTGTTGCAGAGCTGCTAGACCAGCACACGCTTTCAGAACGAAGGGAAACGTAAAAATATCTGGCTGCACCGCTGCTGTTTGCATTTGGCAATATAGCTCAAGAACTTCCTCACAGCGTCCATGTATGGCATATCCTTTGATCAAGGCATTCCAAGGAAAAATATTTTGCTTTGGCATTTTGTCAAACACTTGGCGTGCATCTTCAAAACGTCTGCAGTTGGCATAAGTGCTTATAAGTTTTTCTCCATATAAGTCATTTTTCTGATTACCAGTTAAGATAATTCTGGCGTGCAGTTGCTGGATTTCTGTGGAAGTTTTAATGCTGGTCGAAAACTCCTCTAACGGAATAAAATATGAAACATAGTTTGGCCATTTTTGGCGTTGCAAAATATTTATTGGGATTGGCATAATGGTGTTGTGAACAATATTATGGGCAGTCTGTGATAATGTAAGAAAAACTGTTTGAATGGATGCCATGGCAGGCAATCCATTGTGAACCAGTGAAATAAATGGTTTAAGTTAACATCACTGTAGAATCCGTATGAGATAAAGATATACATGCAATAGAATAATGCGACCATACCGTATTTAATGTTTTCCGTGAGTAGTCATTTCTTCATTTACAGAAAAATGAGGTACTTAGACTTCATTTAATTTACTTCATTTCTTTATTGTTTTATAATAATAATATTATATATTTTGTGAGGTGTTTATTTTATTATTTGTGGTTTTTATTTTAATTTTCTAATTTAAATTCTGTTTTCTGTTTCGATTACAGTATCTTTATTTGTTTTTAAGAACTTTTGATAATAGTTAATTTTTGTTTTTATAAATCTTTTACAACGGTCATTTTATTTCTTCTTTAAAATGTTTGGCCCTGATGTTTCACACATCACATTTTTTCTCCTCGATTAAGGATTATGAAATATGATCTGAAATGTTGAGCATCAAAACTTATACACAGTTTTTCTAAAAAAAATCCCATTAATTATATGAACTGTGAAAGCATCAAATCTTTGATACTTAGAGTGTGTAACTCGGAATTGAAAATCACATATAGGGTTAAATTTGATAGCGATTTAGGCGTTTTCTACATTTTTAACCGTGAAATACAATCATAAAATATTTTTAAATGTATTAACAAATAGGCAAAAATTTATGAAAATTGTCAATATGACATTCTAAATTAAAAAATTATCATTTTAATATAGTGCAACGTAAACCCTACACGTTGAGGCTACGATCGACTATATGCCCAACGCCCGCACTCCACAACCCATTGACAAGTTCACTATCATACCATGTGTAATAATAAATATGACATAGCTTAGGCCCAATAAATTTTTTGACTATCATCGACTCATCATGGACAAATTACAATTGGCAATTGCCTACGGTCCTCTAAGTTGACCGCCAATACCTTCCCCAAAAAGGATTTCAATATATTCCATAAATGCATATCATGATAGTAGATACTGATAAGTTGCAATCATAGATTCATATCTCTCCCAATTCCCTCTGGAATTGTTTTCATTCAACGCACTTTACACAACACATATTCTTGAGTTGCAACTTGTTGTACAGTTTATGTCAGTTGTTTCAACTTTCCTATATGTCCATTGCCCAAAGGCATATAACAACTTGCATGTTGTATAATCTATTTATTTTTGTACGTAAAATTCATGATATAGTTTGTGATAGTATGAAGAACCAAAGAAATTTGAAAAGAATTGCACACTTGTTATTTCCCAAATCCAAGGTTGTTTTTATCACTGTGGTCCGTAAGGCAAACGGTCGAACTGTGAATGAAGTGGAAAAATAGCTGAGTGTCTCTAAGACGGTAGACTGTGGAGGACCGGAGGTGAATAGATGACAGATTCTCCAACGGTGCTCACTAGTCACTACTATTGCTCACATTTTCAAGTATATTAAAGTAGCGCCCTGTGTCTTTCTCATATTCAGATATTAACTCCATAGGGCAAGTAAGACTAAAATTTTTGCTAAGGCTAAGGGAATTGTACGAATGAGGGAATCAATCTAAGTCCTCTGCCATAAGATGAGAGTAATAATTCCACTTCCCTCTTTATTGAGCTGCAAATTTTCCATAGTTTATGACATAAATAAGAAATGATAGTAAAGGATTATAAGAAGAGTAGGGGTTTTAAGACAGTGAATACAAAAGAAGTATTAGATTATTATAAGGCAACAATTTTTTTTTAATATTGCAGGGATAGTGTACAAAACACACGAGTCCAAACACACAACAAACACAAGAAGACAATGAAAACAAGGTCAAGAGTCCCTTAAGGGATACCATGTCCAAATATCAACAAGGGCATAAGCCTAGATTCCAATTTAAAAAGTAAAAGTTATTTTAATAGCCCCTCAATAGGGGAAAATTAGAATAAAGCACCAAGAAATTAGATAATATAGTCATAAATGGTTGTTACCCCAAGAGTAATAAAGAGGACTTTTTGTTTAGGTCTTTCAACCACAGTACCAAGTCTCTTTTGTTTGGTTGCACCATTCTCATTTTTTTTAAAGCTAACCTTGCCTCATAGAGCTCAAGCTTTCTTTTGTATATGGGCAATAGTTTTATGAACATTGGATTCCATCAGTGTTTCCACCTACAAAGCTAGCAAACCACCCAATATATTAGCAGTTACACAAGTATCTAGAAGGGAAGAAGAAGAAGAAATGGTGCAATCAGAATTGTGTCCTCCACCCTACTCAACATTAGCTCTGTAGATGGGGAGTCCTCACTATTTTTAAATTGTGAGTGGTTAGTGCAGCCACACAAATGGAAATTTTCATCCAATTCAACTTCCTTTTTGCTTTACTTAGGAGATTTGAATCTGCATTGAATTTCTCACAATCCCATAAAGTCCTTTAAATTCTTTCTGAAATAATGCATATAGGGTATTCAGGAGGTAATCAGGGGCATTTGGGCCAGTAAAACCATCATAAATACCCACAAAAAGCCATCCATGCTCCTTGGATATCATAATATGGACTCTATCCTCCCCTCCCTTGCCATGAGCCCATTGAAGATTTTGGCTATCAATGGAATCCAAAGCAGTATCATCCAAGCTAAGATCATTGCTCAAGTTCATATTGTAAAAATCCTCACTCTTATTATCATCCCTCACCTAGGGGTAGTTTTCCCTATCCCAGCCGTTGGGAGAAGGGGTCATGAGGAATCTTAGTAGTTGAGATTAATTATCAATTATTTCTTTATAGGGGTTCATTTGTAACAATTAAAGCAACTAATATATGAAGTTTATATAGTTACATCTAATTTTTATATCTAATTATTTTTTATTATTTGGTTTATATAGGTACTATAAAAAAAATGTATCAAAATAAAAAGAACCAATCTTCAATCAAGAAGTTTCATGCATGGTTTGAAACATCAAAATCTATATCACAAGACGATCATAATTTTGATTTAAATGAAGACTTAAATATATTAGCATGTGATGATGAGTATGGTGAAGGATTTGAAGAGCAGGAAGCTTCAACATAAAACAAAAAAAGCGCTGGAGTAAAAAGAGTGTTTAGAGATGAATGGAAAGTTAAATTTAAGTGGTCAAGGTGTGCAATGCATAAAGAAAAAGTAGTCATGATTGTGAAGAACATAATTTGCAGGACCATGGGGCACTGGAACTGGTTGTACTACTTTGCAACATGATCTAATAGTTACTCATGCAGATTCAAACATCCATAAAATTTTACAAGCAAAATGGATGTGTGGAAATGAAAGGAAAGCCAAATCAATTTCAGAACACATTGCAAGAATTGATGACACCAATAGGAAAGAATCATCACAACCATGAAATTAGTTTATTAGGTTGTGCAAGAAGACTTGCCCCTCTCAAAATATGAGTCCCTTTGCTCTCTTAAAATGTATTTAGAAACATCGACCTGCAGAAAAATAAGGACTATAAATCATAAACAAATCATATGGCGACAAATGGTTTCTTTTTTTCTATATCTAAGTGTTAGGGTGTGGAGCTAAAAGCTTCACCAAAGAGCATACATTAGCAGATTTGGGTCTACACAGACACCGGCGTCGGTCAGGAGTGATCGACGTCGATCAGAAGCAGTTGCAAAGGCGCCGACGTCGGCAGAGGATCGGCCGATGGCGGTCACAGACAAGCAGCAGGAATCGACGTCGGTTACCTGCGTGTCCAGAAAGCTATTTTCGTGGACAGAAGCGAGTGTTTGCATGATGAGTTTGAGTTATAGTCTCAAGCCCGCGTCTCTATTATTGGCAATACTATTTTTAGAGCCCTTGTTCAAGTGGCTTAACTGCTTATTGGAAGTACATGCTCAAGTCTCCTAATTCTATATGTAGAATTAGATCTTCCTAGCTTATTGTAGTTTTGGATAGTTTTTGTAGTTATTGTGAATTATTGTGGTAATTCATTGTATGTGAAGAACAGTACAGAATTGAATCAATCCAAGTTTGTTGGAGTTGATTGTTCTTCAGAGAGAGAGCTCTTGAGGAATAGAGATCTATTGAGAGATCTATACATCTAAGAGAGGTGTGGAAGAAACACGTGTTTCTTCAGTTATATTCTTTTTGTAAAGAGTTTGTTAATACAAGTTTTCAAGGTGGTTTCTTGTATCTCTTGTTCTTGCTATTATCTCATTCTAATTACTTGTCTATCTGATTTAATTTCGCGTTTATTGCTTTCACAATTGTAATCTATTGTTGGTTGATCCTCCAACAAGTGGTATCAGAGCCTTGGTTGCAGGTTCAGAGCTTGATATCCAACAATTGGTATCAAAGCTCATGTTCACTAACAGGTGGTTCAGATTTGTGTAGTGTGTATTGGTTACAGGTTCTCACAGGAGTTTCTGCAGGGATTTCTGTTTGAGTGGGAGAAGCAATGGCAGATGAAAGTAAACTGAGAATGGAAAAGTTCAATGGTAAAAATTACCAACACTGGAGAATACAGATAGAGGATTATCTGTATCAGAAAGATCTCTACTTACCGTTAGGTGGGGTTGCAAAGAAGCCCAAAGACATGGAGGATGAAGAATGAGAAGTTCTTGACAGAAAGGCTCTGAGGTCTATAAGACTGAGTCTAGCATCCACTGTGATATCTAATTTATCACAGGCAAAGTCTACGGTAGAGTTGATGACTACTTTAGCAAATTTGTATGAAAAACCCTCAGCTTCTAATAAGGTATATCTTATGAAGCAGTTATTTAATTTGCATATGAATGAAGGTGGATCTGTTTCTACTCATCTGAATGATTTCAATGGAATTGTGAATCAATTAAGTTCAGTGAATATAGTGGTTGATGATGAAATAAAAGCTCTTTTGATATTATGTTCTTTGTCTGAAAGCTGGCATGGCTTAGTAATGGCAGTAAGTAATACTGCATCTGCATCAAATATTTTGAAAGTAGAAGATGTTAGTGTTATCTTGAATGAGGAAATACGCAAGAAAAGCACAGAAGAGGCATCTGGGAACGCTTTAAGTTTTGAGAGTAGGGGAAGGCAGAAAGAGAAGAGCAAGAAAGGCAGATCAAGATCCAAATCTAAGGAGAAAGGCAGATCTAAATCCAGAAATAGCAGGAAGCCACAATGCTAGAATTGTGGAAAGATGGGGCACATAAGCAAAGATTGTTGGTCAAAGCCTAAGGAGGACAATCAGCACGAAAGAAAGGAAGAAGCCAAAGTTGCAGATATTGCACAAGATGCTTTAATTTTCTCTCTGCATAATAATATAGAATCTTGGGTGTTAGATTCTGGTGCATCTTTTCATGCTACCCCTAACAGGGAATATTTTAGTGACTATATCCATGGAGATTTTGGAATAGTGTATCTAGGGGATGATGAGCCCTGTAAAATAATTGGCAAAGGTAAAGTGCAGCTGAAGATGCAGAATAGCAACACATGGGTGTTGAGAGACGTGATGCATGTTCCTAGCTTGAAAAGAAATTTGATTTCTGCAAGAAAGTTAGGGGATGAGGGTTGTACAGTAACTCTCACAGCAGAATCTTGGAAGGTGACCAAGGGTGCACTTGTTATGGCCAGAGGTAAGAGATAAGGTACTCTCTATTTGTGTAATTGTGTTACTAACAAATCTCCTTATGTATTATCTACTTCAGATATGGATGCTAAATTGTGGCACTCAAGGCTTGGCCACATGAGTGAGAAGGGGATGTCAATTCTTAAGTCCAAAGGTATGCTTTCAGATTTAAAAGGCATAGATTTAGAGTTTTGTGAGCACTGTGTATTTGGAAAACAAAAAAGGGTTAGTTTTCTCAAGACTGGGTCTACTAAGAAGAGGCATAAGTTGCAGCTTGTTCACACAGACGTGTGGGGACCGGCTCAGGTTGCTTCCATTGGAGGATCACAGTACTATGTATCTTTCATAGATGATGCTACAAGGAAGGTATGGATCTATTGCATTAGAAGAAAATCTGATGTATTTGAGACTTTTAAAGTTTGGAAAGCTATGGTTGAGAATGAAACAGGTAAAAGATTAAAGTGCCTGAGATCAGACAACGGTGGTGAGTTCTGCAGTCATAAGTTCAGAGATTATTGTTACATGCATGGAATTCGCAGGCAAAGGACGGTTCCAAGGACACCTCAACAGAATAGAATTGCTGAAAGGATGAACAGGATAATAATGGAGCATGAAAGATGTATGAGATTGCATGCTGGGTTGCCCTTACAATTTTGGGTACAAGCTATTGACACTGCAGTGTACCTGATTAACAGAGGACCCTCTACAGCTCTGGATGGTGGTATTCCAGAAGAGGCATGGACAGGTAAAAAGGTTGATCTCTCATATCTTAAAGTTTTTGGTTGTGAAGCCTTTGTGCACATAGATAAGGAAAATAAAAAGAAGCTAGATGCTAAGTCTATGAGATGCACGTTTATTGGCTATGGCTCAGATGATTTTGGTTACAGATTGTGGAATCTAAAAATTAACAAAGTAATCAGGAGCCGTGATGTTGTTTTCAACGAAAGAGTGATGTATTGTGATCAGCTAAGGAAGCTGAATCAATCTGAGCAGAGTAATGGTGAATTGGATGAGGTGAAAGTCCAAGATGAGCTCGCGGGAAAAAGAAATAATCACTTGCAGGAAAACATAGAGACCGACGTCGGTAGGTTAGGAACCAGTGTCGGCAGTACAGAAATCGGCGTCGGCCGTACAGAGACCGACATCGGCAGAACAGGTACCGAGGTCGGTCAGGCAGAACCAACATCGGCCAGTAACAGGCCTGGAGGTGACCGAGGTCGGTCACTGTCAGAGAATTTGGGTGGACAGCGTGTTGTAAACGAGCCTCAGACACCCATCAGGTGGTCAGAAAGGGTGAGTAAGCCTCCAATTAGATATTCTCCTTCTTTATTTTATTTATTGCTAACTGATGGTGGAGAACCAGAGAGTTTTGAAGAAGCAATACAGGTGGAGTCCAAGAGTGAGTGGGAGCATGGCATGGTTGAGGAGTTGGAGTCCTTAAGAGAGAACCAAACATGGGATTTGGTTGAATTGCCAGCTGGTAAGAGAACACTCAAGAACAGATGGACCTATAGGTTGAAAGAATGTGAGAATGGACAGATGAGATATAAAGCTAGATTAGTAGTGAAAAGATTTGCACAAAAGCCAGGTATTGACTTTGGTGAGATTTTTTCTCCTGTTGTTAAAATGACTTCTATAAGGGTTGTATTGTCTTTGGTTGCTTTTGAGGATTTGCATCTTGAGCAGCTAGATGTTAAGACATTATTTCTTCATGGAGATTTGGATGAGGAAATTTATATGGAACAGCTAGAAGGATTTGAGGTCAAGGGTAAGGAGAAGTTTGTGTGCAGATTGAAGAAAAGCTTGTATGGCCTCAAGCAAGCTCCTAGGCAATGGTATTTAAAATTTGACAGGTTTATGACTGAGCATGGCTACAGTAGGTGTCAATCAGACCATTGTGTGTATTTCAAGAGATTTGATAACGATAGATATATTATTCTATTGTTGTATGTAGATGATATGCTGGTTGCAGGATCTCACATGCAGGATATCTCTGAGCTTAAGGTGAAATTAGCTCAAACGTTTGCTATGAAGGATTTGGGAGCAGCAAAGAAAATCTTTGGCATGAGCATTAAGAGAGATAGGGAAAATCACAGATTGATATTGTCTCAAGAAGATTATGTGGACAAGGTGTTGAAACGGTTCAATATGCAGGATGTTAAACCGGTAAGCACACCTTTGGCTGGACATTTTAAGTTGAGTAAAGAACAATGTCCTAATTCTTATGATGAGGTAGAGTACATGAGTAAGGTTCCATATTCTTCCGCAGTAGGGAGTTTTATGTATGCAATGGTGTGTACTAGACCGGATATTGCCCAAGCAGTGGGAGTTGTAAGTAAGTATATGGCCAATCCAGGTAAGGAACATTAGAAAGCAGTTTAGTGGATCCTTAGATATCTGAGAGGAACCAGCAGTAGGCACTTGTGCTATGGAGGTTCAGATACTTCTCTACATGGTTATGTAGATTCAGATATGACAGGTGATTTGGATGGCAGGAGGAGCACTACAGGTTATGTTTTCACTGTAGGTGGAACGGTGGTTAGCTGGATATCTAAGTTGCAGAAGGTTGTTGCCTTGTCAACTACAGAAGCAGAGTATATTGTAGCCACAGAAGCTAGCAAAGAGATGATATAGATGACACAGTTCATGGATGAGCTTGGTAGGGAGCATGAGAGTTGTAGATTGTATAGTGACAGTCAGAGTGCAATCCATTTGGCTAAGAATTCAGCCTTTCATTCAAGAACAAAGCACATACAGCTAAGGTATCACTTCATATGACAGGTATTGGAAGATGGTGAGTTGAAGCTGGAGAAGATCCATACAGATAGGAATCCTGTTGATATGTTAACCAAGCCGGTTACAAAGGAGAATTTGAATCTTCATTCAACTTCTGTTGGTCTTCATGATTGAGTTGAAGATGGAGGAGCTAGAAGATGTTGCTGTACAGGTACTGGTGCAGCTGTTTATCTCCAAGTGGGAGATTGTTAGGGTGTGGAGCTAAAAGCTTCACCAAGGAGCATACATTAGCAGATTCGGGTCTACACAGACACCGGCGTTGGTCAGGAGCGATCGACGTCGGCAGAGGATCAGCCGACGGCGATCACAAACAAGCAGCAGGAACCGACGTCGGTTACCTGCGTGTCCAGAAAGCTATTTCCGTGGACAGAAGCGAGTGTTTGCATGATGAGTTTGAGTTGTAGTCTCAAGCTCGCGTCTTTATTATTGGCAATATTATTTTTAGAGCCCTTGTTCAAGTGGCTTAACTGCTTGTTGGAAGTACATGCTCAAGTCTCCTAATTCTATATATAGAATTAGATCTTCCTAGCTTATTGTAGTTTTGGATAGTTTTTGTAGTTATTGTGAATTATTGTGGTAATTCATTGTATGTGAAGAATAGTACAGAATTGAATCAATCCAGGTTTGTTGGAGTTGATTATTCTTGAGAGAGAGAGCTCTTGAGGAATAGAGATCTATTGAGAGATCTATACATCTAGGAGAGATGTGGAAGAAACACGTGTTTCTTCAGTTGTATTCTTTTTGTAAAGAGTTTGTTAATACAAGTTTTCAAGGTGGTTTCTTGTATCTCTTGTTCTTGTTATTATCTCATTCTAATTACTTGTCTATCTGATTTAATTCCGCGTTTATTGCTTTCACAATTGTAATCTATTGTTGGTTGATCCTCCAACACTAAGTATCTTGAAGACAAACAAAGTGCAAAAATATTAAACAGTCCATTGTTTTCTTTGATGTTGGATGAAAGTATAAATCGAAGCCTAGAGAAACACCTTGTGGTTTATGCTACTTTTTTAGACTCAAAAGGGTTGGGGCCACCTATTTCACAATTTTTAAAGCTCATAAATGTGTGTGATGGAAGAGGGAAAACAAAATATGATGCAATATGTGTTTAGAAGAAAGAAAGGGGTCTTTCAAATACAAGTTTGATAGTAGTTTCTACATATGGTGCTTCATCAATGGTGGGGAGTGAAAATGGATTTGTTAATCTTTAAAAAAAAGATGTACACAATCTTATATGTATTTATTGCATTGCTCATCGTGAGGCTTTAGCTACATCAAATGCTGCTAAAAATTTACCTGAATTGATGTTTATTGAAAAGTTGGCAAACAAGGTGTATTCTTGGGTCTAAAATTCTACTAAAAGACATAATGAACTTATTGCTCTTCAAGAACTCATGCAAATCGAAACACTTCAAGCTCTTCAAATTCATGGAGTTAGATGGATCTCAAGAGGATAGGTTATTGAAAGGCTTAGTGTGTTGATGCCTCCATTGTTGACTTTGTGGTAAAGTGAGAAGAGAGACTCATGTTATGATAAGGCTAGGATCTTCTCAGTACACTTTTTATTACATATGCTTGCAGAGGTATTATGTGAACTAAACAAGTTGAATAAAAAATTTCAAGAAGAGAATGTGGATGTCACATCTTTAGGGGCAGCCATATATTCTACTATACAAACCTTAAGTAGGTGGTTTATAAGGTCCAACAATTTTGCAAATGGTACAAGTTACTTGTCCAAAAATTTAGAGAGCTCTAAATATGGTTATTTAGATATTATTGATCAATATGGACACATTCATAGGCATGAATTGTGATTTCTGATAATTTCAAATGTGTGCGATGATTATGTTGATGCACCAAAATAGAGAATGAAGCCTTGCATTGATGGGTCACTAGAGAGCTACAAAAATATTGCTAAAGAATATGTTCAAAAACTTGTAGATTGTTTAAATGAAAGATTCCTAGATCTTTCATTTTTCAATTCTATAAAGTTATTCAACCCTTGTCATTATTTAGAGGATGCATGTACTAGAGAAGAAAATTCAAAGCGGTGGCTTCTTAAAAAATTTGAACACTTGCAATATACTTTGTGTGAGGGAGAAAAGTCTTTATTTGATTTTGAAGGTTGTTCAAAAGAGTTGTGTAATTTTGTTGATACTCTTCGCTTTAATTGTGAAGGATTTCGCATGAAAGAGGCTTGGAGCATTTTTTGTGCTACAGATTCACATATAAGCTTTCCAAATTTGACAAAACTATGACAAGCAATACTTACCATTCCAACAAGTAAAATAACATGTGAGAGAGGATTTTCAATACAAAAGATAATAAAATATATACAAAGAATGAAACTCTCATTGGATACATTGGATGCCTTGATGCGATTTTCATTGATAGGTCTTGATATATCAATGGTGGGCTGGAATAGGGTTTATAAAATTTGGAAAGTTGTCAATCAAAGAAGGATTTAAAATATCTCGGAATGTTCTATGTGGACATATTTGTAATGGTATTGTATTTCATATGAGCCAATGAACACTCAAGCTTTTGCTTACACTACTTCTTTAATGGTGCTTTTTCAAGTCAAAGTTAGTGATATGCATTTGGTTTTTTTGAAGATATACATTTGAATTTTTTGAAGATATACATTTGATTTTTTTTTAAGGATGGAACTAGTGCCTTGGCAAATCCATTCTAGAGTTGTGTTCTGCAACTAAGGTTATCCTCATATCATATTTCTAACATGTATTTTGAGTCTATTTCACCAAGAATCTTCTCCCAAAGAACATTTGGAATTTCTTAACTTTTTGTTGTTAGTTTCAAAGAGTATGCTCCAATATTTTAAGTGCATTCAGAGATCCACCTTATGAAGCAGTGGCTTTGAAGAATAAAGTATATTTTCATCTTTATATTTTTTATAATGGTTGGAAGGTTATTTTCTCATGTGTAATTGAAATGTTTCTTATTTTTTCTCTATTGTAAGACATTTATATTTCATTGTAGATATAAAGTGTTTACGTTTTATTTAGAGTTTGATGTTGCAAGAATGCATATTACTAGTAGAATTGCATATTAAAGGTAAATAAATTGGATGAGGGACATTTAATAAACAAAATGATCCATACCCATGAAAGGAGTGTAGTTTAATGAGACTCTACATGATATTTTCCACTAATTTATGCTTTACAGTCTATCTAAAATTATCTTGATCAGTGTATAAAAACACAAATACGATGAAGAGAGCATCCAATGTATATTAGATATCCATATGTAGCTGTTATATAACTAATATTTGCTTTGAAACAACAGAATAGGACTAATATGAAAGCATCATATTTTCACAGTTGTTTGTTCCAACTTCCAAGGACACTTGAGAGTCTCCATTCACGGAGTCCCAATTTCAAAGTATTTTTTTAAGGCTTGTACAAGCAAGGCAGGAGAGGACAATTGTGGTATGTGGCCATTGGTGTCAAGTATGTCTACTAAATTCATCTTTTCACCCAAAATGCACTGCATATAGTATGGGACACTCATTAGAACAACTATATCCTTTGTAGTCTAGATGATGCTACACGGGGTCTTCACATGACACAATATGCATCTCATATCACTCTCAAAGATGGTCTCAACAACTATGCTACAATTTCAGGCTTCATATTCATCATGGTCCTTGTAAATTTGTTGACAATAGAGAGCTCATTTACACCAACAACCAAAGGAGCAAATCATGAAAC
The DNA here is from genome assembly GCA_037957365.1 of Torreya grandis. NCBI lineage: Eukaryota > Viridiplantae > Streptophyta > Pinopsida > Cupressales > Taxaceae > Torreya > Torreya grandis. Next base: position 6,909,346 of record JARHVA010000009.1, on the reverse strand, counting down.
CCATTCTTCATTGTCAAATTTCATGGCACAATAAAGCCTATCAACATCCCCACGTTCAAATCCTCCTTGGTATGACTCATCATTCAAATACTGCACGAGATAAATAATAAACTACACAAGTCAAATGAATAGTAAGTAAAAAATTAATGTGTTGAAAACTCTAAGATTTGGACATGAATTTTATTTGAACACAGACATTGGTGAGATATTGTTACCTTGGAGAAACACATAATAAGATTAGTTTTTCAAACATATCAAGTCTTTGAATGCAGGTAATACACCCAACTATGTCAAAGACTAAATGGCCCACATACAAGCATTTTTCAACTTTGAACTAATATTTTAGCTAATATTTTCGTAATTGAAACTGTTGTTCAATGGAGATTCTAGCAGCATTTTAGATGTTAGATGTTGGAGTTTCTCTCTTAGATGTTGGAGATTCTGGGAGTAGACGACTGGCTGGAAGGAAAAAAATAATAGAATAGACCTATGTTGGGATAGAAAGGAGCGTTGAGTGGCCTACGAAAAGGCAGAAGTCTAAATCCACATTGAGCAAATACTCCTCTAATGGAGGCAACTAGAGTTTAAATAAAGAAAACTAAATTTTATGCTCAGAACAAGACAAAATGGTTTATTTCTAATTGGTCTCTAGGTGAGATAAATAATATCAATTTGTGGGTAGAGGGTCTTATACAAACTTATAGCGTATAGGTGTTTATTTTTTTTGTTTATCTCCATGTTTACATTGTAATTATCTTATTAGTGGAAGAATTAAGGATGTTTTCCACTTTGTTAATACAAATGGATTCGATCTCTGTAGATAGTTGCATGATATATGTTTGACGAAATGTGTGTAGTCGTAGTGAATATTCTTCTCCTAAAACATGGACAATAACAACAAGCTTTAACTATTTTTTATATAAAAAATATGAAAGTCAAGAATGAGAAATGAATGTCATATGCAAGGTGATAATAATTTAAAAACTGTCACAAAAAAATTTCTTAATGGGTAAGGGTGGCTATCAAATATAACCCTTATGTATACTAATGATCTCCTTTGGGAAGTATGGTCTGAAACACTATTGAAATTGTTTTTTGGAAGTACGATGGTAAGTACCACAAGAATATTCTAGACTAGCAATTGCCCCAAAGGCCCCAAAGGTGCAAGTTAAGTTGGAAGGAATGTGATTTTCTATTTTAGTAAGGTTGGATTTTATAATGTGAAAGAGTGTAAATCTGGAGTGGTGTCTCATTTAAAACCTCATGTCACTATTGACCGTGTCTCATTTTTTATGCATGAAAGATTAAAAAATAATCTTGTGTTTATGGTGGAGGGGGTGGTGGAAAATAAGATTGCATGTTTATCCATACTATGTGACAATGTGTTGTGTAGGATGGAGATGTTATGTTTCAAGGTGAGCTTGAGTAATAGTGAGTTGGTGGGGAAGGGCAAGGCTATACAAAGCATACAAGTGGTGAAATATTTCAAAGTGAGATGGTGGTAATGATTAGGAATAATGATAGGGTATTTCAAGGTATTCTCTATGTTGTATACACTTACTATCATATTCCAGGTTGTCACTAGTTACATGCCTTACTCCATCTATAGTGGTTGGCATTCCCAAGTGGCCTAGATCTGCCTAATGTACCCAAGTGGACATGGAACTAACATACATAGATAGATATATCTAGTTTGATACTTTCAACACTTTGTGTAGTTCAGTTTAGATGCATCTACTTCACATAGTGTTAACACAGTGGATTGCACCCTATGAAGGGAGGCTCAGCTCTCTTCATCCATGCAACATAATTAAGACATCCCTCTTGTTGTGGGTGTCAAACGTGAGGGATGAATCTCTAGATTAGGGGCTAGCTCCCCTTGATTCACCTCAAGGCCCTAGATTTCCAATTGATAACAATGGGGGGGATGAAAAGGGAGAGAAATACTAGAAATTAGAACCTAAACTAAAGCAGTGATATGCCAAAATGGTTGGTCTACTCAGCTTTGACATACACTTTACACTAAGACAAGCTGACATACACTATCATTCAGTATGAGAAACTCTCTTGCATCAGTATTTCAATAGGGGGACCTATGGAGATATAGGGAGGAAGAACTACCAGAGGTGTTCTAAGACACTATGGTAGCCTATTCACATGCGCTTATACTCTACTATGGACACTTCTTGTTGAACTACAAGAAAGAGCTCACAATACACTAGATATGTTGGATTCAAACTGTGAAAGCATGAATGAAAATGACTTGACACAAGATCAAAACCATAGACATATGCAAAAGTGTAAACCCAAATGGAGGTAAAATGCTTATGTCTTGATTCAAGGTAAATTCCTACAAGGCTTCACCATACAAGCCGAGAGATTTTTTTTTCAAAATGAGAAATTACAATTATATAGAGAGCTGGAAACAAGGCGATGATAAATCATGGAAAGGAGACCCATGCTAAAGTCAAACATCCCCTAAGACAAGAGACCATTCTACCATCGTATCCTCAAATTGCATATGGGAGAGCCATGTTGTAGATTGTCCACCGGTGCTTCTACTATCCTTGGGCTACAAAAGCATGGGGAACCCATTCCCATTAACTGAAAAGTCATTCCAAGCTACTATGATTGACTAAGCCCTCTTCAATGTTTGGATGGAACTAGTTGTACATTAATGACTTAGCATGAAAACACGGGTTGCAGCTCTCCATAGTTCGATAACCAATCTATTTTATTGGTTTTCGATATATATATTATACCTAAACATATTAACTCCCTTGGTTGAGTTGTCTATGCCACTTATCTTGGTCTGAGTGGTCTATGATTCTGCCCTTTGACTTCATCAGCTGTTGGAACTATTCTGCATTTTTGTCCTTTTCGCTTTATCTTTGCCTGTGTTTTGTCTCTTTCTTTTGATTTCTATTTTACTTTGGTTCCTTTTCTCTTTACTTATTGAGCCTTCGAGCTCTCGACAATCTTCTACTCCTTCTTGGTCCTTGGTCTTTGTCTTGTCTTCTTCCTCCCATGTTTACTCAGGTTTCAGGCTCTTTGCCATCTTCTTTTTTGTGAGTTTGTTTTTGACTTGTTTCTTCTTATTTTCTTCCCACATGTCTTCTTTCTTTTCTGTCTCTTCCTTGCCTTTGTCCTTGCTTGTTTTCTCATCATTGTTCTTCGAGCTTTCGGGCTTTTGTTTACGAATTCCTTCAGATAAAATATCTGAAGGAATTCCTTCAGACATTTTGTCCAAAGGAATTCACCGTTGATCTCTCTTTTGTTTCGACCCTTTCTTCTCAAACTTTCCTTCAAACAAAATGTCTGGAGGAATTCTATCTTTTGGCGTTGGCTTTTCTCAAAGGGCAAGTGCCCTTCGAGATTTTGTCTTCATCCCTTGTTTTCTTAAAGTTCCCTCTGCAAGGGCCATTTGACCTCATAAGTACCATTTAAAAAAATGGAATGGTCCACTTTCTCAACCAAGTACCCTCCATAAAGACACTTACCCTTCAAAACTTTTGTAATTGCCCTACAGACAATTGAAGTGCCCTCTAAGGAAATTCCTTGCCTTTGTGAGCCGCTTAGACTAAATCAGGTCCTTAGAAAGAACTTACTCATAAAGTTCCTTAAGTAAGGCCTCTTGACAAACTCAAAATACACTTGGCAAGCAAAAGAGGAAAACACTTGGCTTTTCATAAAACAGGTCTAACAAAGGGCACTTTGCACAAGGTAGCTGAGGGATGATTAGCCAAATCATGGATTGAATGACTCTTGCCAAGACAAAGGAAGGGGTGCCCAATTTTGGCCTATAGGACTAAAAATTGGTCAACACGTAGGTGGGCAATGATGGAATCATGGCCTACTTGAGTTCTTGGGCCACCCACATGATAGGGTTAGACACACGCACAACCTTATCTAACCTATTCACAAATCACAATCCATCGGGCAGGGATGGGCAATGATGGATTTAAATCTAGATTGAGTTCTTGAGCCACCCATATGAGGATTGAGCAAACTATCATCTTAATATAAGTTATTCAATAATATGATCACTATGTACACTCACACACAAGATTTGTCACCAGGTTCATACATTGGTTTGCATACCCAACGAGGTGTATTCATTCCTTTCCTCTCTCTTTACTTAGTTACTTTATTTAGCATAGTCTTTTGCTTTTGATAATCTCTTAAGTAAGGACTAATTTTTGCATGTTTTAATACATGTCATTGCTTTGGATCATGTTCCACATACACAAACCTAGATTCACATACTCAAACTCAGCTACATGGGCTTCACTTCCTATGTAAGCCTAGGTATGCTTATTTTTCCTCTATACTAGTCATTTTGTTTTGCTACATTTTTAACATAAAAGGGGGACAAATATATTCATCTAAAAGTGGTATTTGAATGCTAAGAGTGTTGCCTGAGTTAGCCTATTCCTAGCTTATCCCTAGACCTATCCTATAACCTTTACCACACTCTTCCAACCATTGTGTAGACCACAAACATCTTTTATCAGTCAAAACATAGTTCTAAAATTGCATTTCCATATCCCAATACAATATGCCCATTAGTCTGCTAGGTGACATTACAGCCACATGAAGGACACTACAACCACATGGTGCTAGTGTCCCTAATTGGGTACCAATGTCCCTTGCCCTAACTCTCTCGAACAGATAATTTTTTAAATGTGTACCCCTCTTAAGGTCGGGTTAAGTAAATTTTATTATCTGCACAAGTTATGAATCTCTATAAATACAAGACTATTTGACCTATATTAACTATATGGAAAATATATGCAAAAGTCTATCCAAACAAGAAACAAGTTGAGTAAAATTAAGGTATTTGATCCCTATTCTATCCTACTTCTGCATACTACTATCTATAATTATCCTAAGCCCAAATTTTAAATATTTCAAAGCTCAAGCACATTCAAGGCATCTAAGTCCACTCTCATTCTAGCATTCACTTGCACTTGCACCAAACACTGGGTGGGAGAACTACATCAGGATTGATCCCTCCTCGAAGTATTGGTATGTAGGCAAATCTCTTCACAATGGGATGTTAAGAATGTCTAGCCTAGCCTACTAATGATCACATATTTTTAGCTCATACCATACTTGAAAGGAGGATTAGGGTTTGCACACTAAAACAATTTTTTTAGACATAACACATAGTTGTAGATTTTGTGCGTGCAAGAATAGGACCCAAAAACATTAGTGCAGGTGCTCCCAAAAAATAGGAACAATCCTGCAAAGAGGATACTAACACCACTTTGAAGACACTACAATAATATGACATTGTTGTCTAGGTGGGGTGCTATTGTCCAATGAACAATCAGATCACAGGACTCTGTTGACAACACTCAAACCTATCCTGAACTCAATTTTTAGAACCCAGATCATCTATAACAGTTAATTTACAAATAAATATATATCTATGCATATTTATTACTATTTTTAAAAAGGTAAAATTATTATAACAATTAGTGGTTAAGTGGTGTTATTTATGTGCCCTTAATACATTAAATTATTATTATTTAATTAAATGACCTTTGGAGAGGTTAGACCCATTAATGTGGTGGTTGGAAAAGGTCACATTATAATGGTCAGGTTATCTTACTTATATAATAAAGAGTTTATATTATAAGATGAAATGAAAAAAGTGAGAGTTAAGACAAATGAAGAAATATGAAAAACACATTTCCAAGTTATGTGAAGATTGATCAAGAAGAAGTGAGAGGAAGAAAGATTGTATTGGGTACTTGTTAGTTGTTGACATGGTGGATTGCACCCTCTAAAAGAAGGTTCAACTCTCTTCATCCACATGACATAATGGAGACATCCCTCTTGCTGTGGGTGGAAAACGTGAGGGATGGATCTCTAGATTAGGGGCTAGCTCCCCTTGATGCACCCTGAGGCCCTGGATCTCCTACTGCTAACAATGGGGGGGGATGAAAAGGGAGAAAAAATATTAAAAATGGGACCTAAGCTAAGAAGTGATTAACTAAAAAAATTGGTTTACTCAACTTTGACATACACTTTGAACCATGGACAACAAGCATACACTTTATTCAGGTGAGAAAAACTTCCTTGCATCAGTATTTCAGTAGGGGGTCCTATGAAGATACAGGGAGGAAGAAACTAGCACAAGAGGTGTTCTAAGACACATTGTTGCATACCCTATTCACTTGCCTATACTTCTTCAGACACTTCTTGTGACCTGCAAGAGAATAAAATCACTATGCACTAGATATGCTGGAATAAATTTATGAAAGCATGAATATAAAATGACTTAACACAAGATAAAACCATACACATATACAAAAGTGCAAGCTCAAATGGAGGTAAAATGCTCTTTCTAATTCAAGGTAAATTCCTACAGGGCTTCACCATACAAGCTAAGAGATATTTTATCAAATGAGAAGTTACAAAAATATAGATAACTGAAAACAAGGTAGTTGACAAATCAAGGAATAGAAATCCATGTTGAGTTAAACACTTCTATAGAGACCAAAAAACCATGATGCTATCATATTCTTTAAACTACATATAGGAGAGTCATGTTGTATATGTCCAAGTCACCGCCCTTGCTATCCTGGGCCTGTAAAAGCATGGGATACTCCTTCTAGCAACTGACAAAGTCATTCCCAAGTTTTTATGACTAGATCATGCTCTCTTCAATGCTGGGTGCAACTGGCTATGCATTCATGGTGAAGTGTGAAAACATGGGCTGCTCTCCTCTATATTTTGAAAACCAATCTATTTTATTAGTTTTTGGTAGATATATTTCACCAAATGTATTAATTCTCTTTACTGAGTTATCTATGCCACTTGTCTTGGTCTGAGTGGTCATTGATTCTACCTTTTGACCTTGTCGACTGCTGAAACTGTTCTACACTTTATCTTTTTATGCTCATTACTTTGCCCATGTTTTGTCTCTTCCTTGCCTTCTCCTTTGCCTTGGATTCTTCTTGGCTTATCTTTGACCTATCGAGCCTTCTTTGTTTCGGGCTTTTTGCCATGCTTTCCTTTGGACAATTTTTTTGAAAGAATTTATTCGGGCATTTTGTCTGAAAGAATTCTCTCTTTTGATTGCTTCTTTTTCAAAAGGGCACATGCCCCTCGGGCCTTTTGTCTTCATTCTTCACTTTCTCAAAGTGCCCTTCGCAATGGCAGTTTGTGCCTCAAAATGCCCCTTCAAAACTTTTGATTTGGTCCTACCACCGACCAAGGTGCCCTCCACAAGGGCACATATCTTTTGAAAATTTTGCAACGACCCTTCAAAAAAGTGAATAAGCCCTCTTTCTTTTTCCAAGTGCCCTCCAGAAAGACACCCTTCAAACTTTTTGAAAACATCGTTCAAGCCATCAAAATGCCCTCTAAAGGAAATATGTTGTCTTTTGTGAATTACTTAGACCATTTTGAGTTCTTCAATCGCTTCTACTTATAAAATTAGATAAGTAATGAACCTACACAACCCTGATTTGCACTAGATAGACCATTTTAGACTTCTTAGGAGCTTCTATTTCGAGTTTTACATCAACTCTTGTTGATAAGGCAAATAAGTAAAGACACTTAGAAAACTTGATTTGGTCTATCAAGACCAAATAGGGTTTTGCAAGTGAATTTACTTATAACCTTTGTTAGTAAAGACATTTGCAAAGTCTGAATTACACCACCAAGACCAAATCGGGTTTATCAAGTGACTTGACTTATGAAAATTTCACAAGTAAAGTCATTTGGAAAACCCAAAATGCACTACTGTAGGTGTAGTAATAGCTCTTAACAAACTTGAAATACACTTGGAAAAGCAAAATGAGGGAAACACCTGGCTTTTTCATGAGAAAGGTCTGGCAGAGAACATTTTGCACAAGGTAGCAGAGGGATGATCTAGCCAAAACATGAATTGGATGGCTTTTGCAAAGAAAAAGGAGGGGGTGCCCAATTTTGACTTGCAAGACCAAAAATTGGTCAACGTTAGTTTCTCATAATATGAATAATCTTTGTGAGTTTTTTTTAAAAAAAATCTCTTGGAGGTTTTTCCATATATATCTTGTGTTGGTTTTATGCATGCATTTGCTCTTGATCTCATATCTAGATCTATTGCTCGTATGCATTATTTTGCTTAATTTATCATGGTATCAAAGTTTGTGATGTGTTGATTTAGTGGCAAGGTTGTAGATCGGGCTTATTGAGCTATGTTCAAGCTCATGTTTGCTCAAAAATCCACTTGTAGATCTTGTGGCACATTCACAAGAGTGTTGTGTAGTCTCTCTTCATCAGGTTCGTGATCTGTGCACCACAAATATTCATTGGCATATCTGATCAATTGGATCCATTTTCAAGACATTTTCAACCCTATGGAGGACTTGCACAGCCCATGGTATGGTCTTCTACATGAGGATTTGGTAAGAAAAAATTGATTTCAAGTTTTTTTGCTATTGTTTGGCATTTATATTTGTCAAAAAATAATTTTTATAGATTTTTCTAAACGTATTTAGAGCCTCTAAGGCATTTTTTGAATATTTTCAAATTTTATCTCCTCTTAAATGCCATTTTTTGGCATGTGTAAGCTACAATTTTGTGAAAGATCAGAGTTTGAGTAGTGAATCTCAGTTTTGATGTCTCCATTTGCTTAGTTTGGCCATTTTTAAGTGATTTAGGCCTTTACTTTACCTGATTCAGACTCTTATAGCCCATTCCAAATTTTCTCTCTCCTCCCAAAGTGTCATACTTTAGTTTTTGCAGCCTCCATAAATTGAAAACCAGTAAAAAAATTTAGATTTGTTGCTCTATAGCCTGTTTCTAGTGTTTAAAGGTTCAATCTTTAGTCTTAAAGCTTGTTAAAACCATCTGAGTAGTTTGTGGAACATCGTAATCACATTTAGAGTTTTCTTCAACCCCCTGGGGTGCCATAACAGCTACAACAATATAAAAAATCATTTTTTGGTCAGAAAAACTCAGTTCTGGTTATGCCAAATGCTTCGTTTGGCCATTTGAAAGTAGTTTTGAACTTTATTTGATCATAATTCATCTCTTGAATCTCCCATAGTGCATCCAACTTCTACCTGAGTGTCATAATTCTGCTCCCGTGCATGCTTTTATTTATTTTTAATGGTTAGTATATCTCAAATGGAAAGTATTTAATAAATAAAGCTTTTATTTAATACTTTATTTTCTACATAAGTTGTGGAGCCCACCTGGTTATTTTAATCTTTTTAAATTAAATTTTTTGCTTGCATTTTATTATTTATTGCAAATATTTAATTCTATTTTATTTTTTAATAAAAAAATATGAATTAATTAAATATGTTTTAAATCATGTAGCTTGCATGTGAAGTATTGTATTGAACAAAGAGAAGTTGATTAGTGTTTTTTTGGAAAATACTTGTAGATCTAAGGTCCTTAAATTAAATCTCAATACCAATATATTTTTTGAATAAAATTAATTAATTAATTTTAAAATAATTAATTAAAAAGTCTGGTATCAACTTGTAAAATCTTACATGTAAAGTTTGCAACACTTTCGACACCCTTGACTTATCGTATTCTTTGTCAAAGATGATTGTGTGACCAGTCGATCTTTAGATTTTTTTACATTCTGAATGTATTAGGATGGTATTTTATTTGATTTGAAGTTTCTTTATATGACTTTTAGTGTATAATTTATCTTTGCGACAATTGCAACTTTCATTCTTGTTGTGGTTATTTATGTTTTTTGAATTATTTTGCAATCAACTAAGTGGTTAGTGTTGTTTATTCACTAGAATATTTGTTTTTATTACAAAATCAAGTATAAAACACATTAAAAAATTTGTTTTTAAATTTTTTTTGGTCAATTTAGTATAAAATGCAAATTTATAGTGTCGATTTTAAAAGGAAGAAGAAACATTCATGACTCAAATTATAATATGAATTATTTCTAATAAGATATGTAATGTTTACTTAACTTAGTATCAAATTATTAATAAAATTATTGTATGTGCATCACATAACCTGCTTGATTGCAAGCTTACATATACTTCTATTAAAGGTTGTGTTAAAACTTGATCCAAAAATTGTGTGTGATAAAGTTAACCCCTATTTACAAACATCTTATTGGTAGTTTGATTTATATAGCCATTACTAGGGTAGATATTTTATAAGATGTGGATGTTGCTTCTAGATTCATGCATGATCCATACTTGGATCATTAGAAATTAACTAAGCGAATACTTTAGTATATAAAAAGGAACTATAAACTTTGATTTATATTCTTCTTATTTTGATTATGCTAATTTATTTGGTTATTATGATGCTAACTATACTATGATGATTTTACTTCTGAATATGTGTTTACATTTGGTGTAGGTGCTATCATTTGAAGCACTTCATGTGAAAGTAGTTAAAGAAGTCTTGTGGCTATGAAGGATGATAGAAAAATGTCATGTGAAAGTTATTTATTGTATCAACCTTCTTGGTGATAGTCAAAAGTATATAGCTTTGGAGAAAATCCAATGCAACACCAATGAACTAAAGCCTATTGAAGTTCATTCAATGTTAGGCCTATCGAAGTTGTGATTAAGGGGGAGTGTGCATGACAATGTCACTTCTTAACAACCATGTGGGTTGTGTGTTTTCTTCTATCTCTCTATACTTCTCATTATAAAGCATTGTAATATATCACTTTATGTGATTTTAATAAACTTTATATAGAAGTCTACATTATACCCAATACATAGTAGCATGGAGGTCCTTGTGTTATAAAGACTCTAATATACTTGGTTGATTATTCATGAAAAATTGTGAGATGTATTTTCATTGTGGGATGTAGTTTCACGATCATACTAGCCTAAACTCACTCTAAGTGGTTTGGGGTCACACAGTGTAATTCTTTTAAAGGTGCCTATGGGGACATAGTGCAAAACCTTTAGGTGTTTATGGATGTATAGTGTAATTCTTTTAAAGGTGACTATGTGACTGTGGTTACATAGTGTAATACCTTTAGGTACATATAGTTGTATATAGTCATTCCTTTAAAGGTGACTATGTGATTGCGGTTACATAATGTAATACCTTTGGGTATATATAGTTAAATAGTGTAATCCCTTTGAGTGACTATGTTTACATAGCATAATTCCTTTAAAGATGATTATGGCATGCTAAACGATGTTTCTTTCAATTATTACCTCGTAAAACTCATCATGTGGATAGGTCATGGAGTGTCAGTTCGTTATGTTGTTACCTCCTAAAACTCATTATGTGGATGGTTCATGGAGTATAACTTCGTTGTTATAAATGTGATTATGGTATGTATCTCCACTTAACATTATGGGAGAGTATTGGAAAAAGGAATGGTTAAGTGATGTTATTTTTCATACACTAAATATATTAAATTACATTGGTTAAATAATAATATATTTTATTATTTATCATAAGTTTATCTTCATGTAAATAAATAATAAAATATATTAAATAACTTGTAAAGAGGTTGGACCTATTAATGTGGTGGTTGAAAAAAGTCACCTTATAATAGTTAGATTATCTTGTCTATTTAATAAAGAGTTTATATTGCAAGATGCAATAAAAAAAGAAGAGTTGAAACAAATGATAAAATGTGGATAACACATTTTCAAGTTATGTAAAAATTGATCAAGAAGAAATGAGAGGAAGAAAGACTGTATTGGGTGTTTGTTAGTTTCTCATAATATGAATAATCTTTGTGAATTTTCTTACCTCTTAGAGGTTTTCTCACGTATATCTTGTGTTGATTTCATGTATGTCTTTGCTCTTGATCTCATATCTAGATCCATTGTTCATATGCATTATTTTGCTTAATTTATAAAAAATAAGTCAAAATCTATAACAAATCAACGGTTAATTATTGCATATTATTTCACTGATTTAAACAATTCATCCATTTAATCTAACTTAGGAATTATATGTGTAAAACCCTAGAAAGTTAAATCACATATTTAGTATTTTACCACAAATGCCAAGGTTTAAGTTTGTGTTATGTATGGTTTAGAAACATCCTAACAAAATTTTATGTAGGTTGTTGAATTTTATAGTTTCGCTTTCATTTCTACAAAAAACACTTAAAATTTTATTAACATGCAACATTAATATAAACATTATTTTTTACCTTAATACACTTTAACATCGTCATTAATAAAAACTTCCCATTCACTATATAAAACATTTTTTTTGGTTTGATGATAATGACTTTTGTATCATTTGTTATCTCTTTTATAAAACTTGTTTTATCTTCAAAGTAATTGATAATACTTTTTTTCAAATGTTGTTAAATACAATTACAATTAATTTCATATTTTAATTTATTTTAATAATAAAACTAGCATATATCCATCTTAACATTGATCTAATGTGCTGAGAGATATCTAAAAGCCCTGAGGTGCCAAACGCACCACAATACAAGTTTAATAAAAGGGACTCACAACTCAATTTTTTTGAATGTATCTTGTCATATATTATGTCCATGCTAAGAAAAATTTGTGTTACTAACATACTTTCCTAGCTCTTTCATTGCCAATAGATTATAATTACCTAATTTTGAGTCTTGAATGTGTCATTTTGAAAAAAATTGACGTGTGTATATTTATTATTATTGAGAATTACACACATAATAAAATGCATGGCTTCAATGTTCCCCCACACACATATGGAGTGTAAATTATGCCTTTCCTAGAGAAGGTTTCTCTACATAATAGACCACTAGCCTATGCATATCCCTTTTCAAAAGTTGAAAGGTAAAAAAAAAATCAAATTACAAAACTATTATGATCAACCTTTTCATAGAAAAAATATTTAGAAGTATGATTGAATGTAAAATTAGTTACTGGGTTGAAAAATAAGGAAAGAGGAAAAAATGATATGTAAGTTTTAGATCATAGCATTTGATAATAAATCATTGCATCATTCTTAGATATTTAATTACAAAATTATGGGACAACAAAAACGAAACAATCTTTTATCATTTTTATTTTATTTTAAGAAAGCATTTGATACAATCCCTATAAACAAGTTGTTGGGTAGAATAGAAGATCTTGGAGTTCTAAAAAAATATAGGGCAACACTTTATAAGCTCGATGATTAGGTTAGAACCAAAACCAAAACTCACAATATTATCAAAATGTTTCAATAATAACATAGGGGTTAAAGATGGATGCCCATAACCCACCCTAATTGGCTTTTATATCGATGAATTGGAAGAATGGATAAATAGATGAGCACTGACAACATTCATGTAACTAACTATGATAAAACTCCTTATATATGGAGATGATATTATTCCTAAATCTTAAATATTTTAAAAAGAGATTGGGATACAAGTCAATATTAACAAAAGTATTATTTTGATCTTCTCATGCCAAAAGGATAGGAATATACAAGTTTCATATTTGATGGAACTTCCACTTGAGATAGTATTAAAATACAAATTACTGGGTCTTGATTTCACTAACAAAATTAGTTGAGAAACATGCATAACAAATAGAATTTAAGGAGGTTGGAGAGTGTTATATTCTCTTCAAAACATATACAAAGATGTTGATTTGTTGGATTGGATGACCACCATGGCCTTGTTTGGGATACATGTAGTGTCGATGGTGCTTTATGAGTGTGAAATTTTCATTGGGTATAAAGTGTTGACAAATGGACACAATTCATAAATATTTAATCACAAGCAACTTCAATATTAAAGTCTCTATCCAATACAAGATCCTCCTAAAAAAGTACTTTTCTATATAAGCAACAACTATGATATGTCCCTTAGGTTATATAAAGCAAATAAAGAGCATGGAGGAGTATAAGTGGCTAAATGTAGTAATAAAAGAATAGTTGTATTTAAAAAAAATATATGGATGCAACAAAACAAGTTATGGATAAATAAGTGGGGCATCAATGCCCAATCACCAATCAAGAGATCAAAAATTATGAGAGGGAAAAGATTAAATTAAGCATGTGGACAAAATAACTCGGGAGTAAAATGAAATATTACATGATCGAGTTTGACTTCACTTATGAGTATGAACACAAAACTTACATAGGAAAAAAAATCAAAAGTAAAAAGATGCTTATTTACCAAACAAGATATTTATTAATAAGTAGGGCATCAACCTACGAGAATACCTGGCCACCAATCAAGAAACTAAAAATTACATGAAGAAAAAAATTAAACTAAGCATAACTACAAAGCAACTTAAAAATAAAAAGAAATATAACATGTTCGAGTTTAACCTTGCTTATGAGCATGACTAAAAATTTTACCTGGAAAAAAATTACTCGAAAAAGAGATACTTGTAGCCCATTTGAGGCCCAAGTTGCACCAATTTAGATATGAGACAACTAGATAGAAGATCACAAAAGAAAGGTAAAAAGAGAGAATATGTCTTTTCGAAGAATAAGGTACAATAGAGATGGAATGACACTATATCATAGATTGCTTTGCAGATGATGACATTCAAACTAGCTACCTACACACCCTGAATGGAGTGTCTATCTCTACCATATTTGAAGAAGAAAATGTGGAAAAACTTAGGAACTTCTATTAAAAAATCACATCAGAAGAATAAACCCTCATAAACAAAACAACTAGGATCCAACTGCACAGATCTTTTTTTTCTAGAAGTTTCACTCATTTAACTATATTTTTGTTCGTAAAATTTAATAGACTATTTAAATTACATGAGAAATATTAAAAAATCTCTCTCTCTATCCCATTGACCTAACTCTTGTTAACTCTCATTTTCCTCTAATTTTATCAAAATCAATAATGTGTTTTTTACCCTTTATATTAAACTGAAATGTCAACTTTTTTTATGCTTTGTTGAAGTAATTAAAGCTTCCATTCTCTTTTTTATATTACTTAAAAATTGATCAATATTATTGAATCAGTGTTGAGGTATGCAACTTTTATAAATATTTGTAGAGTTGAGGAATTTCTAACATGTTCATAATATAACAATATGTTTTTAGTTTTTAGGTTCAGGTAGATTGGTAAATTCTTAGTGCTTATCAAAGAGACTTAGGTTCAAAACTTTGCAGGCAAGCTATTCTAGAGTTTTGAGAGTAAGATTGTCCTGACTCCATTGAGTGCATGCCAACGTGACGATGGTAGTTCTAAACCAAACTATAGGTTATAATGTCAACTTCACATATTCAAACCCTTGACCATGAGAGGTCTGCCAAGTCCGACTCTCAACACTATGCATCTAACGCCAAAGCTGTGGCCTCTCGTAGGATGCCTCTGCGTGTTATTACCTTCATTCAACAAAGTACTAATCCTAAATTCAAACAATTACTGGAAAATATCAAAGCGGGGTTTCAAAACAAAGAAAATCCATATACCATTGTAGCAGACACCTATGGCGCTCTCTTGCAGGCGTGTGGAGATGACAATTGCCTCGTACAAGGTAAGAATCTCCATGCCCATATTCTCAA
The DNA here is from genome assembly GCA_037957365.1 of Torreya grandis. Classification (NCBI taxonomy): domain Eukaryota; kingdom Viridiplantae; phylum Streptophyta; class Pinopsida; order Cupressales; family Taxaceae; genus Torreya; species Torreya grandis. The sequence continues at coordinate 6,893,908 of JARHVA010000009.1, read as the reverse complement.
ATGTCGAATTCAGCAAAATGCTTTTCTGGGTTGTAAGCTTGTGACCATGTATGCTTTGTGTGGAAACCTTGTGGATGCACGCCAAGTGTTTGACAATATGCCTGAACGAAATCTTTTTGCTTGGAATTCCATTATCAGAGGATATGTCACAGGTGGCCATTTTGAAGAGACGCTTCGAATTTATCGTCGAATGCGAAGTGAAGACATTCTCCCAGACAAGTTCACTTTTCCAATCGTTATCAAGGCTTGCACTGGCCTAACATCTCTACAACAGGGTAAGCAGATTCATAAGTACATAATCCAAAATGGGTTCGAGTCGGACATATATGTCGGTGGTTGTCTTATAAACATGTATACGAAATGTGGTAGACTGAATTCTGCACGCGAAGTGTTTGACAAAATGTCTAAACGAGACATAGTCTCATGGACTGCAATGATTGCTGGGTATGCCCAGCATGGGCATGCAGATGAAGCTTTGAATATATTCAGCCAAATGCAGTTGGCAGGGCTCAGGCCGGATTCGGTCACCATTGCAAGTGTTCTGCCTGCAAGTGCCCATTTGTCGGCCCTGAGACAAGGGAAGGAAATCCATAATTTTATAATCAGGAGTGGATTTGAATCAGATGCCTTTGTGGGAAGTGCGCTTGTTGACATGTATGCAAAATGTGGGCGTATAAAGATTGCACGTTGTCTTTTCGACAAAATGTTAAATAGATCTGTAGCCATATGGAATGCCATGATTGCAGGATATGGTATGCATGGCCTTGGCAATGAAGCTCTTGCACTATTTAGGAAAATGCAACTCGCAGATGTGAGGCCCGACCAATTCACATTCACTGCTGTTCTGTCTGCCTGTCGCCATGCAGTTCTGGTTGATGAAGGCTGGGATTGTTTCAATCGCATTGTGGACAATCATTGTATTGAACCCCAGATGGAGCACTATGCTGGCATGGTAGATCTTCTTGGTCGTGCTGGGCACCTGGAAGAGGCATATAATTTTATCAAGAATATGCCAACAGAACCGAATGCCATTGTGTGGGGCGCCTTGCTTGGTGCTTGCAGAATACATCCCAATCTAGAGCTAGGGACAATTGCAGCAAAGTATCTTTTTGAAATAGAACCTGAAAACACTGGAAATTATATACTGCTGTCAAACATCTATGCAGAAGCTGGAAGGTGGGATGGTGTCTCAAAAATGAGATCAATGATGAGAGATCGGGGTTTAAAAAAGAAGCCAGGATGCAGCTGGATTGATATTAACAATAAAGTTCATGCTTTTTTGGGAGGAGACAGATCGCATCAAGATTCAGAAACAATATATTTGACACTCCAGAGCTTGCATAAACTGATGAGAGAGGCAGGGTATGCACCTGATACTCGATATGAGTTACATAATGTGGAGGAAGAAGAGAAGGAAAATGAACTAAGTGCTCACAGTGAGAAACTTGCTATTGCTTTTGGGCTTATTAGTACTTGCCCTGGGACAAGTATCCAAATCACCAAAAACCTTCGTGTCTGTGGTGATTGCCACCATGCCATCAAGTTCATCTCCAAACTCGTTGGCCGAGAAATTATTGTTAGGGACATTCATCGTTTCCATCATTTCGCAGGAGGTGTCTGTTCATGTGGGGATAACTGGTAAGACTAATGCTAACAAATATTATTCTGAGTTGCAACACATGCAGTTGATTATTTAATAATAATTTATTGTTTCTTTTACTGCTACACAAGTCTTGCATTTATACAGCATGATAATATCTTGCATTACCGGCAGTATTACAGGTTTGTTGTTACTTTGTTACTTGTTGCTTTAAAAGATGAGTGGGATTAGGTTTTCAGCCAAATCCATAAATTGATTCTAGTTGCTTTACAATTTTGAGAAAAGTTCATATTTTAAGCAATAAATGGGAAGAAATACCAAGACTTCTAAAATTCTAACATGCTTATGCAAGAAGTTTTTCCCTAAAAATAAGAATGGGAGCCGTGCTAAGAAGGCAACTGGGTTAGCTTTCAATTTCCAAACTAAAATAAATGCACATCAATGTACAAGAAATTTTAGGAATTCCTGCGTCCTAATTTGCTCTCCCAGAGTTTTTGCAGTTTTTAAATCGACATGAAGGCATTATAATCAATGATGCACATTAAGATAGGCAGGGATACCATTCCTCTTATCATCTTTGAAGTAGCATCAGATAATCTGCCTGCTTGTTCACGCTACTCTTTTATTTTAGTTATTATTGAGCTTGCATATTTTCAATTCTGCGCCGAGGAGACGAATGAAAAAGCAATCAATTCACATTGACATTCACTCCTACAACCAAACAAGGGCACAACTAGCCACAAGTAGAATGCATGGATGGGAAATTAAAACTGGAAACTAGAGAACAATAATAGATATAGGCTTAACGCTGTGAATACATCAAGATCAGTATAAGGAAACTAAAGCAGAAGAGCGCAGAGATGCCAAAATGATCAGCAATATCCTAAGTACAATTGCTTAATAGAATTTGCAGAATCACAGTATGCTGCCCTACTCTGATTATACTCCAGATTTGACAGTTTTAGAATGCTTTAGGGATTTATATTTACTGTAGTATCTCGTTGGAACAGTGAACAAAACTTTCAGTATGTAAATCAAAATGTAAACAATAATGAATAACAAGAACAATAAGCATAAAACACACACACCAATGGACGCAAGCTTGACTTGGAAAACCACAAGGTGGAAAAAAATTAGTTGGAAATGGCAACTAAATACCTTTCTTATATTTCTTACAGCCAAAGAGAGTCATACAATGAGATTTATAACAATTACAAGTCTCTTTGTTGTTTGCTCACTCAGCTTCTCTTTGCAACCTTTCTTCCTCCTTATATAACCAATTGAACACCAATGTTGTCACTCACACACTCATGCCTTCATTTAGATTCATGCCTCTTACATATTGTAAACACCTACATGTATTAGACAGTTTGCAACATCAATTTTGACCTATTTTTGACATAACTTATGCATACGCAATTGACTCTTGTTCAGATCCTCTATCCATTTATCTATCCATGCACTTGGCCAACTCAATTTGCCATCATTCATATGCAAGATCTCCCTAGTCTATCTCAAAACAATCTCTAATCCTAGGTAGACTATCACCATATACCAGATCATTGTTTTTTCCTCTTTGGACAGTGGCGGGAACACTCAGACGTTGGTGGTTATTGGTAGTGTCCACCTTCGCTGGTAGTATCTTAGGACCCTTAATTGTTATATTTCAAATTCAAATCTCACCATCAGGGCTGCCTACACACATTCCATATGTTGTTTATGGGGGCAAACTATTGAAATAGTCAACGATAAATACACATCAAGACTAACGCCATTCCTATCTAGACCTATCTAGCATTCACTTGGAAAAGCTTGAGAAATTTATTTTCACACCCTTGAGGCATTATTAAAAAATGTTCAAATAAAAAAACCCTTTAAAGGAACAACCCTGAAAGCCAAGTCTGAATACAAAGCACAATTGCATGTTGTCAAGTGTCGAAAGCCAAAGAGTTGCATTGCATTCTAGTGGAATACAATTGAACACACATACACATAGGTGGGAGAATAATGTGTGGTTAGAGCCCTATTCAAAGTATTAGAATATAGGCAATGCTCAACCACTCAGTGGGGAGTGGTTGGGGTTGTCCAACCCATCTTTACCCCCTTCTTTAAGGGCAAACAAGTGTCGAAAGTGGAGCTAAGGTTTCGAGACAAATGAGAGACAAAATCAAGCTCTGCGCACATGATCAAAGTCAACAAATCACATATAAATCATCTTGATAGACAAATGCAATGATTTGTGGCAAGGTAGACTCGAAAAATACGTAGGGACTGTATGGACAGTTAGTGGACGGAACCCGTTACGGTAGGTGTTTGGGCTTTACCTGCAACGTCCTGACAGATTATGACATTTTATTTCTTGAGCCGAGCGGTCACATACTATTTTAGATCATTTCAATAGACTATACAAAGACAGTGAGCAATAAAAAACAAAATATTAGCTAAGTGCCTTCTCCCTTAGTCATTTATCTATGTAGTAAGTGCAATCAATCTATGTTGCATAATTTAGATTTGTATGTGGAATGTCTTATTTTATGCAATCTGAATTTCAATAGTTTTATGTTATTTAGATCACCTCAATCGAAATATAAGTAAAACATTATGGTGAACTCAACCTTTGTCTTGAATGCAACAAACTTTCAGTCTTTTTCCCTTAGAGTTCCGTCTTTCTCTTTTAGGGTTTTAGATCTAATTTATGAGTTCCACCTATTAGGCAGTAATCTATGCATTTGTGCCTTAGCTTTATGGATGTTCTCATAACTATATCCTATACCATCTAAGAAAATTGGCTCTCTTGTACCTATAAGGCCAAGTGCTAAGTTAAGTGGTATTGTAATTGAGCATAATCATATTCCTTTAGTCCAACCATGTGTGTGTGTGTGTGTAAATTAAAATAGATGAAATGCAAATTCCTCCTTTTATTGATACAAATGTTAATAATGAACACAAATGTAAAAGAACATGTTAATGATGATATAATTGAACTTGAAAATGATTACAAAGATGATAATGAACACAATAATGAATATCATGGTAAAATACATCTTGATGAACTTAGTGGATTAGATCCTACACAAGTGTCAACATTTTCTAATTATTGAGCTTGAATTAGTAAGCAACCTTATGATTTGGAAAAGAGAATGAATATAATCCTAGAGGTTAAGAATGCAAAGAATGCTAAGGTAGCCACAACTAAGGGAACAACATGATCAACTTTTATTGATTCACCTTTTAGAGGTACAAATTCTATAATAGGTGTGTAGACCACTACTCTTATTGCTGCTATTCATATGTCTACATTTATGGTTACACATGTGATGCCCAATCATGGTGTAGGTGCAACACAAGTCAATTCTCGGATTTCTATGGCTAGTTCTATGGAAAATACTTTTGAGCCTTCTTGGATGGCTACTTATATGACATCATCTATTGCTACACAATCTTTTATGTCTACTGCTCAAGCCCTTATGCAAACCATTTTCGAACTTCAAGTGAATGTTTTACAATTCGAATAAGGTTTTTATAGAGCGGGCTGTTTGACCAATTCTCAAACATTATTACACAACGCGTTGGCCCCAAAGATTTTTGCTTATCCTCTACCTACATGATTTGTTACACATATGCTTACATTATATAATGATAAAGGTGATTTAGTTCAACATCTTAGAGGCTTTCATGGAACATGTTTGGACTATGCATCTAATGATAAGTTATTGACCATGTTGCAATTGAGCATAATCAAATTCCTTTAGTCCAACCTGTGCGCGTGCATGAATTAAAATAGATAATGTAAATGAAATGCAAATTTCTCATTTTATCGATACAAACGTTAATAATGACCACAGATGTAAAAGAACATGTTAATGATGATATGCTTGAACTTGAAAAGGGTTACGAAGATGATCATGAACACAATAATGAATATCATAGTAAAATGCATCTTGATGAACTTAAAGGATTAAATCCTACACAAGTATCAACATTTTCTATTTATTGAGCTTGAATTAGTAACCTTATGATTTGGAAAAGAGATTGAATGTAATCCTAGAGGCTAAAAATGCAAAGAATGCTAAGGTAGTCACAACTAATGAACAACATGATCAACTTTTATTGATTTACCTTTTAGAGGTACAAATTCTATAATAGGTGTGTAGACCACTACTCCTATTGCTGCTATTCATATGTATACATCTATGGTTACACATGTGATGCCCATTCATGGTGTACGTGCAACACAAGTCAATTCTCGGATTTCTATGGCTATTTCTATGGAAAATACTTTTGAGCCTTCTTGGATGGCTACTTATATGACATCATCTATTGCTACACAATCTTTTATGTCTACTGCTCAAGCCCTTATGCAAACCATTCTCGATCATTAAGTTAATGTTTTACAATTCGGATAAGGTTTTTATAGAGTGAGCCGTTTGACTGAGTCTCAAGCATTATTACACAACTCGTTGGCCCCAAATATTTTTTGCTTATCCTCTACCTACATGATTTGTTACACATATGCTTATATTATATAATGATAAAGGTGATTCAGTTCAACATCTTAGAGGCTTTCATGGAACATGTTTGGACTATGCATCTGATGATAAGTTATTGACCATGTTGTTTCCAAGGAGTCTTAAGCACTATGCTTTTTGATGCTATGACTTCCCTTTCCAATCAATGCATGTTTTCAATTCTTTCACTGATTAGTTCTTAGCACATTTTTTTTTATCAATATCAGTGAGAGGCTATCCTATGCTCAAATTGTAAAACTTAAACATGGACCTAATGGGTCCATCAGTGATTATGTGCTTCATTATAAGACTATACTTTCTAAAATGACAAATCTTATGAGTGATAACGATTTCCAAGACTTATTCAAGCAAAGCTTGCTTGCTCTGTCACATGAGTATATTATGTTTAAACAATTTCAATCATGCCATATGGTCAACGATTATGAAGTCAACCTCATTGTAATGATTAAGCTAAAGTATGGGTCTAATCCTCCAACATTTTATAATGCCAAGTTTCAAAGCAAAACAACATTCAAATTTAAGGCAAATGATACTTGTATACACCCTAAATTGGTCAAGCAACCACACATATCATGTCTTTTCATAGTCCTTTCACAGGAGACTCTGATTGGAGAATATGAGTCTTATTCACATCTAGCCATGTTTTTTTATCTGATTTGCCTTAGGTCTTGTTTCATACCCTAGGCACCTTTTTGAGTTTTCCCAATCATTTGTAACCTTCTAGACTTAAACCTCACTGACCCAGGTTACTCTTTCCATGCTTATTCCATCCCTCCAGGTCTTAGACCCTCCGGACAACAATGCCCAAATAGGACTACAGCGTTGAAACCTAGGGTGTCCAGTTTCTGGCACTGTTGTCCAAGTGAAAATTTGATTCCAACGGTCAGTTTCTCCTACAAGATGAGTCTTACCCCTTTTCTTTGCTTCGTTTCTAAGTTTTCCAATGTCGGCCAAATGTGAATAAAACTTCCAAATTCGAAATAACGAGTCTCCTATATAAAGGACTACACAAGGCATATTATATCTAGCACTTATTACTTTGGCACAATAGGTAATAAAAAAATTAGTCAATAGTATAGCTCAGCATTCTGCGTCACACATAGATTTGTATGTTTGATCAAGGAGGGTCTTAAACGAAATTCATTCTTTGCATCTATCGTGCATGTTGATTATGCACATTCTCTAAGGGAGAACTACATCGGATCTGAGACCTTAGCTTGATGATTAATGTAGACAACAATCAGAACAACATGGGTTCTTGATTGTGTGATTATTCTTCCCTTGACCCATTTTTTCCCCCTTTTGCTTTTGATGTATTCGTTGTTTGTATGTGTGTAGATGGATACAGGTATTGAAGATTGAAACGGACCTACAACGAACTCTATTAACTTTCAGTGATCAAAATTTGGTATGCAGACTCATATTGACTAGGTGAACAAAACCCAAAAAGCTTAGATCCTTAGGACAACAACGTCAGGGAGGACTATAGCACCGGACACTGGTGTCCTGTTTTCGATGCCCCTGTCCAATCAAAAAATAGATGTTAGACTCAGATTCCTGACAATGTCTCAGTCCTGCTCTTCAATTTTCAGCCCCATAATCTTCCATTTTAATCTTAATCTAGATAAGTTAATTTCTATTTCTCTTGCATATTTATTAGTTAAAATCTATATTTTTCCCTATCAAAATAGTTTTTTCCTATCATTTCAGACCCTTATTATTTAGGATCTAAACACTGGATTCCCAAAAATAATAAAATATTTGGTGAACCCGACTTACTTCGAACAAATTTAAAACCCTCGGTACCCTTAGGTTTTTTTCTTCATATTTTGTGCAAAAATTCAGTTTAATTTTTTTGATTTTTGTATCAATTTTTGTGCAATTATTTTGTTCAATTTAATTTTAGAATTTAAATTATAGTCATAATTTAAAAAAATTCTAAAACCCTAGATTTCCAAACTAGGTCCTCAAACCTCAAGTTTCATTCCCTTACAAATTTTAGGAATTAATTTCGAAATTTTTGAAAATTTAGTGTGCCAAAAATATTTTCAAAATTTCAAAATTAGTAGTTATTTTGCGAAAAAATTAAATTTCAAATTTATGATTTTTGTATCAATTTTTGTGCAATTATCTTGTTCAAATTAATTTTAGAATTTAAATTATAGCCATAATTTTTACAAATTCTAAAACCCTAGCTCAAAACCCTAGATTCATAAACTAGGTCCACCACGTTCAAACCATTCATCCTTGCAATTCTTAGAAATTAATTTTGAATTTTTTGCAAATTGATTAGATAGCCACAAGTAATTTAAAAAAATTTCCATGTTAGTAGTTATTATTGCATTTATTTGCTTAATAGTACTTCATATTCTTTTTGGTGAAAGAAATAAAATGACCACAAAGGCACTTCTTCCCTCTCATCTCATAGACAAATTTCTTAATTTTTCGCATAAATAAGATAATAAGTGGACGAATTTGCAAAAATGCACATTAGCTAAAAATGTGGAAAATGATTTTATTTACAATGAAGATAATTACTATTGTTGCAATGAGGAATATTATCATGCATATGAAAGTGATAGTGAAGAAAAAGTAGATGCATCTTCTCCTCTTAAACCTCTCTTTCATCCTTTCTTCTAAAGAAAATGCTTTTGATAAATGGGAAAAATACTTATCACTTCATTCTCCTATGCACAACGTACAAAATGAACAAATTAGTCATGCACTTTCAAATGAACCTCTAATAGGTGATTATTTGCTTCCATGTGAACCTAATCTCTGTCTCTTGCTACTGCTATGTTCAAAATACAACAATATAAATACAATAGAATCAAATTACCAAAACATAGTTTAAATGATGCATTTCATGCTTTCAACTCTACTTTATGCAAAGAATGTTCAAATGATAACTCTTTTACTCTTACTTCTCATACTGCAAATGAAAAAAATGCATATACTCCATCCATGGATAGCATAGATACACATGATATTTTAAATTCCAATGATAACTTATTGCATATTAAAAAGGAATTAAATCCTTCTCTTATACCTCTCCTTAGCAATGATGGAAGTGATAATGAGTATGACAGTGAACATGCAAATGAATATGAGAATGAAAGTGAATACGAAAATGATACTTCAAATTTTACTATTTCAAATGAACAAAATTCAGATTGTGATAATGCATGGAATAATGATGACTATTATGCATATAGCAAAAAAGAAAATGCATCTCATGCTTCTACCTCTTCTCTCACTCTTTCTCTCCAATCTAATGCATGTCAAAATGTTGCTCCTACTTTTATTCATGATGCTATTTCAAATAATACACATGTTAATGTTAATAACACATCTTTTACTAAATTAACATTTGATTCACTAAAACACAAAGATACCAATAAATCTCCCAAGCCACCCCTCACGACAGTGGAACCCAGTTCTCACTCTTCACCTAAAGAGAATGGTAGCCCACATCCCTCCAGTAAGGTCCAAGTTACCATTACTCCCAAGGTTCAAGTGAGCACACCCCCTCTTTATGAGCCAATTACAAAATGTAGCATTTCCATGGTTAAAATTAACAATCAAATTCAACGATTAAATGAACCACTTCAAGATACTAATGTACTATCCCAAGAGATCATCTCTTTGATGCATACAATTGGTGAATTACAACACGAAGTACATCTCCTTACCTTGGAAAACAAAGCTTACAAGTCTTGGATGGATGCCAATGATCTACATGGTAACTCTGTTCTGAAGACATTCATACAAGCTTCATTGCCTAAGCATTTCCAGATACCATCATTACCTCAATATGACGAAACTGGGGATCCATTTGTACACCTTCAAGCCTTTCAAAAGGCTTTACCATCTCATGCAAGCTTGTTGATTCTACTCAAGTTATTCCAGCATACATTAGTGGGGGAAGCATAGAATTGGTTCTTTCATCTACTTCTCGTTGGTTCATTGCACACATATGATGACTTAGAGGAGGTATTTCTCAGATATTACATCATAAACACGGGCCCTTGTGTTACATATGAGAAACTTGCTAGACTACATCATAATTCTTCAGAGCCAATTAGTGAGTATATCTTAAGATTCAAGGCTCACATGTTAAGATTGATATACAAACTAGCAAATCTAGAGATTCAACATATCTTTATTAATGGGCTTCGCCAACCTCTACTCGAGCATCTACTATAACAGACAGAGTCTTCTTTCAGACACTTGTGTTATATAGTTTTATCTTTGGAAAATAAATTGGGATTGATTGAGGTAGATTTAGTTGATCATATCACTCTAGATTTCACAGTAGCATCTTTAGATACAACTCCTACCACTCAACATCCACCATGTCTTAGACAAGATATGAGACCACAACAAAAAAACAACCAATTAAGAACAAAGAGCCAGTTTTTAGAGCACAACTTGTAGTCTACATTACAGAGAACAACAACAAAACACCACTACAGTTTGATTCAGAGCGAGATAACCCATCTGCCATATTATCAACACTGCTAGATAGAGGTTAATCACATTACCTTCTACTCATCGATGAGACCCACGTCTCTTACATAGACAACCACATCGGTCTTTTTGTAACTATCATCGTATCCGTGGACACAGATAATCACTGTTTTGGACTTAGAGATTGCATTAATAGATGTGTTGATAATGGTATCATAGCATTCACACAAGGGGCACAAAGATATCCATTATGGAACCCTAGACCTCATTCCACCACGACTGAGTCATCCCAGGACATTCCTTTACAAGAATCATTGGTCACTCATCGTGAGCACATTATAGGTTCTAGGACAAAATCTCACAGGAGATCTCCTATACTATTACCTTAGAAGGTTTGAAAACCAGTACTACAAGAACAACCTACATATAGCACTGTAGTCCAAGAAATACATAGTGCAGTTCCATATACATATCCAGTAGAGTCACAGGGACTGCAACAAAGTCCTACTCATGAGAGATTCACTATAGCCGAGTTTTCAGGGTCCTATCTCACATAGCAACTCGTTACAGTTAAGATTAGATGAACCCCCATCACATGTTATAGTTCCATCTCGACCTATTGCTCAGTCATATGCATCGCAACAGAAGCCACATGGTGTTATTTCACATAGCAATCCACTACGATTGCGAATCGATGAGCCTCCTCCACAACACACAATTTTAGTTGCACATCCTGTAAGGTTGCATTTTTCAGAGTCTCCACGTACAACTACAGTTAGTGCACAACAGACCGTATCAGATACAACATATGTTCCTACACAACATGAGAAGTATGGGTATTTGTTCAGTTGGCCATCAGGGTTCAGATAGTGATACAATACACATATACCTCTACTTAACAGGGCAACGATGGAGCAAAAGGTCTAGCTAACCTTTGTATTCTTAAGCCACTCTCGGGGATGTAATTCACACACAATGCTATCTTACATCCCCCCTATTAACAACTAACATTCTTAATTACCTTTAATTATCCATAGCCCAAAACCTACCTATCAAAGTCCAGATCTTACCAAATCAACTGATCTAAACCCTTTAACAATCTCAAATTAACTCAACTTATCTAAACAAGCTACCAATCTCAAAATCCAGACCTTACTTATATCCTACTTGCAAACTAATTCACTTTACCAAATCAATTGATCTAAACCCTTTAACAATCTCAAATTAACACCAAATCAACTGATCTAAACCCTTTAACAATCTCAAATTAACTCAACTTATCTAAACACGCTACCAATCTCAAAATCCAGACCTTACTTATATCCTACTTGCAAACTAATTCACTTTACCAAATCAATTTTACCAATTACAAAAACCAACAAAATTGTCGCTTACATATGATTACAAATCAAGCATCAACATCAAATCAACTATTTCAAATCAAAACAATGCAATACTAGTATAATCCAGAATCCATAACATGAATACGAGTAAATCCAAACTCAAACTAGTATCTCTATATATATAACTAGGTTTTCAAATACATATATACTATATCAAATAAAATCAATCATGAATGGGCCTCATGCCCTCAATCTTAGTCTCAGTCTCTCCTCCAATACTAGTCCCATAATCCAGTCTCACGCTCGACGTCCCCGCCCCTGCTCGAGCTCTCGAATGCCCTTACGTTGACTATCTCGCTCTAGTAACCGACCATGCTCCTCACACAAGTCTGCATATCGTCGCTGAAGATCCATATAATCATCCATAATCTTCGTGATCACCACGCCACAATTAGGTGGAGGCATCCTATGCCTATCCAACTTCGCTCTCAGCTCATCTCTCTCTCCTATTGACCTAACATATGCATCTGTAGCCATAACATCCCTATCAAACAAATGAGGATAGACACCAGTTGTAACCGTTGCTCGCTCTATGAAACCCCCCTCCACTGCATCATCAGGAACATGTCGCGTGAGCTCGCAGAGTGTCAACTCAATGATGGTCTCTCAGAACTCATCATCTTCCCTCCCCACCCCAGCAAGTGCCTCATCCTATGCACCTCCCACTCCACCTGCATGCATAAAAAGTACATCACTACATTAGATATATAATTTCAAATCAAACTAAAGCACAAGCGTAGGCACAATTCAAATACAATCACGGCTTACCTCCCATCATTTGGATCGGCTCAAGATCTTCATACACAGGAACATCCACTCCATCAATAGGATACAATGGAGCCCATCGATGCCCATTCCACCATGCAGTATATGCCTCAGTACATCTCACATCATCTACATCAGGAATATCTATAGTCGCATCACGCGCATCCAAAGGTAATGGTGCCAAGTCAGCCTTAGTGGGTCTTGCACGAGCTCCTACTCTCGCTGGTGCCCGTGCACTCCTCAACCATATCCATGCTGCAGATGAACATCCTATCGAACTCCAAACTGCCTAGTCACGCACTCATACTGAAAGCACTCATACACTCCAACCCAGCGGTCATGTATCCAACAACTAACCCTTATATATCTCAATTGCACTCCATCCTCCTCCCACCTAGGGTATCCTCTGTAAGGCCTCCATATGATATCATGGGCCTCCAGTCTATCCAAAACTCGTCTATAATGATCTATCCTAGGAGACCTGATAGCCAATGAACTTGTCCACCGCTCCCCATATGGCTGTGGAGGTGCGCAACTCTCCCTCGGCAATCCAATCGATTGCACAACTGCTATGTGTTCATAAGCCCAACAATACAATAGAGTAGCTACACTCACACCACCACTGAATGCCTCCTGTGTAAATCTATATAAATCTCTGTATAAATGGACAAGCATAGTCTTACCCCACGAGAACACAGTACCATACATCTCAACACTACAAACCACCCTATGCATTCTATAGGCAATAGAAACTCCACTACCACCCACTACAACAAATGAATCCAACAACATGACTAACCACTTCCGTAGGTGTGAAACACTCGACTGCACAATAACTGACAGTAATACATCACTATCACTACCTCTCCGATGTGCACTTGAAGGCACACCAAAAAAATACAAGGATGCACGATCAATGGCATCAACACCCATATCATCCTGCAATGTCACCCGTCACCCACTAACCGGCAAATGTAGAATCCGATACGCATCCTCCAGGGTCACAGTGATCTCCGCTGTAGGAAGCCAAAATGTACAAGTGTCAGAATTCCACCTCTCACATAAGGCGATGATCAAATACTTGTCCCACTCACAGTACCTAGGTCACATACATGACCCAATCTTGCTCTATCTATCACGACTCTCTCATCAGCCAACAAGGGCAACATCCTCAACGTCTCCATCCCTTGGCCTCTGCGTAACTCTCTCATCCACACCTTGCCCTGAAAACATCAGAAAATAACATATATATCAGTCAATCATGCCAGGAAAAACAACTAAGCCACACAACCACATGAAATAACTCAGAAACTGAAAAAAATTGTTCTTAGTGGACAACAGGGCTGCAGAAGGACACTAGCATTGGACAACAACGTCAGAACTTGGACAATAGCGTTGCATCCTGGACACGAGCACTGCCTCCAGGACAGGGATGCTGGAACCAACTAAACATTTCCTATACCACTTAAAACAACGTAAAAACATCAAATACCAGATTTTAAATGGGCATAAACTAGGTACTTTCATTACTCACTAGGGTAATATCTCCGTCAACGTAAATTTGGGTTACCAGCTGCTCAAAACGGATCGTGGAAGATGCTTGTCTCCTAGGCATTTTCTCACTCGAGAGCTCCAATATCTCAAACTAGTCAATGCACAAATGAACCCAAAGTCAATCAAAATTCTTATATCGACTGACTTTTTTATTCAAAAGCAAAACACCATTTTCCCCATAACTAGAACCTCGTAGCTCCATTTTACAAACCGTTTTGTTTAACAAAATCGTGATGATACTTTCGACATCATGCACGCCTTGCTCTATCATTACGTCATCTATGGCATACACACATCCTTATACCTTTTTTGTACCCTGACATACAAATTGGTACCTACCAATCAAAAACTCGTTCAAACAACCTAGCCAAATCAATCAACTTTTTAATCCATTCAATCTACTACCACCTCGTTTGTCTACCACGACACAAACGTTTCTAATTTATACTATACCCACACATAAGCTTTGGTCCTAACCAATCAAGAACACATTTCAATCCCAGTAATTCAAGTCTCACCAATCAAACAAAAGACTTTCAATCTATTCGCTATATGCCAACCTAGTTATTATTCATACGCCACTAGTCATCACTTTTGGCTCAACCTCCTCTATCACATATCTTGGTTTTTACACCTCCAGAATCTAGATTATCAGCATTACTCAGTACAAATTGTTCAAGATTATACAGTGATTTAGACTACAATGGGTCACTCAACATGGTTTTTACACCTTCAAAATCTAGATTATCAACATTACTCAGTATAAATTGGTCAAGATTATACAATGATTCAATTTATGTGGGTCACTCAACATCACTCAGACACTCATAAGGATATACCATCAGTTTACAGATACACAAACTATTCAGAGACAGTGGTTTAAATTATATAGACTCACAGTGACTTCGATACAGGCTCAGACTCAAATACCAAATTTGGGGGCATGTACATTACTACACGTCTCATACATACAACTTCATACAACATAACACAATTACAAGACCAAATAACAAATTATAGGTAGAGTGCATAGCACATTGTTTTGATATTCGGTTTTGCACATGGGACATGGCACGGTAGATCATGGCACATGTGGTTATACAAATTTCTAGATTATCCAAACGCATCACTCACATCCCAGATTTGTGGGCATGACACAGATGATCATGTTCTTTAGCATCCAAGATTATATAAATTGGAATGACAAGACATGCCATTTCCTTCTTACACATTTACCATAGTATTCAGATTACACCCAGGCATACCCAGGTTGGACTGTATGATCGTCTGTAGCGGTTGGTCCATAGCATTACTCAGACCCAGGGGTTTGTGCATGACAGAGGGCAGACATTAGTTTTGGACCTTTGAGCACTTCTCATTTTTAGTTCATATTATTCAGAGTGGGGGCATAACAGATCTTGCTCTTCACAGCATACAGATTCTATACACACATTTTAGATCATATGAGTCTATGTGGGATAGAGGACAAACATTGGTTTTGGGCCTTCGAGCATTTCTCATTCATATTCAGTACAAGGGGCATCCATTTCAGGTATTCTTTCTTTCTCCACACTATTCAGATTTAGTACAAGGGGTATTTATTTTAGGAATTCCTTCTTTCTCTAGGCACTATTCAGTTTCCTATCCACTTCCCAGGCCAAGAAGTTGGATCCTTTTCAGTTTACTTATCTCCACATAGGTAAGTTCAGGTACACATCTTCTTTCTTCTCTAGTACTTCATTTCATTGCATCACTAGATTAAAAGATGGGCAAATGTATACACCCTAAATTGGTCAAGCAACCACACATATCATGTCTTTTCATAGTCATTTCACATGAGACTCCGACTAGGGAATATGAGTCTTATTCACATTTAGCCATGTCTTTTTGTCTGATTTGCCTTAGGTCTTGTTTCATATCCTAGACACCTTTTTGACTTTTTCCAGTCATTCGTAACCTTCCAGACTTAAACCTTACTGACCCAAGTTACTCTTTCCATGCTTATTCTATCCTCCCAGGTCCCAGACCCTTCGAAAAACAACGCCCAAATAGGACTACAATGCTAAAACCTAGGGTGTCCAGTTTTTGACACTGTTGTCCAAGTGCAAATTTAATTCCAACGGTTAGTTTCTCCTGCAAGATGAATCTTATCATTTTTCTTTGCTTCGTTCCTAAGTTTTCCAATGTTAGCCAAATGCGAATAAATCTCTAAAATTCAAAATGACGAGTCTCTTATGTAAAGGACTACACAAGGCATTTTATATCTAGCACTTACTACTTTGGCACAACATGTAATAAAAAAATCAGTCAATAGTATAGCTCAACATTCTCTATCACACATAGATTTGTATGCTTGATCAAGAAGGGGCCTAGGTGAAATTCATTATTTGCATCTATCGTGCGCGTTGATTATGCACGTTCCCTAAGGGAGAACTACATCGAATCTGAGACCCTAGCTTGAGGGTTAATATAGGCAGCAATCAGAACAACAAAGGTTCTTGATTGTGCCATCATTCTTCCCTTAACCTAGTTTTTTTCCCCTTTTGCTTTTGATGTATTCATTGTTTGTATGTGTGTAGATGGATACATGTATTGAAAACCAAAACGGACCTACAACGAGCTCTGTTAATTTTCAGCCCTCAAAAATTGGTACACAGGTTCATATTGACCAGGCGAACAAAACCCAGAAAGCTTAGATCCTGAGGACAACAACGTCGAGGACTATAGCACCAGATACCAGGGTGTCCTGTTTTCGATGCTCCCGTCCAATCAAAAAATAGATGTCAGACTCAGATTCCTAACGGTGTCTTAGTCTTGCTCCAATTTCCAACCTCAGAATCCTCTATTTCAGTCCGAATCCAGATAAGTTAATTTTAATTTTTCTTGCATATTTATCAGTTAAAATCTATATTTTTCCCTATTAAAGTAGATTTTTCGTATCATTTAAGACCCTTATTATTTAGGATCTAAACACTAGATTCTCAAAAATAATAAAACAATACTAATGAGGCTAAAAAATAATTAAAACAATGCCACAATGTATTAATCGGCTTTTCAACTCCGCAAAGGGGGAAGTTTATATAGTTATTAGAATCCCTCATAAGATATTAGAAAGGCTACTTGAGTGCAATCTCATATAGCTCCCTTTGCCAAAGGAGGTTGATATGACTAAGGCACAATCTAAGGGGTTTGATTTCAACACATATTGTGATTGGCATAGATGCAAAACACAATATGAATAGATGCTTTAGGTTATGACATAAGATATAAGATCTAATTGAGGACATTGTTATTGTGGTCAATGATGTTAACATACCTACGAATGAGTCGATACCACAACCTAATGCGAAGTTGAAGATCTTTTTTGATCCCTTTCCAAATCACATGACAAAAGAAACAAAGACTAATCCTAAGTTGCATACAACTTACAAAGCACATCCTCCTCTGACTTCTTATGTTTTCAAGATTAAAAAGGAACATCCTATCAATGGTCTTATCAGTACCATTAAGGATATACAAGTACATAGATCTACAACCACATTTGATGAGCATGAGATTGTTGATGATGATTTTATTAACGTGCCCTTGTTTGTGTGGACTTATATTGACTTGCATTATATACACAATATTATGGTGGATAATGGATCAAGTGAAAATAGTTACATCATGACATTGCTTGTTAGTTGTAGCTTTGCACATGGAGATTTAATTGGTATGACAAAGATAATGAAGAGATTCGATGGAAAGAGACAAACCCTTATTGGGAGCATTATGTTACCACTTATGATAGGGCCTCCAATAGTTGCTACTTGGTTCTTAGTTTTTCCAAATACTTGGGCATTCAACATGTTACTAAGACATCTATGGATATAAAAGATATGTACATTACCATTTTCAATACATCGATGTGTGAAGTATATCTTGAGAAACTAAGTAGTTATAGTTTTGGTTATTCCATATGAATATTCTATTTAGCCAGATACATTTCGTCCACCTCCTTGACCATAACTTGTTATACAGTCTATGCATGTTCATTTTATGAGGGTAGTTCAGAGACAAGTAATTGATCTTTCACAAAGACTAGTGCTTCAACCTCCATTATATCATAGGTCTATTCAGGTTCCACAATAGATGTTACTTAGTCTGTCATGTCCTAAGTTGTTTAAACACATTGTATTGCGTGTTCCACAATGAGCATCCATACATCCTCTCCTACTATACAAAGTAGTTCACATGTTACTATGGTTTCTAGATCTATTCAACGTACACAAGATCATGTGGGCTATGATGATTATGATGGATATGTTATAGTGCGTGATCACTACTCAAATTCAAATTCAAATACATATGTTAATCCTTGCCCATGACAGGTGATATTTGAACTATTCAATCCTAGATCTACATGCGAGTATCCCATTGATGAAATCATTGATTACTATGAACATATTTCAATTTCAAAAAGTAAAAAAAAAAAAAAAAGTTACAAAAAATAAAAAATTCAACGTCAGGGCTTGTGCATGACACATTTTTTAAGTTACATGATTGATTTGTGTTATTTTATGCATGTTTTTTATGGTATACATGATTGGGATGCAAGACATACATGGTACATATGATACATGAACATTCAGAGACAAGACATTCCTTGCACCTAGTGGCATGCCTACATTGGAGAGATCTTTGCACACTTTGTAGGTTATATCTTTCTATGACCATTTCATTGATCACATTCAGCTACTTAGACTATTTATACATGGCTTGCTCTTTCGTATACTATTTAAGGTGTTATATTAAATGGATATTGTATTTTATTGTGGTAGATGACATGGACTGATTGTGTAGATTAACATTGCTTGTTCTATGTATTTTTTATGCTGATAATTGTTAGATGGTGTGATAATTATGTGTATTATATTGTCTAATTATTGATGTGTGTTACATTGCATGACCATTGATGTGTGTTACATTGTGTGTTATCTTGTGTGATTTAGAGTGCATTGATTGTGTGTTGTCACATCATGCGCTAGTTGTGTCGAGGATTATTTAGCCCGTGTCATGGCTATGTTGTGTTTGTGTTAAGTCAGAGTCGATTTGTGTTTTGAGTGCTTGTGTGTTTCATGATTATGAGATTGTGTGCATATGCATGTGTGTATTTACATGGTTGCTAAGCTTGGTGTAATGATTGCTACCACACATTTTTTTATTATGTTGTGTTATAATTTCTATCATATATCTTTTGTACAATTTATTTTAAGTGCTTGTTATTGTGATAATTATTATTGTATGTTTAATTGCTATATTGATTAGACATGACATTTGTATGCCTTATGTTACATGTTTCATATGTGTGTGAATGATCAAATCTCTATATGATGACATGTTTTATTATGTTAACATACATGTTTTACACTCTTACATCTTTTTATATAACATGATGCATATATCTCTTTTCTTTTAAGATCAATGATTCATAGGGTTCATCCTTCACCTAAAAAAATGGGCATATTAATGGGTTTGTCATAGAGATTCAGATCTTGACAATCAAATGGTTTCAATTTTAGGACATATTATGTGATTCACATGAAACAAATGACGCCATTCATATAGAGAAGATTGAACCATATGTGGGACTTTTCACAACATTATGAGGACCAATTGACAGATTCTATGACATTATGGGATAAATTATACGGATTGAATTGAACAATTTTATCAGTTTGAGCAAATTGATATATAAATTATGACATTCTATACCATATTCAAGTACAAATGGATCAGATTTGGGGCATGGAAGTTGTTTATGCATCCACTTCTCTACTTCTATGATGAGATCAATGTTATTACTAAAGCACTTTGGGTTTAAAATTATCCTACAACGATTGATTTAGAGTTTAAATTTTATATACGAGCTTGTTTTAGGGCTCCACCAAAAGAATATGATGATATATAGAGATGTGTGGTTGAGGTTCTTCATTGCTCAACAAGCACTTCTTCATCTCCGATGCGGATTGAAACTTGTACTTCTCAACCCATGGTTTTAACAGTGTTATCTCCTTAGGACATAATCACCCCATGGCGTTCTCCAATTGAGTTCAACAGAGGGTAGTTTGCTTTCCATACCCACAAAAGAATTTGTTCTTTGAGTTTTCAATTTTAAACAGTTCAATGATCTAGAGTACTTTAGTTTTTTTATCATGAAAAAACACTTAATTTTTATAAGTTTTTTGCAAGTTTTGCATGGAGCAAGCTGAATATTTGGGGCATACTAGGTAACTGTTGTCACTTGAACTTGCACATTTTGAGGAGATGACGAGTCTCCTCGTTCAAGTGGCACAATGGAACCACCTCAGGGTTGTGGGTGACCCAAATTTGAGGTGGATCTCTAGATTAGGGCTAGTTCCATTGATGTACCACTATAGATCACACCTACTACTAACTTTTGAGGGGTGAAAAGGGAGAAGGATAACTGAAAACAAATCTAATCTAGGGGAGGTGATACACCAAATGGATGGTCTACTCACACCACTTACAATGCACTTGGAACCAAACAAAATCCCACACATACACTTCATTCAATTAAACACCTCCTCTTCTAAATCAATGTTTCAAGCATAGGGTCTTAGAGAGAGTCTAGGCTAGGAGGACTTAGACAATATGTCTTCTAGAAACACTAATAAATGAGCTACTCACTATACCTGCAATCCACATTAGACACTTCTTGCTGACCTGCAAAAGAAAGCTTGTAATCCACACAAGGCACTAGGAAGAATAACATGTGAAGGTAAGGAAAATACACTTGCACAAGACCAACAATCATAACATGCACTTAGTGAAATCTTGAATGAGGTAAAACACTATCCTTTATTAGTTCAAGGCAAAAATTGAGCAGGGCTTCGCCATACTCAGGGGGAGAGATCCCTACAACAGCCAAAAAGGCTAGTATTTATAGCAATTGTGAGAGGAGAGAGATAAGGTGAAGCTGAAGAGTCACTAAGACACTTGTCAAGTGAGGAGGAGTTATAATAGTCATCGAATCATGTATGAGACATGCCTTGTAAGGAAAATATGGACAACTGTCTCCCAAGTCATCAAACTTCTCCATATGTGGCGTAGATTCGCTCTTTCTTGCACATGAAACTACCCTCATGATTTGCCTTCACAAAATTGCTTCATCACTGAGTAGAGTTAGGTTTGATGATTGATCTAAGGGGTAGGGGTTACTGACAAGCCTCCACATGCATTGGATTAGACTCTAATCATCCATATTCTTCTGGGTATAAGCAATCATCCCTGACAGTCACAAACAACTCTTTCCCATGCACCTCTCACACTTGGCACACAAAATGCTTCCACTTCTGCAATATGATCTATGCATAAGGAGGAATGACACCTATCAAGAGTGTCCAAGTCATCAGGGTCTTGAATCAAGCCTCAAAAGGCTTTCCAATTGGAGTTTTCATTATTTTCACTAAGTGTTCACTGTCTGCCCACTAGACTGGCTAAGATGAAGGAGATAACAAACACACTTAGGAGATTGGATAGCTCAATCTATGGACATTAGGACGTAGAACAAGTCCCAATCTCTCTCCTAAAAGTGGTTGCATCCTTTGAAGCTTCTCCATACCTAAAAAACACATAAATCTGTCAAAACAAGCTCTGTTGTACCTCTTCCATACAGGTAGGGTACATCTCAGTCATATGTGGAGGAGCCTTGGAGAGTCCTCTGTCACTTCCAATCAGTTTCATGGCCTTTCCACTGCATTTGGATACTCCATTTTCAATATCTCCTCCATCAGGTCTTAAAGAGGGTTTGTGAGGGTTTTAGAGTCACTTTAGGTCTTAGCTTTTGTTCATGAAGACCAGACATTCAAATCCTTGCTTGATGACTCTGACAACACTTTAGGGACCCCCCCTAACACCTTCAAACACCTTGACCCTCCATGCAAAGTATTATGATAGTTCTAAGCATCTCAAGATTGTCACTCGGGTCATCTCTATGCATTTTGCAGGGTCTTAGTGCCTTTGAGCCAAAAAAATGGCCTTTTGATAAACTTCTTTGCAAATAAAAGGCTCAAAAACCTCTGGATGTACTCCAAGATTGTGATCCAACAGGTTTCCATGTTTGCTTTATGCTAAAAGCTTGGAAGGCTTCTCACTTGGAAACCAGGGCTTGTCTTGCATTCTAGGTTTGCCTGCAATCGAGGGTCAACCTGACCCCCTAATTGATTCCCTTGCCTTCTGATGGTTCAAACACATCCATTATACTTCTTCAAACATGAATCAATCAATTGGGAAACTTTGTCAAGCTTGGGAATGAATATGATTCCCCCTTTGGCTCCTAGGCCTTAACTCTGCCCATTGGGTTTGACTGCAAACCTTGTAGCATGGAGCAACCTGTTTGGTTTCAGACCTTCCTACTTAGATTCCCATTTGGTATTATGTGTGATTCAACTCTTCAAACCTTCTTGCAAGGTGCCCTGGCTTCTAGTCTCAATTATTTGTCCTTATTACAAAGTTTCAGGATTTTATACAAAGGGAAAAGTGCCCCCTGTTTGAGACAAAAGAGGGGGCACTTCCCCTGTTTGACTTAACGAATTGACCCTTGGAGAAGATTATACAACTCCCAAGGATGCTCTGTACCAAGATTGAGCTCTTAACTCAGTCATCTGACCCTCAAAAAACCTCAAAAACCAAGAATGAGTTTTCTACGGCGGACTGTGCAGGGGATTTTGCTATTAGACTGTTTTTCATGAAATTGGAAGCTCTTTGTTTTGCCATATGCTCGTGTAAAGGACCTATATATGTTTCCACTATCACATAAAGTGCCTCCAATCTCTCTCCAACACCCTGACCTCTCAAATAACCTCCATGCTCTTGGATTTCCAAGGCTGGGTCTATAACTTGTTCAAACTGTGACAACCCCTGTTCACCCCTGCCTGTAGGTTATGATGTTTGAAATGAGACTTGAAAACATGTTTGGGAACCTTCTTGAAGTCTCTATGGTGATTTACACTTATTTACAACTATTTCATGCTTTACTAGGTCCTTGTCATGTACATTAGCTCATAAATAGGTCACCCATTGTTTTGACTGAGACACCGTACACTTTTTGAGCCTCCTTGTAGGTGACCATGAGCTCATTTAGATCATGTGTTAGATATATAGAATCTTCACTTTAGGTTTGGTAATCAACTAGTACTTTGCCTTCAACTTGATTGGTCAAAAACTCTATTTAGACATCTTACTTGCAACCTTATCTTTATGCTCAGCTGTAGGTGCACATTGTAAGGTCTATGTACAAACTGATAGGTGCACATGAGTTAGAAACATTGAATATCAACCTTTTGATGGTTCCCTCTAGTTCATGAATGTTATCCTCCTCATTGAAGGCACTTACACTAGTTAGCAAAGTCTGATTACCTTTTTGGGTGAAAAAGTCTCATTTACTTCTCAACCCTGTAGACATCATTGCAGGAATTCAGTGTGTTATGAGCATATTGGGAGCCTTCAAAAACCTACCTTCTCTTACCTTTTGACCTCCATCTTTGGTATGGGTGTTTCCCTATGATACAACTATAAGATTCACCAAATTGGATGTCTTAGAAACTTTGGCATCATGTTATATGCTATCTTTAAAAAACACTTGGGCCTCTGTTTGGTGTTTTTTGGGCAGACAGTCCCAAACTCAAAATTGTTCACATTTTGGTTAACTCCTCACTCTCCTTGGTTTTCCAATAGGTTCTAGACATCACAACCACTTCCATAACCCCATTAAGATGCTTTATAGTTTGTCATTCTTCTTTGTACATCCCTTTTAGACCTTTGTCAAGACCACCTATAGGTGGCTAATAGGCAACAAGTGTGATCTTATAGGGGAAATGCATGCTTCTTGCCCCATGGTTCTTACTTTGGTCATCAAGTGCACCTTCATAGTTTCAAAACATTTGAGACACATTCAATGCCTTCATCTCAATGTGGGAAACCTCCTTCATGGCACATGTAGGTGCATATTCTTGAGCAAAAGGCAGTGAGGATGATCTATGACCAAGAACAAGCCTAGAAGAGGCTTCTTAGGCATTTGATAACTCCAAAACCAAAAGAACAGTGAGCAAACCTGTGGAGAGACCTTGAGAAACACATGAAACCATCAAATATATCAAACCAAAACATAATATTTAGAAACTAGCTCAAAAGGAGACCCCTCATGGATGAATAAGCATAAAAAGCTGCCTGGATTCTTAGTGATGGTTCATAAAGGAGAAACCATGAAAATGAAACTTGATTCCATGGATTTGAAGCTGACTAAGACTCCTCTCAACCCCCAAGAGCACTCCTCCCAACTCCACTTGTACGGACTGTACTATGCATCCAAAGTTGACTCTTCTTGGCTTGCAAAGGCAAGAAAGAATAAATAGAAGTAAAAACTGAACTTTATGACCTTTTCTTTGCAAACCAAGCATGGTAAAGACCTTAGGAAGTTGAAGAGACACTAGGCCCACCTTTTAAGCTGAAGGTGGACTTTCCAAGTCCGTACGAGTGCCATTAAAGGGTAGTTTTTAGGAGTTTTCTCTATTTTCATGCATGAAACTGCTTCCTAACTACCTCTGATCACTCCCTGACATATTTTGACCCCATCCACGTTGAAAACTTGCTTGGTGACAAATATGCTTCCTTGAAAAATTCGTACATGTCATTTAATGAGCCAAAAATGTGACAAAAGGGCATATTTGGGCTATAAAACATAACAAAGGATCAATTTATGACTTATGAACACTTTAAAACACCTAAATGATCACATTAGGACATTTTCAAAACAATTTGAGCCTTTGACCATGTTTGAACAAGGTTGACTTTGGTTGACTAGACAAGTACAAGGAAGCTAGGCTTAGACCAAGGTTAGAGCAGGGATATGTAAGGTATTTAGATACACATGAAACATTAGTAGACATATGGGAACTTGTGAAAAGTTTCAATATGTAGAGGTTGACCCAATTTGACTAAAAGTCAAATTTGGTCAATAGTAACGTCAAGCACAATTACACTCGAGTACCAATTTTTTCTTTTATCTTTTTAATCCAACATTTTTCAATACTAGAGTAAAATGGGTGATGACGGGGGCGTGCAGGAGGGGTGGGCAGAGGGAGAGGGGGGTGGAAGGGGGGTATTTATGAACACTTAAATTTGGTATTAGACACTTGAAAACATCTGTTTTGACTTATGTTTAATATACATGACTTGTTCATACAAATTTGATTCTTGCTCACATTTTCTCATATCCATTTATCTATCTATGGACTTGGCCAACCCAATTTGTTGTCATTCATATGTAATATATCCCTAATCTATGAAAGAACAATCTATAATCATAGGCAAATTGTTGTCATATTCCAAATTATTTTCTTTTTTAGACAGTGGCAAAAATCGTTGCACACTAAATAGTAACCAATAGTGTTCGAGGGCTCATAATGGTTATTTTTTAAATTTAAATCTATTCCTTGGGTTGGCCTACACTCATTTCATATGTTGGTTATGTGAGGAACTTACCCAAAGACTTATTTTTAAATACACATCAAGCTTAAGGCCATCATATCTAGACCTATTTGGCATTCACTTTGAAAAGCTTGAGAAATCCTTTTGCACACTCTTGAGACATTATCCAAAGCATGCAAATATGAAACCTCTCAATGAAAACAAGACTTAAAGCCAAGTCTAATTACAAAACACAAGGTCAAAATTGCATGTTGTCAAGTGTTAAAAGCCAAAGAGTTGTATTAGATCGAATGGAACACGATCGAGTATACATACATATAGGTGGTATAACTATGTGTGGTGTGAGTTTTGTTTAGATTATTGAAATGTAGACAATCTCAATGACTCAGCGGGGGGTGCTCGAGTTGTCGAACCTGTCTTTTAGCGTCTTCTTTCAGGTCAAACAAGTGTCACAAGTGGGGATAGGTTTTCAAGGCAAATGAGAGACAATATCAAGATCGGCACACAAATTTAAGGTCAAAATATTATACATAAATCATTTTGATAGGCAAGTGCAACAATTTGTGGCAAAACAAACCGAAAAATACAGACAAATAATACTGGTAGACATTGGATGACACTAGTTACTGCATATGTCTAGGCTTTGTTGGTAATGACCTGACCTAATATGATAGCTTGTTTTTCGCACTGAACAATAGCAAAGCTATTTTATATCATTCTAGTAGACTGTACACAAACAATGAGCAATGCAAAATAGAATATTGACTAAGTACTTTTTCCTTTGATCATTTCTATATTTGGTAAGTGCAATCAATCTTTGTTAAGCAATTCAGATTTATATGTGGAATGCCTTATTTTATGCAATTTTAATTTTAATAATTTTATGTTATTTAGATCACTTAAATCTAAAAATAAGTAAAACACTCATCATTCCTCAGGAGTGTCCTTTTTGCACTGAAAGACTCCCAAACATATTGAAATTGAAGAGACGTCTTTTTGATGTTACTCTACCCTTGCAATTGATGTGGCCAAAACTGCCACAGGGGTTACTAACAACCCCTATGTTAACTGATAAAGATGAAATCATTGTTTGCAAAGACTAACAACTACATATCCGCCCCTTGCAAACAATGACGATTTTGTCACCATAATAAAAATACTCAATTTGAGTTGTGTTCATTAATTGAAACCTATTGTTCTTTGGTTGGATGATGAAGTGGTTTTATTTTCTTGATCCCTATGGATCATACCTCCTTTCTGAGAGGCTTGTGATCCCACAAAAGCTTAGTTGTTTAGGAGATGTGGAAGAGCTCCCACTTTCTCCTTGAGATACCATTTTGCTTACCTCAATGTCTTTCCTTTGATGGTGACTTGCCAAGATTCATGTGGCCCTCTTCTAGTCTCTTTGATTTTTTGCTGCAACACTACATCCTCCTCCAACTCCTCTTGCGCATCTAAGATAAAGTCTTCTATAGAGAATAACAATTGTCCTTTATCTTCATCATCCTCGTTAATAGAGGTAAATCAAACTTAAAAGCATTTTCTCCAATCTACATTAAAATGGTAAATGACCTATTTATGAGAGGTTTGAGCGTCTTAGCTTGTTCTTGAAGCCTTTCTTTGATCAAATACAACCATACCTTATCTCCTACTTTGAGTGTATACTTCATTGGGTGTTGATCATGTCTGCCCTTGTACTTGGATTGATCCCTCTCTTTTTTTCTTTCACATTGAGATGAATTTACCTAATCCTCTCAATGAATCTTGTTGATCTTGTCACCTTTAAATTTTGTTCTCTTCTTCTTCGTTGTTCTATTGCATTGTCAAGTGTGTTAGTACGCAAATAACCCAAACATACATCAAATGGTGACTTTTTAGTGGATGTATGTACTGCCATGTTGTATGAGTGTTGTATATAGTTCAAAGACTCATCCCAAGTTGTTAAATACTTGTGGTGTGCCCTCATCAGCTATATCAAAGTCCTATTTACAACTTATGTTTGTCTGTCAGTTTGAAGCTGGAAGTTGTGTTTTATTTTGAGCTTAGTGTCCTTGCTTGATAAGGTGGTCAAAATTTTCTCAAAAATTTGGAATTTGTGTGAAACAATGGATTTAGGCAACCCCAAATGCACACAAACATTAGAAAATAATAACTTAGTCACTTCATGTATTTTTATTGTTTTCTCACATTCAATAAGAACACATATTTTGTTGAATCTATTTATAACAACATATAGATAGTTATGACCATGATTAGACATTGGTAAATATCCCACAAAATCTATAAAGATGTTCTCCCACGATTTGGTAGGCATAAGTAGAGGAAGGTACTGTCCTTTCCTAACCTTAGGGTTTCTTGTAGAACATAATTTTCATCCTCTAATAACTCTAGATGCTTCATCTTGCATATTGGGCCAATACACATACCTTTGCAAATAAGCCACGATTTTGCCAACACCAAAATACTTGAAACTTTGAAATTATGGGCATCCCTCATCAATAGTAGACTTTCTCCCTTTGGCAAACAATTTATCCAAGTTGTAGAGTAGCTTATCTTTGAGGTAGCATTCACTCTCGCATTCAGTGTTAAATTTCTTGACCTGAAAGCATACTTTGTGTCCCAAAATTTGCATTTTGTGTATATGCTTCCTGATAAGTCTCTTTTGTGAAAGGCTCAAGTCGTGAAAACATACTTTCTTGCATTCGTATCAACTTTAGATGACTACTGCAAATTAGGAATTGCAAGCATTTAATGATTTTATATTTCAATGAATCAAAATCACTATCATGTTCCTTACCTCAATGAAAACACTTACCACTTGCTGCAATAATATGTAAAGGTTCTACAATGGTGGAGAACATTGGAATAAACTTCCTCATGTATTGTATTACTCCCACAAAAAATATGGTGTCTATGGCACTCGTAGGAGTGGGCCGATTAGTGATAGCTTCAACTTTTGTTGGATTCACTCTCATTTCTTCTCCTCCACCCACATGCCCCAAATAGATAAGTGCTTGTTTTGAAAACTTACATTTCTTCATAATGCATAATAGTTGTTTTTCTTTCAACACTTGCAAGACTTTCTTCAAATGAGTTAGATGGTCTTCCCATGTAATAATGAAAACCAAAATATCATCTAGATATACCATGACACGTATTTATGAAATGCCTTAATGTATCATTCATCAATCACATAAATGTAACAAGTGCATTACATAAACCAAATGGAAGTACTGACCCTTTTTTGTCTTCCATACGTCCTCCATATGAACTTTATGGTACTTGTATCTAAGATCCAATTTTGTGAAGGAATTGGCATGCTAAAGTTTGTCCAACAAGTCATCAATCCACTGAAGTGAATATCCTTTCTTGATGGTGATCTTGTTCAAGGCTCTATGATCTATGCACATCCTCCAAGAGGCATCATTCTTTTTCAAAATCACAATAGGTGACCCACATGGTGAAGTACTTGCACATATGACTCCTTGTTCTTACAACCCTTGAAGTTGTTTCTTCACTTCATTACTCTCTAAAATGGATTGCTTGTACAAACCAATGTTATGTAAAGGAAATTCAGGTAGCAATGAATCTCATGCTCTACTTCCCTTTTTGGTGGCAAATCTTTAGGAGTTTGGAACACTTCTTGAAACTTATGCAACAATTCATGCAAATATATCAATCCCTTGTTAACACAATTAACTGCATAAATTTTTAGACCATCTTCTTTCTTATCCTTCACAAGAATTAAACAAAATTGCTTATTTGCTTGTATGAGTCTTCTTGCTTGGTTGGCACTTACGATGGCAAGTTTGAGCTTATTTTGATGTGCCTTGAAGACATAGTCGATCCCATCCTTATCCCATCTTTATCTATTAGCCCTCATGAAAATAACATGATAAAGATATAAAGGACTTCTAAACACCACATCGAATGCATCAATTGGAATTACATATGCTTCTACCCAATTAATGAATTGTGGGCTGCTACTAGACTAGAATCTACATTTCTTAGTCACTTAAATCTCTAAATCTCTTTTGACTCAACCCAAAGGATATGGATAAGGATGATAATAAGTTTGAAAATCAAGCATCTTTACAATTTCATTTAAAATCATTTAGATTGTGATCCAATATCAACAAGTGAGTTTACCTTGGTTTTCTTGATCTAGACCTTGTTTTAGCATAACTTGCTCATTTAGTCTCTCTCTTGTTCCTAAGGGTGCAACTTAACTTCTCATCAACATTGGAATTGTACCTCTGACTACTCATTGAAAGATGCCATGGACTTCTTAGAGTCCTCCTTGGAAAGATTATTGCGATGCAATTCTAGATGCAACTTCCAACATTTTGCATATGTATGTCCATCTCTAACACAATGACTACAATGATTCTTTGGATCCTTATAAACATGTAAAGCAGTGAAATTTCACTTAGATTTCCAATTACCCTTTTTATGGGATTTGTAAGGCTGATTTTGCTCTTTCTTGAATTGATTTGGCTTTGACAATTTTTCCTTTGCTTTCCTTTTTTCTTCTTCAATGTAGTATGCTTACACTATGCCTTATCAATGTCCCTTGGTTTGATTGTGAAGACTTGTCGTGTTAGGCGTGTGTGGAGACCTCCCATGTACTTAGTCAAGTTGTCATCATCTTCCAAGTCCAAGCCCATCAACATAGCTTGTTTACGAAATTGTATGGAATGTAACTACACAATTTGACCACTTCCTTGCTTGAAATACAATGACTTAATTTTTTAATCAGTTTTATGCTGAGTAGGGATAAAATTCTTATGTAATAACTCTTTGAATTCATCCCATCTAGTTACAACTGGAT
Organism: Torreya grandis; assembly: GCA_037957365.1. Classification (NCBI taxonomy): domain Eukaryota; kingdom Viridiplantae; phylum Streptophyta; class Pinopsida; order Cupressales; family Taxaceae; genus Torreya; species Torreya grandis. Next base: position 6,863,266 of record JARHVA010000009.1, on the reverse strand, counting down.
TCTTCTTCCTTTTAGAAGAGGCTAAGTAATTTTCCCACCAATTTAGAGCACATCCTTCCATCTTGAGATGTGCAAAAGAAATATTTTGTGCTTCACTAACCTGATGTACATGTTTCAACCATTTGTCTAGCAATTCAACATATTTTTCAAAAGATCTAATCTCAAATTTGGTTTCAACTTTGAAATTAATATGATTGGATGATTTTACATGAGCTTTACATTTTTCTTTTGGACGCTGCTCATGCTTACCCATTAATTCATATTTCTCTCCATAGGGCTATTCATTCCCTATGCCAAAGTTTTTGGCAAGAGCACAAACCACCTTGTCCATGGATTCTTGGTTCCTTGTCGTGAGCTCTTTCTGTTTGGTGATAGTATCTTAGGAATTTAACATGCTTTCCATGCATGATTCTAATACAACAATTATCTTGGAAAGATTATCTTCATCTTCTTTCACCATGTCTTTCAGCTTCTGATTCCATCTTGTAGAAATCTCAAGATTTCAAGGTACTAACCCTTATTCTTTTGATCTTTTCACTTCCATACAAATCAATTTTCCATGATACCCAAAGATTAACACAACTATGATACCAAAACGACTTGTAAATTCCTAAATATAGTTTCTTAATAAATTTTGCAAAATCACAATAAGTTGTCTTGATTCGATTATACTTCAAATTTGATAGTTTTTAAATGCATTAGGGACTTAGAATTAGTGTAGTATGTTGTTGGAACATGAAATAGAACTTACAATATGCAAATCATAATGTAAAAAACATTAAAATGAATCACACAACAATGGACACAAGATTTTTGACCTAGAAAACCCTGAGGTGGCGAAAATTAGTTGGAAGTGGAAACTACGCACCTTCCTTAACTTTCTTATGACCAAATGCAGTTATACAAAAAGTTTTGGAATAATTAGAATGGCCACTCTACTTTTTACTCAATCAACACCTCTGCAATCTTTCTTCCTTTTACAACCAATTGAATGCCAACTCTATCACTCATACACTCATAACTTTATTTGGATTCATGTCTCTTACTTATCTTGCCTTAAATTTGTCCTTTTCGGAACTAAAGGACTCCTAAATATCTTGGAAATAAAGAGAAGTTGTCTTTCTACCATTACTTTGCTTGTACAACTAATGCAAGGGAAACCACCGCTTAATATAGATTGATGGTTATGTAACCTTCCAGTGTTAACACGCATTTACCAAACTGTCCCCTACTAATATAGGTGGTTATACAACCACCTCCTGCAAACATTGACAACTATGCAACTAACCCCTTCAAATCTGACAATTTTGTTAATGTACATGAAATATTCAATTTGAGCCTTCTTCACTAATTGAAGCATGTTTTTATATGGTTGGATGATGAAGAGTTTTTATTTTCCCAATCCCCATGGATCACCAAAACCTGGAAATGATGTCATAATTGAAGACCCTGCCATTAAACTTACCACTCCTAGAAAAGCATAATTTCATCTCAAGAGGAACCACACATCTAATTTGTCTGCAGTCAAAATGATATATTCATAAAGAACAAAGGTCATTCACTTCAATTTCCTGCATTTTAGATTCAATTTGTGAGCCGAGCTAACTAAATTATGATCAAGATTATCCATCCTTTCAAATTCATTAGCACTGCCATTTAATTTTTGAGTCATCCCATCCAACCAAATCATCAATTCATGTGGCATTCTAGTCATTACAAGGCCACTTGGAACAAAATAAATATGCAATAAATAACTTTTTTGGGGTGGAAAATCTACACATGGAGTTTTTATTTCTAGATTGACTTCATCTTATGGATGAGAAGAAAAAGGAAGATGAGCATTCTTAAACAAATTATTGTTAATGTTATTATTGCTTGCATGCTTGCTTGCCTGCCTGATTAATTCTGTGACAACTAAACCATTTCCACAACCAATGCTACCCTATGAGGCTTAATTATCCACCGTTCCTATGGCTTCAGTGATCACTTGTCACCACTATCATTAGTCTGCTTTGTCGAGCTCTACTCTAGGAGCCTATAAACTGTTGTGCTTGGCCTGGGTCTACCTTTTTGCATCGCATTCACCCACCTCGAGCAAACTTGGTATTTTTTTTAGAAAAGGGAATTAGGTGGCCATTATTATTATTATTATTTAATTTTTACAAATTAGAACAACGTAAAAATTGTGAAAACTACAAAATACCAAAAACTAGCATATTTCCATTTAAAATTAATTTTGGGAAATTTTGATGGATGGAATGCAAGAATAAATTTCCATAAATCATAATGCAGATTGTTCTTAAATCAAGTTTCCAATTTTGAAAATTCATATTAAAACAATTTTATATCCTAAAAATATTCTATATATTCTTACGGATCCAGTAATTTGAGATCTTCACACTAAAATTATTGTAAGGAAGTCTAGGTTGTAATTTACAATGATTACCCTTATAGGACCTCTAAACAATTTTAAACTTCAAAATTTCGTAGAAAGCTTTTTACAACTACAAAAAGCATTCTGTAAGATTCTATGGTTACCATATTTCAGAAAATACACACTAAAAATGATTTACTTACCTAGCCCTAGAGTCAGACTCTTAAGTATATGAGCATTTCAACGATTTAAGAAATAAATAATAAATTTTATTGATCTCTTTTAAATTACTTTCAACTATAAGTCATATACATCTATTTCCACTTTCAATAAACTTTTGCAATAAAAAGAGATACCATATACAATAAGGCAGTGGAAAGAATTGGTGACATCCATAAGCTTTGAAGTAATGAATAATAATACATCTATCATGTCTTCACAAGAATTATTACATTAGTTAAAAGGCATAATATATATATATGCTACATAAACACACGTGTTCCCAACGCCCAAAATAGACTTAAAATGCTTCTTCCAAGTTTTTCTCCAACTTAAGACTCTGAATGACCAAGGGTGAATGAGCTTGCCTCCCTAACACATGATATCATTAAGTGGGGGACTCTAGTGAACCCACAAGCCAATAATTCATTACTTAAACATACGTATGTAAGGTGAAACAAGGGTAAGCACAAGTATATATAGGTTTTCCACTAGACCTTCCTACAAACCACCAATGTTGGGTTTTCACGTTTCTCCCATGCCAAGCACATAAATAGACATGAAACTCAAAAACAATAAATTTGAGAAGTGTACAATAGTAAGGGATGAGGGGGAGCCGCGTTTGAAGAAGAACCATGTCACAAATTTGATTGTTAATTCCTTAGCAAGATAATAAAGTCCTTGAATGAGAAGAGGGATGGTTTTACCAGCATTCCATACCAACCCTATCCAAAAACCCTTTGAAGAGAGAAGGGGGTGTGGTTTCACAAGCTAGTTTTGTGCCCATGAATTCAACCCTCTAGCTCTCCATATGCATACATAATTCTAGCCCAACTTAGGCAACATGACCTTACCAAATTTAATCAAGAAATCCACATAAAAACCAAGCAGCTTAAGTATCCCAAAACCCTCATAAGAATCCTTATAAGAAGGTAATTTAGTATGCCTTAAAACACAAATATCATCCCATTGCTTCCAAACATGTACAACTTAAGAAAGCTTCCTAAGACAATAGAACATGTTCAATTCAAAACCATAACAAATTCATTTAACAAAACAAACTAAAACATAACAAGTGAGCGATTTCCTTGGTGGTACATTTATCTCAACTTCATCTCATGACCAAAGCTATTCCACTTCCCAAACTTTCTCCCCTTTTAAATAACTCCCAAATCACACTCTAGGCCAATGTTTGAGTAAAATTCAAACAAATAAGGAACTTCAAATGTTCTAAAAGAGGAACCCTCCAGAAGAAGAGAGCTCCCTTTACTTATAAAAATTCACCTCAAATGTTTATCCAACCAACTGGAAGCACTTGTTCCCTTGCCTTTTCAAGGCTATTTTAAAAAGTCTTCTAAATCATTAATTCCTCCATACAACTCACATGTGCAACATGCCTATTTTTTAACCCTACTAGTTCCTCTCACTATGCAAGGCCTTTAAGATGGCACTTGGACACCCCAACATATTCCAAAGCCCAAAATATCCTACCCCATCCATCCCTAAAGGTCCTAATATTAATTACACATGTAATAAATTTAATACTTGCTTTATATACCATAATAAATGAGGTCTCATCTCCAAATAAAGATTTTACAAGTTGCAAGGCATGCATGAGTCATCCCATTCAACCACTTGACCATCTAGAACCTCCTAGTGACTTCATGGGTAAGGGTTGGAATATAGGGTTAAGTCCTAACACTAGACAACTCAATAGTTGGTCCACTATAGATTTACATTTTCAAGGTTAACTCATATTTTATTTAACCCAGGTGAAGGATGGTTAACACATGCGAAACAAAAATCTCATATCCATCTCTTGGGAATTTTTATCACCTGCATAGTCATTTCACACATCAAAATATTCAATCTAAACATAACCAAAGTAAATACATGATAATAATATGAAGTAATACACAAAAATCACACAATGTTTATATAAGCATTCAACACTCCAAAATCCATCACATGAAATAAGAAAACATAATGTCAAGTGATCATACGTCTGTGATGTCCATAAACATAAGCAAAAGTTTTCAATATGATAAAACTACTAGACAACACATTTATAGTGTGAATTGTCAATAAGCTAGTGTACCACAATAAAAGGATTATAAGTCCATCATGAGTATGAGAGCAATGAATTAATGAATAAAACAAACGAGGTAAAATTGCTCTTCACCTTTGCATGTAATATATGACATAAAAATCTATACATCTTGAATGTAGGAGGAGGATAAATTGAGAACAAACCCAATTCTAAGAATGTGACGATGACTAACATAACAAAGCTAATAATGGTTTCTTACACATTGAATAAACACATAAATAGATTGGACTACAATTCTTTTTGTTATGGAATTTTTCGTATATATATATTGCGAGATGTAGAACGTGGACAAAAACATTTATTGGTGTTTGGACGGTGGGAGATCAATCTCAAAGCATTGCATCAATTGCACATATGCAACTACCAAATCAATGCATTAATCGTGCTAACCAAATTAAAGATAAATTTATTTCCTAATATCTCCCTTAAATTTATTCTTTCAAAATTATTTAAACTTAATGACATAAGTACTTAAAGACTCTCCCATAATTGAAATACAAAAAAATGGGTTCCACCTGCCAATTGGGTCTTCCCTGCCACTATAGTTCTTATAGTTAATGAGGCACCCATTAACATAATCTTATCGACACCTAATTTATCTCTAAACTTTAAAAACTTCTTTCAATCAATGTTTTGGTAAAAATATTTGAACTTGATCTTCTGTGTTGCAGTAGACAAATTGTATTACATCATGTGGGATCAACTCTCTAATGTAGTGATGATGGATTTCCACATATTTTTTTCTTGCATGATGACAAAGGTTCTTTGCCAATTGTATTTTATTTTTCTCCATCACAATTCAATATTTAAGGTTGTTTCTTTTGAAAATATAATTACCAAGTATTATTCTCAATCACACTTCTTCACAAGTTACTGCACAAGTTGATATATACTCTGCCTTTGTTGATGACAATATAATTGTTGTTTGCTTTTTTCTACACCATGCAACAACACCCCAAGTTGTAGGGAATGACCTTGCACAAGGTGTTTCCTTTTAGATTTTTTTGACATTAGAAATGACTTGAAAACACACCCAAAATGCTTTTAAGACCTAGGTACAGTTCTAGCACTATTTTCCCATTTAAAACAAAAAAACTGAAAAAACCTTTAAATGTAAAAAACCAAAACAAAACCCCACACGTGACTTGAATATTTAAAATTTTAGGTATGGTGAATGTTTTAAAGTTTTATGAATAACATATTTTTTAGGTGTTTCATCTTTTATGATCAAAATTTTTTTATTATGCATTTTTAAAAATATATATTTATGTTTTTACATAATTATTGTATGAACGTTTTCATGCCGTTTTGTTTGCAAGGGTTGTTGGAAAATTAACATTTCCATGTTTTGGATGTGTCTGTTTGTATTACTTGGTAACTATTTTATGTGGAGGGCATACAAGTGTTCAAAACACCACTAACCACATAAGATGATGGAATAAAGATAAATCTAATCTACAAACAATAAATACAAGAAATACAATAATTAAAGACCTACCTAATGAAAGTTTTGTGAATGAGAAATTTGAAAGAGAAATAGATAGATGAGTCCATGATTCTAACTCGCTTAGATGTTGATAGAGGATGACAAAGCAAAAAAGAGGGTCCTTGAACAATGCAAAAGAAACTCCATAAAGTAGGTAGTGCTCAAAGATAATGACTAGTTTTAAATGGCCTAAAAGCAAGAAGCCCCATTAAATTGTTTTGGAAGCGGTAATCCTCTCGAAAGTGGTCAACTTGTTTTGAAAATCGCTGTTATATCTATGTGGCCTAAAACTTTATGAAATCATTCATCAAAATTAGATGCTTAGAAATATCTCTTTAATAAACAAAATGATGCACACAAATGTTAAAATCTTCTCTCTTTTGCTAGTGCTCAAGTTTACGCTTAGAGAACACAAACAAATTAATGTTTTACTGAAGGGGGATGCCTCAATTAGTCCATATCCTACCCCTTTCCAACAGGATTACAGTTTGGCACTTGGCACTCATGTATGTCATAAAAAAGGTGTTTGTATCTAGTTCCCACCCTTGAGCCTATGAGATAATTGTTCACAAAATAAAATTATACACTCCTTTATGTAGGCCCTCTTTTGGTACAAGTATGCAGAAAAGGACCTCAATAGAAATGATATCTAGATGCCATCCTTCAAAGTAAAAGATATAATCAATGTGAGTTCATGATACTTGATTGCTTATTTTAAATGTAATAGGGTGCTTGTGTATATATAAACTTATTGAATTCAAATTAGGACCTATTGGCACACTAGTCAACCACATTGAAGTAAGAATGCTGACAATTAGGCACATTGAAACATGATGAACACTGGAGAGAAGGGACAATGGCCCCAAAACTGACTTGACCACTTTTATATTATACAACAACAGTTAAGACCAATTTCAAACTATTGCAAAAAAGTTCAAGATGGAAAACCTCTAAAACAAAGACCTAAATGTGCATCAGGGTTGTTGGGTGGATCCCGAGCTAGGCAAATGATAGATTAGGAAACATTCATGAATGAATAAAGACACGAGAAGGGAATACAAGGTCTAATACAAGTGAAACACACTAATAAAATCTTTATCTGAACCAATGATTTATATACATGAAAACATAATAATAGAATTACAATCATGAGCCTTGTATAAAAATTAGGTGTCTACATAATGCCCCACTTTAATGTGTGTGTGCATGTACATTAAATTAAAACTATTAATGTATATTATTTTTAGTGTGGTTGCCTCACTTCCTGTAAATTATGTTCAAAGTTAGTTTTGGATATTAAAGTGATCTAAAAGTCAAAAGGATGAAAGAGATTAACTTCTTCCATAGCCCAACCCCAACAACTTGCAAAATATCTTCTTGCTTTTTGCATGAATGTATCATCAATGTTCCAATGTCAAGATCTCAAGTGTATTTACAATTAGACGTGAGCATAAAAGTAGATCAATGTCTTGATAAATCAATCATAATGTAACCAAATTAAATAAGTTGAAAATATTCAAAGGAACAAATACACCTCGTGGTAAGCAAACCATGTTATCATCTCTAAAAAAATTGAAATTGCCCTGGCCCTTAATTTCCCCTGCTATGTGGAAAAAATGAAAAAAATGGATATTGATCCATGTATTATGACAAAAATTATTTATTTTCCAAATAAGAAAAACACATAAACCTAATATATAACCATCCTATAACTACTTGATGTATGTAACCTCTTGATGGAGGTGATGGATGAAAAGAGAGCAAACTTGCAACCTTCTTCAAAGAAAACAATAGGATTACAAGCCTAATTGAGAACAAAATAGGACGACAAGGGTTTCTTATGATTAAGAAGACTTTATTACATGCATGTAATGATATCCTGACTTATCCGATTGACCTTTAACCATGCATTTGCTTGAAACTTTAAAATATGACAAAATAGGGTTTTATGGATAACTAGGCCTACAATCCTATTCAAATGTAATTTGAGTTAAGAAATGAGTTTGAATATCCCAAAACCTTTTCAACCTTAAAAATATGTTATCACAACTCAATAAACCCATTTTTGCCTTTAACCACTCTTGAAGTGCAAGAAAATTGCAAAATAGGGGTTTACTAGCCTTACAACCAGGGCTGTTCTTTTATAATAACTAATATCTTCTCATGTAGATGATCAAAAACCTTAAAACCACTAGAATATATTCAAAAACAACCTCTTATTTCTATCTACAAAGTTTCATAATTTTTAAGGTTTTGTTCTCTTTTTATGGAAGTTTTTGTTTTGAAACCCTAGCCTTTAGGTCTACAACACTTCACATCAGCTGAGAACCTTCAAAAAGGGATACTTTGAATTTTAGTGATTATTTTAAAAAAATTCCAATTCCACAAGGTGTGTCCCATAAACATACACCCTCTCATTTAATTTGGAGCCTTGATCAAACATAAAACATGAAGAAATGACTCTTTTCTCAGTTGTATTTGCATGTTTTTTTAAGACAATGTAAAGGCTGAAAGAGAAAATTCAATGAAAATTCAAATTCTAAGACCTAAAATGAATTATAAATGATTGGAAAATACCATCAAGACATTTATATTAATCTTTCAATTGATTTAGCCTTGAACCAACCTCAAAAGGGTGATGAAACATAATTATTCTTGACTGTTCAACCACCTTTCTTCATTGTGTAAACCTCTCTACTATGTTTTTAGCCCTTTAATGTGCATTAATACTAGTCAAGACAACAAGTATGATTAAAAATTAATAAGAACATCCACTTACATGTCATAAAGGATTGAAATTGAAACATTCAATTCAAAAAGACATTCTTTCATTGAGTTTTTGTGTACATGTATAAAATAATAGTGTTAAAACCCTATTTTTTGAAACTTTTCTTTCTTTTTTCTTCAAAAACTTGGGAGTTCTTAGTATTCACTTATATTTTCACACATAATAACACCCTTTTCTGTCTCTCTTCAGTAATTATCACCTTCACTTCGTGCTTTTCTCATGCAAAACTGCCCCCAAGATTATTTCCCACGTTGCAACCACTTACTAACCTCTCTTTTTCTTACTTTATTTATTCATGAATGAAGGTGGGCAAAACATACTAAATAATTATTATAACCTATTTAACCCCCTTAAAAAGAAGACATTGCTATTACATTCCATTGAAAGATGAAAATACACTTGCAAAGGATCATTAGAAACTCAAAATTTTGAATAGACAACTTTTGGTGGGAAAACTATTTACATGCTATAGAGGCAAAAATTACAAAGAATAAAGATTGACACACTTCCATAAGGACCTAACAAGGCTACCTACACCTGCACATTACCAAAATTGACTTAAATTTACAAAAATGACCATTTCATGCTCATCCACTTGCATCAGACTTCCAAAGAGCAAAATTTTTTCATGAGCTCATGCTCATGGTATCTTCAATACTGATGTAGCTAATGAAAATGACCTTCCTCTTGTATGTCCTCTTTACTTTGTTTCTCATACACATGCACTTGTTCAACTTAACCAAACTTATATATATTTTTGGCTATCTTATCCATTATTGTACCTGCACATAAAACAAACTCATTAAGGGAAGCAATAGCTTAAAAAAATAGTTATTCATCCACTGTATTGTGCCTTTGAGGTATCTTCAATTTTTCTTCACTTCTAGCATGTTATTTAGTTTTCCACTCACACTATAAGCTCTCCAATGTTCCATATCAACGACTTTTTTATCTTCATCCATATTGATTTTAGCTTTCTTGCCTAGTTGATCCTTAAACACACTCTCTTTTTCATTTTTACAAACTAAATACTCATGTTCACTAAGATGAACACTATTATCAATCTCTATACCTTTAATCTTCACATTCTCTTCTTCAAAGTGAACTTTGGCTCTTTCCTAGACTTTCTTTCTCCACTTGAACTTTAGGTACTTTTGGTGCCACTTTAACCTTCTCCATATAAAATTCTAGTTCTTTTATTGTCTCCTTTTTCTTTTCCATTTTAACTTCATCGTCAGTTGCCTTATCTGCACTTACTTTACCTGTGGTGTCTTGGTTTTTCTTAACTTCAACATGCTTTTTGATTTCCTATTTATCTTTTCTTAAGCCTTCACATTCTTCACTCAAATAAGTTCTTATTACTAAAGTTGTAGTTATTAGAGCTGTATCTTTGCTTACCTTTTCTTGGTTCATTTTATTTAATTTTTATTTCATACAAGACACCATTTTGTGACACTAAAAATTTATCTCTTTTTCCATAGATTGCTCACAACTATTTTATTTTTCCTCACTATTTGTAAGATTAGCCTTGGGATCTTCTTATGGAAAATGTACAACTTATTTCTCTTCATAAACATGTTGTTTTTCATCACAATGGACTGCCAATGGCTCCTATTTTACAACATTCAAAGCTATTTTCTGCACTATATCATTCATCTCTTCTTTCTTAACCTGCTACAGATACAAGAACTCTTTTTCACTCATAAACAACACTTTATTATTGTTTTTTGCTATTGTACTTTTCTCCTTCAATAGTATCAAAATATGTCTCTTTCCATCCTTATCAAAAGTGTAGGTATTGTTTTTTTCATCATGTATGGCTCTCTTGTCAAATTGTCAAATTCTTATCAACAAGACATGGCAAACATCCATGGGATTGATATCACAAAGTACCTCATCTTTATAATTGCCTATCTGAAATTCAACTTTACATTGTTCATAAACTAACACTTAATGTTATTTTTGTAGCCATAATGCCTTATAGGGTGTAGGATGGATTACATTCTTCAGGCCTATTTTTTAACCATCTCAGAATAAATTAAATTGTGTTTTGCGTGGTGATTTAGAAGAGAAAATCTACATGACTCAACCTAAAGGTTTTACTGACTCTAATATAAAACATTTTTTATGCAAATTAATTTTTTTTTTGTATGGTTTAAAACAAGCTTCTCAAGCTTGGTATTTTAAAATTACTTCTTTTTTCAAAGAATTAGATTTTCCTAACTGCTATTCAGATAATAATTTTTTTTTTAAATTTGAAAATAGTTATTTAATTCTAATTGTATTATATGTTAATGATTTGTTGATTAATGACGATCTAACTGATATAATTCATAAATATAAAGATAAACTAAGTCAAATGTTTGAAATGATTAATTTAAGCACTCTACATCATTTTTTAGGAATGATTATATTTCAAGATAAATATTTTATTATTGTATCACAATCTTAGTATGCACATAATCTTGTTAAATTTAATATACTTAATTGTAAATCTTCTTTTATTCTTATTGAAGTTGGTGCTATTTTTGATCCAATACTTGCATGTGAAAAAACTAACTTTACATTATATAGATAGCTTGTTGGTAGTTTAATTTATTTAACCATTACTAGGCCAAATATTTCATATGTTGTTGGTGTTACTTCTAGATTTATGAAAGATCTATATTTGGATTATTATAAATTAGTTAAACATATTCTTTGTTATATCAAAAGAACAATTAATTTTGGTTTATTTTATTTTTCTATATAATACTAAATTATATATTTATTATGATGCTGACCATGATGGGGATACTCTAAATCATAAATCTACTTCTACATATGTGTTTAACTTTGGTGCAGATGTTATCATTTAGATCAGTAACAAACAATATATTCTCTATCTTTTCTATTGAAACAAAGTACACAAGTGTGAGGAAAGCTGCCAAAGAAACCATGTGATTGTGAAGGTTGTTAGGATAACTTCATTTGGTTGTTTCTCATAGTACTATTTTTCATTGTGATAATCAAATTTGTATAGCTCTAATAAAAAATTCAGTGCAACGTCAAAGAACTAAACATATTGAAAGTTATGTTTATTTTATCTGAGAGAAAGTTCTTAATGGTGATATTGATCTGCAATTCTGTTCTAAGAATATATAAGTGATAAATATATTCATAAAACCACTTAGTGCTACTAAGTTTTGTCAATTTCGTGCAATGTTGGACCTTTAAGAGTTTTCATTGAAGGGGAGTGTGCATGACAATGCCACTTCCTACGGCTATATGTTTCTTCTTCTGCTCTATACTTCTTCTCATTGTAAAGAGTTGTAAATTTTGTGTAAAAGTTATGTGATTTGAGTAAACTTTGCATGAAGGTTTTATTTTTGTACCTCAATACATTAAAATATACTTTGTAATAGAAATCCTTATATTATAAAAGGCTTCAAATATGTTTAATTGATTATTCATTAGAAACTATGAGATGTAGTTTCATGATCATGCTAACCTAAATTTACTTTCAAGTAGTTTATGAATTATAATTTATTTTGTTTCAAAAGATGATGTTTGACATGATGAAAGCTTTTAAATCTTTCAATTTTCACATAGTCTAATTTTTTTAAGGTGACTATGGTTTTTATTTTCACTTAACATTAATGGGGAGTGTTGGAAAAAATAATGTTTAAGTGTGATTTTACACTTAAACTCTATAGTTAATAAATAAAAATATTTAATTTATTAACATAAGGTAATCTCACATAAATAAATTAAATATATTTTACCGTTGGTTCTTTGGAGAGAGGTTAGACCAATATTAGAATTGCACTTTCGTGGGAGAGTTTTTCAAACTGTCTCACTCTCAGCTACAACAGTGGAACAACCTTAGGCTGTGGGTATCCTGCAGTGAAGTTGAACCTCTGAAAAAGGTCGACTTCCTCTTGATAGATCACCTAAAACTAAATCTAAACTAATGCTCCACGGGGAAAAGCGTTAGAAAGGGGATATGGCTGCTAAAAAGCTAATTAGGGGATGCACCAAAATAAAATGAGAAACTTTCATAAGCTTGAACTCACACTAGTTTTACAGAGGACAATACTGACTTACACAACCTTAAGATCAAGCTGGTTACATTAATATTTTATGGAAGAGGTTCAGGAAGCAATGAATGCAAACAAAGAGGAGTTATAAGACTCACTGAAAGTTTACATCAATGGTGGAAAGAGCACTCAATCAAACCTGTAAATAACATTAAAAAACTCCCTAAATAAGGTCAGAAAGGAGGACCATGGATGAGAAAGATTCTCCTTCACACAATGCCATAGTGCACAACTCAACAGACACAAATCCAAGGCAAGAGGTAGGCAAATAAAATCTTTTATTGCATCAAGAGGTAGTTCTTAAAAATGCTTGGTAGGGTCGAGCCTAATCAAGCTGAGCATATTTTGCAATATCTCAAAGAGTACCCCAGTTTCTCTAAAATTTCCAAATCAGAGAAAACTAGTCTCTAAAATTTCAAATCGAATAAATATTTTTCAAATGAAAAGAATGGGATATATAGAAGAGGGAAGATAAATAGAGAGAGAAAGGAGAGGGGCACGTTGTCCATGATCATTGAATGAGCTCCACCTTTCAAGGGATGCCCCACAACCCTTTTATCTAATCAGGGCAAGTCCATCATCAACATTTATCCTTCAATAGCTCCAGTTAGTTCTCAAGTTCTTCTCATTGGCTGAGAAAAGTGCAGTAGAGGATAAGAGTTTGTTTTTATATGGTGAGTCATGATCCTTTCAAGGAAAAAATATCTTTAAAGGTTTTGATCATTATTGAATGCTCCAACTATTTCTCCAATCTCCCAAATTTGCTTCATGAATCTCACCATACCTGCCACTTGACTTCATTATAAGGACAAGGTCCTCATATCTTAAAACTGACAGAGCCATGCCATGTGTGCTTTGAGCAACAGTTTGTCGAAAGCATGGCTTAGGCCACTCTTTTCATTAATCATATACCTGCTCTATGCTTTGGGCCCTGACCTTGAATTAACTATAGGTTGAATACCAATCTAAATTATTAGTTTTCCTATGATGACACTGCTTAATGTTTGATCTTTTTTTGTCGATGAGTTGCTGACCTTTGATCTATACTAGGTCTGAAAGACCTATTTTGTCCCCCACTCACCATTGATCTAAATTCATGATTGAACATGTGCCATTGATTTGTTTGAGCCCATTAACCTGTCAGTCATCGCTCATTGTTGGATCTTTTGTATGATTGAACGTGAGCCGTTGATCTTTTTTTGAACCCAAACATCTATTTCATGAGGCTTCACTTTAACGTCTGCATGAATGTATGTGACGTCCACACAATCGTCACTAAGATATTTGAACCTCAACAGCTATCTTATGTGATTGAATTTGACATTTGTGGGAATGTCATTAATCCTTTTGGGCCCTTTCCTGAAGTTATTTCCTCAAACTTTTTGTCTTGGCCTATTTCTTTGGGAAATTTTTGCTCGGACACTTTTCCCGAACTAATTCCTTCGGCCCCTTTTTCTTGGTCTTATTTCCTTAAGACAATTTTCTCAAACTTATTTCTTCGGGCCCAATTTCTTTAGGTTTTGGTCTTGACTTTTACTTTTAGAGCCTTTTCTCGAAAGAGAAAGTCTTCGAGATTTTTACTAAGTGCCCTTTCTGAAGGGAAAACACCCTTTGGAGCTCTAAAAAATGCCCATTCTGAAAAAAATATCCTTCAAAATTGCTGCATAATGTAACATTTCAGCATGGAAATTACCCTTTGGAAAAAGTGTTTTGGCCCTTCGGCTTTGGAAAAGTGACCTCCTAAAAGGAAAGTGGATCGTTCGACAATTTGAAAATGGCCTTTTTGAAAGGCAAGTACCCTTTGGATTTTTTAAAAAGAACCTTCTCCCCGAGAAAAGATATCTTTCAGAATTTTGTAAGTGCCATTTCCTTTGGAGAACTGAAAAGTACATTTCAAAAATTATTTTAGACAAAATGTCTGAAAAAATTTATTTGATATTTGAACAAAAAATTGAGACAATTTTTTTTGAAGAAAGAACACTTAGCCGAAAAAGAAAATATTCTTTCGAGAAAATTGTACGGACAATTTTCCTAAAATAAAACTTAAACTTAGCTTAAAATTAGGCCCAAAAGAATTTACCTTTCACTTAGTCTCCATACAGAGTCCGAAAGAATAAACAAGTAAAGACCTAGCCAAATAAGAGATTTTGCACTTAGCCCTTTTAGTCTGCAAGATCTTCTAGATTTGGGCTTGAACTACTGCTTGATTTTGTGAAAGCTTGAAAATATGAAGACTTACTCAGATCCTTCATCTTTGCTACGTTGACTCTGCTTCAAAGCTTTAGTATGTGGGCCAAAAATGCCCAATAGTTATAATGGTCCACCTCCACACCCCATTATTTAAAGACATTTTAACTATAGTAAATGTCATTCGAACACATTTGATTCTCATGAACTTTTGTGAATAATATTATTTGCATGTGGCAAATACTTGTCTAAGAATAAGTTTGGTGAAGAAGCTATTTGAGGAGTGAAAAGAAGAGGATTTGATGTATTGAGGTGTATCAATATTGTATAATCACTGAGTTTTTTTACCTCATTTGGAAGTTTTCCTATCTAATATCTGTGTCATTATGTTCAATTGATCGGGGATCATTATGTTATGCTTTGCTATTCATTTACACTTCTAGATCACCTATGTGAATCATGCATATATGTATTTAGAAATTTTCATTTCTTTAAGATGGTTCTTTTTCTCCTTACTTTGCTTGAGTAGGACCCTCGTCATCATCAAAGATTCTTTCACCTCAAATTCATCACATGATCCTACACTCTCCTCTTTTTTAGTTTGCATCACTTGAGTATTATGGCTTGCTTATAGATATTCTCGGCATTCATAAAATTTGTGGCCTACATATTTATTACATTGGAAACGCTTGTCTCAAAAGTATTCCTCTTTGTCTTCTGAATATGGCCTTGTTCTTTTATATGAGTAGACTTCTGTTGAACTTTAACCTTGATCATAAAAGTTGCATATTTCCTCATTATGTTCTTGCAACTGAATTTTAACAACTTATTGTCCTTTACCTTTAAAATTGTTGCTTCTTTCCTTAAAATGTTGAGCTTGCTTTTTAGACAATTTTTCTTCTGCTTTGAGTGCCAATTGGTATGCTTCCTCAACTGATCTTGGAAATAAAACATCGATTTCATCCATTGATATACCTTGCAACATTTTCTACATTTGCCTCTATATGACCTACTTAATTGTCAACTTATAGAACTCCTCTGTATAGTCTTTCACTATCATGTCCTTTTGCTTTAGGTTTTGAAGCTTCTTGAATATATTAGTCTGTTAATATTTTGAAATAAACTTAATTTTTAGTTTGGTTACTATTGACAATTTTGCCCCCACAGAGCAAATTGTCACCCCTACTATTCAAAACTTTGCTATGGTGCCAAGTTTGTCTTATGAATCAATTTTGGAGTTCTTAAATGTGTATTTATAACAACCCAAGTGTCCATCTACAACCATGTATAAGCCAAAGTGACCATCTATAGCCAAGTGAAGTTTAGTCATTCAGAGGTTTCCAAGGATCTTTCTCGATTACATCCAATGCAATGTGCAAATACAACCATGCAAATAATGACGAAAAGGTTTTCTACGACCATGTAAATTCTAATGGAATCCTACAGCCATCATATAGATCATACAATTCATTCAAAAGGAGGACACATGCAACAATTTTAAGAGGATTTTTTTTCCTTCTAAAAACGTCATCTACAACAATTTGAAAGGGTTTTTCTCCTCTTCTAAGCATCACATACAGCCAAAAGCCGAGACATACAAGCTGTAAGCTCATTTATTTTGTCTTCCCAAAGATTTTTTTGGGCTATAAGAGGTGGACTATTTATTCAGACATTTTGTCTGAGAGAAAGAGCTCTCAAAGGACCGTGTAAAAGTCCAAAAAAATGACTAAGTGGCAGTTGTGCAAAGTTTATTTCCTTCAGACAATTTGTCCGAAGGAAATCAAGAGACAAGAATATGTAGAAGGGTGTTAGACAATAAGTCTGAAAGAATTTGAGCACATTTTTTTGAAAGGCCATTTCACAGTTGGAGGGATATTATCAAAGTTTATTTCCTTTAGACTTTTGTCCAAAGGAAAAGGAAAAGCACAGTTGAAAAGACCCGAAGGGCACCTGCCCTTTGGGAAGGTCCAATTCAAAAGTCTCGAAGGGTATGTACCCTTCGAGTTGGTTCACTTTATGTTTCTAAGGACGTAGATAATTCATTTGAAAGATAGTTTTAGGAAGCCCGAAGGCCACTTCAAAGAGAGATGATGGCAGTTTTCTCGAAGGGTATGTGCCCTTTGAGAAGGTCTTTCACAGAAAACCTGAGGGGATTTTCAATTCCTCTGAAAGGCTAAGTCTATTCCAAAAGAGGACAATTCAAGGCAAAAAGGGTCTTCTATAGTTTTTTTGAAGGGCATCTGCACTTTGAGAAGGTTCTTCAAAAAAGCCGAAGGGCAGGACCTTTTAGAGAAGGACAATTTCAAAAAGCTCGGGTGCCCTTCAAAAAGCCTGAAGAAATATAAACAAAGGAAAGAAAATAAAGAAGGAATCCTTCGGACCTTTTGTCCGAAGGATTCCTTTAGAAAAGAGAAGTCAACAAGAAAAATCTGAAGGAACTGAAGAAATTAAAGGGACTCTGGACATTCTTTCTAAAGGAAATAAAACCAAAGAGTAAATACATAGGCAAATAACCAAGGAAGAATACACACAAGAAAATCACGGATATTTGTCCAGACATGCATGAATAGAAAAGCTGAGAACCAAGTCAAGCTCGAAAGAATAAACTCATGGATTTCATGCAAAGGAAAACAAAAAGAAGATTCATGGAAAAGACAAATACAAATGGTGAACATGCCTAAATAGTCTGAGAATACAAGAGCATGCAATAACCATGAATAAAATAAACACATCCATATTTGATCGTTCTAACACGATACCTTTAGTTCTTAAATAGAGGCTCGCTTTGCATGAGGACTCAAGTAGTGGCATGGTGGAAAGCTTAAATAAAATAAATTCCATTCACGCACTCTCGTTTGTCTCAAAGCTTGAAAAGTTCTAGCGGTTCAAACATAATTCTTAATTTGGTATTTGCGTTGATTTCATGAAAAGAAGAGACTTTCAAATGTTCCAGCAGTTTGACTGGATTTGACTACTCTTGTTTTGGAGTTGACTGGTTTTCAAGTCAAGACATCTATTCATAGATTTCATGCATCCAAAGCTTATCTTTTTTTTTTCAATGCAACGAATTTTCATGCAAGACAAAATAGATTTTTGTAAAGGTTGAGTTGGTTTGAGTTTACTCCCTCTCTATTTTCTAACGTCAATCTCTTGGATTTTTGTAATTTTCTATATTAATGACTTTTCAATCATAGATAAAAGATCCCTCTTTTGACAAGAAAACTTCTTTAAAAAATTGTGCTGTAACCTTTTTTAGAATCAATAAGATGACTGTGTTTTTTTTAATTTCTAGCAGCTGGTATAGTGTAATTTTATTATAGATTTGCCAAAGTGATAGATTTTTTTTCTTCCTTGTCAAATCTGGATCCATACCTAGTTACTAGTTGGTCATTTATGCAGATAACATTCTATATTTAAATGTCTTTTACTAAGTTTACAATGGATATTAGTGGCTATATAGTGCCTTTTATCAGGCCTATTTCTACGTTTCCCTCATGCTTAGATCATTAGATAGAACTTTTTTGTGTAATACTTATGTGTATTGATCAATTGGAGTTGAAGTTATACCTCTTCTTTGTCTAAATCAATGTTCTTAGAAACTTGGTTTGAGTGAATCAAACAAATTAGGTATATCACCGCTTTAGCTAAGATTTTTTTGCAGGTTTTTTCTTTCCTTTTCCTGAGGCAGTTTATAACGTAGAAGTTGAGATCCTCATTGATACACCTTATAGGAACTGGCCTTCTCTGGAGGTTATTCTCACCATTGAGGTACGCACCCTCGTGAGAAGATCTCATTATTTCAAATGGAGTGAAGATTAGCTATTTTAGCATGTCTTCGATTCAGGGTGCATTTCTAGGTTGACAACAGTTTTTGCATGCCCAATGGGACCACAAAAAAGTTCTTTACATATCTGAAGAGTTTTTACTGCAACAGAGGATATTCATCTACACCTAGTTACAAAGTTCATAGACCACCCTATCAATCACAAGGAGCCATAACTCCAGCGAAGCCATATGCTTCTCTTGATCCAAATGCTCCTTCCACTTAAAAATCTATTATTCCAACCCCACTTCAAAATAATTTGGTACAAAATTTAGGTTGACAGCGCTCGAATCTCAATGATGCTCAAAACCAAGCCATAATATCATATAATATCACCATACCATAGATGACATAAGAAGAGTTCTCTTTTCAAAGAGGTCAATATCAAGATATAGGTTTGACATTACACGGAGAGACTCATCAAATTTAAGGATAGTCTGATGCTATTAATGTAAATTGACAGGTTGATGATCATATTGTTTTTACTCAAGATGTTAAAACTAACAATTCAAGTGGTCAATTTGTAGCTATAACTTATCAGAGAACTAAAAGAAGCACTGTTGATGAAGCCCAAGCGATAGCAAATACTTCAACTACTCTTAGTATTGTTTCTAAAAGTACAAAAGCGTAGCTTGTGGCCCCCATAACCTTAAAAAATTAGAATATAGAAGTTAGTAAAATGCAATAAATACCTCTAATTCATGAGCAATAAGTGCCTTAGAAAGTACAATCAAATGTTAGTGCATCTCAATTCAATATTTTAGATCAAATGAAGAAGTCTAACATCAACATTAGTATGTGGAATTCTCTTTCAATTCTAGGGCAAAAAGATAAACTCATTCAAGAACTTTTAGCTCTTGAATTGTCTTCAAAATTGGTTGAGAAAGAAGGTGTTGTATTCACAAATTCAGATCAACCAACTAAGTAACATGTACATAAAATAAATAAGATGTCAAAATTGGACAGAACTGAAATAAAATCAAAGAAAACTTCTTTTTATCTTTCTTTGATAGTAGGTGATATTTTGGTTCATAATTGTATGGTGGATAGTGGAGCTAGCAGTACAATAATGCCCAAATAGATTGTCGACAAGATCGACCTTGTTTATGAGACAAATACTAAAGGGGTATTTTAGGTAGATAGTTTAGCAATAAAGACGGTAGACATTATCAAAGATTTGAAATTGACATTACATGCTTGTCCTAACGTTACTATTTAGCAGGATGTAGTGGTGGACTTGCCTCCTTATTTCACTATGTGCCTTTCAAGGAACTTCACCTCAAAGATTGAGAGATATTTATCAGTTGATTGGACCTATTTTCTGTTCATAACTAGGTATAGTATAAAGGTAACAATTCATTTAGAGCCTATTACATGTTTTCATATGGAGCCTTATATGCCAAGTGTTGTTAATGCAAATTGTATCATCTCAGATGAAATATTACAAACTAGTGATGTAGAAAAGGACTCACCTTTGGATAGAGTTCTAGATTTGTTTCTTGATGAGTGGGATTCTACCTTGCATGAGCATGATCTCTACAAGTTGATTGAAGAGGAAGGTCTTGGTGTGTATTGTCTTCATGAAAATGATGCACCAATTCCAACCATGGTCAAAGAAGACAAATCTAATGAAAGATTGTGGTAATTGTATTTTGATGGATCAAGAAATAAATATGAAATCAAAGCTGGAATGATGTTAATTTCTCCTACAGAACAAATGTATTTCTCCTCTATTAAATTTTATTTTGGTTGTTTAAACAATGTTGTTGAATATGAAGCACTAATTCACTGTTTGTAGTGGGATAGGAAGATGAAAGTCAATTGTTTGCAAGTGTTTAGAGATATTGAAGTTGTAGTCCACCAAGTAAGAGGTTTAAATGTATGTAATAATATGTTGCTTAAATCTTACAGACATAGAGTTTGACATTTACTTGAAGATTTTTAGGGTTTTAATATTTAGGTAATACCAAGAGATAGGAATAAACATGTTGATAGGTTGGCTACTGTTGGGGCATAATTTAACATTCTAAATGATGTAAAAAGTGACAATTTTTAGTCACATATAAAAGTAGTTGTAAGGCCTTTTTTTCCAGATAACCATGAGAATTGATAGGTGTTTGAAAATGACAATCAAATTGTGAGATTTTTATAGGAACAGGTTGAGTTTTTTTCAAAAAATTAGTCGAAACACTTACAATAGTATGGTGATAAGATTTTATAACTAAAAATGAATAGGCTACCCAGGGGATTGGTCACTCTTGAAAATATTTTCAGTGAAGATGATGAGCTAAGGAAAGAGAAATCATCCTTGTCAATAAAAGAAGAACACTATGCCAATGTAGAGATTACAACTAGTAAAATTTTGATATGTGTACAAGGTATGCAATCCTCCATAAAAGAAAGTTTTCATTGATTTATGCACAAGTTTTGCTGATATATTTGCATGGTAGTATTGTGATCTCAAAGGTTTTGATCCAAATTTGGCTCAACACACCATTGAGTTAGAGGAGGAAAGTAAACCAATGAGACAAAGACAAAGGCCAATCAATTGAAAGCTTGAGCCTTTGATGAGAGCTGAGCTTCACAAGCTCATAGAATCAATTATTATATTTTCAATTAAGCACTCAACTTGGGTGGTGAACCTCGTTCTAGTATAGAAAAATAATGATGAGATACATTTGTGTGTTGATTTTCATGATTTAAACAGGGTTTCGGTTAAAGACCACTATCTATTGTCATCAATAGAATAAATTTTATAGCTTATTGCAGGTTTAGAGAGGTTTTTCTTGTTGGATGGATATAATGGTTACAATCAAATTTTGGTCAAAAAAGAGGACCAATTCAAGACAACCTTCATAACTAAATGGGAGACATTTACATACAAAAAGATGCCATTCAGTTTGTCTAATGCTGAAGCAACCTTTCAGAGAGCCATGTATATGGCCTTCTAAGGCTTTCTTAACAGATTTGTGCTTATTTATTTAGATGATATAACAATGTTTTCAAAGAATGCAAAAGATCACATAGTTTATTTCAAGCAAGTTTTTGAAAGGTGTAGGCAATTTAAAATATCTCTAAATACCCAAAAATGTGTATTTTCAGTTCATGAAGGTAAGCTTCTTAGACATGTTGTTTCAAAGCATGGTTTAATCATATATTCTGAAAGGATTTAATCCATTTTTACACTCTCCTTTCCTAAGCACAAAAATACTTTGCAAAGTTTTTGTGAAAATATCAACTTTATAAAGAGATACATTTTAGATTTTGCTATTGTAGCTAAACCACTTACAACCATGCTAAAGAAAAATTAGAACTTCAGCTGGTCCAAGGAGGGAGTAAAAGGGTTTGAAGATGTTAAGAAAGCCATAACAAGTGCTCCTACGCTTTTAAATCTAGATTTTATGAAAGATTTTATTTTGTATATGTGTGATAATATGGACACCATTTTAGGCATTCTTATGCAACATAATCATGAAGATTTGGAGCAGCCAATAGGTTTTTGCAGCCAAAGTTTGGAAGAGTATGAAACAAGGTATTTTTTTGTTGAAAAACATCTCCTTTCAATTATAAGATCTCTAAAAAAATTTAAGCACTTATTGTCTAATAATAAAATACATCTAATGGTTGCTCATCCAAGTATCAAATAATTTATTTTGAACAAAGACATAAATGAGAAGAGGGTTGGTTAGATAACCAAGGTAATGGAATATGATATGGAAATTAAGGTTACAAAGCTAGTTAGAGGTAAAGGACTTTGTGAGCATCTAGTTCAGAACTTGCAAAAAACTAATGAAGCTATTTTAGTGTCGAATGATGAAGAGATTGCTACTATCCACACCTCACTTTCCAGCTGATTTCATGATTTGGTAAGCTATTTGCAACATGGTTTTTATGCTTCTCACCTAAGTACTTTAAAAAGAAGGTATTTAAGTTTACAATCAATTCCATTCTTGCTTGTTGATAGTGTTTTGTTCAAAAAAGATATTAATGGAATGTTACTAAGGTGTGTAGAACTAAGCCAAAATCAAAGATTAATTGAAGAATTCCATGATGGACATGGTGGAGGACACTTTTTCACAAGAATTAAAACACTTAAAATCATGAGAGGTGGGTATTATTGGCCTACTATATTTGGTGATTGCCATACATGGGTTAAGAAGTGCAAACAATGTGCTATGTTTATAGAAAAAGTTAAATTTGCAGCCCTACCCCTTCAGCCAATTGCAGTGGATCAACTTTTTGTTTGGTGGGGATTGGACTTTATTGGTCTCATTAATTCTCCTTCAAGTTTAGGGCATAAGTGGATTCTAACAGCTACGAATTACTTCACACGTTGGACGGAAGTAATTGCATTGAAAGAAGCAAACGAAACTAACATTCTTGATTTCTATGAAGGTTTACTTACTAGGTTTGGAGTTTCTTCAACCATTATTTCCAAAAATGCAATGGCTTTTGTGGTATTTAGGATCAGCCAATGGGTTGTCCAACACAGAGTTTATATCAACACTTCATCAAACTATTATCCACAAGAAAATGTCTTTGTTGAATCTACAAACAAGAACCTCTTAAGGATCATATGAAGGACTATTGAAGACAATCAGAGGTCATGGCATCTCAAGTTGAAGTCAGCTCTATGGACTGATAGGATTACCAACAAGAGGTCAATAGCCAACTCTCCATACAAACTAGTATATGGTAAGGAAACAAGGTTACCTATTTCTCTTGAGTTTCCAGCTTTATAACTAATGCATTACATTGAGTTATTAGAGAATGAGCCTATGAAAATTAGGTATGCAGAGCTTATAGAGTTGGAAGAGACAAGAAATCAATCCATGCTAGCCATGGAAAGTCACCAGGCACAGGTGAAAAGAACGTTTGACAAAGGAGCTTCCTCATGAAGCTTCAATGAAGGAGATTTGGTCCTCAAGTGGGATGACGATCGAGCCAAATTAGGAAGGCACATAAAATTTTATTCCCTTTAGAGTGGCCCATATACGATCTTCAACTGCAAATCTCACAATGCCTTCCAACTTGCCAAAATGGACGACCAAGAGCTTCCAATTCCAGTCAATGGGATACATCTGAAACATTGTTATTGAAGAACAAAGCTCTTTGTACATAGTTTATTTTTGCTTTCCTCCAAGTGTTGTTCAAGCATAGTACTTTGATTCAATTTTTTTCAATAAGTGCTTGTTTGCACATTTGCTTTTTAGTTAATTTTTCTACTTTCATGTTTTTTTCTTCTTATTTTGAGGGAGAAATGTTACTTCAATCAAGGTCAGGAGGAGATTTTCAGTCAGAAGTCAGGTTTTCCATTTGGGAGTTCAAATAACATATATATGGTCTGAGTTCTCTAGCATAGCAGGCATGCTTCTCAGTTGAGTCACCACAAATGTTGACAATTTTGCCCTCACAGGGCAAATTGTCACCCATACTATTCAAAACTTTGCTATGGTGCCAAGTTTGTTTTTTGAATCAGTTTTGGGCTTCTTAAATGTGCATTTATAGCCACCAAAGTGGCCATCTATAGCTAGGTATAAGCCAAAGTGGCCATCTACAGCCAGGTGAAGGTTAGTCATTCAGAGGTTTCCAAGGAGCTTTCTTGATTACAACCAACACAATGTGCAAATAAAACCATGCAAATGATGATGAAAAGGTCTCCTATGGCCATGTCAATTCTTATAGACTCCTACAACGATCATATAGAGCATACAGTTCATTCAAAAGGACACATGCAACATTTTTAAGAGGGTTTTTCTCCTACAAACGTCATTTACAACAGTTTGAAAGGGATTTTCTCCTCTTCTAAGCATGATGTACAACCAAAAGCCCAGACATGCAAGCTGTAAGTTCATTTATTTTGTCTTCCCAAGGATTTTTTTGCGCTATAAGAGGTGTATTATTTCTTCAAACATTTTGTCTGAGAAAAAGAGCTCTCAAAGGACTGTAAAAGTTTGAAAAAATAACTAAGTGGCAGTTGTGCAAAGTTTATTTCCTTTGGACAATTTGTCCGAAGGAAATCAAGAGACTGGAATCCGCAGAAGGGTGTCGGACAATAAGTTCAAAAAAATTTGGGCACATTTTTATGAAAGGCCATTTCACAGCCAAAGGGATATTATCAAAATTTATTTCCTTTAAACTTTTGTCCGAAGGAAAAGGAAAAACACAGTTGAAAAGACTTGAAGGGCACCTGCCCTTCAAGAAGGTCCAATTCAAAAGTCTTGAAGGGTATGTACCCTTCGGGTTGGTTCACTTTATCTTTCTAAGGACAAACAATTCATTCAAAGGATAGTTTTAGAAATCCTGAAGGCCACTTCAAAGAGAGATGATGGCAATTTTCTCGAAGGGTATGTGCCCTTCAGAAAGGTCCTTCATAGAAAGATCGAGGGGATTTTCAATTCCTCTGAAAGGCTAAGTCCATTCCAAAAAAGGAAAGTTCAAGGAAAAAAGGGTCTTTTATAGTTTTCCCGAAGGGCATCTGCCCTTCGAGAAGGTTCTTATTCAAAAAAGCTAAAGGGCAGGACCTTTCAGAGGACAGTTTCAAAAAGCTCAGGTGCCCTTCAAAAATCTCGAAGAAATATAAACAAAGGAAAGAAAAGAAAGAAGGAATCCTTCAGACTTTTTGTCTGAAGGATTCCTTCAAAAAAGAGAAGTCAACAAGAAAAATCCAAAGGAAGTGAAGAAATTAAAGGGATTCTGGACATTCTTTCCGAAGGAAATAAAACCAAAGAGCAAATACATAGGCAAATAACCAAGGAAGAATACACACATGAAAATCATGGATATTTGTCCAAAAAGGAATGAATAGAAACATTGAGAACCAAGTCAAGCCTAGAAGAATAAACTCATGGATTTCATGCAAGGGAAAATAAAGGAAAGATTCATGGAAAAGATAAATACATATGGTGAACATGCCTAAATAGTTTGAGAATACAAGAGCATGCAACAACCATGAACAAAAATAGAAATGTCCAGATTTGACCATTCTAACACGTCACCTTCAGTTCTTAATGAGGCTCGCTTAGCATGAGGACTCGAGTAGTGAAATGGTGGAAAACTCAAACAAAAGAAATTCCATGCATACACTCTCATTTGTCTCAAAGCTTGACATGTTCTGGTGGTTCAAATGTAATTCTTAATTTAGCATTTGCATTGATTTCATGCAAAAGGGAGAATTTCAAACGTTCTAGAAGTTTGAGTGGATTTGACTACTCTTGTTTTGGAGTTGACAGGTTTTCAAGTCAAGACATCTATTCGTAGATTTCATGCATCCAAAACTTATTTTTTTCTTCTTTTTTTTCAACGCAATTTTTTTATGCAAAACAAAATAGATTGTTGTAAAGGCTAAGTTGGTTTGAGTTTACTTTCTCTCTATTTTCCAATGCCAATCTCTTGGATTTTTGTAATTTTCTATATTAAAGGCTTTTCAATGTTAGATTAAGAATTTCTCTTTTGGCAAGAAAACATCTTCCAAAGATTGTACTGTAACTTTTTTTAGAATCAATAAGAAGAGGACTATGTTTTTTTCAATTTTCAGCAGCTAATATAGTGTACTTTTGTTATAGATCTACCTAAGTGATAGATTTTATTTCTTCCTTGTCAAATATGGATTCATATCTAGTTACTAGCTAGTCATTTATATAGGTCACGTTCTGTGTTTGAATGCTTTTTACTGAGTTTATAGTGGATATTAGTGGCTGTTTAGTGCCATTCATCAAGCCTATTTCTACGTTTCTCTCAAGCTTAGATTATTAGATAAAACTTTTTCACGAAATACTTATGTGTATTGATCAATTGGAGTTAAATTTCTACCTCTTCTTTGTCTGAATCAGTGTTCTTAGAAGCTCGATTTGAGTGGATCGAGAAAATTAGGTGTATCACTGCTTTAGCTAGGATTTCTTTGCAAGTTCTTTCTTCCCTTTTTCTCAGGAAGTTTATAGCGTAGAAGTTGAGATCCTCATTGATACATATTACAAGAACCAACCTTCGCTAGAGGTTCTTCTCACCATTGAGGCACCCACCTTTGTGAGAAGATCTCATTATTTTAATTGGAGAGAGGATTAGCCATTTCAGCATGTCTTCAATTCAAGGTACAACTCTAGGTTGACAACAACTACCATTCTGTCCCAACTCTTGATCTTTTGTTTGTCCTTTCTTCTCCTCTCATCTTGAACTCCATCCCACCAAAGTGTTGCATGACCTCTCAATCTTATATTAGTGAATTTGACTTTTTTATCATCATCTATTCCTTCATATTCAAAGTATTTATCCATTGCATTGATCGAATCAACTAATTATTCCACATTTAAGTTGTCTTCATACACGAAAACTTGTAATTTAGGCTTTAAACCTATTCTATGACTTCTTTCAGGAGTCTTTCTTCCATTCTTTCTTCATATTCTTGCTCTACAACTTCTTTGGACAATTTTTTCTCTCCTTCACTCACATCACCTGTCTCAACACCTTTTATTTGAGTGATTTATATTTCCCATAAACATACTTGTAAGTTTATTATATCTTCTAGCAAAACATCTCTTGGTTGTTTTCTTAGACCTGCTCTAGCACTACCTTTAACTACTCCTCTACGTGTCATTCTTGCAAGATTTTATTTCACAACTTTACCTCACTATCTTCACTGAGACATTCTCTTATTTAGGTCACCTCTGAAGTACAACCAAACCTTTATTTATTTTCCTCTCTTAGGTATCTTCTGAGAAATGATACCAAAAATGATGGAGGTGATGGATGAAAAGAGAGCAAACTTGCAACCTTATTCAAAGAGAACATTAGGATTACAAGCCTTATTGAGAATAAAATAGGACAACAAGGGTTTATTATGATTAAGAAGACTTTATTACATGCATTTAATGATATCAAACTTATCCAATTGACATTTAACTATGAATTTGCTTGAAACTTCAAAATATGACAAAATAAGGTTTTATGGATAACTATGCCTACAAGCCTTTCTAACTATAATTTGAGTTCAAGTTTGACCATTCCAAAAACTTGTCCACCTTCAAACAATGTTATCACAAATCAATAAACCCATTTATAAACCACTTGAATCTCTTCAAAAACAACCTCTTCCTTCTATCTATAAAGTTTCATAAATTTTTATGGGTTAATTCTCTTTTTATGGAGGTTTTTGTCTTGAAACCATAGGCTTCAGGTCTATAGGGCTGCACAATGGTCGAGAGCCTTAAAAAATGGTTAATTTGAATTTTAGTGATTATTTTTTTAAAATTATAATTGCACAAGGTCTGTCCTATCAACATACACTTGTTCATTCAATTTGGAGCCTTGATCAAACATAAAACATTAAGAAATGACTCTTTTCTCAACTGTATTTACACATTTTTTTAGACCGTGTATAGGTTGAAATTGAAAATCTAATTAAAATTCAAATTATAAGATCTAAAATGAAGTCTTTATGATTGGAAAATACCCTCAATACATTTATATTACTCTTCCAATTGATTTGGCATTGAACCAACCTCAAAAAGATGATGAACCAAAACTAATCTTGACTGTTCAACCACTTTTCTTGACTATGTAAACATCTGTAATAGGAACATCCACTTAGGTGTCATAAAGAATTGAAATTAATGTATTCAATTCAAAAAGACATTCTTTCATTGAGTTTTTATGTACATGTATAGAACAACACCGCCAAAACACTATTTTTAAAAGCTTTTCTTTCTTTTTCTTCAAAAACTTGGTAGTTATTGGTATTCACGTGTATTTTCACATGTAATAACTCCCTTTCTTATCTCTCTTCAATAACTATCACATTATCTTCATGCTTTTCTCATGCAAAACTACCCCCAAGATTATCTTCCATGTTACAAATACTTTCTAACCTCTCTTTTCTTACTTTACTTGCATGTTTATATATTTATTCATGAGCTAAGGTAGGGACAACATACTAAATGCTTATTAGAACCTATTTATGCCCCTTAAGAAGAAGACCTTGCTATTACATTCCATTAAAATATGAAAATACACCTACAAAGGATCATTAGAAATTCAAATTTTTGAATAGGCAAAATTTGGTGGGAAAACTGATTACAAGCTCTAGAGGAAAAAATTACAAAGACTGAAGACTGACACACTTACAAAAGGACCTAACAAGGCTACCTACACCTAAAAATTACCAAAATTGACTTAAATTTACAAAAATGAACCTTTCATGCTCATGCACCTGCATCACCTCTTGACATCTTGTAACTACTTGAAATTATGTAACCAAAGAATATAATAACTTG
Source organism: Torreya grandis (assembly GCA_037957365.1). Taxonomy (NCBI): domain Eukaryota; kingdom Viridiplantae; phylum Streptophyta; class Pinopsida; order Cupressales; family Taxaceae; genus Torreya; species Torreya grandis. The sequence goes on along the minus strand of JARHVA010000009.1, from coordinate 6,833,932 downwards.
ATTATCTACCCCATTTTGAGTTGAGGGATGTTCATACATATCATTCATCTCAAAATAAAGAGTGATTCATATAGTTTGTAACATAGATACACAACAAAAAACTATAATAATCATTAAAACTCATAGAAAACATAGTCTAATATGTAAACATAGAAAGATACAATCATATAAGCTCAATAGCAGAATGCAATCCAATACCAATATGTTGAATTTACAACAATATGATTGGCATGACAATGTGTAGGAATACTTGTGTGATTGGCAATGCCATAATTAGAGATAAGTAATGGATTTTAGAATGCGCAGGAAAGGTCAACTATAGTAATCTTCCTAAACACATTGTAGATAAATAGAAGATTGATATGCATAAATGCAATTCTATTCAATGTGTAGAATTGGGAAAATTACAATTGTTACAATGAGTCAATAAGGCTAATAGTGCAATCTTTGGTGATCAAAATGGAAATGCTTCCTTGATGATTTCTTAGACTACTGTGAAAGAATGTAGGACTAAACATGTGTTTGAAATCCATTAAAATACTAATAAACTCTTTTCTAGTTGGTGTGTGATCTCTCTGATCTATGTATGCATAGATGTCTGATGGGTTTAATTTGAGTACACACACACAATTACAAGATGACAATTACAATTGATGATGGTTCCAAGAAATATTTTTATGAAGTGTTTCATCTTCCATGGCCATGTGACGATTGAGACTAGTAAGTGGCATGCAAGGGTGTGAATCTAACATGGCACAAGTGTGGATTGTGCCATGCAACCAATGTGGCAAAAAGTGGTGACAAAAAAATGGTAATGTGTAGAGGTCTTGCACATGTATATGGTAACACATGGTGTGACTAGAAAAAATGCACAAATATGTTGATGTGTTGCAAGGATGTGAGGTGCTACACACAATGTGATAAAACACACAAGTTGAAAAGTGGTCCCTGACATTACAATTGATGTGAATAATACATGTGGCATTGTCAAAAATGTGAATATTGTGAAGTGATTTGGCATGAGGTTGTAGGAGCTGTGAGTGTTGTGTTATGAGATATGTAAGACTAAATAAGTTGTAAGTGTTGCGAGTTTCTTGAGTGGGAATGTAAATGCTATAAGGGTTATGAAGAAAGTGCACAACATGCATGGAATTGTGCTAGGAAATACACTGCGATATCATAGAAATTCCCAAAAAACACAAAGTTTTGGGAAAGCTACAAGGTAAGAAAGAGATATACGACATGTTGTATAGAGCTGCACCATTGTCGTGCATGACTGCGAGTATGTTCAGTTGCCACAAGATGCCACAAGGGTGAGGAACTTAAGTTATATAAGAAGAGTAAGAAGGATTTGCCAGTATGATTCTGTGAAAGGCTACACATGGATCATATGTCATTTCTTGAGAAGAAATGATGCCCATTGCATCTTTAGTTAGCTACACGAATTGAATTTGAAGCTGCTAAAGGTTGTACCACTTAGCTTGATCAATATGTTTCTCAACCTTGACCAATTTAAACAACTTATGTGTGTCATGGTAGGTGTTTTTGTCCATTACTTCTATGATTTGATTTTTGTGTACTAAATACAAGTGCTTGGGATTCAAATAAAAAGGATGTTTTGTCACTTGTAATTCAATAAGTGGAGGGAATTAAGGTTTACCATGTTGAATACTAGTTATATTCCCAAGTATGAAGTTAGATAAAAAACATAAGTGTTCTCACCAAGTACATGAAGAATGGTGTAAAGACCATAATGTAGAGGCTTGATATTTTGATATGGACCCTTGAAGTATTATTTTTGAAGGTGCAACCTGAATTTATTTCCAACTTTGAATGCACAAGGTGTGTGATGCATGTCGTGATACTCTTTGTACCTTTGTTTAGAACATAATATAAATCTATCGAACTTGTTGGTGAACAAAGTGTATGTGTTTTAGAAAATTTTGCATGTTGTTCACTTCCCATTCCTGTGTGATTGACTCAGTTCTGATTGGTGCATGAAAATAAATATTTAGAGGTGCCAAAGGATGGAACCCAATGCATGTCTATAATGGCCTATGAGTTGTAAAATTTGGAAGAGCGTTATTGTAGGCATATTGGATGTAAATAAAGTTGTCATCTCAAGTGCGAGCATGTGCATGGTTATACATTCACAAAAGATGAACAGGTGTCCATTAAAAACTTCCATTTGTCAATCTATCTATGGGTGAAATGTTGTTGAATGATTCAATTGCATACCCATCAATTCTATTTTTATTTGTACGAGGATCCCAAAGTGAATCCATACATGGCTGAGGAAAGATCACACAATGGTAGTTGTGTTGATGCCTTTCTTGAGAGAAACCATGATAGCAATTTTTGAATACTTGTTGATGTAGGAGCATTTGGGTTCACTTGTAATATTGTATCAACTAAAAATACTCAAATTTATAAATAATAAGATTTAATTAGTTTGTACAAGTCTTTGTTTGTGTGCGATCCTTTTATGTTGTTTTACATTATGTTATGCATGTGCACTTTGTTACTTTCATGCAATTTTTCAGTACACATAGTTGGGAATGTGAAGGAGTCAATAAATTAAACATGAGAAAACTTGTGAATCTTTGTGTAAGTTCATTTGAGAGGTTTTTTGAAACAATGTCTTTTGGAGAATCTTGCACAAACTTTGTGCCTAGGCTCTTTTGCATAGGTTATAATCATGGATCATTTCAACCTAACTTAAAAGTGCATTATTTCCATGAAACATGTTTGTGCACACTATATTTATGGATCACTTTAATTGCTATGATATGCCATGGCCATGGTGTGTTGTGTATGATGCATTATGGTGTGTTATCAAAAGTCGATACAGTTACAAGGTTCTACTAGTTTAACATAAATGTTTTTATAAATCATTTCATCTCATTTACAAATGCAATTGTAGACTTGATCAAAAGATGTTATTTTTGGGGTATAAACCATTGTAATAAACCTACCAAATGAAGTAATCAAGTGGATTTTTGACATTTCCATGGAGAAAATATTGCATGTGGGTATGGAAATCAAAACTAATTAGTAATGATATAGTTTGCAAAATTTAAGAGGAAAGAAAAGGTATATATTTCCATATTTTATTTTAAAGGGATATGCTCTAAAGACTTGTTACTACATAATATTTATAAATACAATAGAATTAATGGGTTCAGAGGAAAACACAAGCTATTGTAAATTTTAATTGGAAGTGTAGAGATTCTCAAAATAAAATTATAGGTAAGGTAAGATGACATTCACCTTAAATTCCTTTGGAAGAATGTATATTTTAGCAAATCATTTGACATTATTACAAAAAAGGGCAACACGTATGGAGTGATCCTAATGTGCTTATTTTTAATTCTTATAAACATATATTGGAGGGATTTTATAGGGAGTGTACTTGTAACCTTAGAGTCTTGGCATGTTCCTATAGCAAATTCGATTCTTCTATGAGAGAACAAAAAAATTAAAGATCCTCAAAGATAATATAATTTATTACAAAAAAAACTCATTATGTTAATGTTGTTTATAAAAAAATCATGAGAATGTAAGAAAATAAATAATATTGGCCTTGTTATCCTCATAATGTATAATAAAATAAATTTGCAATTAAAAATTTATCAGTACCTTATAAAATGAAAAAATCTATCATTACCATACCTACCTCATCTAGATAACTAGTTCGGGGGAAAATATCATTACATAAAGAAATAAATTTATCATTGATCTATGTCCAAAAAATCATGAGAATATAACAAACACAACTTAAATCTTTGTTCTATTGATAATATTGAACAACACAAAAATGAAGCAATGTTCCACTGATATCATTTGGTAAAAAAACCTCCTTCATTGTTGGAAATAAACAATGCTAATACCAATCTATTTGAGGAATATTTGTTGGAAATAGACAACTCTAATACCAACTATTTGGGGAATAAATTAAAATAGGGGTGCTTTGTTTTGGTTAATATTGTTGTATACTTAGAAACAATTACTGTTTCTAATGCAAAAGATACACAAGAATAGATAAAATATAAATATATTGATGATAATATTTTGTTTATAGACTTATGTTCATGAAATATTCTACTGACAACTATTGTTGCTTTATTTTACTAACTGCTCTATTATTTTGTTGCTCCATATTTTTCTTACAACTACTTTTATTTTCTCTACTGTCTAGTCACTCTATTCTATTCAATTGTTGCCACACTCTATTCTTGGCCTCTTTTATTCTTCTTTTGATTATTGTTATATTATGTTCTATTTTTATCTCTATTATGCGGTTGCTAGCTATCTCTATTATGTTTTGATGTTTTCTATATCCTTTCTAATTTGTGTTTCCTTCTAATCATTTGACAAATGTACATTCAAAATTCAAAAACTCTACACTATTAATCATACTATTTATCTCTTCTCAATTAACATTTAATTTTTATAAATTGGTTAAATTGTTAGAGAAGTTTTATATTCTAAACATATTTCAAATGGACAAATTTAGGTGTATTTATAATGTGCACATGGTCAAAATTAATATTTCAACACTCCCCCTTAATCTTGGCATTACTACCATGCTCTACTGAAACTTTTTCTACCTATATATATACTTTGGATTTTCCCTTTAGCTATCTATGTGTCTTTGGAGCTCCATTGTGTCTCCAAATATACATGTGTGATTATGGAGTTATCTCTAGAGTTGTTTATGTGGCTTTGGAGCTATCTTTGGATCTACGTATGTGACTTCAGAGCTCTTTGGCATCAAGTGTAGACTTTGGAGCTCAGGTGCTACTTGTATGAACACTCTGAATCTACATGACTAAACACTCTAAAGCTATTGTTGCTTTATTTATGATACCTAGTTTATCTCTGATGCGTTAATAATTTTATTTTAACAATTTCTTAGTAAAAATATTATTGAATTTTTGCTTTGACTTACAAAACTTATGTTCAATTTATCCACTATCAACTAGTTCTTTTATGAAACAATACTCGATTGCTATGTGCTTGCTTCTCCAATGGAAAACTAGATTCTTTGATAAAATAGTGTCACAAAAGATTGTAGTTGATCCTTTTTGCTCCTCATATAAATTTGATAGGATTATTTTGATCTAAATATCTTGACATGTTGTTGAGTTTGTTGCTATGTACTTGGCTTAAGACATGGAGAGTGAAATAATAGGTTACTTATTTGAAGTCCATGAAAATCTCCTAACCCAATATTGAACACATATCTAGATGCACTCTTTCTGTTATTAATACTACCTACCTAATCACTATTTGTATAACTAGCTAACTCAAAATCATTTGTTATAGTATACAAAATTGCATGGCCTCTTGTGCCATTTACATATATCAGGATTCTTTTTCCTGCTTGCCAATGTGTTTCTTTTGGAGTCTCCATAAATATAGAAATTAGACTATCTCTATATATGATATCAAGACTTGTTACCATCAAATACGTTAAGCTTACTATCAAACTCTTATACAATGTTAAATTCACATTGTTGCTATAATATTATTTGTGTAATTTCAATTTTCTTGCTACTGGTGTTGATGTTAGTTTTTTGTTCAACATTCTAAATCTTTCTAATTTTTTTTGCATAGTTGGGTTGGGATATAAAGATACCATCATCCATCTGTTTAACCTCAATACCAAGAAAGTAATTCAACAATCCTCAATTGGTGATCTCAAACTCCTTTATTATTATTTTTAACTCTTCCACGGATTGATTTACATTTCTAGTAAAGATTAAATCATTTACATATAAGAAAACAATCAAAATTTCATCTTCTTTGCTTGCCTTGATGTAGAAAGTTGGTTCACTATTGCTTTTATTAAATCCATTACACAATAAATGTGTGTCTATCTAGTTGTACCACTCCCTAGGTGCTTTTTTGTGTCCATAAAGAGATTTATTTAGCTTATACACCTTGTTCTCATGTCTTGGGGTGGTTGTACCACTAAAACTTCTTTTAATACTTTTAGAAAGGCTGAATTGACATCCATCTAATGCACCTTCCAATTATGTTGAGTAGTCATTGGTATGATAGTTCTCACCATTTCCAACCTTGCTATGGGAGCAAATGTTTCATTGTTATCTCATCCAGGTCATTAGTTATACCCTTTGATAACTAGACTTGTTTTATGTCTATCAATCTTGCCTTCTGTAGTGGTAATGGTTTTATAAATTCAGTTGACACCAATGACATCTTTTCCTTTTAGAAGGTTTACTAATTCCTAAGTCTGATTTTTTTGAATTACATGCATTTACTTATCCATGGCTTCACACTATTTGTTGTTATTAATTGCTTCTTCAAAGTATACATGATGAAATGATGAAAATAAGACAAAATTAATAGTTTCATTTTCATCATCTTCATACCTTGATTGATCATATCTCTTGTAATCTCCTTCTTTTTCATGAGTGTTGAATTTTGTTAGAAGATGATGTTTCCCCTTGTGATCCATTTTGATTGTTGCCACTTGATGAATAAATCCTTTGTATAATATGAATCTAAATAGGTTTAGAAGTAGATGTCCCACTTCTTGGTTCAATTTTAAGTGTGGGTCCACTAACCCTTATTTTTTCTTGTTGTTCATGTTTATTGTCCCATGATGCATCTCCTATAAATTGAACATCCCTATTGATTATCAATTTTTTCATGAGCATATAGTACAACTTATAAGATTTGGATTTCTTAGTATATCTGATGAAGATGTATTTTTCTCATTGGTCATTCCACTTTGCTCTTCTTTGTGTAGGCACATGTGCATATGCCACACATCTAAAAAATATTAAATGTTCAACACTAAGATTTTTGTTTCTCTATGCCACATGAGGAATCATATCCAAAACACTTTTAATAGGTAATCTATTCAAAAAATATACTATTGTTTTTATAGCTTCAACCCAATAATCATTTGTCAATCATTTGGTCTTTATCATGTTTATTTCCATCTCCTGAAAGGTCCTATTTTTTCTCTTAGCTACACCATTTTTCTATAGTGTGTTGACGAGTGTCGTTCAACTCTTCATTTAATCAATATTCAATTGATATCTTATCAACCAGGGTTGGTGTCCAAAGCTATCTACAGTAAGATATAGGATGGTAGATCTAGAAGTTTGCTTATGGAGGTGTTTGATGGTCCTATTATAACTTTGACTAAAGAAAGAAATGTGTCCTAAACTACATGATTCACTCTTTTGATAAAAAGGAAAAGATGTAACTATTTAATCAAATAAATCCACTCTTTTGCTTGAAGGTAAAATCACACTCCTATTTATGCTTGCATGGAAATGAAAATGTTTAACTAGAAAAATAAATTTGCTTCACACATTTGCTATAAAAGAAAACACACTTTGCTTAGAAAGGAAATGAATTTGGAACAAAGAAATGCCTTTTAAACTATGAATTTGTTTTAATGTTTTATAAATGAATGCAAATATTAGAAAGATTTTGATTAGTTATAATAAAGAATTAATATAATATAACATAAATACTATACACAATTCCTAGTTCCAAGGAGAGTGGGACCTTGCTTCTCTTAGACTCAGGAACAAAGATTAATCAAAGCTAGAAACTGAAGTGATAATTCATAAAATTGAAATGATTACAATCTGGCTAAACTTGTAATATGCTTGTACATATCTTTCCTCTATTATTTAATCTCTATTATATATATTTTTAATAACAAAAGTCTTACATTTTATACTAATATAAACAACTCAAAATAGAATGCAAAGAAATATGATTCTTTGGTCGATCCATTCATCCAAAGATAAGAGATTGGATTTCCAAGAGATCCAATTATCCTAGTGAAATAGATATACTATCCTATAATAGTCCTAAGATCCAAATATATACAACTTTATCTAAGGTAAATTCTACAAAACAACAGGTGGGTATTTTCCTTATTTGACTCCAGCTAGAATGATTCTCTCTCATCTTATCTGGCTGCTAGCTTCCCCATTTATAGCTTTATCTTTACAGAATCCATAGAATTGACCTCATAGATTCGATAAGAACGAGCCTACAGAGTTTGTAGAAACAAGCCTGCGGAGTCCATTGAAATAAGCCTATAGAGTATGTAGAAATAAACCTGTGAAGTCTGTAGAAATAAGCATGTGGAGTCCATAAAAACAAGCCTGTAGAGTCTATAGTTCTACTAGATGGAGACCAAAATTGAACTTTCACTATACATCGCATGTGTCTTCTTCCTGAGCATTCTTCATAATAAAAATCACTAAAACATGCTATGTATTAGACATTAATGACAAAGTAAAGGTTTAGTCTTTGGTTCAATATAAACAAGACAAATATCTACTTTCCATGTAATAGCTATCTAATAATCTATGATTTGCATAAGATAATATCCTTAGAGAGATGAATTGAGGGAAATAAAATGTCACTACTGAGCCATATTCTAAGCTCATCATGTGTACCTTGTTGTAAATTGTTTCTTGATCCCATTATCCTTCCAAAAGTTTAAAAATTAATTTGAAATGCATTCTTCGTCTATCTATTCTTATGATCTTTATGTAATGGCCACTTTGTTTTTCAACCATGACCTTGAATTGTTTGAAGATATTAAATGCCTCATTTTTATGCTTTAGAAAGTAAACCCATGTCTTTCTATTGAAATCATCTATGAACATAATAAAACATTCATTTTTGGATAGAGAGGGAGTTTTCATGGGACCGCACAAATTTGAATGAATCAGCTCAAGTAGAGCCTTTGCTCTCCATGACTTACCAGAGTGAAAGACATTTATATGTTGCTTCCCTAATATGCAACCCTCATAATTTTTCTTTAGTTGTTCAATTATAGGTAGTAATATTATCATTTGTTTCTTGTAAATAAGATTCAACCCACTAAAGCTCAAATAACCATACCCTAAGTGTAAAATATTGATTGATCTACTACAACTACTTTGAATGATGTTGACAAATTATTTTTCATTCTTAAGGAAAACATTATGTTATTTGTCATTTTAATAATAACAATCTACCTATTGCTGCCACTTATATCATATATTATGCATTCTCCATTATTAAATTTAACTTTTTATGCAATATGAATTAGAGTTGTATGCTATAAATCATGAAATCTTCACTAAAATCTTCTACGTTAATTCAAATCATAATACATCAAACTGGGCTAAGGAAAAGAGCAATCAAAAGCTTTTAAAACAAAATGAATTATAAATTATTTTACCTTTTGAAGACCCCTTATTTGTTGGAGAATATTTTCTTGAGGATGGATGTATTGCTTGATGCTTGATGTATGATTGCTCTCGTTAGCTCAATATTTTGACAACACTTGGGTAAGACTTGCTTGATTAATTGACAAGGTGATAACACTAAAGGATTCTTGTATTTTTTCTTCAAAGTTATCTCCAAGTTTTTCTAAGATGGTTTACATGGTGGTGTAGATCTATTTATAAGATCCAAATTAAGGAATTAATGGTTTTGATTGATCCATGGTGGATAATGGGTGAGAGAATTTGGCAGTTGGGATTTTAGGAATTTTAAATACCTTAGAGAATTATGGAGAAGTGGTAAGGAACTCAAGGCATGGTGTGGAGATCAAGGTGGTGGATTAGGAAATTCTATAGGAGGTTAGTATAATAATTTAAGGATTAGATAGATATTAGTGGTGGGATTTGTTAGGAGTGTTAGTGGGATAGTTGGGAGTAGTTAGGAATGAATATAAAATTCCTTTCAAATTGAGGATTTTATTAATACTTGAGGGATAATTAGATGATTAATCATGAATGGGATTGGGATATGGTTAATTGATGTGTAGGAGATGCCAAGGGGGATTGGGCTATTGTTAGTAGGGGTGTTGTTAGGGTGAAATTGATAAATTAGGGAATATGCTATTAGTGGACATAATTAGTGATAAAATTAATAATTAACGAGTTGTTAATAATAAGTGGTTAATTTTATATGTCTAGTTTAAGTTTATCTAAAAACTAGTTGTTTTAGTTATGAAAATGGTGATATGAATGCCCATATTTTAAGCAACAAAATAAACATGTTTATCATGGATATCTTCGATTAAATAGGTGGTGTAGGCAAAATTTAAAGAACATGTCATATGACCTGATAGTGCCTGTTCATTTCTCATACGATTGAGATGGATAAACTTGCTCTTAGTTGGTCAGATCAAAATATGCAAATCTTCAGAGCAGAGGATTTGATCTAATAATACATGTTCATTTATCATATGATTGAGATAGGTGAACTGACTATCATTTGGTTAGATCAGGATGTGTAAATCTAAGCTACATAAAAGTCTTTAAGAATTTGTGATAATGAGACACCATTCATGTAATTTTTTGGAGTTTTCCTACATTCCTTTTAGAAATATGATCCCACAATCGGAACCAATTATTATCTTGAAATTTTACATTTCATGACAACACCCCCAATTGTGCTCATACAGGCAATTAGAGGTGTTTTAAAGATAGGGATGATAATTTTTTTGTAGAATGGGACATCGAATCCATATCCCAATGGACGAGGCTTGGGTAGCATAATGAAATCTAACTATCTTTCAAGCTTTCAAATAGTGTGTTGAAGATGTTTTGACAATTTCTCTTTTGGTGCAACAAGATTATTGTCATCATGGAAAACGCACTATGATAGAGAGAAGAGAAAAGTCATGAATTCATTTGATCTTATCAACACTAGAGTGAAAATTTAAGGTAAAATCAAACTTTTTTGAAAGTTCTTGATTTTTGTCCCAATGCGGAGATCAAATTCGAGAGATGAATTTTAACTATAAATACTTGGTATAAAATTTTTATTTTGAATTTCAAAAACTAAGGGGGAGAATTATAGTTACAAATTTTAAGTCATGCAAAAACAAAAACACACTTTTACAAGTCATGCAAATTTGTTTTTGCAAATCCCAAGTTATGCAAAATGCCCAACACTTTTGAAAGTCATGCAATTTACAAATTTTTTTTCCACTGGGTGCAATTTGCAAATTATTTTTGCCACTCGATGCAAATTTAAATTCCAAATTTCTACTTAGTGCAATTTAAAAATTTGTTTTACATTTTCCCTTCCTGTGTAAATTGAATTTTTTCTTTCCATGGTCGTGCAATTTCAAATTTCATTTTCCCTAGCCGTGTAAATTGAAATTATATTTCTTTGAGTCGTGAAATTTTATTTTCCACTTCCCAAAATTTGTGGTAAATAGAGAATGATGGTGGTTTTAAAAATAAATTCATGGTATTTTTAGAATGAAGTGGTTTTATCAATAAAACCCATGGCTTTGAGTGTTTAAAATGTTGTTTTGGTCCCAAAACCCGTGGTATTTGCAAAAAAATCATGTATTGGATGGAAGGGTGTAGTTTTCACTAGTAAAAGATAATTTTAATGAGACAAAGTTGTTTTCCATGGGAATCTCCAACATTAATTCAAGTGTCAGATGGATATATGTTTGCATGTGCTTAGTAATATTTAGTGTTGGGTTTCTAGCTATGGGCATAAGTTATCAATCTAATTTTTCTGAAGACAAATACAAATGGTAAGTGTAAGTTAAAATTTATTTACCATTGTAAGTGCCCTATTAGCCCTTGAATTATATTAGTGACTTGATAAGGTTAAATATTTCTATGGTAGGTTTCACAAAAATATTAACATGAATATTATGCTCTTATGCAGGAAATGTTTCTATGGTGAACACAAAGGATGACTAGAAAACATTAGTGGTCATTGCAAATTATTCATCAAGTAAATTTGAGATTACTTAGACAAATGTCGATATAAAAGACAAGCATATGTAGGATGAAATTCCTTGATAAGTGTAAAGCAATGACCGAGATTATTTTCAGCGAAGGAGAAAGTGAAGGAATTCTCCATCAAGGTTCTAGTTTTTTCATGTTAATATTGGATATCATTTTGTAATTTTCAATTATAAATTGTGTGAATTTTAAACCTTGTGAATATAATTTTTGAAAATACACTATGTCACTTTGTAAGTCTTAAATTTGTGTAATTTTGATTTACACATTTCAAGTGGTGTTAAAGCACCACAGCAATTTTGCACTATTCAAGTGGTGCAATTTTGTAATTTCACTTTTGCATGAAGTGAAATTACACCAAAGCATATTTATATCACTTAAGTGGTGTAATGTTATAATTTCACATTTGCACATGGTATAATTACACCAACTCACTTTTACACTACTTAAATGGTACATTTTTGTAAAATCACTTCTGTAGCATCTGTAACAGAAAAAAAGGTGGTTATGCACTGTAACGACCTTTCCACACCATAATATGAGTGTTAAGATTATCGTAAGGAGAATTTTGGTAGTGAGGTTACAATTTTTTTTGAATGATGAGACTGTATTTTTGACTGAATAAAGATTAGAATAGGGATATTCTATAGACTTTATGTTTAAGATTTCTTCATGATTTATAACTTTGCATATGATTCATCTGTATCTGTATCGTTACTTTCAAATTTTATTCATAATCACTACCAAATTTTAAAAAAATGGGAATTTCACATTGAGTATTTCTTTTAGAATATTTTTGTGTTATTTCTATGAATGTGAAATCTTGATGGGGTTTAAGCAATATTTTAATTATATTTTACAGGTAAATATGAGATAGTTTTCTTTCATTTTGTTACCAATAGTAGATAATTATATTAATGTATTTTTTGTGATTCTAAGAGTGCATTATGTTTTCACCACCTATGAAATCAAAGAGGTTTCCATGAATATAGTGTTTTCTCCTTTTTGGGCCATTCTAGTAAGTTTTTGTATTTAGACACCTAGAGTTTTCTTTCATTTTTCCTTGGGTTATTATTATAGCATAGAATAACACCCTTTGTGGGAGAGTTTCTCAGGCTCTCTCACTCCTAACTACAAGCATTGGGACAACTTCAGGTTGTGGGTATCATGTAGTGAGGTTGAACCTCCAGAGAAGGCCAACTTCTTATTTGATGCTCACCTAAAATTAATGCTAAACTAATGTTTCACTAGGAAAAGGGTTAGAAAGGGAAAAGTTCTCCTAAGAAAGTTAACCATGTGATGCCCCAAATAAAAAATGGGGAACTCCCATATGCTTGAACCACACTAGATATGCAGAGGACAATATTAGCTCACACAATCTCAAGATCACGCTGATTGCATAAGTGTTTCATGGAAGAGGTTTAGGAAGAAATGAATAGAAACAAAGAGGAGTTTTAAGAATAACTAAAAGCTCAAATTAATGGTAGAAATAACTCTAATCTAGACTTGCAAACAAAATTGAAAACTCCCTAAACAAGGTCAGAAAGAAGGACCATGGACGAGAAAGATTTTTCTTCACACAATGCCATAGTGCACAACTCACTAAACACATATTCAAGGCAAAAGATAGGTAAGAAAAATCCTATATTGCATCAACAGGTAGTTATTACATATGCTTGACAGGGTTGAGCCTAATCAAGAGGAACATACTTTACAATACCTCAAAAAGTTCCTCAGTTCCTCTAAGATTTCCAAATCAGAGAGAACTAGTTTCTCCAAATTTCAAATCAGAGAACCCTTTTCCAAATGAAAATAATGGGATATATAGAAGAGGGAAGAGAAATAGAGAGAGAAAGGAGAGGGGCACATTGTCCATGATCATTGAATGAGCTCCACCTTTCAAAGGATGCCCCACCACCCCTTTGTCCAATCAAGACAAGTCCATCATCAACATTTATCCTTCAATAGATCCAATTTGTTCTCAAGTTCTTCTCATTCACTGAGAAAAGTTCACTAGAGGATAAGAGTTTGTTTTATATGGTGAGTCATGATCCTTTCAAGGAGAAAATATCTTTGAAGGTTTTGATCATTATTGAATGCTCTAACTATTTCTCCAACCTCCCAAAATTGTTTCATGAAACTTGCCATACCTTCCACTTGGCTTCATTATGAGGACAAGGTCCTCATATCTTAAAATTGATAGAGACATGATGTGTGTTATTTGAGCGGTGGTGTGTCAAAAGCATGGTTCAGACTACTCTTTTCACTAATCACATACCTGCTCTATGCTTTGGGGCCTGAACATGAATTAACTATAGGTTGAAAACCAATCTAGATTATTGGTTTTCCTATAGTTATAATAGATGACACTCTACTTGATACCTAGTATTTTTTTGTTCATTGATCTCCTTGCTAGATATTTACAAGTGTCAATCTCATGGCAATCTTGATGAACCTTTTGAAAACTTGATCAAATGCAACAACTACTTACAGGGGCTCAAACTTGACATTTGTAGGCCCATCATTAATTCCTTTGAACTTTTGTTTGGACCACTTCTTCAGACTTTTCCTTCTGAAGAATTTCCTCAAAATATTTGTTTCATCCTTTTTTATGAAAGAATTCATTGACTTTTCTTTGGGCTTATTCCTTTGGAGGAATTTTTTTGAACTATTTGTTTCAGCCTTTTGTCTTTAGACTTTTTGCTTGGACCCCTCATAAATTTGAAAGTGACCTTTTTGAATTATTGAAATGGTCTTTTAGAAAAAGTGTTTGGCTCTTTACGAAGGGAGAGTACCCTTCGGATTTTTTGTTCTAGACCATTTCTCCCAAAAAGTACCCTTTGGAAAAATTGTTTGGGCACTTTGCTTTAAAAAATACCCTTTCCTCAAGAAAAAAGTCTTCAAAACCTTACACTTAGTGAAAAATAAAATTATTGAAGAGAGAACACTTAGTCCCATACAAAGTTTGAAACAATGAACAATAAATACTAAACCGAAAAAGAGACTTTGCACTTAGCTTTTTAGCATGTAGGCTTATCCTTGAACACTACTGCTATATCCTTAGAAAACCTTGATTGGATCCTCTGTATTTGTAAATATTGGATCCATTTCTATGCCTTTGATCCACTACCTCATCAAACCATGTAAGAGTTTTATATATGGGCCAAAAATGGCTAACATCTTTGGCGACTCTCAAGGAATTATGCCTGATATGCAAGACAACCTAGACCATGTGGTCATAGTCTAATCCATTGGGCACAAAGTATCCATTTGTGTTCGACACATTGACCTGGTGCTAATCCTAATCTAACCTCTCTTGAAACAAAAACAAGGGCCTAAAAGAACAAAGAATAATAGAGTGCCTGAGACACTTATTAAAAGGAAACTAGCCTAGAACAAAACAAAGACAATAGACAAAATGTGCCTGAAATAACACTAGGAGAAATTTGAACAAAACTAATTTAATATATACACCCTAAAACTATGTGTACCCTTTTCTCCTAGATCAAAAGGAAAATTTGATACTTTTCTTGTATCATGAGATAAGGGATTTACTAAGGCATGCAACTTATTGACCCTTGGTCTTGATGCTTGCTTCCTCTTTGTTGTAATTGTCAGCTTCTTCATCATTGTGCTCAATGAGAACTAGGTAGCTCTAACTAGGTTAGCTATGTGAATCCAGACAATCTCAAATTATTCATATAGCTCCTTAACTGCAACCTCCAATGGTGTCTTAACAAGGCATACTTCTTTGATTTCTATGGTGTCTTCAGTAGGACTAGGCTTATTCTTTATTTTATGTTTTTTAAGTTCATCAAGGAGATGATATCCCATTCCAAAGACCTAAAACAAGACCACATTTGCAATGAACTTTTGAGGTGACAGAGTTGAAATATTTCCCACTCCATGCCCTTTAATCTACTTGATAAGGTTGCTCTCTTTGGATGCAACCAAACCATAGTTGCCTTGGAGAAGAACATTGCCAACTCTCAATATCTCAAATAAGTCCTCAAATGAGCCTTTCAACTGATTGGTAACCTTTGGATGCTTCATAAATTCATCAGTTTGATCAGATATTTCATTCATTTCCTCATCCTTTTTATAAGGTGGCAGTTCATCTAAGTAAATGACAGCCTCTAACCCCTCATTCTCAACATAAAGTGGTAGCTTTGCATCCTCAATAGTGTGGTCTATTTCATGCACAACTGCAAAAGAGTCTTCAATATGTTCTCCTTCATTCAAGAAGGCTGAGTTGATTTTTTGCTTACCAAGGGGGGGCCTATGGTGATTTATTCCTCATAGTCACTCATGACATCCTTTTTCTTAGCCTTTTTGTATGCATCTTCTTGGTTTTCCTCACAGAGGAGAGGATCTTTCTTAAAGAGTGGCATAATAGATTCTTGAAAATAATCAACAAGGTGAGAAAGGTTTAGGGAAGTTACCATAGGTTCCTAATTTTGTTCTTGAAGTTGCTCTAATTGGATCACCTTCACTTTCTCTTCTTGATTCTTTGCCTCTTGAATGGCTCTCCATGAAGGAAAGGATCTGGAATTTTGAGGGAAAAGGAG
The DNA here is from genome assembly GCA_037957365.1 of Torreya grandis. Taxonomy (NCBI): domain Eukaryota; kingdom Viridiplantae; phylum Streptophyta; class Pinopsida; order Cupressales; family Taxaceae; genus Torreya; species Torreya grandis. The sequence goes on along the minus strand of JARHVA010000009.1, from coordinate 6,817,590 downwards.
TGGAGGCTGTAAGTGTTTGACTTCATGAATCACCACCTTTTCCTTCTTCTACCCACTACTTTGAATAGATTTTCAAGATGGGAAAGATAGAGGCTCTCCTTTGACCTTCTGATTGTATTTTTCCTCTTCTTTCCTTGTCTTCACTTCTAACTCTCTGATTTGTTGTGTAATGTTCTCTTAAAATATCTCCTCATTAAGGTGGTTAGGAATAGATGAAGGCTCTTGAAGAGGGATGATGGAGGTTTATAGGGGTTCATATCCTTCTTTGGCTTAGACTCTTAATTTTAGATCTAACTTCTTTTGCCCACTCCATGAATTTACCACTTAGTTCCAGCTTGGAACCTTGAATGATTTTATAAGGGTTCTTGGGGAAGAAAGGAGCCTTGGATATTAGTATCAGGCTATTCTACAACAAGCTCTTCATTTTTTTGATAGGTCCTTTGAATAGATTTAAAAGAAGGAAAGGTCTGAGGGACATATGAAGGACTTGGAACATTCAAAGGAGCACTTGAAATCGTCACTTAAGGAGGAATGGATGGCGTATAAGAATTCCAAGATGGTGTTTATATAGGCATAAAAGGTTGGTGAGGTTTCCCCTACTGTTCCTCAAGTCCTTTGAGCTTGTCTTCAATGCTCTGAATGTAGCTGCCTATATCCATCATGTCACTTGTGAGATTGTTCCAATTTTCTCTCTCAACAACTGCCCATTCTACTTTTATTTTTCCTAATGACCCTCTCACATAATGGATCTGGTGAGTAAGGACATCTTGACCATAAAATCTCTGTGAACAGAATCTTAGAGCATGCTTGTCAAGGCTTATTAGAGTCTACCTAAGTGCTGATATGAATGGCACATGATAGGGTTGATGAAGAGAAATATTATGATGGTCTTGTTGCACATAGGAGGGATCAAGGCAATACTCTTATGTATATAGATAATGAGAAACTTACCAAAGTTCATCATAGCCTTGATAGGGTAGATAGGTGTTTTATGGATATTCACCATAGATATTCATATTAGCCTCATATGTCAAGTGAGATGTAGGCGCTGATTAAAATCTACAAAGAGACAAACCTAGTCTACTCATAACAAGTAGCTTTTATTTGGATTCGCCATGGGTGCTAATTACTTGCTTTCAAAATTTGATAGAGAAGAGACACACCAACAATCTTCCTCACCTTGGTCCCACTAGGCATGCCAGAAATTGTTGTAGCATAGAAAAACACCCTTTGTGGGAGAGTTTCTCAAGATCTCTCACTCTTAGCTACAAGCATTGATACAACCTCAGGTTGTGGGTATCCTATAGTGAGGTTGAACCTCTAGAGTAGGTCAGCTTCCTCTTTGATGCTCACCTAAAACTTTATGCTAAACAAATGCTTTATAAAGAAAAGGGTTAGAAAGGGAAAAGGGCTCCTAAAGAAGTTAACCGAGTGTTACACCAAATAAAAAATGGGGAACTCCCATAAGCTTGAACCGACACTAGATCTGTAGAGGATAATATTAGCTCACATAATCTCAAGATCAAGCTGATTGCATAAGTGTTTCATGGAAGAGGTTCAAGAAGCAATGAATATAAACAAAGAGGAGTTTTAAAACTCACTAAAAGTTCACATTAATGGTAGAAATAACACTAATCTAGACCTATAAACAACATTGAAAAATCCCTAAACAAGGTCAAAAATAAGGACCATGGATGAGAAAGATTATTCTTCACACAATTCCATAGTGCATAACTCACCAAGCACAAATTCAAGGCAAAATATAGGTAAGGAAAATCTTATATTGCATCAAGAGGTAGTTCTTACAGATGCTTGATAGGGTCAAGCCTAATCAAGAGGAGCATACTTTACAATACCTAAAAAAGTTCCCTAGTTCCTCTAAAGTTTCTAAATCAGAGGAAACTAGTTTCTCCAAATTTCAAATCGGAGAACCCTTTTCCAAATGAAAAGAATGGGATATATAGAAGAGGGAAGATAAATAGAGAGAGAAAGGAGAGGGGCACATTGTCCATGATCATTTAATGAGATACACCTTTCAAGGGATGCCCCACCAACCCTTTGTCTAATTAGGACAAGTCCATCAACATTTATCCTTCAATAGCTCTAGTAGTTCTCAAGTTATTCTCATTGGTTGAGAAAAGTGCAGTAAAGGACAATAATTTGTTTTATATGGTGAGTCATGATCCTTTCAAGGAGAAAATATCTTTTAAGGTTTTGATCATTATTGAATGCTCCAACTATTTCTCTAATCTCCCAAATTTTCTCTATAAAACTTGCCATACCTTCCACTTGGCTTCATTATGAGGACAAGGTCCTCATATATTAAAACTGACAATGTGTGCTTTGAGTGGTAGTTTGCTAAAATCATGGCTTGGGATTCTCATTTCATTAATCACATCCCTGGTCTATACTTTGGGACCTAAACTTGAATTAACTATAGGTTGAAAACTAATCTAGATTATTGGTTTTCCTATAGTTATAATAAATGACAATCTGTTTGATGCCTAGTATTTTTTTGTCTATTTATCTCCTTGCTAGATCTTGACAAGTTTTAAGCTCACAACAATATTGATGAACCTTTTGAAAACTTGATCAAAGGCAATGACTATTTGCAGGGGCTCAAACTTGACATTTTCAGGCCCATCATTAATTCCTTCAAACTTTGTTTGGACTAGTTTTTCAGACTTTTCCTTCAGAAGAATTTCCTCAAGCTATTTGTTTTGACCTTTTTTCTGAAAGAATTCATTGAATTTTCTTCAGGCTTATTTATTTAGATGAATTTTTTTGGACTATTTATTTTGGCCTTTTGTCTTCAAAATTTTTGCTTGGACCCCTCAGAACTTTGAAAGTGACCTTTCAAAATTCTTGAAATGGTCTTTCGAAAAAAGTGTTTGGCTCTTTGAAAAGGGATAGTACCCTTCAAATTTTTTGTTCTGGACCATTTCTCCCAAAAGGTACCATTCGAAAAAATTGTTTGGGCACTTTGATTCGAAAAATACCCTTTCCCTAAGAAAAGAGTCTTTGAAATATTTATTTTGGATAAACTTTCCAAAATAATTCCAACACTTAGTGAAAAAGAAAATTCCTGAAGAGAGAACACTTAGTTCCATATAAAGTCTGAAAGAATGAACAAGAAAGACTTAACCAAAAAAGAGACTTTGCACTTAGCTTTTTAGCTTGCAGGCTTATCCTTGAACACAGCTGCTAGATATTTAGAAAACCTTGCTTGGATCCTCTCTATTTACAAATGTTGGATCCATTTATATGTCTTTGATCCACTGCCTCATCAAACCATGCAAGAGCTTTATATGTGGGCCAAAAATGGCCAACAATTATCATGGTAGCTTATGTCTTTAACTATAAATAATAATCTTTTTCCTCCTTTAATTTATCAGTTTCTCCCTCTTTTCTATCATTCCTCTCATTTTCCTTTCTAACTCCTTTCTGTGCTTTGTGTTAAAAGTACGAAACCCCCAATAAAAAATATTTTTTCCATAAATAGATGTGAATAACTTTTCCACTACTTTTCACTTTTTGTCTTTCAATAGAGGTATGTTCACCTGCTAATAAAAGAGGGACTTTGTCCCTTTGTTGCTGACTAACATGAGGACTTAGTTTTCACACTGTTGGTTCAAAGTCACCAGTTTGTCCCCCTGACAAATTTTTAAGCCAATAGAGCTACAGGGCTCCTATATCATGGCAAATCCCTTCTAACATACAAGACCATTGTGCCTCCCATTCATTTAGACATCAAGAATAAATACACAATGAGGGTAGATAGAGGAGTACCAATTGAGTCCATAATGAATGTTTCAATGTGAATTTTGGTTGAATGCATCACAAATAGATTTTTTTAGACATCAAAGTAGGCCAAGTAGACAATAAAATGGATCACTAATATCACATATTACATGATATGCTTGCTAAATATTTTAATTGGCCTAAGTTTTTAGCATTAGATACTTTACTTACCGGTACTTCATATACTTTCCAATATCATTTTTTATCTTGATTTTATGTTTTACATAATGGAAATCCCTAGAAGGACCTATTTATGTCACTAATGTTTTTAGCCTACCATCACCTTTGAAAATATTTCATGGACCAGAATAGGGAAATATTATGAATAATTAGGTAGGTTCAACACATGGTGGATTGAGTCCCTATCCTTACTCAATTTTAACCCCCAAATCCCTCATGATGTCATGCAATATTTAGGGCAACATGTATCGATAAAAAAATTGCATAATGGGGTGAAAATCAAAGAATATGAACTATTAACTCCAACTATGATCGCAATGTCATTTTTCATCATAATATTGAATGCATGAGGATACGTGTAGAGGTAGAAAGTTTTAATAGTGAGGTTTATGGAACCCCTATGATCTATTCATCCAAAAAGAAAATAACCAGTGCAAAAATAGGCCAAGCTCAATAGCAAGCAAAACCACAAGCCCCACCACAAACAACAACATCTTTGTCACAATAAGATAAAGGTAAAATAAAGGTAGTTACATGGTGAGCCTTACCACCACCACCAAAGAAGATGATGCATCAGATAAAGTCATGGTTAGACAATCTAAATTTCTTAAAGATAACAGGCGAGTGTGAATTACTAGAGCTGGGAGTGGATGAGTAGGAAGTCTTGAAGACTATGTTGAAAGACATCAATAATGATGTGTATGACAGGGATGAATAAAATTAATTATTTTTTTGGAAAGTAGTGCACACATATCAAGTATGTAATTAGATAATTCAAGACCTCTAAGTGGATATTAATCAACCCCCAACCTCTATTATTATTGATATCATAGGTCAGAAAGTAATGCATTGCAAGTTAGTGACTAAAATATTTCAAGTAGATTTAACTCCAGGATCATCCATTGTGAAGATGGTCGGTATACTAGAATAGGAAAGCCCAACATAACCATTGATGCATAGACCACACACACACCCATATACTCAACCATCTCAAGTTGTAAGGGAAATAATGGTGTCTTTGAGGGAACTAACAATTTCCATTAGGGCACAACCACCACAAACTAGACAACAAAAAACTCCAACTCAAATACTAACTCCTCTAACTAAATATAGGAAAACGACATTTATGCATAGAGGTACAATTATGGAATCAGAGTCTTTTAAAGAGATTGAAGCACCGATCAAACTTGACATCCTTGAAGTTAAGGAAGAGCCTTAAGAAAAATTCTGGCTAGAGCCAACACCTAAATAAAACTATGTAGTAAACATAGGATCTAGAGGATGTGCAAAGGAAAGAAGAGAAGAAGCAAAAAAATAGGAAGAAAAGTGCCAAAAGGAAGTTAAAGAAGCATAGGCTGCAAATAAGTGAGCTAAGGAATTAGAGGCTATGACAAAGTAGGCTAAAAAATGGAGGCAAAAAGGAAGTACCAGGAAAAAGCACAAATAAAACAATAATAAGCATAGGATATACAATGGAAGAAGGATGAAGAAGAGGAAAATACTAGTGCTCGAGTCGAACAAAAGGCCAAAGATAAGCAAGCCAAATAAGCAATAAGAGATAAAGTTAAGGATGAAGAAGACTAGTGTAAAAAAGAAGAGCAAGGAAAATGTGTAACTAAAGTCTAAGTAGCTAAGGATAAAGCCAAAGCTGAAGCTAAAGCTAAGGTTAAGGATGAGTTACAAGCCAAATCTCAAGTTGAGCCAAAGGTTAAAGTCAAGAAGGAAAAGGAGGCCCAAAACAAGAAATATGCAGAGCACACAACAAAATGCAAGTCCTAAGATCAAGTAGGTGTGCATGAGGAGGCTTCACAATCAAAACCTTAGATTGTTACTTAGTGGTTATGTGATGTCCCCACAATATCCACATGGCACACCACTTTCTCACTACCTTTGGCTCAATTCACACCAACTCCTACAACACTTTCAATGACAACCATGGTACTTTCAAGCATTGTGATAGAAACATATTTGGATGTTGTTAGTTGCCTCTATCTAAGAAAATTGATGACACCATTATCTTTTAGGAGTTAATTACACAAAATGCCTCAGACTTAGAGTAAGAAGTTTTGTGGCTGTGTGAGGAAAAAAGTAGAATTAAATAACTATATTTCAAATACATGAAAAATAATTGATAGAACTTGTCCTACATTGGTTACACAAGTTATTAGTAACTAAATCATGTCTGAATACAAGTAACTCACAATGTTATTGATGTAACTCACTAAGGATTGGTTGGTCGTGTAATGCCTAAAAACACTATGCGCACAAGGGTAGGTTTTGAGGGCAGAGATAGATGCAATCTATGAGCTACTTGAAAAATATGAAAAATTTGTAGATACCTTTGCATACCAAGATATATAGATAGCTCAAGAAATGCTAAACTGGAGATGACATCTTAAAAAATCTTTGGATACTATATAACCAAAGTTTGCTATAATAGATAAATCCAAAGATATGATGGATGATCAAATAACTACTATAGAATCAATGAGCAGTGCACTCAAAAAAACATTGGATTTTAAGGATGATTTCATGTAAAAGCTTCAAACTTAGAATAATGAGACAATGCACAACACATTTACATCCATTTAAGCTCAAAGGGCTACAAATCAATTGGATGAGTTGGTGTTGGATATCTAGCTGAAGATGTCAAATGCAAAAACATTAATCTCTATTATAGAATATGATGATGTGAATAATTTGATGTTGATTTAGATTATACTATGTATCTTACTTTCCTTGGTGTGTGAGGCCATGACAGATTGGAAGATGCTGAAGCAAGATCTTTCACAGGTCAATATCTCTATTACTCAACTGGGGGATGAACCTCAATTTACTCCACCCTAGTAACTCCAAAAAGTTTCAAAACAGAATAAGATAGCTACATAAACACAAATAGAAACTTAGTAGTAGTGGACCCCACCAAAAAACACTATTCACTTAGCAGATATAGCCTCACCACAAGTAGAACCAATAGCCTCCTACACAGTCACTTGAAACCACACCACCAACCTCCCAGTAAGTACCACACACCACAATTTAAAAAATTTCACAAGATCTTCAAAGTTTGTACATACTCTTAAGTATTAGGAGCAGGAATGTAATAGTTGAAAACCTATAAAGGGTGGCCACCTAGTTATGTTAGTCTGTTAAAAATTTGAAAGGGTGGTAGACTAGGATACTAATTAGTTAAAACCCTTAAAAGGTGACTTAAAGATATGACTTTATCTTGGGATGAGAGAAAAAATTAAGTCCAGAAAAGTGTTAAGTATGTATCGAGGCCACAAAAATAATAAAGTATAATTGATTGGACATGTGAACAAAGTATATGATTTTGTCTTTTGTGTAGTCTTTTAGTTATATACAACCTTGTAAGCATACAAAGTAGAGTAGATAATACATAGAGTCTTTCTTTGTGGCATATCAAAAGACTGGAATGTAAAGAGATAACACTCTGGAATTTTTTATATATAGTGTTCATATGTAATGAAATATAAATGCGATGTGTGTTAGAGATTAATGAAATAGTTCTATTATAGTTTTCTTAAGAATAATTTATCTATGTTTAGTGCGTAGTGAGTACTTTATTTGCCTTTAAATCTTTAATTTGTTATGGTTATACTACCTATTCTATGTGTTATTTCTATGTTTCTGTGCAATAGTGTGCTTCCATCTTTAAACAATGTTATATAAGTCTGAATTATTGGATTCTATTTATATTTGCTCTCTCCTTCATAAACTATCCTTGTAATTAACATGTTCTAGAGTTTTTTAGGAACCTCTGCTAGCATCTACTTCTTTTGATTAAGAGCATTGGCTTAATTTTTTTAATATAAAAATAACTATCATCCATAATATACCTCACCCACTATCCCTCTATGTTATTATATAGATAAGAGAGGATTCTAGGGTTATGATTAGGGTTTTGGTAAGTAGTTACAAATAGAATAAGACAAAACTATTATTAATAGAAGTTAATTAAATATTTTCTATATTGATAATCTTCTCTGATAACAGGTTGTGGATAAGTATGTACTAATTATTGCCTACCTAAAATTACAAATAAATATTACTAGTGCATCTTAAAAATTATACAATAGTGTATGAATAATTAAATACACTAACACACTAGTTGTGTTAGGCAATATTGGGCCACATGCACTTAAATTATGCATTGAAAATTGAAAGTAGTACTATGCACCTAGCCACTTATTTATTTGAATATTACTATATCCTTTGGAAAAAAATAATGGACTAATCATTGACAACTAAATTGAATATGCTTAAATAAGGCCCTTGAAATACTCTTATATTTATGTTCCAAATTTAACAATTTTTAAAAATAATATACCATTTCAATCCTTTTCATTTGTTGAAGGAAAAGTGATTCCAATAGTCTTACCTTAGTAAGGACTAAAAATGGTTGCATAAATTAAAAATAGAGTGCTATAAAATAGTGAATTTTGATTTGATTCTTATTGATATGAACAGAATTATCCTTTTGAAAACTAAAATATAAGTATTAAAAAGCACACTCATACAAGCAAATTGACCTCATCATAACATGGATAAAATATTTTTAATTGCATGGTGACCAAGTTAAAAAAATTAATCAATCAAAAAAATAAGTCGTAAGGGTGGGTAAAGAAAGAACTCTTCCAATATATTTGTAGGATTTAAAGTTAATATAGACCATGTTGGAAAATATATTGTAGCATTCATTTAATTTGTGTCATTTTATAATTAATAAAAAAAAATGTTATTGTAAATATAAAGTAGAATAAGTGATAAAATATAAAAATTGGAATACATGCTAACCCAAAAGTGGATTCCATGTTAAAATATATCTTTAATAAATGAGTTATCATACAATGGTGGATATTTATTTACATTAGAAATTTAAGATGGTATAATATACATACTTTAAGTTTTTATACCTTCTATCCCAAAACAAAAAATGCCCTATTTAGTTTATGACTTAACCTTTTGGTAACTCTAGGCACCCAAAATATAATATAACATAATAATAATGTTAAGAATAAAGACAATAGAGGTACAAAAAAATCATATAATTTGTGTTTAATTACATAAAATGCTCCATAATTTAATGATATTTTACCTCAATTATTGTAAAAAAATCCAATGTTAGGCATGATCAACCTAGAGTAGTATGGGTCACCTCTGAGAAACTTTTCGGTGTAAAATTTTATATTGTAGAATTTAATACATGCAAAGGATGCATAAAGGATGGAATCAAAAATCACTACATGATAAAATAAATCTATAACACACTTTAGAACATAATTTTTATTATATTCCTCAAGCACCCCTTATATTTGGTGCCACATATTTTATAGATATGTGACAAGTTTGATTTTTTCCTATAAAAGTTTCCATCTCCATAGTTGTATCCTCTACCAGTAGCCCCTTCCATTTGACCTTGAACATTCACAAAAATTGATTTTGTATCTTTCTAATCGCTTCCCTAATAACGCATTCAATTTTGAAGTCAAGATCACCTTATTCATATATGCTTGGATATTCTTTTTTTTTCACAACATATCGTCCTATATTCTTCTTCAACATGATACATGGAAAACATCATGCAATCTTCCATTTTTTGGTACATCAAGTTCATATGGAACTTCCCCCATATTATATCTCACCTTGTATATGTCATAATATTTTGGATACTAATTTTGATTCCATGCATGTTTCAATGTCACTTGTTTGTATGGTTGCAGCAAAAAAACACCATGTCCCTAGTTTCAAATTTCCTTTTAAAATGTGTAGTTTGTTTTGCATCTCATCAAATGCTTCTTTTTTAAATAGTACCTTGACCTTTGATTTACCTAATTAAATGGTGATGGTGGCTCATACCCATATAAATCTTCAAAAATAGGTGTGAAGGAAGGAACCCAAGACTACTACATCATAAAATAATACTTAAAACACATACCTTATAGCATTACTTAATTAAACATTTAGAACTTAAGTGTTATTGTAGATTAAATTGGTGATATTTATTTCCTCTTAAACCACATGTTTTACCCATGATATATTTCCCATGTCCTTGAGTAGGAAATCAATGGAATGAGCTGCATAATCGGTCCAAAAATGTATACAATGCCTCTTCTCAAGAAGTCTCCCTATTATTACATTTGTTGTCGCATTGTTTGTCATAACTTGGATGACATTTTGAACACCACTTATATCACCATTGATGATCAACCACCCCCTATTCCTAGAATGAGGACCCTCCTTTCTTAATTTTTAAAAATGCCTAAGATGCCAAGATTACTATCATTTGATGACATATGGATTTGGTTTAATTTACCAATGTTTTTGCTTTTATAGTTCCTGATTAATTATTCATCTTATAATATAGATTAGTAATTATAAATATTTGAGTTATTTCAAGTCCATCAAGTTTTCCTTAATTATGAATCATTAACCATTAACACTTCAAAAATATGCAGATGGCCTTTGCTAAAGATGTTTTACCTGGTTCTCCAATCGACATGGACGCAACAAGCTTTGACTGATCTTATTGGGCTAACCTTATATTTTGTGTTTGAAGCATTTACTTGCATAGTTTTACTTTGAACTTGTTTGAATTTTCTTAAGATGAGAATTTGACATTTTTCAAAAGTATAACTTAGTTTCTTACTTGGCTTGGTAGGATGTCAATTTAAAAGTAGTAGTCTCTGACACCTTGTAGAACATCAAATTATAGACTACAAATGAATAAGGACAAGTGCCCAACTCATCAAACTTCACAAAGCCTTAATAATTCATTGTACCCTGTGCAAGACACTTGGAGCAAATCAATTGACCCCACAAGCCATGTGGCATCAGATGGAGAGCTTGTGAGAAGACTAGCCATTGGAATTCAAATCCAGAGGCTAGTGTCAAGATCTCAACCCCCAAAAGTGACCCCATTCAATCTAAACTACCATGGATCCCCCACACACCCCACTTTAATCTAGAAGCCTATGATATACCATCATGTGTCACAAGCATAATCAACCAGACTCAAGCATCCTTTTGAAGTGACACATGTCCACTTCAGGTTCATCTAAGATGATGCATGTCCACACCACATTGCATCTATCTAAAGCTCATGAGAACTGCAAGGCAAACATTTGGTTTCACCTGAGCTGTTCGATTAAGGTTCAATGGCACATAGCTATTCAAATCTCCTTTCAATAATGACAAGTTGTATAAAAATGAAGAAAAGCCCATGAGAATGATGCATGTCCCCTTTAGACCCCTGTAATGATGCCACATGTCATTCCCATGCTGATTCTATCTAAGATCCACTAGATCTCTTTTGAAAGTGATGCGTGTCCCCTTTGGATCTGTGTGATGATGCTATATGCCATTATTATAGAGATGAATTCCAAGATCTATAGGATCACCTCTGAGAGCGATGCATGTCTCCACATGAGCCACATAATTAACACGAAGTTGTTGAAAGCTAGCTGAAAGCCTTATAAAGGCAACACCTATCAAGAAAGGCATCGATAGCCTTTCAAAGGCAACATCTAACAAGGCAAAGCAATTTGTGCCCTCTAAGAGAGCCACCTAGTAAACAAAATTATTGATTACCCATGAGAGTGATGTGTGGCACTGTCACGACTAATCAAAACTACAAGGCCATTGAGAGCTCACCATGATTTGAAAAATACCACATGGAAAAGTATAAGTAAGTCATCATACTAGGATGCATTCTAAAATTCCATGAACAATAAAAAGGTTCCATGTGTCTAAACTTCTAGCTGACTAAGTACCTTAGTCACATTCAGGCCTCATGAATACCTAGCTAGATCTGAGGTGGCATGCCACGTGTCAAAAGTTGGTAATATTTAGCTTCAAAGCTAAAATTGATAGTGGATCAAATTTAAATTAGAGCTAAATTTGAATTCTAATATAATTTAATTCCAAAATCAATAGCTCAAATTTATTCTAAGCATATACAAAGTTGATGAGCTTGTCATTAATATGACATGAATCAGAATCACCATATATGTTGTATTAATTAAAGTAATCTTTAAAAAGGCTATTCAAATTGACTATTGTTACCTACATTTGCACTTGAAGTTATATGTGTTTTTTTTCCCTACTATCTGCTTCCTCAGTATGACAAAGCTCAATTTATTCACATATTGCACCACAACCACCATTATTAGAGCTCAAAAATTACAAAGAGATATGGAAGAACATTGGTTGCTACCCATAATATTATAGAAATGGCATAAGTAGGTCCCTCCACCCTAGGTAAGAACATCGCTCTCAAAAATGATGACTTCCTTTTTTAGTATGGCAATTCAGTTGTTTTAAAGGACATAAAATTCATCCTCGAGGCCATAAAATTAGGGGACATGTATTACAACAACATCTACTTCAATGTAGAAGTAGCTAGGGTAGTTGATGAGGTCGAGACAATGCCTCATAATCCAATTGGCTTCAAGCATCCTTACAATCCAATATGTTGGTATCCATAAGGTCGTGGTGAATCTATAGGTCATGTCATATGTTGACCTAATCTATGGTATCTTTGGGAGGATGAGATGTGAAGAATGGTTGCTTAAATCAATGAACTAAGGGCTCCCAATCACCTTCATATGAGGGCCCAACTTTGAGAAATACTATGACCTACCTTTGACACAAATAGACTATAACCAAAGTGAAATTGATAGCTAGTATGAGGTACACTCGTGAGAGAAAGTCCTAGCATCATGGGTGACTAACCCATCTAGAGTGGTCTTCATGGATGACCAAGGGCATTTACCTACTCATCAATGCAGGAAGAGGGTCAAGATTAGTCTCTCTCTTCTCAATCAAATATATGGCAATGCACACATTGACTATGTGGATATAAGAACTAACTCACTACTATAAATAATCTTGGAAGATCAACATATTCTATTGCTTGGGGATATTATTAGCAACAACTTGATATATAAAATGAATGATACTTGCAAGAATGGTGCCCCATTCTTCATGATGATTTACTTGTTAGATGCAATCTATGGAACCACCCAGCTAGGTCAGAACTCATAGTCCCCTGCACAAGATGACCATGTCCTAATTGTTCTTTGAAATACACATTCACCACTTTAGATGCAACATTAAGGTAATTGCAGAAGATTTTTATCCCGTAGTCTACAAATCAATCACTAAGAGTGAGATGTCGAGGGTTCCACTAGAGGTCAGATAGACATTAAGAGACATGGATAGTTACTGGTTGTACCCAAATTGTATAGTAATCTGAATGGAAGGGGTGATGGTGGCTCTTCTGAGGTTGCCAAGATAGGTAACAATGAAATTGGTTGAGGAAGAGATGGCTTATCAATTGCTACATGGCAATGATGGCATCTTCAAGTGATCCAAAAGATTTTCACTCTTCATATGGTTTGGGATAATGAATTAATATCTTATTTAATGGTACTTTTTATTTTAACATGAGATATATATTTAATTAATTAATATCTTATTTAATAGTTTTTTTATCATTACCATGGGATATATAATTAATTAAATATATTATTTAATGGTATCTTTTATTTTACCATGGGATATATATTTAACTAATTAATATTTTATTTAATGATTTTTTATTTTACCATGGGATATATTTAATTAATTAAATATCCTATTTAATGGTTTTTAATCTACCATTGGATATTTTATTTATTCAAGTCCTAAAAATATACTATTCCCACTCTCATGTGGATAGTTATTTAAAATAGCCATGGGATATATTTTTAAATCTTTATCCCATAAATCAAGAATCCTACCACTCTTAAATTATCAAAAAGACATAAAGATTCTTTTAAATAAATGATGTGGTAGTTTAATCATGAGTTATTTAAGATAAGCATGGTTGCATGTTTTTTTTTAAATCCATGTCTTTATTCCACCAAAAAAATGTGGCATTGACTTCTTGAAGGCTCGTTAAAGAAAGTCATGGGAATATTTTAATTTTTTAATCTCATAAGTTAAACTCCACTTTTTCCCCCCACTTGCAAAGAATCATATGATTGGTGGAAAGATATTTGGTTCTTGATTTATTTTAGAGGGGATATTATGTTTTTATTTTAGTGGAGATTTACTACATGTGGATATATTCTTGACACCAATACATGGCTTAAGAACTAGAGTCTTGGTGTGGTAATCTTTTTAAAAACATGCAATGCATTGTTTCTACATTCAAAGTGAGAATAATAATTATTATTGCTATGTTGGAAAATATGGCATTGATTATTTTTAATTTCAATCTTGATCTTGAAATGCCAATCTTGATCTTTACATGTAGTTGGCATATTGGCGTGGAACTTTATTCTTTAAATATTCTCAAAGATTTTTGATAGGTATTGTATGCAAAAATATTGATGGCAAATGATTTGTAGCTGGCAAAACTTATTTAAGTTTGCTTTAATTACAAAATTATTTTTAGCATAATTTTTAATGGAACATCAAACCAAAAATAAGAAAAACTCACCATTACGAGAAAACAATAATTATTTAGAACCAATGTATGAAGGTAGAGGAAACACTAGAAAGCCATGCTATCGAAATAGGAAAAACTCAATTCAAAAAAATTGTTGGTGCCCCTGAAGAGAAATTTGTTAATGTCCAACCAACACCAAGTAGCATTGAAAAATATACAACTGCATGTTATTTTGCAAAGGCAGGAAGGAGATTTCTCAGTGAAGTAGGGGATTTTGCACAAATAGATTTTTCACATAGAGATATATCTGGATTATAGAGGCAACAAGAACCTCAGGAAAATTAAAGAGGTTTATTTTTATTTGTTGCATAGACAGATTATCTGGTAGGAATAATTATATTATACTTAAAGAGGTTTTGTAATTATTCTTGAAGAGTTTTTAGTAGGTTGGAACATTCATAGAGTGGACTTGGGGACATAGCCATTTGATGAACCCCATAAATAAATCTTCAATGTTATTTTTCAATTTCTTCTCTATGATATGAAATTCTTTCAATTTCTTTTCTGCGATCTGAAATTCTTTCAATTTCCTTAATTAAATTATGGAATGTTTATAAAGTAATATTCAGATTTACTTAAAGGGAAATTGGAAAATGAATATTTTGTTTTAATCCAAGCACATTGTAAAGTTTTTATAAGCTCATATTTTTGGATCAGATTTAATTATTTTTATAAAATAATTAAGAGATTATTTTATAAAGATAAAATATTGATGGAATGTTTTAAATGAACAACATAGTTATATGAGTTTACCAATTCACTCATATTCATAATTGTTCAAATTTGCATTCTGATTAGAAAAAGTCAATTTTTATTAAATAAATTTTGGAAATTGACATATTTTCAAAAATCTATTTCCAATTTTATTTAATCAAGAAAATGAGAATTCTACAACCAATTTTATTTTAATTACGAAATTGAGAGTTTTAGTATCCGTTCGAAAAAATATGCGATTTATCTATAGGAGTAAATCTAGTTTTTGGATTATCAAGAATAAGAAGAAGACAGTTCCCCACAAGGTCCCATACAAGCTGGGGAGGACCAAAATTATAAAATGGCATGATGTTAGTGTGGCTGCAAGGCATAGGGACTCATACTTATTACCTAAGGATGACTTTAGGCTGTGGGATCTGAATGGTGTCATTGCCAAAAACCTACTCAAATTCAAGGACACAACAATGAAATATAAGCACCAAGAAGAGGTGCATGAATGGATATACACAAACACCATGAATGATGAGGTAGTCCTCAGAAATACTGCAAAAAAGAACATCAAACTAGAAATAAGGCTAAACAGAGAGAAGAAGAAGGAAGATATCATAAGGCCTCAATGGCCACCAACTCATGGAAGCATATTTAATGCAGACTATGATGAAAGATAAGAGGAAGAAGACAACATTCCTCTCATTAGTAACATACCATGCAAACATCCACTATATGCTACTTCAAGCAGTAAGGGCATGCCTCCAAGCTCTAACCAAGGGGGATCAATCAACCAACATGACCCCTCCTAAGGTCCTACATTTGTCTCTACATTTGTCATGGGAGATACGTTAGAGAGCTTAAGTTAGCTTAATCCTAATGTCATTGACCTAGAAGAATTACAACAAGGCATTGAGCTCTCAATGGAGGAACTGCAAGCGCTACCAAGGAGAAATATTGAAAAGGTTTATAGGATAACTATTGAAAAGGTTTATAGGAGAAAAAAATATCCCAAGACTACCATGAGAGGGGTAATGCCTCCTCCATAACTTCCCCAATATCCCACTATAAGTAAAATTACTGTCTTCTTTTCACCTACTTCCAACTCTATTTCTACTTCCATTTCCATGTTTGCTCCCACCACTATTATTCCTCCATTGAATCCATTATTTTCAGCCCCTGTAACCACTCCTACCCAATCCTTAATGGATACTATCATGGGCCAAGATAGTGCTTCCTTTGGGTTCACCATTCCCCACTTCATTTCCCATACTACTGCCAACATTTCATCTTCATTAGTATCTCAAAGCACTAGTGTTAGCCAGGCTATGGGTTTCACTCCTTCCCAGGTAGTCACTACTAGTGCATCAATCACCCTTCAATACCCTACATCTAATAGGACATTAAGGCCCATATCAAAAGTATTCCCCCTCTAAAATCCACTCAATATCATCACATCTGATAAAATGAGTGCACCTTTAAAGCTATCCTCATTCATTCTTAACATGAGCCCTGCCAAATCTTTATTCAACCCACTTGGGTAGCTAGATCCAACAAACTTATACATCCTTGCTACAACCTTGGCCTCTTCTTCTACCCAGGCTCCTCCATTACAACCACCTCCCACATATCCAACACCTAATGCTACCCCAAATTGGGTGAGACACATCATATAAGCAACAAGGCAAGAGAGACCTCATGTAGTCCTCTCTGCACCTCTAGTTGGTATGAGGTTAATGTAACCACAAGAATCATGAAGAGGATGGTAAGAAGATAGGTTGAGTAGCCACACTCAAGCTCATATATGATCTATGAGAGTGAATAATCCCTCTTCACTTTGACAAGGAAGAGGAAAGCTGGCCCCAAAGAGGTAAATAAATATGCATGACCTTATGTCCTCAGTTCAGGGCTAAGTAGAGTCTATAATTACCTTGATGAAGGGGATGCAATAGGAGATGAAAAGGTTCAAGGAACAAGCACTACCCACTATGCCAAAGGGAATTATACTTTCGATAATAAATGTTGTTACTAATCTCTTCAACTTATATAAAGTCATGATGAAGAGGCAGGAAGATGGGGTTTTGCAATCCAAGGTGGTTATTAAACTTGACCAAAAGCTTGCACTTTATGATGCCAAGTTGGTTAACTTGGCTAGAGTTGCAAGAAGCCATAAGTTTCAAGACCTCAAGGTTATACCAGTTAAGGACATCATTCCTACACAGACCATCCTAATGAACAAAATAAGGATCCTTAAAAGATGGTTGGATCAAGTTAAGGATGCAATTACATCCTTGGAGAAGATTGAGTTTAAGATTGCCTTGATACTAAAAGATGCCATGGTCACGAGGGTGACCAATCTTGATGGCTCCTTTATGCATGATTAGGAGTTCAAAGCCTGAATGAAAGTGTTCATTGCTAAATTTTAGCAGGATGTAGCTAGTGTAAAGACTACTACCAAAATGATGAATATTGTGGCATTTTCCAATCAAAGGCTAGAAAAGGTAGAGGTAATTGAGGAGGCATTAAGGCTTGTGCTTGCAGAATATGAGAGTCTCATCTAGGAGATACCATACTCATTTTGGCCCATGATCCTAGACTTTAATCAAATTAACCAAGACTACTTGGCATGCACAAAAGTATGGACTAAGGAAGAAGCAGAGAAAAAATAGAGGCACCAACAATATTAGGTATCTCAATAACCTCTAGGACCTTAGGAATATTCCATTATGTTTTTTAAAATTTGAATTCAAAATATTCTCTTGTAATATTTTAGCCACTTGGCTGTACTTGGGTGCCTTTTGTGGGCCCATGTAAACTTATCTTAAGAATTTTGAAGCCTATATATAGGTATGTTTCCTTCATTGTAAATTATAAAATAATTGTTATAATAACTAATGCAAAAGGCTAAGGAATTTGAGAGTTTGTCTAAAGTGATTTATTGTGTGCATTTTGTGATTTCTGATTCTCGCACTTTTAGATGATTGATAGTTTCTTTTCTACAAGCTAATTTTAAAATTACATTCCATATATGCCTCTAATAGTTTGAATTTGACACTAAGCTGATGAATATGCTAGTATATTTGTTCTCTTTTCATCTTGTTTGTAACTAAATGTGCTTATGCAATTTACTACGAGTAAATTTTTTACAAGGTATGCTCTTAGATACATGCATTTCCTTTTCTTTGAAGCTTCAAATACATTTATTTATCTTTGAGTATTATGATAGAGTTGGTAGATGCTAGTTTTATGTGTTTTTACCTTAGAAGTTTAAAAAAAAAAGTGCCTTTAATCAATTTCTCTTTTCTACCTTATGCTACTTACTCTTGGATCCACCCATGACTCACTTTAACTTAGTTCATGCTATAAATATCCATTGTTCATTTATATTTTGGGAAATAATTGGAAAATATTGAAACAAATTCACAAAGATTAGCAAAATAAAGTGTCATTACATAACATCTGTTGTCTTTACATTAGGGTTTGCTTGCAGACTTCTAAGTGGTGACCATATCTCTATTATTTTTTCTATTTTCATTATTAATTATGTTAACAAATCAAGCCCTGAGTCTTTTAGGACTCAAAATTGAGTTTCTTACTTTTCTATTGTTCCCTAGTGACATAGAGAGCATAATACATGCATCAATAGGAAGGAAAAAACTGGTGTTAGAAGGATGGGCCTATGCAATTACTTTCATGCATCTTTGTAGAATTGTAGCATATTTTGTTAAAATTATGCATAATTATTTAAAAATACATAGATATTGCTGAAGAACACTAAGGATCTACATTATTTTCATGAATTTTTGCATTCTTTGTAGGAATCTTTGCATTTTTTGAAGGATTTCATCAATGTTAATGTTCATTTGTGAAAATTTGGTAGATAATCTTGATATTTCTCTAAATTTATGAAAATATAGGTAGAGTACACCATTATTTGAACATATTGAAGGTTATTTTGATCATATTTGCAAAGCTTCACATAAATTTTCTAAATAATATGAGTATTTTAAAGAATTTGTACAAAGATCGACTGTTGAGACCTTGTTTATACTAGATATAAATGTTTAAGATCATAATTTGTGTAATTCTTTTGGGATTGAGTGAACATTTGCATAAATTTGTGCTTAAAAGTGTTTTATAATGCTTAAACACTCTTAGGTTGCTAAATTAGATGTGGAATTGCTTTGAAATATTGGTTTAACACTGATCTTTGTAGGTTAACATGTAATACTAACAATATTTGTGCAGATATTAAGGAACTTGGAGGTTTCAAGGCTTAGATACTATAATATCAAGGTAAAAATACTTAATATTAAGATTTTATTCATGGGGTTGACTAATATTTATAGTATTCAACACTTGTGAGGCCATCTTTGAAGGTCCTTTGCTTTTAGTAGTCATTCTGCATCCTAGAGTTACCTAGGATTAAAACTAGATCCCAATATGAACCCAGGATCCCTTTAGCATCTATAGAAACCCATAGAAAAAATCAAGAAGACAAAGGAAAGAGTATAAAGTCTAGGACTCAACCAAATTCCCCATCTAACCAAAATTTATAACCTCTCTTGCTAGTCATGGCATGGTTAGCTGTCTCATCCATCAATGTCCCTGGACCTGTGCATGATTTACCAAGGAATCTAGAGAACTATTTGCCTCTCTTTACCCACATCGATAGGGTGACTACTGAATGACATATAAATTCCTTTAAGGCATCTTTAAGATTGCTTAACATGATCCATCCTCTAATCCATGAGGACGTGGCATGTCATATCTTTCCTTTCACATTCTGAGACACAAGTTATGATTGGTTCTTAAACTTGCCTAAATATTTCATTACCAGATGGGGTCAATTCAATGAGACTTTTATTTCCCTATTTATAGGGTATTTATCATGAGAGTTGTGTACCAATAGTTTACTACCCTCAAGAGGGACCTAAAGGAGCCAATCAAAACATTCAACACTAGATTCCAAAAGATGTATACCCTGATGTCCTCATCCTATAAGTTTGTAAATAAATTATACTTGGAAATATAAAATAATGCCTTGGACGTAATGATATTTTTATTCTTGAGAAGGGCCTTAAATATTGACACGTTGCCTCTAGCATATGTTGAGGCCATTCATATTGACAAGCAAATGCACCCATAGGGACATCCTACTTTTCCTATACCAAATGTTGATCCAACGATGCCCACTATGAATGTCATCCCCAACATGGATAAGAATATATCTACATCAAACTAACTTTCAGTAATCAACAAATTGCCTTTGTGTCATGCTGCACCCAACCAACAATGAGGATTATTTAACCAAGCAAATACTAGAGCACACCCCTAGAACAACACCAACCAAAAAATGGTGCCTGTAAACAACACCAACATTTAGAATGCAACCCAAAACAAGAGCCCAGTGCCTCCAAAGGGAGAGTTAGACTCAATACAAATAACTATTCAAAAACTTACTAATGATTTATTAGATCTCAAGAAACAAGTAGGAAACACCAGTGAGAGTTCTAGCAGAATTTACAATTTCCAAAGATACAACAAACATTTCAATAGGTCTAATAATAATAGAGATCCCACTTTGAGAAAACTACCTAAGATAAACATTTGTGAGATGACCTTGCCTAACTGGTGCAGAGTGCACAATATAGCTCGACATGGGGAGCTAGACTGTGTTGAGTTCTACCATGCATTTGAATGTATTCAAAGCCAAATTGTGGGATTCAAGATGAATACCAATGATCAAAACAATGCTAAGAGCTTTGATAATACCAATTATTCCTATATAACTTTAAAAATAGTCCTCATGGTTGAGACTTATGACTTTCCCAACCAAGATGAAAATGAACCTAAAGACAATGTTAAATAAATACATTCTTTCCAACAATACCAAAGCAATAACTATGCCTTGATAAGTAAAGGTCAGAACCCACCTCTGACAACTTTCACCCCGTCTAATAAGAAAGATACACCTTCTGATGGCAGAATGGATAATAATGATTCACACCCTAAAGGTAAAGAGAGTCAACTAGTAATATAATCTCCCTACAGAACACCAAAAGGTGCATACAACATAGCGAAAGACATGAAGAAGATCAAGATAAACATAACATTGCATGAACTCACACAAATCACCGAACAACATAATTTAATTTTTAAATCATTGAATGAAAATCCTAGCTCTAGCAAGGCTAAATAGGCTCATGCAAATGTGGTGATGTATAAGAGTAAGCATGAAGTTATACCATTTCTATTGATTGTTAGAATTTTTGGTAAAAATATTCATAATTGCTTGCTTGATTTTGGTGCCTCAACTAACATTATGCCTTTATGTATATATGAGAAGTTAGGATTAAACCCAGTCAAATTTGAGAAGGTGGTGGTGTAGTTGGATAAGTCAAGAGTGAAAGTGGTGGGAGAATTGTTGAATATTTATATGTAGCTTGCTCATGAGCCCTGAATCCAATAGTTCATCAACATTCAAGTCATTGACATACTTGAGGCTTATGGATTGCTATTGAGTCATGACTGGACTAAATCCTTAAATGGATATATATCCATAGATTGCTACCACATGTGTCTACCTTTGCATGAGATTCCCAATTAGACCAGGATTGATTGAGAGTCCAAGATGAAATATATGATTACTGAGTCAATGCCAAAAATGAAAAGGTAAACTACCAATCATTTAACTTAGGTGTTTATACTTTGGAAACCACTAACATTGTTACAAATAATAATGTGGAGGAAGAAAATAAAGGTCCTTAGAAATTAAACTTTGATGGTGCATGAGATAAGCAAGGTTCTGCATTGGAATTATTTTGATAAATCCTGAAGGCAAACAATATATAGCTTCTTATAGATTATAGTTCTCTTGCACTAACAATTTAGCAGAGTATAAAGCTCTTATTTTAGGAATTCAATTTGTAATCAAACATAAGGTTAAATAACTAATTTTTTGTTTAAGAAATTATAAATTTAGAGCTTGGGATTTAATTGAGTAAATTTGACTCATTTAATATTGTTTCCTTGCCCAGGGAGCAAAACTAGTTGGCAGATGCTTTGGCTTTAGAAACAGTGAACTTAGTGCCTCTAGAGGCTTTAAACTATAGAGATAATTTCATGCCCCTCCATGCCAGACAACATTAATCACTTCCAAGTCTTTGATGATGATAAACAAATAATCAACTTTTTGTGTATGCTAGTGTATTCAAGTCTCACATCATCGATGAATAGGGTGAGAGTCCTGTAAAAAGTCCAAAAGAAAAGGAATATGGAGTGATCTAACTCAAGGAGAACTAGATACCCAAAGGCATGATCTCTTTGGAAAGTATTTTTGATCCGAACAATTAAGGAACTAAAGATAAACAACCCAAGGTGAGTAGAAAAGATTATAAGCAAGTTAACTTGGGAAATATCGAGAATGAGCAAAATGTCAACATCAATTTAGTTTGTACCTATGAAAAATTGAGAAAAGTCATTACCCTACTAACCAAGTTCAAAGATGCCATTGCCTGGTCATATGATGACCTTAAAATATTTGATACTAGTGTGATTAGTCACATTATCCCCTTGAAAGAGGGATGCAAACCTTTCAGGTAGAGGTAAAGGCCAGTAAATCTAGTACTGGAACCTTTGATTTATAAAGAAGTGAAGAAATTTCTTGATGCAAGGATAATATTTCCTATACAACACTTGACATGGATTTCTAATGTTGTCCCAATCCACAAGAAGAATGGAGAAATTATACTTTGTATCGATTTCAAAAACTTGAACAGATCTTTGGATAAGGACAATTATCCCTTGCCATATTTAGATGAGGTCATTCAGTTGGTGAGTGGGTTCGAAATGATGTCATTCTTTGATGGTTTTTCAAGCTACAACCAAGTCTTAGTAAATAATAATGATAGAATGAAAATTGTTTTCACAACCAAGTGGGGAACATTTTCATATAAATGAATACCATTCAGATTGATCAAAATAGGAGCTAATTTATAGAAAGCAATGGACCATGAATTCCATAGATTAATTAGTAAGTGCATCATCATTTATATGGATGATCTAATATTTTTTTATAAAAAAAAGGAGATCACATGATGCATTTAGAACAAGTGTTGGAAAAGTGTAGAAGGTATGACATTTCTTTAAACCCCCAAAAAAGTATCTTCTGTGTAATTGAAGGCAAGCTTTTAGGACATGTAATCACTCACAAAGGTATGAATATTGACCTTGATAGGATCAATGCAATTTCAAAGGTAGAAGTTCCCAATAACAAAAAAGAGTTGAAATCTTTTTTCGAAATATCAATTTTGTAAGAAAATTCATCTCTATTTTTGTAGAGATTGTGAGACTATTCAACACCATGCTAAAGAAAGATGCAAAGATAGAATGGACTGCTAAAACAAAGAAGACCTTTCAAGACATTAAGGATGCTATTATTCAATCTCCTATCCTGATAATCCCTAATTTTAGTAAAGACTTATATCTATACTCTTTTGCTTCTAATGACACTATTGTTGTTATTGTTTTAACATAGAAATAAAAGGACAATGAACACCCCATAGCCTTCATGAGCACCAATTTGATGAATGGAGCTCAACTATTCTATTCTAGATAAGTAAACAAATGCATTAGTAAAGGCTATCAAGAAGTTCAGACACTACATCTTGAGAAACAAGACACATGCCATAGTGGCTGATCCAGCTATCAAATTGATGTTGGGACAGAATAAACTTAGATAACAAAGAGGGAAGTGGATGACCAAACTCTAAGAATATGACGTAGAGATAAATTATGCTAATTTTATTAGAGGTCAAGGTATAATCCAACTTATTGCAAATACTCATCCACATATTGATATTTTGTAAGTTGAAACAAGTCAAGTACTCGATGGAGATTGGTATAAAGACATTGTTCACTATCTACTGCATGGAGTGTGTCTCCCACACCTTAAAAAGGAACAAAAAAGAGCCCTTAGGCTGAGATCCTCCCACTTTATGATCAAAAGAGGGGTCCTCTACAAAAAGAATTATGAAGTAATTTATCTAAGGTGTGTTTTTAGAGCTGAAGCCACAAAGATCATGGATAATTTCCATGATAAGCTTAGGAGTGTGCATCCTTCAGGGCATACCACTGCACATGATATATTTAGAGTTGGCTACTATTGGCCAACCATATTCAAAGATGCACATGCCCACGTCTGAACATGCTACCAATGCCAAGTATTTAATCAACGAGAGACAAAGGTAGCCATGCCTCTACAACCAATAATAGAAGACAAGCAATTTCCACAATGGGGCCTCAACTTTGTAGGAGTTATAAATCCTAAATCTTTGATAGGACATAAATTTGTGATCATTGCCATGGACTATTGCACTAGGTAGATTGAAACAATGGTCACCAAAAATAACAAAGCAATTGATGTCATCAAATTCTTAGAAGAGAATGTCATTACTTAGTTTTGGATGCCCCTATCTTTAGTATACAACAATGGCCCAACCTTTGCATTAGCTAAATTCACTAAATAGGTATATGATAATTATATAGTCATCAAGTCTACTTGAAATTACTACCCTCAGGGTAATGGAGTGGCTGAGTCCACTAACAAAAAATTGATGAATGCCATCAAAAAGTCTACAAAAAAGAAACCCAAGGAATGATAGTCCCTACTAAAATATTCTCTATCGGTAGACATAACCAGATACAAGTAGGCACTCAAGGCATCCCCATTCTTACTAGTCTATAGGTAACAACCTATTTTTACTATCACATTGAAGCTTCCCATATATGATTTCATGGATAAGTACATGAAAGATGATGAAAGAGTGCAGTCTAGGATACTAAACATCATTCAAATGGAAGATGCTGAGATGAAGTATTGAATAAATTCAACAAACATCAGGATGTTGTGAAGAGATGGTTCAACCAACAAGCCAAAGTTAAAGCATTCCACATCTCAGACTTAGTCCTATTGTGGGACAAGGCCCATGAAAAGAAAGAAAACATGACAAGTTCACTCTTCTCTAGATTGGACCATACCAAGTGGCATAAATACTGGGTGAAAATTCATTCAAACTCAAAGACCTGCAAGGGGATGACTTAGCCTTACCAGTCAATGGGTAATATCTGAAACATTATTTCCCTATCGTTCTATCACAAATTCTAGAAGGATAGTAAACTTGCTTAGAATTAGAATAAGTAGGAGTAGAGTAGTTTGCTTTCCTATTTTGCTTTCTTGTTGTGTCCTTTCTCGCTTTCACTTTTTCTCTTGGTTTGCTTTTTTGTTGTTTCCTTTCTTGGTTTGCTTTTTGTTTATTTTTTATTTTCCTGTTGTGTGTTGTAGCTTAGTAATAAGTCTTATAGACAAGAATTCATTGGCTCAATTTGTGTTAACCTAATCCTGAAAAGGGGAAGAAGGCATTATTGGCTTTAAATATTGGTCATCCAAAGTTTGGAAACCTCCAACAATGTTCCAATTTAGAGAAGCTGGTTGGGGTTAGTTAGAAGTTAGTTTTCTCATGACAATCTTAAGTCATTTTGAGGCTATAATATAGTTTAGATGATTGAGCATTAATCTATGTGGACCATCATATTGTCACAAAATTTCACCAAATAAATTGCCAGGGTAGGACTTGATATGTAAAAGTGAACAACGTCCAAACTATGTCTTGACAAAATCCTTATACTTGGGTAATTTTGGTTCCCAATCATTTTGGTTTATGATTGTAGGTATAAAAAAATGATACACCAATGAAGTAAAATTATAAACTACTTCAGATTCCATGAATGGTAATTTAGGTAATCTCTACCAGGGCTATGGATGCCTGGCTGGTAGTAGAGTAAGACCTAAAGTGGAGCCAAAGGTATCTCTATCAGGGCTATGGATACCTAGCTGGTAGCATAGCAATGCCCAAGCCATACTTAACTAAACAAAGCATTATTATATAAAAATATAAATAATGCTTAAGTCATTTCATATCTGATGTCTTGAAGCTTGAAATATATCACTTTTGAACCCAAAGGCAATGGTTAATGAACCTCAAAGCACACACATAGTATGATTGTTTACAAGGTTTAAACTTTATTTCCAATATGTGGGCTTTCATTACTTTTGAAAATAAGTTTTGATATTGATTGAGAATCATAATGAGACAACTAATTTTTTATTCATCTTTGAACAAAAGATCTAGATTCTAACATTTTGTAATGTTTCCCCGTAGAGGTTGTCATTTGTTGATGATCGACGACTCCCTATTCTCAGAATGAGGACCCTCTTTTCTTAATTTTTAAAAATGGATAAGATTCCAAGCTTGCTAAATCATTTGATGACATATGAATTTGGTCTAATTTACCAATGTTTTGCTTATATAGTCCTTGGTTAATTATTCATCTTGCAATATAGATTAGTACTTATAAATATTCAAATTATTGCAAGTCCTTCAAGTTATCACTCGATAATGAATCATTAACCATTGACACTTCAAAAAATGTGTAGACATGCCTTCACTAAGGATGTTTCATCTGGTTCTCCAATCGGCATGGATGCAACAAGCTTCACTTGATCTTATTGGGCTAACCTTATATTTTGTGTTTGAAGTATTTACTTGTAGAATTTTGCTTTAAACTTGTTTTAATTTGCTTAAGATGGGATTTTGACATTTTTGGAAGTTTAAATTAGTTTTTTTTAGACATAAATTTAAAAGTAGTAGTTTTTTATGTCTCATGGGATGTCAAATTAAAGACTATGACTTAAAAAAGATAGGTGTCTAACTCACCAAACTTTGTGAAGCCTTAAAAATTCATTGTGACCCATGCAAGAAACTTGAAGCAATTCAACTGAGATCATGAGCCATGTGGCATCATATGGAGAGATCACAAAAAGACTAGCCATTAGAATTTAAATCTATAGGCTACGTGTCAATATCTCAACCCCCACAAGTGAGCCCATTCAATCTGAACTACCATACATCCCTTGTGTATCCCACTTATGAGATACTATCATGTGTCACAAGCATAACGAGACAGACCTGAGCAACCTTAAAAATTTATGCGTGTCCCCTTTAGGTTCATTTGAGATCGACACATGTCTACACCATGTTGCATCCATATAAAGCTCATGAAAACTTACAAGGTAGACATCTGGCTACACCTGAGTCATCCAATCAAGGCTCAATGGCATACATCTATTCAAAGTTCCTTCGAAGAATAACAAGTGGCATAAGAATGAAGAAAATCCTATGAAAATGATGCGTGTGCCCTTTAGACTTGCATGATGATTCCACATGTCATTCCCACACTACTTCTATCTAAGATTCACTAGATCACCTCCAAAAATGACATGTATTCCCTCTGGACTAGTGTGATGATGCCACATACCATTCCTATGGAGATGCATTTTGAGATCTATAGGATCACCTCTGAGAGTGACACATGTCTTCATCCAAGCTACATGATTATCACCAAGTTATAGATAGCTGGTCAAAAGCCTTCTGAAGGCATCACCTATTAGGCAAAGCTTTGATACCCTTCTAAAGGTGACATCTGGAAAGGTAAATCCATGAGTGCCCTCTGAGAGAGCCACCTGGAAAAAAAAATCCTTGATTACCCATGAGAGCGATGCATGGCACTCCCATGACCAATCAAAACTAAAAGGCCACCGATAGGTTGCCATGAATTGAAAAATGCCATGTGGTAAGGTATAAATAAATCATCACACTAAGCTACATTATAAGAGCCCATAGGTAATCAAAAGGTGCCATGTGTTTGGACTTCTAGCTGACTAAGTAACTTAGTCACATTCAGGCCCTGTAAACACCTAGTTGGATTCGAAGTGGTATGCCATGTGTCAAAAGGTGGCAATATTTAGATTCAAAGTTAAAATTAATGGTGGATCAAATTCAAATTAGAGCTAAATTTGAATTCTAATACAATTAAATGCCAAAAGAAATAGCTATATGTTTTTCCAATCATATGCAAAGTTGATGATCTCACCATTAATACCACATGAACAAAAATCACCATATACACCACATTAATCAAAGAAATATTTTAAAAGACTACTCAACTCGACTATTGTTACCTATGTTTTTACTTGAATCTATATGCATTTTCTCTCCCTCTTATCTGCATCCTCAGTATGACAAAGTTTGAGCTATTCACAGATTGTACCCTGACCACCATAGTTGGAGCTCAAATGTTGTAGAGAGATACATAAGAGTGTTGGTTGCTACCCAAAATATTATAGAAATGTCACAAGTAGGTCCCTCCACCCTAAGTAAGAACATTACTCTCAAAAATGATGACTTATTTTTTTAGTATGGTAATTTAGTTATTTTCAAGGACACAAAATTCATTTTGAAGTCTATAAACGTAGGGGACATGCATTAAAATAACATCTACTTAAATGTAGAAGTAACTAGGGTAGTTGATGAGGCTGAGACAATGCCTCACATAATCCAATTGTCTTCAAACATCCTTACAATCTAAGCTACCAATCTCTATAAGGCCGTGATGAAACTAAAGGTCATGCCATGCACTAACCTAGTCTTTGGTATCTTTGGGAGGATGCGATGCAAAAAAGGGTTACTAAAATAAATGAACCAAGGGCTCTTAATTGCCTTCATATCAAGGCCCAACTTTGAGAAATACTATGACCTACCTTTACCATAAATTTACTATAACTAGAGCAAAATTGATAACTGGTATGAGGTACACTCCCTAGAGAAAGTCTTAACATCATGGGTGACTGACCCATCTAGAGTGGTCTACATGGATGACTAAGGGAATTTACTTATTTATCAATTCAAGAAGGGGGTCAAGATTGGCCTTGATCTACTCAACAAAATATATGGTAACACACACATTGGCTATGTAGATATAAGAAATATCTCACTACTATGAATAATCCTAGAGGATCAACATATTCCCTTGCTCAGGGATATTATTAGTAATAACTTGATATACACAATGAATGATGCTTGAAATAATGGTACCCCATTATTCATGATGAGTTACTTGCTGGATGTAATATGTACAACCACCCAACTAGGTTAGAACTCATGGTATCCTATAGGAGATGAAATCATGCCCCAGTTGTTCTCTGTAATGCACATTCACCACTTTAGATGCAACATTAAGGTAATTACAAAAGATTTCTATCTATTGGTCTACAAATCAATCATTGAGTATGAGATGCCAAGGGTTCCCTCAAAGGTTAGACAAATATTAAGAGACAA
This sequence comes from Torreya grandis, assembly GCA_037957365.1. Lineage (NCBI taxonomy): Eukaryota > Viridiplantae > Streptophyta > Pinopsida > Cupressales > Taxaceae > Torreya > Torreya grandis. The sequence goes on along the minus strand of JARHVA010000009.1, from coordinate 6,788,154 downwards.
GGGCAACTACTGGTTGTACCTATATTTCATAGTCATCTAGATGGAAGGGGTAATGGTGGCTCCCATGAGGTTTCCAATATATGTACCCATGAAATTTGATGAGGAGATGACCTATCAAATGCTACATGGAATTGATGGTATCTTCAAGAATAAAAAGAAGATAATTCCCCACAAGATCCCATATAAGCTGAGGAGGATCAAAATTATAAAATGGCATGATGTCATATTAGATGCAAGGCATAGGGACTCATACCTATTGCCTAAAGATGAATTCAGGCCATGTGATTTGAATGGTGTCATTCCCAAAAACCTGCTCAAACTCAAGGACACAATAATGGAATATAAGTACTAAGAAGAGGTGCATGAATAGATATATAGAGACACCATGAATGATGAGGTAGTCTTCAAAAATGCTATAAGAAAGAACATGGAGCTAGAAATGAGGTTGGACAAATAGAAGAAGGAATATATTATAAGGCCTTGACTTCCACCAACTCATGGAAGCATATTTGATATAGATTATGAGAGACAAGAAGAAGAGGAGGAATACAACGTTCCTCTCATTTGGAACATACCATGCAAACCTCCACTACAAGCTACTTCAAATAGTCATGAGATGCCTCCAAGCTCTAATCAAGGGGACCAATCAGCTAACATGACCCCTCCCAAGGTCCTACATTCATCTCTACATCTACCATGGGAGCTGCCCTAGAGAGCCTAAGTTAGCCTAACCCTGATGTCATTGACCTAGAATAATTATAACAAGGCATTGAATTTTCAATAGAGGAATTGCAAGCACTGTCAGGGACAAATGTTGAAAATATCTAAAGGAGAAATAAATCTCCTGGGACTACCATGAGAGGGGCGATGCCTCCTCCAATAGCTCCCAAAGATCCCACTATAAATACAATACTAATGCTTTATTTTTCAACTACTTCTACCTATGCTTCTACTTCCACTTTCATGTTTGTTCCCCCCACTATTACCCCTCCATTGACTCCACTATCTTCAGCCCCTGTAATCACTCCTACCCAATCCTCAATGGATACTAGTATGGGCCAATCTAGTGTTTCCTTTGGGTTCACCATTCCCCATTTCATTTCCTATTCCACTGCCAACATTTCATGTTCATCAGTTTCTCAAAGCGTTAATGCTAGCTAGGCTATGGGTTCAACTCCTTCCTAAACAACCATTACTAGCACATCACTCACCCTTAGCTCCCCTACATTTTCTAGGCCATTAAGACCCATATTAAAATTATTTCCCCTCCAAAATCTACTCAATATCACCACATATACTAAAATGAGTGTGCTTTCAAAGCTGCCCTCATTCATTCTAAACATGGGCCCTACTAAATATTTATTCGACCCACTTAGGTAACTATATCCAACAAACTTATATACCCTACTACATCCTTGGCCTCTTCTTCTACATAGGCACCTCCATTACAACCACCTCCCACACAACCAACACCTACTACTACCCCAAATTGGGTGAGAGACATCATACATGTAGTGAAGCAAGAGAGGCCTCAAGTAGTCCTCTTTGCACGCAAAGTTAGCATTAGGTTTTATGCAACCACAAGAACCATGAATAGGGTGGTAAGAAGATAGGTTGAGCATCCAAAATTAAGCCCAGATGTGATCCATGAGAGTGAAGATTCCCTCTTCACTTTGACAAGGAAGAGGAAAGCTAGTCCTATAGAGGTAAATGAATATGTAGAGGACACTGTGTCCTCAGTTCAAGCCTAGGCAAAGTATACTATTACCTTGATGAAGGGGATGCAACATGAGTTAAAAATGTTGAAGGAGCAAGCACACTCACTATGCTAGAGGGAACTATAATTTCAATAATAAATGTTATTATTAATGTCTTCAACTTGTATAAATGTATGAAGAGGAGGAAAGAAGATGGGGTTTTGTAATCCAAGGTGGTCATTAAACTTGACCAAAAGATTTCACTTTATGATGCCAAGTTGGAAAACTTGGCTAGAGTTGTAAGAAGCAATAAGTTTCCAGATCTCAAGGTTCTGCCACTTGAGGACATCATTCTTGCATAGATCATCCTAATGAATAGAAGAAGGATCCTAAAAATATGGTTGGATCAAGTTAAGGATACAACTTCATCCTTGGAGAAGATTGAGTTTAAAATTACCTTATTGCTGAGGGATGTCATGGTCACTAGGGTGACCAAGCCTGATGGATCCTTCATGGAATGATCAAGAGTTAAGAGCCTAGATGAAGGTGTTCATTGCTAAATTTTAGTAGCACATAGCCAGTGCAAAGACTACTACCGAAGTGATGAATATTGTGGTATTTTCCAATCAAAGGATATAAAAGGCAAAGGTAATTGAGGAGGCATTGAGGCCTGTGCTTATAGAACACATGAGGATCATCTATGAGATACTAGACTTATTTTAATCCATGATCTTGGAATTTTCTCAAATCAACCAAGACTACCTAACATGTGCAAAATTATGGACCAAGGAAGAAGAGGAGAAAAATCAGAGGTAACAACAACAACATGCATCTCAACAACCTCTAGGACCTTAGGAATATTCCATTATGTTTTATAAAATTTGAATTCATATTTTTCCCTTGTAACATTTTAGCCACTTGGTTGTATTTGGGCACCTTTTGTGGGCCCACGTAAACTTGTCTTAGGTATTTTGGAGCCTATATATAGGGATGTTTCCCTCGTTGTAAATTAGAAAACAATTATTACAAGAATTAATGCAAAGGGTCAAATAATTCAAGAGTTTGTCTAAAGTGATTTATTGTGTGTAAACTGTGATTTCTGATTCTCATGATTTTAGATGACTGATAGTTTCTTTTCTACAAGCTAATTTGGCAATTACATTCCATATATGCATTTGTTAGTTTGATTTTGACACTAGGATGACTAATCTGCTAGTCTATTTGCTTTGTTTTCATCTTGTTTACAACTAATGTGTTTATGCAATTTACTATGATTGAGTAAATTTTGTGCAAAGTATGCTCTTAGATATATGTATTTATTTTCCTTTGAAGCTTCAACTGCATTAATTTAGCTTTGAGAATTATTCTAGATTTGTTAGATGCTTTTTTTTATCTGTTTTTGCTTTAGAAGTTAAAAGAGCTAGTGCCTTTGATCATCTTAAGCAAATTCTCTTTTTTGATTTACCCAACCTACTCTTAGATCCACCCATGAATCACTTTAGCTTAGTTCATGCTATAAATATCCATTGTTTATTTGTATTTTTGGAAATAATTATCAAATATTAAAACAAATTTACGAATATTATCAAAGTAAAGTGTCACTACATAACATTTGATGTCTCTACAATAGGGTTTGCTTGCAGAATTCTAAGTGGTGACCATATCTCTACTATTTTTGATATATTTAATTATGTTAACAACTCAATCCCTGAATATTCTAGGACTCAAAATTGAGTTTATTACTTTCTCCTTGTTCCCTAGTGAGACAAGGAGCATAATACGTGCATAAAAAATCACCACTTCATCAAAAATATCACACAAAGTGTTTTCATTATTTACTTGGTGGGAAACATCAATTGACGTCAAGAAGACCAACTGCCCACTTGAAGCCACTATAAATTTAATAATGTGAATTTTTTTCATCCATCCACCCACAAACAAAATGGTGCAACCCTTTTTTCTATAATTTTTTTCCTCTTCTACAATAGCTTATGTATGGTTATGGAATCCTCCAAAAAATGTGCACTCGTATCGTGAGGATGATATTTGAATCCATTATTAGAAATAGTCAATTTAGTGACCAAATTATTTTAATATGGAATTTTCACCACAATAAAATTAATATTGTTTTAGTGCCAAAAAACTTTCATCTATTCTTGCTTCATTGTGCACTTATCGGTTCCAAGTAGCACTTTCAAGTGAAGATTGTGACCTAGGACTACATTGAGCAACCAAAAAAGTAACCAAACTATCTTCAATGGATGAGCCTCATATCCATCACTAACCCATTTGGGGAAATATGATAGGCCTCAATTTCATAATCATTCCTTATTTGCTTCCTATTCACTAGGGCTGAAGGTGCATCATCTTTACTCTCTTTTTTCCCTTTTTTTATCTGCGTAAGTTGCAAGGTTAGTATCCATATCTCTTTGAGCATCAATTGGTGCATGTGTGCATTATGCCAAACCATTCCCTAGTAGTCATGTGATGTGTTATTTGAGGAAAGCGACACCCCCACTCATCTTCAGCCTATAATAATTGCATATAACATAATTTCCCTATGCCATTGGTTCAAAATGCTTAAAATAAGGGTCTTGGAACTTAGGATTATGATGATAAGCTAAAATATATGTAGAGTTCATTATTAAATGATAATATTTAAACCTATAAAACAAAATAAAAATGTTTTATAATTTAACCCTAGTTGATAATCAAATGAAGGAGTAGATATCATGATTCATACTAGAAACTAGAAAAGTGTTGTTTCGTTGAGAAATGAGGAATAATTCAAGTTCAAATTTTAAAATTTTAAGACTTTTACAACAAATTTTTAACACCTATACAATTATGTATTGGTTTTCTAATTCTTAGAGAAATCAAGTTACACAAGAAAATTTTGAATACTGCTTTAGGGTCATACATTATAGACCTCAAATACTCGTATAAGTTATAACAAGATATAACATGAATGGAGTGTATTGATAGTTCAAGCATGAGTGCCAAGGTAAATTAGTAAATATATTATTATATTTAAATTTATAACAAAGTGGGTAAGAATGCAAATGTAAGTTTTTTGTAAACTTAAATTTATCAATGGTTCAACCATAGTTTGAGATATTATAATCTTTGGATAAACCAGAATGAAATCTAGACCAAAAATTCAAACTTTAAAGATAATAAAAATAAATTAAAATACATGTAGGTTATGTCATTTTTGGATATATCAATGATTCAATATGTATTCTTGAGGCTTGGAATTTTAAAACATAGAAAACCCTAGTTAAACTATTAATCACAATATGTATTGAGTATTCCTTGAAGTTTGAACATTAAAAATTATGAGAAAAGGGTTGAGGAACATTAAGATTAAAATTATAGTAGGCTAGATCCATGTTCATGCATTATTCATAATTTCACAAAGAGAAAAAATGTAGAGCAAAAATATAGATATAGGAACAAAAAAAAAAAAAAAAAACATTATCAACCTTTTATCCTTTCACTAGCCATATTTTGGGGATTTAATTGATGATTTTTATCAAGTAATCATTGATATTACTTGGAGAAAATTGGCTATTGGTATCCATCCATATTCTCATGATTTTCCATATTATTAATCATTTTATAATTGGATCACAATTTATAATGATTAATCATCGATTAATGGAACTTTTTAATACTATGATGACATTTACTGCATCTAAAAAGGATTTGATTGTGTAAAATTTTAGATATGTTAATCATAGATAAGAGGCATAACTTCAACCCATTAGGTGAAGTATTTTGTGGTTGTTAAGATTAAGATATGTTCTATCGAAGTGGGCCATAATTGAGGATTGGGTCTGGATAGGATCGAATGCACGAAGAAATTACATGTTATAGAAGTGAAATCAAACATGAGCAAGAATAAGCTTATCTTCAACAACCAAAAATTGTATTATGATCATTATACAAATAGATTTAGGAAAGGTACATTACATAGATAATCAAAAAACAACTCAAAATTAGAAAATAAGGTTAAGCCATTGCACAACTATTTACTAAGAGGGGGTGAATTAGTAGATTGACTAAATTAGTCCTTTTTGATTCCTTTTACAAGAAAACTAGAAAGGATATGTAAATTAAAACATATATATAGAGATCACACACATAAAAACACATAACACCATATGTATACATAGAAAATATAATATGGGAAAAACCATGGTGAGAATAGCTGCTAGAATATACTGTTCTAATCCAACCTCATTGTCAAAACCTCACTGGTTACACATTTAAGGGCAGCGACCCTAAGGAGACACCAATGCCCTAGTTTAAGAGCACCAAATCTACGAAATTACCAACTCCCTGATTTAAGATCACCAACTCTAAGGAAGCACCCTCTCCCTAACTGAGCACCAACTTAGCTAATCTGAAAGCACCCACCAATCAGATCTAAATGGAGCTATAAATCCAAATTACAATATAGATTCATAAAAGAATCCAATCTCAATTCTCTGTTATAGATCTAATCTATAATTGATCATTTTTTCCACATTATCTCTCTTTACTCTTTCACTCTGCCCCTCTGTCTCTGTGTCTAGATATATCTTATTTGACACACTTCATCTCTCTCTACAACCTCTTCTCTTCTCTTCACTTTTGGTTGTGTCTCTTATATTTCTCTGTTTGACACAATTCAACTCCACCAATAATGGCAACAATTGTATCCTAGATGACATATATATATATAAGCATTTGATCTAGGGTTCTACATATTCTCTATGTTCACACTTATTTGCTAACACATCACACTCTGTTCTGCTGGACTTTAGTTCTTGTCTTTAACTACAAGTTTCCCACGTCTTGAACTCATACTCCACTACCATGATTCTTGGCATCATTACTATTTTTAGCAAATATCAAGCTCTAGTTTTGATTCACATGCCTTGTTACATAATTTTGATCAATCACCACAATCAAAATCATTATCTATGTCATAATTTATGAATTTCCTGCATGTTCCATGGCTTGACCATTAGAATGATCATATCTTTAAATATTGACCATTGATCTTAAGTTTGGTGTTATGATCTAATGATCCTCGTTCAATCTGCTCAACTTTAAAATGCATCCATTAGATCAATCTTTGACAGGCTCACACACTTCATTAGATCTTTTTATGCTTTTAGAATTTAACTTTTCAACTTTAAAATGCATCCATTGATCTTTTTGATCTTATGTCCTACGTGTCATTAGATCTTCAAAGTTGCACAAGCTTTATATCTATCTATGGTTAAACCTCAAGCTCCTAATCTCTTCTCATAGCTTCCTGAGTCTTTGGAAAAAATATGCTCCATAAATATCATCAAAATATCTCAGTCTTTAAGTCATCTATGTGTCATTAAACATCGAGCACTTTATCCCATTGAGTCCACTTGCTTTTATAATCTTCATTGCATGATCAACCACTCACCATTCAATATTTTGACAAGCTCAATATTTATCTCTGATGAGCTCCCATGAATTTAAAACTTGGCATTATCACATGCCTTCTACCATTTATATTAGTTCCTAATAGTGATACACTTGGCATTCCCATGTTGCTCATTGATTATTTGACTTTGAACCGCACCGTAGATTTACTATTTAAGATCTGTGATTGTGACACTTGTCACTAGTGCATTCAATCATAGGTGCCTTTGACATGTTGACTTTATTATGCATCTTTAGATCTTTAATTTATGATTCAGCACTAATCATTAGATCGTATAACAAGTTTAAACTTTACCTTGTGTAGATTTGACTATGGGGACCATCTCAATATGCTTGAAAGCCTAACTTTGTACCTTTATATCTTTTGCTTCGCTCATCTACCTATTATGAAATTTGGACCATATAAACTAGGCACGATAATGAAAAAACCCATATGCTCATATATTTCTAATCATTCACACATTCTAGATATAAAACCATTAATATGCTCACTCAAATTATTCTACCACAGAGCTAACTATGCTTAGAACTATGAGGAAGGCCAACTTTGTTCTGGCAAAACTTTTGATGCACTTCATCACATGGTATATAATTTAGCACATACTATCCTCTCATATATGGGATTCCATCCATATATCAATCTTATCCCAAAACCTTCACACATGTAAGATATGACATCATAAAAATGCATACTCAACTTTTTCTTGCCATCTACAAATTTGACTAACTGTGGGAAAACATTGTCAAAATGCTTAGGAGCCCAACTTTGCTCATGCATATCTTTTGTCTCATTACATCATGTGACCTAAGATTTAGTGAATAGAAACTAAGCATAAAAATTAACAAACCCATATGATCATTTTATCCTAACACTCCATGTGTGCAAATTTTGACCTCATCAACATGCTTACTTGGCTTTGCTTGAACCTTTTTGCAAATTTGGCTAAGTATATAAACTTAGTGAATTGTGTTTGAGTAGAAAACTTTGCATCATTATATCTTCTACTATGCTTCATCACATACTTCAAATATGGTGCATAACAACTAGGGACAAATGTGATCACAACCATATGACCAACTCCCTCAGACTCATCCACATGTGGCAATGGTGACATCAACAAACTACCTTCTTATATTTTCTTATCATAGACCCAAAATGTCTAGATGAACATAATAAAGAATCAGATGAATTCCAATCATGCACATAATCACTCAATTCATCCATGACCTCTGATAGGATTTATTGCACATCCTCAAATGACCATACTCAGCCCTGAACATCAATGGCTTCCAAAATGCCAATAATCTCTCTTTTGATATCAATAACAATCATATTGCCAACAATCTCCCCCTTTATCATTAATGGTAAACTAAATACTCTGATCTTCTAATATTATGCTTCTTCTCTGACATTGCTTGCATTGGATTTTGATGAGTATGAACTCAAGTTGTTCATACCAAACTTGATCCCCCTTCAACAATGGATCATTTGCCAAAACACAACTTGGACTCATGCTCTCATATTATTTAGCATTTGCACCTTTTTCTCCAAACTTTTGTAGAGACCATTTGCACTTTTTATCCCCCTTTGAAAACAATGGCAAAGGGACTCTTTCTCACTATTTTTCCAAATATTTCTCCCCCTTTATCATATAAAGGAGTTTGTCCAAGATTATACAACCATCAACTCATTATAAATTTGTAAAAGTATGCATACCTAAGTTGCCTTTTCTCTCTTCTTCCAAGGATTTTCAAGACTTATGTGATACTCCCCCTGGAATCATGCTCCATCATTAGTATCTAGTGATGTGATGTAAGATCTACCACTCCTAATTTTTGTCTCATATTCAACTACACAGTCCTCTGATCCTTGGACCTGACCAATTACAAAGCTTCCCTTTATTTATGCATGAGGATTCAATATATTTTCAAAACACCTGACTTGATTTGATCAAGTCATTATCACAAACTGCTTAATTTCTTATTTTTAGCAGACATCACAACATCTTCAACATGACTAAAGCATTTCACATATGCTCCCCTTCACATCATGTATAACTCCTCAAGCCATTCATGTTATCTGAGTTAGCTCTCCCTAAATCCATATTCCATCTTCCTAAGCTTGGCCATTCAATAACATCTCTTTTGCACAAGAAATTCTCATGCCTTGTAACTTCTCCTAGGTTACTTCAAAGAGGTACATTTCAAACAAAGATACATAACTCAGAATTCGCATACCTTTGCATCAAAGGACTACCTATAACACACCATAACTTCATTTAACACTTGTATATCATAATTTTACACATGTTATCCAAGTTTGGTGACCCAAATCATTGCATGACCCAAGTTACACAATGTCAATGTTTTTTTGCATTTGAACCCTTATGCCAACCTCTAAAACTTATTACATATCAAGTGATAACCATCACACTCTTCTACACCAAGATTTGAGATTCCACACCTTTGGGAACCTTGGCTTCCTTTACCATTGATTTAACCTTTAGGGTTTAACTTATAAAACCTATAATGTCTAAGAGCCAAAATAAATCATTTTTGAGCTCATTTATCATCATCTGAACATGCAGACCATATATATGAGATGCATAATTATGTCACATGGAAACACTCATTTTATCCCTACAGACACTGCATACATAACACTTTCCTCATCTTGACACACCAACTCCAATTGGGGGTACTCATTTCTTGCCTTATAGAATATTTTAAAGAATAACATAACATCACTTACTTCTCCACTGAAATGAGTCTCTTAAGAAACATAAATAGAGACACCCTAATTCACAATGTCTTAGAACAATGTGAAACTTAGAGTTGCCCATAAATCCTCATATTCCTTGCCCTCCTTGGTCATATTGTAATTGTAGTTCTTATTCTTCTTAGGCTTAACATAAATAACATGCTCATCCACTATAATGTTCTCTTTTTCCTCTATGATTGGATTAACAATACATGAAGACAATATAGATTCTTGACATACCTTATCATATGATGAATCATCCTTACAGTTCATAATCTCATCAGCAGGCATAAAAAACTAATTTTATATGCATGAAACTTGATTAGCAACAACAAAATGTTCACTTGAATCTATACACACTTTAGAAATATCCTCGGCCAACACCTTGGATTTCAATTTGAGCTTGGTATTTTCATTCTCAACATTAATAGACATTGAGAACTCTTGACATTCTCCAAGTGATATGTACCTAGGGATATGATATATACAATACATATCACCAATTTATATAGCATTCTCCATCATAACTTGATCGTCACTTTCCATACATGTTTGGGTTTCTTATATGTCTTATTTTCCCCCTTTTTAGAAGCTTGTGAACCTTTTTTCACATTGGGAGACATGCCTTTATTTACACAACTTGTTGTACATTTTTTAGCTATGTGACCAAAATTATAGCAATTATAGCTTATTAAATTTGTATCTAACACAAGTGCAAATGTATTTTTGCTTACAAAGTTTGTTCTCCTTTTAGATACAACTCTACATTCACTAGCCTTATGACCAAATTGATTACATCTATAAAAATAACCATAGAAATATAAGGAATACTTGTTCATATATTTTATTTGTGCAGGATGGGGAGTTCTTCTTAAATTTGGCTTCTTCAAGTCTCTCACTCTTGTGTAAACATCTACATGAACTACCTTTGTCTTCTACATATTCCTTGAGTTTTCAGAGATGAACCCATTATTCTTATTCCTTAGGCTTATTTTCTCTTTTATCTTTCCTTACATCATTAGTACTTGTATCTATATTTTTATCCTTGAAAGCTTTCTATTTCTTTGATCCTGATCCTCCTTCTGCTTTGAAGTTGTCATATAACTTTGCATATGTACTAGTTATTGGACTTTTCCCCTTTTCATAAGCAAGACTAGATCATTCTTTTGATGGGTTTTGAGAGTTGATCAATTTATAAATAATTTTTGAACCTCCTTTTAGTTTTAAACCTTTGTCTATTTGTTCTTTATCCTTTTCAAGCTCTTTTCTCAAAGCCACTATTTCTACTTCTAGCTTCATACATTCATGAAATTTAAATTGTAGTTAAATTTTGACTACATATTCTATTCTTGTATCCTCTTCAACTTGTGTCTTTAAGCTGATTACCATCTAATCAGATATCTCAAGACTTTTGGACACCTTTTCAATCTCCTTTTATGCCAACTTCTTCTGCCTTGAGCTCTCTTTTCTCACCATGTCAATCTCATTTAGAGCACATATGAGTTCACACTCTAGATCCACTTCTCTTTCCTCTTCTTCATCAGAGACTTCAAATTCTTCTTGATATAGATCTTTCAGAAGTTGATCCTAATTCCATGAATAAGGATTCATTTCCCTCATCCATAAAGGCATAATCATGGCCATCATCTAAGTTATCACACTCACCTAATGAATCACTATCTTCTCTTATATACAAGCCCTTCTTATTTTTAAAGAAGTTCTTCTTAGAATAGTGGGGATTCATATTTTTACCATCCTCTTCTTGATCAGAGTTATCTTTTTTCTCATAAGGACATTTAGCAATAAAATGTCCTATCTTACCATAATTAAAACATTTAAAAGGTAACTTACTTTTGCAGTTTCCAAATTCTCTTTTTAATCTTTTTATAAAGTTGGCTTCTTCTTCATCATTATCCTTATATTTATATGTAGATTCTTCTGCTTTTACTTTCTTGGATGCTTTGAATGAAACTTCTCTCTTGTAAGTATCTACTTCTCCCATTCTCATTTCATAGGTAGTGAAGGTTCCATACAACTCATCAACAATGAGTTTATCTAGATCTGTTGCTTCCTTTATTGCAAAAATTTTAGAGTCATACCTTGATGACAGAGATCATATGACCATTTTGACAATGATTAATTCTTTCATCTCTTCTCCAAGGCCTCTGATTGCATTGACTATTTCATCTACTCTAAGAAGGTAGTCTAAAATTTTCTCTTCTTCAATAATTTTAAGACTTTCAAACATTAATTTGTATGTTTATAGCTTGGATTGCTTTACCTTATCATCACCTTCATAGATGCTCTTCAATTTATTTCAGATATCTTGTGCATTTTGAAAATACATTACTTTGACAAACACTAATTTAGAAAATCCATAAATAATAACATTATTTGCCTTAACATTACTCTCATATGCCTTCTTTGAAGCCTGATCGGTAAGAGTTGAAGCAGGGGATGCATATCTATTTACAATAGACATACATACATCAAACCATAATGAGGATAAATATGATTCCATTTTAATGATCCAAAATGCATAGTTTAATCCATCAAAGAGAGGTGATTTGTTTAAGGAAGAGCCTTCTTGACTAACCATTTATTTTCACCATCCAAGTTCTACTTGAGTTAATTAAGCTTCTTATAAAGAACTAAGGCTCTGATTCCAATTATTAGAACACAACTATCTACTAAGAGGGGGTGAATCAGTAGATTAACTAAATTAGTCCTTTTTTATTCTTTTTAAAAGCAAACAAGAAAGGATATGTAGATTAAGATATATATGCAGATATCACACACATAAAAACACATAACACCATATGTGTACATGGAAAATTTAATATGAGAAAAACCATGGTGAGAATAACTGATATAATCTATTATTTTAATCTAAACTCATAGTCAAAACCTCATTGGTTACACATTAAAAGGCATCAACCCTAAGGAGACAATAATCCCCTAGTTTAAGAGCACCAACTCTAAAGAAGTACCAAATCCCTGATTTAAGAGAACCAACTCTAAGAAAACACACACTCCCTAACTGATAACCAACTCAACTTATTTGAAGGCACCCACCAATAAAATCTATATGGAGATATAACTCCAAATTATAATATAGATTCATAAAAGAATCTAATCTCAATTCTCTGTTACAAGTTTGGTCATTAACTACTCATTCTCTGCACATTATCTCTCTCTACTCTTTATCTCTAACCCTCTATCTCTGTGTCTAGATATATCTCTTATTCAACACACTTCATCTCTCTCTACAACCTCTTCTCTTCTCTTCACTTTTGGTTCTGTGTCTATTATATTTATCTATTTGACATAATTCAACTACACTATTAGCAACAACAACTATATCCTAGATGACATATGTATAAGCATTTGATCTAGGGTTCCACATCTTCTATGTGTTCACACTTGTTTGCTAACACATCATGATCTGTTCTATTAAACTTTAGTTCCTATCTTTAACTATAAATTTTTCATGTTTTGAACTCATGCTCTACTGCCATGATTCTTCGTCTCATTGTTATTTTTAGCAAATATCAGGCCCTAGTTTTGATGCACATACCCTTCTATAAAATTTTTATTAATCATCACAATCAGACTCATTATCTGTGTCATAATTTATGGCTTACCTACATGTTCCATGGCTTGACCATTAAGATGATCATATCTTTAAATATTGACCATTGATCTTAAGTTTGGTGCCATGATCTAATGATCCTCATTCAATCTGCTCAACTTTAAAATGAATCTATTAAATCAATCTCTGAGAGTCTCATGTGCTTCATTGGATATTTGTACACTTCCATAATTTAATTTTTCAACTTTAAAATATGGCTATTAATCTTTCTCATCCGATCTCCCACATGCTATTAGATCTTCAAAGTTGCATGAGATTTATCTCTATCTATGGTTAAACCTTGAGCTCATAATCTCATCTCATAGATTTTTAAGTCTTTGGAACAAATACACTTTATTTATCTCATCAAACTTGAGCTCATAATCTCATCTCATAGATTTTTAAGTCTTTGGAACAAATACACTTTATTTATCTCATCAAACTAGCTTAGTATTTAACTCACCTCTATGTTGTTAAACATCAAACACTTTATTCCATCGAGTCTACTCGCTTCGTTAGATCTTCATTGCATGATCAACCACTCATCTTTTATTCTTCTGATAAGCTTGATATTTATCCTTGATGAGCTCCCATGAATGTGTCACTTGGTATTAACACATGCCTTTTACATATTGTTGTCAATTACCACTATTGAGACACTTGGCATTCCCACATTGCTCATTGACTATTTGACTTTGAACCACACTGTAGATTTACTATTCAAGATCTCTGATTGTGACACTTATCACTAGTGCATAAACTTGGAAGTGCCTTTGACAAATTAATTTCATTACACGTCATTAGATCTTCAATGTATGATAAGTGTTAATTATTATATTTTCTAACAAGCTCAAACTTTACCTTTTTCATATTTGACTAAGTATGGGGACCATCTCAATATGCTTGGAAGGCTAATTTTCCACCTTCATATCTGTTGCTTCACTCATCTGCCTATTATGAAATTTGGACCATATAAAATAGGAATGATAATGAATAAACCCATATGTTCATCTCTTCTTAAATCCTTTGCATGTGCTAGATATTATGCCATTAATCTTCTCACTCAGATTATTCTACCACAGAGCTAACTACGCTTGAAACTACTTGGAAGACCAACTTTATTCTTGCATAAATTTTGATGCACTTCATCACATGGTCTGTAATTTACTGTATATAATCCTGTCACATAGGGGATTCCATCCATATATACATCTACTCTATAAACCTTCACACGTGCAAGATATGCCATCATAAAAATACCTACTCAACTTTTTCTTTTCATATGCAAATTTGACTATAGGAAAACACTATCAAAATGCTTGGGAACCCAACTTTGCTCATGCATATATTTTATCATGCTACATCATGTGACCTAAGATTCAACTTATAGAAATTAGGAATAAAAATGAATAAACCCATATGATCATTTTATCCTAACAATTTCATGTGTGCAAATGATAACCTCATCAACATGCTTATTTGGCTCTACTTGAACCCTTTTACAAATTTGGCTAAGTATAGAAACTTAGTGAATTGTGTCTGAGTAGCCAAATTTACATCCTTATATCTTATAATGCACTTCATCACATGAATTTAAATTTGGCGTATAATAAATAGGTGCTAATGTGATCAAAACCATATGACCAACTCCTTCATATTCATCCACACATGGCAATGGTGACATTAGCACACTACCTTCTCAAATTTTCTTGTTATAGACCCAAAATGTCTAGATGAACATATTGAAGAACGGGATGAATTCCACTCATGTACATAAGTATTCCATTCATCTTTGACCTCTAATATGATTCCTTACACATCTTAAAATCACCATATTTAGCCCTGAACATTAATGACACCCAAAATTCCAATAATATCCCTTTTGACATCAATGACAATCATATTACCAACAACCATATTTTCTTTAATGACCTAATATGACATGTAAGTAAGATGAATAATATGTATAGATTTAAACTATTAAATGGAATAAAAAATACACCAACACTCCCCTCAATCATAGCTTAAGTGGGTAGTGGAATTGGGTCCTGGTAACAATACATGATGAGGTACCCAAGTACATATAAGATCCCCCCAAATGAGGAAGACATAGCTGTCCAAACCCCAAAGAGAGCCTATAAATGAAGATGGTTCTCTCAATGAAGGGTTTAGTAAATATATCAAAAATTTACTTTGTAGTCTAGATGTAGTAGATATCAATGAATTGCTCATGGATAAGTTCCAGAATGAAATACATGTGAATCTTGATATGCTTGGTTCGTTGATGAAGGACCAAATTTATAGAAACCTAAATTGTGCTTTAATTATCATAGAAGATAATTGTGGGTCATCTAAAATAGATACCCAACTTAGTGAAAATTCCCTAAATACAAATAACCTTAGTGACAACATTAACAACTCCTATATAGTATGCCTCTATAGAAAATAAAGCAATAACATTCTACTTCTTTCTTGATAAACTAATTGGCCCTGCACTAAGAGATAAATTGTATCCTAAATTAGATTTATGATTTTGATTATCACCAACCTAATTTGAATATGTATACCTCATCAAGTTAATATCAATGCCTGATCCATAGAGAATATTAAAATTATGAATAAACTAAATTTAATATAGAATCTACTTAACTACTTTCTAGTGCAACTCATGTGGTTCATACAAAAATATAGAGACCATGCCCACTGCATATGAAATGTTAGGTCCTGTGTGTATATGGTAGATGAGACTACCAATAAGTTTTCTATATTAGGTAGCATGAACCAAAGGATATGGATAATAATCCTTAAGATTCACACCAGATAGAAAGGGAGTTTGAGTTGGCTTACATTAAACCATGTTAAACCATGCAAGTAAATTAAAAGTATACTAGGGATTATGCAATAGTGATCCTAGAGTTAGGTTGATAAATTTCAATCTTGAGGAAGTAATGAAACAAACCCAAGGCAGTCATTGAGAACCTATTAGACAAATTAGTTTTCACTATTGAAATGGTGGACAAAGAACTCTTTGTGATCAATAGTTCATCCACATAGAGAACCAAAATCAATAGTGAGTCATCATGTCATAAAATTTAGACATTCAAATCATAATAACATCTATTAAACTTGACTAAAATAATAAATGATTCCATCTTGGCATACCAAGCTTGAGGAGCTTGTTTGAGGCCATAAATACATTTTTGAAGTTTTAAAATTAAGGAGGAATCTTCCACAAATCCTTGTGGTTGTTCCATTAATATTTCCTCTTTAAGGTCACCATGAAGAAAATGAATCTTCACATCCATCTTGTGAACATCCCAACTATGTGATGTGAAAATGGAAAGAGTGAGTCAGATTGAGTTTATTTTGACAACTGGGGCAAATATATCAATATAGTCAATGCCAAGTACTTGATAAAAACTCTTTGATACCAAACCTACTTTGAACTTATCTATGAGCCTGTTAGCGATCTATATTACACCCTAGCTGGAAGTACAAGTGTTTAGGTCCTACTCCAAACCTAGCTCAACATGGGACTGACCCCAAGCTGTGGGTATTCTATAATGGGGTCAGACCTCTAGGATTTTTGATGAGGATATCTCTTTTGATGCATCATTTTAGCCCATTCCCATTACTAAAACCTACTAATGACCAGGTAAAAGGGAGAGAGAGAGATAACATGAAAAGGAAACCTAAGCTAAAGATGGTGATGCACCTAAATAATGGTTGATCCACTCTATTTGAAATCTTAAAACACTAATGAAACAAGTAAAAGGCCAGATCTAGGACTTCAAATATTTGTCATACATCAGTATTTTATGTAGAGGTTCACTAAATGATCAAAAACTGAGGAAATTGATATAGAGGTGTAATGCAAGACACTAACTAGTCAAAGTATCCACATGCTAGCTTTAATCAAAATGACATTTGAACACTAAACATAACCTGTATAGCAAGATAACTACTAAGTGAGATCAAGACTTGACAAAAGAGAAAATATCTACCACATATGCAAATCAATTGACATGAACACACTAGATCAACATAATGAAATCTAAAAAATAGTCTTGTATTCATCTTAAGAGGTTACTATTACAAGCTCCATCTTAGCATAGTTTAATCACGCCTAAGAGAGGGATCTGAGAGATCATTATTTGGGCTCAAAATCCTCTATATATAGTATAAAAGAAGAAAGAGAGAGATGGGAACATGCATAGGAGAGTGGAAAAATAGTCATCATGATCAAGAAGTGAGGTGGTAGTTCATTGGTTCCTTTTTCTTTATGTGCCTTCTTCTAACAAGCTAACCCTTACTTGTTCTAATAGTCCTTAAGATCCTCCCATTGGCTAAGAGGTCCCACTAGAAGATATGGGTTTGTTCTATATGATGATAAAATCTATTTGAGAAGCATTAATGCTCTTAATTGCATCTTTAACCATCAATTCGTCACCTTGGGACCCTAATCCCACTTGATTTGCTTATGAGGATCAAATCCTCATATCTTGAAATTGATAGTACCATGATATGAATGGTGGTTAGTACCTATTTTGTTGAGGATGGGGCCACATCGATAGATGAGACCCTTTGCATTAATCACATATCTACTCTGTCTCCATATCTAGATCATAGGTCCATTTTATAGATGGAAAACCAATCTAAGACTATTGATTTTCCTGTGGTTATTATGTCGATGAGGACCTATAAAACACATCACTTCATTCTAGGCTCCCATTAGGTCTAAAAAGACCATCCTACCTTTTTAAAGATTTTAATGGTGAGGTTGATCTTTGAAATATCTATTTTGGTCTAGCTCCGATTGTGCTTGAGCTTGGTCCCTTTTGTTTTTGCCTCACCTGAGTCGAACAGTGCTTCATTGATTCTTGTTGAAAACATCCCAGCTCACCTTTGTTTATTGGTCATTGAAAACTGACTTAGATCATTGACCTTTTGACCTTTTCTCACACCATTGATCTTGATTTGCATGATAAAACATAGTTCATCAATCTTATGCCATCTTGAATGTGCTCATGTTACTTGTCAACCATGGGTCCATTCTCAAGATCTGTTGAATCCTTGACTTGCTTATGTGTCATTGATCTTGAATCCATAATTAAATGTGAGCCATTGATCTACCTGGGCCCATTAAACTATCAACTGCCACTATCATTAGAT
Source organism: Torreya grandis (assembly GCA_037957365.1). Taxonomy (NCBI): domain Eukaryota; kingdom Viridiplantae; phylum Streptophyta; class Pinopsida; order Cupressales; family Taxaceae; genus Torreya; species Torreya grandis. Next base: position 6,769,421 of record JARHVA010000009.1, on the reverse strand, counting down.
ATCTTGTATGACTTAATGTCATTCATTGATCTTTTTATTTGAATTCTAATGGCTATTTCTTGGGGCTTAACTTTGACATTTGTGCACTTGTCTTTGATGTCTATGTGAACATATTTGATGTTAACATGACCATCACTGAGAATTTGAACTTTAATGGTTATTTTTTGTGTCTTGAATTTGACATTCTCATGACCATCAAATGACGTCCATATGATCATCACTAACGTCTGTGAGCCCATCACACTTTGAACTCAAATGGCTAGTTACTAAGCTTGATTTTGACACTTATGCAAACATCAAATTATAGGATCAACTTTTCTAAGATAAACCATCTTTTGGACTTTGTGTTTCGGCCTTTCACTATAGACTATTTTACTTAGGCTTTTGTTTGAGACATTTGTTGAGAGATTTATGCCAAGACATTTTATTTCAAAATAATTGGTCTATAAGCTTTTGTTACGGCCTTTTCCCCTGAAGAAATGACCCTTTGGGATTTTTTTTACGGCACTTTGTCAAAGAAATGACCCTTCAAGATTTTGTTTTAGACCAATTTTCTCAAAAGATACCCTTTGGAACTATTGTCTAGGACTTTCATTAAAAAATGACCCTTCAAGAGTTTTATTTCAGACAAAATGTATGCAATAATTCCTAATACTTAGCCAAAAAACTTGAAATAAATCTATCAAAGGAAATATTAGTACTTAGTCACAAAGAAGGTCTGAAATAATTGAACTTATCCAAAATAAAATCCCAAAAGAATTAACACTTAGCTTTTATCTCACAGGCTTTTTTGTACTTGTACAACTTACCCTATTGTTGGATCTCTGAAGGCTCAAATGAATTATGAAAACCCTGCTCAGCTTCCTACTCCATACTTGGTCTCCAAGACATTGAATTGTATCTAGAAATTTTTTTATGTTGGCCAAATTTGGCCAACATTTTTGATGACTCGTAAGGAAGAATGCCTACTATGCTTGAGGACTCATAAATTAGCGTTGTCCAGTCCATTGGGTATGGAGTCTCTACTTGGGTCCAACATATTGATCTGGAGCTAAAACTAGCTACCAATCCTTTGGATAACCTCTTTTGGGGACAATACAAGGACTAAAAAGATTAAAAAAAAAATAGAATGCCTAAGGCACTTATTTAAAGGAAACTAATCTAGAACAAAATAGGGATAAGAAAAAAAGCTACTAGAAATTGCACTTAGAGGAATTTTAACAAAACTACCCTAATATATATAGTTCAAACTAATTGTACCTTTCCTCCTAGATCAAAAATAAAGTTTGATAACATTTCTACCTCATGGGATGAGGAATTTAATGAGACATGTAGCTCGTTGACTCTTGGTCTTATTGCCTCCTTTATTATATCTGCCAACTTTATTGGCATGATGATCAGTGAGAAACAGGCAACTCCAAATAGGTCAAATATGTGCATCTAGACAATCTCAAAATTTTTATATGGATCCTCAACTACAACCTCTAATGGTGGTTCAACAAGGCATACCTCTTTGATTTCCATGGTGCTCTCAATAAGATTGGGATTCTCTTCAACTACAAGTTCTTTAGGCTCATCAAATAGCTATACATATTCTATCCAATCTTTGTCATTATTCTCCATGGGAAATTATTTGCGTACCTTCTCAAGCACTTGATCCTTTTCAATATGAGATATTTCAATCACATCCATGTCATCTATGTGAACCAGTCTCTCATCAAGACCAACCTTCTCATTCTGCTTGGGCATCCCTAGAGTATCATTGTCTTCCTAAAGCTCTAAAACATTAATGAACACCTCAGATGAAGATTCAACTTGTTGTACTATCTCATCATCCAAGTTTTATATCTTAAATTCATCATTCTCACTCATGAAATCATGGTACAATTACTACCAATGGTCTTCTTCTTCAGGAATGCTCTCTACCTCAGCAATGGTTATGTGTGAGTTGCATTGATGCACCTTTGAGAATTCTTCCTATTGGATCTCATTTCTAACTTGAACTTGCTCTTGTAACTCATCCTTTTTAACACAATGAAAGAATGAATCATGTTTGTTTCTATCGATAAGTGTCTCAATAATGATTTATTGTTCTTGGTCACTCAAATCCTCTTCATTTTATGTTTCTTTAGCTGCATCTCTTGATTTGCCTCATAACGGAGAAGCTGTTTCTCTAGGATAGGCATAGTAGATCCCTAAAAGTACTCAAAAATATGAGAAAGGTCCATAGAAGTAAGTATAGACACATGATATTTATCATGGAGCTTCTCTCTTTATAACATAATCACCTCTTTATTTTTCTGCATTATTTCTTGAATGGCCCCCCATGAAGGAAAGGCCCTGGGATTTTGAGGAGAGGGAAGTGGAGGCTAGATGGTCTCTTGCTTGACTTCAATACTCACCACTTCCTCCTTCTACATGTTAGTTTGGATGGATCTCTATGAGAGAAAGGGCTTTTCTTTTTGAGGGAGGGGTGGGGATTGAATAACTTTGGGTTTGCTTGATTGCATGATTTGGTTCCAAGATGGGAAAGATAGAGGTCCTTCTCAACCCTTTTGATTCTGGTTCTCCTCCTCTTTCCTTGTTTTCAACTCCAATTATTTGATTTGACTTGCTATATTCTCTTGGAATAGCTTCTCTTCAAGGCGATTAGTGGATTTATGATGATAAGGAACACAAGAAGACTCTTGAGGAAGGATGAGATAGGTTTGTGTAGGTTTAGATCCTATTTTAACTTGGGCTTTCAGATCTAGATTTGTCTCACTTTGCCCACCCCATGAATTCACCACTTGATTCCAACTTGGGACCTTGAAGGACTTCTTAAGGGGGTCTTGAGGAAGGATAGAGTCTTGGAGATCAACAACAAACTGCTCCATAGTAGTACCCTTCTTTCTTTGATAGCTTTCTTTGATAGATTTCTAGGAAGGAAAGGTTTAAGGAACACATGAAGAACTTGGCATACTCAAAGGGTCACTTGGAATGGTTTCTTGGGGAGGAATGGGTGGCACATATGAAGATAAAGATGGTGTATATAAAGGCACATAAGATTGGTGAGGTTGGACCTGTTGTTCCTCAAAGACTTTTAGCTTGTCCTTAATGCTCTAAATGTAACCACCTACATCCATCATCTCACTTATGAGATTGTTCCAATTTTATCTCTCAATAGGTGCCCATTCTTCCTTTAATTATTGTAATGACTCCGTCACATAAAGAATCAGGTGAGTAAGGACATCTTATCTATAATATTTTTGTGAGCATAATTCTAGTGCATGCTTGTCCAGGCTCACTAAAGTTTGCCTAAGTGCTGATATGGGTGGCTCATGATAGGGTTGATGAGGAGCAATATTATGATGGGCTTGTTGTTCATATGGAGTATCAAGGCAATATTCTTACATATGTGACTGATATAGGTCCTCATATTACTTGTGAGGACTATAGTGTGATTGATCATGCTCATCATAAGGATGATACAAATCTTGATAGGAGTGATAAGGGTCATATGGATTATGAGGATCAAATTGAGGCTATTGATAAGGAGGTGGATAATAGGTATATTCACCATAGCTATTCATATTAACCTCATATATTAAATAAGATGGAGGAGTTGGCTAAAATTTTCAATGAGACATACTTGGTTTACTCATAACTAGAAGCTTTGATTTGGAGTTGCCATTGGTGATAATTGCTTACTTCCAAAATCTAATTAGAGAAAAGACACACCAATATCTTTCCACTCTTTTAGACATTAGTCCATCAGGCATGCCAAAATTGTTAGTGATCTAGATTTCACTCTAATTGGAAGCAGAAGTGTTCAGGTCCTACTTCCAAATCTATCTCAACATGGGACTGACACCAAGCTGTGGGTATCCTATAATGGGGTCAGACCTTTAAATTTTTTAATGAGGCTAGCTCCTCTAATCCATAATTTTATCCCATTCCCACTACTAAAATTTACTAATGACCAGGGAAAAGGGAGAGAGAGAGATAACATGAAAAGGAAACCTAAGATAAAGATGGTGATTCACCTAAATGATGGTTGATCCACTCTATTTGAACTCTTAAAACACTAATGAAACAAGTAAAAGACTAGATCTATAACTTCAAATATCTGTCATACATCAGTATTTCATGTAGAGGTTCACCAAATGATTAGAAACTAAGGGAAGTGATAGAGAGGTCTAATGCAAGACACTAACCAATCATAGTATCCACATGTTAATTTTAATCAGAATGGCATTTGAATACTAAACTAATCTGCATAACAAGATACTACTAACTAGGTGAGATCAAGAATTGACAAGGGAGAAAAGATCTACCACATATGCAAATCAATTGACATAGCACACTAAATTAGCATAATGAAATCTAAAAAACAATATTGTATTCATCTCAAGAAGTTATGGTTACAAGCTCCATTTTGGCATAGTTTAGTCATGCCCAAGAGAGGGATCTAAGAGATCATTTTTTGGGCTCAAAAGCCTCTATATATTGCAAAAAAGAAGAAAGAGAAATATGGGAACATGCATAGGAGATTGGAGAAAGAGCCATCATGATCAAGAAGTGAGGTGGTAGTTCATTGGTTCGTTTTGATTTATGCACCTTATTCCAACAAGCTAACCCTTACTTGTTCCAATAGTACTCGAGCTCTTCCCATTGGCTAAGAGATCCTAATAGAAGACAAGGGTTTGTTCTATATGATAAAAAAAGTCTTTTTGAGTGGAATTAATGCCCTTAACATCTTCAACCACGAGTTCACCACCTTGGGACCCTAAGCCCACTTGACTGGCTTATGAGGATTAAATATTTGGATCTTGAAATTGACAGTGCCATGTCATGAATGGCAATTAGTACCTATTTTGTCAAGGATGGGGCCACATCAATAGATGAGACCTTTTGCATTAATCACATATCTACTCTATCTCCATATCTAGATCATAGGTCTATTCTATAAACAAAAAACTAATCTAAGACTATTGGTTTTCCTATGGCCATTATGTCGATGAGAACCTATAGACCACATTACATCATTCTAGACTCCCATTAGGTTTAAAAAGACCATCTTGCCTTTTCAGAGCTTTTAATATTGAGGTAGATATTTCAAATATCTATTTTGGTATAGCTTGGATTGTGATTGAACTTGGTCCCTTTTGTTTTTTCCCCACTTGAGTTGAATAGTGATTCATCAATTCTCATTGTTCATTGGTCATTGAAAACTGACTCAGATCATTGAATTTTTGACCTTTACTCATACCATTGATATTGATTTACATGATAAGACATGATTCATCAATCTTTTACCATCTTGAACATGTTCATGCCACTTATCAACCATGCATCCATTCTTAGGATCCAATGACTCCTTGACATGATCATATACTATTGATCTTGAATCCATAATTAAACGTAAGTCATTGATCTACATGGGCCCATTAAACTATCAAATTATACTTACCATTGGATCTCTTGTATGAATTAACCCCAATCATTGATCTTGCTATTTGAATTTCAATGGTTATTTTGTGGGGTTTAACTTTGACATTTGTGCACCTATATTTGACATTCACATGAACGTATTTGATGTTCACATGACTGTCACTAAGATATTTGAACTTCAATAGTTATTTATCATGTATTTAATTTGAAATTTGCATGAATGTCAAATGATGTCCATGTGATCGTTATTGACTTTTGTCTCATCACACTTTGAACTCAAAAAACTAGTTACTGAGCTTTATTTTGAAACTTATGCGAATTTCAAATTATTGGATCAATTCTCTGAGATAAACCATCTTTCAAACTTTGTGTTTTGGCCTTTCACTATGGACCATTTTATTCAAGATTTTGTTTAGGACATTTGTTGTGGGATTTGTGCCAAGACATTTTCTTATGAAGGGATTGGTCTATGGGCTTTTGTTGCAGCCTTTTTTCTTAAAGAAATGACCCTTTGGGATTTTCATTTAGGGCACTTTATCAAAGAAATGACCCTTCAAGCTTTTATTTTGGACCGATTTCCTTGAAAGATACCCTTTGAAACTTTTGTTTAGGAATTTCCTTGATAAATGACCCTTCAAGATTTTTGTTTCAGATAAACTGTTTGAAACAATTCCCGATACTTAGCCAAAAAATTCAAAATAAATCTCTTGAAGGAAATATTAGTACTTAGCCACAAAGAAGATCTAAAATAATTAAAATTAGCCAAATTAAAATCTTGAAATAATTAACAATTAGCTTTTAGCTCATAGGCTTTTATGGACTTGTGAAACTTATTGTGCTATTGGATCTTTGAAGGCTCAAATGAACTATGAAAAACCTTGCTCAACTTCCTGCTCCATACTAGGTCTCTAGGACATGGCATTGTATCTAGACAAATTTTGTATGTGGGCCAAATCTGTCCAACAAGACCCATCTACTAAAATAATTGTTTGATAGATCCAACATCAAACAATATTTATTCCCTTATGAAGAGGGACTAAATCCCAAGTTTTTTTTTCTCAGCAAGGAACCAAACTTCTCTCCCATAGTAGTATCCCACTTAGAAGTGCCTAAAATGCCATGAAAAGGTTGTAGATCAAAATCATATGCAATGACTATATGTGACTCATTTTGGAATTGTGAATGAGTCACCTAGTGTTTGATAGATATTCAACTCAAGGGATATCAATTTGAAGTATGTGTTTAATTTAGAGAGGACTAGATGTTAGATATTCAATAGGAGCTTCATCATCCTATAAATATATTCTTAGAGGAGGAGGTGAGTTCTCATCAACAAAACTAGAATAAAATTTTAGATCATCAAGAAGCTACTCAAGGGGATCTGAATCAATATAATTATCATCAAATCGTAGTGTATCCAAGAAAGAGGGAGTAGTGTCTAGTGTGAATTTTGATGAACCCTCTTGAAATTTAACACTTATCTCAATGAATAACTCATGAGTGGTGGGATGGAGAAGCATGCATCCTTTAACAACATCAAAATATCTAATGAAGATCTAAGGATAACTCTAAGCTTCCATTGCCTTACATTTCTTCTTTATAATGTAGGCCATAACAGGAGATCCAAAACTATAAAGTGTTTTACTATGGGTTTCCAACCTCTCCAAGATTTAAAATGAGTGAATCCCTTGAATGGTTTTTGAGTGATTTAGTCCGAGATATAACAATCATAGTTTATGGCCTCGAACTAATACTGAGGTGCAAGAGACATGGAGTGTAGCATATACGGCCATTTATTTCAAGGACCTATTCTTTCACTCAAAAACACCATTTTGTTGAGGACCATATGGAATTGTAAGATGTAGTTCAATCCCTTCTAAAATGAAAAAATGTTCAAAATAATTATTGACATACCACCATTTTTAGTGTGTAAAATCCTGATGGCTTTACCTGACTATTTTTCTACAAGCACCTTGAAGTCCTAAAAATTGATCAAAGACCTTAATATTATACTTAAGAAAGTACACCCATGTATACCTTTAAAAATCATCAATTAAGGTAAGCATGTATATAATCATGTTGATTTAAGGATCTAGAAATAGACCAGTAATATCGCTATGAACTAGCTCCAATATCTATGTAGATTTTCATGATTTGCCTTTGTCATACTTCTATTTAAGATGCTTACCAAGTATGAAACCTCAAAAAACACTATCATAAAAATGAACATGTGACAACCCTGAAACCATGTCATGATGACTGAATTACTCCAGGTAGCAATAGTTGAGATGGTTGAATCACTCATGCCATACTTTACTCACCCTATCTGAATGAGTGAGAAAAGCAGTAGAAGGTTGATCAAGAGTAAATTGTGAGAAAATGTATAACCTAGATTAATTATTTGTTTTCCAAAATGCAACTATAGAGTCATTTTCTACTTCCCTAATTACTACAGAATTAGGTGTGAACTCAACTCTCTTGCTTGAATAGATGTGAATGATATGATAAATATATAAGAGATTGGTGGATAATGAGGGAACACAAAAAATATTTAAATGTCTAATCATTCACTTCAACATATCTTCTCCCACTAAGTTACGTGAAAGTATTGTCACTTTAAAAAATTAAAAACATAGAACAAGGATACAAGGATAAGACAAGGTCATGTGATGAATCCATGTGGTGTGAGGCATCAAAATAAAATACCCATGTGGAAAGTTGGGTCACAAATTTAATAAGTGCTTTGTCCTTATCTTTTCTCTTTGTACCATATTTGGTCTTAGAAGACCCTTGTGTTGATGAAATATGATTAGTTGAATCAAGGACACTGATATTGTGATTCTCAATTATCTTAGTCGATAGATTGATCCATTTCTTCATACATTTGGTTTCATCATGCCCAATTTTCTTAAAGTAAGTACATGTGAGTCTCTATTTATTGGGTTTCCTACCTACAGAGGAGGATTAGTTGATGCTTTGGACTTAGCATCATATTTTTGAACCTTTCTTTACTCTGAGTCCTTCTTGTTATGTTTCTTCTTCTTACTACTAGAATCCTTCTATTTGTCATGACTCACAATTAAGACATGTGATTTAGATGATTTTAGTGTACCCATTTGAATAAGTTATCTTGCTCTTAAGTCAAGTCAACAACAAAATCATCCAAGGATGGCATGGTCCATGTAGATCTAAGGGCACACTTGGTGGCATGGAAGGTAGAAACAAAGATAGAATAGTTATACCCCAATTTGAAAATGATGGAAATAATCAATTGATCATTTATTTAATCTATGTTGTAAATTTTCAACTGTAACTTGAGTAATTTGAATTTTTTGAAGAAGTCATGTATAGTGTCAAAATTATCTGGGCTCAAATTGATGAGCTCATTCTCTAGTTTATGACCTCTTATTATATCCTACTTCCCAAAGAGTGTTTCCAATGTGGTCCACACTTGATTAGGATAGTTTTATATTCAATATGAAAGAGTAAGTCATGAGACATTGATAGGCATAATAGATTATAGAATTCATCAATTATGTTATACCACTTTACCTTATTTGTATATGATATCAGTCATGTTTATGTACCCATAGTGATCTAGTGTAAACCTTTACTCTTCAAGAGGATTTGTATTTTGAATTTCCACTTGTCATAGTTGAATGGTGTAAGAAATAAAATTTAATTCAAATATAGTATAGTAAGTAGGTATGTGTTGAACCAATAGTGCTATAAAGATAAGGAAGTGAAACCCCCTGAATATATAGAGGTTTAAATTTATAATCTATGAGAATATCATCAATGAGTAGAGTTAAAAAAACTCGCACTTTCAAAAAAATTATGCCTAAAAAGGAGCTGTCGTCTGAAAGTTATGGATTTTTGAATTCTTGCTCACAAATGAAATCTCTACTTTGCATAAATTTTTGGGTGGGTAAAATTTTGACTCAAAATTTTCAAGCAAAAGTTAAGCCCCCTTGGGTTAGTTGTGACCAAGGGTGACCATGGGACTAAGGGTTAGGATGAGTTCTCCCCTATTGATGATTTTGCATTTGGGGTATTTGTTGATGTCACCAATTCATTCCAAATTCAAATTAATAGTGACATAAATTGTAGACTTAAATTTGACACGCGCATGCATGTTATTGATCTGTCAAGGAGTGGTAGAACTGTTGGAACATAAAAATATGAAGTCATGAAAGTAATAGGTTATGGAACTGTAAGTGGGAAACAATAGTAGGTTTTAGAAACATAATTAGCTAGGAGCATGATAACAAAACTATATCTGGGCATGGGAACTAGAGGGAAAAAATGTAGGTAAATGGAAATAGTACTTTGTATAAATAGATGTCAATGGAAACAACATGTGCTGGCATAGGGTTCAGAAACCACCTTATGTCTAGGTAGGGATTAGAACCTGAGGTGTGCTTGGGTAGGTATCAAAACCTAGAAACTATGCAATTAAGACTCAAAACCCACCAACTATTCAATCAATAATCAAAACCAACCAACTATTTGGTCAACCCTCAGTATTCAACTAGTGTCCCAATAGGGTTTAGAACTCAACTAGTGTCCCAATATGGCTTAAAACCTAACAAGTTATTGTACAAGCCTCAAAATCTGATGGATATTTGAGTAGGTCTCAAAATGTATTTAATCTCTAGACAAGTTCATAAATACATTGAATGTTCACATAGGGGTCTTAATTTGCTAACTATCCACATAGGGGTCTTGATTTGTCAATGTCTATGCATGGTCAAAAACCTACCAAGCCTTGAAAATGACCTAAAAATTTTAGATCCAAAAAAAATGTAAAAATTAGTGAATACCCACAAAGTTTCTTGAAAACCCCAAACATGGTTTTTCCTACAAGTCTTTGGAGGTATAATTTTGAGAAGATCTCAAGAAAACACCTCTAAACCCTCCAAAAATGGTTGAAATCACTTGTCACAAAACTAGGTTATCTATATAGTCGAATCTAGGGTTTTAGCACCTTTTGAGACCAATGGCATAATTTATTTTCCATGAAAAACTAGTGGCAAAGAGATAACTTGAAAAAAATACCTTTTTCCTTGTACTTTTTAAAATCTAGATCAACAAATGACCCCAAAAAAAGAGTAAAATCTAAGAAAATGGTGAATCTACAATATGCAGGATTAAATAATATCATATGTATGGTATGCAAGATAAAAGGTCAAGATTTCACATAGAAGCTATGGCATTTAGCTACCAAAAAATCTCTAATACCATGTCAGAAGTGGGCCATAATAGAGGATCGGGTCTCGATAAGATCGAATACATGAAGAAATTACCTATTATAGAAGACAAATCAAACATGAGAAGGAAGAAACTTGTATTCAATAACCAAAAATTATATTATGATCATTATCCAAATAGCTTTAAGAAAGGTGTGTTATATATAGAAGTAAAAAACAACTCAAAATTAGAACATAGGGTTAAGCCATATTTTCCCTAATGACCAAATATGACATATAAGCAAGTTGAAGAACATGTGTTGGAAAAAACCATTAAAAAAAATAAAAACCTACACAGACATGTTCATATTGTGTTCTACATAATATGTCAATGAGGACTCGACCCCACAAAGAGAAATGACAAAGAGATTTAAGTGTTTCAATACTAGCATGGGATGAGTGAATGAAATCATCATGAAGTTGGCATGGATTACATAGTTTGATGAATGTTATTGATCCAATTTTTAAGGTGGGACAATAGTAACCCATTCATAGGCATTTATGAGTTGTAGCATGTTCATTACAATGTCCCTTGTGAATTCCCCCATGTGTTGATGTACACAACACTTTTGTTATTTTAATATTACTTAGGCTAATGCATCTTTATTCATCCTCTCCCTTTATAGAGTACATCTTAAGTGGGGATTGTAGACACCAAAAATCTGCACACCTGCGATTTTGAATGTTGAAATAACCCTGGAAGTACCCTTGGACCCTCTTAGGACCAACCTACACCTATCAAGCCTAAACCAATAGTTTTTTGTCTTATTTGAACCTAACTAAGTAACCCTAACCTTCAAGACCCTACCCTTGGGGACCCTGACCATTGACGGTCAGAATGACCATCGACGGTTAGCCTTGGGAATCCCTGATCGTCGATGGTCAAGATCCACATTTTTTATCAAGAGCATTCAATCTCTACCAACCCTTTTTCTAAATATAACATGTATAATTTGTGTTGCAAGCCTTTACATGCACAAATTATATTTATATGACCCAGTTACACTTTCACTTCCACCTCTTGCTTATTCCTATAAGAGAGCAGTTTGGGAGGTCAAATCCATCTACAATAATTATTAGGAGCTCAAGCATTTAAGAGTCTTCTTTTTTAGGTCAATTAGGTCAATTAGCATCATCAACATTATCAAGAATTATCATCTATCTTATTGAGAGCCAACTTGTCATTGTCTCTCAACCAAGCTTCTAGGTACCATCATTATGCTAAAGTCAAGCCAAATTCTACCAATAAGCTAATTGCATCAACCACCCACCCAACTGACTTTTGGTAAGAAAAGTACTTATTTGTCAATATTCATGTGTTTATATTCCCTTTCACAATCAATCAAGCCCTTGCCTAACTCCTATAATTCGTCTCTGAAGTCCCATCACCTTTGGTGATCAAACCCAAAATTCCACAGTCAACCACTGACGATTGGGCCCTAACTGTCGACAGTCAAGCTAACCGTCGATGGTCATCTCAACTGCCAACGATCACATGTGGTATAAAAACTAGCAAGTTGATTTGACCCACCCACACCCAACCAAATATTATTTTTAATGTTTTTGACAACTCACAGGTCCCTTTTTAATTTTTTGAAGCATACCTCGACTTGTTAGCACTAGTATTAATTAGTTTATCACTAATTAGATCATATTTAGTTTAATTTTCTAGCAAGTTTTTTTGTATTTGATTTAAACACCTTTTGATTATTGATGCAATTACCTTCGTTTCAATTTATAAATTTGATTATTTAAAACATGTAGATTGACAACCCCTAAGGAAGCTCTCGCTTCTGAGATCTAGCTATCGCTAGGCAATCCACCCAACCATCTATCTAATAAATAAGTTTTCTTTAGTGATTTCTTATGTACAGATCTTCCTCTCAAGACAAATAATAGCTCTTCACAATCTTCTGATTCAATGTGTGCACAAACAAATAGGTTTTTTAACCATACCCATATTGATTTTCTTTTTTTTTCCTAGAACCTGAAGTGAAAATTTATATGAAACATTCTGGCACACTCGATGGGACCTAGAGTCTTTACTCGCATTTTATTTTCATTTGTATTCTCTCCTCTCTATCTATGCTCATAATTGAAACTAAAATTTATTTTAGGGCTTAAAATCAACTATATCTATTGCTTGCTTTTAAACATTAGTTCACTTCAAATTAAAGCACAATAATCTTATCATAGCATCACCTTTGTTGCACACACTAGCCAGACCACTTTCATCAATCAAACATCAAAATAATTTGAGATAAGGCTTGAATGAGACTTAATCACCTAGAAATCACCTTACCCATTCTCGACAATCCTACTTGAGGTTATTACCAAGAGGAGAACCAACTCAGCTCTCTAGTTGAGTATAAACTCTGGACATCAATATATATTGGCTAAGCACCTGGCATCTTTATCACTAGAGGGATATGAAGTGAGGAGGTAGGCCCAAATACCAAGCCATCTATTGATTCCAATATAGATTATTTTGAGCACCTAAACAACCTAAAACCAACCATAGATTGATCCTATAGTACCTGATTTACAAGCCAACTTCTATCACACATTCTCATAAACTAAGGCATAAGCCAAAAATGAGGTTAAAACTAACCTCTAGGCTTAAACATACTTCATAGTGTGTGTCTTGATTGCCTTGATCATTTTCTTATCTTCTTGTTTGAGTGGTGAGATTGTTCTTGTTTTCTATCCCCTTTTTCTTGTATGGTTCTTACTCGTTAGCAATGAAGAGACCTTGTAGAACAAAACCTATTATTTAAATCAACCTCTTCTACCTCCTCATATATGGAGTACACCTTTAAGACAGAAAATTCACCTCATCCATTAGGAATCCCTACTTTCCCTCGAGCATTTCTCCAAGGCAACATGTATTTTATGACCATTTTAGACAATAATCTAGTGGCCCTTCAACACTACCTTTCTCACCATATCCCAATTTCAACTCTACCTTAGGATCCTCCTTATGGTATGTCATCCCACCTTATAAAGGGAATCCCTATTGCCACGATCACCACCCAAACTTCAACCACCCAAGCATCTTCATCTACTAACCCCTTTGACACTTTGATTGAGAACCAACCTATCCAACCAACTGTTATCATTACACCTTTCACCCCTAATAATGACTCCTCTACCTTGGGGACAACCCAGCCATTGACCCATCATATCCAACTTATAGCTGAAGCACCCACCACCAACATTACCAACCTCCCCTCTGTCAAACCTAACCTATCGATTAATACCCCTTTACCAAGCTTGGGGTATCTATCCCTTCTACCTCACCACCCATTATCACAAAGGTCGCTTCCCTCTGGTCACCAACCCAACTGCCACCCATGCCCAATCCATAGGGACTTCTCAGGAGTTACCCATTACACCCAATCTAGGATACATCCCTAACCCACAAGGGTATGTACCCATTACCCAACCACCATCATATTCTTACCCTACCCAACCTCTAGCATCCACATTCCAATATATGGCAACCTTTCAACTGCCAAACAATTACTAATATGTTGCCCAACCTCAACCGCAATACCAACCTTACAATCTTTTTGGTACACCACCTCAAATTGACTTAATGAAAATGCTCATGGACAAGATGACCAACTTTGAGTCATCCATTTCAGGAGCTCATAACATCTTATACTATAATTAGATTTGTAACAAACCTATTCATCCTTTTGTTCCTATCATATCTTATCCTCCTCAATGGGAGATTCCTAAATTTACCAAATTTTAAAGCAAGGAGGACCTCCAGCAACACCTTAGGGCTTTTAGGAATGCATGCTACATGATTACTTATGATGATTCCCTTCTCCTCCAAACCTTCCCCATGTCTTTATCTAGTCTATCACTTGATTGGTATAGTGCCCTTACCAAGCATTCCATCTTTTCCTTCACCCAACTAGCACAAGTCTTCTTAGATCACTTTTCCATTAACATTTCTAAGAAGGTCTCTATCACAAACCTCTATTCTATCAGGAAATTCAATGATGAGTCTATTATCAATTTATTTGCCCATTGGAGAAGCTTGATTAATCGACATTCATTCTCCCTGCCTCAACCTAAAATTATAGAACTTTTCACTCAATCTTGTGCCAAACATATATCTTGTACATTACATGTCCAAATATTGAGAACATTTGATGAGGCTTTTACCATGGCACGTAAGTTGGAAAACTAGGCCATAGATGAGGTTAAATTGAAGTTACGAAACAAGAAATCTACCTTCAAGACCAACAAAACCTCTTCCTCCAAACCAGGCAACCAAGCTAATACCACAACCAATACTAGGGGAACTGTGAATGCCATCATCCTTAAAACCATCCCTCCACCCAATGTCAACCAAAAAAAATCTCTCATTACCTCTAATCCAAATGCAAGGAACCTGAACCAAAATAACCAAAAATAATTCAATCCACTTGGAGAATCTTACACCTCAGTTTTGGAGAAGCTACTAAAAGCTAACCTTATACAACTTCCACCTATCAAACCTCCCTATCAATTTGATTATTCTCATCTAGCTCCTACTTGGTACAATGAGAATAACCTATGTGCTTTTCATTGGGTAATTGGACACAACATCAACCGATGTAATACTTTCAATAATGTTGTTCAGAGTCTTATCGACAAAGGGGAACTCATGTTGGATAATCCCAATGCCCCTCAAAATCAAGTTTTTAACATCTTCAGGAAACCTTTTCCCAACCATTCCCATATCAAAATGAGGACACACAGGTTGAATGCTCTCATAATGCCCACATGGTCAACATGGTTGATGATACACCTCTCTATGAAGACCCGATTAACCAATCTCCCCATTCCTCCCCCACCTCACTTACCAAGGTAATAGAGTCACCTTACCCTCCTTTGGATAGCCAAACCAAAGAAGTTCCTTTCTCCCTAGCTACCCTCATATAAGTTTTGGAATCATCACATACTACCTAAACTAGCATATCTGAGCAAATCAACATTCCTAATTCACCACATCCACCAACTGCCCAATAAACCACTACTCCTATGGATATTGTCCCTAAAGGAGGAGAATCTCTACCCACACCTACCATGGATGATCCATTTATCTCAGCCTTGCTTCCCTCACCTCAAGAGGTGAACCAACCTACCAACCATCCTCGCCAACCTACAAGTCTATCTATTGCATCCACTACCCATGGATTAGGGTTAGTACATAAACCCTTTTCCATATTAGTATAGAAATTGGAATTCACCTTAAAACTAAACATGGATAGAACCACTTTCTAGAAATAGTTAGGACTTCCCTCCATTAACAAACCTACACTTCTAGCATGCCTCTAACCAACCAATCTGAATCTCTAACAACCCCTCATCTTCTCAGCCAACCAAAACAACCACCACCTTACCAACCAAACCTTTCAAAACTCTTGGTGCATTCCATACTCAAAGTTTGGTTCACCCATCCTTGAAAGTAGACTTAACTTCACCCAAGCTTGTACCTAGGTCTTGACCCAGACTAGCCAAGAACATGAAAATATTGAAAGGACAAATGACTAAGCCTCTACCTCCCTCTACCTTTCCCTCTATCTTAGGGTTTCACCCTTCCACTTTGCTTAAAAAGCAAACCCCTTCAACATATGTCACCCACTACCGTTGATTACACCAACACATTTATTATCTGACACACTGTTCCTTTCCAAATCACAACCAATCAAACCATCAATATTGGCCACCCTAACTACCAATACCCTCAGACCAAAACCATCAACTAGAAATACCTCCTCACCCAAACCATCTCTTACCAAACCTATTGCCACCAACACCCCCATATTACCAACCCAAACCATGATCCCTAAACCTTTATTACCTCTAACAAAATCCTATACGACCATTCTTCAAAGATAGTGCAGACCTCCTACCTCACATTACCTCCCATCAGACATTTTTATCCTCTTGGTTTGAAACCAACCTGGTATAACTGTAGACACCTAAGTTTGGCCATCGATGACCTCTAACTAGGCTTTTGATCAATTTCCACCAAATTGCACAATTTAGCCTAAAAACACTAAATCATATTAAATGAGTTGAAGTTGACATATTCAAGTGTCAATTTTGGCCAGGGTATCACTAAATGGGGCAATGTAATTTATGGGCCAGCTAACTTTGATCAGATCATTTTGAGTCAAAATGCCAATTTTACACCTGGGTGCTCTAGATTACTCTTTCCTATCAAATCTCTTATATGAGACATGTGCCTTTGTTATTTTGTGTTGAAAACATCTTAAATGGGATAATGAATCTAATGCATCTAACATTGAATTCCAATTACAATACAGTCAAATTTTGGACTAATAACAAGGCAATCTAATTAATTTGAGTAATTTGTGCACAAAGTGCTTAATCATGCTTAAGATCTAATAAAATCATATTAGAACCTAAATAAGAATTTCATGAAAACTTGCTAAATACTTGTTTTTGAAAATAAACATTGAATATCTGCATCATCAGGTGACCTCATTTCTTGAGAAGACATCCTTAGGCCATAAATGCCACAAATATCAGGATTCATGCCTCCCATGCCTCATCAAAGCCCTCCATGCCTCTTAATTGCTCTTCTATCCCAAATATTGATGAACTTATTTATGAATTTTAATTACATAATTGGATTAATCCTTAACCACACATCTTTATCTCAAGATGGATGGTTCAAGTTGATTCTAAGCAATTTTAAAAATATATAAATAGGAGGCCTTGCCTATTGAATTTTAAGTTATTTTTGTGCAAAGTTATTATGCTCAAATATCTTCAAAAGTCTTGATGATGCAAATTTATAATACACAAATGATTCTAAAAGCTATTGCAATTAGTTTTACCATGCCAAATTGATTCTAAGCCAAGCCAAGCCAAAGCCACAAGGTGCCAAGGAGAAGAGGAGATAACCAAGCCTCCTTTGATGAAGACTTCATGAGTACAAGTTGAGCAAGCCACTAAAAAAATCACCTTGGAGCATCCAAGGAAGGTAAAAGAAAGTTTATTTTGCATTTTAGTTGTGTGTTTTATTCATGTTTGTTAACTAAGCTTTTCCTAGTGTCTAGGCCTAGAGATGTTATGCTAGTTAGTGTGTTTCTTTCATTTTGTTTTCATTTTGAAACTAACATGATATTAACCATCCTCTTTTGAGTTAAATTCCTAGCTCACATAATGGCACACTTAATGGGACTAAACTCATCTCATACATGAATAAGATCATTCTACAACTTTAAAATCTTCATTTAGATCATTAAATCTTTCATAATTTGATTTTTTAACTTTGTTTTTCCATTTTTATTTATCATGGGTTTACATAGTAACCGTAGCCGATTGAGTAAATTGATGTCAGTATATATAATCATCATCGATTGGCATTAGTAAAAATAATGCCAGTCTGCATAACCATCACCAATTTACTAAAACTATTGTTGGTCTACATAAACTTCGTCGTCATAGGTTAGTATAACCGACGATGGTCACTATGTTTTTTTACACAAAATTGAGAGGTCATTTTTCTAAGTTAGTTATTTCATATTCAAAAGTACTTCTAAGATAAACATCTTGCTAACATTTTTTTGGCAGGTTTTACTTGAAAAATCAACAAAGCATGCTTAAATAGATCCTTTTAAACTTCTTTTAGGGTATTTTAAAATGAATCAAACTTTTCATTTTGGTGCTTAAAGGGAAATAATTTAAAGTGTTATTGCTTAAATCTTGTAGTTAGCTTTTAAAGTTATAAATTAAGACTAAAAGGTCAAATGAACACCACGAAATCTTTTATTTGAGCTTAAAATTGAACACACTTGTCATTTTTATCTTCAATTGTTGTTTGATCTAATTTTGTTTAGAAAAGAGAGGGGTGTTGTGTGTATGCTCTTCCATTTATCCCCTTTAGGGAACCCTTGGAATCAAAGGTGTCATTCTTATTGCAAAAAGTCTAGTCCAAGACTTAGAAAGAATGCCATCTAAAGTACTCTCCAAAAATTCATTAAAGTTTGGGTGACCTTGAAAATGACCCTAAAGTCTTTCTATCAGTCTTTTATTTTCATGCAAACTTGGCTTGCGAGGGGGACGTCATTATCTCTCACAAGTTCTTTATGGAATCTTTGACCTAGGGTTTTATCTCTAGATATTGACTTCATTTGGCTTCATATTGGAGTTACACATGGGATGTAGTGTCACTTTAGACATCATACTACATTGAGCAAATAGTAGGATGTAGTGGTTGCAAAAAGGACTAGACCTTTTTACAACAAGCCAAGTGATACAGACCCAAAATTCATGCTTTTGTTTTGCATTATTTGATGTGAAAGTCATTATGAAATTGATTCCCCTAGAATGTTCAAAAACTTATAAATGTTAAACAAAGCCTCACTTGCCACAAAAATTTTGTTGGTGCAAGGTGTGCCTCAAGATCCATGTCACAGTACTGTCATTTGAGAGAAGGGGGGGGGGTGTAAAAACCCTACTATATAATGTGCATTTACTTTTGGATGAACACTTAAAATATTTTCAAATGACGTATATTAATGGATTCTAACAATACTAAGTAACCTTGTCAGTTTAAGATCCAAGGGCGATTAATTAGTTCATTTTGTCCTAGATTAAAATTCTTGTTTGAAGTTAAAACTTGATGTAAACAAACAATGCAAACCAAACACATGGTCTCCAATTATGTTTGAACAAGGTAGTGTTATGTTGTCAAATTTGTGATAAAACATCAATTTGCCTTGTTCAAAATTCATCAAAACTTGGAGTCATATCATCCACTTTGATGCAGTTATGCTACCCAATTGAGTCTAGACCTTTGCCAAAGTTGTTTAAGTCTATTTATAATCTAAATTTGAAATTGCACCTTTATAAGTTCATAGGGTTGATGTGTTAAGTGGGTTTTCCATTTTCACTAAACTTGAGGGAACTTAGGTTCAATTTTCAATTTAGGTTGAAGGTCGTTTAAGACTCATGATTGTTATCACCACTTGATAGACTTTAGTCATTATGTGCTAAACATTTTCACTTTGAGTCTATGCACCACAACATTTGGAGTCAAGAAAGGTAGTGTTATACTGTCAAATTTGTGAGAAATTATCTTTGTCTTAGAGAGTTTTTGAAACAAACATTTTTTCAGATATTTTGGGTAGTTTAGTGCTGTTACGCTACTGGAAACATTTCAAATATTATTTCATAGGCCCTCTTGCATAAAGTCCAAATTTATTCCTACATTTTCAAACCAATCCAAGTATACCTTTGTGAACCTTTATCTAGCACAGTTATGTTGTTCACTTTTTGTCTAACTTATTTGTCAAAAGAACAAAGTTTTATACCATTATTTGTGAGAAAAAAAACTATCTCTAAAGTGCCTTTTGTTTCATACCTTATACCTATTTGTTCGATTCCATGTCCAATTATCAAATACCTAGTGTTTGTTAGAAGTGTTTCAAAACCGTTAGATTGAAACTTTCATCTATTTTAAAGTCTATCTTTTGACATCATTTAGATAAAATTCCTAGCGCATGCCTTGTTTGAGCCTAGCTTTTGATGCCACATTTGGCTAAAAGACCTAACAACTTTTACTTTTCCTAGATTAGACCGATTCAAAACACTTTGACCTTAGAGTTTGGCATTTCAATTTTTTATTCATTTATTTAATTTGTTTGTGTAAGATGTATAATGTTAGACACTTAAAATTAGCTTGTGTTATCACAAATATTTGCATAATTTTTTTTGATCCTCTTGACAATTCTAGACCAAGTTTGAACATCAAATTTTAGACATTGTCTTTTTAGAGTTTGTAGAACTCTTTTAATTTTTATTGTAAAAAAATTTACTATGGATCTTGACATGTATTCCTACACTCTTAGTGGACTCATGTATAATCTGAGGATTAGTAATGTGGTTGCGCAAGAATAAATGGTGCAAGACCCCTATGTAGATAATATTGCTTATGAGATGGATCCATATCCCTCTTATAATACTCAATTAGGGACACAAAGCCAAGATCTATTAGATAATAATTTGGTTAATACACCACATTATTTAGAATAAGACCAAGAATAAATTACATAATACCTAGCTAAAATACCCACAACTGATGAATTAGTTCTTCAATAGTCACGTTCTACTAATACACCTTCTACGTATGATCCATTTTTATTTGAGCATCATTTATTGAAGAATAAAGATGAGATTTTGGTTAGAGTCATAGAGGTAGGGGCCAAGTTTCTAGTAGATTCCCCCATGAGAATTTGCCAAGCCTAGTAAGAATGGCCCATAACATAATTTACGATCAACAAGATTCTTCTAGCAATCCTTTGGCTATAGTCCAAACAATGTATTAGGACCCTAATATGCCTAATCGAGATAAAAAAACTCATGGAAGACCACTTTAACCAAATGCAAATGGCATATCAAACCTACCTGCATCTAGCACACAATTTCAATCAGATGAGTAAACTTCTTATTGACTTACTTCCATCAACAAAAGTTTTGATAGAATTAACTGGTCATGACAATTAGAGTTCAGACCCATTCATGTAAAACACTTCAGTAGACAACTTGTTCCATATGCCCATTATTGAAAAAGTGTCTTTTATTTCTATGTATAATAATGAGCAAAATATAGTGGATAATGTGCAAGCAACGTCCAATCCAAATCAAAGTGGTAGTAACACATATACAACTAGTCAACAACATGTGCCTATAGTTATTACCATGAGTGGACCATCATACCAGGGATTAGGAGTTTCTACATCCCAACCTCAACTAGTTGCTTCATCAAGTGTGCAACCAACAAGATTAGGTAGTTAACCAATAACCAATGTCACACCTCAACAACATAATCTGATGAATCCTACTCCTCCTCAACAAAGGGTGAGTAGTATTCTACAATAGTAGGCATAATATAGTGTACCAATACAACAGAAGTTAAATGTATTATCACCTCAATAAGGGGAAACTAATGTTCCACCTCTCTAGGTAGTGACAAACATACCTCTTCAGTCACAGACTAGTGTACTAATCCAAACCAAATGATGATTAGCCAATGTGTAAATATTGGTCAGTGATAGATGTCAAATATTTAACACACTTTCTCTTTCCAACAAGGATTCATGCAATAAGGAGGCTTTCATGTTTCTCAAGTACCTATTAGATAATAATCGATTCAAAATATGCCACAAGTTCAGAGACAAGGTCTTGGTCCATAAGTTCCCTCTCAATAGCAAAGTTTGATTAGTCGAAAATATGTCCCTTTTCAACCACAATAGGCACAATATATTCATATCCCTCCATCCCAACCACAAAATCCTTCAAGACAAACCTTCATAGCCAAAGCTACAAGGTGCCAAGGAGAAGAGGAGATAGTCAAGCCTCCTTTGTTGAAGACTTCATGAGCACAAGTTGGGAAAGATACTACAACAAGCATTTTGGAGCATCCAATGAAGGTAAAAGAAGGTTTATTTTGAATTTTAGTTGTGTGTTCTATTCATGTTTGTTAACTAAGCTCTCTCTAGTGTTTAGGCCTAGAGATGTTATGCTAGTTAGTGTGTTTCTTTCATTTTTTTTTCATTTTGAAACTAACATGATACTAACCATCCTCTCTTGAGTTAGTTTGTTTATTCACTTGTCTATTTGTTTGAGCCTAGATTTTGACTCTACGTTTGGACAAAAGACCTAGTAACTCAACTTTTCTCTTTCCTAGTTTAGAACTTGTTTGGAACACTTTGAATTAGACTTTTGACATGCTAGTTTTTATTCAGATGCTTGAACATTTGTGTGTATGACATTTAACATTAGATATTTGATGTTAGACTATTTTATGCCAAGTCTTATCTGTTGACCGTTTTGGCCCTGTAGGCCAAAATCGGTCTCCTTCTTCCCTTATTGTTCTGAGCCAGTTCAAATTTGATTTGCACAAGTCTTTCGACAAAAGGAGGAACCAATTCAATGGTTTGATGTCAAGGTCCAATAGCATGATCTTTCCAAAAACTTTGAACTTGAACTTTGAACCATTGTTGGTTCAATGAGTTGGTTTAGTTCAATCGGTTTGGTTCAACGGGTTGGTTCAAAGGGATGGTTCAAGAATTGGTTCAGGTCAAAAGGTTCAAAGGGGGTCTTCCAAATCCCAAAGGACAACTGCCCTTGTGGAGGGCAGGTGATGAGCAAAATGGACCATTGCAAAGTCTGAAGAGTAGCTTTGGGCTTGATTTGCCCTTGCGGAGGGCAGGGAACCTTTGTAAAGAAATCAAAAGGGTGATTTTCCTTTAGAAATGCTAAGGCAAAGGTTGAATTTCTTTGGGAAAAATTCCTAAAGGAATTCCATCGAACATTTTGTCCAAATAAATTCATAGGGTAAAGAGAAAGGAATTCTTTCAAAAAAGTTCCCACAACAAAATGAGCAAAGCAAATTATTTCAGACAAAAAGTCTGAAGGAATTCCTTCAGACATTTTGTATAAAGGAATTCACCCGACAAAAAAGCCCGATAGAAAGCGGTAAGCAAGAAAGACAAAGGAAAGATTTTCTTCAGACATTTTGTCTGAAGGAATTCCTTCAGACATTTTATCTGAAGGATTTAAAGAGCAAGGCCGCTAAAGGACCCCAAAGGGTAGGTGCCCTTACGAGGGACTCTCAGCTGCCAAAAGGAGGACCTTTCTCAAGGCCCGAAGGGACACCTTCCCTTCAGGAGGTTCCAAAGACAAAAGTCAAAAGAACTGACCAAGGGGTGATAGGCCCATAGACATCAAAGTTGAGCATCATGGACTAGCCATTGGGATCCAGATGTTTGATGACGTCCCCGTAGATGTCAAGTTCAAGACAACAAAATAGCTATTGGCTTTCAAATGACGACGATCGTGTAGATGTCAAATTTATGACCATGAAGTAACCATTGGTATTTAAATTAAAGGTGAAAACCTAAAGGAATTCAAAGGCTTAAGGCCAAAAGGAAGAAACCACCAAGAAGGGAGCCCAAAGAGCCAAAGAATTAGCAGAAGATAGCCCCTGAAGGCCGAAGGAGCCAGAAAAGACAAAGCTAGGAAAAGACAAAAGAGCCAAGTGTAGAAATGGACAAAATATTCCAAGTGGCAAAGGAAGGTGTTAACTCAAGGAGTTACTCCATTGGTTGACACAGTATCTACCAAGTGGTCATCAAGGAGCACAAACAATGAATGACGTGACCCATTTTTCTTCACTTTGCATTGATGAGAAGACAAACTACATGAATGCCTTGAAGGAGTGGTCTTATTTGCAGACAAATAGTGTGGCCTATGTTTTCACACTTGATGTTTAATATATTTAAACACCTAAAGTCAAAATCAACGCTAACACAACATTCTCTTTCAGCGACTTCCTCTTCCCAATGCTCTCAGCACACGTAGGCCACTTGTCAAAGGGCGCCAAAGTCTTTTCCAAAAGGGGCACTTTTGTTTTCTTCTTCTCTATATATATTGTAACTTATCATTTCAGAAAGATATCTCTCATATTGTAAGGTGAAGCCCTACCAATTTTCACCTGGAATCAATAAAATACGCATTTTTTACCTCTATTTTGGTTGGATATATCTCTGAGTGTGTCTAAGTGTTAGCCATGTGTTCAATCATTTCTTTCCTAATTTTTCACAAGCTTGATACCAACACACCTGGTATAGACAAAGCTCCATTCTTGAAGATAAAAAGAAGAGCTGTATCTGGAGTGTAGAGGCAGAAGAAGGTTACCAGATAGTGTGCTTTTCCTATAACGCCTATGGTAAGTTCATTTTTTGTGTGTTTCCATTAAAGCCTCCCTGTTAAGTTCCCTATAGTCTGGTCCTTTTACCAATTAAAGTGTATGTATGGGTTCTTATGGTTCAAAGTGTGAGTATGAGTAGATCAAACTTGTTTGGTACATCACCAACTTAGGTTAGGTTCTATTTTTTAGTAATCCTTCTCCCTTTTCAACCCCCCATTATATATATGTATCAACACTATTACTGGAATAACTCAAAGATGCATCAGAGGGAGCTAGCCCTTATTTAGAGACTCTCCCCTCAGTTTTTCTAGACCCACAGGCAAGAGAGGAATTTCCATTGTGCCACATAGAAGAGAGAAGCCCAACCTTCTCTCAAGGGTGCAATCCATAGCGTCAATAGTTTTTGGCACGCCTGGTGGGACATATTTTTAACACTCAGCAAAGTTCCAAGATTGATGCTAGTCTTGCTACAGCAAAATCAACCATTTTTAGCATCTGGCAACTCCACTGGTAGGAACATTAGTCTCTGATCAAAAACCAGTCTAACCTCTCATGCTTAAAATCACCACACGATTTGCTGTTAAGGGTGTCCCTTTTGAATTTGTGGAATTGCCTTTGAACTCAGCAAAGTGACTGAGGTTTGAAAAAACTCATCCTTATTCAGAAAATCACCTTCCTAGACCTGTTATAAGATATATCTACACAAGAAGGCCTCAGTTGAATCCTGTCATAGTTATGGCTTTACCTTTTGTGGCCTTTCATGGTCAAAGTCCTTTGAATCTCCTACGTTATGACCCAATTCTAGGGGTAGTCCTTAAAAGTGTGCCTCCCTTTAATGGAGAAGGCCCATTAATGCTATCAAACACATCAAAAATATTGCTAACCTCTGCAATATTCACAATGTCACTGAGGAAAACATTGTGATCAAATTGCTGGAATTGTCTTTCAAGGGCAAGGTTCTGGACTAGTATGGGACTTTGCCCATGAATTCAGTCAATTCTTGGAATGAATTGGGCACCCTCTTAACTAACAGATTTGGGGAGAAGAGTGACCACCTTTCACTTGCTGAGCAACTGACCACTATGAAAAGAGCTCCACACGAGTTCATGCAAGATTTCAATACTCATTTTCAGAAGACGTGGGACAGAATCCCCATTCTGGTAAGGTTGACTCTGAGATATTCTTTTCTCTATTATTTGAAAGTGTTAAACAACATCATTGCTGTTATGATATAGTCCATGGGAGGACATGTGTTGCCTACTACCTATGACATAGCTATAGCAGTTGAGAATTGCCTGGTGCAGGTTGGAAAGATAGCCCCTAGGCCTCATATGCCACTCTTTATTAAATTGTTGCCTCCAATCCATACTACTGCACCCACCTTGGCTCTTCTGCCTGGCATAGAAAAGTTGGCTGCTACTTCATCCAATGACCTCCATGAAGTCAAAACCCTGTTACAAAGTGTAACAAATGAACTAGTGGCTCTTAAAAGGCAACAAGCTCAAGGTAATCAACCAAATCAAGGATATCAATAGTATGGACAAGCAAATAGACCCCCTTTCTAGAATTACAATCAAGGGTAGGGTCAATTTACATAGGCCAGACCTTTTCAAGGCTATAATCTATGTGCCCCTTCATCATCCAAGGCTCTAGTGCCTGCTCAAAATAATCTAGTACAAGAACAACCCAGTTGCTCAACCATAAGATATGGTCAAGATTAGGCTATTTATACAAATGAAATGTTGAGTCACTACATGAATGCATAGGATAATTAGGCAGCCACCCAATTCCCAAGATTTGAGGCTTAAGTACAACCTGGCATGGGCAGCAGTCAGACTTAGCCTAATTTTACTCTCATGAATCACTTGGAAGGTGAGTTATATGCAGTCAATTACGTGGATAGTGCAGATAATTAGGGTGACATGTCACAACCAACACAAGGTCAAAAAGGAGAGCAATGGAAGAAGCTCAAACAGCTGCTCAAATGTTAGCACCACCTTTTTCATCATATGTAAACCAAAAGGTTCCAAAATTTAGACCACCGATTGCACCTTCAGCTCCTCAGCCTACGCCTCAGGCTGTAAGTAATCCCAAAGAAAATTTGAAAGAAGGCAACCCTCGAGTCAATGTGGTAGACCAAATGAAGAAGCTACACATGAATATCTCCTTATAGGATTCATTATCAATACTGGGACAAAAGGACATGCTGCAAAGAGAATTGCATGGGTTGAATGAACAAGCTATCCCAGCAAAGGCCGATAATGTTCTAATGATGAATGGGCAGCCTTCCACATCAAGCCAAGTTAAGAAAGAGGAAAAAGTTCCCCCTTTTTATTTATCCTTGGTCATAGGAGATTTCTTGGTGCACAATTGCATCATTGACAGTGAAGCAAGCACCTCGGTAATGCCTAAATGCATAGCGGATAAATTAGGACTCAAATATGAAGAGATGACTAAGGGAATCCTATAGCTAGATGGAACACTAGAAAAGATAGTTGGAGTGGTAAAAGGTTTGAGCTTGACACTACACGCCTACCTGACCTTCTTAGTTCCTCATGATGTGGTAGTGGCAGATGTCCCTCCTTACTTTGCTATTTACTTGTCCAAGGATTTCACATCCAAAATAGATGGCTACCTAGCAGTAAAGTGGTCCTATTTAGTTTTTAGAACCAAGCATGAGACTGAGGTTAAGATTGAATTAGAGCCACTCCACATAGATCATCTAGAACCATACTCACTCAAGGCAAAAAAGTCAGCTACGCCCTTATTGACCAGGAAGAATTTCAAGTGGATCGATCTCCATCCTCCACCCTTGAAGGAGTTGCTGACCTGCTCTTAGACAAATAGGGAAGTGACAACTTTGAGCATGATCCTTACAAGTTCATAGAAGAGGCAGCCCTTGGGATTTATTGCATGCATAAAGAGGGTACTTTTGTATCAAATTTGATGAAAGCAAGCCAAAAAAGCTCAGGTTTATGGCAGTTGTTCTTTGATAGCTCAAGAAGTAAGTTGGGAGCTGGTGGTGGAGTGGTGCTAGTTTCTCCTTCAAAGGAGAAATACTTTTTAGCTTTCAGGTTTCAATTTTTTTGCACAAGTAATGTTACAAAGTACAAATCCCTCATCCATGGTTTGGAGTGGGTGAGGAAAAGGGGAATCAAAGAGCTACAAGTTTTTGGTGATAGTGAGTTGATTGTGAATTAGGTAAGGGGCCAAAATTTGACAAAGAATTATTTACTTAAGTCTTACAAACATAGGGTATGGGACTTAGTAGAGAGCTTCTTTGCTTTCAATGTTACCTCCATTCCTAGAGAGCAGAACAAGCAAGTAAATATGATGGTAGCAGTTGGTGCCCAGTTTAATATCCTTAAGGAGATAGGCTGAGACCACAGTCTGTGCCATTTGAAGGAAGTAATCTGGCCCTCTGTACCTAACAACATCACTAACTAGCAGGTGTTTGACAGTGACCAAAAAATAACACTCTTCTTGTAAGAAGAAGTTGAGTTTACTACTAAAAAATAGGCTAAGCTATAGCAGCAGTATGGCAGCCAAATTGTTCAGCTAAAGAACAATAAACTTCCAAAAGGCTTGGTCACTCTCGAGAGTATCTTCAATAAAGATGACTAGTTGAAAATTGATAAGGCAAGCATCACAACGAAGGAGGAAAACTATGAGAAGGTTGATATATTCAAGAATAAGCTGCTTGCACTTGGGAAAGTGTGTACAGACCATGAAAAGTAGGCCTTCAGCTTGTTGTGCCAAGAGTTTGTTGATGTCTTTGCCTGAGAGTATAACGATTTGAAGGGTTTTGACCCAAGTTTGGCCCAACATACCATTGAGCTAGAGGAAGGTGCGAAGCTGATCAAGTAGAAGCAAAGGCCTGTCAACCCAAAGATTGAGCCTCTCATGTGGAATGAACTCACCAAGTTGATTGAGTCTAGGATAATATTTCTAATCAAACACTCTTCTTGGCTGGCCAATCTTGTTCCTATCCGAAAAAATAATGGGGAGATCAAATTATGTGTAGATTTTCGAGACCTCAATAGAGTCTCTTTGAAAGACCATTATCCTCTCCCAAGTGTGGAGCAAATCCTTCAAATGGTGATAAGAAGTGATCATTTTTATCTCCTAGTTGGTTATTTAGGATATAATTAGATTTTGGTGCAAGACTGTGACCAATACAAGACAACCTTCACTACCAAATGGGGGACATTTGCTTATATAAAAATGCCATTTGGACAGTCTAATGCTGGTGCCACTTTTCAGTGAACCATGGACATGGCCTGATAAATAATATTGTGCTGGTGTATCTTGACGATGTGACAATTTTCTCTAAGGAAGCAAGCCAACACATGAAACAACTTAGACAAATCTTTGATAGGTGTAGAGAGTTTGGTATCTCTCTCAACTTGAACAAATGTGTGTTTGCTGTCCATGAGTGTAAACCCTTGGCCACATTGTTTCCAAAGAAGGCTTGACCATTGATCCAAAGAGAGTTCACTCCATCCTGGAGTTGTTCTTGCCTAAACATAAGAAAATCCTGTAGAGCTTCTTCAGCAAAATAAATTTCATCCAAAGATTTATTCTAAATTTTTTAGAGGTAGTCAAGCCATTGACCTCTATACTGAAGAAAGATGAGAAGTTTGTGTGGATAGTGCAAAGGAGGGATAGCTTTAAAGAGATCAAGCAGGATATCACCTAGGCTCCTACCTTGATCAGTCCTAACTTCACCAAGATTTTCAACCTCTACACCTTCGAAAATGAAGAGGTAATCTCTGCCATGCTTACCCAAGAAAATGGTGATAACCTTGAGCTACCACTTGCATTTTTTAGCCAAGGCCTAGAGGGTTTTGAGGTCAGGTATACATATGTGGAGAAGTAAGTCCTTGCAGTCATATGGAGCCTAAAGAAATTTAGACATATGTTGTCTAACAACATGATTCACCTCATAGTCCCTTATCCTATCATCAAAGATTTCTTAACCATTCATGATCTGAATGAAAAGAGAGCAGGATGGATCACTAAAGTAATGGAGTCTGATGTGGATGTCAAGATCACCAAGCTGGTAAGAGGAAAAATCATGTGTGAACACCTTGTTGTAGACCTTAAATAGTAAAAAGAGGATAGTTTGCTAATTCATGATGTAGCTACAACAGAAGAACCAGATATTATGAAAGATTAGACATCAGACTTGAGGCATTTCCTTCTCACTAGTGAGTGCCCACAGGGCCTTAATAGGACGAAGAGGAGATATTTCAGACTCCAATCTCTCCCTTATGTCCTAGTTAATGGAGTGTTATTTATAAGGGATCTCTCAGGAGTGCTTTTAAGGTGCATAGACCCAAGTCAGGCCAATAAGGTGCTGTCTGAGTTCCATGATGGGCCAGTTGGTGGTCACTTTGCTCTTAGGCGTATAGTTGCAAGAATAATGAGAGCGGGTTACTTCTGGCCTACTCTATTTAGAGACTCTCATGCCTTGATACAAAAGTGTCAGAAGTGTGCACTCTTTGATGGGAAGCAATGGCTAGCTACTATGCCTTTACAGCCTATTTAGGCGGAGTAGCCATTCATGTAATGGGGCCTTAACTTTATAGGAATGATTAACCCTCCCTTTAGTGCTTGACACAAGTGGGTCCTAACGGCCATAGATTACTTCACAAGATGGGTAGAGGATGTCACTTTGATGGAAGCCAATGAAAGTGTAATCCTAGATTTTTATGAGGACCTAGTGGCAAGGTTTGGGGTTCCAGCTACCATCATCTCAGATAATGCTTTAGCTTTCCTGGGAACTAAAATGAGTGAATGGGCATTGAGATATGGTATCTATCTTAGCACTTCATCTAACTACTACCCATAGGGGAATGGGCTAGTTGAGTCCACCAATAAGAATCTGATCAGGATTATCAAGAGGACAATAGAGGAGAATCAGAGGACTTGGCATGACAAATTAAAAATAGTCTTGTGGGCAGATAGGGTCACTCCAAAGAGAGCAATTGGTAATTCACCATACATGCTTGTGTATGGAAGGGAAGCTAGGCTTCTTATTTCACTTGAGTTTCCAACCTTAGACCTTGCTCACCAGCTGTAGTTAGAAGAAGGCAACAACATGGAGGTTAGGCTATACAAGCTGATGGAGCTTCAAGAGACAAGGGACCAGGCTATGGCTTCTATGACTAGCCACCAATAGCAAACGAATAAATACTTTGACAAGAGATCTTCATTAAAAGTTTTTTTTGAAGGAGACATGGTCTTGAAATGGGATGCAAACTGAGCTAAGCCTAGAAATCACGTGAAGTTTGACACCCTATGGAGTGGACCATACGTCATCACTCATGCAAGTAGCACAATGCATTCCAACTCTCCATGTTGAATGGTGAAGAACTGTATATCCCAGTATATGGGATACATCTTAAGCATTATCACTGAGCTCTTCTCCCATCATGTATATATTTTTCTTGTTTTTCCCTATTTTCCCTAAGTGCTTCTACACATGTTAGTAGTTTTGTTAGTCTTGTGTGTGTTTTCATTTCCTTTTGGGGGTAAAACCTTCGTGATTGATTCTTGGATATCACACGGCTATTGCTAACTCTTTCAAAGCTACATCTCAACTTTGTACCCAATGGAATTTGAGGCTACTATTTTCTAAGCATAGTAGGCATGCTTCCCCTGGGAATCACCATTTTGTTGACCATTTTGGCCCATAGGCCAAAATTGATCTCCTTCTTCCCCTACTATTCTTAGCCAGTTCAAATTTGATTTGTATAAGTCTTTCAGCAAAAGGAGGAACTAGTTCAGTGGTTCAATGTCAGGGTCCAATAGCATGATCTTTCCAAGAACTTTGAACTTGAACTTTGAACCATTGTTGGTTCAGTTTAGTTGGTTCAATCAGTTTGGTTCAACAAGTTGGTTCAAAGGGATGGTTGAAGAATTGGTTCAGGTCAGAAGGTTCAAAGGCGGTCTTCCAAAGCCCAAAGGACAAGTGCCCTTATATAGGGTAGGTGATGATAAAAATGGACCATTTCAAAATTTTGAAGGGTAGCTTTGGGCTTGATTTGCCCTTGCGGAGGGTAGGGAACCTTTGCAAAGAAATCAAAAGGGTGATTTTCCTTTGGAAATGCTAAGGTAAAGGTTGAATTTCTTTGGGCAAAATGCCTGAAGGAATTCCTTCAAACATTTTTTTTGAAGAAATTCACAATGTAAATAGCAAGGAATTTTTTTGAAAAATTTCCCACATCAAAGTGAGCAAAGTGAATTCTTTCAGACAAAAAGTCCGAAGGAACTCCTTTGGACATTTTCTCTGAAGGAATTCACCTGACAGAAAAGCCTGATAAAAAGGGTTAAGCGGGAAAGATAAAGGAAAGATTTCCTTCAAACATTTTGTCTAAAGGAATTCCTTCAAACATTTTATCTGAAGGATTTGAAGAGCAAGGTTGTTGAAGGACCCCGAAGGGCAGGTGCCCTTGCGAGGGACTCTCAGTTACCAAAAGGAGGACCTTTCTCAAGGCCCAAAGGGACACCTTCCCTTTGAGAGGTTCCAAAGATAAAAGCTAAAGGAATTGACCAAGGGGTGATGGGCCCGCAGAAGTCAAAGTTGAGCATCATGGACTAGCCATTGGGACCCAGACATTCGATGACATCCTCATAGACATCAAGTTTAGGACAACAAAATAGCTGTTGGCTTTCAAATGGCAATGGGTGCATAGACGTCAACTTTATGACCATTAAGTAACTATTGGTCTTTAAATTAAAGGCACGAACCTGAAAGAATTCAAAGGATTAAGACCAAAAGGAAGAGACTACCAAGAAGGGAGCCCAAAGAGCCAAAGAATTAGCAGAAGATAGCCCCTGAAGGCTGAAGGAGCCAAAAAGGACAAAGCTAAGAAAAGACAAAAGAGCCAAGTGCAGAAATAGACAAAATAGTCCAAGTGGCAAAGGAAGGTGTCGACTCAAGGAGTTACTCCAGGGGTTGACACAGTATCTACCAAGTGGTCATCAAGGAGTGCAAACAGTGAACGGTGCGACCCATTTTTCTTCACTTTGCATTGATGAGCAGACAAACCACGTGAATGCTTTGAAGGAGCGGTCTTGTTTGCAGACAAACAGTGCAACCTATGTTTTTACACATGACATTTAATGTATTTAAACACCTAAAGTCAAAATTAGAGCTGACACAACATTCTCTTTTAGCAGCTTCCTCTTCCCAATGATCTCAGCACACATAGGCCACTTGTCAAAAGGTACCAAAGTCTTTTCCAAAAGGAGTGCTTTTGTTTTCTTCTTATCTATATATATATTGTAACTTCTCATTTGAGAAAGATATCTCTCATGTTGTAAGGTGAAGCCCTACCAATTTTCACCTGGAATCAATAGAATACACATTTTTTAACCTCTATATTGGGTGGATATATTTGTGAGTGTGTCTGAGT
Organism: Torreya grandis; assembly: GCA_037957365.1. Taxonomy (NCBI): domain Eukaryota; kingdom Viridiplantae; phylum Streptophyta; class Pinopsida; order Cupressales; family Taxaceae; genus Torreya; species Torreya grandis. Next base: position 6,736,566 of record JARHVA010000009.1, on the reverse strand, counting down.
GTTAGCCATGTGTTCAATCATTTCTTTCCTAATGCTTTCACAGGCTTGATACCAACACACATGGTATATACAAAGCTCTATTCCTGAAGATAATAAGAAGAGCTATATCTAGAGCGTAGAGGAAGAAGAAGGTTACCAGACAGTGTGCTTTTTTTACAGCGCTTGTGGTAAGTTCATTTTCTATGTGTTTCCATTAAAGCCTCCCTGTTAAGTTCCTTGTAATCTGGTCTTTTTACTAGTTAAAGTGTATATATGTGTTCTTATGGTTCAAAGTGTGAGTATGAGTAGATCAAACTTTTTTGGTGCATCACTACCTTAGGTTAGGTTCTATTTTTTTAGTAATCCTTCTCCCTTTTTAACCCCCCCATTATATATATGTATCAGCACTATTACTAGAATAACTCAAAGATGCATCAAAGGGAGCTACCCCTTATCTAGAGACTCTCCCCTCAGTTTTTCTAGACCCACAGGTAAGAGAGGAGTTTCCATTGTGATGCGTGGAAGATAGGAGATCATCCTCCTGTCAAGGGTGCACTCTACGGTGTCAACATTATCATAAACTATTTTGGAGATACAAATCCACATTTAGACCATATTGGAGATATAACTCCACCCCTTCGACCAAGTTAGACCAAGTTTGAACCATTTGTCCTTTGGACAATTTTTTAGATTTTGTAGAACTCTAAGCTTTTTTATTTCAGATCTTTCATCATTTATATAGATATGTCTAGCTACACTTATGGTGGAGTCATGTACAATCCAACTTATGATAGAATGGCTACACAAAAATCCACTAGGAAACCCTATAAAGAAAGATTTTCTAAGGAGTTTTATTATTCTCCCTACAATACTCCATATGGGGAACATAGTCAAAATCCACAAAATCTAAATCGAAACCTTGATTGGCATGAAGAGGCTTATGAGGAGAAATTTGAAGACCCAACTATAGATAATATTGTTTGGGATATGGATCCATACCCTCTTTAAAATAATTAGTACATGGAACACTATCAAGAACCAGCTTATAAGCCAAATCACAACTAAGATGATATGGTTTATGAGGAAGACTTGGATGCTTTGGCTTATGTGAGTAATAAAGATCCACCACATCATACCATTTTTATTCCACGACCACAATGTCACACCATTCCCATACCAAGACCTCATCTTTTAGTTTGTGAAAGAAATCAGGGTCCACAATGCCAAACCATTTATATACTAGGACCTCATCCTTTGGCTTGTGTGAGCAATCAAGCTCCACAATTCCCCTTCATCATTCCAAGACCTAGTCCTTTGGCTTGTGCAAGCAATCAAGCCCCAAAATACCCTATTTTTACCATTTTAGGACTTCATATTTTGGCTCATGTGAGCAATCATGCTCCCCAATGCCCTACCATTATCCAACCATAAGCCATTCCTCATCTAGAACCAATCCCATCCAAACCTTAACTGATCTAATCTTTTGAAGACCAAGCTATGTTCAAAATTGGTATTTTTTAACTCATTGGAAACCAAAGCCAAGATAACCAACCAATCCAAGATGTTTTTGTTGAACCAACCACTTATGATAAGTCAACCTATGATGAATCACATATTGATCTTATACTAGTTATCAAGGAGTCTCACACTAATAATCTAGTCTTTGTCAAGTCACTTCTTAATGATTATAACCACCATTGGACAAATCATTACCTAGACCATGTGCCTATTTTTCAAGAGCCTCCTATTGACAAGCCAATATCTAAGGAGTTGTCTCTTGACCTTTTTCCCATCTTAGAGGAGTCTTACTCTAACAAACTAGTTTTTATGGAGCCCACTATGCCATCACAGGCTATTACTTATCCAAAACCAAATATTTAATAAGACATCATTATAACAGAGTACCCATTAGATGAAGAATTAGAGTTAGAGTTAGGTTCTATTCTTGAACCAACATCAAATTTACCATCAAAATTTAAATCAACAACAGTCTCAACATTAGATTTAGAGTCCCTTGAGTTAGAATCAGATTTAGAAGAAGAATATGTTCATGGTTGTTGTAATATCGATTACACATGCCTTATAGATAAATTTAAATGCATTTGTGATATTTCTACGATTTTTGAGAATGAGTACTTCATCTTTGACACATGTTATCCTAGTATCTTCTACAAGGATTGTGTAGTCTCTCCTCATTCCATTACCATTCCACAAGCCATTACCATCAACCATAATAGCCATATCATTGACATTATATCTCCCACAAGTATCAATTGGGATTGACAGAATCACACTTTATTGAACTACATCCATGGGAACATAACAGTTGAATAAGAGAAAGGAGGCCAAGACCACATTCATATAGAAGAAGAAGACTCTCCCAGTGAAACCTTTTTAGAGGTGTTAAGGGACAATCAAAGTCATAACTCAACATCTTCTAGTGAAACTTTTTTAGAAGTCTTAGAAGACAATCAAAGTCAAAAGTCAACATTTCTTAGTGAAACCTTCTCTAAGGTGTTATAGGATAATCAAGAAAACTTCATTGGTGAAAACCTCATTGAGGCACCAATAGCTAATAACAAACGTTCTTCACTGCTTGATGAAGACAAAATCAAAGATCAAATCAAAATAGCTTCCTATCTACAACATGATTAGATGGTAGCTACTCTCAGGCCTAAACAACAACAAAATTTGATATTCATATCAAGAGAATAAGTCTTCGGCCCCACCATAACCAAAATCATGTCAAATATGACATCAACAACATTACATGTGACTGAATGTCTTGATCTTCATTCATTTTCCAACCATTCCACATTCCATTATCATCTACCATTTTATTTCACAATCAAACCTACCATCCATTATTTGTCCTTATTTACCATCCATGGTTTCACTTTCCTTTATTGAGGCTACAAATATACCTTGTCTCAATGCTTGAAGGAATCATAATCAACAACTAATGAAGATCACAACATTCTTAAAATCTAAATCTGCATTAAGTTCTTGATGGAGCAGTTATTCAGACAAGGTGTGGGATAACAATTAACATGATTGAATATTCTATTTATATCATTTATTTATTTTAATGTGCATCTCCATATTAATAGGGAAAATAGAATCATATGTCATTTACCACACCTAGGCCAAAAACATGTACCATACTATTTCATGTTGCCATGCCATTGTCGTTGTTACATATGTCTATTTACCATTATTGTAGATCCCAACCATTCGCCCCACCACTTGGGGGTAAATCTGTTACCATTTTATCTAATATATCAAAAACCATTACTATCCTTAGTAAAACCATACCATCCTACCATTCCATTCCTATCTATACCAAACCCTAATTTTAGTTATCCTACCCAATCATGTTTTGATCTTAGTTCATTTGGTTTTTCCTGTACCTTTTATGAGAGGATTTTGATTAGTTTTAACAATCAATCCAATCCATGTTTACAATGATAGTCTATTAAAGTAGTGTGACAGTTGATCTATCAAGATATCTTTCATTTTCTATTTTGTATCAAATTTGTTTATGTGAGCCTGATTATAACCACCTATGGGCAAATCGGTGTCTCACTAGTCTTGCTACTAATTATAACCACCTATGAGAAATTAGTATCATTGACCTATGTTTTTATATCTTAGTTATAACTACCTATGGGTAAATTAGGGGAAACACTTGTTTATCATGTATTGCCACATCACCTTGCCATTAATATTTTTATTTGGCTAGCTATTTGCTAGATTTGAAAACTTGTTGGGACCTAGTTGGTTTTTCTCTACCTTTTGTGTGGATGGAATTAATATGAATTTAGGTCTTTTTAGGACTATGTGGGTCATGCTCAATTCATGTTGAGGTCACCTCGGTCCCCTTTTCTATACACTCTCACTGTTTTGCGAGTAACCTAAGCCAAACACTCTCATCATTTTACGAGTAGGTATCTTGTCTTTCTCTAACGAGTTAAAATACCTCAAAATGCTAAAAACATTCATAACATTTCAAAAATACCAAAAACATTTGTCCTATCAAAGCCTAGTCAGTTATCCTCGATCTACCTTATTGGGGCATTATCATTGTTATGATGCTTTATTTTGATTTTGTTTTTAGGCTTTCTATTTGTTTGTTTGTTTATTTTAGGTTGTTTATTTGTTTGTTTGTTTACTTGCTTTTTTGTTTGCTTTCAACATTGTTGCCTCAACTCAATGTATATGCATTCATGGGTGATTCCTTGAGCACATTATTCTTGAGTCCATCCATATTTATACATTAATATTATCATCATGGTTTTTATCATTGGTGTATTATTTTTGAGTGTTTATTAGATCAAGAGTAAGTTCTTATGCATATTTTGACCAAGTCTTTATGGTGTTCTATCATGATGCCTACCATCACATGCTACATTAAAAATCAACTTCAAGAAGGTCTATAATCAATGGAGCCACATAAGTTTCTCCTTGGCACCTTGGAAAATCCTCCCATCCCACCCTTCATCAAATTAATCTATTGACCATTCTAGTTGTATCATACTAGTCAGGATGAGCATCTCCTCATTGGCATGTACAACTGAATAATTCACACTGATCAATCTTATTCTTCTATTCATATATTTCATCACTTTGCACCCGCTCATCTTTAATCTGTATTCCAAGTTATATCCTTAAGTTATGGTTGCTAATCAGTCCTAACTGGGACATAATCATTTTTATCCAATCTAGGTCTTCTTAATTATTATAACCACCTATGGGAAAATCATTATTTTGACTTTTATCCCTAATTATAACTGCCTTTGGGCAAATCGGTATATTTTTTAGTAGATCCAAAAAATAGACTGGTATAAGGATATATTAATGAGTAGGATTATTTTTTAGTTGGTCACATGGTAAAGGGAGATAAAAACCAAAGGAAACAGGGTTGGTATAACCAATTCACAATGACAATTATCTTTGAAAAATAGAGATAAGAAAACAAACAATCATGAAGACACAAGAAGAGAGTTTTTATAAAAACTCAAGAAAGAAAGCGAAAATAATGATAAAAAAAGATAATCATAGGCAAATATAAATGACAATATAAAAAATATAGAGTGTGAAAGTAAATTCATCATGTAATATTAAGGGAAAAATTATCATAAAGCTACTAAGGCAAAAAATGACATAAAAGTGAAAAAATAAAAGAGATATATGAGGTCAAGAATGAAAATAAATGCCAAATGTGATGTGTAAGAAAGCCAAAGAACGTAAATGAAAATAATGATGATAGTAAAGTGAAACTAAAATAAAGAAAATACACAAAAATAAAAAAACATGAGACAAAAATAACAAGTAATATCTATGCTAATGTCTGTATCAAAGATGAGCATGTGAAATACAAGGCTATAAGTCTCAAAAAGTTTCTTGAAGCTGAATATGTTTGTTGTTATGCATTGTAGAATAAGAGTGAGAATCACAAGATGCCCCAATGGGTAATTGGATCAAAGATGGGCATCTCAATATGCCCCAAAGTTTTAAGGGATATGTGGATGGACATCACAAGATGCCCCAACATATGAGTTAGAGTGAGATGAAATTGAATCATTAGACTAATTTGCATTGGGTTGGTAAGTGCATTTGGAGAAAGGTAAATGTGTTGATTTTTTAGAGTTTAAGAAGGTTGAATGTGACATATGATGTATAGGATAGGTATGAATATATAAAGGAGGTAAAGGAGGACCATGTATGATATGATTTGGAATAGGCATTTGAACTAGGTATTCCTTTGGTTCATGTAACCTAAGAGGTTGAGGTTCAATGGATGCAATGATATGTTTAAAGTTGTTCATGTTAGCTATCCTTTTCTTAATGGTGTAGTAAGGAGGATCAATTATGGTTTGAAAAATATTAAAAGATGAGATTTATTCATTAAGTAGTTGATGTTGATGTGACTGAGATTCTTGAGATTAATTTTGAGAAGATTGAAGATAGTCTTGATAACATTGTTTTATGAGAGTATCAAGATTGAAATGTGGACCAAGAAAAGAAGAAAGAATAAATCAGTGAATATCATGAAAATACTCATGAGAATGACCTATATTATCATGCCACCAAAAAAACTTATCAGGGTTGTACCATTTTGGAGGAGGTTTAGAAGGATCCAAGATCATGGGTTTAGAGGGTGGCAATTTCTTCTTAAGTTATTCTAAACTCAAGGGAGGCTAGGTTGTGATAAAATTGGTTGAATTAGATGCTCTATTTTGAGGTTGGGGAGGCTTGGATGAATCAATGTTATGATAAAATGATTGGAAATGTTATTTAGTAGTTGTTGACTTTTTGCTTAGTCTAAGGCTTCTTCTAAAGTTTTAGGTGAAAAGATTCAAAATTTGTATTGAAGGGGAGCCTCAAGAGATATGATAAATAGTTTTAAAAGAGTGTCATCATTCATGTTATGGTCCATTTTATGAGTGAGCGACTTCCATCATTTGATGAAAATATGAGCAGATTCATTAAGAAGTTGATTGGCATTGATGAAATGGCTAAGATAATTTTTAGGAAGGTCATCATGTTGAAAATTATTTCACTATAGAATTGATTAAATCCTCTAGTTGTGAGATAGAACTTCTAGTAATTTATTTATACCATTCAAGTGCATCAACAACAAAAGGTTTTGGCTAAGAGCTTGGTGGTAGAAAAGGTGTTAGTTTGGATCCATTCTTTATAGAGATTACCAAAAGATTTAAGAAATATAGTAGGGTCATTAGTCCCATTATATGTGATAGTTGGATAAATGTTTCTAATATCTATGGATGCAATGAATGGGGATAAAGGTTCATTTTGAATATGTTGAAGCATTTTGTGATTGATTGTAGGTTGAGGGATGATATTTTCATTGGCATTTCTAAGAGGAGGAGGGACAAAATATAAATTTGGTTGAGATATGATGATTTGAGGTGGTTGACTAATCATGTTGCATAAATTTTGTTTCATTTTCATCACTTGAGAGGTGTTAGTCATTTGCATGATGTTCATTTTTTGTATGACTTGTGAGATAATTTGAGTTGTATCAATAGGTGGGTTTGAAGGTGGGGTATTAGTGTTGTTAGGAAGAGGATTGTTAGTGTTGGTGGGAGGAGGATTCTTTGTAGGTGGAGGATTCCTAACATTAGGGTTTGTTACTTTAAGTGTGGTAGTAGAAGAAGAAAGCTTGTTAAAGCCACCATTCTTATGAGGAGTGTAAATAGTAATATCATCAAGATTTTTGAAATTTTGGGAATCATTTATATTATCAATTTGAGTGGTTTCAACCATGTTACTTTGGGAAGTGATAATGCTTGGTAATATTGTTATGGTTGTAACAAGAGGATTATGAAAATTGGTTGTAAGAGTATGAGTTTTGATAGGAGATATATTATTCATGGAAGATTCCCAATTTTAGTATTGGGAAGAGGATTAGGATGAATGACCTCAACTATATTACATTGTGTAGTGATTGGTTTTGGTTTAAGAGAAGGGGAAGGAATAAATTTGATAATTTCATCTGAAGTAATGAAATAAGTGAGGTTGTTATCTAAATCCTTAATTATGCAATGTTCTTGATTAAACAATGTCATCATGATGAGATAAGATTATATAACGACACAAATAAAGGGAAAAAAAGAATAGAGAAATAAGAAGTGATAAAAATAGTACAAGGTCGATTGGGTCGACCTAGCATAGAAAATAGGGCCTACAAACATTACAAGGTCAACTTGGTCAACCCAGTATAATTAACAAAGGTTGGCAAAAGAGTGAAAAGGGTCTACAAATAGTACAGGGTTGACTGGGTCGACCCAGTACAACAAACAAGGAAGATAAGCAAGCCTATAATAGATTGTGAATTGAAACAAGATAATTTTTGCAAGAAATTTGAAAAGAAATAATAGAAGGAAAATAAAAAATCAATTGGATTAATGCTAGCCAATCCAATTGAGTTACATGGCACAAAACCTTGTACCAACATTAGCTAATGCAAGTTTTTACAATATAAAATATAATTGAACAAAGAGCAAGCAATCAACTTGGAAAGTAAATAGCTAACTAATTGGTCAACCTAAATGTTTATTATATTATTAAGATATGATTTTAAATGTGATGGGAAGTTAGCTATAAGGAACTAGAATGACAATCTAAAGATAGTTTCAAGTAGTTTAACCTAAAAGGGACTATAGTGGCAATGATACATGCTTGGTATTGGGGCCTACTCCCTCACTTCACACACTATAATGATAAGGGTGTTAGATGCTTAGCCAGAATATACCATTAACCATGATTTATACTTGATCAAAGCATCAAGTCAACTTCCCCCTTGATGATGACATCCAAGTAGGTTGGCCTTGGGTAGACAAAATGTTAAAGTGATTGTTTATGTTTTTATGATTTGGATGTGTGTGCAAAAAATATAAATAGTGAAATTAAATGGTTAATTTAAAACCCCTTAATTGGAATATTTGAATATTCTATGCATGCAAGCAACAATAAAATAAAGGTGTGAACTAATTACTAGAAAATATGAGGTTAATTCCAACTTGAAACAAGATATAATGTTGACAATATATGCATAAAATATAGAACAAGGTCAATAGGATCAAACCTATACTGAGGAAGCAAGGTTTGAAAATAAACTAAGTTGGCAGGGTTGACCCAATTATTTCAGATAACACACAGAACTAGGTCAATAGGATCAATTTAGTTGACTATGCAAGGGCAATTTTAAATACTACAAACTATGAAAGGAACGACAAAAAGAAAAAAATAGAGAGTTAGAAATGAACATTGGTGAATCAGAGATGCAATGAAAGGAGATTATTGATGAATAACCTTGAAGTATGTTGGCAAAACCTATAAAATGGGTCAAATGGATCAATCAAGCTATGTAAGAACCTACTATAGAGTGTTGAAATGTACAAGGTCAATTACATCGACCTAGTAGGTTGACCTAGATGTTTAAAAGGCTAGAAATCTGTACTGGGTCGACTAGGTTAATCTAGTTGCATGTTCTTGGAAACCTACACACAAAAGTTATAAAATTGGATAGATAGAGTCAATCTAGTATGGTAAAAAATATGATAAAAATAATGACTAAAAGAATGAAAATAAGTGAAATAAATCCTACAAGGGTTAATTTCATATCAAGTTCACCAGAATGTATGCAATCAAAAATATATCATGTCTATAAATCAATTCTAGCTTAAAAAATATAGAGCATACCTACACTTCTGATTGGGAATACATTTGTTAAGTGGGATCATGACCAATATGGAGATCCACTAGACCTAATTAAGGGATCACTTGTCACAACATATCATGCTAGGAAGGGTTCCAAAGACTAAAGTATAACATAATTGCACAACAACCCTAATGGAGTCCTAAGGTTTAAAACATTCACCTATTCTAATAACAAGAAATTAAATCTAGTCTAGTGCACACCAAAGCTTGAGGCACAAAGTGGGGGTTAGAAATAATAAACAACTAAAATAAACATGTATTAAAAGACATATACTCACGTCAATTTATAGATAATATTAATACATGGGATAATAATACAAATGCATTATCTATCTACTCTTATAAGGAGAAGTAAAGTTAAGAATACTTACCTTCGAAGACAAACTCATTGAGCCTCAATCTCTCCATTATCCAAGATGCTTCACAAGAGATTATTGTGGTGTGTAAGGATAACCAAGATAAATTAACTATAGGCTACATAACCTATCTAAGCATCTAAAATGATTCTCCATAAAAAAAGATTTGTATCTCCAAAGAAAGTATGAAACCCTAAGCTTTATTCCTCAACTAGAATGGTTAATAAACAGATGTTCATTTTCACTTCTTCATTATTAATTATTCTCTTATGAAATGGTGGGAATGAACTTGTATATATAGGTGGATCTTGCCCTGAATCCTCTTGGAAATATTGGTTGTACAAGGTTGACCCAGTGTGTTTTTGGGGAAAATTCACTAGGTCTGAGCTAGGTCGGTCGAAAGGCTAACAAGCTAAGAAAGTGAAAAACATCCCTAAACTTACTGGGTCAACCCAGTTGACTTAGTATAGCCAACTGACCAAAAAGGAATTAAGGCAATAAAAATATGGATAAGGCATGACAACTGAGATTAATGGGTAGGATTGAGGAGATAAGCTTAGGGTAAATGGTTTTAGGAGACAAGTGTGTATATGGCAAGTGGCAAAAGGGACAACAATCTTATGAAGCAGCAATGATCTGCCCACCCCTTTATCGGTGCACCCCTTAAGGCATGCACTCAGAGAGATTGAGACTCAATGGGTTCTTGCAAGATACAAAGTTTCAATAAGTGAAAAAAAATTGAAAATATTATGTGTATATAACCTCCATTTTTAAACTATTCAACCTAGGATTTTAAAACCCCTCATTCCCATTAGTTCTATTTTTTTTTTAATTTTAGGTATGACATTCTAATTTTCATTGTCTAATTTTGATTATGCTCATTTTTTTATCAAACCCTAAGTTATTACTAACTTATTTTAGCTTACATATTATATCCACCTTTAGAATTGGGTGTGCACAATTTTTTCCTTGACTATAGATCTTTTGAAGTTACCTAGGAAGTGATGCTCCATGCTAAAATCTTGTTTCCATAATTTGGTATTTATTGCCTTTGTTTGTAGGTTTCTATGTTACCTCACTAGGGTTTGCTTCTCTATTGTAATATTATTAACCCTAGACCTTATGATGTCTTTTTCAAACCCTATGATGGATATGTATTTTGATGATAAAAATGATTATGATTCAAATGCTCATCTTGTTGTTTATACTTACTTTAGACAATCAAAATGATAATTGTAATAATGATGAATCTTATTATGATGGTGAAGATGAATGGATAAGACAACTTAATTTCAACCCTATTAGAACATATGAATATTTTAATATTTTTTTAACCATCTTGAGTAGTAAAGGCCAAATTTTATGCAAAAATCAATTTATAAGGAAATAAATTTTGAATCTTATGTGAATGTTACAAATACTTATGTTTATACTTTTCCTTTGAACTCAAACGTCTAAAATGTTACAAATATTATAAATTCTTGTCTTTCTAGATCTCCTTTGAGTGCAAATGTTGAAAACATTTGCTTTAAAAGCAAACGGTTATGTTCATATCCCTTTTTTAGATGGTCATAGTATATAAAATATTTTGAAATATCCTTATTTTATTGTTGCAATTGAGAAAAATGTAACTATTATGAACTCTTCTTATGTTACCAATGATTAATCTTTAATTAATATTCATCACTTATTCTACCCCTAGTGCCCCCATATTTGGGATTAGTAATCAAGTCAGACCTTCAAATGAGCCTTTTCATACTAATGTTGTACCAATAATGAACTTGACACTATAGTGTATACAATATATAATTTTTATTTTAAAGTACAAACTATATCTATAAAGGATATGTCACTTAAGGATCAATGTTAACAATCACATATACCTAAATATGAGACTTGTGATTCATATTAGAATATTGAATGAGTCCTAATACTAGTCATGCACCAATCAAGACAAAACCTAAGCCCTTATATAATCATCAAGAGACATCTATAAGTGATGCACTCTACTTTAGTGGATCAAGCCAACTCAAAAAATCTAAATAAATTCAAAGATCAACATTAAATAAGTTACCTTTATAATAACATGAATTTTTTACTTTATATAAAGCATTATGATTGGATTTATCTACCATAGATATTTCATTCCACATTATTTTGTGAATAATGTAGATTCAAATTTCATACAATGGATAGGTGTACTAATTTAAAACATAAAATACATTATCTTATCAAAAGTGATGAAATTCCATTAGATACATTTATTATTTAACCACTAGATACAATCATACCTTCTAATATTAATCAACATATGCAAAGTAATGTTTCATCCTTTAAAATACCGAAGTTAATTCCTTAAGTTAAATCACCAAATTATGGTGATAACTATAAAAATCATTCTAAAGTGGATCTTGTTATGTTTTGAAATAAAATGACATGGATGCCTAAGGAAAAATTACAACAAGAACAAATTATTGAAAAAAAAAAAAGAGTTATATAAAGAATATTTTCCTAACAAAGTGGTGCCTAAGAAGGAATCTACTAAACAATAGATACCTAAGAATATTAATTCTATAAAAAATGTCTCCAATATTCCAACCAAGACCTATGTTTCATATGTGGAATCTTTGGTCATTAGTGCTTACATAGAAGGACAATAATACAAGCATATTATGGTTGATGACACTACTCAAGTCAATATGTGTAGAATTATTTTTATTTAATCTCTGGGATATGAATTAAAACATTTTACTAAAAAAAATTTATTGATGGGATGCATTTAACTGCCTATAACTCTTAGTTTCAAGGTTTGTGGTGTTACATTTCACTTTGACCCCACTTTACTTAAGTATAATGACATATTAGGAACCCCTTAGTTACAATTCAATGCATGCATCACTTGATGAGACTCATGATCACATTACATTTTATTTCCATGGCAATATTATTTCCATATCATGAGATAAAATAATTCAAAATAAAGCAGAGAAACCCATGGAAACCACTTATTTGATTTATACTCACAATTACAATCTGATGGTCCTCCCCTATTCATTTTGAAAATATTTCCACCAAATCCATATATTTAATACCACAGGGATAAAAAATTAAATAAGTGCAACAAAAGGAGAAAGTTATTAAAGAAAAATCATTTACTACTACATCACCAATGTAAACTCAATTCAATTACACATATCCTAACATTAAAACTCCTAAAAATGATGATGATTTTTTCAGTTTACAGGTAAATAATTTTACAAACACTAAAGCTATGAACCATAGACGTGAAATATTTATTAGAGATACAAACTAATTTTGGACATAAATGGGAGGCCCAAATCTCCCTTATAAATCAGCATCACTAATGTCTCCAACATCATCAGTGTCACTAATGTCACCAACATCATCAACATCACCAATGTCACCAACGGCCACAACCAATCAAACATGCCAAACAATATTTAAACTTGGGTAGGTTTGGACATAACTAAGCCACTTAACCAATTTACAAACATCTTGTCGACATCAAGATGATGATTCTTATCCTAATGACATATCTCAATTAGTTGATGTTGATAATGAGGACATGTTTGATATGGATACACTAAAAAAAAATCACATAGGATATTCACCATGTTATAGATACATCCCACCCTATGAGGAACATGAGATCGGCTATATCATTGGATATTACTATCATATCATAAAAGAGATAAAATGTTGTATCTTATGAATCAATCTTATATACATATGATCAAAAATTCAGAACAAGATCTAATGATGTGGTGGAGGTGATTTTTACATCTTGAAATGATTTTTTTATACCTGATTGAATTATTATTCATGTTGTCTTTTTGACATTGAGTGATTTCTTGCCAATTCTCTTTGATTATTTCCTTTTTGTGTCTTGCTTATATGCAATGACATATGATTGACAATATAACTATGCTATCTAAATATTCAGACTTAGATTAGGTAAATCAAGGATATCCCATTGATACTTAATGAATCAATATATATCCAAATGGATTTTTAAACCTAGCAAGAGGATCACCTACAACATAATGCCAATAGAAAGGGTTCCAAATCCTCTAGGCAATCAACACAATGAAATAACTCTAACTAGGTATTTTGTTTTGTAATTAAATATCATAATCAAGCAATGTAAGTAATGGGAAGGGTAATAAATATATCAAAATAATTAAGGAGCCATTGTAGACAAATGGGGGCCTAGGCTACCTAAGTTGATTAGATGGAAAGTTCAAACAATCCTATAGCCACATTAAGTATAAGTGTAGATAAAGTTTAAATAAGGAGATATGCGATCATTAACTAATAAATTATGCAACTTCTATTTATCAAATAAAAAATCTAGAGTTATAATATACTTACCTTGCATAATACATGTCGAGCCTCAATCTCCTCCTTGGCCATGGTGATTTGCAATATATTTTTATGGTTGTAAAGATCTCAAAGGTTGAATAAAGATATAGACTAAAATAACTCCTATTGCATCAAATATTCCACAAGATAAGCTTCCCTTCCAAGATAAGATCTAAGCAATAACTCATCCAAATATAGACTTAGGGCAAAGTGCAAACAATAGAAATAAAAAATTAATCTTCCTCTCTATTAAATTGAAATGGTAACTTGTATTTATAGTGGTGAATTATTTTAATCCCTCAAATCATTTTAAGCCTACTCCATCATCTAGCTCAATTTTGTCCTAAATGGGCTAACTAACCTCAAAATAGGTTGGTCTGGTAGACTTAGTTGTGAAGACTGCATCGTAACCTTTAGAACTACATAGATATAATTGATGTATTTGGGAAGGGATGAATGATGGATTAAACTACATTAAACGAGATGATATAGTAGGGAATTATAGGTCATGATATAACTAGAGGATGCAATATGGAAGGATCTGACTTAAGGAATCAAATACAAGGAAGCTAGGATGGATGTAAGAATAACAAATAATCAATAATATCTCATGAAAAGTACCAATGATTTTCCCACCCATTTGATATATTCACTCAAAGAGAAAGCATCAATAGATGATACAATTTTAAAATATTATGTGTATACATATGGCCCACCCAAAGCTCATCACATGTCACCAGAGTGTAACATGGAATGGTTCTTTGGGAAATAACATAGCAACATAATAACTAAACTAACTTTAAAATTAAATATTAAAATAAATGTTGATAAATGAAATTATTGAAAATAATATATACCTAACTTGACTTACATTTACCATTGAATGGTTGCATGTTGTATTTATATTCTTGATCGTGGAGGGCATAATAACTACTTTGGACAAATCGTAAGGATACAAGACTAGAGAACAAAGTAGAGAGCCAAAGTAAATGGAAAACTCACAAGAAAATTCTTAACACTTGGGAAATTAGTAAGCCAAGATAACAAAGGTTAGGTTGAGACAAAAATACCAAAGAACATGAAAAATGGGAAAGAGAATTGGGTAACCAAAAATCCAAGGCTACTAATGATCAAAATACCCAAATATATATCCAAAGTAAGAAAATTATCAATCCAAATCAAACTTGAAGGATTATAAGATGGTGTAAAAAACATCAATACATGAAAAATTAGGAAATTACTAATGAAAACAACATCCATGAAAGAGAAGTAATAATACATACTCAATCAAAGATGGAAAAGCAGGAAATGATTAATGGAAACAACATCGATGAAAGAGAAGTAATAATACATAATCAAAGATGGAAAAACAAGAAATGAATAAATAAATAGGATGAAATGGCCCACAAAAAAGTGAATAGAATACTCAAGGTCCTAAACATAACTAAGGGGGATCTGATAAAGGTAATAATCAAAAGAGCATCTCACAACAACTCAAAGATGCAGCTTCTATTCTAATGATTGATGAAATAAAGTTTCCATATTCTGAACATGTTGAAAAGAGATGGAGAATAGGATTTATATAAATTCGAAAAAGAGTTAAAAATAAACCTACATGTCAAGGGGGAAATGAAATGGTTGGTGGTGGATGTAAGGCAACACCAAAGTGAAAACATAATCTTTACCAAAAAACACACTCTAATTAAATTAGAAATACTAAGAGACTTTTTACATGAATGACCTTAGAAACCTCAACTTAACAATGCAAGTTTAGTATAATTAGTGAAGTATAAGTATCATCCAATGAAGGCTTGTATGCATGTAAATTAAAATGGACCTACGTTATCACAACATGTTCTCTTCTCCTTAGGACCCATTCCATATTTGTCAGTCTATTATAAAGACTGGGTACTTGTGTGAGAAATTAGGTGGCACTAGATAGTATATGATAATAAAACCTCCTACCCCAATCTACTAGCCTACCACACCCCAATGGACCTTAGCTCTATCATGAGGCCAATTGTAGAGTTTGAGTTTTGACTAGGATAAGAGATGTGCCAAATGTGGATCACATTTTTTGTTGTGATATGACAGCTAAGATTATTTTTGCCTTTTAATTATTGTCTTTTTCTTATATGATATGAATTTTAAATTTTTATTGATTTTTCTATTCCTTTTCCTTACATATTTGGAAAACCAATCATGATTGGAATAAGTGATGAACAAAGATATTACACTTGGCTACTAGAGAGAAGGACCTAAATACTATGGTGTCTAAAGACCCTAGACTTGCCCACAAGTAAGTGTGCAATATCAAAATTGACCAATGTGCTTCCAATGAAGGGAGATAAAAGGGAAGATGAGGATCATAGAAGATCCATCCATGTAATAAGTGGTACACTGATGGGTATACTTGTAGCTGATTAGAAGGATGTAAATTAGTATCATGAAAGTGGTGTGGACTATACTAGGTATCCAAGTCACTATAAAGTTGTACTATCCTATGAAATATCTCGCACAAGCACTAATGAAAGTAGTGATCATCTCACAAGAGGGGGAATATAAATGGTTATCATAAAGAGACAAAAAACAAAGAATAATAAAGAAGACTAGAAGGTGTTACCTAAGTTATATTATTAAAACAAAGGCTAAAAGTAAGGAAACAATGGTGTAAACAAAATATCATACATGTAGAGTAAATGTAGAGAATTATATAGCTAATATGAAAGAGAACCACAATATAAGCAAGATATAAACAACAAGGTATCACAAATGCTTATAATGAGATGTAAATATAAAATCAAATCATAAGATAATGTGAAGAATAATATGATATAACACAAATATGTGCTCAAAAATATTGATATATATCATGTCATACATCATCAATAACATTTGATAAGTTATGTTGTTACTAGCATCTATCTCTAATCATAGTTTCATCTATCTTTCTAGAGATTCATGTGAGGACATCCAAATGCATGATCTCTATGGATAAAGTAGGAGCATGATAAGAATAAGGAGAATAACATGGTGCCTACTATGAGGAGTAATCAATGTGAGGAACCTGCACTGGTATATGGTGGATATCTTCTAATCTATAAAAAGGCATAGATATAGGATAAGGTTGATCCTTCATCTAAGAATGATCTTGATAATGTTTTTAATGAGGTGAAGGTGTAGGTCTCAAAAAGTCATAAAAATGGTGTTGGAGTGATCTATATATGTTTATATGATGTGTAATACATTAATGCCAAAGGTAATAAACTTCCCCATGTTTGGGGTTATACTCTAGAGATATATTGTGAGGTGGCATGTTCTTATCACTATAAATATGTGTTGCTTCTAGATGAGGTACATCACTGTATTGTATAAGATGTCGGTACTATGTCAAAGTATGAGTATTCATGCAATGAAAGCAATAAGTACATTGAGGAGTAGCTAACTATGGAGGTCTACTATCTACGATAGGAATAGAGTTTTTGGTTGTTGGTGTGTTAGTAATCTCTAGTATGCTCAATAATCCTTGTCCTAATGATTGGTTATTTTGTGAAATTCATAATATGGCTCATCTACCCATTATCTAGGTGGACAGTCATGCTTAGACATGGATAGAATCTAAGAGTGGGCTCTATAGTTGTAAGAGATAGCCTCAATGTGGGTCAGAGTAATGTGGCCCACATCTCAGAAGGAAAGATGCTCTAAGGGTCAAAAAATATAATGAACCAGTATGGTCTCATCATGGCATGATCAAGGAACATACTCTAAAGAGGCTCAGAGATGACTAAATTAGAATGGGAAGAGGTTGGTACCTATTCCATCTCATACCTATGATCAACAATGGAAGAAAAGGGTAGTATAAGGATAAAAAACTACATCTACTAAATTAATATTATGTAAATCTAAATTAAACTCATAGGAATTCTTTAAGAAAGATTTATATTAAAGGATGTCTTGGTTTGGGCATAGTCAACTAATAATATGTCATCTAGAGAATAGCCATCATCATAATCAGGTGTATGAATATCAATATGCAAGGCATAAATTACTCTATTAGTAGAAAAATCATGTAGAATAGGTTGTTTAAGCGTGATTATTAATGTAGGAATTTAGTTAGTTGGCCTCTGATGAGATTGAGGCCATAATGAAGGAGGTAACTGAATAATAATATTAGAATAGAGATACGAGGTTTTGATCTTAAGATTAATCTCATCGGGCTCACCATCATCAAAATCTAGTAGGTTAGGAGGTATGTTGCCCACAAGTTTGGGGTGTCCATTGTAAGCTTAGTTAGAATTAACAAAATAACTAAATCATAGATATTAGTGAAAGGGCATGTTAGGTAAAGGTACAAGGGTATGAATTTTTAAAACACCACATTCTTAAAAAATTTCAAAATTTCAAGGGTTCATATCTCCTTAAATATTTTATATACCACCATTATGGGGAAATTTTACACACTAGCATGCAAAAGAGGTGATAGCTCTCATGAATTGTGTCAAAGGTCAACCAAGTAAAATGTTTTAGGATAATGGAAAAATAAAAATCTCAACCTTAGATTTAACCGTGATGGGAGGGAGAGTGATGGGGAGTTAAACATAACCAAGAGGAGACATTTGTCTTCAATCAAAGCCTTGGCACATGTTTTGGCTAGATTTAAGGTTGCATTTGGAGTATCCAAGAGTTTTAATAAATTCAATGGAAGTGGCATAAGTACCTTACCCTTCATCAATCAATGCATGTTTGACTTTAATATCACCTATTTGGAAGCTAATGAATAGAGGAAGATTGTCTGCATGAAGTAATATTTTGTTAGGAATCATAAAAGCAATAGGAATCTTACGTGAAAGGGAGGCATCCAAAGTTTCATCAACATGTGTGGACATTTTGTCACATTGTTAGATAATAATATACTCAGACCTAGGCAAGGTGGATTTAGAAAATAATATCCTCAGACCTAGGTAAGGTGGATTTTTTCTCTATAGGTGAAGGTTGGGGGATGTTTCTTTTGAATAAAAGTTGAATCAAACAATTTTGATGATGGGGCAAAGTCCTCATTAGTTCAAGAAAAAAGGAATTTTAGAGAGAAGTCGATAAAGTTTTGTGAGGGGGTCCCACTCATCTTATCTTGAGAGAACTAAACTAGGCTAAGATAAAGGTGCATAATATTGAACTAATTCAACTAATAGAGAAACTGAAGTACACTTAAATTGAGTATAAATGAGTTGTGTTGTTGTGGCTTGGTTGAGGAGATCAAATTGCATCGAGTTTTTGGATGTATTTTGTTGTATAGGAGATTTATAATTTTCTGACATCAAGTTGGTCGATACAGTAGTAACAAAATCAGGAATAGATATAGACTCCTTTAAGTTAGTCAATGCATTTGGTTTATATTTAGGAATAGTTTATTGTATCAAGTTGGTTGATACAAAGGGTTAGGATCTGGGTAACTTTATTAGGTTGACTAATGTAGCAACCATAGAGTGATAAAATCAAAGAGACTGTATCAGACTGATCAATATAGTTGGGGAATGCCTACTAGATTGTATTAAGGTGATTGATATAGTATAAACTAGTGATAATGTGAGTAATTGAAACAATTTGGTCGATGTATTCATAAGATATGAGTTGGTGTTGACTTCAGTATATTTATCATCCATAAAATGGGATGGATTTGTGTATTGCATATTTATGTAAGTGGGAAAATTTTTATAAGTATAATATGGATAAGGATCAATGTAAGATAATACACACCTCATGTTATTCATGTTGACCACATTTTCACCATTGGTTAAATAATGAGGATCAATCAATGATTCAATAACATTGGAGGTAGCATTTTGAGTAGTAGATTGATTATTTGGAAATGGATCTTTAAAGATCGTAAGGTGAGCATTAGCCTAATTGAGATAATCATACTTAACTTTGGAATCATAGACTTTATCTACCTTATCATATGCTTGTTGATGTTCACAGATCATGGTTTCATGATCAAAACTGGGACCAAGGAGAAATTTGAGCAAATCTCTTAAGTTGTCTACATGTTTCATGAGAATGTCCAGAACTTACATGATACCAACAAAAATTTTATGGTTCGTACTAATGTTTAGTAGGTCGAATAGGGTCAAATTCTCTTACTTAAGTTTTAGGAATACATTTTTGGATTTTTACTAGGGAAAGAGGTTTATTAACATCAATTTTGTTTACGTATGATGATGAAGAAGGAGGAGGATGGAAGGGACCTTACATGAAATATTGGGAAAGATTTTCTTTGTTGAAGCCACCAAGAGGAATAGCCTCAATGGTATGTATATAATCATAAGTGTCTTTAACACCATTATTGGTATCATGCTTATTTCTTAGATCTTATAAGCATATGAGTTCCCAATGTAGGTTGGGAAGGCTCAAACTATCTTATGAGAAAATATTGACATTTAGCCTAATCAAGGGCTTATTCCAATGATTTTGGAGATATATTCCTAACTCTATATTGGAGTTTAGGATGGATATTATTAATGAAAAAATGGAATAAGTTGTCTTCTAACATGTGTTCATATTTCTTATATAATGTTTTCCAATGCTTAATCAAAGTTTACACAATTTTAAAATTTTCCTATTTAAAATTTAAAATGGACTAAACTATTTTCAAGAATATCATTGGTTTGAAATTCCTGAACCAAGGTATTAACTAAGTCCTCTAAGCTATAAATAGTATTAGACTTAAGTTTGTTGTACCAATCTAGGGCATCACCTAAAGATGTTTTGGCCAAAAGTTTGGTAGCAATGAAGGTATTGAGCTTAATACAATATTTTTAAAGGTTATCAAAAGATTTCAAATGCAAAGCAAGATCAGTAAAAACCATTATAAGTGATAGTAGGAGTGATACCACCGATGTCTATGTTTTAAATTTGAGGAATGAATGGTTTATTTTGAAGATGCTTCATGACTTTATTTATAAGTGAGATTGAGGAATAAAATTACCCTGTGCATCTCTAGGGGGTGTGGGTACATTTGGATTTTACACTACCCACTAAGGTTGTTGAGGATGACTTTGAAATTTAAAAAGATTATTTTGCATTTGTAACATATTATTGGCATTGTTTGTTTGGAAGGTGGCCATTTTATTCATGGATTTCAAGAATATTTGATTAGTATTGATAACTTTTTTACTAGTTGAGGCAGCCTGAGATGCACTAGTGGTCACATTAACATGAGCATTGATATGGGAAATTTGAATAGGCATACTAGAGTAAAAAATTCCATGGTAGTGGCTATACCAGGCATGGTGGAAGAATAATGAATGGAATAAATCATGTATTGACTTGCTCAAAACCTTGTATAAATGATATGTGTAGGTGAAGGGGGACATCCAATGTGGGGTCCCATCATGAGGTTATAAATTGACATAGGATCCTTAACCCTATGTTTAGGGTTTTCATTAAATAAGAGGATCATTTCAAGAGCATACTCAAGATGACTCTCATCCTTAAAAATATGCATGTGTGGAGGATAGTTAAATGCATCAAGAGGTTGGGATATAAGGGGTGAATTGTAAGTGCTAGTCCTCGTAGTCACATAAATATTGCCTTTATCTTGGTTGTTGATAATATTAAAATGAGGTTTAGGATATTTATGGTAATTAGTGAAGTCCATCATGTTGTGTTGTGTTTTATGTTTAGAATTGTCAAATATATACTGCATAATAAAATATTGATGTATAAACAAATTTGGGTTAATCAATGGAGGTACACTACAAAAAAAAACTATATTGTCCAAATCAAAGTAGGGAGACTAAAATTGTATCAATCAATTAGATGTAGTTTAGTCAACATGAAATGAAATGTGTGATTAGATTCTAAAATGAAAATTTAATTTTCTCTGTTTATGCTTGAAAAGTAAAATAAATAGAACTGTATCAATCTCAACCAATATATTTATACACAAAGAATTATTGTATCGAGTAGATTGATACAATATATGAAGACAAAATTACAGATAGAGGTATAATATTAAATTAGACAGATCGATGTATTTTATTGAAAATAATTACAATATAAAACTAAATCAAACAATTTTATGTAGTTGACCAAAAAAAGGAGTAGAAAAGGTAAATACAGAACTATATCGAGTAGATCGATATAGTTAACTAGAAATAGGGTTGAACATAATTATATTGATTTGTTCGATATAGTTTACTAGATAAAATTAGATTTGAGGTTAAAGTTTTGTCATGCTTGCTGAAATGATTTGTTAAAAATATGACTAAAGAGAATTATATAGACTTGTTCAATATAATTCACTAGAAATAATTTGTCAAAAAGAGCTTTCTTTGTGATAAAGTTGGTTGGAAATAGATCTGAATATGAAAATGTATCGCATTGGCCGAAATAGTTTACTAAAAAATCATAAAATATAATAGTATCAATTTATTCGATACAATTGGCTGAAGTGAAGGTAATGGTTAGCTTCACATTAGGTTCACCATAATATATGTAATGAGATAGGATTGACCCACAACTATCATATATAAAGATCCATACTTAGAGAAGGTAAATCAAGGAGAGCCCATTAATACTTAATAAATCAGGATATGACCAAATAGATTTGTAAACCTATCAAGAGGATCACGTATAACACAATGTCAATAGAAATGGATCTATAGCCTCTAGAAAATCAATGCAATGAAATAGATCTAACTAGGTTTCTTTTTTTTATAATTAAATATCATAATCAAATAATATAAGTAATGGGGATGGGTTAGAAACATATCAAAATAATAAAGGATCCATGATAGGCATATGGGGGCTTAGGCTACCTAATGTGAATAGATGGAAAGTTCAAACAATTGTAGACACACTAAGTATAAGTGTAGATAAAGTTTAAACAAGGATATATACATTTGTTAATGAATCAATTATGCAAATTCTATCTATTAGATGAAAGAGATGGAGTTATAATATACTTATGTTGAACAATAATTGTTGAGCCTTAATATCCCCCTTGGCCAATGGTGCTTCATAATATATTTTTTGGTTGTAAGGATATTATTGGTTGAATCAAGATTTAGGATAAAATTACTCTTCCTGTTGCATTTAAGATTCCACAAGACAATATCTAAGCAATAACTCCTCCAAATTTAAACCTAGGTAGAATTATGAGAAATAGAAATAAAAAATGAATCTTCCTCTCTATTGTATTGAAATTTTAACTTGTAAGATTAAGTTGGTGCCATCAGATAGCTTGATTTAATCCTAAATGGGTTGATTATCCTTGAATTAGGTCGGTTAAGCTAAAATAGCTGTGAAGATTATATTTTAATTTTTAGAACTAAATTGATTTGATTGATGTAGTTGGGAAGGGATGGATGATATATTAAACTACATCAAATAGGCCAACATGGTATGGAATTATAGTTACTAATATAACTAGAGGAGGCAAGATGGAAGGAGATGTCTTGTGGGATTAAATATGAAGAAGCTAAGATGGATGTAGGAATGATAAATAATCAACAATATGTCTCATAAAGCACCAACGGCCTGTCTACCCATTTCCTGATGCACCCTTTAAGGCATGAACTTAGGGAGATTGAAACTCAACAGGGTGTTGTAATAGAGAAAGCATTAGTAGATGATAATGTTTAAAAATATTATGTGTATACATTACTTGTTTATTTTCACTTTGCATGCACACATTTATTCTTAGGTTTATTTTTTTGGTATCCACATTTACTTGGAACATTTATCAACATGATCTATATAATATATGCATTTTACTAGATTTTCCATGATAAATGTCATACATATGATTAGATGCTTACATCTTATACTACATACATCATGATCGATACTTGCATATATATTACACCTTGGTACCATATCATCCATCCTTATAATAGTATGACTATGATTGATTGTTATGCCTTAGCTTTCTTATAGGTGTATTTATAATTAAATTAATTATAAATGGACTAAAAGTATAATATTGAATATAGAACTAAACCACTTCAAGGAGGCAGCCTCCATAACCTTATAATAATATAATTCATGGTATTATGATGTTATATATTCTTGATCATCATTATTTATAGAAAAAAATAGGTATGGTTGCACCCCTTCATCTTAATTAGGTCAAGCTAAAGAAATATATAAAACTAGTAAATGGAGATATAAAGGTTAAGTGTGCCATAAATCAGCCCATTATAACCTAAATTCACTTAATAATATATAGTATTAGGGGTGTAATATGTCCTTCCCATTATAATAATAATTAAACTCAAGGCTTGGAAACTCAGAATGCTTATGCATGAATTATTCATCTTCCCATGTCACATTTTCATGTGGTAGATTTGACCACTTGATAAGGTACTTGGTGATCACCCTCACCCACAACAAATTTGGGTGGGTATCAATAATTGATTATGATACCAAGATAAATCTTCCCTCTTCATCAATATTTGGTAAATTTATTATTACTTGAATCCACTAGCCAATGAATTCCTTCAAACAAAAGACAAGAAATATTATATGTATTTTTATTAACACGAATAACTCTAACTTTTATGCCATGCTAAAAATATTTGTCAAGATTTGATAAGGACCATAATACTTAGGTGAAATTTTGTTATCTTTTTTTGTTACTTCAAGGACATTTTTGTATATGGATGTAGCCTTGGAAAAACTCAATTACCCACTTTAAAATTTATTTCACTTCAATGTAGGTCAGCATCTTGTTTCATTCCACTTTGTGCCATGGATGGGTTTTCTTAAATAGTATAAACCACCTCTTGTTGGTGTTGAATGTTGCTTTATATTTCTCAAACTCTAGGTTGAACTTTAAATATGTGATAGAAGATGTCAGTATCCATATATTTCCATAAATGGGGACATTTTAGAAGATGTATAGAAAGAAGTGTTATACCACTATTTTTCAAGTGGAAACTAGTTAACACATTGGGATTGCTAATTAGAAGTGAAATAATGAAGATAACCCTACAAACACTTTTTTACCAACTTGTTTTTTTAATGGGATTGAGGGTGATAGGAAGAGCTATGAGTGAGAAAACTACCCAAACAAGAGAATAAATCAATCCAAAACTTACTAGTAAATATTGTATCTCAATCACTAAATATAATCATTAGTGTCTCATGTAGCTTATTGCGTTGATAAAAATTAGGATTAAGAATTTTACATGAAATGAACCATGGAGATAATACATAACTTCTAAATTTTCCTAATATATAGCAACACTTTAGAATGGAAAAAATAAGTTAGAACATAAATACACATTGAAATAAAGCAATTATACCTCACTTTTACAGTCAAATATATCTTCCTTGACAATGAATGATGAACCTAATGAAAAATGGATTACTTCTTGATTACTCTTACATGTTAGATTTCTTGGATATGCTTAAATATTTTATAGCAATGGTGATTGATGGATGAGCAATTGCTTACAAACTCATAAGTTGACCAAATAATGAGATGAATTCCCTAAAGATTAAGAGATGAATTTACATGGTGATGTGGTTGCTTATATAGAAGATGATGAGGGAATTTATTAGGAAGATAAAATTCCTAGAGAATTCTAGAGAGGAATGATGTGGAGGATGTAGACACCTAAATCTAGCTACTGATAACCTCCATTCAGGCTTTTGGCCAATTTCCACTCAAAACACATAATTTGGCTTAAAAACACTAAAACATGTTAAATGATGTGAAACTGACATATTCAAGTGTCAATTTTGGCTAGGGTATCCCTAAATGGGGCAATGCAATTGATGGTCTAGGTAACTTTGATCAGTTGATTTTGAGTCAAAATGTGAAATTTGCACTTGGGTGCTCTGGATTGCTCTTCCCTAGCAAATATTTTGTGCAAGACTTGTGCCTTTGTTAATTATTTTTGGTAACATCATAAATGGGAATATGGTTCCAATGCATCTGACATCACCTTCCAATTCCAATCTATTCAAAATTTGGACCAATAACAAGGCATTATGATCAATTTGAGTAATTTGTGCACAAAGTGCTTAATCATGCTTAAGAGCTAATTAACTCAAATCAAGGAATAATTAATAATTCCATGGAAACTTGTTGAATACTTATTTTTAGAAATGAATATTGAATATCTGCATCATCAGGTGACCTTATTTGTTGGGAAGGTATTTCTAGGTCATAAATGCCACAAATATCAAGATTCATGCCCTCCATGCCTCATCAATGCCTTCCATGATGCCCTCCATACCTCTTAATTACCCCTTCTTCCAATTCCATGATGAGGATAATTACAAACTTAATTATAAAAATTGAATTAATCCTCAACCACACATCTCAATCTTGAGATGGACAGTTTAGGTTGATTATGGTCAAATCCAAAAATCTATAAATAAAGCGGTCATGAACATCATTTCTAAACTATTTTGGTGAAAAGTTATAATGCACAAATATATTCAAGAAGACATTACAACTAGTGTTACCATGCCAAATTGATGCCAAGTTAAGCCAAGCCACAAGCCAAAGGTGCCAAGGATAAGAGGAGATAGCCAAGCCTCCTTTGATAAAGACTTCATGAGCACACGCTAAGCAAGCCACTACTACAAAGGTATTTGGAGCATCCAAGGAAGGTGAATAAATTCTTGTGTTTTCATCATTAACTTTAAGTTGTGTTTATCATTTGCTTTTGTTAACTAAGCTCTCCCTAGTATCTAGGCCTAGAGATGTTATGTTATTAATGTGTTTATTTCATTTTGTTTTCATTTTGAAACTAACTCCATACTAACCATCCTTTCTTGAGTCAAATTTCTAGATCACATTATGACATGCCTGGTGGAACTAGACGCATCTCACACTTGAAGATCATTTTTCAACTCTAAAATATTTATGTGAGCCCTTAAAAATCTTGCAAATTAATTTTTAAACTTTATTTTGCCATTTTTATTTGCCATAGTTTTAAACAGTAACTGACATCAAAAAATAAGACCAACATCAATTACATAGTTTAACCGATCTCAATTAGCAAAATTGACATTGATTAGATCTCGATTAGCCAAAGTAACCAACGTCGGTGGTAATAACTGACGTCGGTCACTATGTTCTTCCAAAAACATAAACTCAAGAGCTAATTTTTAAAAGTTCATTATTTTAAGCTAAAAATAGCTTCAAAGCTAAAGGACATGCTAACATTTTTGTTGCAGGACCAAGCTTGATATTTGTTCAAAACATATTTAAATCATCTTTGCATGGTTGAAAATCAATTAAGAACCTTGTTTTGGGTATTTAATAAAGGATTTAGATGTTTTTGGTGAATATTTTCAAAGTGTGCAACTAAGACCAAGGGGTCAAATGAACACCATCAAACTTTTTATTTGGGTTTAAAATTGAACATATTTTTCAATTCTTGGTTACAATAGTTGTTTAGATTATTTTTTTGTTTGGAAAAAAGAAGAATGTTGCGTGTATGCTCTTCCATTTGTCCCCTATAGGGAACCCTTGGAATCAAAAGAGCCATTCTTATTACAAGTAGCCTAGTTCAAGGCCTAGAAAGAAAGTCCTCTAAAGCACTCCCCAAAAACTCATCAAGTTTGGGTGACCTTGAAAATGACCTTAAAGTCTTTCTACTTTCATGCTTTCTTTATTTTATGCATCTTGGCTTGCGAGGGAGATGTCATTACCTCCCATGAGTTCTTTAGGGAAGCTTTGACCTGTGGTTTCATCTTTCAACATTGACTTCATTTGACTCATTTGGAGTTGCATACAGGATGTATCTACATTTGGACATCACACTACACTAAGTGAATAGTAGGATGTAGTGGTTGTAAAAAGGACTAGACCTTTTTACAACTATCCAATATCGCAATCACCTAATTTTTATGCTTGTCTTTTGCATCGTTTGATGTGAAAGTCATTGTGTAATTAATTCCCCTAGAATGATTGAAACCTTTCTAATTTATTCAACCCTATTTTTCCATACCCTTGCTAGGATTTGGACGATTATACTTAGTGTATTTTGGTCATTTTTGCTTGGTATGTTTTGAGACTAAAACTTGTTTGATTGTTCATAAGCCATGTCAAAATAATGCATTTAAGTTGTGAAAGGTAGTGGTATGCTGCCCAAATCATGTCAAAACCATTTTGCCTTTGAGTCTTTTGAAACATAACATTGACCACATTATTCGAGTATGTTTACGCTGTTAGGATACTTAATTTGTTTTAAGACTAGCTCACCATTATATCAAAACCATTAGTTTCAAACCACTTTGTGTATACTATTTATACCCTTGTCATGTGTCATCATGCTGTCCGATCTTGTCTAGCTTGTGTGGTCAAATCCTAGTTTTCAACGTTGTTGTTAGTTTGGATCCAAATATTGATTGATTTATGTTTAGGCCTCAATTCATAGAGCTAATACACAGATCTTTCTCTTTTGGGTTGCATAACTTTGATTAATTGATTACCCAAATTTAAAAACTATTGATGGTTTGTTTGTTTAATACCTATCCTTATCATTATTTGTGTCTTTATTTGGGAAAATATAGTCTTTCTTCAAAGAGCCTTTTGTCTTATGACTTATGCCAACTAATCATGTTTATATTTAATTATGTGTGTCGAGTCTATGTCAAAGTTGTTTCCAAACTTGTTAGATTAAACCAAATCACATCAACCTTTGTTTTAAGTCTAGCTTTTGATGCCATTTGGCCAATAGTCTTAGCACATGCCTATTTGTTTGAGCCTAGCTTTTGACTCCGCATTTGGACAAAAGACCTAGGAACTCAACTTTTCTTTTTCCTAGTTTAGACATTATTTGGATCACTTTGACCTAGGACTTTGACATGCCATTTTTTTATTCAAATTCTTGACCTTTTGTGCATATGACATTTGACGTTAGACGTTTGATGTTAGGTTGTTTTATGCTAAGTCTTAGCATAAATAATTTTGGAGATACAACTCCACTTTCAAACCACATTGGAGATACAGCTCCACCTTTTGACCAAGTTAGACTAAGCTTGACCCATTTGTCCTTTGGATCATTTTTTAGAGTTTGTAGAAATCTAAGCCTTTTTTGTTTCGGATATTTCATTATTTATGTGGATATGTCTAATTACACTTATGATGAAGTCACTTACAATCCAAATTATGATAGAATGGCCACACAAAATGACTTTTATAGCTTTTGTCAAGACCCCAATGATGCTAATATGGTTTGTGAGACAAATTTATATTGCCTTATATTAATCATTCATGGGAATAAAGTCACAAAATAACTTATGATCCAACTCAAGACCTTGATTGGTATGAAGAGGCTTGTGAGAAAGACTTTAAAGACCCAACTATAGATAATGTTGTTTGGGATATGAATCCATACCCTCTTTACAGTAATCAGTACATGAAACACAGTCAAGAACCAGCTTATGAGCCAACTCATAATTGAGATGATATGGTTTATGAGGAAGATTTGGATGCTTTTGCTTATGCAATCAATCAAGTTTCATGATGTCTTTTTGTTATCTAATCATCGGCTACCCCTAACCCTCCTTTGGTTTGTGCGAGAAACCAAGCTCCATAACGCCTAACCATTTATATACTAGGACTTCATCCTTTAGTTTATGCAAGCAAACAAGCTCCACAATGCCCAACCATTTATATACCAAGACCTCATCCTCTGGTTGTGCGAGCAATCAAGCTCCATAATGCCCAACCATTTCTATACCAAGACCTCATCCTTTGGCTTGTGTGAGCAATCAAGCTCCACACCACCCTATCGTTACCATCTCAAGACTTTGTCATTTAGCTTGTGCAAGAAATCATGCTCCCTAAGGACCTACTATTATCCAACTACAAGTAATTCCTCATCTAGTATCAATCCCATCCAAACCTTAACCCATCCAATAATTCAAAGACCAGGTTGTGTTCAAAAATGATATTTTCCAACTCATTGGAAATGAAGGCCAAAATAACCAACCAATCCAAGATGTTATTATTTAACCAACCATTTGTGATAAGTCAATCTATGATAAATTAACTATTGATCCTATACTAGTTGTCAAGGAGTCTCACTCTGATGAGCTAGTCTTTGCTGAGTCACTTCTTAATGATTATAACTGCTTTTGAGAAAATCATTACCTTGACCATGTGCTTATTTTTCAAGAGCCTCCTATTGACAAGCCAATCTCCGAGGAGTTGTCTCTTGACCCTTTCCCCATCCTAGAGGAGTCTCACTTTAACAAACTAGTTTTTGTGGAGCCCATTATGCCATCACAAGCTGTTACTTATCCAAAACTAAATATTTAGTAAGACATCATTGCAATTGAGTACCCATCAGATGAAGAATAAAAATTAGAGTTAGGTTCTACTCTTGGACTGACATCAAATTTAGCATCAAAATTTGAATCTAAATCAACATTAGTCTCAACATATGATTCAGAGTCCCTTGAGTTAGAATCAGATTCAAAAAAAGAATATGTTCATGGCTATTACATCATTGGTTATGCATGCCTTGTAGATCAATTTGAATACATTTGTGATCATTCTATAGTTTTTGATGATGAGTACTTTAGCTTCGACACAAGTTATCCTAGTATCTTCTACAAAGATTATGTAACCTCTCCCCATTTCATTACCATTTCATAGGCCATTACCATCAACCAAGATAGCCATATTATTGACATTTCATCTCCCATAAGTGTCAATTAGGACTGACATAATCACACTTTATTAAATTAAATCCATGGTGACATAGTAGTTGAAGAAGAGTAAGGAGGCTAAGACCACATTCATATAGCAAAAGAACACTCTCCTAGTGAAACCTTTTCAGAGGTGGTAGGATATAATCAAAGTCAAAACTCAGCATTTTATAGTGAATTTTTTTTGAAAGTGCTAGAAGACAATCAAAGTCAAAAGCCAATGTTCATTAGTGAAACCTTCTCGGAGGTGCTACGAGACAATCGAGACAATTTCATTGGTGAAAACCTCTTTAAGGCACTAATAGCTAAGCATACAATTTCTTCACTGCTTGATGAATATAAAATCAAAGATCAAATTAAAATAGCTTCCTATCTACAACCCAATTAGATGGTAGCTACTCTCAAGATCAAACAATATAAAATCTGGTGGTCTTATTGAGAGAACAAGTCTTCGGCCCCATCACAACCAAAATTATGTTGAATCTGGCATCAACAACATTATGTGTGACTGAAAGTCCTGATCTCTATTTATTTTTCCACCATTATACATTCCATTATCACCTACCATTCCATTTCACAATCAAACCTACCATCCATTATTTGTCCTTATTTACCATCCATGGCTGCACTTTCCTTTGTAGAGTCTACAAAGATACCTTGTCTCGATGCTTAAAGAATCAAAATCAATGACCAATGAAGATCACAAAAGCATTCTCAACAACCAAATCTACATTGAGTTTTTGATAGAGCAATTATTCAGATGAGGTGTGGGATAGTAATTAACATGATCGAATATTCTATTTGTATCATTGTTTTATTAGGATGTGCATCTCCCCATCAATAAGAACAACAGAATCATATGTCATTTTACCATACCCAGGCTAACAACATGTACCATACCATTTCACATTACCATTATTACACATTCTTTTGCCATTATCATCAACCTAGCCATTCATCCCACCACTTGGGGATAACCCTCTTACAATTTTATCTTAAGCAAGATCATACCATCCTATCATTCCATTCCTATCTAGACCAAAGCCTATTTTTAGTCATCCTACCCAATCTTGTTGTAATCCTAGTTCATTTGGTTCTTTCCACACTTTTTTTAAGGAGATTATGATCAAGTTTTAATAATCAATCTAATCCATGTTTATAATGATAATCTATGAAAGTAGTGTGATAGTTGATTTAGAAAGATATCTTTCATCTTATATCCACGTTTGTTTATGTGAACCTAATTATAACTACCTATGGGAAAATTAGTGTCCCACCAGTCTTGCTAATAATTATAACCATGTATGGAAAAATTAGTATCATTGACCTATGCCATTGTATCCTAGTTACAACTGCCTATGGGCAAACTAGTGGAAACACTTGTTTACCATGCATTGTTGCATTGCCTTGCCATTATTGTTTTTATTTGACTGGCCATTTTTTGGATTTGAGAACTTGTTGGGATCTAGTTGGTTTTTTTTTGCCTTTTATGTGGATGGAATTACTATGATTTTAGGTCATAGTAGGACTATGTGGGTCATGCTCAATTCATGTTGAGGTAACCTCAGTCCCCCTTTCCATACGCTCTTATCATTTTGAGAGCAACCTAAGCTAGATTCTCTTGCCATTTTGTGGGTAGGTATCTCATGATTCTCTAATGAGTTAAGATACCTCAAAATGTCAAAAACATTCATAATATTTCAAAAATACAAAAACATTTATCTTATCTAAGCTTAGTCAGTTATCCTCAATCCGCCTTACTGGGGCATTATCATTATTAGGATGCTTTCTTTTTGGTTTTAGGCTTTCTATTTGTTTGTTTATTTTAGTTTTTTTGTTTATTTTTCTATTTGTTTATTTGCTTGATTTTTTGTTTTCTTTCAGCACTGTTGCCTCGACTCAGTCTATATGTGTTCATTGGGTGATTTCTTGAAAACATTATTCTTAATTCCATCCATATTCATATGTTAAATATTGTCATCATGGTTTTTATCATTGGTGTATTATTTTTGAGTGTTTATTGGATATCGGGAGTCAGTCCTTATGCATATTTTGGCCAATTCTTCATGATGTTCTATCATGAAGCCTACCATCATATGCTATAATAAAAATCAGCTTCAAGAAGGTCTACAATCAATGGAGCTGCAGAAGTTTCTCCTTGGCACCTTGGCAAATCCTCCCATCCCACCCTTGATCAAATCAACCCAATAACCATTCCAGTTGTATCATTACTAGTCAGGATGAGCATCTCCTCATTGGTAGGTACAATTGAATAATTCACACTAATCAATCTTATTCTTCTATTCATATATTTCATCACTCTACACCCGCTCATATTTAATCTATATTCTAGGTTATATCCTTGAGTTATGCTTGATAATCATCCCTAAATAGGGCACAATCATATTTAGCCAATCTAAGTCCTTTTAATGATTATAATCGTCTATGGGCAAATCATTATTTTGACTTTTATTCTTGATTATAACTGTCTTTAGTTAATCAGTAATCTTTTTAAATAAATGCATGCAAGAATTTTCTTGTTTCAATTAATCTCAATCATGGGTTAATTCCACCTTTCTTATTGCTTCTTTTTGAGGGACCGTCTATCAACAATTGTGACGACCACTCCCTTGAGGGGGCATCATCATAGGCTTCCCAAAAACTATTTGGAGCTTTGTTCTTCAATCATCATCTTCTTTTTGGCATACAAGCCATTTCTCATTCTTTGAGAAGACATTGTTTTGCCTATGGTTTGATACATCTTCTCAAATAGGGGCAAATTGTAGACACTTAAATCTAGCCACCGATAATTTTTAATCATGCTTTTGGCCAATTTCCACCTAAAATGCATTATTTGGCTTTAAAACACTAAAACATGTTAAATGATGTGAAATTGACATATTCAAGTGTCGATTTTGGCTAGAGTATCCCTAAATAGGGCAATGCAATTTATGGGCTAGCTAACTTTGATCAATTCATTTCGAGTCAAAATGCCAAATTTGCACCCAAGTGCTCTGGATTGCTCTTCCCTAATAAATATTTTGTGCAAGACTTGTGCTTTTGTTATTTGTTGTTCGTAACATCTTAAATGAGAATATGGTTCCAATGCATCTAACATCGCCTTTCAATTCTAATCCAGTCAAATTTTGGACCAATAACAAGCCATTCTGATCAATTTGAGTAATTTATGCACAAAGTGTTTAATCATTTTTAAGAGCTAATTAACTCAAATCAAGGCATAATTAATAATTTTATGGAACTTGTTGAATACTTGTTTTCAAAAATGAATATTGAGTATCTGCATCATCAGGTGACCTCATTTTTTGGGAAGACATCTTTAGGCCATAAATGCCACAAATATCAAGATTCATGCCCTCCATGCCTCATCAATGCCTTTCATGATGCCCTCTATACCTCTTAATTGCCCCTTCTTCCAATGTCATGATGAATATAATTACAAACTTAATTCTAAAAATTAAATCAATCCTCAACCACACATCTCAATCTGGAGATGGATGGTTTAGGTTGATTCTGATCAAATCCAAAAATCTATAAATAGAGAGGCCATAAACATCATTTCTAAGCTAGTTTGGTGTAAAGTTATAATGCACAAATAACTTCAAGAAACCATTGCAACTAGTGTTACCATGCCAAATTGATGCCAAGCCACAAGCCAAAGGTGCCAAGGAGAAAAGGAGATAGCCAAGCCTCCTTTGATAAGGACTTCATGATCACAAGCCAAGCAAGTCACTACTACAAAGGTATTTGGAGTATCCAAGGAAGGTGAATGAATTCTTGTGTTTTCATTCCTTGATTTTTAGTTGTGTTTATCATTTGATTTTGTTAACTAAGCTCTTCCTAGTGTTTAGGCCTAGAGATTTTATGTTATTAGTGTGTTTATTTTATTTTGTTTTCATTTTCAAACTAACACCATACTAACCATCCTCTCTTGAGTCAAATTCCTAGATCACAGAGGATTCTATAGAATATAAAATAGTCTAGATTTGAATTAGGACTAATCAATGATGATTTATGAAGATTAGATGTAGTATTAGTGATAGGATTTGTAAGAAAGATAGTGGGGGTAGTTGGTGGTAGGTGAGAGGGAATTATAAATTATAAAATAGTACGAGGATTTGATCAGTGATTAAATGGAATGATAAGAATATGATAATAAGATGATTAATTTGTATTGGATGAGGGTTGCATTTATTATATGATGTGAATATGTGTTAAAATAAGTGTTATAAGGATGAAAATGGTGTATTAAGACAAATTATGTAAAATAACATGGTTAATAATAAAAATTAGCATGATCTAAGTATGATATTAGTCATGACAAAGGAATGGTAATTTTTAGATGCCTATATTTTTCTCTTTTTTGTAATGGCATTATGACTAGAAGAAGTAATGGTATTTCAAAGAATAAAATTATCCTGAGTGTTAGTAAGTTAGGACATATTATGCCCCCTCGACGAGACTTGTGGAGAGGGATAATATGGTTTGCCTCTCAAAAGAGGGGATGAGGAGTGGGATGTGTGAATAGATAAAAGGGTTGGTTTTATATGAATGCAATAGAAATTATATGGAATGATGGAGAAGTTGGGAATTTATCAATAAGCCACTAACTGATGATGCCCCTGGTAAAGACATATGTGAGGGATAAAAATTGACGGTGTCATAGCCTTAAACATGATCTGAATGGGAAGAAACCATGATAGTATGGTTATAAAATTGTGTTAGCTTGATTAGGCAAAGATGCATGCCAAGAGAGTTGTAGACTAGGATTGGATGATGGGTAAATAAGATCATGAGCTTTAGACATATCCCAAGCAAGGATGCATGCCAGGGAGAAATGTGGTTGAAATGAGATGTTTAGATTGTTGAATGGGGTTTGAATAAAGATTTTATGAGTTTTGTTTTAGAGCATATGTCTAGAGGAGATAAAATGGCACATCGATATGAAAAATAGAGGATTTAAGTGACAAAGGGATGAAATAGAAGAAATTATTTGGGTGTTCAATCTCTCTTCAAACACTTAAAGTGACCATGTGTTGCCTACATAATATTAAAAGACTTCAAGTCGATGTAGTTATCCCAAAATATGTAAGAATGATGTGATGGATGAGAGAATAGATGATGAACAAATGAAAGGGATTTTTCAATAGATATTTTAGATGTGATTGATAGTGATGGATGGACTATAATTTTACCAATTGATGAGCCATGACATTATTGATATTTATGATGCCCCTAACAAAGACTCATTCAAGGGTGTTAGAGATGATGAAATTACAACCCAAACATGGTCCAATCAAGGGAAAAAACTATAAACTTTAAAGGACTAGGAGATCCACGAGCTTAAGATGTATCTTAGGAAAGGATGCATGACTGGGAGAGTTTTGGGTCTAAATTAGAGGATAAATTAGAGACTAACTTATCTTGAGAGGATATATTTATCAATCATTATTGATGGATTACTAATGGATTAAAATTTGGATGTCATAATTTATCGATCCCAATCGACAAGTGTAGAAGATTGAATATAAAAATTAGGAGGTTATTGATCAGGTGGTGATTGATCAATTGAATAATGATTGATATTATATCTCAAGGATTTGACTAATGCATGAACTAATGGTGATGGATTTGATAGGATGGACTAATGTATTGATGATCAAGGACTTGAGAGGATAAACTAGGTTGGGTAGAGGAGGGGCTAGTTTACTAGATTGATGTGAATGCAAATGGTTTTGAAAGACTAGATAGTGAAGAGAATGGATAATCATATAAAATGATATGATTTTAGTTGAGTTAATCTCAGACACCCCATGTGATTGATCATTTCCTACATAGTCATAAGGGACCTTAGGCTAATGTAATTCTCCCAAAGAAGGAAGAATGATGTGATGATGATAGGATGGATCAAATGATGATAATGCCTTGAGGATGCCCAAAGGATACTAATTAGTATTTGATGAAGACTATTAAGGATGATTAGATGTGTTAGCTATTAGATAGATGATGTGATAGATGTTTGATTTGATGATTTGATTGATAATTGATTTGGGATGTTGATTATTAGATAGATGATAAATGATTAGACGTTGGATATTATATGTTGTTGACATCATTAGGTTAGAGTATTTGATAGATGATTGATTAGCAGATATAGATGTTAGATCTAGATAGGTGATATGGATTCATTTGATAGATTTGGATTGATGAGGATTTTACGCTACCATGGTCTTGAGATATATGTATGAACAATATATTTTAATGTAGCACTAGGTATCATGCACCATTATATATGTATATGACCATGATGACATTTTACCAAAGTATATATTGGACTGAGGCAAAAGACACAAAGATCAAAATAAAATGTACACATATCATGTGGAATAATGCACCATTGGTATAAGGAACAAAGATTACATGCTTGACATATGCTATTATACAAATATGATAAAAGATAAAAAGATATACAAAGATAAAAATGCCTAACTAAAGAAATTGAAATGAATAGACATAGACACAGACAAATATAGATGACTAATAAAATACATAAGTCAAGCATCATCAAATATCATACAAGTAAAACACATGAGTATATGCATGTAGATCATATGATGTATTATTTTATGTGATTAGTGTCTTATCAATTGTCCTGATGAAATCCTACGAAATGAGTGGTCAGGTTATGATTTGATGTGACCTTGTTTGCCACCAAATGATATGAGCAAGGAAGTTAAATTTGATGGATAATGGGATAGCATAGTTACAAATGATGTGTTAGATAAGGGACCAATATGTTTTATTTGATCAAAGTTTTGACTTAAAATGTGATGGGTAATAGGATTTAGACAAGGTGTTCTTGAGAAAATTTTACTTTAGTACATAAGCTACTTTGATTAAGATGGGGTAAGGTAAAAGTAACCCTAAGTTTGACTAGTTTTGAATTGGATGGGTAGCTTAAAGCTCATAATTTGGACATTTTTTTTAATAGGTGATAGGTTCAAACTATAAAATATGTGGTTTGACTAAGTTTGACTAGGTCAGGGTTCATCCTAATCAAGGTTGATTTTGACAAGACTAGATGAAATAAAAGATTAGATAGGGTTTACTTAAGTTTGGATGGGTTGACAATGATGGGATTGATAATGTGATCTGATGGTGAGGTTGACTTATACAAATGTGGTGAATATGATTTGACCATTAAGTAAGCTTATAGGATTGTTATGAGTGATAGGAGATGAGTTGGACTAAGTCTTATGAGGTTGAAATGGATGTTAATGACAAAGTGATGGTTATGATGTGAATTTGGATTAGGATCTAGATTTTGGATAAGGGTAGGGTTTTTTTGTAGGATGTAGAACAAGATGACTAGGATATTTTTGGATTTCCTATATTTTATGATTTTTTTAGCTTTTTTGGACATTTTCTAATTTTTAGGGTTATTTGAATTATATATGTATAAAAAGTAGGGTCACTAGCAAAATGAAAACCAAGCTTAGAATACAAGATGGGGAATGATGGTTGATGGAATTCTTAATGAAATCAGGTGATGCTCAAATGCGATGAGAGATGATGAGGAATGGACTAGGGATCTTTGAGGATTGCATCATATGGGTACCAAATGTCTAGTCACCCGAGTGTTACTTAGAGGACATACCAAGTTCTTTCTAGAACATGTCTCAAGACTTTGTCCACTCCATACTAAGGTCAAGGTAGGATAAAATGATGGACATAATAGGATGGAAAAGAGGATGGAACATGATGCTTAGGATTGGTAGGGATGATGAGTGGATAGAGAAGATAGATAAGGATGGTTGGAAGTTGTGAAATCTAACACA
Organism: Torreya grandis; assembly: GCA_037957365.1. Taxonomy (NCBI): domain Eukaryota; kingdom Viridiplantae; phylum Streptophyta; class Pinopsida; order Cupressales; family Taxaceae; genus Torreya; species Torreya grandis. The sequence continues at coordinate 6,698,066 of JARHVA010000009.1, read as the reverse complement.
TATGGGGTTAAAGAGGGATGTTAGGATATGAATGTAGGGATAAAGTGGATTTTTCCCCTAAGTGTCAAGCTACCTATAGATAATGGATTATTTACACATGATATCAAAAATCAATTTTCACCATGGTATTTATCTAAGGCACCAGAATACTAGTTTTCACCATTGGATGAATTATTTTTTATTTTTTTATTTTTTATTTTTTATTTTTTATTTTTTTTATTTTTTTTTATTTTTTTTTAATTTTTTATTTTTTATTTATTATTATTATTATTATTATTATTATTATTTTTTTTTTTTTTTTTTTTTTTTTTTTTTTTTTTTTATGGCATCTCAATTTATTGGAGGCCTAAAAGATGCATGATGTTGATGTTTTCTTGATATTCAGACGATACCAGTTTGGTAGTTGTCCATAAGTATCATGTTGTCAATGTTGGCTTCATTGATGTCAAGGTGACCTTCATTTACTCTTGATTTTGACTCATTTAGACATCCCAACTAGATGTCCTTGTATCCCCTATGAGGGACAATGTTTCCCGAGAAGGTGATGTATGGTATGAAGTGGGTTTAATGGTAGTGTATAAGACTTGAATGGATGGTATGATCATGATGGGTGGTGTAATGGGAACTAATAATCACACACACTGTTGTAGATCTTGGACATATTGCTCATATTTTATGCCATATGATAAGAGATATTAATGAATCCAAGACTTGAATACTTCTCTTTTATTTTATCCAAAGATTTGGAAGGCTTGAGGTCATCTTGATATTATTTTTTATGTTGATTTGTTTAGTAATTGGTGTCATGGAGTCTTTTTAATTTGTTGATTTCATCTGAATTAGACTACCGCTTGGTGCCTTAAATAAGGTATCACCTGATTAATTTGATTTTTGACTTGGATGACTTTGATTTTGACTTTGATAGTCCTCTAGCACCTCGAGAATGTTTTTACTAGGGGAAGAAGCTTTTTGGTTTGGTTGAGTATTTGACTTAACTTGATTCTAACTCATTGATGGATCAATGCTAACTTTTTTATTATGCTTGATTATTTGAATACCTTCTTGAATCCTTACAGATTTGACATGTGATATATCACTCGGAGGGGAGTTTGATGATGTAGGCTTCTATTTTTACACATTGAGGATTTTTGATGGGAGGAAAATGATTAATGATGTAAGATGGAGGAGGGGATGGACTGGTGATGTCAATGAGTAAATAGTGGGCATCATGAACCTCATAGAGGTTATTAAAAGGCCCAATTTTGATGTCAAAGAAAACATCATCAAGAATCTCATAAGGATCACTAAGTTTGTTACATCTATATGTAGGACAAGCATCCAATGTGATTTAAAATCCATTCTTATAATAGTTAGTTGGGAAGTCATCTTAGAGTCCCATAAACTTTGCTATGACATTATCATTCTAAAATAAATCAAGAGGTATGGCTTCTCTCTAGTTAGAATAATTTATAGAAGGCAATTATTAGTGTGGGTTTTATGCATGCCTCAAAAACCTTATGAGGTAGCCTATAACATTTTATGATCTATGAATGAAGATTCACTCCAAGGCATGAGTTATAGGGTATTGGGTTTTGTAAACAACCTATTGGTGAAATAACGATGACCAAAGCAATTTGTTCACCATAGAGGGGTCAGATATGGATGAATATAAATATATTTGAGATGGTTTTACTAATGATGGATCTAACCTAAGGTGGGTAGGACCAAAAGAAACTCAAAAAGAGTAAAGATAAGGTAGAAAATGAGGCTTGTGAGTCAAGCAAAATAAAACCTTTCAAAGCTAGCACTTGAACTAAAGGTTGGACAAGTAATCAGAAACCAATGTTTGTTGCAATATGCTAAGAGCACACCAAAAATCAAGCATATAAGTCAAAGGAAATAGGAAATATAGTAAAAGTAAGCATTTCTAATCAATGGTTTCCATGTTTTCAAGATTGCATTAGCACATCTACAATAGGGGATTATGATTAACATACAAAATGCAATTCAAGTCAACAATATCACAATAATAAAAATTGTATCGAATAGACAACTCATGCACAACTAAAAAACTAAGATACTAGAATGAATTCACCTTCTACACAATCTACAAGTTTGGAAAATAATTAATAATTACACATTGAGATCAATTGCAAAACTTTCCTCAAAATTTATTATTAATTTTAATAGCCAAAATTCTCCTCTCTTTGGGACTGAGAGGATACAATTATATATAATTTTGGGATGGGGAAGGCCTCATCTCTGAAAATAAGTGTTTCTCTACACTTTTTTGCCTTTCACATTCAGAAGAAATAAGAAACTAAGGGTTAATGGTTAGGGGTTTGTACATACTCGGATGAAGTTGTGCACCATTATCCAGATGATTGAAGGAGCTCCTCTTTAGCTATGGAGGACGACACCTATAGATAAGAAAGGCTTAAACAAAGAAAATGTTAGATAGATATATGGTGGACTGCCAAACAAAGCTCGGTCCCAGAAGTGCAAAGACTTCCTTGAGGGATGACAGTCTACTTGTTGATAAAAAGAATGTTGTAATAGAAAAAAATAATGAAAGACTTAAAGAAAGAGAAATAGATAATGCGTACCTAAATTCTGCAATCAGCCTTCCACAGTCACCGACGTCGATAGTCCTGCCGGTGTCGGTTTGTCAATGATGCCGACATCGATTATTCTGTCGACGTCGATAGGGGTAATGGTCGATGTCGGTCAAGGAAATGGCCTTGGGCGAGTTTTGGATAGGTTTGTGGTCGACAGAATGATTTGGGAGATTCAAAAAGGGTTATGCAGGGATGCAAGGCAATGGACAGAGTCTTAGGAAGGACAAAAGGTAAGGGATAGGGGTGGAAGGAGAATAAGGATGAGAGAAGGCTTTTCATCCTCTTCAAGGAGGAAGTCAGGTTGTCTATCAATAATACTCAAGAATATTCAATGGACTAATCACCAATGCATTCTAAAAATAATGAAATATAAACTAGAATAATACTTAGCTCTTGGTGGAGAATCAGCAGTGTAGAAGACTTGTTCCTGATGCAGCTGATGTAGAAGACTTCGTATAACCTTCCAATCCAATGCCTGGAGTGAATTCTGTAGAGCTTTTATAGCTGTAGAGTGATGATAGAAAGTCGATGCCTTATCCCAAAGCCTACCTGTGATATGCAAAGATTTGAGGAGAGAAAGAATTCGAATCCTGGAGCAAGAGAATTCGCATTCAGGTGAAATCGATCCAGGAATTAGTTTTAAGCAACCGACGTTGGTGATTTTGCCGGCATCGACTGACGGGTAACCGATGTTGGCAGCTAGAAGATGGGTAAAAAGGCTATTTTTAGCCTTTTTCCCATTCTTTCATCTGCCAAGTTCAGCTACCATTGGTGAACAGTCCAAAGGGCGGGTTTAATAGGCGCGAGGATTAGTGGGGGAGTTGAAATAGGTCTTAGGTAATTATGATTTGTCATAGGTGATAAATGGTCTAAGGGCAAGGTATCCAAGGTGAGATGTCTAAAGGGGATGATTAATTTAAAATAAGTATTTTAAATTAATAAAGTATAGGTTAGGCATGTTGAAGTTAGAAAGGGACCAAGGGGGGTTGACACTATTTTGGTGTCTATATTTGCCCCTTTTTGTCTTGTTAGTTGTTCTGACAAACTGCAAGACAAAAATAAGAGTAAGTTACCCCAGGTATGGGATGAGTTCATTTTTGTCCTATTGGTTGTTCTAATGAACTGCAAGACAAAAATAGGAGTTGGTTGCCCCAGATATGGGATGAGGTATTCCCCCTCAAAGCGGGATTCGAGGGAAGGTAACCTGATATTGAGTGCTGATTTGATAGGCAGTGGATGGGTATGGTGAAGGTTGAGTGTGAATGCTGCAAAAGTTGAGATTGCACGTATACCACTTCATGTGATAGATAGGTCAAATTGTCACAGTCAAAGGTCGAGGAATGCTAAAATCAAAATAACCGGTCCCCAGCATTTAGTCGTAGCTGATTGGGTTAAACGATCAAAGCTATAGCTCTAATGGTCATCGTGTTTCAAGTATTCCAGGCTCAAGAAGTGCTCCTAGAAAACACGAAAATGTCACAAATATTGGGGATCCAGTTGCTCGTGATCCGTCAATAGGTGTGAGGGTCATAATGTGGGTTGCATACAATTTGCTTACTATTCGTGAAGTAGCATATATACAAAAATAGCCAAGGCAAAGTTGTCTCGAAAGTGGTCATGGTCTGAGGAGATAGTCGCGATCTCCAAGGTCATTGGTTAAGTCGGGTTGAGTCATGGTATGATCTCAAGTAGCGGGTGTTGTGGTCAGGGAGATGTATGTGATCTCCAATGTGCCCCATGAGAAGTTTAGGTAACTCATTCAGTGTTAGGGCTGATTGTTTGGTCATGATTTTGGGTTGGTATAGATAGTTGGTCCATTAAATGGATGGACGAAGGAATGGCTGAGCTAACCTCAGAAGACCCCATGTCAACTGAGTGTTGCCTACATAGCCCCTGTTTGAAGGGCCTCAGGCCAATGTAGTTCTCCCTAAAAGGGAGGAAGAGGATCAGTTATGGATGGGTTGGACTAGGTTAAGTCATGGTTAGAGGTGGAATGGTTTGGTCCATCAAATAGACGGACAAACGAATGTGGCTGAGCTAACCTCAGAAGACCCCGTGTCATCTGAGTGTTGCCTACATAGCCCCTGTTTTAAGGGCCTCAAGCCAATGTAGTTTGGGAGAGGAGTCAAAGTGGTTGATAGGTTGGTTTGGTCAGGTTAGGGTTGTTTAGCATCTCCCATATGTGTGATGGCACATGCTTTGAAATGATGAATGTATGATGATGTTATATCATTTTCCATGTGATCGTGTATTCTATAACATTGGTGATGTGGTTTTTCATCCCTAGCAAATTTTCTATATTGGTGATGGATGTATGCTAAAAATGAAATGAATTTATTTATGCTTCATCAAGTAATGGTTTATGCTTGACATAAATTGAGTTTGGTTGATAGTTTCCATGTGTATTGTTTTCCATAGAAACTAGTGTGAATGGTCTATGATGATGTATGATGTCATGATGTCATGTTATTGGTTTGGTTTGGTTTAGATTGGTTTGGTTGGGTTTGATTGTATGTGACAAAGATGTAAGAAGTGAAAGGCGTGTTTCTCTTTCATTGACAAAGACAATAATGATAGCATAGATAAGGGTTTTGCAAACAAAAGCCCCGTTCATGCATTACGTCTTTTGACCATTGTTAGAGAAATAGTCGAATCACTTGACATTAAGTGAGCTCCAAATCCCTTGAGTATGTTGGGGTGATAGGTTTGATGATGTGATATATCAGGATAGCGTAACCCTTTTTAGCAAGGATAACTTTGCCCCTTTTATAGGTGACCCTGAGAATGACTATAGGCAAGTCCATGACTTAATAGCTCGTCAGTCATTTTTTTTTGGTAGACTGATCGATGCAGGAAGTCTACGTGGGGATGTTGTTTTGTTTTGTGATCATATGTGAAGCTGATCGATGCGGGAAGCTTCTGAGAGAGTGCTATTTATAACAAAATTTGGGCATAGCCATCCTTCGAGGGAGTGGTCTATATTCTGCTTTGTATGGTTAAATGTCTTTGAATAATTGTCTTTCAAGGGAACAGTCTATTAATTATAGCAATGATGTAGTTGTCCTTCAAGGGAGCAGTCTACATTTATAATTTTATGATCTTTGAATAGGCATCCTAGTTTTATATGTTTTATGGACTGAAGTTGTAGTCATGGACTAGCCTATAGAGGTTTAAGGGTTTCCCTTTTCTTAGGATAAAGCATTCATGCTTGACAAAAAGGGTTGAATAATGTTTGTAGAGAAAAAGGGTTGAAAGGAATAGGAATGATGATGACGGGGGTTGCTCAAGGGATGAGCTCAAGTTTAATGTCAAGTGAATGAGTACTTGACTAACAATAGAATGGTCGCAGATGCAAGGCATTAAGGGGCTCAGGTTCTAGTTGACCTTCAAGAGAAGACAGATGATAAGTCCCTAATCCATACTTGTGTGTTATGATATAAGGTCCGAGCCAATTAGGAGCAAACTTGCCTCATTTACTTCTTTCCATATTGGTCACGTGTTGGTTTTCTTTAAGGATGAGATCCCCAATTTTGAAATCTCACTCTCTTAGATTTTTGTTATAGGCACGTTGGATGCGATTTTGATAGATATGGAGATGGTTAAGGGCAACAAGATGACGTTAGTCAAGTAACTCAAGTTGAGCTAATCGATCTTGACGAAAGTCATCGTTAGAAAGTATGTCATGCAAAGAGATGCATAGATAAGGTATTTGTACTTCAAGAGGTAGGACAGCCTCTGTTCCATATACTAAAGAGAAAGGTGTAGCGCCCGTAGGGGTTTGAATGCTAGTACAGTAGGCCCACAAAGCAAAGGGAATGTGAATGTGTCAATCCCTTCTAGTGTCATCGACCACCTTCATTAAAATTTTGGTTAATATTTTGTTGGAAGCCTCGGCTTGCCCATTTGCTTGTGGGTAGTAAGGTGAGGAGAAGCTGAGCTTGATGCCAAATGAGTCACAAAGTTTTTGGACATTTTTGTTTTTGAATGATTTGCCGTTATCGGTGATGATCTTGTGGGGTACACCAAAATGACAGATGATATGGGTGTTGATGAAGTTGATGATTTTGTCAGCTTTAGTGGAGATGAGAGGAACAACTCCCACCCATTTAGTGAAGTATTCAATTGTGGTGATAATGGACTGATGTCAAAGAGATGAATGAGGGTTAATCTCACCGATTAGATCTAAGCCCCATTATGAAAAGGGCCAAAAATCTTTAGTGACTTGTAGAGCGTGGCTAGGGATGTGAAGTAAGTTAGCGTATTGTTGGCATTTGATACAACACCAAACATAGTCGTTGTAGTCTTGGTGAAGAGTGGGCCAATAATAGCCCAGGCGAAGGATGCGCTTTGCAACCGAGTTACTACTAAAATGTCTGCCACAAATCCCATCGTGGACTTGTTTGATGGCATGAGATGTTTCAGTGGAGGTTAGACATCAAACAAGGAGGCCATCGAAACCTCTTTTATAGAGAAGACCCCTTAGCATGGTATATCAAGCAATACTCTTGATAAAAGCCCGCCGTGCATTGTTAGAGAGATCAGGAGGAATGATAGAAAAAGTTAAGTAGTCCACAAGTTGTTTATACCAAACATCTTGTGGACTAGAATCAATGGTGCTGACGACGTTGATGTTAGTGGAGATATATGAAGGTAACACCAAATGGTGTACCGTAACATAAATTCTTGAGAAAGAAGATGAAGATGGTATGCGTGAGGTGAGAGAGGCCATAGTATCAGCAAACTTATTTGTGGATCGAGGAGCAGTTTGCAAGAGGTAATGGTCGAAAGATTCTAGCAGGGTATCCACACGGTGTTTATACCTTTGCAAAATTTCATTTTTACAAAGATATGAACCGTTGATTTGATTGACGACTAGTTGTGAGTTGCCAAAGATGTTGATGGTCTTGACGCCTAGGAAAAGGGTGGTTTGAAGTCCCAAAATTAAGGCTGCATATTCAGCCATGTTGTTGGTACATTCAAAGTCAAGTTTAAAAGAGAGAGGCATGGGCTCACCCTCATGTGGGATGAGAATGACCTCTGCACCCCCACCGCGTTGACATTTAGACCCGTCAAAGAACATTGTCATTTGATAGAGAATGTCATCGGTGGAAAGTGTGGCGATTGATTTGTCAGGGAATTCGTAATGAGAAGGTTGGTTATCAGGTAGAGGGGCATCCGCTAGTTGGTCAGCGATTGTTTGCCCCTTTATAGACTTTTGTTGGATGAATTCCAAGTCAAACTCAGCAAGAAGCATGAGCCAACGAGCCATACATTGATTTTGGTATGGCTTGGAATGCATGTACTTGAGAGGGTCAGTATGGGTGATGACATAAGTTTTGTGATTGAAGAGATAATGACGGAGTTTGGATGCGGCAAAGACTAATGCCAAGCAAAGTTTTTCGGTATGAGTATACCGAGTTTCATAATCAATGAGCATTCAACTTATGTAATAAACCGCTTGCTCACGATGTTGTTCATCTCGATGCGCTATCATGGCACCTAAGGAATGATTTGTTGCTGAAATGTAAAGGTAGAAGGGTTAGTCATCCTTAGGTGGAACAAGGACTGGTGGAGAGACAAGATAACATTTAAGAGCCTCAAAAGCCTCTTGGCAATCCTTATCCTAATTAAAAGAGACGTCCTTCTTGAAGAGGTGATGAAAGGGTTGACATCAGTCAGAAAGCTGCGAGATGAAGCGATGAATAGATTGAAGCTTCCCTTGTAGGCTGCAAAGTTGCCTTAGATTGGTGGGTGGCAGTATCTCAAGTATAGCTCTTATCTTAGCGAGATCAATTTCAATGCCACGAAGGGAAATGATGAAGCCTAAAAGCTTCCCAGAGAGAACCCCAAAGACGCATTTTTTGGGGTTGAGTCAAACGTTGTATTGAAGGAGGCGAGTGAATATGATTTTGAGAATAGTTAAATGGTCACGACGGAGTTTAGATTTGCCTAGTAGGTCATCTACATAGTCCTCCATGATTTTGTGGAGGAGATCGTGAAAGATGTAGGTCATGGAGCATTGATATGTGGCACCTGCATTTTTTAGGCCAAAAGGCATGACCCTACAGCAAAAAGTCCCCCATGGGGTGATGAAGGTGGTCTTGTGTTGATCTTATGGCACGATCAGGATTTGGTTATAGCTTGAAAACCCATCTATGAGTGATAGCATCTCATGACCGGCTGTAAGATCAACAAGTTGGTCGATGTTGAGTAGAGGAAAATCATCTTTTGGGCAAGCTAGGTTAAGGTCACGATAGTCAGTACAAATTTGGATCCCCCCAGTTGCTTTGGTGATAGGGATGATATTTGACACCCATTGCGGATAATCAATGGGTTGGATGAACGATACAGAAAGAAGATGTTGAAACTCCTCTTTGACAAGGAGTGCAACGCGAGGATGCATTTTGTGAAGCTTTTGCCTGACAGGCTTAGCTTTTGAGTTTGTGACGATGTTATGGATGACGATGTTAGGGTCAATATCAAGCATATCATTGTAGGTCCAAGCAAAGGCTTTGCTATGGTTTGAAAGGAATTTGGTATAGTCAATTTGTTCTTGGGCATCCAAAGAATGACCAATCTTTAAAACATGAGGAACATCGGAAGATGGAAGGTTAATGTCAATGGTCGATTGATTTAACATAACCTGCATTTTTTAAGGAAGTGATCGTTGAATGAAAGAGTCATCCCCATCCATGTAGGTGAGAATGGCATCATCATCTACACATTAGACAGTGTTGATGGTAGCAAATTCATCATCTATCATGTTTGGATAAACGAGAGGGAGAGACCTGGATACCCCACCTAGTTGATAGGTTAGGGGTTCTTAGTGAATGGCATTTATGGAAAAAAAACTAGGAGGGATGGAAACCACCAACTCTGTAGGTGAAGATGGGGGAATAGGTGAGTTTGGTGGTGATTGTTCTATGATAGGTTTGGGGTGAGGGTTTTTAGAAGTTTCAGTAGGTTCTTCAAAACCCAATCCATGTTGTTTCTTGGCATTCTTTATGGCCTCGTCATTTGGTGGTTCGATGGGCTGGTGGGAGCCTTATTCGTAGCGCCCAAAGCCAAAGCCCTTCCATTCACACCTATAAAGATAGGTATGAGCAAATTTTGGGTTTCCAAGAAAAGAGAAGTCAGACATAAATAGTTGGGGTGATGAAAGAAGATTCCCATCAGTGGGAGCTCGATCTAGCCCTCCATAGATGAGATTTGTTTGAAGATTAGGAGGACCATAAAGGACAACCATTCCAATATGATGGTCATAACTAAGATTGTGATGAAGTTGTCCATACTCTTGAGGAGTCTGGAACATGTCCAAAGTGAGTAAATGATACTCCCCAAGTGAAAGACATTGGAAGGTATCTTTCATAGGGTCTTTTGTTGTCACTTGAGGAGGTGGTGTAGGTGTAACCGCCATTTGCGTACTTGTTGAAGCTTCTGTGGGTGGAGGCGGTGTTTGGGTCAATGTTTTTAAAGGAATGAGAACATCGTTGGGTCAATAAGTTGTGTTGCATGTCTTTAAAGGGGAGGGGTCTGCGAAAATGACATGGACTTGACCGTCATGTTCAAATTTGACACAACGGTGTAATGTAGAAGGGACACAGGCCATGGCACGGATCCAAGGTCATCCTAATAACATGTTGTATTGGAAATCTCCCTCGATGATGTAGAAGAGCTCTGGGATTGTTCATGGGCCAACACACATATATATAAGACGATGGTGCCAATAGTAGTGGCGGTGGAGTCATTAAAAGATTGAAGAATTGCATCAATTTTTGACACACAATTCTTTGGGAGGGCTAATTGGTCATAGGCATGGGTGAAAATGATATTGATGCTGGCACCTCCATCAATCATAACTTGCTTAACACAAGTTCGATCAACGTAGGCTGTGATGAAAAGGGCAACATCCTGATCTTCCAAGTTGGAGGTAGGAATCTCAGAATCACTAAAGGTAATAGAGGCGACGGTGGGTAATGATTGGACTAAGGCAGCTAGTGGTTGGGGGTCCTCAGGTTGGACCTCCACTGCCTATAAAGCTTTGATTAAAGCTTGACGATGTTGTGGAGAGCATTGAATGAGGTCATATAAAGTCATCTTCATGGGAGTTTGGTGAAGCTGTTTCACCATAGAATCACGGATTGCCTCCGAAAAAGTTGGTTGGGATGTACCCAAGATAAAAATCTTGGGTTTGGGTGGTTGAGCAGGTTTGACAAATGGGTAGGTCCAAAGAATAGCAGCTTTCTCTTTTTCTTTATCCTTTAAAGTTTGTGACCTAGTGGCCACATTGATGGTGTTAATCTCAAATAAAGGGGATGAAGGAGGTAAAGGGACCATAGTTTGAAGATGAGATCCCGATGAAGGTGGAGAGGTTGGAGAGACATGAGACGGTGTTAGAGATTTGTTCATAGTATCTTCGACAAGAAGGGTGTCTTTCTCCAAGTATTGGTGAATGACAACCCTAAGGGCACAACAATTTTTAGTGTCATGCCCAGGTGTGCGATGATATAGGCAAATTTTAGTGTCATCGAACCAGGACGGTTTTGGTCTGAGAGGTTGAAATGGTTTAATAGGAGGAAGAGTGATGTTAGAAGTTTGTAAAAGTCAGTGTAGTATCAAAGCATATGAACCCACTAATGGGTTTGTGCTTGTTGATGCACTAGGTGTTGATGACTTTTGTTTTAGAGTTGTTGAGGGAAATTTTTGCACCACCTTTTGGGTTGGTGGTGTGGCCACTCGTGTAGATGATACTTTCTTTGTGAGGGGTGCCAAATTTTTTAGAGGAGTTATGTTTTTGGTGGGTAAAGGGAGTAATGGAGGTGACTTGTTTTTGTTAGGTGTTGGAGTAGGAAGCACTCCTGTTAAGGTAGAAAGATGTGGGCCCAGAATGAAGGGCAATGATGATGGTGGAGGAGGAGTTCTCCGACGTGGTTTAGTAGCCTTTTATAGTTTGGTTTGAGGACCACTATTGTGTGAGGCAAGGTTCAAGTCTACCTTCACTTGTGGGTGAGTGAGGTTTGATATGGGGCGAACACTCAGGGACTTAACTAGTTTTGGTATGGTGGATGTTTGTGAGGGTTTAGGTTCAGATGTGGACGGTTGGGCTTCTGAAGATTTAGAAGTAGAAGCTTAGCCCTCGTTGGAGACTTTGGGAGATTTTGTCAAAGGAGGGTCGTTAGTACGAGATGAAGTGAGATGTGTAAGATAAGGAGCTTTAAGTCGCTCCCACAATGCCTCATGCTCTAAGTTACTTGAATGGAGAAATCCTAAGTTTTCAACTAGTCGAGAGAATGGTTTGGAGGATGTTGCACGAGGCTTTGGTTTTTTAGAAGATGTGGGTGGTTGTGAGACCAGAAATGTGTTAGATGCAGCGATCTCGGGCCAAAGGCATGAGAGAGTCATTACTAGATCATCTTCGATTGAAGTAGGTGAAGAGACAAGTTCTTCTCTTAGTGGAGAAGGAATTGGAGAATGTGACTCCTCAAGAGGATAGAGGGCAGGGATGATCGTACCTTCTACTTGTGGTTGAAAAGCAAGAAAGGTATGGTCGTCCATTGGTAGTAGGAAGAATGAAGGTGGGGCTAGTGGCATTGGTATAGTTAAAGCATCCTCCAATATAAGAGGGGTAGATGGAGGACTATTAGGAGAAGAAGGCTCTTCTTCCTGTGAAGGAGAAATAGGAGAAGAAGGTTCTTCTACCTATGGTGGACAAATAGGAGAAGAAATCTCTTCTACCTATGGTGGAGGGATAGGTTGACTAACCTCTTCGATTTGTGGAAGAGGTTGGTTAAGGATGGAAGGCAAAACCGTGTTGATTGTGCATTTATTACGCTCTTGGAGGTCATCGGCCATGGTCTAAATGTTATTTTGACTAGGGGTGGTTAGGGAAAGGTTGTCAAAAGATGTCTATGTTTTGGTTAGGTGGCACGTTTGGGTTATCCAAGACAAGATCACCTTTATCTATCATGTCTAGGACAACGTTTTTGAAGGTTTTGTAGTTGTTTATGTCATGGCCTTTGACACGGTGATAATGACAAAAGTCATTTTCCCTATACCATGTAGGGATGGCTTTTGAGGGGTCGAATTGAGGTGGTGGTCAAATTTGAGGGAGGTTGAGGACTCCCTGTTTGACTAGTTTATCCAACACGGATGCGTATGATTCTCCTATTGGAGTATATTGACGCTGTACATATCGTTGTTCGAATTGTCATGTAATGCTTTGAGATGTGGAAGGTTCGGATTGGTTAGTTGTGGTCGATGATGATGATCTAAGTACCACAGCATTTGTTGATCCCTTAGATTTGGAATTGGAAGATGAAGATTTGGATGAAGGGTCATTTGATTTTGTATTAGTATTTCTACTATGCAGTTTGACTTTATTTTCTTTGACAGCACGGAGTTCAAGCTTCCTAGCCATGGTGAAAGCTTCATCAAATGTGCGGAATGTTTGGACCCACAAAGTAGATGAGATGTGTTTGGCACATGCTTGTGAAAAGATCTCAATGAGCTCATGTTGAGGTAAAGAAAAAGAGAGTTGGTTGATTAAACTTCTCCATCGAGCAACGAAATCAGCTATGGATTCATCGTCGAATTGTCTAATAGAATATAGGTCCGTGATGGAGACTTTTTTAGTTATGTTGATTGAGAAGTGGTCAAGAAATAGTTGAGCTAGTTGAGTGAAGGTAAATAGAGAGTTACTGGTAATAGAACTATACCAATCAAGGGCAGCCCCAGAAAGAAACATGGAAAATGTGCGTAGTAATAATGCATCATCATGTGCTATAAGGTAAAAAACATGTCTAAATGCTCGTAGATGTTGTTGTGGGTCCTCTTTACTCTAAAAGCGAGTAAACTTGGGAAGTTCCCACTGACTAGGATATAGTCAAATTGGGACTGAAAAATGGATAGGTTCATTACAGATTTGTTCATATGAGAGAATATTTCTTGAACCCAAAACAGATGTCTCAAGATTAGACACCTTATCCATCAACATCTTGATTAGATCGGTTGATGGATTTGTAGGTGGGGTGCCCCCTAAGTTGTAAGGCATTTGGAAGGTGTTAGGTGGAGCGTATGACATAGTTGGTTGCGCTTGTATAGGTGCAACATATTGGTAATTACTCATAGGGACTGATGTTGAAGTCAAGAGTGGTTGTGTCATGAAGCTATAGGGCACAACTTGACTTGATGTCACCAAAGGTGGTTGGATGGTGGCAACACTAGCCGAAGGATAAGTAGTCACTCTTATATTTATGGGTGCAAGAGTAAGTGGGATGGAGACAATTAAGTTTTAGAATGGTGTAGGACTTTGTTGAATGGTTTGTGGTTGAGGGGGTACAGAAACCCCAATTGAGGTAGGTCCAGAAACAGAAGGAGAGGCCACACTTTGAATAATGGTCATGTTTGGGTTGTTAGTTGAGGCAATGGCTTGAGTGACCATGGGTTGGGTTGCAGAGGCTATTGATATGATTGCCATTTCAACTAAGGAAGTTGGCATCCCATAAACTGGGTTGCTTGAAGGATCTTGCATTTGACTTCTCATGAGATAGTGCTGAACAGCCTTGACATTGAGGTCAAAGAATCTTTCAAAGTCTTGGTCCCCTTCGGGAACAATATGGGGTTGAGTTGGGGTTGGTTGGATAGGAGTACATTTAGTTTCTGAATGATACTCCATTAGATGACTTGATATAGAAGGCGAAGGCGGGAGTGGTTGTTGCCTTGCGTGGTCAACAAGAGTTTTGGTTTGACTATGTGTCAAAACCATTCAAGGCAAAATTTGTTCAGGTTCTAAAAACTGTATGTTTCAGCCTATCAAAACCCAAAATATGTGTTTAACAGTAAAAAAGTCAAGTTTTAAGGTTGTTTTAGAGAGAAAAAATTTGACAGTGACTGACGTCGATAAAAAAACCGATGTTGGTGAAGTAAGTTGCCGATGTCGGTCAGATAACTGATGTCGGTGAAGATAATTGTCGACATCGGTGAAAAAACTGATGTCAATTACTGTGTATTTATAGAAACTCAAAAAACTAAAAGTTTTTGGAAGAAAGAAGAAAGCTCTGAGTTGTTTTTAGAGCTCAGAGTGTCACCTCACCAGCTCAAAAAATTAGATACAGACAGAAAAATAGATGAAGGCAAACAGCCTCTAAATGTTAAATTCCTAAGAATAAATTTTAGAGTCTTGTTGGCTTATGCCTTAGAAGAGTGTGTTTGGGAAGTGGGCTTTTAGAACAGGTCCTAAAAGAGGCAGTCTAAGCTTGGTTTTGGGTTAAGTTTTGGTGTTCAAAATCTATATTAGGTTCCGTACGTGGCCTGGTGCTAGGAGCTTGCTCCCCTCACTTCACGAGCCCAGAGACAAGCTGAGTCGCTTAGCAAGTATATACTTCCCCTAGATTTTATACTCTACCAAAAAACAGAGTGAGTTCTCCCCTTGGTAGTGAAGTCTAAGTAGGATTACCAAGAAGGGTAAGGTATCTGCTAGGTGATGAAATCCTAGTCGAGTCTTGTCTCAGGTATGTTTAGATGTTTGATTGTGAAAGTGGTCTGGTCGTGTAACATATGTGCACTACACTTTATTCATAATGTGCTTTTAATTACTAGATGAGCTAAAAATGCATTCAAGCAGGAATGAGATGCAATAGATTTTTAACCCAAAATTGAAATGTTTTGTTCAGATGCAAACAAGTAGAGAAAAGGTTAAGAGTATGAATCTCACTACTCTAAGATGCAGGGAAAAAGGGGACAAGATGAAAAAGAAAGAAGTTATTTTTAACTTGTGCTAATGGTTTCTTTTCGAGAGAGAAAGAAAGAAGAGGAAGGATGCAAGAAGAAAATTTAATGCACCTATATGAATGTTTGCCTTTTAGAAGAAATGAACCCAAGGAAAAATCTAGGGTCCCATCGGGCGTGTCAGAATGTTTCTCTACACTTTTTCGCCTTTCACATTCAGAAGAAATAAGAAACTAAGGTTTAATGGTCAGGGGTTTGTACGTACCCAAAAGAAAGTTGTGCACCATTATCCAGATGATTGAAGGAGCTCCTCTTTGGCTGTGGAGGATGACACATGTAGATAAGAAAGGCTTGAACAAAGAAAATCTTAGATAGATATATGGTGGACTGCCAAGCAAAGCTCGGTCCCAGAAGTGTAAAGACTTCTTTGAGGGATGACAGTCCACTTGTTGATAAAAAGAATGTCATAATGGAAAGAAATAATGAAAGACTTAAAGAAAGAGAAATAGATAATGCGTACCTGAATTTTGCAATCAGCATTCCACAGTCATCGACGTCAGTAGTCCTGCCGGCGTCAGTTTGTCAATGATGCTAACGTTGATTATTTTTCTGACGTCGATAGGGGCAATGGTCGATGTCAGTCAGGGAAATGGCCTTGGGCAAGTTTTGGATAGGTTTGTGGTCGACAGAATGGTCTGGGAGATTCAAAAAGGGTTGTGCAGGGATGCAGGGCAGTGGACAGAGTCTTAGGAAGGACAAAAGGTAAGGGACAGGGGTGGAAGGAGAATAAGGATGAGAGAAGGCTTTTCAGCCTCTCCAGGGAGGAAGTCAGGTTGTCTATCAATAGTACTCAAGAATATTCAATGGACTAATCACCAATGCATTCTAAAAATATTGAAATATAAACCAGAATAATACTTAGCTCTTGGTGGAGAATCAGCAGTGTAGAAGACTTGTTCTTGATGCAGCTGATGTAGAAGACTTCGTACAACCTTCCAATCCAATGCCTAGAGTGAATTATGTAGAGCTTATGTAGCTAGAGAGTGATGATAGAAAGCTGATGCCTCGTCCCAAAGCCTGCCTGTGATATGCAAAGAGTCGAGGAGAGAAAGAATTCGGATCCTAGAGCAAGAGAATTTGCATTCAGGTGAAATCGATCTAAGATTTAGTTTTAAGCAACCGACGTCGGTGATTCCACCAGCATCATCTGACGGGTAATTGACGTCAGTGGCTAGAAGATGGGTAAAAATACTATTTTTAGCCTTTTGCCTATTCCTCCGTTTGCCAAGTTCAACTGCCGTTGGTGAACGGTCCAAAGGGCAGGTTTAATAGGTGCGAGGATTAGTGGGGGAGTTGAAATATGTCTTAGGTAATTATGATTTGTCATAGGTGATAAATGGTCTAAGGGCAAAGTATCCAAGGTGAGATGTCTAAAGGGGATGATTAATTTAAAATAAGTATTTTAAATTAATAAAGTATAGGTTAGGCATGTTGAAGTTAGAAAGGGACCAAGGGCGGGGTTGACACTATTTTGGTGTCTACAATAAGTCTAAAAATACATGTCTATAAATAACACTATATGTCAACTTGTATGCAAATCATGTATGTACAATGATGATTGCTCAGAAATAGAGTTTTTTGGCCAAAATACAATATATACATGTAAAGTAAATTAGGAACTAATGTTTCAACCTAGCCAAAAATGCAAATACCTTTTTATAATTATAGAGTGATGATGTGGCACCATTGGAAGAATAAAATTATGGAATAACAATTATAGAAACTAAAGTGAAGGGAACTATCCTTGTAACTAGATTTACAACTAGAACTGAAACTATCATTATAGATATGCATGAAGTTACTACTAATGTAATTGTTGGCCATTTTTTGTCCAACATACTAAATCTCTTGCATTTTTTGATGAGGAAACAGATTAAAGGGGCTTAGAGAAGGATCTGAGCAAGTTGTTCAAGGGTCAAGAACAATGTTCAAAAGCAAGCTTGTAAGCCAAAGGGCTAAGTGTAAAGTTATTTTATTCAGCTAAGTCCTTGTTCATTCTTCATGGTTTTGAAAGAACTAAGTGTGTTTCTTCCCTCAGGATTTTGTTTGGTTTAAACTTCATGGTTTTCCTTCAGAAAAATTATCCAAACAAGAAGTCTGAAGGAATGTTTTTATTTTCGGCCAAATGTTCTTTTTGGGATTTTCATTTCCAACTAAGTAATGAAATTCTTTCAAAAAAATTATCCTAAAGAAAGGTTTCGAATAAATGAAATCATCAAGCACATTTCCATATAAAACTTTCCTAAAGGGTTATTTTCATTGGAAAGTGGACCAAAACAATATCTCTGAAGGGCACTTTCAAAAAAATTGAAGGGTTATTCAAGCCTACTTAATTTCTAAACTTTATAAGTTAAGTCAAGACAAGATAATGGCCTAGTAAGATCAATGGCATGAGCGATGGTCAAATAGTCAGTGAATCTGAGGGGCTAATCAATCAAGGACAAGTGGCACAAGGGCATCCAACTAGCAAAAGATTTACTGTGCATGAGATTCATGATCAAATGAATGAGAAGCTACCACATGGCATAAGTTTGAGTAGAGATTGGCTCTTTAAAGGAATAGATGATCAATGACTCATAGGAATCTATGTCAAGAAGATCTACAGTGTGAGTTAAGGATCCAAGGAAACTTCCAATGACCAATTATAGTAAAGAAGAGTCTAAGCAACTAGTGGGAGCTGGTAGCTAAAAATTTAATGAAGGCTTTCATCCTTTGACATGGCTCTTGCTCTTGACAAATGGCCACTGACCAAAAGCAACATGGTTTGGCCTAAGCTAAAAAGTATGAAGACCTCATCCTTTTCAAATAGGACACATGAAGGGGAAGGTCATCATGATGATTTTAATGTAAGGATCAATTCGATCATGCAAAATAGAGACATCCAGCCACCGATGATATGGGCCCCTCAAAATCCACCCAAGGGAAACTTGAATGCAGGATGATCTTGAAGATATTGGCGATGACCTTGAATGACTCATTCCATGGTCAAAGAAGGATGATGGTGGTGGTTGCAATAATTTATGGCTTCCCTCTTTTCATTTTCTCATGTAGTCCCTCTTCTCTTTTGTCCCTTCTTCTATATCTACGGGCTTTCAAGCCATTGTAATGGTTCCTAGTTTTTTATATTTTGTTTTATCTTTTTGGGAGACAAGAAATTCTTTGAGATATTGCAAAATATGCTCAGATTAATTAGGCTCGACCTTGTCAAACACTTTTAAGAACTACCTCCTGATGTAATAAAAGGACTTTCTTTGCCTATCTCTTGCCTTGGATTCGTGTTGTTTGAGATGTGCACTATGGTAATGTGTGAAGGAGAATCCTCCTCAACCATGGTCCTCCTTTTTGGCCTTATTTAGAGTATTTTCAAGGCTATTCATAGGTATGGTTTAGTGTTCTTTCTGCCATTGATGTGAGCTTTCAGTGAGTCATATAATCCTCTTTGTTTGCATTCATTACTTCCAGAGCCTTCTTCATGAAATACTGATGCAACCAGCTCGATCTTGAGATTGTGCAATTCAATATTGTCCTCTACAAAATTAGTGTGGGTTCAAGCTGCTGAGATTTTCCCATTTAGCTTTAGTGCATCACCTGGTTAGCTTCCTTAGGAGCCCTTATCCCCTTTTTAACTATTTTCCCTATGAATCATTAGTTTAGCTTGAGTTTAGGTGAGCATCAAAGAGGAACTGGCCTACTCCAGAGGTTTAACCTCCCTACAAGATACCCACACCCTAAGGTTTTTCCCATGCTTATAACTAGAAGTGAGAGAGCCTAAAAACTCTCCCACAAAGGGTGTAATTCTAGCCTATAACAGTAATTATAGTAATGGAAATTGGAACTGACACACATGTGGGCCCAATCTATGTTTGTACTAGTGTGTACTCTGGATCCTGAGTCCTTTGAGGAGGTGGATGTGTTTCCCCTACTACTAAAGTTAATTACTTGGCTACTTCCATCTACAAATATAGTGTGTGGCTTGCCTAGAAGTTTATAGCTATAGTTTCATAATCAAGAAAATATATCTTGAACAACTATATGAACTTGTCCATTAACTTGTGATGTGTAACCAATACAACCTTAACCCCTGCATGAAGTGTCTTAGTTCTCATGATTTAGTCCTTGGAAGAAATTCCTATTTGCATTATTTTATCATTAATCCTATAGATCGTGCCTTCAATTTCAGATTGAGGCTATCAACTACCGCTCATAGGGGATTTTTAAAATGGGTTTAGGGACCAATTGCTCCTAAAGAGTGCTTATCTGAATGACTCTCATGTCTTGTAGAATAGGGACTGCATTTTTTTCTTCATTGGCAAATTATTACATGATAACTCATATCTCCTAATTCCACTTAAGTAATTTGTCCCTCTTAACAGTAAAAAAACTCTAGGTCCATGCAACCTTAGATGTTGTTATTAAATTTAAATGGGTATAAGCCTTATTTATAGTTGTTTGGCTTATGAAGCAAAGTTTTCCATCAATGTCTTTTATTTTATTAAACAAGTGAATGATATCCCCCACTTAGGTTGAGATATAGCCTTTATAGACCTTATTAAATAAATATTATCATAGAGCTTTCTAGCTACCACCTACATATTATCTATGATTTCTTTGGGAGACTAAATAGGGCTCATCTCTGGCGATCTATGAATAGACTG
The DNA here is from genome assembly GCA_037957365.1 of Torreya grandis. NCBI lineage: Eukaryota > Viridiplantae > Streptophyta > Pinopsida > Cupressales > Taxaceae > Torreya > Torreya grandis. Next base: position 6,678,007 of record JARHVA010000009.1, on the reverse strand, counting down.
ATCAAATATTTTGAACATTTCTTTTATAACTTCTCCAACAACATCCACAAAACTATAAGGATATTCTCTATAACAATCCAAGTCTTAAGGATTTACTTTTCTTCTCTTTGTCAAAGAGAATATGTCTTCTATTTGTTCTAACTCAACCTATTACCCTTATGTAACCATAGTCTTTATTTTCACCTTTCTCAAGGAATTTATTTGTCTATCAAAATGAAATGTAATTGTGGGTTTCTTTGTAATCACTAGATCATGTATTCCTTATTTTTGTTATTGTAACTACTTAATCCATGAAGGAACGTTCAGTACAACATGTTGATCTACTTGCTTTGATTGAATAGAGGAAGGGGATTGCCCTAGAGGAAGCATGGTTATGGAGGAAGATGTCTTATAGGCAAAAAAGGTATAACTTTCCTCCATCTATTAACTTTCTTTTAGATTGGTATATAAATTGTGTATTTAACCTTCCCTATTGTTCTATGTATTAAAATTATAGGTTCATCGGTTTGAGAAACTTGACCAATGGGTATTTATAGTTGTATGATGACTTAGGAGGGGTGGATTGCATGGAAAAAATGGAATTCAACACCAAGTTTTCAAAATATACCCTCTTTGATGGCCCAAGGAATTGAGGATTGGTTCCACTAAACAATGAATAATTTTTTGGAGTGCTAATTAAATTCTATAAGTAATTTGTCATCGATATATAGGCAACCCTAGTAGTAGTAATAGTGGTAATAAGACCCATAGTAACACATTGGGTTGTGGTAAAAAACAATGGCATTGTAACTTCTTGAGGCTTATTCATTTGGCCCAAAGAATGCAAAGAATGAATGATACTTATCATACTAATTATAGTAGTAGGAATTGAGGAAGTTGACATAGAATGAGAAATGGGTGAACTTATAACTTGAGAGATAATTGGGGCACCAATTGTTGTGTTGTCACTATAGTAACCTGAGGTGGAGAGCTTGGAGGTGTAGCTGATGATTTATATTGTAACTGACGTCTATAGTTTTGAGTCTACATATTTTTCTACATACCTTCCCTCATCTAATAATAATTTTATAGCCATTGAGTTAGTATCTCCTTGGTCAACCTCTTCAAATTCTACCAACTTTTTAGTTCCTCTAGATTGAGTGCTTCCCTCAGTCATCCATTAATCATCTTCCTATTGTAGAGTAGAATTGCACCCTTGTGGAAGATTTTTTTAAGCTCTCTCACTCCCAGCTATAATAGTGGAACAACCTTAAGCTATGGGCATCCTATAGTGAGGTTGAACCTCTAAGATTTTTAATGAGGCTAGATCCTAAGATGCTTCACTTTGGCTTATTTCCCACACTAGAATCTACTGCTAACTAAGGAAAAGGGAGAGAAAAATAACATGAAATGGAAATCTAAGCTAAGGATGGTAATGCATCAAAATATAAAATGATCCACTTTTAGCCTGAAAACCTTAACAACTGCTAATGAACCTAACCAAGACACAAACTAATCTGATCCTATCTCAAGGCCACAAGCATAAGTATTTTATGTGGAGGTCAAAGAAATACCCTAAAATTTGAAAGATAGAAAGAAATAGGTATGTATGAGACACTATAAACTTGTGAAACTTCAATAAAGGTACCAATGTCTAATAGTTCACACAACCTACAAGGAATAAAAAGAGTTAAATAAATATACGTACAAAATCTAAAGATGATGAAAGGGGCATACATCTACAAATTAAGCTCCAATAATGTACACTTGACTTCAAACTAGAATCAGAAAAGTTTATCTTATTGATTTAAGAGAGTGTTTACAAGGCAATTTTGACAGAGTAACTCTATCACCAGTCAAGGGATTAGTTTTAAGGCTCAAAATCCTCTATATATAACAGAAAAGGATGAGAGAAGGAGCTTGCATGAGAAATAGAAAGGGATGTCATAAATGGTTGCAACCACCACTATTGTCCTTGAGATATTTTTTGCCTTTAGAGCATGCAATTGCTTGACCATGAAATAAACCATCCAAGATCACTGTAAATCTCCTTGAGCCCTTTGCACATTCAAGTCTCTCTCTTTGGAACTAAGAGAGCCATGTCATGGGTAGCTGCATGTTATTTCCAAGTGTACATGATTTGATCTCTTACATTTAAAACCTGACATGCTCCTTACTATTATTTTGGACTTATATATTTTCTATTAAAATTGATACCCCATTGGCTTTTTTCATGTCCATCAATCTGCTTGTGCATGGATACTTGTGAGTCATCAATCTCCTACCAGTTGGATGGGCTTATGCCATTTATCCCTGACTGATTAACCCTCTATATTTTCTAACTATTTGACTATCACTCATGTCGTTGATCTTTTATTGTGAGATATTGACAAGTGTCAATATCATAGTAATATTGATGAACCCATTGATCTTTTGAATACCAATAGCTACTTTATGAGCTTGATATTTGACACTAATGAGAATGTCACATTTCCCTTGGACACTTTCCTATGGTCCTTTTTCTTTTGGGATTTTTTAGAATAACCCTTCGGATTTATTTTCTTTGGCCACTTATTCAAAAGAAAAAATCTTTGGGACTTGTTGACGTTGTGGATTACACCCTTGAGAGAAGGTTGGGCTTGTCTCTTCCACATGGCACAATGGAGACTCCTCTCTTGCCTATGGGTCTAGCAAAACTGAGGGGAGAATCTCTAGATAAGGGCTAGCTCACTTTGATGCATCTCTGAGTTATTTCAGTAACACTGCTAACACACACACACACACACACACACACACACATATATATATATGTATATGTATATATATATATATATATATGTATATGTATATATATATATATATGTATGTATGTATGTATATATATATATATATATATATATATATATATATATATACAATGGGTAGGGGGGTTGAAAAGAGAGAAGGATTACTGAAAATAGAACCTAAACTAAATGGTGATGCACCAAAAATGGTTGATCTACTTAGCTTGAACATACACTTTCCACCAAGAACAAGCTGATATACACTTCATTTGATATGAAAAATTCTTCTGCATCAATGAGATAGGGGTCCTTTGGAGATACAAGGAGGAAGAACTACCAGAGTTGTTCTAAGACACACTATGGCAGCCTATTCACATACACCTATACTCTGTTGTGGGCACTTCTGGCTAACCTGTAAAAGAAAACTCACAATACACTAGACATGTTGGAATCATTCTATAAATCATGAAGGAAAATGACGTAACACAAGACAAAGCCATAGACATATGCAAAAGTGCAAACTCAAATGGAGGCAAAAAAGGCTTCTTTTTGATTCAAGGTAAATTTTGGCAAAGCTCTACCTTACAAGCTGAGAGATCCCTCTTTCTCAAATGAGAAGTTGTAATATATATATATATAGAGAGAGAGAGAGAAGAAGTAAATGGCACCCTTTTGGAAAAGACTTTGGTGCCTTTTTTACAAGTGGCCCATGTGCATTGAGATCATTGAGAAGAGGAAGCTGCTTAAAAGAGAATGTTGTGTCGACTCCAGTTTTGACTTTAGGCATTTAAAATATATTAAACATCATGTGTGAAAACATGGACCACACTATTTGTCTGCAAATAAGACCCCTCCTTCAAGATATTCATGCGGTTTGTCTGCTCATCAATGCAAAGTGAAGAAAAATAGGTCACATCATTCACTGTTTGTGCTCCTTGATGATCACTTGGCAGAGACTGTATCAACCACTGGAATAACTCCTTGTGCCGACACCTTCTTTTGCCACTTGGACTATTTTGTCCATTTTTGCACTTGGCTCTTTTGGGCTCCTTTCTTGGTGGATCACTGAGTTCACTCTTGACTTTTGTCCTTTCTCAGCTTTGTCTTTTCTTGGTTTTGTCTTTTCCATCTCTTGGCTCTTTCTGGCAATCTGAGCCCTCAGGGCTATCTTCTATCAATCTTTGGCTAGCTCCTTAGGCTCTTTTCTCAATGGTGTCTTCCTTGGCCTTAAGGCCTTTGAATTCCTTCAGGTTCATGCTCAAGCATTTAAAGATCAACAGCTATTTGCTAAGATAGAAGTTGACATTTGTGCAACTGTCATCAATTTATTTGGATCATTTCCTTCAAACCCTGTATGTGGGATTTTGTTTGGAACACCTTCCAATAGAATTGACCTTTCGGGCCTTTCATTTGGTCCACCTCACTATTAAAAGATCCTTTGAAGGAGATGTAGAGGACACTTCCCTAAGAAACGTACCCTTCAAGGAAATTGTTTAGGGCACATTCTCCATAAGAATTTGGCCTTTAGAACTTTATGCATTTGAATAATTCCTTCAAGACTTGTGTGGATCACTTGGTCAAGGAAAAAAAAAGCCCTTTGGAAACTTGCAAGTGGACCATTTCTCTAAGAGATATCCCCTTCGGGTATTGAAAATGTCCCTTTCACGGTCGTCAAGAGCCCCCCACAAGGGCACCTTCCCTTTGGGGTACTTTGAGCGGCCTCGGTCTTCAAATCCTTCAGACAAAATGTTTAAAGGAATTCCTTTGAACATTTTTTTCGAAGGAAATTCCCCCTTCAATGTTTTAGCCCTTTCTTTCGGGTGAATTCTTTCAGGCAAAATTCTAAAGGAATTCCTTCGGACTTTTTGTCTAAAATAATTTGCCTAGTTCGTTTTGCCACGGGATTTTCTCCCGAAAGAATTCCTTGTTTGTTCCTTGCTTTGTGAATTTCTTCAAACATTTTGTCCAAAGGAATTCCTTTGGGAATTTTGCCTGAAGAAATTCAACATTTTTGAATTTATTTTGCCTTAGCATTTCGGAAGGAAAACTCACCCTTTCTTTGCTCTTTCAAATGTGTTTCCTGCCCCCTGTAAGGGCACTTTTGGGTCTAGAATGGCCCTCCGTAGCCTGCTAAAATGGTCCATTTTGTACCTAACTATCCTCTGCAAGGGTACCTACCCTTCAAGGCTTTGCAAACCCCTTGCATTCTTCAAACTGGTCCATCTCTTTGCCGAAAGGCTTGTGCAACCAAATTCACAACTGATGGCTCAGAACAACAGGGGAAGAAGGAGACTCATTTTGGCCTACAGGACCAAAATGGTCAACAAATTGGTGATTCCCATGGGAAGCATGCCTACTATGCTTAAGAAACTAGTATCCTCAAAGTCCATTGGGCACGGAGTCAGAACGTAGCTTGAAAAAGTTAGTGACAGCCTCGAGAAATCCAAGAATCAATCATGAAGCTTTTTACCCCAAACACAAAGGAAAACACACACAAGGCTAAAAACACTACCTATGCAAACAACACTTAGGGAAAATAGGGAAAGAAAAATTGAAAGCAAACTACTATGTATAGCTAACCAGGTATATTTGCATCCCTCCTAGATTAAAGGGAAAACTTCTTAAGTCTCCTTCATGGCAAGAAGACTTATGGTGCTAGACAAGTGGTTGAATGGAATGGAGATCTGGTGACTTACTCTTCTTGCCTGCCACCTTGATTGGCTCGTATCCAAATGAAGCGAGGGCAAACATGTTTCCAACATATATATACTCTTCTTGTTCTTGGAAGCTTGCCTCTTTCTGGTTCTTCATGCTAGTGTGTTTTATCAAGAAATGAATGGTTATTGGCTCATCACCATAAGCCCCTTGATATGCATAGCCCCTTTGACATATGTCATGGTCTAACCTATTCCCTCCTGCCTCATTGAAGACGTTGTCAAACTGATCTTCTACTTCCTCTTGCCTTTCTTAAAGAAGGGTGACTGTTGTGATGTCTAAAATGAGATCACAAACTACTTGCTCATCCCACAGAACATCATCTTCTTGCTCTAGGCTCTCTTCTTCAAAGCTTTCCTCAAGATGGACAAGCCTCTCCTTTTCCTGCTTAAAGACCAAAGTCTCTAGTTGTTCAAACACATCCTCCTGATCCTCCTCCAACTTGGGTTCTATGGCATAGTCGTCCTCCTTGATGACTTCAAAAATATCATCTTTAGATTCATTGACCTCTTGAAAGGATAAATCTAAAAGCTTGCAGCCCCTTTGCATACTTATTTGAGTCCCAATGTTGCCTTCTCCACCCCTAGCCAACTCATAACCTCCTTGAAAAAGAGTGTAACCTACCCCAATTACTTCAAATAAATCATTCAAAACATGATCAAGAATATGTCCATGCTCCTCCATGACCTCTTACAAAGTGAGAGAAGATTCAAAGATCATCTCTTCCTTGTCAGAGATAGAGGCAAAAGTTTGTGACTTGTCTTCTTGTTCATCAAAGGGGGTACCTATGGTGATCTCCTCCTCATCTACACTCATGAAGTCTCCCTGATCAATCATGAACTAAGCATAATCCTCTTCACTTGCTTCCTTTAAGATGGATTCCTCAACATAAGAGAAACATTCTTCATTTACCAGGCAAGGAGGTGGAACACAAGGATTGTCAAAATCAAGTTGGGAATGGAAAGCAGGGGATCTTTTTAAAAACTTATGAGAAAATGGGGGTAGACCTTGGGCCAAAATCACTTGATTTTTGTCTCTCCACTTGACCAAAACTTCATCAATATCACAATTAGCTTGAGGATTTGTAGAAGGGGTGTCTTTTGGCGTAGGCTCCTCTCTAAGGTCTGAAACCTCCATCTCTCTTTCACTAAGCAATCTCACCTTTGCCTCTAATTCCTCAATTTGCTTAGCTAGATTTTATTGAAAGATCCTTTCTTGGAGCTCATAAGAATCATCATGGAAATGGGGAGTGCATGAAGGCTACCATGGAGTACAAGAAGCTACTTGAGGAAGGGTGGGAGGGACTTGAAAAGGACTAGCCTCATTTTGTACCTCACACTCTCGGACAATGTCTTTCTCCTCTTTGTTGTTCCATGACTCAATGACTTTAATCCAACTCATGATAGTAGGACTGGAAATCTCCTTTTGGGGTGATGGGCCTACAATGTGAGAGGGTAGTGAGGTTTGGATTTCACTTCCCTTGCTACCAACATAGACTGCTGCATTTGAAGATTTGCCAATTCAATCTGCTTATCAAGATTGGCCTTAAACACAAGATTTACTATTTTATAACTCTCCTCAACATGATTGGGGAAATGAATTTGATAGGCTTGACTTGGCTCATGAGCAAGGACTGCATATCTCTGATATGAAACTTGGGGCAGCAGGTATGTAGGTTGATAGACTTGGTAAGGCTACCTCTCATGAATACTCAGTTTCTCTTCCAAAGATGCAATCAAACCACTCACATCCAGTATCTCATTTGTAAGCCTTTGTCAATTGGCTCTTTCAATAGGAGTCCATTCACTCTTAACCAAATCTAATGCATTTCTCACTTGATGGATGAAATGATCAAGAATTTCTTGGCCACATCCCCTTCTAGTGTAAATCTCCACTACATACTTTTCATATCCTAGCAGTGCTTGTTTGAAGGTGGAAATGGGTTGATTGGCAAAATGATTTGGTTGAGTAGGAGAAGTAACACATTGAGAAGACTGGTCATAAGACTAGTCGTACCAAACTTGATAAGGATCAACACAAGGCTGGTAAGGATCATAACCAGGCTAGCTAAGGACTTAGTCAAACGGAGGAGGAAGAGGCAAAGCTAAAAATGTTTCACCAGCCTGCAAAGGGCAAAACTCATTATCATATGCATCCTTGTTGCTTGAGATGATTCCATGAATAACCTAATCTTGATCAAAACTATATGAAGGAACACAAGACCCATGGTTCTGATCAATGGAATTATACATACCAAAATGTGATTTTTTGATGGCACCAGGACTGCTTAACCAGCTGATTCAACTCAGAGTCGCCATTGATGTTGACGAAAGAGCCTCCAAAGGCTAGTTGGTTGAAGAACACACCAAAATTCTTCAACTCTTTGGATAAAAACTAGTTTGTCCCACCAGGTGTGCCAAAAACTGTTGACACTATGGATTGCACCCTTAAGAGAAGGCTTGGATTCTCTCTTCCACATGGCACAATGGAGACTTCTCTCTTGCCTATGGGTCTGGAAAAACTGAGGGGAGAATCTCTAGATAAGGGCTAGCTCCCTTTGATGCATCTCTGAGTTATTTCAGTAACACTGCTAACATATATATATATATATATATATATATATATATATATATATATATATATATATATAAAAATGGGTGGGGGGGTTGAAAAGAGAGAAGGATTACTGAAAATAGAACCTAAACTAAATGGTGATGCACCAAAAATGGTTGATCTACTTAGCTTGAACATACACTTTCCACCAAGAACAAGCTAATATACACTTCATTTGATATGAGAAATTCTTCTGCATTAGTGAGCTAGGGGTCCTCTGGAGATACAGGGAGGAAGAACTACCAGAAGTGTTCTAAGACACACTATGGCAGCCTGTTCACATGTGCCTATACTCTATTGTGGACACTTCTGGCTAACCTGCAAAAGAAGAACTCACAATACACTAGACATGATGGAATCATTCTATGAAAGCATGAAGGAAAATGACTTAACACAAGACAAAGCCATAGACATATGCAAAAGTGCAAACTCAAATAGAGGCAAAAATGCTTCTTTTTTATTCAAGGTAAATTTTGGCAGAGCTCTGCCTTACAAGCTGAGATATCCCTCTTTCTCAAATGAAAAGTTACAATATATATATAGAGAGAGAAGAAGCAAATGGCACCCTTTGGAAAAGACTTTGGTACCTTTTTTACAAGTGGCCCATGTGCATTGAGAGCATTGGGAAGAGGAAGCCGCTTAAAAGAGAATGTTGTGTCAACTCCAATTTTGACTTTAGGCATTTAAAATATATTAAACATCATGTGTGAAAACATGGGCCGCATTGTTTGTCTATAAACAAGACCCCTCCTTCAAGATATTCATGTGGTTTGTCTGCTCATCAATGCAAAGTGAAGAAAAATAGGTCACATTGTTCACTGTTTGTGCTCCTTGATGACCACTTGGTAGAGACTGTGTCAACCACTGTAATAACTCCTTGTGCTGAAACCTTCTTTTGCCACTTGGACTATTTTGTCTATTTTTGCACTTGGCTCTTTTGGGCTCCTTTATTGGCAGATCACTGAGTTCTCCTTTCCCAGATTTGTCTTTTCTTGGTTTTGTCTTTTTCTAGTTTTGTCTTTTCCATCTCTTGGCTCTTTTTGGTAATCTGAGCCCTCAGGGCTATCTTCTATCAATCTTTGGCTGGCTCTTTAGGCTCTTTTCTTAGCAGTGTCTTCCTTGGCCTTAACGCCTTTGAATTCCTTTGGGTTCATGCTCAAGTATTTAAATATCAATGGCTATTTTCTAATACATAAGTTGATATTTGTGCAACCGTCATTAATTTCTTTGGATCATTTCCTTCGGAGCTTGTATGTGGGATTTTGTTTGGAACACCTTCCAATACAATTGACCTTTCGGGCCTTTCATTTCATCCACCCCACTATTGAAATATCCTTTGAAGGAGATGTAGAGGAAACTTCCCCAAGAAATGTACCCTTTAGGAAAATTATTTAGGGCACTTTCTCCATAATAATTTGGCCTTTAGAACTTTCTGCATTTGAATAATTCCTTCGAGACTTGTGTGGAGCACTTGGTCAAGAAAAAAAAAGCCCTTCAAAAACTTGCAAGTGGACCATTTCTCTAAGAGACATCCCCTTCAGGTCTTGAAAAGGTCCCTTTCATGGTCACCGAGAGCCCCCCATAAGGGCACCTGCCCTTTGAGGTACTTCGGGCAGCCTTGGTCTTCAAATCCTTCAAATAAAATGTCTGAAGGAATTCCTTCGAACATTTTGTCTGAAGGAAATGTCCCCTTCAATGTTTTGGCCCTTTATTTTGGGAAAATTCTTTTTGGCAAAATACCAAAGGAATTCCTTCGAACTTTTTGTCTGAAAGAATTTGCCTAGTTCATTTTACCGTGAGATTTTCTCTCGAAAGAATTCCTTGTTTGTTTCCTTGCTTTGTGAATTTCTTTAGACATTTTGTCTGAAAGAATTCCTTTGAACATTTTTACAGAAGAAATTCAACCTTTGTGAATTTATTTTGCCTTAGCATTTTTGAAGGAAAACTAAACCTTTCTTTGCTCTTTCAAATGTGTTCCCTGCCCCCCACAAGGGCACTTCTGGGTCCAGAATGGCCCTCCGCAGCTTTATGGAATTGTCTATTTTGTGCCTGACTATACTCCGCAAGGGTACCTACCCTTTGAGGCTTTGCAAACACCTTGCATTCTTTGAATTGGTCCATCTCTTTGCCGAAAGGCTTGTGCAACCAAATTCACAACTAATGGCTTAGAACAACAGGGGAAGGAGACCAATTTTGGCCTGCAGGACCAAAATGGTCAACAGGACTTTTGGAAAGGTCCACTTTATTAAAGAGTTACCCTTCAAAAATACTGCATAAGACACTTTGGCATGGAAATGACTCTTTGGAAAAAGTGTTTTTGCCCCTTGATTTGAAAGTTCCCTTAGAAACTTGAAAAAGGTCCCATTTTCATCAAGAAAAGTGCCCTTTAGAAACCTTAAAGTGAACCATTTTCCTTAGACAAGTGCCCTTTAGGAAAAGTGTATAAGACACTTTGTTGTAGAATAATTCCTTCAATAATTTTGGAAAGGGCCACTTTATTGAAGAGTTAACCTTCGGGAAAATTATCTCAGACAATTTTCTTGAAAGAAAAGGTCTTTGTCTTTTGCTTCAAACATTTTGTTTGAAAGAAATATCCCTTCAAAAACTTTGTCTTAGATAACTTGTCTAAAAGAATTCAACACTTAACACTTATACAAAAAAGCTCTAGAAATAAAAAGAAGCACTTAGTCCCCACAAATTCTAAAAAATAAACAAGTAAAGAATTAGCTGAATAAAAAATTTTGCACTTAGCTTCTGGCTTGTAGGCTTATCTTTGAACACTACTGTTGGATCCATAGAAAACCTTGCTTGGACCCTCTCCATTTGCAAATGTTGGATCCATTTCTAATCCTTTGATCCTCTACTTCATTAAACCATGCAAGAGTTCTATATGTGGGCTAAAAATGGCCAACATATTTGATAGCTCGCAGGGGTTGCATGCTTGTTGATGTAAGAGAACCTAGATCATGTTGTCTTGTCTAGTCCATTGGGCATGGAGTCATTAGCCTCTATAATTGAACTGGTCTAAAACTAGATACAAGGTTAACCCTTTCTGGAACTTCCTCTTGAAGTAATAAGGACATCACAAAACAAAGTGCCCAAGGCACTTGGGAAACAAAAAATAGAATAAAAAGGAAATTTGCACAAGGCACTTGGAAGAAAGCATGAAATCTATCCTAATATAGACAAGGTTACAATTTACAAGTATTTACCTCTTGGATCAAATGGAAAACTATGAGTATTATTCACTTGTAACAATCCAAGATGAAAAATACCTTGCTTTGGAGGTACCAAAATTGGTGAACCAAGTAACTTTATGGTCAATCCTTTTGATGTGCTCTCTAATGGATGGAATGGAACAAACATGTCTCCAATGTAGACATACTAGTTCATGTCCTCCAAACTTGGTTAATGTAAGACTATAGGGGCTTTTTCAATCTTCTCATTTGATGGCTCAATTTTTTTCTCTATATCAAGAAAAATGTGTGATGGCTCCCTTGAACTGGTGCTTTGTTTATTGTTTAGACTTAAGCTGAAAAGCTCTAAGTCATCCCAAAAGGTAGCTTCCTCTTGGTCATATGAGACAATGCCAACTTTAACTCCATATTTTCTTGATTTTCTTTGAAAGGAGCCATATGGTAGTTCATCAATCCACCTAAGGCCCAATATGTCATATTTTTGTGGCTTTGGATCTGACCATTCCCCCTCATTCTTGAAGACATTATTACTACCTTCAATAGACAATTCATCTTGAGATTGGTTAGCTTCTTCAACCTGATTGGCAATTTCATCCTCATACTCTAGAGGAGGCATAGGATAGTTTAGAACCTCTACCTGATCCTTGAATTCATGGTATAGTTGCTGCCATACTTCATCTTGATCCTCTTGCTCATTCATGACCTCTCCAACATGGTCAGCTAACTGATTGACTATGTCAATCTCTACACCTTGGTCATCTTCATCTTCAACTACATCAAATGAAAGTTCTTGAGACTAAACAAAATCCTCTTTTCTCTCATCTGCATCTTAAATGCACAACTCTTTAAGTATGAAGGCATCAATACTATCTTCAAGCTCTAATTCATCAATGTCAAAACTAGGCCACAATAGCTAGTCCAAACTTGATTTCTCCTCCCTTTTCTAGAGTTGACTACCTATCATGATATCCTTATCATAGACACTTGTGTTGTCCTCTTCAAGATAAAATTTGACTCTAAGTTCCTCCTCTATTCCTTTCAAAATAGGCTCTTCCTCTAAGAGGGAGATGGTGGGAGGGTGAAGTTCATTTTGCTTGCAGCTTAAGAGAGTGTCTTTCCAACTATGTACTTTGAGTGGTCTCTTTGGTGGTTCTTGAGGGAAGGAGAAAGAGTCTTGAAACTCTTGTAGGGAAATCACATGGAGCTGAGCTAACACCTCTTTTTTATTTTCTTCAACCACTAACTCCTCCTCTTGAATTGGTTTTTGGACAACCAGAACTAACACCTCCTCCTTCTTCTCTATGCCTTTTTGAACTGATTTCCATGATGGAAATGTGTAGGGAGTAGCCACCTTTTCTTCTTTGTGAATGGGTATAGGAGAGGGTGGTTTCACAAGAGAGGGCATCACATAATCAGGGTCATGTTGGCCATTTTTGGCCCACATACTAAAGCTTTTGCATTGTTTGATGAGGAAATGGATCAAAGGGGCTTAGTGAAGGATCTGAGCAGGTTGTTCAAGGGTTAGTAGCAATGTTCAAAGGCAAGACTATGAGCCAAAGGGATCAGTGCAATGTTTGTGCAAAGTTCTTTTATTCAGTTAAGTCCTTGTTCATTATTTAGAGATTTGAAAGAACTAAGTGTGTTTCTTCCCTCAGGATTTTCTTTGGTTTAAACTTCATGGTTTTCCTTCAAAAAAATTGTCCAAACAAGAAGTTCAAAGGAATGTTTTTCTTTTCAGCCAAGTGTTCCTTCCAAGATTTCCATTGTCAGCTAAGTAATGAAATTATTTCAGATAATTTGTCTAAAAGAAAAGTTTCAAAGAAATGAATTTGTTAGGCAGGTTGCCCTATACAACTTTCTCGAAGGGTTATTTTTAAGGCAAAGTGCCCAAACATGTTTTTTTGAAGGGTGCTTTTTGGGAGAAACGGTTCATTCAAATATTTTCAAAGGGTAATTTCCCTCTACAAAGAGCCAAACACTTTTTTGAAAGACCATTTTAGTGGTTCTGAGAGTAGCTTTCAAGAAATTCAAAGTTTATGTTCCTTTTGGAAGGACCATTTGAAGAAAACCTGAAGGGTCTCTTTCCCTTCAAGAAATTCCTTGTCAAAAAGCTCGAGGGGCAATTTGGAAAGGTTTCAAGGAACAATTCCTTCAAACTTTTTGTCTAAGGGAAATAATCAAAGGAGATAGCCACATAAAATAATCCTAAAGGGAAGGAACGAAAACAAGAAGAGCTCTAAAATTTCAATGTAATCTAGCTCCGAAATCCCAAAGTAATGGATCTTGAAAAACCTGAATAGGTATTGAAAGTGTTTTTGGGATTATACAAGGATAAAACTTATGAAATGAGCTTACAAACTTTATAATCTAAGTAGTGAGGAAAGCTTGATTTACACTATGATTAGTAAATTAGGTTTTCAAGGCTACTTAACTTATAAACTTTATAAGTTAAGTTAAGATAAGATAATGGCCCTGTAAGATCAACGGCATGAGCGATGGTCAAATGGTCAACAAATTTGAGGGGCTAATTGATCAAGGACAAGTGGTACAATGGTATCCAATGTCAAGAAGATCTATGACATCAGTCAAGGATCTGAGGTAACTTCCAATGACCAATCAAAGAAAAGGAGAGCCCAAGTGATTGGCGGGCGCTGGTAATTGCAAATTTATGAAGGTTTTATCCTTTGACATGAATCTCTCTCTTGACCACATGATTATAAGCAGCATGGTTTATCCATGAGTTTAAAAGTATAGAGACCTCATCCTTTTTAGATAGGACATGTGAGGGGATAGTTTCTATGATAATGTTTAATGCAAGGATCAACTCATTCATGCCAAGGGGAGATATCTAGCTACCCGCAATGTGCCTCTCTCAGCTCCAATAAAGGGAGACTTGAATGCGTGAAGGGCTTGAGGATATTTTATGATGATCTTGGGTGGTCCATTTCATGGTTAAAGTAGTCATAATAGTAGTGGCTCCAATCATCAATGACTTCTCCCGTTTTTCCATTCTCCCACGCAGTCCCTCTTCTCTTTTGTCCCTTCTTCTATATATAAGAGGTTTCAAGCCATTGTAATGGTTCCCAAATTTTTAGATTTTATTTTATCTTTCTAGGAGATAGGACATTCTTTGAGATATTACAAAATATGCTCAGCTTTATTAGGCTTAACCCTGTCAAGTACTTGTAAGAACTACCTCTTGATGCAATAAAAGGACTTTTTTTGCCTATCTCTTGCCTTGGATTCATGTCTATTGAGTTGTGCACTATGGTAATGTGTGAAGGAGAATCTTCCTCATCCATGGTCTTCCTTTTTGACCTTGTTTAGGGTGTTTTCAAGGCTATTCACAAGTCTAGTTTAGTGTTCTTTCTACCATTGTTGTGAGCTTTCAGTGATTCATATAACTCCTCTATGTTTGCATTCATTACTTCTGGAACCTTCTCCATGAAATACTAATGCAACTATCTTGATCTTGAGATTATGCAAGTCAGTATTATCCTCTATAAAATTAGTATGGTTTCAAGCTGGTGAGATTTTACCATTTAGCTTTGGTGCATCACCTGGTTAGCTTTCTTAGAAACCCTTATTCCCTTTCTAACCCTTTTCCCCATGGATCATTAGTTTAACTTTTAGTTTAGGTGAGCATCAAAGAAGAACCAGCGTAATCCAGAGGGTCAACCTCACTACAAGATACCCACAACCTGAGGTTGTCCCATGCTTATAGTTGGAAGTGAGAGAGCCTAAAAAAATCTCACATGAAGGGTGCAATTCTAGCCTACAACAAGTCAAAGGTGTAAGAGAAGATCCATGGTGGGATGGTTTCAAAATTTTGAGTGGGAATGAGCGTAGGGGTAGGAGAGGACACATAGGACTAATTACACTGAGTTTGCTAATCTTCATAAGACATCAACACACTTTTCAAATTTTGGACTATGCTTCTCAACCACACATTATTGTCCTTCTCACAAACTACCCATTTTTTGTCCTCACAAATTGACCACCTATTCTTGACCAACTAAATATAACTCCTTGCCTCTTATAGAACATGAATAGGGATGACTAAATAAATTTCTAAATCCCTATCAATCTCCCTTGTCAACTCAATATAATCTGATAATGCTTGTTTGAATCCTAACAAGGATGTAATAGGATAAACATAGTCTTGACAAGGGGAATTAGCAAACTAATTTGAATGCGAAGGAGACTAATCTTGGTCATATGCAAGAGTGGGAGGGGAGCAAATAGGGTTGATAGATTATTTGAGGGCCACTTGGGGGGAACACATGAACATTATTAGCTTGATAAGTGTGATGTTGAGGTAGAGAATAAGCATGTTGATCAAAAGTTGGTTGATTATACATACCAAATAATGATGATTAGGCACTTGGGCTACTCATATCAGTTGATGAATACTTGGAGTTGCCATTTGTGTTTGCACACATGCCTCCAAAGGTTGATTAGATGAAGAGAACACCAAAAATATTCTCTTAGTGAACAATGTAATCCCATTGGTCATGTTAGAAATTGTTGTAGCATAGAATTGTACCCTTGTGGGAGAGTTTTTTAGGCTCTCTCACTCCCAAATACAATATTGGAATAACCTCAGGCTATGGGTATCTTGTAGTGAGGTTGAACCTCTAGGATTTTCAATGAGACTAGCTCCTCAGATGCTTCACTTTGGCTTATTTCCCACACTAGAATCTACTAATGACTTAGGAAAAGGGATAGAAAAATAACATGAAAGGGAAATCTAAGCTAAGGATAGTGATGCACTAGAATATGAAATGATCCACTTTTATCCTGGAAACCTTAACAACTACTAATGAACCTAACCAATACATAGACTAATATGATCCTATCTTAATGCCATAAGCATAATTATTTTGTGTGGAGGTCGAAGGAAAACCCTGCAATTTGAAATATAGAAATAAATAGGTCTATATGAGACACTATAAACTTGTGACACTTCAAGAAAGGCACCAATGTCTAACACTTCACACAACTTGCAAGGAAAAAAAAGAGTTAAAGTAAGATACGTAGAGAATCTATAGATGATGAAAGGGACATACATCTACAAATTAAGCTCCAATAAGTTACACTTGACTTCAAAATAGAATAAAAAAAAATTATCTTATTACTTCAAGAGAGTGTTTACAAGGCAATTTTGATAGAGTAACTCTATCACCAGTTTAGGGATAAGTTTTAAGGCTCAAAGGCCTCTATATATAGCAAAAAAGGATGAGAGAAAAAGGGGCTTGCATGAAAAATAGAGGGATGTCATAAATGGATGCAACCACCACTATTGTCTTTGAGCTATTTTTTGCCTTTAGAGCTTGCAATTGCTTGACCATGAAATGAACCATCCAATATCACTATAAATCTCCTCAAGCCATTTGTGCATTTAAGTCTTCCTTTTTAGCGCTGAGAGAGCCATGTCATGGGTAGTTGCATGTTCCTACCAAGTGTACACAATTTGATCTCTTGCATTTAAAACCTAACGTGTTCCTTACTATTGTTTTGCACTTATATATTTTATATTAAAATTGATACCCCCTTGGATTTTTGCATGTCCATTGATCAGCTTATGCATGGATACCCATGAGTCATTGATCTCCTCCCAGTTGGATGGGCTTATGCCATTTATCCCTGACTGATTATCCCTCTAGATTTGCTGACTATTTGACTATCACTCGTGCCATTGATATTTTATCGTGAGATCTTGACAAGTGTCAAGCTCATAGAAATCTTGATGAACCCCTTGATCTTTTGAATACTAATAGCTACTTTATGAGTTTGATATTTGACACTGGTGTGAATGTCACATTTCCCTCAGACACTTTCCTATAGGCTTTTTTCTTTCAAGATTTTTGAGAATGACCCTTTGGATTTATTTTCTTCAGTGACTTCTTCAAAATAAAAGGTCTTCAAGACCTTTGGAAAGGTCCACTTTATTTAAGAGTTACCCTTTGAAATTACTGCATAAGAAACTTTGGCATGGAAATGACTTTTTGGAAAAAGTGTTTTGGCCCCTTGCTTTGAAAGTGCCCTTTCGAAAACTTTAAAGTGGACCATTTTCCTAAGAGAAGTACCCTTCCGAAAAAGTGTATAAGACACTTTATTGTAGAATAATTCCTTTAGGAATTTTGAAAAGGGCCACTTTATCAAAGAGTTACGCTTCAGGAAAATTGTCTCAAATAATTTTCTCAAAAGAAAAGGTCTTTGTCTTTTGCTTTGGACATTTTTTCTAAAAGAAATATCCCTTCGAAAACTGTGTCTCAGACAACTTGTCTAAAAGAATTCAACACTTAACACTTAGCCAAAAAAGGTCCTGAAAGAAAAGGAAACACTTAGTCCCTACAAAGTCTGAAAGAATGAACAAGTAAAGACTTAGCTAAATAAAAGATTTTGCACTTAGCTTCTACCTTGTAGGCTTATCTTTGAACACTGCTACTGGATCCTTAGAAAACCCTGCTTGGACCCTCTCTATTTGCAAATGTTAGATCCATTTCTAAGCCTTTGATCCAAAACTTCATCAAACCACGCAAGATTTCTATATGTGGGCCAAAAATGGCCAACACTTATTTTATCTCAATTGTTTCATCAAAAATTTGTGTTTATTTGGTGTTAGTCTTAGACACCCATTCTTCTTCATCTCCTCATATTTTTTACTCTTTCTCACTATCATAAATCTCTATAGGGTCTGACCTTAGTATACCATTTCTTATTTCTTCCCTTTCCTTGGGAACTTTCACTTATTTTTACTCCACTTCCACCTTTTGAGGTGAAATAGGAGGAGATTTGGGCTTCCTTGTATATGTCATTATTGTTTGGTAGCAATAGAGTTTGGCCTTATAGAAAGTGGAATGGGAGACGAAGGGGATGTAGTGGTAACATATGGTGAAGGAGTGGGAGGAGTGGTGACCACTATAGTAATGATGGGTGGTGAAGGTGGAAATCTAGTGGATTGAAGCATTACCAATGGTGTGTTTTTCTCATAATAGGTGGTGACCCAGGGGGATAAATAACAAAAACATGTGACAAGAAAAAAATCAAACTTACCCATTGTATTATGGTCAATGGAGGCAGAGGAAGGATGAATAAAAATCTAACTAATGTGTTCAAACTTGTAGGTCTCTCCTCTTTAGTTATGCATTGAGAGGAAGCAAGCATAATTGTATATGTAGGGGAGCTTGGAGTAGTCTCAACTCTTTCTTCAATATTAGATTCTATATATGGGAATGTTCATTCTTGCATTTCTTCTTCTTCATGTGGAGGAGGTCCATGAATAGGTATATAAACCCATTGTTCCTTGTCAAATCTCTTAGCATCCTCCTCAATGATTACGAGATCATATTGGATCCTCTACACTAAAATCATTGAAATATTTACCCTACACATTCTTATAGAAACCTTAGTGTCATCTTATGCATTCATGAATACATTGTCATGACTATAAGATTTGTGCCTATAATTTATTTTCATCTTCCTATCATAGTTCTTAATATATTCTCTAATAGTTTTCTTGGGGTCCTAATATCTAAATCGTGCCTAGTTCAATCCATAATGTGTCCTTCATCTTCTAATAGATTGGAAGTGTTATCACCTTGTAAATTACATTCTACTAATGTTGAGATGGGTTGGATAAACATATGATTGCTTATCCCTTCTTAGTTCAACATATACATTGTCATCCAATTGAGCCATAATTTCTTGATTGGCCAATTTATCAAGCACAATCTGGGGTAGGTATAAAGGTTGTGCCCTAGTAATTTCAATCCTAATTATAATGCACTCATGATTTAACCAGTAGTCCCCCATATTTCTAATGGTATTTTTTATAAGATCTGATAATTTAGGCCTATTCTTCTCATATATTGTTTGATATACCATAGGGTAAAAGATCTCAATCAAACTTTTCATATGTTTTATAAACCTGTGCATGTGGAGAACATTGGATTCGTCACAAATTTGATTCTTTGGGTATTCTGCATATGTTTTCTAGGGTTCTTCATATGAGGAATGAACAATTGTAGTCACGACATCTACTACATAAGACATCATATATAAAATACCATCTGCTAAGCTCCCTGAGTTTGTTGTTCATAGAATCAAGTTGGAAGTCAAAATAATGTCCAAAAAAGGACCCATACCTCATTGACGTAAGTAATGGTTGAGAATCCATAAATTATGTTCAGTAGGGCCATGGTAATTCTCACCCTTGGTCTGAGGATAGAAATGGGGATAGCCAAGTTAGGGATCTAAACTATAAATCTACTTGGGTTGCCAAATCATTCTTACAGTGTTTTACTGATATTATTAGTAAGGAGACATGTATTCATCATATCCTGCCTATAAGCCATTTCGAGCACAGAGAGTCTATAATACCTTTTAAAATCATTCCCACTTATATATGTTATTGGAATCTTATTGATTCTAAAATGTAATATTTTCCTAAAAACTTTACCATTCATAAATAAATCAAACAATAGATCAATGCAAGGAATTACTTCTAGTTTGGCAATTGTGTTATGGAGACTAATTAATTTTATTTCCAAGAATTCATCTTTGTACCTCTATGTGAAAATAAAAATTTGGTCTTTAGCCTTGTAAAACTCAATTGAATTGACATCATCCCAAATAGTAGATTAATTCTTGAAATCATTATTGAGAATTATTGAATTGAATTATGTATCTATGTATTCAATCATCCCTACAATTGAATATGTAGAAGGAACTAGAATACGAGCTAAGGAGGCCATTGAAACTCTGGTATGAAATGTTTGTGCTATGAAAAATCTATAAACTATTAGTCATAATGGAGCTCTGGATTCATGGTTGTCACTCGATCTTTGAATTATTAATGTGTACTTAATAGATAGAAGATAAGGTGATTGGAATGAATGAGGCAATTTGAACTATATTGCTTTTAATGTGCTAACCATGAGAATTGAATGTATTAATTCACCAATTCATGTGAATTAATTACAGCAATAGACTTCATTCCATTCATTATTTATTCTTTTCAATTGAATTTCATAATGTTGACTTGCCTGGATTTTACTACCATGTAGTTTCTTTTGATTTCTCTTTGATGTTTAGTTATCTATGTGTGATGGTTGTCTCTTTTTCTCTATTTTGGGCTTGGCATTGGTCTATATCTATAGTTTCACAATCAAATAAAGATATCTTAAACAACTATGGGAGATTGTCTATTAAATTTTGATGTGCAACCATTGCAGCCTTGATCCATGCATAAAGTATCTCAATTCCAATGATTTGGTCCCCACAAAATTTATTAGTTGCATTACTTCATCATTAGTCCTATAGATTGTACCTTCAATTTCAACTTGCAGGTTTTCAGGTACTACTCGTAGGAGATTTTTTAAAATGGATTTAGGGACAAATTACCCTTGAGGAGTGTTTATCTGAGTGACTCTCATATCTTCCAAAATAGAAAATTCTTCTATTTCCTAATTGGAAAATTTATACACAAGATTTCGCATCTCCTAATGCCACTCAAGCAAGTTATCCCTCTTAGCAGCAACAAAACTCTGGGCCCATGTAACCTTAGATGTTGTTATTAAATTTAAATGGGTATAAACCTTATTTATAGTTTTTTATCTTAATAAGTGAAGTTTTCCATCAATGTCCTTTATTTTATTGAACAAATAAATTATATTCCCCCACTTAGGCTGAGATATGGCCTTTATAGACCTTATTAGATGCATAGTGTCATAGAACTTTTTAGTTTCCCCCTACACATTATCTATGATTTATTCAGAAGTCTAAATGGCACTCCTCTCTGGCAGCATCTGAATAGGTTGATCAAATATTTTGAACATTTCTTTTATAACTCCTCCAGTGGCATCTATAAAACTATAAGGATCTTCTTTGTACCGATCCAGGTCTGAGGGATTTATTTTTTTCTCTTTATCAAAGAGAATATGTGTTCTCTTTGTTCTAACTCAATTTGTTTCCCTTATGTAACCACAATATTTATTTTCACCTTTCCCAAGGTATTTGTTTATCTATCAAAATGAAATTTAACTATAGGTTGCTCGAAAACCACTATATCTTTCCTTCCTTATTCTTCTTGTTGTCGCTACTTAATCCATGAAAGAATGTTTAGTGCAACCTACTACTCTACTTACTCTACTTGAATAGATAAAGGAGATTTCCCCTAAGGAAGCATGGTCATGGGGGAAGATGTCCCTATTGCATGGAAAGGAAGTATAACTTTCTTCCATCTAGTAACCTATTTTTAGACTAGTGTATCAATTATGTATTTAACCTTCCCTGTTGCTCTATGTATTGAAACCATATGTGAATTATTTTAATAAAATTGACCAATGGGAATTTTTAGCTATGTAGATAACCTAAGATGGGTGGCTTGCATGGAAAAAATGGAAATGGACATCAAGTTTTTAAAATGTACACACTTTGATGGCCTAGGGGACTAAGGACTAGTTCTGTTAAAGAACGAATAAGTTATTGGGGTGATAAGTAAATTATACAAGTAATTTTTCATCGATGTATAGGCACCCCCAATAGTAATAACCATAGTAATAGGACCCATAATAGCATACTAGGATGTGGTAGACATAATAAGCATTGTAATTACCTAAGGCTTATTTGTTTGGCATTGTAGAAGGTGGAATGGATATAAAGGGATTGTAATGGTAATAGATGGCGAGGGAGTGGGAGGAGTTGTGACCACTAGGGGAATGATGGATGGTGAATATGTAATTCTAATGGATTTAATAATTACCAATGGTGTTGGTGTTGTCATAATAGGTGGTGACCCAGGGGGAGAAATAATAGAAACATGTGATAAGAAATTAGGTACACATACTTGTTGTATTGTGGTCATTTTGGGCACAAGGAGTTTGTAATACCTTTCAAAATCATTCCCACTTATATATGTTATTGGTGTCTTACTAAGTTTGAAATGTAATATTTTCCTAAAAAAATTACCATTCACAAATAAATCAACCAATAGGTCAATGTAAGTTACCTTTGGTTTGATAGTTGCATTATGGAGACTGACTACTTTTATTGGCAACAAGTCATCTTTATACCTCTGTGTGAAAATTGAAAGTTAGTCTTCAACCTTATATGGCTCAACTACATTGACCTCATCACAAATAATAGGGTAATGCTTTAAATCATGATTGAGAAATATTGAATCGAATGTTGTATATGTGTATTCAGTCATCCCTACAATTGAATATACAAAAGGAATTGGAATATGAGATGAAGAGGCCATTTAAAAGTTGGTCTAAAATCTATGATATGAATTATTTATAAAATATTGATCATAATATAGTTATGGATTCATATTTTACACCCGATATCTAAATTCATAATGTGTACTTGATAGTTATAAGGCAATATGATTAGAATGAATGAAGCAATTTGAACTATATTACTTTTGATGTGTTAGCCATGAGAATTGAATGTGTTAATTTTATAATTCATGCAAATTAATTGAAACAATGACTTTTGCTCCATTCATTGTTTATTATTTTCATTTGAATTCCATAATGTTGACTTCTATAGTTTTTATTACCATGTAGCTTCTTCTACTTTCTCAGGGATGCTTAGTCATCTATGTGTGACAAATGTCTCTTTTTTTATTTTTCGAGCTTGGCATTTGTGTCTTTGTTACTCACTTATATGGTTGTGAAGGACATGTGTCTACATATCACTACTCCACTCATAGCCAATTTATGGCTTGATATGCTTTGTCCCTTTGGAAAGAGGTTAGAAAAATGATGACACATGGATGGCTTGCATTGCTCTACTTTCCTGGGTCTTTTCATATAAAGGGCTATGTTGATGTCACTATTAAGTTAGAGGGATGATGACATGTGGTTAATTCTCACTACTTCACTTGCCTAATATTTTTCATACAAAGAGTTATGTTGACGTCACCACTAGGTTAGAGGATGATCACATGTGGATGGATTTTTTTACTCCACTTGCCTAGGACTTTCCATATAGAGGGTTATGATAACCTCACCATCTATTTAATAAGATGATGATATGTGGACAGCTCTCAATACTCTGCTTGCACAGAATTTTTCATACAAAGGGATATGCTAACATCACTATTGAGTTAGTGGTATGATGACATGTGAAAATTTCTTACTACTCTACTTGATCAAGACTTTCCATACAAAACACTATGTTGATGTCACTGTTAGACAACTTGCATTCTTTACTTGGGCTCTGAGTTAGCAAATTAATGTCATGTGGCAAGAGCAAATGAACTCTAGGAGGGCCTAAGTATGAAATAGCCTATTTAAGACACACGTAGACAAATAACCAAAACATAACATGTCAACCTAGTTATTACTTAAATTATATATCAATCATACATATAAGCATGAGTTGAATAAAATTTGAATATGAAAAGTAACTCATATAGTATGGCTTATACATGGCTTCGATTCTTCCATAACTTTGAAACACTTTAAATTTTGAATTAAATCTTATTGATCAATTCAAGCAAATAATAAAGATCAAGAGAGGCAATCAAATTTGTTTTAGCATCAGATAAATGACTTAACTTTGTCATTTCCAAACTCCATGTCATAGACTTCTATTTTATAATGGTGTGTGTGTGTGTGTTAGGGCACAAAGCATTTATCATGTGTAGATATTGATGATGATTTTGACAATGAATATAATATGGATTCAAATGCAGATGATATATTTTATCCTGATATAGATGATGTTAATGTTAACTCTGATGATGGTGTTGACAAACAATTTTGATGTTATGGTGCTACTAGTATATGATGTTTTTATTTTGGCCACAAAGAGGGACTATTAGATAGCATTGTCTACAAGCACCTTCTTCACTTTTTTTTTGGTGATGGAGGCTTTAGGATGAAGTGATTTTTGGAAATGAGGGATCTAATGTGATGGATGAAAGGTAGATAGTTGGTGGATGATGGGTACTTCAAATATGGGCTCTTCAAAGATGAGAGGACTAGGTAATTCAAAAATAGGGTCTCTAAGGGCATGTGGGTGGTTGTAATGAGGCTCAACAAAGTGGGGCTCATAAAATATGGGTTCGTTATCGAAGATGGTTTTGGCCACTTGGCCTTGGTTCAAAAATGGAAGGGTTTAATCATGATCAAGACATGAATCTTAGCATATCCCCTCTTGCTTACTCTTGAACATGGATTCATCTGATTCATTAACAATTTTGACATCACCATGATTGATTAGGTCTTGAAAAATAAATTTGAAATTGAGGCATATATTCATAAAATGACCCTAGATTTTATGGTATTGAGAGTATTGGCCTTCTTTATACCACAACGGCTTGGGTTTATTCATATCTAGAGGCCTTATGTGTGGGTAGACGATCATGTTTTTGATAGCTAGTTGATGAAAGATGGCTTCCCAGGATATGTTGAGAGGAGTATACTTTCTTCGTTCAGAGGTTGGTTTTGATATGGAAGTATTTTACTTGAAACCAGATGATTTTTTTTGTAGTGACAACAGGGCATAATTTGATGATGATGTTTGATGTGGCTTAGACAATAAGGTTACTGAGATAAGATCCCATTTTCTAGTGTGATGGGGGATGTCATGATCAAGGATATGATTGGTAGATGGAAAGTTTGATTTTGATTGGCTAACGCAAAGGCTATGAGTAGATTGGTGTTGATGTGGATGGACTAGATGACTCTTGCCTATGAGGTAATTTAGGTTGATAGGGTTAAATTATGTAGGAATTTGAGCCCCCATTTTTAGGAGCCACAAAATAAAAGTGTCTTTGTTGGCAAAAATATATTTCTAAGATAGGGTGACATCCAAATCTATTTGGGAAGCCATGGATCAATATGGGATAAGGTATGAATCATGTGACTCATCTACCTCAATTGACTGGTGCAGGGAATTGAAATAAAAGACTAAGAAATGAAAATGGGATGTTTAGATTAAGTGAATCAGATTTGGATTTTGGACCTTTTGACAAAATCTTGCCTCAGTTTGATTTCAAGTTTGACTTTGTGAGATGAGACGTTTGACAGGATGTGATAGGTGACTTGAGAAAATTTTATTTTGGACACAAACTAGCTAAATACCTAACATTTGGATTTGATTAGGGTATAATAAACTTTGGCATTGATTTGATGTTTGAACTTGAAAACAAGTTAAGATAGGCTCTTGGATTTTACTATGATAGGGGGCTAGGTTTGACTAGCTAAAAAGATGTGACTAGGTTTTGTAATTGGCCTTTGATGATGTTAACTTGATGTGATTTAGACTAGCTCAAGTGACGATCTGATTTACCCAAATTGGATTGGATGACTTGGATTATTCATACAAAGTGAATGATTCGATTTGATTGAGTGTATGAATCAAACTTGATTAGGTTTAAATGTAAGCAAGTTTATGATGATGGCTATGAAATGTAAAGGGTTTATTTTAAATGTGGACAAAGATAAGTGTATGGCTGATTTGGTTAATGATCAAAGATGTTTTTAAACTTGATGGGATTAGATATGATTGGTTAAAAAGTATGAATGTGGATAAGCTTAGACTATAGGTGATGTTTGATGAGGTAATGATGGGATTGGACTTTGTTTGGGATTTTGACTTATTGGGGGTTGTACTAAAGATATTGGTTGATCTATAAATTATACTAAGGGACACAAAGGAATGTTAGGTGGATTATATGTTTGGACTATGATTTAGGTTGACTTTCAACTTGTTTTTGATGATGAAGGGACATCTAGGTTTTAATTTGACTTAAATTTTAATGTTTGGTGTGGTTCTTGTTTGATGTAAAGGGGGAGGTCAACAAACAACATTGGTCTTGACAACACACAAACAAGATAAAGCAACCCAAAAGTCTATGCTAGTAAATAAAAGGTGTGCAACTCAACAACCATCCCACCGATCTACTCATGAAGAGTGGTAACTAGATTGGTATCTCAACCCTCACTCAATATATGTATGTGGTGAATGTTCTTAAGGAATGATATTATCCCTACACTAGAATTTATTTGTGGCTAAAGATCTTAATCTAGGTTGTGCAGTCTCTTTAGGGAAGTCCCCTATATACCTTGCGGTATATTAGGGCCTAATTTTGTATAAGGTATTTTTTGCCATCTGAGTATTGGAGTGTTACCTCCTCACTTCACATAATCTTGTATGGATAAATCCACTTAGATTTATAATAGTTTTCTTTGATATTTATAATCTACTCAAACATGGAATTTGGATTAGTGCATGGTCATGAAATCCACATCATAATCTACCTAAGATTATGTGACAAGTGTGTGGGGATGAATTCCATGTCATGTTGCACCTAGAAAATAAAATTGAGAGATTTATATAAACTTGTTTCTAATACCTAGAATCGCTTTATGGGTGCAAGGAGAGAGCATATATAATCTTTAACTCAAGTGAAAAACAAGCAATCCAATAAATTACATTAAATTAGTCAAAATTTGGACACACATACTCAAGAAATTTAGATTAATTAATCATGATTAAAATATATTGGAAGAGGTTTTAAATGCCAATTATGGGATAAAATAGACCTGAATCACAAATGGTTAGTAATTTAGTTTGTCTCTTTGAGGGTAAACCTAAAAAAGCATAGTTAGAAATCAAATTTTCATATCAAAGAAGTAAGGCCACATTTACACAGAACAAAGTCCCTTTTGTGTAGGAAAAAATTGACACTCTGATGGATTTATTAAGAAAATAGATTTTACAAAATGACTACCATTGACTGAAAATTTGCTAGTAAGATAACAAAATCACTAACAAAAAAATGTGAATTTGAAATTGATAGAAAATACCAACACAGAAAAATTTACCAGATCGATGTCATGGTTAATTTACATGAAATCATGTTTCAATTATCAATGGCATGTTTCGTAAAACATGACTTCAAACTTATAATGTGAACCTGGAGTGGTGCCACATTGGGTTTGCACAAAGTCTATTTTAGTTATCAATATTGTGTTTTTCAAAATGTAAGCTTTCATCTACACATAGAAATTCAAATAACACAAAATCATACGACTGATAGCAACATTGTTAATATGTTTTACGAAGCCAAATTTTGAAAAATGTGATTTCACATAAATAAATAAATAAATAAAACTTTAACCAAAAGATAAAATAGTTAATCTTAGCTTGAAATCAAGTTAATTCTAAGCAAAGCCACATATATCAAATGAAATCCATGTTTATACAGTCACAAGCTTGCACCTACACAAACTAAAAGCAAATTAATCATGAAATCATAAAAAGATTTAGAAAAATTATATATGATAAAAAAATCTCAAGTTGTAATATACAAATTTGTTAGAAAAGGTTAGACAAATCCAGTAGTTAACTGCGATGGTCAAGTTTAGCAGTCTGATGTAAAGTCACGACTGTCTGAATCTAAATCACATTTACCAAAAGAAAATTTCAATAAGTATAAAATGAAGCTACATCAAATTTTGTAAGTGAAAATCACATTAATTTACAATTTTTTTCCACCAATTACTCGTATAAAGGGTCCTACAAGCTTGTCTAATCACACCAAAGCTCAAAAATGACAAGTTGGAGGATAATTCTCCCACTGTGATCCCAAAATGTGTTGACACAAATTAGGATCAATAATTTTGCATACAAAGAACCATATAGATGATCCACAACTCCTAAACTATCCTAATATATAGCATCATTGTTTCAATGAATTTTAGTTTTATTTCAAGAAATGAAGAAGAAAGAAACTAGATACAGGTATGGTTGAAAAACCTAGTTGGATGTGCATGCATTAAATCAAATGATCATAGAGAGATCCTCTTTGGCTTAGGAGGAATGACCTAAAAATAAGATAGGACAAAGATTAATCAAATGAATGGTTGAGGTGGTTGGATCATTTGTGGAATCTAGCATGATTTTGGTAGAGTAATGGTACTTCGTTGTCAATTGAGGGGTGGTCGTAAGTCGGCGCTCTATCATGATGGCTGGATCATTGGATTGCTAGAAGAAGTGACCTACAAAAAAACTCTATATGCAAAAATCTCTTGATAGTTATGGATGTTTTTTCACCTCTTTCTCATCTCTTCTTACAGGCAAAGAAGGAGAGGTGCAATAAAACGTTAACAAGGGGTCCAACCTATTGTCTAAGTTTAACTTCAACATTCATGACTCACACGTGAATTAGACATTCTAATTATATAAAATCAAGTCAGAGTGAAGGGTTGGTTGAGATAGTTTAGATGATGGAACCAAACTATCGATGGTTAGGGTGATAGTTGATGGTTAAGTTAACCATCAACAGTCAAGGGTCAAGGTCAAGTTGAGTTAAAGAGGTGGGTTTAGTCATTAGGTCAATCTAACTAAGGTTAGGCCTGACTGTCGATTGAATGGTCTAGGCTTGGCCTAAGAGTGTCTTGAGGTGGTCTAGAGGAATTATGGCATTTAGAACCATTGTGTGTAGATTTTTGGTGTCTACATTTTGCTCTTTTTTGTTATGTAGTTTTTATCAATGAGCTGCAAAACAAAAATGAATTGTGGATCGAAGGTTTCGTTGCCCCAAAGCATGGGATGAGGTGTTCCCCCTCAAATTGGGTGTTGATGAGGTAAAATAGAAGTGGGTATGTGTTTGATAAGTTGTGAAGGTGGTGATGAAGGTAGATGTCATGAAGGTGGGTGATAGGATGGGTAGTGAAGTACAAACATGCACATAAAGTGTGACAAAAGTGTGATAGCTAAGATCACGCATTGAATAGGTTACCATAGTTGGTAAAAATTAAGGTTAGTGCTAGAAAGATAAGTGACAAGGGCATCATGTGACTAAATTTAGGCATGATAGTTCAGAACACTCATAAATGCAAGTATCCTAGGCAAGGTACATGTGTTCAAGGGTATCCAAGGTAGGAAGTGTTCCCTAGAAAATACCAATTGGTCAGGTGTGTGCAAGGTAGTGCAAGTTTAAAATTGGTCAACATGGAAATTGTTGTCATTGCATCAAAATGACCAAGCAAAATTCATCACAAAATGTGTGCTAGTTGTGCCAAAAATGGACCAATTACGAGGTGACAAGGTAGTTGATTGGGGTGGGTGGAGAAGGTAGTCTCCATGGGTGGGTGTTTGGTGTGGGTTTCAAAAAATTTAAAAAGTTGTTGGTGTGGTGGGTGAAAATGAATCCTGAGAGCTTGACCATCAATGGTCAGGGGTCTTGAACTTGACCATCAGTGGTCACCCTAACCATCGACAGTCAGGTTCAAAACCCTAAAAGGGTGGAGATTAAAAGTGACTCAACGAGTCATTTTCAAATCATTTGCTCTCTTTTGACTTCTAAGCTCTAGCTTTTTTGTATCTTGGGAAAGTTGCTGATGAGGCTTGCTTAATGGGTGGGGTTAATTATTGAGTGGGTTTGTTGACCAAGTTGGAGATTGACTGATCCAAGATGTAGGGTCATACAGATGCAGGTGAGGATGGGTAGTGGGTCCCTAGATTCCTCCTCAATGATGGTCGAGGAATAAGGTAGGGGTTGCATGTAATTAATAGATGAGCTTTTGATTTTGTAAATGCATTATGGTTTGGTAATTACTTGGTTGATTTTGGTTGGATAGGGTAGATTGGGTTTAACCTAGGTTGTAGGGTTTTAATGATTTTTTGGGTAGGTTTGTTGGTGAAAGTGAAATTGGGAAGGGGTAGTGTAGTGTGACTAGGTAGGGGTAGGAGATAAGTAGGATTTTGTAGAAATTTAGCTATTTTGAGTGTGCTTTTGGACTAGGGTAACGTTTAGATGCTCTATTAATGATCACGTATAATGACCATCAATGGTGATCCTGATCATCAATGGTTGTTGATCATAAGGAAAATGGTGGATTAATTGTCGATGGTCATAGTGATAGTCAGCAGTCGATCAAATGGCCAAGTGTTGTGATAAAAGGCTAAGGCAATTAGGTTGAGTGTGATAGTGTTGGGATGCTAAGGTAGTGTTGGAAGATAAGGTTAGGTTTAAAGAGGGTGATGTGGCTCATATAGGTAAAATAGGCACTTGTAGGTGAGGTGAAAAGGTATAGTTCATAGGCAAAGCATGATAATGAATTAAGTTTATTTGCTAAAAAACCTTGTAGGTATGGGAGCAAATTCAAATGTAGGATTGGGTGCCATGCATCTTCCTTGAGATTCATCAATGGATGACTATCGATGACTAGGCACATATGGAAAGTCAATCTTGAAGTGATATTGCACTATCAGCATGTATTGCGAAATGCAATGATGATCATGGCCCTCATTAAGAGATGGGATTTCACCATGAACACCTTCCTTCTACCCACTAGTGAGATGGAAATCTTGTTAGGAGATTTGCACAAGATTACATAGCTACCAATTTAGAGGGAGTTGATTTATCACATCGAACAAGAAGAGAGAGATGAGATCTTAGAACTATTATATGAAGATGACCATGATCTTGTCAGATGACATGATAGAGGATTTATCTACACTCCACTCTACTAAAGGGCGAGGGGTGATAGGAGATAATTGATGATGATGATGATGATGATGATGATGATGATGATGATGATGATGATGATGATGATGATGATGATGATGATGATGATAGTATCTTGTTATGTTATTACAAATTCAAGTAGTGTGAGGTTTCTTTATCTACTACTGGGGGTTCTGATTGATATGTTGTTGGGCCACACAACATTCAGTTGGGTGCCTATGCTACTAGTCTATGTATATAAGGAGCTATGGGGTTTTAGAGCTCACAAGAGATATGGTATTAGCATCAGGGTTGTGCTACATTGCTAGGCATATGAGCACATCTAGGTTCTATAGCTAGTAGGGTTGTCGTGGGAGGGTTATGCCTAGATGGACCCCATAGTTAGATTCATGAGGTGGAGAGATGATTTTTCTCTGTCAGGACTAGGTGGAGGGGTGCACAACATTGATTGGTTCAAATGTGTAATAGAGGCAATTGTTATTAGTAATGTGATATGTAGGCCATACATCAAGATTCCAGAGTGGGATGGGATACAAGAGACACACATTATCCTTATAGAGTTACAAGTGGATCCTTGGTAGATAGGATGGGGAGGTAGATCTCATCCCATTTGATATGGTGTGAAGATAGTTTGGCCTGGTATAGGGGATTTTGGGTTCATTCTCAAGGTATAGGCAGGAGGATGTAGAGACTTACTACCTGAGCCACATCTAATCTAGACATTGCTTGATCATGAGGAGTTGTTGGCTAGGGCAAAGATAGATGATGCAAGGTTTGTATATGGTTGCCCTACATGGTACTAGGTACTGTATGCAATAAAAAACTTTGGTGGTGATGATAGTGGCAAGCAGCCTATAGATGTTGACCTAGCTAGTAGAGGTCAGTAGGTATAGGTACAAGGGGTGGCCTTAGGTGCACAAGCAAGAGTGGCACTAGCCACATCATAGGCTCATGTGGTAGCTTTATAGGGTTTGTTAGCTATAACATAGGGTTAGATAGCTATGGTTACAAGTGAGAGGGACTAGGATAAAGTTACACTAGCCTTGGTTACCTAGAAGAGAGACTCCCTAAGACATATCGAAGCAGGAGTCACAGCATCTATAAGACCATCAGGAACCATCCTTATGGCATGGTATCTAGCCACAGTAGAGGAGCTATGCTACTAAGATTCCATAGTCTTGAGATGTTATCTTGATGAACCCCAGTGGGGTGAGTATAAATCTAGTTTGGTAGGTGGTGCTAGCATGGCAACACTAGGTTAGTGAGTTGCTTCCATTGGTGGATAGGCAGGGACCTCAGAAGGATAGGCACCAAGAGGCAATGCTACCCTAGGAGATAGTGGTGTGTTAGGGGCATAGTCATGATATAGTTATGGGATACTATATTTTATTGTATATCATTTTGATATCAACCTACAAATTGATGAGATGAGATATACATTTTGAGAGAGAAATATGTATTTTTTTGTATACATTATGATGTTATTGATGATAGACTCATGATTTATAGATATGATCCTCGTTTATTGCTTACCATTCATATCTTATAATTTGATGCTTATGTTCATATCATTGATTATTGATGATGTTATATGGATTATGCTCATGTAATGGATATGGAAACTAATGTGGACTCACCTAGCTAGGCATGCGATGGCTTTTTATTTATGTTGATGATGATGATGTTCATGTTTAAAACTTAGTGAGTGTATGCTTCCTTATTTAGATTTAGATATGTGGTGAAAATGGTTCATTGCTTATTTTGCTCGTGGATGCTATGATTTTTGATACGATGATGGATATGTTGATGAGGATGATTTTGCTTATAATACATGTTGATATGATGTTATGATTATGGTTATCTTGATTAAGGTAAAATCACATTAAGTAGGTTGAATAACAACCCTAGATGTGAGAAAAAGAATAAAATCAAGAGAAAAACATCTTAGTGAATATATCAAACAGTTAGGATAAGAATATGTCATGATGCTTCTTCTTTGGTGAGGACTAATAGAAACTCAAGTTGGACTTGCATAAGGAACATAAACCAATTGAATGCTTCGTATTAGCATTCATTATTTGGTTAAAAAGGTGTCTTGATCACATAAGGTCAAGTGAGCTCAAATTCCCTTATTTATAGTGTATAAAGGGGAGGTGGATGAATATGGAACCTTCTTGTGAGACTAGCATGCCTCCTCTGGAGGTTACCAAAGAGTTAGTATAAACAACTCTATGGCATATAAACTATAGATTGATTGATGAGAGAAGTCTACGCATGAGATCCAATTCCATCTTTTAAAATTATTGCTTAATTAGAGTCGATTACGGATTTCAAAATTTCCTTTATTGTTGATCTATAATGGGTCTTTTGATTTTTTTTTGTTGTTTGGGAGGGTTGGGGAAGTTGATCATTACAAGAAGCTTCCAATAAATTTCTATACTTTGACAAATGATTTACTCAGCCATCCTTCAAGGGAGTGGTCTAAGTTTGTGTGTTATGTTTAATACCTTTTGATAGATATCTTTTAAGGGAGCAATCCACCTTACTTGTAGCAATTTTGATATGTTTGCAGTAGTTATCCTTCAAAGGAGTAGTCTATGAATAATAGGGATGACCCATGATTGTTTTTGATTATAAATTTTCTTTTTCTTGTTTGATTTTGCTTGACATAGACTAGTTTATATAGGCTTAAGGGTCCACCTTTATGAAGACAAAACTAAAATAACAAGGTGGATTAGATGCAAAGAGGTTTAGGTGACAATGACCATGGGAATCCATCTTGTGAGATGAGGCAAGAATTACCATGATAATCATGCCATGGGTAGAGTCGTGATACCCATTTTTCAATATTAGGCTATGATTGTGACAGATAATCACATGATTCATTTTAATCAATTTCCCTTAAAAATAGGGAGATGAATTTGGTTTGAAAGCAAGGGATAAACATAATTTATATGAAAGGTTTGTTTGATATTTTTAACAAAAGAAAGGATGTAGATGCAAATTATTGAAGGGCTCAAGCTCTGGGTTTCCCTCAAGAGAGGAAAACTGATAAACTCCTAATCCATACTTATGGGTTACGATATATGGTCCAAGCCAATTGAAATCAAACATGCCCCACTTGCTTTTCTCTATATTGGTGACATGTTGGTTTTCTTTTATAACAAGGTTTTTGATGTTAAATTATTGCATTTTAAGGTGTTTGTTATAGGCACATTTGATTCACTCTTGATAGACATGAAGATGGGTGAGGGTGGATAAATGGCATTCATCAAGTCGTTCAAGCTAGGCTAGACGGTGTTGATAATAATTTTCTTTGAAATTGAGATCTTGAAAAAATATATGGAGAGAAGGAATTTGGACCTCGAGAGGTAAGACAGCCTCCACTCCAAACACAAGAGAGAATGGGGTAGTACCCATAGGGGTTTGAATGCTAGTATGATATGCCCATTAGGTAAAGGAAATGTGCAAATGCTAATCTCAATCAGATGCATTGACCATTTTAGTGAGCATGTTGTTAATATTTTTGTTAGATTCCTCTGCCTATCCATTTGCTTAAGGGTGATATGGAAATGAGAAACTTAACTTAATACTGAATGCCTCACAAAGACCCTAGACTTGTTTGTTTTTAAAATATTTGCCATTATTGGTGATAATTTTGTGAGGGACACCAAAATGGTAGATGATGTGATACTTGATAAAGTCGATAATCTTTTCCACTTTAGTTGAGACTAGAGGAATAGCCTTTACCTATTTGGTAAAATATTAGGTCGTAGTGATGATAGAATGGTGTCATTATTAAGAATGGGGGTTAATTTCACCAATAAGGTCTAGACACCATTGTGAGAAGGGCCCAAAATTAGTGGATATGTGAAGACTATGGCTAGGTGCATGATGAAAATTGGCATGTTGTTGACACTTAACAAACTTTTTCACATAATCATAATAGTCTTGGTTAAGGGTAGGCCATTAATAGCCAAGGTGAAGGATGTGTTTATCCATGGTGAGGCCACTAAAGTGTCCCCCACAAATCACCATCCTGAGTTTCCCTGATGGTATGAGAGGCTTCACGATTGTGTATGTAGCAAAAGAGGAGACCATCAAAGCCTCATTTATAAAGAATTCCCCCTATAATGGTATAATGTGAGGTACTCTAAATAAATGCTTTTTGAACATTCCTAGAAAGACTAGAAGGGATGATGGCAAGGTTAAGATAGTTGAAGGTCTGTTGATACCAAAGTTCAAGTTGGGTCTCCTTCACATTAAAGATGGTGAGAGAATCTAGTTTGACATAAGAGGGTTGGGTAAGTCTGTGGATAATGATAGATAGCTTAGATTCAGAGGGTGCAGATGGGATTTGAGAGGTGAGATAAGTCATGGTGTTAACAAACTTGTTGGTAGATGGTGGGGTTGATTAGATATGGTAGTGTTCAAATGATGTTAAGAGTTCATCAACTAGTTATTTGTACTATTACAAAACATCATTATTACATAGGTAAGAGCTATTGATTTGATTGACCACAAGTTGGGAGTCACTAAAGATATTGATTTTTTTGACTCCCAAGGCTAACATAGTTTGAAGGCCTATGATTAGGACTTCATATTTAACCATATTATTGGTGCATTTGAAATATAGCTTGAAGGATAAAGGAAGAGGTTCATCTTAAAGGGGGATAAGGATGATTTTGACTCCACAACCATGCTGACACTTTGATCCATTGGAGAACATGGTTACTAGATAGGTGAAATCTACCTGAGAGAGGTTCACAATGGACTTATTAAAGAACTCAAGAGTTTGAGGTTGGTTGTCTACCAATGGTGATTTAGCCAATTGGTCAGAAATTAATTGCCCTTTAATTGAATTGCATTGAATAAACTCAAGGTCAAACTTGGATAAAAGCATGAGCCACATGGCCATATGTTAGTTTTGGTATGGCTTGTAGTGCATATACTTGAGTGGATTAGTATTTGTTATGACATATGTTTTATGGTCAAAAAGGTAGTGGTGGAGTTTGGTGGCCATGAAGACTAAATCTAGGCAAAGTTTCCTAATATGAGTGTATCGAGTCTCATACTCTACAAGCATGTAGCTAATTTAGTAGTTGGCTTGCTCTTTATGTTGTTCATCCCAATGAGAAAGCATTAGCTCTAGGGAATGGTCAATGGTGGAGATATAAAGGTAGAAAGGTTGGTTTTCCTTGGGAGGGGTGAGGATAGGTGGAGACAAAAGGTACTTTTTAAGTAAATCAAAGGCCCTTTGATAGTCATCATTCCACTTTAAAGAGATGTCCTTATTCAAAATGTGGTGGAAGGGTTGACATCAGTCTGAAAGTTGGGAGATAAAATGATGAATGGATTAGAGCTTCCCCTAAAGGTTGCAGAGTTGCTTAAGTTGAGTGGGAAGAGTCATGTTGAGGATGGATTTGATTTTGGAAAGATAAACTTTTATTCCTTGAAGGGAAATGATAAAGCTAATGAGATTTCTTGATAAGACCCCAAAATGCACTTATTGGGGTTGAGGCAGACATGGTAATAGGTGAGTCTCTCAAAGATAATTTTGAGAATGGCCAAATGATCCTTATGATATTTAGATTTCCCAAGGAGATCATCCACATAGTCCTCAATAATTTTGTGGATAAGGTCATGGAAGATATAAGTCATGGCACGTTGGTAGGTTGTGTCAGCATTATTTAGACCAAAGGGCATGACTCTATAGTAGAAGGTCCCCTAAGGGGTGATAAAGGTAGTTTTTTGTTAATCTTTGGTGGTAATTAAGATCTGATTATAGCTCAAAAACCCATCCATGAGAGATAACATCTCATGGCCGAATGTAAGATCAACTAGTTGGTTGATGCTTAGTAGAGAAAATTCATCTTTTGGGCAAGCAAGGTTGAGGTCATAAAAGTCCACATAGATGCGTAGTCCCCCTATGGATTTTGTGATAGGTACAACATTCAAGACCCATTGGGTGTAATCAATGGGTTGAATGAAATTGAAATATAGGAGATGTTGAAGCTCTTCTTTGACAAAAAGGGCTATGTGAGGGTGCATTCATTGAAGTTTTTTCTTGGTGGGTTTGGCATCATGGTTGGTGACTATGGTATGGATAGCTATGAAGGGTCAACTCCTGGCATGTCATTGTAAGATCAAGAAAATGCTATGTTGCAGTTTTGCAAGGAGGGGAAATTTTAAAGTTCTCTAGAATTTAGTGATTGGCCAATTTTGACAATGAAGGGGTTGTCTAGAGTACCCAAGTTGATATCCATGGTGGATTAATTTAACATGGTCAAAGTCTTAAGAGGAAGACATTTGTGGATGGAATAATCTATTGCACCAAGATAGGTGAGAATGGAATCATCATCTTGACACTAAATAATATTAAGGATAGGAGATCCATTTCCTATCATCTCAGGATGGGTCAAAGGGATGGTTACAGTTACCCCTTCCTTTTGATAAATCAGGGGTTCAATTTTGATCATGTTGATGAAAAAAATTAGGTGGGATGATGTCATCATCCTCACACTCAGGTGGAGAAGGGGTTGGTGAGGAAGGGATGTTTTCCTTAATGATGGTGATGATAGGTGGTTTGGTTTTCCTATTTTTAGGTGGAATGAAACCGAGGCCATGTTTCTCATGAGGCTTTTTGGTCTCAATTGAAATCAATGCATGTAGCCCATGTTCATATCATCCTAGACCAAAACCCTTCCAAGCACATCGATGGATACATGTTTTGGTAAAGTCTAGGGTATCTAGATAGGAGAAGCTAGATGTAAATGGTTGAGGTGAAGAGAAGGTGGTGGAAGCACCAAAGGGTTTGTCAAGTCCTCTATAGATGAAATGAGTTTGACAGTTTGAAGGCCCAAAAGGGACAATGGTTCTGATTTTGGGGTCATACCCAGGTTGGTGGTCATGATTTTTATACTCATGTGGAGTAGGGAGAGCATCTAGGGTTAGAAGGTAGTACTCCCCCAATGAAAGATGTTGGAATGTTGATTCTATGGGGTTTGTTGTGGATATTTGGTAAGAAGGGATAGATGACCTGGTGGATGATTCATTGGTAGAAGATAGTGTTTCATCCTTTATTGATAAAGGTTTGTTTGATAGAGGTAAGAGGACAGCATTGGGTTGATAAGTCATGTTGCATGATAAAAAGGGACTTGGTTCAACTTGTATAGTCACAACCTGACCTTCGTGCTCA
This sequence comes from Torreya grandis, assembly GCA_037957365.1. Lineage (NCBI taxonomy): Eukaryota > Viridiplantae > Streptophyta > Pinopsida > Cupressales > Taxaceae > Torreya > Torreya grandis. The sequence goes on along the minus strand of JARHVA010000009.1, from coordinate 6,640,024 downwards.
AATTTGGTACAATGATGAAGGGTAGAGGGTACACAACCCATGGAGCAGATCCAAGGTCATCCCAAAAAAACATTACAATGGAATTCACCTTTATACTACATAAAAGAGCTCGGGGAGTGTGTGAGGCCCTAAATGGATGTGAAGGACAACAATTCCTATAGTAGTGGTCATGGTGTCATTGAAAGATCGGAGGATGGTCGAGGTTTTGGACATGACAATGTTTGGTAGTTTGAGTTGATCATGGAAATGAGAGAAGATGATATTAATATCGGCTCCCCCATCAATAATGACCTATTTTATGTGGTTTTGGTTGATGTAGGAAGTGATGAAAAAAGGGGAATCTGGGTCATCAAGATGGATAGAAGGTATTTTTGTATCCTTGAAGGTGATAAGGTTAGAAATTTGGAGAGTGTCAACAAAGGCTACCAGAGGGTGAGGGTCTTCAAATTGGACCTCTATTGATTGTAATGCCTTTATAATTATTTGGTGATGATGAGGCGAGGTAGAAATCAATTCATATAGGCTCATCTTTAATAGGGTTTGATGAATTTATTTGACCACCACTCTCATGATTGATTTAGAGGGCTTGGATTGAGAGGTACCCAAGATAGATACCTTAGGTTTGGCTAAAGGTGAAGGTGTTTAACTTTGACTTGGATTGGATTTGGAAGATGGGTATATCCATGGGATGGATACTTTAGCCTTCCCCTTGTCATTTTCTTGATCGTGTGATCATGTGACCACATGGATAGTATGGATAGAGGGAAAAGTTGGAGTATGAGACTAGTTTGGTTCCCTGTCACTCAGAGGTGAGGTTGGGGGAGTTAGATAGGCATTGGGTAGTGGTTTTTTTTTGGATTGGTAGCAGGATCATGGGAGGTTCATCTATTAATAGATCATCCTCATCATAGAGTTGATGGATTATGGTTTGGAGAGCTTTATGATTATCCATGTCATGCCCAGATGTCCTATGATAAGAGCATACTTGGTAGTCATTATACCAGACAAGTTTTGGACCTATAGGGTCAAATGGTCTTATATGAGGTACGGTCAAGAAAGAGGCTTGTAGTAATCTTTGGAAAATAGTTGAGTAAGACTCAGCTAAAGTTGGAGAGGGTTTAGAGGGTTTGGCCCTGGTTGGTGAGATGGAATTATTTTTAGAAATGGGCTTGGTGATAGAAGGTTTGGGTAAGGTGGTGTTCATAATTGTTGGTTTTAGTTTTCATAAGTTAGAAGTTGATAAGTTGAAGGTAGGAGGTTTTAGGGTATGTAGTTTGATTATTGATGGTTTTGTGAAGGTGGGCATGTCAGAAAGCAAGAGTGATGGGGTAACCAAAATTGGTGGTTGGGAATTGGTTGAAATAGTTGGATTCCTAATCAAAGTATAAGGATGAGGCCCCAATATGGGGGGCAAGGTTGAGAGGGGGAAAACCCTATTCTTCTGGCCTCTTACTGGTCTTACCTCCTTGGTTGATTTGGTTTGGTTTTTGGTTGATGAGTCTAGTGAGGTGAAATCCAATTTCATGGATGCGTGATTAGGGATCTACATAGGGAAGATGCCAAGGGCTTTGGTTGGTTTAGTTAAAGTGATAGAGAATGACATGGTTTTATGGGATTTGATTGCTCTAAATAATTGAGAAATGGTTGAGTTGGTAGAAGTTTTCACTATTTCAATTGAAATGATGGTGGGTTGAATAATAGAATTTGTGGGTTGGTTTGCAAAAGGTGTGGTTAGAGGTTCCTATTTGGTGATGTAAGGTATCCCCAGTTGTTTCCAAAAGGTGGATCAATCTATGTTAGGTTTTGAGACAAAATCCAATCCCTGAACTAATCTAGAGAATGGTTTATAGACTGTTCTTGTTTCCTGGATAGTGGGATCAAAATATAAACCCATAGGTTGAAAATGGGGAGTGGGGACCTTGCCCTTTTCTTAAATCAAAGGATGTAATGTTTAGATGGGTGGATCCTCTGTGGGAGGTGTAGACAAGGTGGTTTCTTTCTTGGGAATGATCTTTGAAGGGGAAGTGAATTGTTTGGTGGTTGAGGGAGAAAGTAAAGTGGTGAGGTTGCTTTCTCTAGTATGTCAGTTGAAGGAGGGGTTAGTGACTCCACTACCTCAATAAGCAGAGGAGGGGAAAAGGTTACTTCCTTGGTTTGGGTCTCCAAAGGAACATAAGGTAACTCCACTACCTCAATAAGTGGAAAGGGTGAAGAATAGGTAGATTGGGTGGTAGGTTCTTCATTAATGAGCATGTCAAAAACCATATTGATGATATGGGCATTGTTAATGTGGTAGATTTCACCCTGTGAAGGGAGGCTCAGCTCTCTTTGGGTGGCAAATATGAGGGATGAATCTCTATATTAGGGGTTAGATCCCCTTGATGCACCTCGAGGCCCTAGATTTCCTACTGCCAATAATGGGGGGGATGAAAAGGGAGAGAAATATTGAAAATAGAACCTAAACTAAAGTGGTGATGCACCAAATCGGTTGGTATACTCAGCTTTGACATATAATTTACACCAAGAACAAGCTGATATACACTTCATTTGACATGAGAAACTCTTATGCATCAGTGTTTCAATATGGGGTCCTATGGAGATACAAGGAGGAAGAACTACCAGAGGTGTTATAAGACACATTATAGTAGCCTATTCACCTGTGCCTATTACTCTATTGTGGACACTTCTTGTTGACCTACAAAAGAAGAACTCATAATACACTAGACATGTTGAAATCATTTTGTGAAAGCATGAAAGAAAATGACTTAACACAAGACAAAACCATAGACATATGCAAAAGTGTAAACTCAAATGGAGGTAAAAATGCTGTCTTGATTCAAGGTAAATTCCTACAGGGTTTCACCATACAAGTTGAGAGATAGCTTCTCAAATGAGAATTTACAAATATATAGAGAGATGGAAACAAGATGCTGACAAATCCTTAGGAATGGAGACTCATGTTGGAGTTAAACACTTGATCGTGACAAATGACCATGTTGTTGCCATATTCTTCAAACTACGTATGGGAGAGCCATGTTGTTGATGTCCAAGCCACCACCCTTGTTGTCTTGTGCCTACAAAAGCATGGGATACTTCCTCTAACAACTGATAAAGCCATCCTCAAGTTGTTGTGGTTAGACCATGCTCTCTTTAATGCTAAGCGCAACTGGTTATGCATTAATGGTAAAGCATGAAAACATGGGCAGATTTCCTCTATAGTTTTAAAACTAATCTATTTTATTGGTTTTTGGTAGATATATTTCACCAAATGTATTAATTCTCCTTGTTGAGTTGTCTACGCCACTTGTCTTGGTCTGAGTGGTCATTTATTCTGCCTTCTGGCCTTGTCGACTGCTAAAACTATTTTTCACTTTGTCTTTTTCCACTCTTTAATTTTCCCATGTTTTGTCTCTTCCTTGCCTTCTCCTTTGGCTTGGCTTCTTCTTTGCTTTTATTTGACTTATCGAGCCTTCGGGTTCTCAGCGGTCTCTACTCCTTTGTTTCGGGCTTTTTGCCATACTTTCCTTCAGACATTTTGTCTGAAGGAATTCCTTCAAACATTCTTTCTTTTGATAGCTTATTTTCCTAAAGGGCATGTGCCCTTTAGGCCTTTTGTCTTCATTCTTCACTTCCTCCTAGTTCCCTCTGCAAGGGCACTTAGCTTCTTAAATTAACCTTTGGGGAAATTGCAATGGTCTCTTTTCCTACCTAGGTGCCCTCCATAAGGGTCTCTTTCATTTAAAATTTCCCTTTGAGATTTTTGAAATGGTCTTCATCTTTCTCAAGGTGCCCTCCACAAGGACACTTTGAGTCCAAAGTTGCCTTGGCAAGCATGCTAGACCAAACTGGATTCTTCAACATAAACAACTCATGAAGCTTTCAAGTAAAAGAACTTTAAAAACTCGATTCCTTCTTGATAGACCATTTTAGACTTCCTAGGAAATTCTACTTTGGGTTTCACATCAACTTCAGTTGATAAGACAAATAAGTAAAGACACTTAGAAAACCCGATTAACACTAAACGACCAAATTGGGTTTATTAAGCAACTAGACTTATGAAAATTTCACAAGTAAAGTCATTTGGAAAACCCAATTTGGTCTGTGAAGACCAAATTAGGTTTTACAAGTGACTTAGCTTATGAAAATTTCATAAGTTAAGTTGTTTGTAAAACCCAAAATGTACTATTGTAGGTGAAGTAACTACACTTGACAAACTCAAAATGCACTTGGCTAAGAAAAACGACAAAACATTTGTCTTTTGCATGGAACAAGTCTGAGAGGGAGTATTTTACACAAGGCAGCTGAGGGATGACTTAGCCAAATCATGGATGTGAAAGTCTCTTTGCAATGAAAAAGGAGGGGGTGCCCAATTTTTGCCTAAAGGACCAAAAATTGGTCAACACATTTGGTGACTCACAAGGGAAGCATGCTTGATATGCTTGGGAAGACTGGTAGTCTCTAAGTCCATTGGGCATGGAGTCAAGATGCATCTTGGAGAAGTTAATAATATCCTTGTAAGGACCTATGAACCAGCAAAGATTTTACCTCAAACACAAAGTAAAACACACACAATAAAGGCTTAAAAACTACACACACGTATGCAAAAGCACTTAGGGGAAACAAAAGACACACAAATGAAAGCAAACTACTATGTACAACTAAATAGATACATTTTCCTCCCTCCTGGATCAAAGGGAAAACTTCTTAAGTCTCCTTCATGGAAAGAAAACTTATGGTGCCAAACAAGTGGCTAAATAGAATGGAGACTTGGTGACTTGATCTTCTTGCCTACCACCTTGATTGGCTTGTAACCAAATGAATCAGGGTCAAACATGCTTCCAACATATATGTATTCATCTTGCTCTTGGAATATTACCTCATGTTGGCCCTTCCTGCTAATGTATCTCACCAAGAAGTTAATGGCTACTAGCTCATCACCATAGGGCTCATCTAGCTCATAACCCCCTTGATATGCAACATGGATTGACTTGTTCCCTTCTACCTCATTGAAGAGCCTATCAAACTAATATTCTAATTCATCATGGCCTTATTGAAGAAGGGTGACTGTTGTGATGTTTGAAATGAGATCCCAAACTACTTGCTCAAGGCATTCTTCTTCAAAGCTTTCATCAAGATGGATAGGCCTCCCCTTTTCTTGCTAAAAAATAAGAGTCTCTAGTTGTTCAAAGACATGCTCCTGATCCTCCTCCAACTCAAGTTTCATGGCATGGTCATTCTCCTCATCAAAACAATAAGTAATTTCATCAAACAAGGGGAGAGAGAGCTCACCATGCTTACATTTCTCATCGTCCATTGTTGACAAATAAATTTAGTCAACCTCATTTTTATATTGTTGTAACATCTGCATGTATGCATGACCTATGTCTTCTCCATTTTTGATGATGTATTCAAAATATGAATCCATGATGATTTCCTCCCCATTGTCATACATGAGAGCTTCTTGATCAACCATGAATTGGATCCTCTCTTCTTCACTTGCCTCTTTCAAAATAAGTTCCTCCTTGAGAAGGGATGAAGTGGAAGGTTGATGGTTGAACTCATGTGAAAGAGAAGGCAAAATTTGAGCTATAATCAAATGATTCTCTTCCTTCCATTTGGCCATCACTTCATCCACATCAGATGTCGCTTGATAGATCTCTTGGAGAGGGGTGTAGATGGGGTGTGTTCAGATGTAGGATCTTTTACTTGGTCTGAACCATCCATCACACCTTGGCTGAGGAACCTCATTCTAGACTCAAAATCTAAAATTTGCTTGGCTATATTCTCTTGGAAGAGCCTTTCTTGAAGGTCACAAGAATCATCATGATGAGTAGGAACAATGTCATCTTCTTCAAGGCTTCTATCAGAATGAATAGGCCTCTCCTCCTCTTTTTTCCTACCTCATGATTCCATTGTTTGCTTCCAACTCATGACCTTGGGATTGGAAATATTCCCTTGTGAATAGGAAACAACTTTATCCTCTTCAAGGTCCTGAGCTAGTTCATGATAGGCACTCCTATATTGAAAGACTTGAGGAGGTTAAGGGAGACTGGGAAGGATCTACTCATGCACATGAAGATCTATTTCAAGAGAGACATGTTACTTTCCAAAAGATATAGGGTGATTCCCATCAAAAGAGGGTCCACATTCTAAGGAATTGAGAAGGTTAGTCTCTATGAGAGGCTGTTCTGATTCCCTTTGGTGTTGGAAAGCATAATGTAAAAGATTAAGAGTAGGAGTGATTAATGCACCAGATGAGCCAAAAGATTGGATTTGGTGAGCAAGGTCTAGTTGGCATAAAGGATTTGGCGTACAAGAGGGGACTTTCCTTTGAGTATAAGAGGGCTACTCTAGGGTGGAAAAAGGCATACAAGGCTGATTGCCTTGAATGAATGGGCTCCTCTATCTTGCTAGTTCCTCCTTCATGGATTACAAGGATTGAGTTTCCCTAAGCAAACACTCCTCTTTGTACATAAGCTATTGTTGATATCTATTCTTCTTATCCAATCTATTTATCTCCATCACTTGATTCTCAAAATCCAACATTATCTCCCTTACAGTAGGTGAAGGGCAACTAGGAGAGCTGCTTGAGGTGATTCCATGAACAAAATAAGCTTGATCAAAACTATATGAAGGAACACAAGGCCTATGTTGATCAATAATGGGATTATACATACCAAAGTGATTTCTTGATGGCACCAGGACTGCTTAACCAGTTGATTCAACTTAGAGTTGCCATTGGTGTTGATGAAAAGCCTCCAAAGGCTGGTTAGTTGAAGAACACACCAAAATTATTCAACTCTTTAGACAAAAAACTAGTCCCATCGAGCATGCCAAAAAATGTTGACATGGTGGATTGCACCCTATGAAGGGAGGCACATCTCTCTTCATACACATGACACAATGGAGACATCCCTCTTGTTGTGGGTGGACAATGTGAGGGATGAATCTCTAGATTAGGGCTAGTTCCCCTTGATGCACCTCGAGGCCTTAGATTTCCTACTGCTAATAATGGGGGGATGAAAAGGGAGAGAAATATTGAAAATAGAACCTAAATGAAAGTGGTGATGCACAAAAAGAGTTGGTCCACTTAAATTTAACATACACTTTACACCAAGAACAAGCTGATATAAACTTTATTTGACATGAGAAATTTTTTTGCATTAGTGTTTCAACAGGGGGTCCTATGGAGATATAGGGAAGAAGAACTACCAAAGGTGTTCTAAGACACACTATGGCAGTTTATTCACATGTGCCTATACTCTATTGTGGAGACTTATTGTTGACCTACAAAAGAAGAACTCACAATACACAAGACATGCTAGAATCATTCTGTGAAAGCATGAAATAAAATGACTTAACACAAGACAAAACCATATACATATGCAAAAGTGCAAACTCAAATGGAGGTTAAAATGTTATCTTGATTCAAGGTAAATTCCTGTAAGGCTTCACCATACAAGCTGAGAGATAGCTTCTCAAATGAGAAGTTACAAATATATGGAGAACTAGAAACAAGACGTTGACAAATCCTTAAGAATGGAGACCCATGTTGGAGTTAAACACTTGGCCATGACAAATGACCATGTTTTTGTTGTAATCTTCAAACTGCATATGGGGGAGCCATGTTTTAGATGTCCAATCTATCACCCTTATTGTCTTGGGCCTACAAAATCATGTGATACTCCTAACAACTGACAAATCCATCCCCAAGTTTTTGTGGTTGGACCATGCTCTCTTCAATGTTGGGTGCAACTGGCTGTGCATTAATGGTGAAGCATGAAAACATGGGCTGCTCTCCTCTATAGTTTGAAAACCAATCTATTTTATTGGTTTTTAGTAGATATATTTCACCAAATGTAATAATTATCCTTGTTGAGTTGTCTATGCCACTTGTCTTGGTCTAAGTGGTCATTGATTCTACCTTCTAACCTTGTTGACTACTAGAACTGTTCTGCATTTTGTCTTTTCCACTCTTTACTCTACTCATGTTTTGTCTCTTCCTTGCCTTCTCCTTTTCCTTGGCTTCTTCTCGGCTTATATTTTGACTTATCGGGCCTTTGAGATCTCTGCGGTCTCTACTCCTTTATTTTGGGCTTTTTGTCATGCTTTCCTTTAGACATTTTATCTGAAGGATTTTTTTTTTTTTATTGCATCAATTCTCAAAGGTCATGTTCCCTTCGGGCCTTTTGTCTTTGTTCTTCACTTCCTCCTGGTACCCTCTGCAAGGGTACTTGGCTTCCTGAATTACCCTTCAGGGAAATTGCAATGGTCTCTTTTCCTACCTAGGTGCCCTTTGCAAGGGTTTCTTTCATCCAAAAGTGCCCTTCAGGCTTTCTGAAATGGTCTTCATCTTTCTCAAGGTGCCCTCCACAACGGCCTCAAAATGCCCCTTCAGAACTTTTGATTTGGTCCTACCACCAACCAAGGTGCCCTCTGCAAGGACACTTTGAGTCCAAAGTTGCTTTGGCAAGCATGCTAGACCAAACAAGGTTCTTCAACATAAACAACTCCTGAAGCTTTCAAGTAAAAGCACTTTAAAAACTTGATTCCTTCTTGATAGACCATTTTAGACTTCCTAAGATCTTCTACCTCAAGTTTCACATCAACTTCAGCTGCTAAGGTAAATAAGTAAAGACACTTGGAAAACCCGATTAACACTACAAGGACCAAATCGGTTTATTAATCAACTTGACTTATAAAATTTTCAAAAATAAAGTCATTTGGAAAACTTGATTTGGTTTGATTTTCACAAGTAAAGTCATTTGGAAATTGGTATGTGAAGACCAAATCAAGTTTTGTAAGTGACTTAGCTTATGAAAATTTCGTAAGTTGTTTGTAAAACCCAAAATGCACTGCTATAGGTGAAGTAACTGCACTTAACAAACCCAAAATGCACTTGGTTAAGCAAAATGACAAAACACTTGGCTTTTTTATGGAACAGGTCTGACAGGGGGTATTTTGCACAAGGCAGTTAAGGGATGACTTAGCGAAATCATGGATGTGAAAGACTCTTTGCAAAGAAAAATGAGAAGGTGACCAATTTTGACCTGCAGGACCAAAAATTGGTCAACAGGCATCATGGGAACATTCAAATTTGTTGCTCTCATTCTTGTTAGGTGCATGATTAGGAAAAGGTTGTCTAAAAATGTCAAGAGCTTGGTATAGAGGTGCGTTCAGGTTGTCCAACACAAGCTCCTCCTGGTCAATGAGGGTTTGGACAATGTTTTTGAAGGTATTACACTATCTAACATCATGCCCCACTACTTGATGGAAAGCACATAGGTCATTCTCATTCTACCAGCCAAGCGCAGGATGAAAAGAATCAAATTGTTGAGGGGGTTTGATGGGAGGAAGCTATATGACATTAGCTTTCAGCAACTTTTCCAGGACTGAAGCATAACATTCTCCAAGTGGGGTAAATTGCTTCTGATTGTTTTGGTTTTGGCTTCTCGTGTTTTATTTTGAGGAGTTAGAGGTGTTTGGTTGATTGACAGATGGTGGAGGAGTGGTCTTAAGGATAACCGCATTTGTAGTTCCCTTGTTATTGGAATTGGTATTGGTTTGGTTGCTTGTTTTAGAGAAAGAGGCCTCATTGGTTTTGTAGGTAGAGTTTTTTTTTTCAACTTTAACTTTCCTTCATTGATGGCTCTATTTTCTACCTTATGCGCCATGGTAAAAGCTTCATCAATGGTTCTGAATCTCTACACATGCAATGTAGAAGATATGAGTTTGATGCATTCCTAAGAAAAGAATTCTATCAATTTAGATTGGGGTAAAGAGAAGGAAAGTTGATTGATTAGGCTCCTCTAATGAGCTACAAAATTAATAATAGATTCATCATCAAATTGTCAGATAGAGTAAAGTTTCATGATGGAAATTTTCTTGGAGATGTTTATTGAGAAGTGATCCAAAAAAATTTGGGCTAGTTGGGTGAAGGAGAAGAGAGAGTGTTTGGTTATGACACAATACCAATCTAATACCAGACCAGATAGGACATGGGGAAGGTATAAAGAAGGAGAGCATCATCATAGGAAATCAAATAACATGCATGCTTAAATGCCTTGAGGTGTTGTTGTGGGTCCTCCTTACTTTGAAATTTAAAAAAATTGGGAAGTTCCCACTGAAGAGGATATGGTTTGATAGGGATGGATGGGTGAATTGGTTTGTTACAAATCTAGTCATATGATAAGATGTTGTGAGCACTAGATATAGGATGAATTTAAGGTAGTCATTTTATCCATGATCATTTTCATTAGATCCATTTGGGGTTGTGTGCCTAGGAGGTTATAAGGTGCATATTATTATTGTGGTTGGGTGATATATTGATAATTGGTGGGAGGTTGAAAAGCTGCCACATATTGGTATGTGGGCATGGGTGGATGATATGTAGGGGTAGGTAGGTGTAGGTGGTTGGGTAGTGGGTATAAATACATGCCCTTGTGGGTTAGGGATGTAACCCAATTTGGGTGTAATGGGAACTTCTTGAGAGGTTAAGTTAGGTTGGGTAGGAGTTGTGGAAGGGTTTGTAATTAAATGAAAGGTGGTGACCTTTGTACTAATCAGTGGTAGGGTAAAAGGTATAGACACCACAAGATTTTGAAATGGAGTAGTGACTAATTGATTGAGGGTAGCCGAAGGAAGGTTGGCAATGCTACGAGTAGGTGCTCCCATGGTGAGGGAAGTATAAGTGGTTAATGGTTGGGTCATTCTTACGGTAGAGGATTTGTTGGTGGCGATGGAAGGTGTAAGGGTGTTGGTTTTTTGGGTAGGTTGGTTTTCCACATTAGTATCAAATGGATTATTGGTGGATTAATATGCTTTGGTAGTCAATGGTTGGATGGTGACTGTGGAAATAGAATGGTTCCCCATAAGGTGGTAAGGCATGCCATAAGGTGGGTCCACAAGTGGAACTGAAATAGGGGCATGGTGAGGTATGGCGTTGAGATAATGTTGAAGGGCCATAGTATTATTATCTAAGAAGGTGGCAAAGTATGTATCTTCTTGGGGAAATACCCAAGGGAAAGTAATTACTGAAAGGTGAGGAGAGTCTTTTGGTTTAAAGACGTACTCTATGGATGAAGAGGTAGAAGAGGTTGATTGGTTTGATGATGGGTTTTGTTCTGCTTGATTCTTTTGTTGTTGGCGAGTTAGAACCATACAAGATAAGGGAAAGAATACAAAAACAATCTCACCACTCAAATAGAGAGAAGACAAGAAATGAGAAAAGAAATGAAACACACACTAAAAAGTACATTAAGTCCTAAGGGTTTTTTTAGTCTCTCTTTTTGCTTATGCGTTAAGCTTTGTAAGACATTATGTGATTGAAATTGGCTTGTAGAGTGGGTACTAGAAAAGAAGTCTATGGTTTTCACAAAGTCTATTTCAGTTATCAATATTGTGTTTCTCAAAATGTGAGTTTGCATCTACCAATAAAAATTCGTATAACACAAAATCACATAACTGATAACAAAATCATTAACATGTTTTACGAAGTTAAATTTTGAAAAATGTGATTTCACATAAATATAAAAAAACTTTAACCAAAAGACAAAATAGTCAATCTTAGCTTGAAATCAAGTTAATTATAAGTAAAGCCACATCTATGAAACAAAATTCCATGTTTATACAGTCACAAGCTTGCACCTATACAAAATTGAAAGCAAATAATTCATGAAATCACAAAAAGATTTACCAAAATTGTAAATGATAAAAAAAAATCTCAAGTCGTAATATGCAAATTTAATAGAAAAGGTTAGACAAATCAAGAAGTTAACTGTGATGATCAAGTTTAGTAGTTTGAAGTAAAGTCACAACTATTTGAATCTAAATCATATTTACCGAAAGAAAATTTGAATAAACATAGAACAAAGATGCATCAAATTATGTAAGTGAAATCACATTAATTTATAAGTTTTGGCCACCAATTTTTTGTATAAAGGGTCCTACAAGATTTTCTAATCACACCAAAGCTCAAAAATGACAAGTTAAAGGATAATTATCCCACTATGATCACTAAAATGTGTTGACACAAATTAGGATCAATAATTTTGCATATAAGGAACCATAGAGATGATCCACAACTTCTAAACTATCCTAATCTATAGCATCACTATTTTAGTGAATTTCAACTTATATTCCAAGAGAGGAAGAAGAAATAAACTAGATACGAGTGTGGTTGAAAAACTTGGTTGAATGTGCATGCATTAAATTAGATGATTTTATAGAGCTCCTCTTTGGCTTGGGAGGAATGACATACAAATAAGATAGCATGGAGATTAATCAGATGAATGGTTGAAGTGGTTGGCTCATTGGTGGAATATAGCATGATTTTGATAGAGTAATGGTACTTGGCTGTCAGTTGAGGGGTGGTGGCAAGTCAGCTCTTTGTCATGATGGTTAGATCATTAGATTGATAGAAGAAGTGACTTGCAAAGAAACTCAAGATGTAAAAATATCTTGATAGTTGTGGATCCATTTTCACTTCTTTCTCCTCTCTTCTTATAAGCAAAGAAGGAGAGGTGCAACAAAATGTTAACAAGGGGTCCAACATGTTGTCTAATTTTAACTTTGACATTCATGGGCTCGCACACAAATTAGACATTCTAATTATAGAAAAGTAAGTTGGAGTGAAGGGTCAATTGAGCTAGTTTAGATGGTAGAACCTAACCATCGATGATCAAGGTGACCATCAATGATTATGATGATTGTCAGTGATCTAGGGTCAAGGTCAAGTTGGGTCAAAGATGTGTGTTTAGTCAGTAGGTAAATCTAACTAAGGTTAGGTTTGGTTACCGATTGAATGGTCTAGGTCAGGCCCAAGGGGGTCCAGAGGTGGTCCACGGGAATTGCAACATTTAGAACCATCATGTGTAGATTTTTGGTGTCTATAATAACCTCATAATGGATAAAAGAAGAAATTAGAATACAAATACACAATGAAATAAAGCATATTACACCTCACTTTTGCAGTTAAATCTATCTTCCTTGATAATGAATAATGAGCCCAATGATAAATGGATTGCGTATTGATTGCTCTTGAATGTTAGATTGATTAGTTATGGCTTAAGGATTTTATAGAAATGGTGATTGAAAGATGCATGATAGATGAACAAGGTAGTAGTAATTACTTACAAATCCATAAGTTAACAAAATATTGACATGAATTCCCTAAATATTGAAAGATGGATTTGCATGGAGATGTGGTGGCTTATATAGAAGATGATGAGGAAATTTCCTAGGAATATAAAATTCCTAGATAATTTTAGAGAGGAATGATGTGGAGGATTCTATAGAATTTAAAGATTATAGATGTGGATTAATACTAATGAATGATGATTAATTAAGATTAAATGTAGGATTATTGATAGGATTTGTAGGATATATAGTGGGGGTAGTTGGTGCTAGGTGAGAGGAAATTTCAAATTCCAAAATAATATGAGGACTTGATTAGTGATTAAATAGAATGATAATAAGATGAATTATTTCAATGGGATGAGGGGTAAGGTTGGTATATGATGTGAATATGTGTTAAAAGAAGTGTTAGAAGGATGTAAATGGTGTATTAGGAAAAATTATGGACTATGGCATGGTTAATAAGTGGAATTAGCATGACGTGAGTATGACATTAGTCATGACAAAGGAGGGGTAATTTTATATGTATACACTTATGAATGGTATCCATAAATGTGATCACCACTATACTTGCTACATAAGGGTTTGACAAGGTGCAAAAAAGGGCATATTTTTTGAGTCTATATACCACCACCATGATGACATTTATCCCTCATGATTTTGGTAGTCCCATGATGAAATCCATAGATACCTCCTCCCACATCTAGATATGAATAGATAGTGGCTACAAAAGATAACGGATCTTAATAGTCTCACCTTTATTATGTTGACACACCAAACACTTGGCCAGAATTTTTGTACATCACCTTTGATCCCCTCACCAAAAAGATCATTCTTAATCCTATGATACATTTTTAGGACTCTTGAATCTCCTAGAATTGATGAATCATGGAGAACCTTGAGAATCTTATGCTTAAGGCCCAGTTTTTTATAGACGTATATTATATTCTTGTACCAAAACGAGTCACCCTTCCATGAAAACTTATCTAATGTGGTCAAATTATGCTGAAGTTTTTGAATGAGAGTCCACATATTGGTGTCATGTTTCCATTCTAATCTTGCCTCATCCACATAATTTTCCTGTAGTATGGAAATGACACACAATAATATCACTTTTTTTTCATCCCTCGAAGAAATTTCATATGCCACTACATTCTCTTTACCTTTCTTTTAAATTCTCTCAAATTCATAACCCAACATCTTAGTGACCCATTTATGCATCTCTCTAGAGGATATCCTTTTCTCCAAGAAGTATTTTACATTTTCATGATTCATCTTCACTTTGAATTGTCTTCACATCAAATAAGGTTTCCATTAAATTGCATGAAGAATAACCAACAATTATTTCTCAAAAATGGGCTTAAGTAAATTTTTACCTTTTAGTTGGAAACTTTCAAAAACAAGGTGCATACATTCTTGCATGAGTACAACACCCATACAGGTATTAAGCATCACACTCTACAATGAAATTTATGGTGAATTATAGAGTGAAAATAACTAGAGCAGTGCACATGGCCTCCTTTAGCATCTCAAAATATTTGGTTGTAGCCTCATTATAATGGAAGGAATATTTTTTTAATAGAGCTATGAGTTGTGTTGTTATGCTTCCATAATTTAAGACAAATATACAATAGTATCTTTCAAGTTCGAAAAATAATTGTAGGTTATTAAGGGTTTTAGGTACCTCTCATTCCAACACATCCTTGATCTTGTTAGGATCCACCTTAACTCCTTCATGAGAGATAATGTGACCCATGTACTCTACCTCCTTGACTACAAAATAATAGTTACAAGGCTTTGAATAAATCTCATGTTGCTTGAGAGTTTTTAAATTTTGATTAACATAGTGTATATGGACCTCCCATTTTTTACTAAAAAATTAATATATCATCAAATAACATCAAGACAAACTTCTTCAAAATAGTTGAAATATGTAATTCATCAAAAAATGAAATGTAGAAAGAACATTGGTATTTCCAAAAGGCACCAAAAACTCATAATGGCCCTCATGTGTATGAAAAAAAATTGGGAACATATTCCTCCTTGATTCTAACTTGATGACACCTAGATCTATGATCTAGTTTTGTATGAAAATAGTTCCATGCAAATCATTTACAAGAATAGGAAACTTAATTTTTATGGTGAATTTATTTGGATCCTTGGATTTTGGGCACATGCACAAATTATCATCATTATTATTCATTATTTCGAATAATAATTACTTACATCATCGCATATACCATATTCTCAATCTCACTCTCTTTCACATACGGGTATCTATAAGGTCTGATGTTGGGTGGTTGGCTCCCTAAAACCAGTTGTATGAAATGGTCATGATCCCTTTTATTTGGAATACCTTTTTTCATATCTCCAAATAATACTTAATGATATTAAATGATATCCTCAAGGTCCAATGGTGTTTCCACCTATGATGGTTGAGCTTCTAGAGAGAATATTTGTGCTAAAAATCCAAAAAATCATTTCTTCAGTAGCTTCTCCATTTGATGAGATCTCACCAGTTGGGGATCCTTTGCTTGTAATCTCGATAGTTCAAATGTATTCCCTTTAAAATAAAATTATGTGAAGAGAACCTGGAAGTTCTTCTCTACTATACCCAAGGTAGTTATCCATTAGACTCCCAAAAAAAAATATGCTCCACCCATGGGAATGGTGAAAACATATTCACCCATTGTTACTTGATATTGTGGCATTTTCATAAATATTTAATTATACCACCATTAGCAATCATGGCTTTAAATTTTGGAGTTGGATAGATAAAGAAGTTCAACCATGTGACCATTTTTTAATTGAAAACATTATGATTACTACCCAAAACACTTAACATCATTTCTCTTCAATTTTATATAAATCCCACAATGTTAAGATTTTGGGGGGTACATATCCTTAATAGAGCATCGTAATAGGTGGTTGGTAGTGAAACCTATGGTGATTATTCTATTTTATCTTCCACTCCAATTTTTTATTTGTATTCCTCTTCACTGTATTTACTATCATAATTAAAACATAATCCTTTTACCATTTTCTCTTCAATTTTTCGAGTTGTTAGTCTAGTTAGTTTTATAAATGTTGGTGACAAAGTTCTACGATCTATTATACTAGTGAATTTTTTTCATCTAGAATCTAAATTATTTTCCTCAACCCTTTGTGCTCTAATAATCGACTCATATAAGGTTGGTGGATCAAAAAAGTTACCTCATGTTGAATGTGGTCCTTTAATCGAACCAAAAACAAGTCCTTCAATATCTCCTCTATAACATTATACACTCTCAATGATAGGGTCTAAATTTTTCTGAATATAATCTCTAATTGTACCAATTTTTCATAGCTTGGCTAACTAGCTAAAGTTGTTATCCAATATGTTGTTACTATAGTGTGCAATCAGCTCTTCTATAAAAACAAACCATGTGACACTACTATTCATCTTATTAAATTGATCACAAAGATAGTGGTACCAAATGAGCTTATCTAGTTTGAAATATAAGGATGTCATTGAAACCTTTTTCCTGCATTGGGTGTAATGTAGATCAAAAAATGTCCCATTTGGATGATCTAGTTGAGCAAGTCCCTATCATAAAACTTACACATGTCCAAATTTGGAGTGTTTCGAAACCCAAAATTTGGTCATGGCTTGAGTTATCCTAATGCTTGAATTATAAGTAGTTTAGTTGCATGATCCATTAGGGATGGTAGCACCATTTGTTGTTGGATAATGGTTTTGTTGAATCAAACCTTGTAATGCAATCAAAATTTTAATCAAAGTTGTGAGATCAAAGAAATTTGTATTGTTAGTTTCTAAAAGAGAGTCAATCTAATTTAATCTGCTTTTTTAGCGATATATTTAAACTCATTTTTTTCATCAATTATGTTATGCTTTCTCGGATATTATTTAGTTCACCCTAGTAGCCAAGCATGTTATATCTACTTTGTATTCCATAATGTTTATTAATCCATTCAAATCATTGTACTTGATAAGGTTGCAATGACCTACAATAAATTTTCCTCTGAGACATTTGCACTATCTCCCCAAGTTTCACTAGATTCCAACTCTGACTTTGTATCTTATTTATTAGAATTCTTTCTTGATGTGTTTTTATTCTTGTCGCTACCTCTCATTTGTGCCCTAGCATGATTTTTCTTGAGAGTGCATAATTTCATCTTTGATGTGAATTTAACTAGAAGATTTCATCATATTGTCGGCCTTAAATACAAAAATTTAAAGGATTAACCCTCAATATATTGTTTAGGTCCTAAAAATGTACAAAAATAAAAATAATTCCTAAAATTTCAACTAGTATATTTCCATGGTTTTATGTCAGTATTTACATTTGAATCAAGTATTTTTTTCCCAATAATTTTTTTTGTTGCCTAATGCAAAAAAATGTGTGGTGTAATTTGTGCCAACTACATTGATCTAACTCAAAAAAATCATTGCCTTGGCAAAGACTAGGTAGAGCTTTCATTGATGTAAATGTGCATCACCAAAATTTAAGTCAATAATTGTGTTATAGTTGTTGAATTTTCCAAAAATTTAATTTGTTGATTTCAAATCTTTTAACGGAAAAAATGTAGGGATTTTAAAATTGACTAGCTAACACAATTTGTGTTAGGATGATATAATTTACAGTAGAGATAGTTGATATAATTTGCATTAGAGATAAACAAAAGTTTCAAATAAATTATTTTGGAGAGGTTTGGATCCAGGTTGTTTAAAACTCATTCTAGGATGAAATTTATTTTTATTCTGGAGGTCAATAGTAGCAAGAATTGTATGGAAGGAATAGATGGTTTTCAAGGTAGTAGAAATGCAATAAAAGAGATATACAATAGGTATAACTTTGGTTACAAAAAATATTATCTTCATCAGACCCCATAAATCATTATTTCCTAATTTAATAATTTATAGGGCCATCTCTTAGATCTTGTTTCAAACTATAAATCTAAGGAATGTCTTGATTGTTCTTAGGATTTTCTATTAAAACTAGTCTTACAATCATTAGAGACAACTTTCATGTTAATTTCATCTATCCTACATGACATTATCAATAAACCCTATTCTTGAATATGATTAGATTTGTAACCTAATCTATATGTATTCCTTCAAGCAATCTACACAGTTACATAATGCATAGGACCAAACACATTACACAATACCATGCCCATATCCCACTAAATCCAGTTTAGAAGGTAAGCTAAGAGTAACTTCCCACTGTTAACCACTAACCAGTTCACTACATAATCAAATGGATGGATAGATTCCTAAAATTCAATAAAAAATGAATCCTAGGCATTTCCAATATATCGTGAGGCAAATGAAAACTAAAGTCTGTGTTTAACTCTATACTTAGTCATAGTATAGAGTTAAACACAGACTTTAGTATTTTTTATAGACATCATTTTTTATAGGCAAATAATCAGGCAGTCAACTTGAAATGAAATGTATATAGATTTTGAAATGAAAAAATAATTTACCTTGCTTATGCTTGAAAAATTAAAGCAAACATAATTATATTAGGGTTGGCCGATGTAGTTTTACACATAATACAGAATGGTATTGAGTATATCGATACAGTCTGTGTAAACAAAAATCTAGGGAGAGCATTAATTAAGTTGAATATATCAATACAATTTATTAAAAATAAATGCAATTCAAAATTAAATTGGACAAATTGATCCATTTAATTATAAATAAAATTAATATATAACTAAATTATATAGATTGATGTTGTTTATTAGGATGATGCTTTGATAGAATTAAATATGTAACTACAAAACTATGTCAAATTTATCAATAAAGTTGACTAGAAAATTTAATCTAAGACAAAATTGTATCTATTGATTCGATATAATTGGTTGGAAATATGGTTGAATAGAACTATATTGAGTAGTTTGATATAGTTGACTGGAAAAATCAATCTAAGACAAAATTATATCGATCGGTTGATATAGTTGGTTGGAAATATGGCTGAATAGAACTATATTGACTAGTTAGATATAGTCAACTGAGGGAAAATGTATAAATAATAATAATAATATGTCACGCTTGTTGGGAGATAAAACTATGTCAAGTTGTTTGATATAGTTTTTTGTAGGTAAAAATTATGATTGAGTTGTATTTATCTATTTGATATAGCTCGATGACAGAAAAATAAATAGAATGGGGTCAGTCTATTTGACATAGTTTGCTAAAGAGGTGAAGGCAATGGTTAGTTTCACATCGGGCTCACCATAATGTATGCAATGGGTTAGGATCAACCTGAAATGATCCTATCTCTAAATATCTAGACTCTGAGAAGGTTAAGCAAAGAAAACCTAATGATACTTAATGATTCAGGATGTCACCAAATGGATTTGTGAACCTAGTAAGAGGATCACCTAAAACATAATGTCATTGGGTTTTATGGATACAATCCCCAATATATCTACATAGGGGGGGCCAATATAGATATATGATTAGTTTGGAGGTCTGTGTATTTGAACCATCCTAACCAATCTAGGTAGTCAACCAACTAGAGCTAGTCGACCCACCTGACCTCGACCAATATATGTGATGGCTAGTCATTGATATCACATATGTAATAGAGTCTAGTCCATTATACAACTCGGTTAGACTAGACTCTAGTTTAATAGTACGCTAATGCATATAGAAGTATATCCCATTCGATTAATGAAACCAAGACACCAAACCCAATCGATTAACACATATAGAAGTATATTCCATTCATTTGATCTTTGTGAGATATATATGGTTAATTCTAGCTCTAGCCATATCTATATATAGGGGAGCATGGGTAGGTTGGCTAGCAAACATGGGTGGGAAAGGAAATTTGGGTAGGCCCAATCTCTCTATTAGGTATGGGGATATAAAATAAGCTATTGATCTATCTCTAGCTAGCCATAGATATGCATACTTAGAGTTATTTGGCAAGCCCATACTTATCTTATTTTAGGATGGAAAAATTAATATTAGTCAATGTTCATCTAAAATTGGGTTCCAAATCTTTTAGGCCAATAACACAATGAAATATCTCTAGTTATATATCTATTTTTAAGTAGTCTAATATCGCAAATAAGCAATGTAAGTAAGGGGAAGGGTTAGAAACATATCAAAATTGGTAAGGAGCTATGGTAGGCAAATGGGGGCCTAGGCTACCTAAAATTGATAAATGGTAAGTTCAAGCAATCCTATAGCCACACTAAGCATAAGTGTAGTCAAATCTCAAACAAGGATACACACATGTTCATTTACTAGGTAATAAGAAACTTTTATCTACTAAATGAAAGACTTAGGGTTAGAACATGCTTACTTTGATGAAAAACCCATAGAGCCTTAATCTCCCCCTTGGCTAATGGTGCTTTGAAAGAGATTGTTGTGCTTGTAAACAATATATTACAAAGCACCAATGTGTGTACTTCTATGAGTCATAAGCAACTTCTATCTACTAATGTTATATGAGTTATGCACACCAATGCATGTTCTTTTTATTTTCTACTATGTAAATAACTTGTATATTACCCAAAAAGGAGAAATATATTACTATAAAATGAAAAAAACATTATAAAAATAAAAAATAAAAAATATTGCTTTATACATGGTTACATATCTACCTATGTTATAGGTTTTCATGTTCATGTTTTACACGCATTCTTCTTGTGGTATTTATTTGAGTGGGTGCCATACATATATACAAGTCATACATGACTATAGAGATTTTATAAGTCATGTAGCTACATGGCCAACATCCTTGGGGCATGGTCACTTTAGTAGCATGCTTACACAAGGGCACCATCATACAATAGATTAGCACAACGATATGTTTCCTTGATATTTATTTATAATATGAAGATACTTTAAATAGATCATACATATCTTGTTAGTACTTGGATCTTGTATGTTATATGAATATATGCATGGTTTGTTTACATTGTGATTAGTTACATTGAGTATTGTGTGTGAGTCCTTTTTTATGTGTGTATTTTTACGCTTGTATTTTTACGTGCCTTTTCCCATAGAGGATCATTTTATTTTCTTGTCTTGTGTGTCTCATCCTTATGTGTTATGTCACTAACTTGTGTGTAGTCACTAATCTATGTTTTACTAACCTATGTGTCATTAATTTCTTTATCAATGCTTGTTTTCATTATTTTTATCATGAATATTATTATACTATGTTTGGTGCCATGATTTATATCATGTACATATATTGAAATATACTTGTTCGGTTCCTATGTTATCATGGTCTATAACATGCATTTATGGTGGCATATTACTTATGTGTGTTTTTTTGTTGCTATATCTATCTCTACTAGGGGTACATTTGATACTTTGGGGTGTGTTGGTTGTCCCTATCTTGCTATGCCATAGGGAGAATTATATCCTTAATTTGAGCCTTGCATGAAGTTATCTTTCTTGTGCCATATGACGCTTTTATATGCCACTTATCCTCCTTAGAGTTACATATTAGGTATGGAATTGTACATGTTATTTATGGTGACATGACACTTGGGGAATACTTGTTGCATACATCTATCCTACTATGGAGCTTTGTATGAAATATTTTATGATAGTTACATGTGTTTAATGCAAAATTTAAAATTTGTATTGATTATATACAATCTTATTACACATGGTGTTTTTAACCATGTTATTTTGAGGTGAGTAATGGAAAGCACATGTTACTCAATCCCTCACCTCAAAAGTGGGGGTATATATCAGATCATTTTCAAAGTGCTTTTATATAAAAATTCAAGCATGAGCAAGTTTTTGAAGTCTATTCATAGTGAAATTTGGGCATATGTATAATTGAGCAGTTTAATAGTACATTCATCCTAAGAGAAAGTTAGGCATACATATACTTGAGTAGTTTTTTAGAGTAATTTCATCATAAGTGAATCTCAGACATGAGAATTTTTGGACCACCACAATATAAAGGTTGCTAAGCAATATTTTTGTCTCTTCAAAAACCAAATTTATCTACTTCCTTAATCAAGAAGTGGATTGAATTCATATAAAACTTGAGAGATGTATTTGCTATGTTTTAGCTCTTATCAAAATTTTAGACCAAAAGAAGTGTTGTAGCATTTGTGAAAAATAAAAACTACTTGTATTCATTCATATGCTCCCTTTTCAATTTAATTTTTTTTTATATTTACTATGATCAAGATATAATATTTTTTATTTGATAAGATAAATAACCTAGTTTTACAAGGGCCATGAACCATAGTTAAAAAGTGTAAAGTAAAATAGTAAGCCCCACGGGCTGAACATCAAAAAACAATAACAATACTAGATAATTATCCTTATTGAAGGAAAAATAGCAGATAGATAAATAGTAAACTGTTTTAAGAGAGGGGATACCTCCATTGGTTCCTTCACATCCTTGGTCATCTTCTCCTGTGCACCTTGTTTGCTCTTAGTAATTCTAGCCCTTGCTCTTTTTTTGGGCCCTTCTACGTCCTCCCTAGGCAGGATCATTCAAGATATTTGTTGCACCTATTCCTTCATTAGGGTCTTCTTGGTGGGGGTTATGAGGGGGATCTTGGGAGAAGAGGTCTCCACCACCATCATGTGTTGCTTCTAGGGGGTCTGATCCACCTTAATAGAATGAGAGAAGGATTGGATTATTTTAGCAACTTCTCTGTTCATGGCAATCCAATCTTGTATAAGGCCTGCTAGACACATCTCGACCTCATGAAGCTTACTATTAAATTTTTCCAACTACTCTTTGTTAGATTTCATCTCCTATGTCAGGGGGTCTTTAATTTCCTCACCACTTCCCCATAGGTTCCCTCATCTAGTGGGAATGGTTTATATTTAATGATAGTGAACTTTAGGAGAGGGTCTTCAATAGAGGTTTTGGATAAAGGACTAGCATGGGAAGTATTGATTATTAGACAGTGGGACCCTAAAGTAAGGTCTTCCTCAGGGGAATCCTCAGTAGATGACCCCTCCAATGGAACCTCCCTACCTCTTAGGGTCTCATTGCGCTTTACCAATAACAAGATAAGACCCTAGTGTAGAATGATATTTACTTCATTTATTTGGTGTGCAAGAGCAGTGTTCTCTAGTGATTTGAGAAGATAAAAGGGGAGGCTGATTTTATACCCCTAAAAATGATTTAGTAGTAGAAAGTGATGGGAGAAGATTAGGATGTGCTTACCTTCAAGCATAAAATAATCTATTACTTTCATGCATACTTCGATCCATTAGCACAAAAGGTCTACATAAGGGAACCCCATTTTGTCTATCTTGATGAATTCATTGGTGAAAAATAACCTCTGTAGAATCTCCTACTTTTTTGAATGGTCTTTATGTCTTTGTTCCATCACACAAAATACTCGTAGCTTATCCAATCATCTCCTCCATGATTGAGATCCTGACCCCTCTTAGTTCCATGACCCTCTTATTCCACCTAATGATGAATTCTTTCGCCAAGCCCACATCATGTTCAGTTACTCTCAGTATAAATTCTATAATCCATCCTCTATGAAGCTCCTTCCACACCTTCTTCATGCTTGATGATGGTGAAAACAATATCTAATATTGACTACTTATTGTAATTGCTCATTATTTTTAGTTATTTAACATATGATAACTCAAGTGTAAATGGAGTTCATCTTGAGCATCATTGAATCCCTTCACCCTTCTTTGGGTAAGTAGAGGTATGTGTGTCAATTTTTTATATTTATACTTTGATGCACACATGCATTTTTAGACACACAAATTTGGTCTTTATCACTTTAGAAACATTAACTTTGGTGTATTATGACATATTTAAAAATTATGCATATAGTTGACTCTTTTGCACTAATTAGTCTACCCATAGATTATCTTAACCACCTCTATTTATAGATATATTTATTCAATTTAAATTGAATCTATACAAGAACCCTATTGAATCCTAGGCAGACATTCTTCATATTTAGATCACTATTTTTCACTTTCAAGATAATATTAGTAAACTCAAATAGTGTCAATTACCACAGGTGTCTCCCTTTGCTAGAAATGTCTAAGGGTCATCATCAACTATTTCTAAAATTGGGAAGTCTCCATTAGGTTGGCTAGACATTTTTCATGGGTTGGTTTTAAAAAAATTAACAAAGAGTCATCTATAAATACAATTCACCCCTACAATAATCATTTACTTGGAAAGTATTACCAACATTGAAAAATCACCTAGCACTCTCTCGGAATATTATCAAAAGGCATATACATATCTCATAAATTTAATGATTAGGTTGTACAATCACATTTGAATACACAAAGTCAATGTTACATGGATACAAGGGTCAAATATCAAAATATAGCATTACTTTCTAGATTTTTCAACATGGTGTGCGCACACACACATAATTGGGAGAATTACATGCAATTTGAGTCTTCTTTAGAGTTATTGAATGTAGGAAACTTTCACCCATTCAAAAAGGAGTGGTTGGGATCAATACAACCCAAAATATTAACCCATTTTTAAGGGAATCTTGTGGCCATTTAATAAAAATTCAAGTTTGGATGAAACAGATAAGAATATATGAATTTTAGTGCAGGATTAGAGATGTGTGCACACACATAACCACCTTACAAGTATAGGCATAGTGATCCAAGAATTATCATACCCCCATTGTGTACAAGGAAACTAATAGTAAACTTTGACAGTGTTAGTTGCCTAGTGTCTAACTTTTCTAGCAGTGTCCAAAGAGGCTTTCAATAACTATTTATGATCTAAGCAATAGACAAAGCACATACAGAGCATTTCCATATTCGGTGATATAATATATGAGAAAAGCTACGAAGAATTAACTAATTAATTCATCCCTCTCTTATTTTGTCCTTTTTAAATTAAATAATCACAATATCTGTCAATCCGTTTCAATTCAAATTAAGGTGTTTTTGCCATATTTTGTTTTAATCTAAATTAATGCATAGTTTCCATTATTTTGTATCTCTTAGATGTAAAATAGGAAAAACATATTTAACTCACATATGCACATCCATGTAGTGGAATTATGTCGACACCTAATTTTGGTATGACATTTTCCACAGTGTCTTTTTCCTAATTTTTCACACTTGGTCCATGTACACACATTTGGCTATTTTTGTAAATCTTCCCCTTGTGTTGGACCTAGTATCATTATCTCCTAACATAGGTATTCTTCATATCTTGTCATTTTGTTGACTTTTATCCAATAAAAACCTACCCGTTTGATGTAAAATGTTTGATAACTTAAAAATCAACTATTTATTTTCCTTCATACAACCCTAAATGCTCTCAGAATGTCCAAAATATTATTTCAATGTATTTTCCTATGTCCATGTTGGCCCATGTGAATCGTTTCCTTAACTTATGGATTCCATATGCCTATAATTTTGTATTATCTTATATTTTAGATTCGACTCATTTGTATGTGTGCCTTAGAGGACTCTATATATACAGAGGTACCCTTGGTCATTTATTATCTAACATTTAAAATCAGGCCTCTTAAAACTTGAGTCTCTCAAGCCTTATTCTATCAAGTTATATCAAGAGAACATCACCATTATTTACTATGGGTTTTTCACATTGCAACAACATTGTTTCTACATCTTCTTCAAGTCTTGTACCATCACTAATTACCCAAAAAGAGGGTTAGGTGAATTGTCAATGTAGTTTTATATTCATATCTAGAGAAGAGGAGATCCAAAACCTTTGCTTGAGATTCCATTTACATTGCATGGAACTATGTCTAGATCTAATTCCATCATGTGGGATACATAACTACAACTCATTTGAGGTTGTCCAGCCTATTATCTATTTTTATTATTTTTCACTATGCATTTATGGGAAGCCATCTCAAAAATTAAATAATAGGTAAAATAGAAGATTTTATCCATTGAATTATAAAAATACAGGTGGAATCCATATTGGCATCAGAAAACAAACATACCCTTAAAATTGTGGGTACTAATTCCAACCCACTAATTCACTCTATTTTTGAAATAGTATAATACCATATCAAATTAGATGAAACTAATGCACTATAGAGGTGTAATTCAACCATGTAAAATAATAATTTTGGATCTTATTGTTGTAGCATGGAATTGCACCCTTTGTGGGAGATTTTTTCAGGCTCTCTCACTTCCAGTTACCAGCATGGGAACAACCTCAGGCTGTGGGTATCCTGTAGTGAGGTTGAACCTCTGAAGTAGGTCAATTCCTCTTTAATGCTGACATAAACTAATGCTAAACTAATGATTCACAAATAAATGGTTTAGAAAGGGGATAAGAGCTCCTAAAAAATCAAACCAGACGATGCACCAAAGTAAAATGGACACTCATCTATGCTTGAACCCACACTAGATTAGTCATAAAACAACTATGGCTTACACAATATTGAGATCAAGTTAACACACTGAAAGAGGTTCAGGTAGAACACTAATCCAGAACTCCAAGAGCTTACACAATATTGAGATCAAGTTAACACACTGAAAGAGGTTCAGGTAGAACACTAATCCAAAACTCCAAGAGCTTGAAAATACATTAAAGAGGCAAGTAGAAGGCTGATAGACTAGGAAGAATCTCCTTCATGAATCCACAAAGCACAAGCATACTAAGGCACTGATCAATGATAAGAGATAGGCAAAGAAATCATCTTATTACATCAAGAGGTAGTTCTTACAATAGACTTGATAGGGTTGAGCCTAATAAAGTGGAGCATACTTTGCAGTATCTCAATGAATGTCCATCTCCTAGAAAGATGAAAAAGTCTAAAAACTAGGAACCCTCTACAATGGCTTGAAAGCCCATATATATAGAAGGGATAAAAGAGAAGAGGGATTGTGTGAGAAAATGGAGAGGGGGAATCAAAAATAGTTGCAACCACCACTGTTGTCCTTGAGCTCTTTGCATTCAAAGCGTGTAACTACCTTGACCATGAAATGAACTGTCCAAGATCACCGCAAATCTCCTCGAGCTCCTCATGCATTCAATTCTTCCTTTTTATAACTAAAAGATCCATATCAAATGTAGCTGCATGTTCTTGCCAAGTATGAGCATGTTCTTTACTACAACTTGGACTATCCTAGTCAATTTTTTGCATATTCACTGCTCCACCTGGATGTGTTTATTCTTTGTTTAACCACTTTACATGTTGTAGACGAAAGGATAAGTCCTTGTTGTCCATTGATCTGTTGAGCTTTCTAGATTCATTGGCCATTGACCTTAATGTTCCTAGGCCTTTCTATGTTTTGTGGACTATTCCATAATTTTCCATTCAGAAATTTCCATTTTTACTCCTTCGAGCTTTGCACTCCTTGCAACTTACCCTTGAATTCTCATGACTTACAACTAATTTTTTGGGTTTGTCACTGCTCTCAACTTGCTTCTATGGATTAATTTTTTTTAGACAATTTGGTCATAGTCATTTGTTCAAATTATTTCCTTAGACATTTTTTATGGGTCAAATTTCTTGGGCCTAATTTACCTGGACAATTTGCTTAAGTCTCCTAGCTAATGTGCCCTTAGAAACCCAAAGTCTTGCGACTTTGAAAGCTTAAAGCCTTCTACTTCCAATGACTTGAATTTATCTGAACTTGCCACTTTTTATTGAAAGTCCACCTTCTCACACTTGGGCAAAAATTGATATGTGGGCCAAAAAATGACCAACATTTTTGGTGACTCGTACGGAAGCATACTTGCTATGCTTGAGAACCCAGCTCATGTTGCCTTGTCTAGTCCATTGGGCATGGAGTCACTGCTTTGGTTCAACAAGGCTAACCCTTTCTAGAACCTCTTCTTGAAGCAACAAGGAAAAAAATAAACAAAGTGCCCAAGGCACTTATTGAAAGGAAACTAGCCTAGAAATAAAGACAACAAACAAATGTGCCTAAAATAGCACTTGGAGGAATTTAAACAAGACTAATCTAATATATACACCCTAAAACTATGTGTACCTTTCCTCCTAAATAAAAAGGAAAGTTTGATACTCTTCTTGCATCATGAGATAAGAGATTGAATAAGGCATGCAACTTCTTGACCCCTGGTCTTCATGCCTACCTATTCTTTGTTGCAACTATCAACTTCTTTATCATCATGCCCAATGAGAACCAAGCAGCTCCAAATAGGTTAGCTATGTGAATCCAGATAGTCTCAATTCTTCATATGGCTCCTTAACTACAACCTCTAATAGTGGTTCAACAAGGATACACCTCTTTGATTTCTATGGTGTCCTCAGTAGGACTAGGCTTGTTCTTTATTTCATGTTTTTTAGGCTCATCAAGGAGCTAATAGCCCATTCTAAAGATCTGAAATAAGTCCCTATCTACAATGGACTCTTGCAGTGGCAGATTTGAAAGGTTGCCCACTCCATCTCCTTTGATTTTCTTGACAAGGTTACCCTCTTTAGCTGCAACCAGGTCATAATTGCCTTTGAGAAGAACATAGCTAGCTCTCAATATCTCAAACAAGTCCTCAAATGAGGCTTTTGACTGATTGGTAACCTCTGGCTGCTCCATAAGTTCATCAGTTTGATCATCTATTTCATTCATCTCCTCATCCTTTTTACAACATGGCAGTTCATTCAAGGAAGTGACAGCCTCGACCCCCTCATTTTCAACATAAGGTGGCAACTTTGAATCCTCAATCGTGTACTCTAATTTATGTACAACTATAAAAGAGTCTTCAATAAGCTCTCCTTCATTCAAGAAAGCTGAGTTGATCTTTTTTTCACCAAGGGGGGTCTTTATGGTGATTTTTTTCTCATAGTTACTCATGACATCCTCTTTATCAGCCTATTTAGATGCATATTCTTGGTTTACTTCACAGAGAAGAGGCTCCTTCTCAAAGAGTGGCATAACAGATCCCTAAAAATACTCAACAAGGTGAGAAAGGTTCAAGGAAGCTACCATAAGTTCCTAAAGTTGTTCTACTTGGATCACCTTCACCTCCTCTTCTTGATTCTTTGGTTTTTTGATGGCTCTCCATGAAGGAAAGGCTCTGGGATTTTGAGGGGAAAGAAGTGAAGGATGCAAGGTCTCTTGTCTAACTTCAAGAATCACCACCTCCTCCTTTTTCATACCTCTTTAAATGGATTTCCAAGATGGAAAAGATAGAGACTTAGATTGTTGAGGAGGGAGGGGTGGGGACTAAGTAGCTTTAAGTATGCTTGACTACATGACTTGGTTCCAATATGGGAAAGCTAAAAGTTCTCCTTGATCTTCTACTTCTGCTTCTCTTCATGATTATTTGTCCCCAGCTCCAGCTCTTTGATTTGCTTTGCTATATTCTCTTGAAATAGCTCATCTTTAAGGTGGTTAGGAACACAAGAGGGCTCTTGAAGAGGGATGAGGGATGTTTGCAGAGATTAAGATTCTTCCTTAACCTAGATTCTCAAATCTAGATTTGTTTCATTTTGCTTACCCTATGACTTCACCACTTGATTCTAGCTTGGAACCTTGAAGGACTTCATAAGGGTTTCTTGAGGAAGAAAGGAGTCTTGAATCTCAACAGTAGGTGTTTCGACACTAATTATTTTTTCTTTTTGGAAATTCTCTTGAACCAAATTCTAGGAAGGGAAAGTCTGAGAAACGTATGAAGAAATTACAAAACTCAAAGGAGCAATTGGAATGGTCTGCTAAGGAAGAATGGATGGCACATAAGAAGACTGAGGTGGTGCATAGGTAGGCACAAAAGGTTGGCAAGGTTGCCCCTATTATTCCTCAAGTCCTTTTAGCTTGTCCTCAATGCTCTGAATATAACCACCTATATCCAACATGTCACCTATGAGATTATTCTAATTTTCTCTCTCAACAAGGGCCCATTATAGTTTTATTTTTTGAAATGAATCCCTCACATAATGGATCTAGTGAGTAGGGACATCTTGACCATAACATTTTTGTGGGCACACTTCTAGAGCATGCTTGTTAAGGCTTATTAAAGTTTGCTTCAATACTGGTATGGATGGCTCATGATAGGGCAAATGAGGAGCAGTGTTATGATATTTTTGTTGTCCATAGGAAGGACCAGGGCAATATTCTTGTATAAATGGATCATGAGGAACTTACCAAGGTTCCTCATAGCTTTGATAGGGTTCTTGATAGGGTGGATTAGGCTCATATGGATCATGAGGATCATATTGGGGTTGTTGATAAAGAGATGGATAATAAGTATATCCACCATAGCTATTCATATTGGCCTCATATGTCAAGTGAGATGTTGGAGCTGATTAAAATATACAAAGAGACAAACCTGGTATGCTCATAACTAGAAGCTTTGATTTGGAGTCACCATTAGTGCTAATTATTTGCTTCCATAAGCTAATCATAGGAAAGACACACCAAGATCTTCCTCTTTAGATAATGATGATTAGGCACTTGGGTTGCTTTAAACCAGTTGATAAATGATAAGAGTCACCATTGATGTTTGTTGAATGCCTCCAAAGGTTGACATGTAGAAGAACAACACCAAAAATCCTTCTACTACTTTGGACCTTGGTCCCACTAGGCATGCCAGAAACTATTGTAGCATGGAAATTCACCCTTCATGGGAGAGTTTTTTAGGCTATCTCACTTCCATCCACAAGCATGGGAACAACCTTAGGCTATGGGTATCCTATAACGAGGTTTAACCTTTGGAGTAGGTCAGTTCTTCTTTGATGGTCACCTAAACTAATGCTAAATTAATGATTCATAGGTAAAAGGGTTAGAAAGGGGATAAGGGCTCCTAAAAAAGCTAATTAGGTGATGCATCAAAGTAAAATGGGCACGCATCTATGCTTGAACCCACACTAGATCAATCATAAGACAACTATGGCTTACACAATCTCAAAATCAAGTTAACACACTAGAAGAGGTTCAAGCAGAACACTAATTCAGACCTGCAAGAGCTTGAAAATACATTAAAGAGGCAAGTAGAAGGCAGAGAGATTAGGAAGAATATCTTTCATGAATATACCAAGCACAATCATACTAAGGCACTGATTAATGACAAGAGATAGGAAAATAAATCATCTTATTACATCAAGAGGTAGTTCTTACAATAGACTTGATAGGGTCGATCCTAATCAAGCGAAGCATACTTTGCAGTATTTCAATGAGTGTCTGTCTCCTAGAAAGATGAAAAAGTCTAAAAATTGGGAACCCTCTACAATGGCTTGAAAGCCCATCTATATAGAAGAAGGGACAAAAGAGAAGAGGGATTGTGTGAGAAAATGGAGAGGGGGAGTCATAAATGTCTACAACCACCACTGTCATCCTTGAGCTCTTTGCATTCAAAGCGTGCAACTACCTTGACCATGAAATGAACCATCCTAGATCATCACAAATCTCCTCAAGCTCCTTATGCTTTCAATTCTTCCTCTTCAAAACTGATGGATCCATACTGAAGGTAGTTGCATGTTCCTACTAAGCATGAGTGATTTTGTCCTTTACATTTAATGCTCAGTGTGTTCTTTATTGCAACTTGGACTATTCTAGTTGATTTTTTGTATATTCGTTGCTCCACCTGGATGTGTGTATTCTTTGTTTAACCACTTTTCATGTTGTAGATGAAAGGAGAAGTCCTTTTTGTTCATTGATCTATTGAGTTTGTTGGATTTGACCATTGACCTTAATGTTCATAAGCATTTCTATTTTCCATGGACTATTCCATAATTTTCCTTTTAGAACTTTCCATTTTTACTCCTTCGGGCTTCACACTCCTTACAACTTATCCTTGACTTCTCATGACTTGCAACCTATTTCTCGGGTTTATCACTGCTCTCAACTTGCTTCTGTGGATTACTTTTTTTTTTCAAACAATTTGTCTATAGTCATTTGTTCAGACAATTTCCTTCAACATTTTTTTTGAGTCAAATTTCCCAGGCCTAATTTACCTGGACAATTTGCTTGGGTTTTCTAACTGAAGTGCAATTAGAAACCCAAAGTCTTGTGACTTCAAAATCTTGAAGACTTCTACTTCGAAGAACTCGAAGTTGTCTGAACTTTCCACTTTTGCTTGAAATTCCACCTTCTCACACTTGGGCAACAATTGGTATGTGGGTCAAAAAATGGCCAACACTTCCCTAGTGGTTAAAAATGTGCAAACAACCCAATTTGAAAATTTAAAACAAGTAATGGACAATAAAAAAGTAAAATAATTATAACAAACATCCTAAAGTTTAATAGGTTTTTAAGTACAAATATAGACTATACAATTTTATATTTTCCTCTATACAAAAGTTGGGCCTTTAACTATTAAATGATGAGATCAGCCTCTATGATGATTATGCCCTAAGCAATATCATTGGCCAACTAGTTTGACCTCCATACCTGTTTTACTACGTTGATCATGTCTTTGTGATATTTTATAGATTTTAAATACTTCTATGCTTAGTGTCACTGGATGTCATAACTTTTTATACTTATGTTTTACCTAATTAGTGGAAAGAGCTACCTAATCTTTCCTTTCAATATCTTTGACCTATTTTGTCACAAGAAACTGGGGAAAAAGAGAAGGCAAGAAGTATTGGGATCAAACAACCACCAAGGTAAGGTTGAAACAACGTATATTGCATGGAGGAATCAAATACCTCCTAGTTTATATGCATTGCAAATGGATCATTTGAGAGAATAAGATCCATATTTTCTCCCTAAGTGTGAGATGAAACTATATGCACAATTTCCTAAGTCAATTTTGGTACAAGACGCAAGTCCTTGAATAGAGAAAAAATAATTTAGAGTGTACCTAGGCTTGAAAATGAGAAAATAAATTAGAAAATTGTATAGAGCCTCAATAATACTTATTTAGAGTAAATATAAATACTTCCCATTTGGGTTGAGATATGATTAAAATTCTCATTGATGATTTTTATATATGGTCTTCTCATGGTTTGAATTAAATTTCTATTAGTGCACAAATTTTGACAAAAAGAATGGGCAACAATCGACAAATGGATCCAAACATCGGTAAGACACTACCATAGGCAAAAGGGCACATAAAAATGTAGATCTTAGAATTGGTAAGCCCATCAATTCCATCTGGGGCAGGATTGTTAGACTATTATTCTTGTCTCAAAGGAATAAAATAATATAAACAAAATGAGGAGAGAAAAAATAAGCTCATGAGCACAATAAAAACATGACAGAATGACAAATATAAGAAAATAAAACCACATGATTGTGCAAAAGATAATAAGAAAGACAAACAAGTGTTAATAAGTCCTTAATTCAAGGTGATGACTCACTTGCACAAAACAATGTTAAAAATATTGTAATAAGTAGGCTTATACCCAAATTGAGCATTTACAATAGGCTATTGAGCATTTATAAGTCTAATTGCCCTAATTTGTAAGATTTTTGGGCATGTCCACTTGATATCCCACTATTGTCCCCTTACGAGGTATTTGAATTTTGAGGGTGAAGTTATATGATACACATTTCATTAACTATCCCAGATGTAGTTTTGTCCTCTTTAATTTGACTGTAATTAATGTCATGTTTTCAACTTGCCTTTTTACGGCCCAATGTATAAATTTTTAGATATGAATAAATTGGTTAGGTAAAAATTTAGTATGTCTATATACGAATTATGTTCAAATGCAACAACTATAGAAAAATAATTTCATTCTGACCAACAAAATACTCGCAAGATGCATGATTGTATATATATTGATGGAAGGGAGAAATCCAACATTTTTTAGGAAAATAAAATGTGCATGACATTGATTAGTAATGACGTGCTTTGTATAAAATATATTTAATTTTATATAGTATATAATTTGGATGTATTTTATACACAAAATAATTTTTCAATATTTTTAACAAATACATTTACTTACATTAAATTTAAATTTTATAATGTTTGGATATCACTATTGAATTTACTTAATATGTAAAATATAAATCTTTTAAACAAAATTATTTATTTATAATGGATGAACATGATGAAATTTATCAAAAAGTGAAGAAAAATTGCCTTTTTGACACATCATCACCTCCTCTAAATGATTATGATGACAGCATCCAAATTTTGGTTTCACCACCCACACCGTCAGCTCCACCATCACCACCACACAGACAACATGGTCAGATACTTGAACCTCTTATACCATGAAAACCACATAGAAGATCAACCAGATCAATCAATGAGCCCATTTAAATGTTCAATATCTCACTAAGATATTCATAATTAGGTCCATCGACATCACACCTTCTGCCAGTATATATCACATATCATATTATCGATTGTTGTCCTAAAGTAGTACAATCATGGACTGACTTTCATGAATAAAAATGGCAAGGTATACATCCATCTATGCCTTACTTAAATGAAGACCTTGTTTTTATTACTGTATGAAAATTGAAAATTGTGTAATAATATTGTAAAAATTAAAAAAATACATATATTCATCTTATATTTTTTTTTCTAATTAACAGGATAATTTCCCCCTTGTCTACAAATTAACATAATACCTTACTAATTTCTCTAATTCTCTAAAATTTTCATTACTAATTTCCCCAAATTTACCTTACCAATTTCTCCAAATTACCCTAATTCCCTCACTAATTTTCTCAATTTTATCAAATTTATCCAATTTTCTAAAATCTGCCTGCTTTCCCTAAATTATCCTAATTCCCTAACTATTGACAAAATTTGCCACCATTGGTCAAGGTTGTTTATGTACAAATTTTTAAGAAGACTCCATTCATGGAGTGAAGATTAAATAATCTCTCCATAACATATTATAGCTTTCATCAATCCTAAACCATGCTTAGGAACATCTCATAGGTCCAAATTTTGGCAAAAGTTTCTTCTATTTCTTTAACAAGCTAGTTGCAAGCAAGTAAAGGCAATTTTCAGAGTTTGATTTATGAAGGAGAAGAAAAATTGGTTAGAATGGTCTTAAGAAACTATAGGGGCCCTTATTCCCTCAATTTTCCATGCATTGGTTTCAGGTTACAGGGCTATAAATTTGTGAATCATCGTGAAGAATAAAAGGTGCTCTAAAATCCTTTTAAAACTCCAATAGCTCGATTTTAGTAGATGTGATTGAATTTTTTAGTTTTTTGTTGAAAATAAAAATTTGTGTGAAATATTATGTGGCATAAATAACTTTTATACACATTTATAAATCAAAAATTTAATTTAAATAATGAATAAAGGTACAAGTACAGGTTGCAGGGTGTCAAGCATGCAAGAGAGACAATCACAAAAGACATTTTTTAAGAGGTTTAAGTGATTGTTTGAGTATATCCAATGATTTTAATTCTTATAGGGGATATTCCAAGTTATAATACAAAAATAATTATGTATTTAGGCCTCATAAAACTTAATAAAATATCAAAACTCAAATCTATAGGTATTCAAAAATGAGAAAGTGCAAGCTAGTAAGCACTAAAAAGTGCATATTTTGGGTTTTACCAAGTGAAATATATTTAAATTTGACATATAGGTATTTTTTGATGTATTTTAATATTTATAAGTTGTTTCATATCTATAATATACTTTAGGAGAGATAAAATGGCAAAACACATGTTTGCACCATGAAAGAAATCAAGGTTTTTGACCAAATTGCTCATAAATACAATTAAAAATGAATGTTTCATATATTTATAAGGAAATAAAATGATTTGATAGGATTTATAATTAACTTAAATATTTTAATCCATTAATATACAATTAAAACCGATTCAAAATAGGCTCAGATCATTAAAAAACATCTCCAGGGGGCCCTATAGGTAGCAAGCAGGCATTTTTTGTGAATTTTTGTCTGAGAGTTTAGTGAAGAGTTTTTAAGAATTTAAAAATTTTATAGGTCTTCCCCATTGATACATATTCAAAGATCATATGATTAGTCTGGTGAGGCCTAAAACTTATTTTAGACGCTCGAATTTAAATCAGGGTTTCTTAAGGTCTTGAGAGCATTTTTTAAAGTTATATGAGGAGTTTAAAGCTGAAAATTTGTTTGAAGGTCTATGCCACCATGGTGATGGTGTTACAATACTATTTATACTCATTTTATGCTCAAATAATTCAAATTCATCAAATTTTAGGTTCTCATTGTGCATTTGACAAACTTGTCAAGTTCGAGAAGATAGACATATCCAAGAAGAATCAGTATGGAGAGCTATGATTGTTCATCATCAAATTCACTCTTAAAAAGAATATTTCGTGAAGAGTTCATAAAAATGAAACATGAAATGTCTCTCCTTTCTATTCCACCTTGGATGAAGAAGATAATCCACAAACTCAATCATTGCGTTAAAATCTTCAACAACCTTGCCAAGTCAATCACATGTACTCTTTGCCATTTGGAGATCAAGAAGATGTTAAGTGTTTGTGTTCAAAATGGAATAAAGCTTAAAAGGGGTCTCCAATATCATGAAATAAGACATTATCTCTCATTATACACTACATTGGAGCTAATTTTATAAAAATTCAAGTCAAACGTGAAGAAGCCTTCAATCAACCCTAAAAAAGTGGAGAAGCAACATGTAAACATGGAAAGATTCATTTAAATACTTGATCAAGCCTTGAGGGTCTATTTTCATGGAGGAGACTCCTTCATTAAACAAAACATGCAAACCTCTCCCTTTTATGCCACCTTAAATCACTTTGAGGAAGTCAAGAGAAAGAGACATGCATGCAAGGAAATGGGTGCATTGGTGGGTTAAACTCCAAGATACAAGTAAGATAGTTGAAGTCAAACTTCAAGATATAATAAAGATAGATGAAGTCACTCACTATGAATATGTATATTTTCGAGGAGATTGAATGAGTTATTCAAAAATATTTAAGTGGAGATCAAAAGCAGTTAAGTGAAGATGATCAAGATCTCTTCAAGATTGAAGACCATTAAAGCATGCAAGGAGACCAATTCCATTCAAAATACGTCATGCATGAGAACCTTTCACTTTTTTCAAAGCATTAAAATATTTTGATCTCTCTTTCCTATGCCATGTTCCAAGGAAAGAAGGTTAAACTTTAGATGTACTATGTATGAATTTGGAGTTTAGTGGTTGAGTTGAAAGAAGAGCTAAGGATGACTAGGCATGATGACTCATCCCTAGTTTGGATTTGCTTTATCTCCTCTATCATTCCTTATTTTTATATATGTATGTTTATTTTTTAGAGAAGATTATCATATTATATTTTTGGATATACATAAACTCTCCCAAAATTTGTACTATATCACCTTTGAAGCAATAGTGTTCATAAAGTGTGTGCCTCGTGTTCATTAATGTAACTTAGTGAATGATTAATTTTCCTATGTTTATGTCTTAATTTTTTACCTTTATGCAAAAATTGAAAACTCTTGAAAGTCATATCAAGTGTCTAAGTCTGATTTCTACCTAATTTGGAAGTGAATTCAACCAATGTTCATTCCTTCCATGCTAGTTTGAATGTCTCTCAGGGCCTTTGTATGAAATACGGATGCAAGAGTCATTGTATGAATATGAATCAAATGTATGCAAGTTATTTAGATTCTTAAGTGTGTCAAGTATAAGCATAATTGACCTTAATATTGATGAATCATCCCAAATTTTTAGTTTTCATATGCAATTTCAGCTTGAGTATTGCTCCTTTTACCCATTTTCTAGTCAAGAAATCACTAAATTAGTGAGTTTAAAGGGAAGTAGGTGAGTGTACCAAAGGGAAATAGCCCTTCATCAGGAGATTCTCTTCAATATAAGGTCACCCACACCTTGGAGAGTTTATACTATGTCAACAAAAGTGAGAACAGACACACATTCTTACAAGAGTGCACTTCTGAGTGATAACACTTACTACTTTCTTCGATTTTCCAAAATCACCCTAATTCCCTTATTAATTCTCTCAATTTTGCCAAATTTTTCCAATTTCCCCAAATTCATCAAATTATCTCAATTTCTCCAAATTTCTTCAATTTTCCCATAGTACCCTAATTCCCTTAGTAATTTCTCTATTTTCATAAAATTACCCTAATCTCTTACTAATTTTGTCAAATTTCTCTGAATTCCTCAATTTTTTCAAAATTATCTTAGTTCTATTACTAATTTCTCCAATTTCCTCAAATTGCCCTAATTTGTCCAAATTTTTCTTACTAATTTCCCCAATTTCTCCAAATTTCCCTAAATTTCTCAAATTTCACCAAATCAACCTAATTTTTTTAATAGTTTCCCCGATTTAATAGAGATTTTTTTAAATCAAAAAGAAAATTTGCAATGAAAACTAGATGCAAGTTATGTCAAGTTTGCATTATAATTTTTTTTTAATTATAAAAATGCTTATTACAAGTGTGCCCCACAAAATACATTGAAATTAAAAATAAAAAGGGGGAAGGTCCATCAACCTTTCCCACTATTATAATTTTTATACTTTAGGGATAGGGAATAAAGAAAAGGACAATGCAGCAAAAAAATTAATGACACAAAAAAAAAAGGAGAAAAGAAGACGGCCCATTCAATAAGAAAAATGTGTAAAATTTTTAGGAGGTTGCACTTCACCTAGAGGCGAAAGGAAAAAGTTAGTTTCAGAAGAAGATGGATATGAGTTTTAAATAATATATTTGTGGAAACAATGGTTACATATATTCAAACAAACCAACATGGTCGAAGACAAAGAAGAGAAGGAACATGTGGAACCTCCAAGAAATATAATGAAAGAGGAATGGATTTTTTACAATTTAATTTTGCATTTGTATTCAATTTATTTTTCAAAACAAATTACAGATTGAAATATACACATAAGAAAAAAACATTTACAAAAACACCCAAAACTAAAACACTAGTACAAACTATAGGGAAAAAATAGTAGAAATTAGTAGACAAAAACCCTAGGCAAAAACCCTAACAAAAAACGTATGAAAAAACTAGCCAAAATCTTAGTAGAAATCGTAGACCAAAACCCTAGCAAAAATCTGAGGAAAAAACCTTCAAAGAAATCCTGGGCAAAAACCTAGTAAAATATTCCTTATTATAAATAATAATTTATGAATCAATTAGTTTCTGATGTTAGGAGCGTAAAAAACTGCAATTCCATGACCCATGTCAAAAAAAAAATTAAAAGGGCATTCCATAGTGTTTTTTTGTGGCATTTTTAGTGTTTGTACAACTGCAAAATGAGATATAGAGGAGAAGGTCTACACCCCCTCACAACTTTTTCAGTCATTCACACATCGAGGAGCAAAAGATTACCCCACCCCTCAAGGGCGGCTATGGCCTGTAGGGTTATGACACTAGCTCACAAGTTTAACAATTTTTAAATTTTATTTATTTATTAATATCATTTATTTTTATTAATACAATTTCTTCAGTTTTGATAACACATCTAATATAAATGTGGAACTACATAGTGATGTGATGGAGCAACACGATATGACATGTCGCTAGAGGTAAAAAATCCATATTTACAATCAGTTTTTTAAAATTTATTTGTTTTTAACCTTATTATTTAATTGTAAATCATCTTTTGTGCCTTTATTGTAGCCTCCTTGCTCTTGTTCATGTTCTCATGCTCATAAATCAAGCATATTGAAGGTACCCCTAGAATCCTTGATGAGATTCTCCCATCAAAGTTGGGGGATGACAATGATGCACCTCCAAGTCTAACGATAATTGACCATCCTATCTCAAAATTGATGACTACAAACATCGAGTGTCAGGTTCTCTTCGAATCAAATTATATATAAATGATTAGATGCAAATTTTACAAGATGCTCTAGGAAAGTAAGTATATTATCAAAACTATTGTATAATTATCTAAAACTATATAATTTTGTTAATATTATCAAATGTCTTTTTAAAAAATTAAATTTTCTATTTTTTTTTATTTTTTATAGGGACTTTGAAAAAATAGTTTTCAAAGTGAATGTATTGCTTCCAGAAAATTTCCATTGAGAATTCAAGAAGATGACGATTAAGCGTAAAACCTGGTTGATCGATATAATTCAAAGAGTGTTCAGCAAATCATACTAAATTGAAAATTTTGCAACATTTGTACCTAAGAGGATGAGGAGGCATTTGTGGGTAAGGTCGTAGCATTAGTTGGTATAGTTTTTTAAATATTTATAGATGTCTAATCATTTCTATAAAAATTTGTAGGAACTGTACACGAAAAATATGGATAAGGAGAGGTGAAGGCTGCAAATTCTAGAGTAAATGCAATTGCTTGGAATAAAATATGCAATGATTGGCTAAAACGAACTAGAAAATGGGATGCATATAAATTTCAAAAACAAAACATGGCATGTCAATATTTTTTGTTTGTTTATATTTATTAATTAAAAAAATGTAAATGTCCAAATTAACATATGGATCGAAAGTAGCCAAGAGAAACCCCACAGATCCAAATTGAGTCAAGGAAAGTTGGTGGCTCATTGTTTGGGTTAAATGAGTGTAGATCAGGGTTCATGTAAATTCATAAGTATATTTTAATTTACTAACTACTTTGTGATTTTTAAATGAGACCTCAATTTAACATTTACATTATATTGTACAAGTGTTATGACGTAAGGGCCACTAAGAAAGTTCAAGAGCACTCGAAAGCCCTTAGATCAAACACCAATGCATTCAATGAGTGGGCTCATTCTAGATGGTGGTGCCAGTAAGACATTAGTCACTATTAATTTGTGAAAATATATCATCTAGTTATTTATTTTTTTAATATTGTAACTAGTTATTTAACAAATTTTTAACCTCAAGTATTTAGTTAATTATTTTAATTATGTCTTCATAGGTCAACCAATCTATGATAGACGATGGTCTTGTCTCTAAAGAAGATGATGAAGATGATCTTGAGCATGATAATCATTCATTGTATGAATGTGGCATAGACGATGAGATGATAGAGAAAGATCATGGTCACAATATCAAGATAGATGATGATTGTAACACTATGATGACATATGATGGTCACAATGAATGCACGACTTTCACTCCATCTAGTGTTATTGTATGTAAACAATAAATTGTTTATTTTTTCATCTACAACACTATGTTTTCATTTATGAGACATTTATATAACATTTTCCCAAGTAAAAACATATATTTTCTATTAAATTATATTATTTTATTTGATAATGTCTAGATATTAAAATATAAATTAAATTTGTATTTTTATAATATATATATATATATATATATATATATGTATGTATGTATACAAATAATAATAATCAAATATATTATATAATATTTATATTTATAAATAATATATTTATTTTTGAAATTGCATCGATTTGTTTTTGTAAAATTTGGGGATTAGCTGAAAAACAATCTAATAATCGACGTAAATTAGGTTCAAATTCGACACAATATCAATGCAAACCGAGTAGAATAAAAAATTATAGTCATGTCACCCATGCGACAGCATTGAGTGACTAAATTTGATGTAATTTTTTAAAAGTTTTGATTAACCATCGATTTATGATGCAACTTCGACTCAAATTGTAGCACGAATTGAATTAAATGTAGTAGTGTTAGGTCATATCTTGGTCATATAGTGATCTTTTTTAGGGAAATGTTTTTTCGGCGTACCTATTTTTTTGAGGCCATATCTAGTTTTTTGATATTTTGTGCTGAAATATATCATCCCAACTATATTTTTGATGCCCTTGATACTGTCATTTTATTCTATGGATTGACAATTGGCCTCCCTACATATTTAGGTTTTTGGTGTTCAAGAGGTGGGACAAGAACACCCATGTTAGTATTTAAAAGGGAGATTTCTAACATATACAAAATTA
Source organism: Torreya grandis (assembly GCA_037957365.1). Classification (NCBI taxonomy): domain Eukaryota; kingdom Viridiplantae; phylum Streptophyta; class Pinopsida; order Cupressales; family Taxaceae; genus Torreya; species Torreya grandis. The sequence goes on along the minus strand of JARHVA010000009.1, from coordinate 6,598,198 downwards.
ATATTGTGTTCAACTCCTACAGTTTCAAAGAGATCCTAGTATTTAGCACTATTTCCTTTTCAACTTGGTAGTTACAGCAACACAATGCCCATGTATCATAGCAAGATGGAATGTCATCCATAAGGGCCTTTGTACTATTTGGTATACTTCGATACACAATCAATGTTGTCTTGAGGTATGACCCATTGTTATACAATCACAAATCATATTTGAGTTTTTGTGAAATCGCATAATCAATATGATGAGTTGTAATCCCTCTTAAATCAAGTCTCATGATCATCTTCTTTGATGGCCTTGACTGTTATCAATCATGTTTGGTGTTTGCTTTAACTAGGAAGCCTTTGCTATGGGATTTATCCTTTCATGGCTTTATCAGCACCAAAATATGCTAGCAGTACCTATTATCACTCAATTTTTCACCCTTGGAAAGATAGTTCAATCCTTCTCCAAATTGAGTAGAACATGGGATTAACCCTAGGCCTTGGGTTGCCTATAGCAAGGGTAAACCTCTAAATTAAAGGGCTAGCTACCTTGATATCTCTATTCAAGCTCATCAAATATATTACTAGCTTGTTTGGATGAAAAAGGAGAGAGAAAACATGAATGAAACCTATCCTAATGAGGTGAAGCACCAATTAAAAATTGATCACTACCAACCAATTGCAATTGCACTCCAAACAAGAGCCTAACCCGCACATGACACTAATCCAAATTTGTCTTTCTACATAAGTATTTCTCATAGAGGTTTGTGAAGCAAGATTGAGCTAGGAGGACTAAACAAAAGGTCTTAACATGACACTAGTGAAGACACAACTCACTAAACTCATGAACACTTCAAGAAACCTGCAAAATAATTTCAAAACTAAATATGAATGCAAACAAGGACAACAGGCTAAGGAAGTAAATCTATTACTTATCCAGATCAACTAGTCTAACATACACATTGAAACAATCCATGGAAAAGGTAAACCAAGTTGTTATATATTGATCGAAGGCTGAAAATAAATAGGGCTTCACCATACTCAGGTGGAGGATACAAACTTCGCCAATTAAGGCTCAATATATAGCACAAGTGAGAGAAGAAGAAAAGGGCATAGGAGAGAAAGAATAAACAAGTGTTGCATGAGTTAAAAACAAGAGAGGAATTATAAAACTACCTCAACAGGTCCTAAATGCCATGTGTATCTCCTCTGAAGATGCTCCAATCCTCCATGTGACGTAGGAGTTAGAATGTTTGCTTGACACATTGACTAGCTTCTTGAAATTGTCATTTGCCTTGGCATGTTGAAAGACAAGTGACCTTATTGATGGTTAGATCAAGTTATATTACATATTTTCTCTACTATTGACACCTCTCAACTCACTCCATCAGGTTCTATTTGACACATCTCTTCTTTTTCTTGCTAGGTGTCTAGAGGACTCTTCATCTCCTTAGGCCAATCTTGCACACAAGTGTCAAAACTTGAAATATTCTTCTTCATCTCATATTATCTTCACGGATAGCCTATTTAACTCATATCATAACTACAATAATTTATTTTGAGGTCTTAAACTAGCCCCAAGAATTCATTCTCTACCAAAATCCCCAAATTGGACTTATTCATTGTAACCCTAAAATGCTACAAGCCTCCTTGTGTAGAGATTTCTACAAATGATAATGAGAATATGAGGGCATATTATAGTATCTATTATAGCCTTACAAATCCATGTTCAATTTTAGGATCAAAAAGTGAGCGTGGGTATCATTTTCTATTGTTTCTCTCTCCTAACTATGCCTCAATTAGGCCTCCCTACCTATAGACTAAAAAATGACTCTACAAGATTCCCACATGTTCCAAACCCCAAATAAACATGTGATTCAGTTAGATGACCTCCTCCCCATTCTCCATGCCAATTTTTAAGTTCAGATAATCAAATAACATAAAATAGTCTTTTAGGGCATATTTTATACAGTCTTATCCCTGAAAGTACAATCCAATGGCATGGGATGATGCTCAGGGGAGTATTGAACATGTTATAGGTCATTTTTAAGTTTTTTTAATCCATTTGGAGGCATAAAACTTCATTTCTCTCTCATTGGGTTCTTATAACTCTCCTAGGCAGCCTGAACATGTTTCAAATTCTTAAGGATGATTCATAAATATTGGGGCATGAATCAACAAACCAATTCCACAAAATGGAAGTTCATCAAGGCGGATAAATTCCCATAGGATCCCAAGGTCCCATGAAACACCTTTGTTCCGTACTATGCAATGAAAGATAGCCTCTCAGGGTGCAACTAGGCATTTTGTGAGAGTTGCGAGAAAATTGGGTTACTAAAAGTTTTCCTAGGTTTGTCTAGGATTAAAAATGACTTGAAGAGGTCCATAACATCCATATCAACCTATTTACATGATCTTCCTATTAATTTATTCCTCAAACTCTCTATATATGCCACTAAGTGGTAATTAGGGTTCTCAAGCCAACCTATCTAGCAGCGTGTATTTGCTTATTTCTCTCACAATCAGATGTATAGAACTCATGGAATGTTTGTGTAGAACCCTCACTATCTTCTCAGGGTCTCCAAAGTCTATCCCAACTCCAACTAACTTCATCTCTCTAGGTGTGCCCTGTAGGTCTGTGTATGCACTTCGCCTGCTTGAGACTGAACATGGTTTGTCAAGTTTGTTCCTTAAGTCTATGTTGACACTGTGGATTGCACCTTTGACAGAAGGTTGAGCTTTTATCTTCCACGCGGCACAATGCAGACTCCCCTTTTTCTTGTGGGTCTGGCAAAACTGAGGGGAGAATCTTTAGATAAGGGCTAGCTCCCTTTTATGCATCTCTGAGTTATTTTACTACTACTGCTAATATATAAAATGGGGGGGTGAAAAGAGAGAAGGATACTGAAAATAAAAACTAACCTAAGACGGTGATGCACCAAACAAGTTTGATCTACTTAGTTACTCACACTTTAGCCTAGAAGAGGACGGACATACACTTTATCTGATGAAAAGACTAGACCGTAAGGAGCTTTAACAGGGAGGCTTAATGAAGACACGTAGAAAATGAACTTACCATAGGCACTATAACAAACACACTATCTGATAACCCTTTTCTATCTCTGCGCTCTAGATGCAGCACTTCTTGTTAACTTGCATAACTAGTACTCTAGCCACACTAGGTGTGTTGGTGCCAACTTGTGAAAGCATCAAGCTAAAATGACTAAACACAAGGTTAATACGTAGACACACTCAGAGATATAACAGTGAAATAGAGGTAAAATGCATTATATTGATTCAAGGTGAAATTTTGGCAGGGCTTCGCCTTATAAAATGAGAGAGAGATGCCTTTCTCAAATGAGAGTTTATAATATATAGAGAAGAGAAAGCAATGGCGCCTTTTTCCACAAGTGGCCTATGCTACATTTAATTCATTGGGAAGAGGAAGTCCGGTGAAGGAAGCCATGTTGCAGCAGTCCAAGTCTTGACTTTGGCATTTAAATTATATTAAACATCATTGTGAAAGCATGGGTTGCACCTTTCTGTTTGAAAACAAGACCGCTTCTTAAAGAGGTTCACGCGGTTGTTTGCTCATTAATGCTTAAATGGCTCATTAATGCTTAAATGAATAAAAATAGGCTGCACCTTTCACTATTTGCGCTCCTTGATGACCATTTTGTAAGGATTGTTCCAACCACTGGCATAACTCCTCTACCGACATCTCTTTTGCCACCTGGGTTGTTCTATCCATGTTTGTGCTTGGCTCTTCAGGTTCCTTTCTCGATAGGTCACTGAGTTTACTCTTGGCTTTTGTCTTTTCCTGGCTTTTGTCTTTTCCTGGCTCTTTCATCCCTCGGGGCTATCTTTTGTCATTTCTTGGCCCTTTCTGGCAATCTGAGCTCTTGGTGCTCTCTTCTCGACGGGTCACTGAGTTTCCACGCGTGGGCCCGTCCTTAAGCATTTCAAGATCAACAACTATCTTATCACCATAAAGTTGATGCTCATGTGCCTGTCGCCAGTTGAAAGCCAACGGCTACTCCAATGTCCTGAATTTGACATCCGTGGGGATGTCACCGGATGTTTGAATTTCAACGGCTAGTTTGCGATGTTGAATTTGATGTCTTCAGGCCCATCACACCTTTGGCAATTTCTTTGGCTTTTTACAATCCCATCATCCTTTGGTATTCATTCAGCTCTTTGCAATTGAACCCTCCTGAAGGGAAAGTGTCCCTCAAGGCTTTGAAAAGGTCCCCTTCTTGGCAGCTGAGATTCCCCCGCAAGGGCACTTTCCCTTCAGGCTCCTTTGGGCTACCTTGGCTTCTCAATTCCTTCGGACAAAATGTCTGAAGGAATTCCCTCGAACATTTTGCCTGGAAGAAATCTTTTCTTTGGAGTCTCGGCCCTTCTTTATTTTGATCGGTCCTTTTCTTCAGACAAATTCCTTTGGACAAAAGTCTGAAGGAATTCCTTTGAGCTTTTGTCCGAAGGAATTTGCCTTTGTTCCTTTTCTTGTATCTTCGGACAAAATTCTGACAGACCTTTGCCATTTTGCCATGAATTTCTTTCCAAAGGGTAATTTTCCATTTGGCTTTTTGCCTTGTGAAGTTCTTCTTACAAAATGTATGAAGGAATACCTTCAGGCACTTTGTCCGAAAGAATTCACATTGACTTCCATTGGATTTCCTTCAGATTTATTCTTCGAACAAAAGTCCGAAGGAAATCCTTCCTTTTGCCTTAGTCTTTTCTCCAAAGAAAACCTTGCCTTTCGGCCCTCTTCTTTGGTCCCTCTACAAGTCTTTTCTGCCCTCAACAAGGGCATTTAAGCCCCAAGTTGCCCTTTGGACCCTGCTGAAAGGCCCAATTGGTCATTTGCCTACCCTCTACAAGGGCGCTTTGTCTTTGGAGCCTTGTAAAATGACTTGTGTGCTTTGACCCGGCCCATGCTTTGCCAAAAGGCTTGTGTAGACCGACTGCCTGAAATGGGAAAAAAACTGTGGATCAACCCAAGATATATACAAGGCTCAAGTCATTTGGCTCAGAAAATAGGCATATTATAAAAGGGGAAAAGCACAACAGTAGAAGGGTCAAAACATGATTGACTGCTCAAGATAGTGGGGAAAGAAGGGGGACCAATTTTTTGGCCTGCAGGGCCAAAAATAGTCAACAAATTTGGCGATCCCCAGGGGAAGCATGCCTGCTATGCTAAAGAAGACCGATAGCCTCAATGTCCATTGGGCACGGAGTCAAAACATAGCCCAAAAAGTTGACAATGGCCTTGAGATATCCAAGAATCAATCATGAAGATTTTACCCCAAAAGGGAAACAAAACACACACAAGGTTCAGAAAATTACTAACATGTGCAAAAGCACTTAGGAAAAATAGGGAAAAACAAGTAAAATATATACATGATGGGGAAGGCTTCGTGACAGTGCTTAAGATATATCCCATTAACTAGGATATGCAGTTCTTCACCATCCAACCTAGAGAGTTAGAATGCACTGTGCTGCTTGCACTGAGTGATGACATACGGACCACTCCATAGGGCATCAAACTTTGTATTCTTTCCAGGCTTATCTCGGTCCTCATCTCATTTTAAGATGATGTCACCTTCAGAGAAACATTTTGACAAAGATTTTTTGTCAAATTGCTTCATTTGCTGCTGACGGCTGGTCATAGAAGCCATAGCTTGGTCCCTTATCTTCTGAAGTTCCATCAATTCACACAGCCTAACCTCCATGTTGTTGCCTTCTTTTAATTAAAGCTAGTGAGCAAGATTCAAAGCTAGCAATTCAAGTGAAATAAGAAGTCTAGCTTCCCTTCCATACACAAGCGTGTATGGTGAATTGCCAATTGCCCTCTTTGGAGTAACTATGTCTACCCACAGGGCTATTTTCAACTGGGCATGCCAAGTTCTCTGATTCTCTTCCATTGTCCTTCTGATAATTTTGATCAAATTCTTGTTGGTGGACTCAGTTAGCCCATTCCCTTGTGGGTAGTAGTTGGAAGAAGTGTTGAGGTAGATGTTGTATCCCAATGCCCATTCACTCGTTCTAGTTCTCAAGAAAGCTAATGCGTTGTCTAAGATGATGGTAGCTGGGACTCTAAACCTTATCACTAGGGCTTCATAAAAATCCAAGACTGCACTTTCATTGGCCTCCTTCAAAGCAACAGCTTTTACCCATCTCATGAAGTAGTTTGTAACAGTCAAGACCCATTTGTGGCCAGTGCTGGAAGGAGGGTTAATCATCCCTCTGAAGTCAAGGTCCCATTGTATGAATAGTTGTTCTACTTGAATAGGCTGTAGAGGCATTGTAGCCAATCATTATTTTTCATCAAAGAGAGCACACTTTTGGCACTTTCATACCCAGGGATGGGTGTCTTTAAATAGAGTGGGCTAGAAGTAATCAGCTCTCATAATCCTTGCAGCTATAGGCTTAGGAGCAAAGTGACCACCAACTGGGCCATCATGGAACTCGAACAGCACCTTGTCAACCTGACCTGGGTCTATACACCTCAAGAGTACTCTCAAAAAATCTCCTCTGAATAGCGCCCCATCAATCAAGACATAAGGGCAAGATTGGAGTCTGAAATATCTCCTCTTGGTCCTATCAAGGCCTTGTGGGCACTCACCAGTGAGAAAGAAACATTTCATGTCTGATGCCCAATCCTTCATGACTATTGGTTCTTCTATTGTAGCTTCATCATGGATTAGCAAAATGTCCTCTTTCTGTTGCTTAAGGTCTATAGCAAGGTGTTCACACAGGCCTTTTCCCCTTACCAGCTTGGTGGTTTTGATGTCCATGTCATATTCTATTACTTTAGTGATCTATCCTGCTCTCTTTTCATTTAGATCACAGCTGATCAAGAAATATTTGACGTTGGGATGTGGCACCATGAGATGAACCCTATTGTTAGACAGCATATGTCTAAATTTCTTCAGGCTCTATATGACTACAAGGACTTGCTTCTCCACATATGTATACCTGATCTCAAAACCCTCTAGACCCTGGCTAAAAAATGCAAGAGGTTGTTCAAGGTTCTTGCCATTTGCTTGGGTAAGCATAGTGGAGATTACCTCTTCATTTTTGAAGGTGTAGAGGTTGAAATCCTTGGTGAAGTCAGGACTGAACAAGGTAGGAGCCTGGGCAATAGCCTGCTTGATCCCTTCAAAACTATCCTTCATTTGTGTTGTCCACACGAATTTCTCATCTTTTTTCAGCATGGAGGTCAATAGCTTGACTACCTCAACAAAATTTGGGTTAAATCTCTTAACGAAATTTATTTTGCCAAAGAAGCTTTGTAGTTTGCAGACCTTTCTTATGCTTAGACAAGGACAGCTCTAGGATGGAGTGAACTCTTTCTGGATCAATGGTCAAGCCCTCTTTTGAAACAACATGGCCAAGGAGTTTACCTTCATGGACAACGAACACACATTTCTTTCAGTTGAGAGAGATACTAAACTCTCTACACCTCTCAAAAATTTGCCTAAGGTGTCTTATATGTTGGTCTACTTCCTTAAAAAATATTTGCACATCATCAAGATATACCAGTACAATATTATTTATCAAGATTTGAAATGCCATGTCCATGGCTCGTTGAAAAGTGCCACCAGCATTGGATAGTCCAAATGGCATTTTTTGATAAGCAAATGTCCCCCACTTGGTAGTGAAGGTTGTCTTGTATTGATCATAGTCTTACACTAAAATCTTATTGTACCCTGAATACCCATCCAAGAGGGAGAAACATTCACTACCTATCACCATCTAGAGGATCTGCTCTTTACTTGGGAGAGGGTAGTGGTCCTTCAACGAGACTCTATTGAAGTCTCTGAAATCTACACATAATCTGATCTCCCCATTCTTTTTCTAAATAAGAACAAGATTAGCCAGCCAAGAAGAGTGTTTGATCGAAAAGATGATTCTGGACTCAATCAGCTTGGTGAGTTCCTTCTGCATGAGAGGCTCAATCTTTGGGTTGATAGGCCTTTGTTTTTGTTTGATGGGCTTGGCACCTTCCTCCAGCTCAATAGTGTGTTGGGCCAAACATGGGTCAAAACCCTTCAGGTCGCTATACTCCCAAGCGAAGACATCAGCAAATTCTCGACACAACAAGATGAAAGCCTACCTTTCATGATATGTACATACCTTCCCAAGTGCGAGCATCTTGTTCTTGAATATCTCAACTTTTTTATAGTTCTCCTTCTTCATTGTGATGCTTTCTTTATCATTTTTCAATTGGTCATCCTCGTTGAAGATACTTTCGAGAGTGACCAAGCCTTTTGGAATTTTATTGTTCTTAAGTTGAAATATTTAGCTGCCATACTGCTATTGTAGCTTGGCTTAGTTTTTAGAAGCAAACTCAGCCTCCTCTTATAAGAAGAGCGCTATCTGCTTATCATTGTCAAACACCTGTCAGTTGGTGATGTTATCAAGCATGAATGGTCTAATTACCACTTTTAAATGGTGCAAATTGTTTTCTCAACCTATCTCCTTGGGGACATTGAACTGAGCACCAACTGTTGCTAGTATGTTCGCTTGCTTATTCTGTTCTCTTGGGATGGAAGTAACATTGAAAGCAAGGAAACTCTCTACTAAGTCTCACACCCTGTGCTTGTAAGACTTAATCAAAGAATTTTTTGTCAGATTTTGGCCTCTCACCTGATTTACGATCAACTCATTGTCCCCAAAAACCTACAACTCTTTGATTTCTCTTTTCCTTGTCCACTCCAAACCATGGATGAGAGATTCATACTCTGCAACATTGCAAGTGCAATAAAATTGGAACCTGAAAGTCGAGAAGTATTTCTCCTGTGAAGGAGAAATTAATACTACTCCACCACCAACTCCCAATTTGCTTCTTGAGCCATCAAAGAAAAGCTACATAAACCTAAGCTCTCTTGGTTGGCTTTCATCAAATTTGATAGAAAAGTACCCTCTTCATGCATGCAATAAATCTCGAGGCCTGCCTCTTCTATGAACTTGTAAGGATCATGTTCAAATTTGTCTCTTCCCCATTTGTCTAAGAGCAGGTCAGCAACTCCTTCAAGGGCAGAGGGCAGAGATTGATCCACTTGAAATTCTTCTTGATCAATAATGGCGTAGCTAATATTTACAACCTTGAGTGAGTACGGCTCTAGATGATCTCTGTGGATTGGCTCTGACTCAATCTTAACTTTAGTCCCATATTTCATTCTAAAAACTAGGTAAGACCAGTTTGCTACTAGGTACCCGCCTATTTTGGATGTGAAATCCCTAGACAAGCAAATGGCAAAGTAGGGAGAAGCATCCGCCACTACCACGTCATGGTAAACTACAAAATTTGGACAGGCATAGAGCGTCAAGTTCAAGCCTCTCACCACTCCTACTATCTTTGTTTGTGATCCATCTAGCTGCAGGACTCCCTTAGTCATTTCTTCATATTTGAGCCCCAGTTTATCCGCTATACATTTTGGTATTACTAAGGTGCTTTCCCCACTCTCAATAATGCAATTATGCACCAAAAAATCTCCTATGACTAAGGATAGATAGAGAGGGGGAACCTTTTCTTCTTTCTTTACTTGGCCTATTGTGAAAGGGTGCCCATTCGTGATCAGAACATTATTAGCTTTTACTAGGACAGTTTGTTCATTTAGCCCGTGCAATTCCTTTTTCATCATGTCCTTTTGTCTCGATATTGATAATGAATACCACAAGGAGATATTCATGTGTAGCTTCTTCATCTGGTCCACCACATTAATCTGAGGGTTGATCCCTTTCAAAAAAAATTTAGGGTTACTTGCACCCTGAGGCACAAGGCGAAGAGCTGAAGGTGTAACCGGTGGCCTGTAATTTGGAAATTTTTTATTTTCATGTGATGGAGAAGATGCGGCAGGCGTTTGGGCAGCAACCTAAGCTTCCTCCATAGCTCTTCTTTTAGACCTTGTGTTGGCTGCAACATAATCACCTTGGTTGTTCATACTGCCCACATAGTTGACTGCATAGAATTCACCTTCCAAGTGATTTATGAGAGTAAAATCAGGTTGAGCTTTCCTGTTGTCCATGTCGGGTTACACTGATACCTCAAAACTTGGGAATTGGGCAGCTTGATTATCTTGTGCATTTATGTATTGACTTAGCATCTCATTTGTATAAATATCTTGATCTTGACCATATCCCATGAGTGAGCAATTTGGCTATTCTTATACCAGATTATTTTGAGCGGGCACTAGAGCCTTGGATGATGAAAGAGCACTTGGATTATAGCCTTGATAAGGTCTAGCTTGTGAAAATTGACCCTATTCTTGACTGTAATTCTAAAAAGGGGGTTTATTTTCTTGTCCAAACAACTGATATCTCTTATTTGGCTAATAGCTTTGAGCTTGTTGCCTTTTGAGAGCCACTAGTTCATTGGTCATGCTTTGCAACAAAATTTTAACTTCATGAAAGTCATTGGGCGAAGTAGCAGCCAGATTTTATATGCTAGGCAGAAGAGCTAAGGTGGGTGCAGCAGTCTATACTGGAGGTGAAAATTTAGGGAAGAGCAACATATGAGGTCTAGGAGCTATCTTTCCCACTTGCACCATGCAATTTTTAGTGGCTATGGCTATTTCATAGGCAGCGTGCAACACTTGTCCTCCCATGGACTGTAGCATGACAGCAATGTCACTGTTCAATGCTTTCAAATAATAAAGGAAAGCGTAGCTTGTGGTCGACCTTACCAAAATGGGAATTATATCCCAGGTCTTCTGAAATCGAGTATTGAAATCTTGCATAAATTCATGTGGAGCTCTTTACATGGTGGTTACCTGCTCAGCAAGCGAGAGGTGGTCACTCTTCTCCCTGAATCTGTTTGTTAAGAGGGTACCCAATTCATTCCATGTGCCGATTGAATTCATAGGCAGAGTCCCATACCAGTCCAGAACCTTGCCCTTAAAAGATAATGCTAGCAATCTTATAGCAATGTTTTTTTCAGTGACATTGTGAATATTAAAGAGGTTGGAAATATTTTTGATGTGCTCAATAGCAGTAATAGGTCCTTCTCCATTAAAAAAAGGCACACTCTTAAGGGTTGTCCCTGGGATTGGGTCATAATGCAGAAGATTCAAAGGACTCTGACCATGAAAGGCCACAAAAGGTAAAGCCATAGCTATGACAGGATTCAATTGGGGCTTTCTTGCATAAGTGTATCTTATAGCAGGTCTAGGAAAATGACTTGTTGAATAAGGATGAGTCCTTGAAAACCTCAGTCACCTTGTTGAGTTTAATGATAGTTCAACGAATTCAAAAGGGATACCCTTAATAGAAGATGTCAGACTGCTCTTTGACCAGATACGGATGCTCTTGATAATGGAGTCGCTAGATGTTGGATTAATGGATTGATTTTTTGCTATAACAGGACTAGCATCAATCTTGGAACTTTTTTGAGTGTTAAAAATTAGTCCCACCGGGCATGCCAAAAACTATTGACATTGTGGAGTGCACCCTTGACATAAGGCTGAGCTTCTATCTTCCACGTGGCACAATGGAGACTCCCCTCTTGCTTGTGGGTCTGGAAAACCTAAGGGGAGAATCTCTAGATAAGGGCTAGCTCCCTTTGATGCATCTCTGAGTTATTTCACTACTACTGCTAATATATAAAAGGGGGGTGAAAAGAGAGAAGGATACTGAAAATAGAAACTAACTTAAGATGGTGATGCACCAAACAAGTTTGATCTACTCAGTTACTCACACTTTAGATCAGAAGAGGATGGACATACACTTTATCTGATGAAAAGACCAGACTGTAGGGAGCTTTAACAGGGAGGCTTAATGAAGACACATAAAATGAACTTACCACAGGCGTTGCATAAAACACACTGTCTAATAACCCTTTTTCTATCTCTACGCTCCAGATGCAGCACTTACTATTAACCTGCAGAACTGGTACTCTAGTTACACTAGGTGTGTTGGTGTCAACTTGTGAAAGCATCAAGCTAAAATGACTAAACATAAGGTTAATACGCAGACACACTCAGAGATATAACCATTCAAATAGAGTTAAAATGCATTTTATTGATTCAAGGTGAAATTTTGGTAAGAATTCGCCTTACAAAATGAGAGAGAGATGTCTTTCTCGAATGAGAGTTTACAATATATAGAGAAGAGAAAGCAATTACACCTTTTTCTACAAGTGGCCCATGTTGCGTTTAATTTATTGGGAAGAGGAAGTCCGATGAAAGAAGCCATGTTGCAGCAATCCAAGTCTTGACTTTGACATTTAAATTATATTAAATGTCATTGTGAAAGCATGGGTCGTGTCTTTCTATTATAAAACAAGACCACTTCTTAAAGAGGTTCACGTGGTTATCTGCTCATTAATGCTTAAATGGCTCATTAATGCTTAAATGAAAAAAATAGGTTGTGTTTTTCACTATTTGCACTCCTTGATGACCATTTCATAAGGATTGTTCCAACCACTGGCATAACTCCTCTGTCGAGGTCTCTTTTGCCACCTGGATTATTCTATCCGTGTCTGTGCTTGGCTCTTCGAGCTCCTTTCTCGGTAGGTCACTGAGTTTACTCTTGGCTTTTATCTTTTCCTGGATTTTGTCTTTTCTTGGATCTTTTGGCCCTCAGGGCTATCTTTTGTCATTTCTTGCCCCTTTCTGGCAATCTGAGCTCTCGAGGCTCTCTTCTCGGTGGGTCACTGAGTATCCACGCATGGGCCCATCCTTAAGCATTTCAAGATCAATGGCTATATTATAACTATAAAGTTGAGGTTTGTGTGCCCGTCACCATTTGAAAGCCAACATCTACTCCATTATCCTAAATTTGGCATCCATGAGAATGTCATTGGACGTTTGAATTCCAACAGCTAGTTTATGATGTTGAATTTGACGTCTTCGAGCCCGTCAACCCTTTGGCAATTTCTTCGACTTTCTGCAATCCCATCGGCCTTTTGTATTCATTCAGCTCTTTGCAATTGAACCCTCCCGAAGGGAAAGTGTCCCTTCATGGCTTTGAAAAGGTCCCCTTCTTGGTAGCCAAGAGTCCCCCGCAAGGGCACTTGCCCTTCGGGCTACCTTGGCTTCTCAATTCTTTCGAACAAAATGTCTAAAGGAATTCCCTCAGACATTTTTTCCAGAGAAAATCTTTTCTTTGGAGTCTCGGCCCTTCTTTCTTATGGTCGGTCCTTTTCTTCAGACAAATTCCTTTGGACAAAAGTCTGAAGGAATTTGCCTTTGTTCTTTTTCTTGTATCTTCAGCAAAAGTCTGAAAGACCTTTGCCGTTTTGCCGCAGATTTCTTTTTGAAGGGTAATTTTCCATTTGGCTCCTTGCCTTGTGAATTTCTTCGAACAAAATGTCTGAAGGAATTCCTTTGGGTACTTTGTCCAAAAGAATTCACATGGACTTCCATTGGATTTTCTTCAGATTTATTCTTCAAACAAAAGTCCAAAGGAAATCCTTCCTTTTGCCTTAGTCTTTTCTCCAAAGAAAACCTTACCTTTCAGCGCTCTTCTTTGATCCCTCTGCAAGTGTTTTTTGCCCTCTGCAAGGGCATTTAGGCCCCAAGTTGCCCTTCAGACCTTGATAAAAGGCCCAATTGGTCATTTGCTTGCCCTCTGCAAGGGCACTTTATCTTTGGAGCCTTGTAAAATGACTTGCGTGCTTTGACCCAGCCCATGCTTAGCTAAAAGGCTTGTGTAGACCGACTGCCCGAAATGGGAAAAAACATGTGGATCAACCCGAGATATATACAAGGCTCAAGTCATTTGGCTTAGAAAATATGCCTATTATAAAAGGGGAAAAGCACAGCAGCAGAAGGGTCAAAACATGACTGACTGCTCAAGATAGTGGGGAAGGAAGGGAGACCAATTTTTTGGCCTGCAGGGCCAAAAATAGTCAACAATCTGAACTCTAATCGAACTATGTTATTATTTATCATCATTGTTCAAACACATTGTTCTCTCTCATATCTCTTGAAGATCCTTAACCTCTTCATAGAAGCAAACACTCTTGTGAATAAGCAGGCATGTGTATGCATTGGTAAGGGGTTCCAATGTTTGAATGCTTTAGGTGAGTCAGAGACTTTTATGAGGCTCTGTTATGACCATGAGACTCTCAAGTGCCTTACTCTCCCTTAGTCATCCTACAGTACTTTAGACCTTCCAAATAAGCAACCTTCTTATGAAAGTATGCAGACTTGTGTATATAGTCTTAAGGTTATTGACTCAGTTTCCTGACCTTCTTTGCACTTGCAAATGACTTAAGTGTTTTCAATGACTTGAGAACCTTAAATTCTCTCTTAGACTTCAAATACTTCACACATCATTTTATCAATTTTGGTAGACCTTTTCTCACTTAAACAGACCTACAAGTGACCATCTACTTGTGTGTATGCACTTGGGATTGGTTTTCAACTTTAGTGCTTTAGGAGCCTTACTTCCAACAATGAACTTTAAACTTTTGTCATGTTATTGAGTAGTTGAGTACCTTATTCAGAGTTTTGAAACTCTTTCTATCAACATCATTGTTCAAGGAAAATTCTTAATTTGTTGGCTATAGGTGGTTGTTTGATAGTTTGATTGTGTTTGAGGCTTCCTGGCCATCTCCCAATAGATCTATCATGTTATTGATGGTGTCTTAAGACCCTTTAAGTGTCTTGAAGCTCCAAACTTCATAAACCTTATTGTCCAAGGCAAAATTCTACATAGATGGTTGTAGGCAATCATTGATAAGGTTTGCTCACATTTGTTCTTGAGTTTGACTTCTTTCAATTCCACTAATACATCTTGTCAATGTTCCAACTTCATGGAAAATCTCTCTCACTGTCCTCGAGTCCATTAGCCCTTTCAAGGCATCTTCAACCACTTCTGCCTTCACTATCTACACACACAATCCTAAGTAGAAGCATTAGGTTTCTTACCAACTTGTCATCAATTGTCTCTCCTTCATATGCCTTGTAAACCTTCATTAGTCTATGACCTCAAATTTAAAACACCACAATGTATCATTCCTAGATAACTTTCATCAGACATTGACACCATTGAGTTTCTTGGAGCTGCAGACCTATAAGCATGACTATGTTTTGGAAGTTGATATGTGCAAACATGAATGTTAGGACTGAAAGGTCATTGTCCCCATTGCATCAATATATTATCAGAAAAATAAAACTCCAAACTCTTTGGTAACACATCCTTAGACCCACTCAAATCACCATGTTATGCAGGCACACAAAGACACAGTCCACAAGGTGAATCAATGAAGTGACCATTTTGTGACTAATATGGAATGTCTATCTGATCAAGATGAGACAAGACAATGGAGAACCACTCAGATGCATTGGACCACCTAGAGAACTTGAAACTCAGAAAAATGGATAGTCACTTGCAAATAATGCACAAGAGAAGCTTTCCTTACCAAAAGACCATACACACGTGCCAACATGGTGAATAGATGTGTATGGTACATCTTGAGACTTCTGATAACTCACTCTAATTGGTTGCATTCAACCAAAGAATCCACACTTGCACTGGAGTTGTAAAAAACTCAGCTTGTGGGGGTTTGAGTCTTCAAAAAGTAGTCTATCTACTTATCGATTGTTCATAAATTTAAGGATCCCAGTCCAACAACCAATACCACAAATTTGAATCCCATAGGGGTCCCAAACTTTGGCTAAAATCTTATCCCCCAACTCTACTTGTACAGCCAGTACCATGTAGTTAAATTTGGCCTTCAAGAGCTTGTGAATGGAGCGATGGAAGAGGGTTAATTTTTTGCAACTGTGAAAATTCAAACTTATTACCATGTTTGTTTCAAACTTGTGGAATTTAAAAGGACATTCTAAAACTCTTTTCTCCTGCAAGTGACTTTAACAAGTTCATACAAATATTTTAACTCCTCAAGATGGCATTAAAACTCAAGAATGTGAGCTTGTTCTGACTTTATGATAGGTGTGGCAGTTTTGTAACTAATCCAAGGCCGTTGGAAGGTTTTTGGTATGGATTTATCTCTTAAGGTACTTTGACATACATAAATGTTAGCCAAAATCATATTTTCATTCATTTTCACCACCTTAAAGATTACAAATGCACCTTAAACATTAAAAAACATCGTGAAATGTTATTATAAAATGGTTAAGACATAAAATGACCTTGAAAGACCCCTAAAAACCTATGACACCACTTGACCAAGCCTTATCTCTCCATGACATGTCTAGACCACTATATGACCAAAACATGACATTAACTTAATTTCTCCAAACTAACCTTAAACAATGTTAATAAGGATTTATGAAAAATTTATAGGGACCATATAAGGCATGACAAGGCCACATGACAATCCTATGAAAGCTTCAATTAAGAGGGGATGACTAATTTTGACTTGAGGTTAAATTTTGGTTAATATTATTGGCGATTCATAGGGGTAGCATGCCTATAATGCTAATTGAACCATCAGCCTTGTTTGTCGATTGGGCAATGGAGTCATTAGTAATCAGTTTTAGACTTGACTATACTTTGATCTTGACACAAAAAACTGATTGGACCTTCAAAACATACCAAACAAAACAACACGTGTAAAGCAAAGCAATAAGACTCACACATGTGTTATCAAGTACTTAGAGAACATAACAACATAAACAAACTAAACTATATACAACTAACCTGATAATAAATTTTTCCTCCTGGATCAAAGGGGAAGCTTGTACAATATTTTTCTCCATGAAGTGAATGATGACTTGAAACAATTTGTCTCTTGAGCCTTACTCTGATGTCTTCAACTCCTTCATGCTTGTCAATCCTCTTGGCATGATCTCAAGTGAAATAATGACAGCTGCAAACATACCACCTATGAAGATGAACTCATATTGTACTTCAACATCCCTCTCATGATGCTCTTTAACTGTAACTTTATCCAATGATGCTTCATCTAAGCATGCTTCTTTGACCTTCATGGCATCTTTAATAACATCAAATTTCTCACAAACTGTTGCAATCTCATCAAGCTCTTTCTCACGGTCATTCTTAATATGTTTGCTTACCTCAAACATCGCCACCTCTTGACTTGTAAGATCAGCCTCAATCTTGGTACCTTTGAGGTTGTCATGTTGTCCTTCAAGAAGCAAGGCATATTCAAGAACTTCTAACTGACCAGTCAAAGGTGTAGGCATTTGAAGACCTTCAAACTCATCACATATCTCTTTGAATCTTAGCCAAATATCATCTTGGTCTATGGAGTTAGCAACTGTTTTGTTTTCTATTGGTTTTTCAAAACTAATGTCTTGATCATGCTCATGAGATTTAACCAACTCAGCCAATGTGATGTTCCTCTCCAAAGCCTTCTTTTCTATGTCTTGATCAACCTCTTATTGAGCAGTTGCAACCTTAACAAGATCATCTTTTCCTTCACTCAATAAGATTGATTTGTGCTTGTCTCCACTAAGGGGGGTACCACTAGTGAATTCTTCATCATAGACACTTGAGTCATCTTCTTCATCAACTGAAAATTTATCTTGATCATCTGCACTTGCTTCTTAGAGTACAGGTTATTCTCCAAGAAGGGAGATGGTGATAGGGTGATGAATAACTTCATGGGTTGGAAAGGGAGTATGAAGTGTGGTGGATGGCTCATGAATGGGCTTGGGAATGGAGGTTTCTTTAATATGTTCATATTCTTGGAGAGATAACAAGTTGGGTTGGGCAATGGAAGAGACATCCTCTTCAACAATAATTTTATTTTCCTCATAGCCTTCTTGGTAAGGCTCTTTAATAGCTACAAATTGAGTCTCAACCTCTTGATTTTTCATCCTCTCTAATCTATCTATCCACCATTGGATACAGCTTCTCACTTGATACAGCTCCTCATTGATACATATTGGGTTTCTTCTTCAACTAACCTCCACATACTCATCAACTTTTGACTAACTCTCTCATCCTCTCTATGAGATGAATAGGAATCACATCAAGATCTTTATCCCATGTTATTATCACCTCTTCTGAGTTTAGCAAATTTGACATGAGTGCCAATAAAGATTTGGCGTGACATGGAATTGAAGTAGGATGAGGAGGGGAGTATGACTATTGTAAGTAATGGTAAGGCTATTGAGGTGTGTGATAGGGATCATATGAGGATAATGTAGGACAGTCATATGGTCGACATGACTCATAATAAGGCTGATAAAAATCAAAGTGAGGTTGATATGGATCATAGGGATGGTAGGATTCATATTGAGGCTAATAATAAGGTACATCTTCTTCAACAAGAGCTTCATTTTATTCATAGCCTTCCTCACAGTCTTCTTGATACTCTTCTTGATAGGGTTTCTCAACAACATCATGGTCATGCAGAGGGAGAATAGGTTGACCATAGGGTTTTCATAAGTCATAAGGAGGGTAACAAGCTTGATATGTTGTTAAGGCACATAGTTAGGGTCATGACAAAGATGGTAAAAAGGTGTATAGTAGTTCTCTTCATACCTAGCCATCCCAACTTCATGAGTCAAATGAAAACACAACATACTATCAAGTACTTTTCACAATAAGTAGCTGAGCAGTTAAAACCAGTTGATTTCATTCAGAGTCACCATTAGTGTTTTTTGAATGCCTCCAAAGACTAATAGGTAGAAGAACACACAAAAACGTCTTTCACAACTTTGGACCTTAGTCCCATCAGTTCTATCAGAACTATTGTCACTCAATTTTTCACCCTTAGAGAGGTATTTCAATCCTTCTCTAAATTGAGTAGAACATGGGATTACCCCTAGGCATGTGGGTTTCCTATAACAGGGGTAAACCTCTAGATTGAAGGGTTAGTTCCATTAATATGTCTATTCAAGCTCATCACCTATACTACTAACATGTTTGGATGAAAAGGGAGAGAGAAAACATGAATAAAACCTATCCTAATGAGGAGATACACCAATTATAAACCAATCACTACCAACCAATTGCAATTGCACTTTAAATAAGATCCTAACTTGCACATGACACTAATCCAAATTTGTCTTTCTACATAAGTATATTTCATGGAGGTTTGTGAAGCAAGCTTGAGCTAGGAGGACTAAACAAAAGGTCATAAAATGAAACTAGTGGAGAGACAACTCACTAAACTCATGAACACTTAAAGAGACATGAAAAAGAATTTCAAAACTAAATATGAATGCAAACAAGGACAACATGCCAAGGAAGTAAATATATCACTTAGCAAAATCAACTAGTCTAACATACACATTGAAATAATCTATGGAAAAGGTAAACTAGGTTGTTATTTATTGATCAAAGGTTGAAAATAAGTAGGGATTAGCCATACTCAGGAGGAGGATATAAACTTAATCAATTAAGGCTCAATATATAGCATAAGTGAGAGAGAAGAAGAGAAGGGTGTAGGAGAGAGAGAATAGATAAGTGTCTCATGAGTTACAAAAAAGAGAGGAATTATAAAACTACCTCAATAGGTCTTAAATGCCATGTTTAGCTCCTTTGAATATGATCCAACCCTCCATGTGGCATTAGAATGCTTGCTTGACACCTTGACTAGCTTCTTCAAATTGTCCTTTGCCTTGGCATGTTGAAGGACAAGTGGCCTTTTTGATGGTCAGATTAGGATCTCTTACATATTTTATCTAATCTTGACACCTCTCAACTCACTCCATTAGGCTCTATTTAACACATCCCTTCCTTTTCTTGCTAGGTGTTTAGAGGACTCTTCATCACCTTAGGCCAATCTTGCACACAAGTGTCAAAACTTGAATTATTCTTCTTTAGCTCATCCTATCTTCATGGATGGCGTATTCAACTCATATCAGACTTGCAACAATCCATTTTGAGGTCTCAAATGAGCCCCAAGAATTTGTTTTCTACCAAAAGCCCCAAATTGGCCTTATTCCTTGTAGCCCTAAAATGATGCAAACCTCCTTGTGTAGAGAGTTGTATGGATGATAATGAAAATATGAGGGCATATTCTGGTACCTAGTATGACCTTATAGCTCCATATTCAATTTTAAGATCAGAAAGTGAGTGTGGGTATTCTTTTCTATTTTTTCCCTCTTCTAACTAGGCCTCAATTAGGCCTCCCTACTTAGAGACTAAAAAATGACTCTACAGGGTTTCCACACATGCCAAACCCCAAATAATCATGTGATTCAACTAGATGACCTCATCCCCATTCTCCATGCTAATTTTTAAGTTCTAACAACTTGTATGGACCTGTCAAATAGCACAAAACAATCTTTTAAGACCTATTTTGTACAATCTTGTACCCACAAGTACAATCCAATGGCATGGGATGATGCTCAAGGGAGTCTTGAACATTTTATAGGTCATTTTGAAGTTTTTATGATCCATATAGAGGCATAGAACTTCATTTCTCTCTCATTGGGTCCTTATAGCTCTCCTATGCAGCCTAAAAGTGCTTTGAGTTCTTAAGGATGATTCATGAAGCTTGGGGCATGAATCAACCAACCAATTCCACAAAATGGAAGATCACTATGGTGGCTAAATTTCCCTAAGATCCAAAGATCCCATGCAACACCTTTATTCCATACTGATCAATGAAAGATAGCCTCTCGGATTGCAACTAGGCATTTTGTGAGGGTTGAGAGCAAATTGGGTTAGTGAAAGTTTTATTGGGTTTGTCTGGGATTACCAATGAATTGAAGAGGTCCATGACATCCATATTGACCTATTCACATGATCTTACTATTACTTTCTTCCTCAAACTCTCTGCATATTCCAATAAGTGGTAATTAGGGTTCTCAAGCCAACCTATCTGTCATACCCTATCAGACTATATTCACTTCTTTCTCTCGTTGTCAGATGTCTATAACTCATGGAATGTTTGTGCATACCCCTCACTATCTTGTTAAGGTCTCCAAAGTCTATCCCAACTCCAACTGACTTCATCTCTCTAGGTGTGCCCTATAGGCATGTGTATGCACTTAGCCTGCTTGAGACTGAACAAGGTTTGTCAAGTTTGATGCCTGAGTCTGAACTCTGAGAAACTATGTTATTATCTATCATCACTATTCAAACATCTTGTTCTCTCTCAGATGTCTTGAATATCCTTAACTTCTTCATACATGCAAACAAATTTTTGAATAAGTAGGCATGTGTATGCATTGCCAAGGGTTTCTAATGTTTGAATGCTTTAGGTGATTCTATACTTCTATGAGGTTCTTTATGACCATGAGACTCTCAATTGCCTTACTCTCTTTTAGTCATCTTACAGTCCTTCAGACCTTCCAAACAAGCAACCTTCTTGTAAAAGTATGTAGACTTGTGTATATAGTCTTAAGACTGGTGATTCAGTTCCCTGACCTTCTCTCCACTTGAAAACAACTTAAGTGTTTCTAATGACTTGATAACCTTAAATTCTATCCTACACTTCAAACACTTCACACACCATTTTATCAAGTTTGGGAGTCCTTTGGTCACTTAAACAGACCTACAGGGGACAATATGCATGTGTGTATGCACTTCGGATTGGTCTACAACTTTAGTGCTTCAGTAGCCCTACCTCTAATGAAATTATTCAAATTCTTGTCATGTTATTGATTAGTTGAGTACCTTCTTCAGAGCTTTGAAACTCTGTATTTCTATCAACATCATTGTTCAAGGCAAATTTTCAACTAGCTAGTTGTAGGTGGTTGTCTGAGAGTTTGACTATGTTTGAGGCTTCATGGTCTTCTCTTATCACTCCATTAATCTCCCAAAATATCTATCATGCTATTGTTGGTGTCTTAAGACCCTTTAAGTGTCTTGCAGCTCCAAACCTCATCAGCCTTACTGTCCAAGGCAAACTTCTACGTAGATGGTTGTCGGTAATCATTGATAAGGTTTGCTCACATTTGTTCTTGAGTTTGTCTTCTTTCAATTCCACTAAGACATCCTATCAATGGTACAACTTCATGGATAGTCTCTCTCACTGCCCTCAAGTCCATTATCCCTTTCAAGGCATCTTCAACCACCTATGCCTTCATTGTCTACACACACAGTCCTAAGTAAAAGCATTAGGTTTCTTACCAACTTGTCATCAACTTTCTTTCCTTCATATGCCTTGGAAACCTTCATTAGCCTATGACCTCAAATTTAAACCACCACAATGTTTCATGCCTAGATAACCTTCATCAAACATTGACATCATTGAGCTTATTGGAGTTGCAGACCTACAGGCATGACGGTGTTTTGGAAGTTGAAACATGCAAACATGAATGTTAGGACTGAAAGATCATTGTCCCCATTACATCAACATATTATCAATAAAATACAACTCCCAACTATTTCGGAACATGTACTTAGACCCACTCAAATCACAATGTTATGCAAGCATACAAGGACACAGTCCACAAGGTGAATGAAGTGACCATTTTGTGACTAGTATGGAATGTCTATCTGATTAGGAGGCTATGAATGGATTGTGAAGATGATAGAAGACAATGGAGAACCACTCAGATGCATTAGACCACTTGGAGAACTTGGAACATAAAAAATTTGACAGACACTTGCAAATAATGCACAAGAGAAGCTTTCCTTGCCAAAAGACCATCCACACATGCCAAAATGGTGAATAGATGTGTATGGTACATCTTCAGACTTATGATAACTCTCTCCGATTGGTTTCACATAGCCAAAGAATCCACACTTGCAATGGAGTTTCAAAAACTCAACCTATGGGGATTTGAGTCTTCAAAAAGTAGTCTGGCTCCTTAGCGATTTTTCATAAAGTTAAGGAGTTCAATCCAACAACCAATGCCACAAATTGGAATCCCAAAGGGGTCCCAAACTTTGGATAAAATTTTAAACCCCAACTCTACATATACGGCCTGTACCATGTAGTTGAATTTGGTCTTCAAGAGCTTATGAATGGAGCTATGGAAGAGGGATAATTTTATGCAATTTTGGAACTTCAAACTTCTTCCCATGCTTGTTTATGACCTGTAGCTCAAAGGACATTGTGAAACTCTTTTATCCTAAAAGTGACTTCAACAAGTCCGTATAAGTCTTTTAACTCCTCTATATGGCATTGAAACTCAAGAATCTGTGCTTGTTATGACTTTATGACAAGTGTGGCAATTGTGTAATTGCTTGAAGGCTTTTGGAAGGTGTGTGTTATAAATTTATCTCTTATGCGACTTTGACATACATAAATGTTAGCCAAAAATCACATTTTCACCACCTTAAAGATTACAAATGCACCTGAAACATTCCAAAACATCATGAAATGTTATTAGAAGATGATTAAGACATAAAATGACCTTGAGAGACCCCTAACAACCTATGACATCACTTGACCAAGCCTTATCTCTCCATGACATGCCTAGACCACTATATGACCAAAACTAACCTTAAACAATGCTAATAAGGTTTTATGAAGACTTCTAAGGACCATATAAGGCATGACAGGACTACATGACAATCCTATGAAATTTTCAATTAAGAGGGGATGACAATTTTGACTTGGGGTCAAAATTTGGTCAACAGTACCTTACAAATATGTAATATGGTTAGACCATATAATTCAACATGTGCCATCACCATAGTAAGTGTTAATAGTTAATCTTCACTCATGTTTTCTTATGGATATCTTTCGATGCATCTGATGTGCATGGTCAACATTTGCTTCAGATTTATTCTTTGAGCAACACTCATTATTTTTTCTCACCCAATTCAGCATTATTGGGGAATGTATGTGAATAAGAGTGTGATTTTACTGCTTCTTGGTAGTGAGTTTGTTGTAAAGTTATGCATTTTCTTTAGTCATTATTTCATGTAATTATGTTAATTTTGCTTATTTTATATGAGTACCTAATATGGCCTAGTTTTTGAGACCCATACATAAGGTTTAGCCTCACTTTCTCACTTTATCTAAGTTTATATAAGGGTTTGTTGATGTACACAACATCTTCTACTTTTAAGCTTACTTAGGCTAGTTTAGTTTTATTCATTTTATACTTTTATATAGTACATCTTAAGGGGAGATGTTAGTGTATATTAAAGGACATAAAATTTTGTATAATCTACGATGAACTTGCATTAGTACTCTTTTTAGATAAGCATATATTTATGGGCACATTATTATCAATAACTTATTTATAAGTCACTTATAAATAAGAATGTCTTTAGTAATTATCCTCAAAATAGAGTTTGTCTATTTTGAGCTAATATCCCTAAACACAGAGATTCCTACCTATCTGAAAACTCCTAAATTATTTATATAAGAATCGAGAAGTAAGGGTCAAGGCAGTTCTTTTCTATTGTATTTTTCATGTGAGCTTAATATATTGGACATTGGCCCTCCTACACATATGAGCATAATATATTGGTATTCATTCTACCTTTATCATATTTATATTTATATTTCTTTAATGTTTCATGGGTATTCCAGTTATGCATATGCAATCGTGGTTGAATGTCTTGAGGTTGCTCAATCACATATCCTTGTAATCTATCCTAAATCCACAATAATCATATGGTCCCTTCCATAATTATTACACCATGTGCTTCCTCAAAAAGAGAGGATACCTCTCCTTCAATAATACATCGAAGAGAAGGGTGCCTTTTACCTTTCTATAGTTAGGATGTCATTTTTTAGGACATATTTAAAGGCTTGTTTTTTTATTCTTATCATTTTATGTTCAACACATTCTGATGTTTTCACCAATGGATGTGTCTTATTATGACTGCTTCAATGTGATAGACAAGGTAATATTATTTAGGTATTTTGGTATATAGAGGTTTTCAAATTTTGATGAGGAATTTGTTGTCATGTAAAGCTTTGTGAGGGTGGAATAAGGACGCCGATAAGTTGAAGGAATCAGCAAGTGAATTTTTTATATTGCTATTGTTTCGATAGTAAAATATGCAAATTATTTGGTTAGACCAATTGCTAGCTCATAATGTGATTTGATATTATCACTTTTACATTGAAATTCTTCATTTGCTTCATGACAAACTAGCTAGGAAACACCCAAGGCATGTAATTAGGTGATGTGTGTGTCAATTGAGACTTTCATGTCGAAGGTGAGGGCTTCATATTCAGCCATGTTGTTGGTGACATCAACATTGAAACTAATATGAAATACTAAGGTGGTTATTCTTCCAAATGGATCATGTTGACCATTTTGGCCCTACAGGCCAAAATCAGTCTCTTTCCTTCCCTACCACTCTGAACCCTCGGTCTAGTCATGTACCCACCTTCTGTAAAATCCCCTTTTCTTTGCAATAAGCCCTATT
Organism: Torreya grandis; assembly: GCA_037957365.1. Lineage (NCBI taxonomy): Eukaryota > Viridiplantae > Streptophyta > Pinopsida > Cupressales > Taxaceae > Torreya > Torreya grandis. The sequence goes on along the minus strand of JARHVA010000009.1, from coordinate 6,573,029 downwards.
CTTATGGAACATCGAAAGATCTAAGTACCTGTAGGCTTCGGTTCAGTATGGAGCTTTTCGCTTTAAGCAAATGCCTTAGACAAATACGAGGCTCTTGCAAAGCTCAAAGGTTAAACAGCCCTTGCGGAGGGCAGTCAGGCACAAAATGGACCATTCCAACAGGCTGCAGAGGGCAATTCCGGACCCAAAGGTACCCTTGCAGAGGGCAGGAAAGCACTTAAGGGGAAGAAAGACCAAGGCAAAGAATTCCTTCAGACTTTCTGTCCGAAGGAAATTTTCACAAGGCAAAGATAAAAGGAAAAGCAAAGGCTGAATTTCTTTGGACAAAATGCCGATGAAATCCTTTCGGAAGAAAATCTCATGGCTTAATCCTTCAGACAAAAAGTCTGAAGGAATTCCTTCAGACTTTTATTTGAAGGAATTCGCCTGAAAGAAAGGGCCTAGCATTCAAATGAACATTTCCTTCAGACAAAATGTCCGAAGGAATTCCTTCAGACATTTTGCCTGAAGGAATTGGAAGGCCAAGGCCGCCCGAAGGACCTCGAAGGGCAGGTGCCCTTACGGGGGACTCTCGACGAATGTGAAAGGGACCTTTCTCAAATCCGAAGGGACACCTTCCCTTCAGGAGGGTTAAAAGACAAAGGCCCAGACAAGGAAAGGAAATCCCAAAGAAGGAAAGCCGAAGGAATTGCCAGGGGGTGACGGGCCCGAAGACATCAAAATTGGGCATCGTGAATTAGCCGTTGGAATTCAGACGTTTGATGACATACCTGCAGATTCAAATGCAAGGCAATAGAATAGCCGTTGGCTTTCAAATGGTGATGGGCACGCGAATGTCAACTTTACGACAATGAAATAGCCATTGATCTTTAAATGCTTGAGCGCAAACCTGAATGAATTAAAAGGCCTTAAGGCCAAAAGGAAGAGACCGTCGAGAAGGGAGCCCAAAGAGCCAAAGATTGATAAAAGATAGCCCCAAGGGCTTAGATTTCCATAAAGAGCCAAGAGATGGAAAAGACAAAACCAGGAAAAGACAAAGCTGGGAAAGGACAAAAGTCAAGAGTGAACTCAATGATCCGCCAACAAAGGAGCCCAAAAGAGCCAAGTGCAGAAACGGACAAAACAATCCAAGTGGCAAAAGAAGGTGTCGGCACAAGGAGTTATTCCAGCGGTTGACACAGTCTCTGCCAAGTGGTCATCAAGGAGCAAAAACATTGAACAGAGCGACCTATTTTTCTTCACTTTGCATTGATGAGCAGACAAACTGCGTGAATGTCTTGAAAGAGCGGTCTTGTTTGCAGACAAATGGTGCGGCCCATGATTTCACATATGGCATTTAATATATTTTAAATGTCTAAAATCAAAATTGGAGCCGACACAGCATTGTCTTTCAAGCAACTTCCTCTTCCCAATGCTCTCAATGCAGCATGGGTCATTTATTTTCTAGAAAGCACCAAAGTCTTTTTCAAAAGGCTATATATTTGTAACTTCTCATTTGAGAAAGAGGATCTCTCATTTTTGTATGGCACAGCCCTGCCAAAATTTTCACCATGAATCAATAAAAAGTGTTTTACCTCTATTTGGTTGGATATATCTCTGAGTGTGCCCGAGTATTAACCTTGTGTCTAGTCATTGTTCCATGATGCTTTCACAGGCTTGACACCAACACGCCTAGTATAAATAAAGCCGTATTCCTGCAAGTAGCAAAAAGAGTTGTATATAGAGCGCAGAGATAGGAGAAGGTTATCAGACAATGTGTCTTCTTACAGCACATGTGGTAAGTTCATCTTCTATGTGTCTTCATTAAGCCTTTCTGTTAAGTTTCTGTAATCTGGTCCTTTTATCAGATAAAGTGTATCTATATGCTCTTATGGTTTGAAGTGTGAGCAAATGAGTAGATCAAACTTTTTCGGTGCATCACCGTCTTAGCTTAGGTTCTACTTTAGTAATTCTTCTCTCTTTTCAACCTCCCCACCATTATATATATATATATATATATATATATATATATATATATATATATATATATTAGCAGTGTTACTGAAATAATTCAGAGATGCATCAAAGAGAGCTAGTCCTTATCTAGAGATTCTCCCCTCAGTTTTACCAAACCCAAAGGCAAGAGAGGAGTCTCCATTGTGCTGCGTGGAAAAGAGAAGCCTAGCCTTCTCTCAAGGGTGCAATCCATAGTGTCAACAGTTTTTGGCATGCCCAGTGGGATTGTTTTTAACACCATTTTTAACACTCAAAAAAGTTCCAAGATTGGTGTTGGTCTTATTACAGCAAAAAACAATCATTTTTCCAGCATCTGGCAACTCTACTATTAAGAACATCAATATTTGGTCATAGGTCAGTCTGACATCCTATGCCTAAGGTCACCACATGATCTGTTGCCAAGGGTGTTCCTTTTGAATTTGTTGAACTACCTTTAAACTCAGCAAGACGACTGAGGTTTGCAAGAACTCATCCTTATTCAGCAAATTATTTTCCCAAACCTGATATAAGATACACCTACGCAAGAAGGACTCGGTTGAATCCTGTCATAACTATGGCTTTACCTTTTATGGCTTTTCATGGTCAGAGTCCTTTGAATCTCTTGCATTATGACCCAATCCTAGGGGTAGTCCTTAAAAGTGTGCCTCCCTTTAATGGAGAAGGGTCCATTACTACCATTGAACACATCAAAAATATTGCTAGCCTCTACAATATTCACAATGTCACTGAGGAAAACATTGCTATCAGATGGTTGGCATTGTCTTTCAAGGGCAAGGTTTTGGACTGGTATGGGACTTTGCCCATGAATTCAGTCGACTCATAGAATGAATTGGGCACCTTCTTAACAAATAGATTTGGGGAGAAGAGCAACCACCTCTCACTTGCCAAGCAGTTGACCACTATAAAAAGAGCTCCACATGAATTCATACAAGATTTCAATACTCGGTTTCAGAAGACATGAGACAGAATCCCCATTCTGATAAGGCCGACCCCAAGCTATGCTTTCTTATATTATTTGAAAGCATTGAATAGCGACATTATTGTCATGATATAGTCCATGGAAGGACATGTGTTGCATGTTGCCTATGACATAGCTATAACCGCTGAGAACTGCCTGGTGCAAGCTGAGAAGATAGCCCCTAGACCTCATATGCCACTCTTTCTTGAATTGCCGCCTTCAGTGCAAACTATTGCACCTACCTTAGCTCTTCTGTGTAGCGTAGAAAAGTTGGCTGCTACTCCGTCCAATGACATCCATGAAGTAAAAAGATTGTTGCAAAGCGTAACAAATAAACTAGTGGCTCTCAAAGGGAAGCAAGCTCAGAGCAATTGGCCAAATCAAAGATATCATCAGTATGGGCAAGTAATAGACCCCCTTTCCAAAATTACAATCAAAGATAAGGTCATTTTGCACAGGCCAGACCTTATCAAGGATATAATCCAGGTGTCCCTTCATCATCCAAGGCCATGGTGCCTGTTCAAAACAATCTGGTACAAGAGCAGCCAAAATTGCTCACCCATGGGATATAGTCAAGATCAGATTATTTACACAAATAAAATGTTGAGTCAGTAAATGAATGCACAAGATAATCAGGCAGCTGCCCAATTCCCCAGCTTTGAGGCGTCATTACAACATGGCATGGACAGCAGGCCGGCTCAGTCTGATTCTGCTTTCATGAATCACCTGGAAGGTGAATTCTATGCAGTCAATTACGTGGACAGTACAGACAATCAAGGTGATTATATCATAGCTAACACAAGGTCCAAAAGGAGAGCTATGGAAGAAGCTCAAATAGCTGCTCAAGCATCCACACCATCTTCTTCACCACAGGTGAACCAAAAAATTTGAAATTTCAGGTTGCCAATCACACCCTCAACCCCTCGACCCGCACCCCAGGCTGTAACCCTAAAGAAAATTTGAAATGAGGCAATCCTCATATCAGTGTGGTGGACCAGATGAAGAAGCTACACATGAATATTTCTTTTTGGGATTCATTATCAATACCAGGACAAAATAACATGCTGCAAAAGGAATTGCACGGGCTTAATGAACCAGCTATCCCAGCAAAAGCCGATCATGTTTTGATCACAAATGGGCAGCCTTCCACATCAGGCTCAGTTAAGAAAGAAGAAAAGGTCCCTCCTTTCTATTTGTCCTTGGTCATAAAAGATTTCTTGGTGCACAGTTGTATCATTGACAGTGGAGCAAGCACCTCAGTAATGCATAAATGCATAGAGGATAAACTAGGGCTCAAATATGAAGAAATGACTAAGGGAATCATGCATCTAGATGGAACACCAGCAAAGATGGTAGGAGTGGTGAGAGGCTCGAACTTGATGCTACATGCCTGTCTAACTTTCTCGGTCCCTCATGATGTGGTGGTGGCAGATGTTCCTCCTTACTTTGTCATTTGTTTATCTAGGGATTTCACATACAAAATAGGCAGCTACCTAGCAGCAAATTGGTCCTATCTGGTTTTTAGCACCAAGTATGGGACTAAGGTTAAAATTGATTTGGAGCTAATCCACAGAGATCATCTGGAACCATACTCACTCAAGGTCATAAATGTCAGCTACACCATTATTGATCAAGAAGATTCCTAAGTAGATCAATCTCCACCCTCTGCCCTTGAAGGAGTTGCTGACTTACTCTTAGATGAATAGGGAAGCGACAACTTTGAGCATGATCCTTAAAAATTCATAGAAGATGCAGGGCTTGGAATTTACTACATGCATGAAGAGAGTAATTTTGTATCAAATTTGATGAAAGCAAGCGAAGAGAGCTCAGGTCTATGGCAACTTTTCTTTGATGGCTCAAGAAGCAAGCTGGGAGCTGGTGGGGGAGTGGTGCTAGTTTCCCCCTCTCAATAAAAATACTTTTCAGCCTTCAAGTTTCAATTTTCTTGCATGTGCAATGTTGCAGAGTATGAATCCCTCGTCGATGGTTTGGAGTGGGCAAGGAAAAGAGGAATTAAGGAGCTGCAAATTTTCGGGGACAACGAGTTGATCGTAAATCAAGTAAGGGGCCAAAATCTGACAAAGAACTCTTTGCTTAAGTCCTACAAACACAGGGTATGGGACTTAGTAGAGAGTTTCCTTGCCTTTTGTTGACCATTATTTGCCCAACATGCCAAAAATCGGTCCCCTTCTTTTTCATGTTGTTCTGAGCCAGTATTTTTGATTTTGCACGAGTCTTGCAAATTTCTACGAACTCTACAGTTTTTCTATGGACTCTACAGAGCTTGGATTTCTACGGACTCTGCAGGTCCATTTCTACGAAATCTGCAAGTTTTCTACGGACTCCACAGGGACTTTATGAACTCTGCAGGTGTAGTCTTTCAGCAGATGAAGAACCAGTTCAGAGAGTGCAAGGTTTTACAAAGGTTCTTCGAACTCTTGTTTGAATAAATTCATAAGGAAAGAGAGCTAAAATGGTTCAAAGACACTTTTTCTTAAGGTTGGAAGAGTGGTTCAATGACATAATCTTTCTAAGAGTTGGCATCTTTGAACTGTTGAACCATTGAACCGGTTCAATGCTTCGGTTAAATGCCTTGGTTCAACGCTTCGGTTCAACTGCAAAGTTTAATGCTTTGGTTCAACGACGAAGTTCATCAGCTCGGTTCAAAGGGCTTGGTTCAAATCAGTTGGTTTAATGCTTCAATTCACTCAGTCAATTCATCAAATGGTTCAACGGCTTTCGGCTTAATTCAAACGGTTCAACGAGCTTGGTTCAATGCTCAGTTCAAGCCTTGGTTCAACAACTGCTTGAACCATTGAACCGGTTCAACGGTTGTTTCAAAGGAGCGGTTCAATGCGAAAAGTCAAGAGAGCCTCCCAAAGGACAAGTGCCCTTGCAGAGGGCACTTGGTCGGCAAAAGCACCCTTCGAAAGGGTCGATTTCAATAAACCCGAAGGGCACTTTGAAGGCAGCCGAAAGAATTTGAAACGTGCAAAAAGACTAAGGCATTAAATGAATTCTTTTAGACTTTTTGTCTGAAGGAATTCCTTTGGACAAAAAGTTCGAAGAAATTTGGAGGAAGGCCGCGGGAGGCAAAGTCGAGAAAGTTTCGAAGGCAAAGCGACCGAACATTCTTGCAGACTTTTTGTCTGCGGGAAAAAAGTCTGCGTAGAAATCTCGATGGAAAATAAGCCCGCAGAAAAGGCCCACGGGGAAAAAGGCTGAAGCATAAAGCTGAAGGAAAGTCCAAGGGTGATGGGCCCGAGGACATCAAAGTTAAACACGGTGAACTAGTCGTTGGGTATTCAAACGCAGTGACGGGTGCACAAACGTCAATTTTAAGGTGGTGAAATAGCCGTTTGTTTTTTTAAAATGCTTGAGCGCCAACCAAAAAGGAGCCCAAGGAACGCAGTGACCCGCCAAAAGATATCCCCTGAGGGCTGAAAGAGCCAGAAAGTAACATAGCCAGAAAGAGACAAAATGAGGATGAGACAAGGCAAGCAAAAGACAAGACAGTCCAAGTGGCAAAGAGAGGCGAGTTATTGCCAGATGGTCACCAAACGGTGCAAACAATAAACGACGCGGCTTGTCTTCTCCAATTTGCATTTATAAGGGGACAAATCACGTGAATGTCTAGAAAGAGCAGTCTGTTTGCAAAAAAGAGGCACGGCCCATGCTTTCACATTAATGCTTAAATGCCAAAGTCAAGTTTGGTGATTATAGGGTATGGTTCCAGCAAGCCTCTTCTAGAAGAATGACATAAACAACAATGACTTCCTCTTCCCGATGCTTTCAGCGCATATGGCCCAGCTTGTCAAGAGCGCCAAGTCTTTTCAAAAGAGGCGCCAAGTTCCCTTATCTTTTCTATATATTGTAAACTTCTCATTTTGAGAAGGATCCACTCTCTTAGCCTTAAGGCAAAGCTCTACCCAAAAATATCTCAGGCTTGTAAGGCAGGGCTCTGCCAAATTTTACCTTGAATCAGAACTTAGCATTTTTACCTCTATCTGGACTTGCACTTTAAAGTATATGTTTGTGTTCTTCTTTTGTGTTAAGTCATTGTTTTTCATGCTTCTCACAGATTGATTACAGCATGTCTAGTGCATTGTGAAGTCTCTTTTCTGCAGGTCTGCCATAAGTGTCTACAGCAGGAATATAGGCGCATGTGAATAGGCTGCCCAAGTGTGTCGCAGAGCACCTTTGGTAGTTTCCTTCCTCCCTGTATCTCTACGGACCCCTGACTCACTGAAACAAAAGATTTTCTCATGTCAGATGAAGTGTATGGGCACTTCTTCCTAGTGAAAAGTGTATGTTCAGGCTGAGTGGGTCAACATTTTTTGGTGTATCACCTTTTCATTTTTAGGCTTAGGTTCTGTTTTCAGCATCTCTCTCCCTTTTCATCCCCCCCTTTTTTTTCATTTTATTTGTTAGCAGTAGGAGAAACCAAGGCCTAAAAGATACATCAGAGGGAGTTATCCCTTATCTAGAGACTCTCCCCTCTAGCTTCATCGGTCCCACAGGCGAGGGGAGTTTCCATTGTTGCGTGTGGAAGGGTGGGAGCTAGGCGTCTTGCCCTGGGTGCAATCCACTGCGTCAACACCTTTAACGTTACTCCCATTCTTAGAGAGCAGAATAAGCAAGCTGAAAGACTAGCAGCAGTTGGTGCTCAGTTTGACGTCCCCAAGGAGATAGGCCACGACAGTACTCCATGCCATTTGAAAGTGGTAATCAGACCCTCCGTGCCTGACAACATCACCAATTGGCAAGTGTTTGACAGTGATCATCAAATAGCACTCTTCTTGCAAGAGGAAGCTGAGTTTGCTACTAGAAACCAAGCTAAGCTACAGTAGCAGTATGGCAGCCAAATTGTTCAACTGAAAAACAATAAACTTCCCAAAGACTTGGTCACTCTTGAAAGTATTTTCAACGAGGATGACCAATTAAAAAATGATAAATCAAGCATCACAACGAAGGAGAACTATGAAAAAGTTGAGATATTCAAAGATAAGCTGCTTGCACTTGGGAAAGTGTGTACAGATCATTAAAGGTAGGCCTTCATCTTGTTGTGCCAGGAATTCACTGATGTCTTTGCTTGGGAGTATAGCGACTTGAAGGGTTTTAACCCAAGTTTGGCCCAACACACCATCGAGCTGGAGGAAGGTGCCAATACGATCAAGTAGAAACAAAGGCCTGTCAATCCAAATATTGAGTCTCTCATGTATAAGGAACTCACCAAGCTGATTGAGTCCAGAATTATATTTCTGATCAAACACTCTTCTTGGCTGGCCAATCTTGTTTTCGTCAAAAAAAAATGGAGAAATCAGGTTATGTGTATATTTTAGAGACCTCAATAAAGTCTCTTTGAAAGACCATTATCCTCTCCCAAGTATGGAACAGATCCTCCAAATGGTGACAAGCAGCAAGCGTTTCTCCCTCCTGAATGGGTATTCAGAATACAATCAGATTTTGGTGCAAGATTGTGACCAGTACAAGATAGCCTTCACTACCAAATGGGAGACGTTTGCTTATAAGAAGATGCCATTTGGATTGTCCAATGCTGGTGCCACTTTCTAGCGATCCATGGACATGGCCTTTCAAGCCCTGATAAATAACATTATGCTAGTGTATCTTGGTGACGTGACAATATTCTCTAAGAAAGTGGGCCAACACATGAAACATCTTAGACAAATCTTTGAAAGGTGTAAAGAGTTTGGTATCTCTCTCAACCCAAAGAAATGTGTGTTCGTTCTCCATGAGGGTAAACACCTTGGCCATGTTGTCTCAAAACAGGGCTTGACCATTGATCCAATAAGAGTTCGCTCCATCCTAGAGCTATCTTTGCCTAAACATAAGAAGGGTCTGCAGAGCTTCTTCGGCAAAATAAATTTCATTAGGAGATTTATTCCAAATTTTGTGGAGGTAGTCAAGCCATTGACCTCTATGCTAAAAAAAGATGAGAAGTTCGCGTGGACAACGCAAAGGAAGGATAGTTTTGAAGAGATCAAGCAAGCTATCGCCCAAAATCATATATTGATCAGTCTTGACTTCACCAAAGACTTCAACCTCTACACCTTCGAAAATGAAGAGGTAATATCCGCTATGCTTACCCAAGTGAATGGTGATAACCTTGAACAACCGCTTGCATTTTTTAGCTAAGGTCTAGAGGGTTTTGAGGTCAGGTATACATATGTGGAGAAGCAAGTCCTTGCAGTCATACAGAACTTGAAGAAATTCAAACATATGCTGTCCAACAGCAGGATTCACCTCATGGTTCCACATCCCAGCATCAAATATTTTTTGACCAACCGTGATCTGAATGAAAAGAGAGCGGGATGGATCACTAAAGTAATGGAATATGACGTGGATATCAAAACCACCAAGCTGGTAAGAGAAAAAGGCATGTGTGAACACCTTGCTATGGACTTTAAACAATAGAGAGAAGACAGTTTGCTCATTCATGATGAAGCCACAGCAGAAGAACCAGCAGTCATGAAGGATTGGACATCAGACATGAGGCATTTTCTTCTCACTATTGAGTGCCTGCACGGCCTTAATAGGACCAAGAGGAGATATTTTAGACTCCAATCTTTCCCTTATGTCCTGATCGATGGAGTGTTATTTTGAAATAATTTCTCAGGAGTGCTTTTAAGGTGCATAGACCCAGGTCAAGCCGACAGGGTGTTGTCCGAGTTCCATGATGGGTCAGCTAGTGGTCACTTTTCTCCTAAGCCTACAGCTACAATAATAATGAGAGCTGGTTACTTTTGGCCCACTTTATTCAGAGATACCAATGCCTGGGTACGAAAGTTCTAGAAGTGTACACTTTTTGATGAAAAACAACGGTTGGTTGCAATGCCTTCACAGCCTATTCAAGTGGAGCAACCATTCATGCAATGGGGCCTAGACTTCATAGGGATGATCAATCCTCCCTCCAGTGCTGGCCACAAATGGGTTTTGACTGCCACGGACTACTTCACAAGATGGGTAGAGGCTGTCGCTTTGAAGGAAGCCAACAAAAGTGCAGTCCTGGACTTTTATGAAGACCTGGTGACAAGGTTTGGAGTCCCATCTAACATCATATCAAACAACGCATTGGCCTTCTTGGGGACCAAAATGAGTGAATGGGCATTGAGATACGGCATCTATCTCAGCACTTCTTCCAACTACTACCCACAAGGGAATGGGTTGGCTGAGTCTACCAATAAGAATCTAATCAGGATTATCAAAAGAACAATGGAAGAGAATTAGAGAACTTGGCATGCCAAGTTGAAAACAGCCCTGTGGGCAGACATGGTCACTCCAAAGAGGGCAATTGGAAATTCACCATACACGCTCGTGTATGGAAGGGAAGCTAGACTTCCTATTTCACTTGAATTTTTAGCCTTGGACCTTGCTCATCAAGTGCAGTTAGAAGAAGGCAACAGTGTGGAGGTTAGGCTGTGTGAATTGATGGAACTTCAAGAAATAAGGAACCAAGCTATGGCTTCTATGACCAACCGCCAATAGCAGACGAAGAAACACTTCGACAAGAGATCCTCATCAAAAGGTTTCTCTGAAGGAGATATCGTCTTGAAATGAGATAAGGACCGAGCTAAGCCTAGAAAGCACACGAAGTTCAACGCCCTATGGAGCGGTCCATATGTCATCACTCAGTGCAAGCAGCACAATTCGTTCCAACTCTCTAGATTGGATGGTGAAGAACTATGTATCCCAGTTAATGTGATACATCTCAAGCGTTATCACTGAGCCTTCTTCCACCATGTACATATTTTCCTTGTTTTTTCCCTATTTTCCTTAAGTGTTTTTTGCACATGTTAGTAGTTTTCTTAATCTTGTGTGTGTTTCATTTCCTTTTAGCGGTAAGACCTTCGTGATTGATTCTTGGATATCTCAAGGTTGTTGCTAACTCTTTCAAAGCTACATTTTGACTCCATGCCCAATGGACTTTGACACTACTGGTTTCCAAGCATAGCATGCATGCTTTCCCTAGGAATCGCCAATTTGTTGACCATTTTGGCCCTGCAGGCCAAAATTAGTCTCTTTCTTTCCCTACCACTCTGAACCCTCAGTCTAGTCATGTACCCACCTTCTGCAAAATCCTCTTTTCTTTGCAATAAGCCATGTTCTTATGGAATATCGAAAGATATAAGTACCTGCAGGCTTCGGTTCAGTATGGAGCTTTTTTCTTTGAGCAAATGCCTCAGATAAATACGAGGCTCTTGCAAAGCTCGAAGGTTAAACAACCCTTATGGAGGGTAGTCAGGCACAAAATGGACCATTCCAGCAGGCTACAGAGGGCAATTATGGACCCAAAGGTACCCTTGCAGAGGGAAGGAAAGCACTTAAGGGGAAGAAAGACCAAGGCAAAGAATTCCTTCAGACTTTCTGTCCAAAGAATATTTTCACAAGGCAAAGATAAAAGGAAAAGCAAAGGCTAAATTTCTTTGAACAAAATGTCCGAAGGAATTCCTTTAGACATTTTGTCTGAAGAAATTCTTTCGGAAGAAAATCTTGCGGCTTAATCCTTCGGACAAAAAGTTCGAAGGAATTCCTTCGGACTTTTGTCCAAAGAAATTCACCCGAAAGAAAGGGTCGAGCATTCAAATGAACATTTCCTTCGGACATTTTGCCCGAAAGAATTGGTAGGCCAAGGCCACCCGAAAGACCCTGAAGGGCAGGTGCCCTTGCGAGGGACTCTCGATGAATGTGAAAGGGACCTTTCTCAAAGCCGAAGGGACACCTTCCTTTCGAGAGGGTTAAAAGACAAAGGCCCAAACAAGGAAAGGAAATCCCAAAGAAGGAAAGCCGAAGGAATTGCCAGGGGGGTGACGGGCCCGAAGACATCAAAATTGGGCATTGTGAACTAGCTGTTGGAATTCAGACGTTTGATGACGTCCCTGTAGACGTCAAATTCAGGGCAATAGAATAGCCATTGGCTTTCAAATGGTGACGGGCGCATGAACGTCAACTTTACGGCAATGAAATAGCCATAGATCTTTAAATGCTTGAGCGCAAATCCAAAGGAATTCAAAGGCCTTAAGGCCAAAAGGAAGAGACTGTCGAGAAGGGAGCTCAAAGAGCCAAAGATTGATAAAAGATAGCCTCGAGGGCTCAAATTGCTAGAAAGAGCCAAGAGATGGAAAAGACAAAACTAGGAAAAGACAAAGCTGGGAAAGGACAAAAGTCAAGAGTGAACTCAGTGATCCGCCAAGAAGGGAGCCCAAAAGAGCCAAGTACAGAAATGGACAAAAAGTCCAAGTGGCAAAAGAAGGTGTCGTCACAAAGAGTTATTCCAGCGGTTGACACAGTGTCTGCCAAGTGGTCATCAAGGAGCACAAACAGTGAATGGTGTGACTTTTTTTTTTCACTTTGCATTAATGAGCAGACAAATCGTGTGAATGTCTTGAAGGAGCGGTCTTGTTTGCAGACAAACGGTGTGGCCCATGATTTCACATATGGCGTTTAATATATTTTAAATGCCTAAAGTCAAAACTGGAGTCGACACAACATTCTCTTTCAAGCAGCTTCGTCTTTCCAATGCTCTCAACGCAGCATGGGTCATTTATTTTCCAAAAAGCACCAAAGTCTTTTCCAAAAGGCTATATATTTGTAACTTCTCATTTGAGAAAGAGAATCTCTCATTTTTGTATGGCGCAACCCTCCCAAAATTTTCACCTTAAATCAATAAAAAATGTTTTACCTCTATTTGGTTGGATATATCTCTAAGTGTGCCTGAGTATTAACCTTGTGTCCAGTCATTGTTCCATGATGCTTTCAAAGGCTTGACACCAGCACACCTGGTATAAACAAAGTGTCATTCCTGCAGGTAGCAAAAAGAGTTGTATCTGGAGTGCAGAGATAGGAAAAGGTTATCAGATAGTGTGTCTTCTTACAACATCTGTGGTAAGTTCATCTTCTATGTGTCTTCATTAAGCCTTTCTGTTAAGTTCTTTGCAGTCTGGTCTTTTTATCAAATAAAGTGTATCTATATGCTCTTATGGTTTGAAGTGTGAGCAAATGAGTAGATCAAATTTTTTTGGTGCATCACCGTCTTAGCTTAGGTTCTGCTTCAGTAATCCTTCTCTCTTTTCAACCTCCCCCCCATTATATATATATATATATATATATATATATATATATATATATATATATATTAGCAGTGTTACTGAAATAACTCAGAGATGCATCGAAGGGAGCTAGCCCTTATCTAGAGATTCTCCCCTCAGTTTTGTCAAACCCACAGGCAAGAGAGGAGTCTCCATTGTGCTGCGTGGAAGAGAGAAGCTCAGCCTTCTCTCAAGGGTGCAATCCACGGCGTCAACAGATCCATGAGGACATCCTACCTCATCTCTTATTAAGTATTTAGCTCCATAAAACTTTAAGTCGAGGTCTCTTCGTGTAACTCTAGTGTGATTTCTTATTGCTTGTTAGATAAGCTCTATTTCAGTGTATTTGGTTTCTTAGGCCTCAAGGATTGTTGTGTAGTAATGGAAGTGGTTCTAAGTTAAATTTCTTGTTAAGTACCTTTTGTAGACACTCAAATATGATCATGAATACTTGATAATGTCATTTTTAGACCATTCTTATATTAATTGACTTGAGCACTTAATTTGGACCTATTGCACCACTTCACTCTATCCTAAGTACCTATATGGACCTATCATTTTCCAAGTTATTGTTTGATGTCTACATAAATGTTCTTAATCACTAAAAACCTTTCTAAGCATCTGTATGGACATCCCAAATCCTTAATTTCAAACATTGCCCTTTATGACAAAATTGACCAGTATGGGATAGTGGTGGCATTTGGTTACGACCCTATAGGTTCGTCATGTCCTTTGCCCTAGTAACGACTAGTTTTCAAAGTTAAACCCTCCCTTACAAGTTGGTCTATTTTCTAGAATAGGTGGCATGAGGTTTTCCCCTTTTGGATTGCTAGAAAGGCACATCTAAGTCACGTATTTTATCACTTGGCAATTTCAATATTGAGGCACACTGAGCAACGCTATATGTTCTTCCCAAATTCAATTTTATTTATTTCAAGTAGCCTTTAGCCAATTCAAAATCCTAATAAATCCAAGAAAAGCAAAGCATGATCAAGTATTCAAGTCATCTCTAGATGCATAATGTAGCAAAAGGAGCACAATCGCGCAAAGCACTCTAAGTGGGAGAACTATGTGGGCTTGATTTCCCTCTTCAAAGCATTGCATACGTAAGTAGTGATCAATCATCATGGGGATAATTAGGATCAGCTCAGCCTATTACACTCCTTTCTCTTTACAAGTGGACAGTTATTGCAAGTCCTACTAGGGTTTTAACTTTGAAAAAGTTATTTACAGTTTATCCATGCACAGCCGAAGGTCAAATTTCTACATATAGGCGTATTTCAAGCAGAGGCAGGGCATTGTGCCCTTATTTTTAATAGAAGACAAAATTCACCAGCAGAGGACAATAGTGGCAGTCGATTTTGTCCCCTTCTAATCGGTATTGACCCAGATCAATTAGATAGTTATAGTTTATGTTGCATGTGCATAATTCAATTTGATTTAATCTTTCAACGATTTCTCAGTCAAGCACAATTAGCATACAGGTAGAAAACAACTAAGTATTCTTATGTTTTTTATAGTTAACTTCTTTCATTAGTTTGTACTTTGTCCATTTCAATACTTAACTTTTATTTTACTAGTTGCAAGTTAGTTTACAAGATTTGATATCTTTCTATTCATTTTATCTTAATTAGATTTAATACAGCAATTAATTCCAAATTCTAATAAAACATCTTCAAAGAAGAGGACATATTCATCAGGTAATGTATCTCATAAAAAAATTTATCATCAAGGATAGGATAAGTCACGAGTTGGTTGGTAATGATATGTCCTTTCACATATGTTTGGATGATAATTTTGAGATCAAATTCTAGGAAAACAACCATCCATTTTCCAATCCTGTTGCTAGGTCAAAATGTCTTCGATAATAAGTGGCATAATGGATCCATATGGACTATGAAATAAGAGGTTTGATATAGCATGTAATGTCAGAGGTTTGCAACTAAAATGTATATGGCTAAATAGTTGCATTCAAATTTTATATATCATAT
Organism: Torreya grandis; assembly: GCA_037957365.1. Taxonomy (NCBI): domain Eukaryota; kingdom Viridiplantae; phylum Streptophyta; class Pinopsida; order Cupressales; family Taxaceae; genus Torreya; species Torreya grandis. Next base: position 6,557,979 of record JARHVA010000009.1, on the reverse strand, counting down.
TTCATAATTATTTAGAGTGTGGATATTATAGTTGATAACATACTCTTTGTCGAATTCAAATTTTTGAGCTAGAATTTCCCCAATGGATACGAGGGTAGATGATGTTTATAGAATCAATGGTTTTTCAAAAGATGATGGTTGCAATGTTGTTTACTTAAAATAGGAATTTCTTCGTGGACTCAAAAGCATGTTGACAGGAATTGTTTTGTTCGAGCTTTTTTGCCTTCTTTAGAATGGAAATGATGGCATGAGTGTGGTAGGAAAATTCCAGGGTGAATCTCCAAATTTCCCTAGCTTTTTAAGGAAGGTTTTGATTTGGAGAATTGCCATTGGTTTTGGCAGGTCAATGATGGCTTTGATTTTGGAGGGATCCATGTTAATCACTCGTCTAGGTAATATGAATCCTAAAAAATTTGGATGTTGCTCCAAAGACACACTTGTTAGCATTGATATAAATTGTTTATTTACATAAGCATTCAAATATTATACATAGATAATGAGGATAATATTTTCGAAGCTTTTAAATGGCAAGGATATCATCGACATATGAATTAACTATTTTGTGACTAAGGTCATGGACTATATGGGTCAGAGGACGTTGGTAGGTTTCCCCAACATTTTTAAGGCCGAAGGGCATTTTGACATAGCAATAGGTGGCCAATTGATGTTGAAATTGGTTGTGTTGATCTTCAAGAGCAATTTGGATTTGGTTGTATCTAGATAATTCATCCATTTGAGATAACATCTCATATCCAGTGGTAGAGTCCAATATGGCATCAATTGAAAGTAACTAAAATTTATCTTTACGACATGCCAAGTTGATATTTCTAAATTCAATATCTATTCTAATGACTATGGTAACTTTCTTATGAATATAGACTGTGTTGGAGACCCGTTCAGAATAGTCTACAAGTTTGATAAATTTTGCATGCAAGATTTTGATGACTTCCTTGTGACAATTTTTGAAAACTTCAAGGAATTTTTCATTGTTTTTGGTGGACAAGGGTCATAACGGGGTATGTGACAATGTTGTGCATAACAATTTTCGGTGGCGAATGTGTTGGACTATTGCTAAGAAAAGGTACCTTTGAATTCAATGAGTAAGAGGTGATAACTCTCTTGTTCTTCAAAATTGAAAGAAGGTCCTGTTTATATCAATGGTATCTTCAGCTAACATGGCATTTTCATCTTTAAAATGATAAGGTGCAAGTAAAAAGCTTTACAATCTTGTTGGTTTTTTAATCGGCACTTGAATTAAAGTTATTAAAATAGGGGGATGGTGTTGTGAAATGTCGTAATCTGTGGTGTCTTCCAAGGATTTGGTCTCCCCTTATGTTAAGGGGCTCTTGGGATTTCTTCATCACTTGGTAGTGTAAGTAATGGACCTATGTATTCAATGTCGATTGTTAGGTCAATCTATTTATTTCCTTGTTTTTTTTCTTATGTCTATAAATTTTGCATCTAAGGATGTATTCTAATTCGTTGGAGGGATATCATAATTTTTTTGTATGTCATCAGTTGGGCCAATGATGTTGATCGGTTGTTGTTTTCATTATATGTTACCAATCAAGTCAATAACATTGGAATTGTCTTATATTTGCACAATGTTATTGACATGACCGATGACATTGATTTTGTACTTGACATCATTGACATAGTTGATGGCATTGATTTTTGGAATTGTTTCTCTTACAATTTCTACAGGTGTTCTTTATTGGATAGGTTTGGTATATTTTTAAAAAAGTTATCATCCATCTTGGGTATTCCATGGGAAGATTTACAGGGGGTTGTAAGGTGATTCTCCATATTAATCATCACTAATATTGAAGTTTGGACTATCATTTATATATGAAATTCAGACCATGTGAGACTCACAATTGAAGATATACATTTGAGAAAGTTTCATCTGGTAATGGAGCACATCTAAGTGTCAAGCTTGAGCATGAAAAATGACATAATCCTCATCTTAGGACAATTTTATAATACATGATTGTTTTTGCATGTTTTTCTTAATGTTCCTCATTTGACTAAAAGATTGAAGGGAGAGTAAGAGTGATTTGGGAAAAGTTTTATGAATTCAATTTCATCACATAAGAATATGTCATAATCAAAAGCTACTTCATTTGTGTTACAAGGTGAGTCTTGACTTATTTTGGAAACAACTATGTAGAAGGAATTTGATCCATGTTTTGGATCACATTGTGATCCATCATCAGGATTTATGAGAAGATGTGCATGGAATGCAAACAAGGAGCCCTTATATACATAATTTTACATGTATACACGCCAAACTATTGGGACCTAATTGAAATTAATAAAATAAGTTAAGTATAATTTAATAAATTTTTAAAATTTATAAATGACGAGTTAATTTTAATTTTGTTATTTTTTATTTTTTATTTTTTATTTTAATGTAACTATTAAATGAGCTAAGTTTATTATTTATTAATTGTTTAAAGTTGATTAAAAAGGGAAAGGACAATAAATGGTTAATCCCTTAGTTTTAATTTTATTTTCATCTTTCTTTTAAAGTTCAATTTTATATTATTTTCAACTAATCTACTATTATACTAGTGTAAGATATTTGTTGTGAGCACACAATATAAGAAAGAGGATCAGAGGAAGTATTACGATACTAAAGAAGAAAATTTGATGATATGAGGGTGGTAGTAACAAGCCCTAAACAAGAAAAGTTTCAGTAAAACAGTTTTAATGTGTATACCTAAATTTGAAATGGCTCGAGGCTTTTGGATGTACCATTGTTCTACCCTATCCACTTCCCTTTTGCCCTCTCCAATCTTTGATGTGTTGGACTCTAAAGAGGGGTTGAGCTAAGTATATTATTTATTAATTTTTTTAAGTGTATTAAAAAGGAATGGACAATAAATGGTTAATCCGTTAGTTTCAATTTTATTTTTATCTTTTTTTTTAAGTTCAATTTTATTTTATTTTCAACTAACCTACTATTATACTAGTGTAAGATATTTGTTGTGAGCACGCAATATAAGAAAGAGGGTCGGAGGAAGTATTAGGAGACTAAAGAAGAAAATTTGATAATATTAGGGTGGCAGTAATAAGCCCTAAACAAGAAAAGTGACTGGTAAAACAGTTTTAATGTGTATACCTAAATTTGAAATGTCTCTAGGCTTTTGGATATACCATTGTTCCACTGTATCCATTTCCCTTTTGCCCTCTCCAATCTTTGATGTGTGGGACTCTAATGAGGGGTAGGAAGAGGACGCAGGGCTTGTCAATACTATCATCGTCAACTAAAACACAGATAAAAAATTTTTAAAAATGTAGAATAATTATGACATGATTGGTTCTAGAATGGAAAGACTTGGTGGCATCCTTTTTTAGCTTTATTATCAACCCGTAGGTTCTAGAATAGAAAGACTATGGAAGTTTGTATATTATCATTGGTTATCCACCAATGGTGGCAGCTTTTTTGGTAGCTTTCTTATCAACTCTTTCAAATAAGATAATGTTATAAACTTGTTATATAAGTTTGAGTCTTCCATCTTCCCATGAGAAAATCTAAAGAATAGAATTCCTTGTTATTGGGATGGATTACCAATAACCAAAGGGGAAGGTTTGCATTCACTCTACATTTTCAGCAATTTGAAATATAATGGAAATGTGACGTGTCATTTGAATATTTAGCCTCATTTATAAAGAATTTATTGACTAAATATTTAAGTTCCATCTTAGGCCTCCTCCTATATGCATAATCTAGATAGAAAATCCAAAATAAGAATATGTTGCATCTAACAGTCTTCCAAACCTTCATCCACATCAATCATTTATTTGCATCGTTGCATGCACAACAAGTGCGAATAGTAAAAGGTGAAAAGGGTATGTTTTTTATGACTTGTTTTCTAAATCAATGGAAAAATGATATTCAAAGGGAAGTTGAGAAAGAGGAAAGAGGAAATCAAAGAATAATTATACCAAAATTTTGCTCCCTTTGAATTGCATTTTCGTTTTCTATTTTTAAAATAAGTGGGTGGAAATCAGAATATGAGAAAATATACTTTCTAGGTATGATGAGTTTTTGGAAAATTAACCATGCTTGCAATTAAGCAGGTGGAAATCAGAATATGAGAAAATATACTTTCTAGGTATGATGAGTTTTTAGAAAATTAACCATGCTTGCAATTAAGCCCTCAAATTGCTTTTGCCTTTTTTGGACAAGTGAGCAAACCAAGTTTGGGAAGGTGATGTGAGATAGTTCCTTAGTCAATTACCCTATATTCTACAAATTCAGCGTCCTTTCAAGGAATGCACTCATGAAGGATGACCAATAAAGTATATGTTTTCTCTGTTTTCTCTATTCATCAATCTTGTAGTGCAACTTCAAAATGTTTTAAATAAAGGATTCAACTATGGTGTCAAATAACACAATGCTCTTGATTGTTGCCATGCTAGCAAAATTTTAGAATACTCAATCCTAGCTTTCTATGTGGGATAGGGTTTACCCTTCCCTCCTTTCAATTATGGCGTTTATTGAGCCCTATCCTAAAGGAGAAGTCGTGAGAGGACTAATTCGAGTTTTTTGAGCTTTTCTTTCTTCTTTGTAATGGATATCCTCTTGGTCAATAATGATGGACAAATAAGGTGATTGCTTAGTGATCCTTAGGGTTGTTGAAACCTCGTTACCAACCTTGATGATTATGAATGTTCCTTTAGGGTTATTAGAACCCCACTACCAACCTTGATGATTGTGAATGTCCCCATGGCTCTTAGTTGGAATAAGTCTTTCAAGTTGATATTTTGCATGATAATATGCTCCTTTACTTTGAGACCCTAATGAATAATCACTATCAATTACTAGTTTATCTTTCGCAAATCTAGGGGCCCTAACCTTATATATATTTTGCAAAAAAAATGCAGATTTAGCTTCACTTATTAACGACATTGAAAGTCAATGAGAAAAACTTATCAAAAGTGTCATAGCATAATTTAAATACAACATTTGAAAAGCTTTCTTGTGTGCATCAACATAAGAAAAATAGTCAATAACTACCACCAAGAATATAGAAACAATACTCTAAAATCCACATCTTGTGATTGTTAAAGTGTTCATTTAATTGTTTGCTTAATCTCTACATGAGAGTTGAGAATAATTAATTTTGTTAATGATATGAAATGTATAATACACCTCAACTAAACTTTACTACCAAATGTGAATATTATGGTTTAATTTTTTCATTTCAAAATATATTTCAACAAAGCCAATCTAAATATATATTCTTTTTCTCAATAAACATCACCTAAACTAGGCAAACCAATACTAGTTATGTCCTTAATAAAAACTATTCAAACATTAGAAGACCATCCAATTTGACAAAGTACTAGTGTAAGTAAAATAATTTACTCTTTTCTAAGGAGTTGAACCCATCTTATTTTATGTCTATATTTTCTAGTTATATACCATTTAATTTATTTCAATCTCCTTTATTATTTATACTAGTACATAAAATAATAGGGTTCACCCAATTTTTTTTAATAATCAAATATTATCATTTAAATAGTTGTTTTATAGGCTTGCTTATTGCCAATTCACTTAAGAGTTAATTTTAGTATTTTTAGACACACACTTCTATATTGATTTTGTTATATACTTCAATATTTTTAATGCTATTTTACTGTAGTCTTATTAATTTAATGAAGTGTTTGTAGTAGATAATATCAAACTTAACCCAAAAAAAATCATGCAATGCACTTTTAGAACTAAATATAACTTTTAACATGTTTACTTAGAACTTTTGGTCTCTAAAAAGGATAGTTTTAAACTATTAAAATATGTTAATTCTTTACTATAAAGAAGAGAGTTTGCGAATTTTTTAAAAGTAATGCATCTCGACAAACATTTACATGACAAAATAATTTCAAATAGTCATTCAAAAAATCTTAAAACCCCAACAATATTTTTCTTCAAATTTCTTTGAATAGTCTCTCTACAAAATGACAAGCTTTCAACACAATTTAAAAAAAAAATCAAAGAGTTCTCAAAATTATTGGTTATACAAATTTATATTTATTTCAATATTTTCATGTTGTGTACATTAAACACAACATATCATTGTTATAAAAATCATTGTTATAAATTTGTTAAGTACCATTTGGTTCTAAAGTGTATAATCCTTATATGTTAAGAGGGGTTAATTAGATTTTTTTATTTTTATGAGATTTGACACAACTAAGTTTTAGTCGTCTCAAGATGACCTCCATAAGTAAAGGGCTTAATGTTTTGCTAGATAATAAAGGCTCAATTTGTTTTGATATCAAACTTAATATAATGAGCTTTGTTGCATGACCTCTTAAGAATGTTTTATTTAGTGCAAGAATTAAGTCTAAATTAGCTGTGCAAGTTCCCCAACTTAAGTTTTTACATGTTTATTTTTGTGTTTTTTGTTCCTACAAGTGCACAGTTGGTGTGAACTGCTACTTGTATGAGCATTTACTGTCACGAGATCCTTTTCAAACCTACAATGTGTCATGACACAAGGCCTTCTTCCTTCAAGAAGAGGAACTATTAGAGTCACTGGTAATGGTAGTCTTTTAATTCTGCTCCCAGCATCTATATTATACTCCGTCTGTGCATTCATGCCATTATCTTCTACGATATGCTTCAAGGGCACAACATCATGTTAAGGATCTTAGTATTTATGTTGCTTCTTAAAGTCAATAACTATCAAAGCCGCACTTCATAATATGTCTGGTCACTATATCCAAGACTAAATATTGGATTCTCCAAGAAATATCCCTTCCTTAGTTTCTCCAGTTACAAGGCATTCGCAATTTTGCAAAGACAATACCATGTTATGGAATAGAAGCGTTCACATGAATGAGTGGTTGTCTTAGAAAATGTCAACATGCTAAAGCGTCCTCTTGAGAAACACTTAATATTTCAGGATAAAAACCAGCTAATAGGAAAAACTCTCCAGAAAAACAGCAAAGGTCTACTAGAATATTTCAAGAGATATAATGTTACCAGCACAGCATCATTTATTGAACGTGGAAGTAACTAGAACTTTGCTTCTGTTTAATATCCCCAATAATCATTTTTAATTTCTTCATCGAACTTTGCCTTGAGCTCTGGGTACTCTGCGAAGTACTCATCAGCAGTCATGGTCGTAATTTTCTTCTGTAGACGCACATACAGAATGGCCAAAATGGTCATAAAATTCACATAAAGCGAGACGAATCTAAACATAAGTAATGCCAAGGAATACCTCCTCTTAAATCAGCAAAAACATGATAACCAAAGCTTATGACCAATATAAGAGAAAAAGCTAACCTTCAGTTCCTGAATCTTCGTAATTTCCTTGTCCAGCCTTTCTGATTCTTGCAAAGATTTTTGTTCTGCTTCCTTAGCCTCCTTCAGCTACATAAAAGAGAGAAAATTAATCATGATGACGATTGTATGTGAGATAAGATGCTGTTTAATTAACATCCTTGGGGCCAAATTTGTGTATAGGACCTATCAAATTCGGTTTACTTGTTCAAAAGATTGTTTCTTTGAGTGTCCGAGTTTTAAAATAAATCCTCTAAGCCTTGCTTTGTTGTCTTGAATTACGATATCCTGTACTAATTTTGATATTAACCAGTAAAAACAGAATTATAATCATCAATGTCCATCACATAATGGAATTAAGGCAAGCAGGCACAGCACCTCAATAAACAGGCATGGATTTCAACTATTTTGCCATGAATCATTAAAAGTGTCACAATAGCGTTGACGTAGGAGCTGTTTAATTGTTTATTAAAAAAAGAAATCATTGTCTTGGTTCCTAAGAATAAAAAAGCAACTAGGAGTAACACAGCAATATTTGTCAGAAGGCTGCCCAAGAAGAAATGTACCAAGATCGATAATCAAGTATTCAAGATCAGAAACATCTGGCAGCAACATAGACTGAAGCAAGAATGCCCTTTCACTACTGCCGTTTTCAAGCGACAAAATATTTAATCTGGACAAATTGATTTAGGTAAGGATGGACTGCATCCATATGATGTGATGTGATAGACTTAACACGAGGCAGAAAATTTGCAAGTTCTCGAACTGATCATCAAAGAGCCATGACACAACAACATGGTTACCAGGAAATGCAAACCACAACCCCTTGGTCATTCTTGTATTGGAAACACATATTCAAACATATGGGGACATCTCGACAGATCAGGAAACTTCATATGACATTTCTATACATCTCCTGGAAAGTCCCTTGAAAATAAGGAAACTTATATGGTTCAAAGAAGTGGTATATTTATTTTTCCTCAAGAGCTAACAAGTGGTTGACGAGAGTTTTTTTTTTAAATTAAAAACTTAGGAAAAACACTAACAGGCGTCTATTTTTAAATGTTTGCATAGTAATTTACAAGTTTTTCTGAAGCAGATCGATTTCTTATCAAAGCCCAAAGTGAAAGCAATACAAAGTTTTAGGATGTCTATGTGGACAGAAGCTTTATTAATTGATTCAAAATATGAAAGAGGAGTGCTCCATGGTAGTAGCTGTGCTAGTAAACTCTAGGCTATACAGTTAACACTAGCACTAAACTTCAGAAATTTAAATATATTTAAAATTTTATATTTCGCTACCTACAAGTACTACGTTCTTTTTAATATGACACCTCCACCCCAGTCCCAATCCCATGCATGTCACCTGTCTCCAGCTGACTATGCAGAAAAGTTGTCTCATTATATGTATAAGAACTAGCATCAACCCAGCCTATTCAGAAATAGCACATATTCGAACATGTGGATTACCATCAAAGACCTAAGTATCCTATACCCAGATTCTATAAGTTCCTTGAGAAGGATAACTAGCATGGAAAAAAGCCCCAAAAATCCCTTACACCAAAACCACAAAAGCTGCATGGTTCTCATTCCAGCGAGAGTAAGAAACTGAAATTTAAAGGAAAAAATTATCCAAATGACCCATATCTAAATAGGGGATCACCATATAGAGATATAGGGTGCCACCTCTCTACATATAGCCGAGCTGCCTTCGACCCAACCCCTAAACACTTGAGACAGATGAATCTTATATTTGGATTGTATTTTCTAACTAGATGAAAGCCCGAAACAATGGTCTGAAAACTCTAACCAATATATAAATCAAGCAACAACAAAAAATGTCCGCAAAACCTGTTTGAAGTTACCTTACCCCAGGCCAGATTTTTCAGGGTTCTATCCTTCCTGTTCTAGAATGTAAAAGCATTTTAGAGTGCTTATGATGCTGAGGTAATGCAGTATGTCAAAATTTAATAGTTCCAACATGTCCAAAGCAAAACAAAGATACCACACACATTACCATAAACTACTTGGATTTGTGTATGCCATTAACAGGTGAGAACATTATTTGAAAACTGAGAACCTATTACAAACCAAAATGTAAAGGAATGCAGCTGGGTTCGATTCCTGGGTGAATTTGACAGAATGGATACCCCTCAGTCCTTGGAACTTAGCCAAAGATACAGTCAATAAAAAAAAAACACAACTCAACTCGACTCAACAACACTCAGCAAAAAATGGGCCAATAACTAGGCAAAAACTTTATTTTAAAAAAACAGAAAATATTTAGTAAAACAAAAATGAGGATTCCCACTCAATGAGAAATTCACTTTATAGACATCAAATTAAACATGAAGTGATGTTAAAACAGATAAAAAGTAAGCAAATAAATTAGAATAGACATAAAACTTTCAATATTTTACAATAAAAACCCAAACTTCAAACTCCATGAACAAAGGACCATAGCATGTAACAAATAAATTCAAAACAACGACCGACCAAGTAGGCACTTGACGAACAGAATAGGGAAAACCTCAACCCCCTAAGGACACGACTGATAGGGATGCCATTTGATCGATAGATCAAGGGACCATAGTTCGCACACTAAGACTTGGCAGATCAAAAACATTTTGACTCGGTAAATACTCAGCAACTTGAAAAAATACATACAAATTATAGTTACAAAATGCATCGAATGACTCTGTAAAACGTTGGGGAAGTGTTTTCTATTAGATTTGAATATAATTATAGTACGAAATCAAATCATCATTTTTTTCAACATTTCTTTTATGTTTTCGCATTAATATGTATCTTTCCCAAAGCACCATCCAGCATTACACTATTGTGACACATGATGAGCTTCAAGTGGGGCATATGTGTACACTGATATTTTTCAGCTTTATCATTTACCGATGCTCTCTCTTGCAGGGGCTCACCAAAGCATCAAATCTCCCTTAGTGCAGGCCTTAAAGGGTGCACTAAGAAAGTAGTGGGATTGGCTTGTGGCACTTTGTGAGAGATGTTCTCATACTATTTTATCATAACTACATCCCTTCATGCAGCCTTCATACCTACTATGATGTCTCCTTGAAATCTGAAGACACTGAAATATGGCTAAGTCTGAAACCCTAAAATCTGACTAAGTCTAAAATATGACAGGGTCCTCCAAAACCTAGAATTTGCATTATAGCTCCTAGGTCCGAAACCACTCGAACATCCTGAAAGTGTATATCTAAAATATAACTTAAAGTATAAATTTACATTTAGATATATTATACTTTCTGGATGTTTACATTTAGACATCAAGTTTCTTATACTTAAAACATTTATTTTATAACTATAATATTGCCTCAAATGTTGTGTGATGAAAGTGTGGGGGCGTGTGTGCTTAAAAAGGAGGAAAATCTGTGTTTTTTCTGCATTTTGACCGTGTAAATGAGTATGTGCTCAGTTCTCGCCAAGTACTCACAGCGAGTTCTAAGCCCATAATCATTGAAACTCGGCTTATGAGGCCCATAAGTGGAAAAAACTCACAAGAAAAAAAACCGACAAGTACTTGCATACTCGTCGAGTATGTAAACTATGCAAGGGACGTTATCCCGAAGAGAGGCAGTGCTCCGCCAATGAAGGGCATCTAAGCTCTTGTGTGGACCAAAGGAAGTCGAGGAGGGGGAGGAGGTTGACCATAACATGTAACAAATAGTAGCACTACCACATTCCCAATTCAAAATGGCAACCCATAGATTAATGAAGGGGAACAACTTGTCCTTGCCATTGAATATCAAATTATCTGAGGCCTTGATATGTGTGTCGGATCATCTTTGTCTTGGAGATACAATCTGATGGTAGATCAATAGAAAGAGAAATTATATTAATGTCCACAAATGACCAAAAGTAGATCAATGGTGTTAAAGGATTCAACCATTAGCAATAGAATGTTATAGGAAACGAGAATCCTAGAGGCGAACCAAAAAAATAAAATATGAAAAACAAAATAGAACAACGTGCCACTATGTAATGTCCCCATTTTTGGATCATTTATGAATAGGTACTAAAGACCTTTAATCTACTTTTTCCATAGACTAAGGGATCACTTTTGGAGTTTTATTTTATTAATTAATTATGATTACCCGAATAGTGATTTTTATCATTTATCCATATAAAGCAATTCTAGTTGATTAATAGAATATTTTTAAAAGTGGTTTATACCACTATGGTAATTAAAGGATAAATAATTTTGCCTAAAAGTAATTTTAATTATTATTTGTTATTAAGGCAATTAATTTAATCTTATATTTGGAAAAAGATGAATGTCGATTTGGGAGATGAACAAAGAAAAAATATCTTAAAAAGTCAACAAGGTGTTATGAGGTATTTTAACCCCCCCAAGGTGGTTCGCCCCCCTTCGGAGGGTACAAATACAAGGTGATCTTATTCTTAATATGTTGAATATTATTCTGTGAATCTTCATGCTTGAAAAATGAATGGGATATATGCCTAATAATTGCTCCTGCGGTTTTGAACTGATTTATCAATAAAAGAGTATTTTTTGACACCACCTTACAAAGGAATATTTTGTTGTTTGCCCTAGGAGTGGGGCGATTTGCCTTGGTGATCTTTGGAGAGGGTCTTGAGGACAAATTGGATGTCCAATTGCTCAAAACGAGTTGCTGAAATTTATTGTTAATTTTTTGAAATGTGGCGTTAGGTTTGTTAGATGATTGGCAAAGGTTTTTAAAAGTTTTTTTATGGGAAAAATAAATAATAATTTTCTGAATTATTATTTATTTATTTCACAAGATTTTATAGTGAATTTGACTTCATGAAATGATGATTTGAGCTTAATAAATAATTTATGATTTTTCCTAACTGTAACGATTTGGTTAGGCAAGCTTGGAAGGTCCTTGAGGGTGCCATAAACCCTAGTTTGTGAAAAATATTTAAATTTGATTTTATTGCAGCGTTTTGACTTGGGTCGAATTCACTTGGAAGGTTGTTTGGTCACTTTGGGTGCCCCAAAAAAGCGCTGAAATTATTCATGAATTTTTATCATTTTTTTATAATGATTGCAAGGGTTTGAAGAAGATTTTGGAGAGAAAACCGCTGTTGTTTTTTTGAGAAAAATCAAATATTTTTCAGCAAGCATATTTCAAAAATTTATCTTCATTCAAATGGAAAACAGTACACTTTCATTAATTTTCAGTTGTTGCTCATATTTACATGTTTCAGAGTGAATTAAAGTTGAATCAATTGCTGAAAATTGTCTATTTGTCCCTTGTACTTTGACGCCAAGGGTTTGGTGAGATTGAATGTGTGTTGAAGCTTCATTTTTCAGTTAGGGTTGGTTGATTTTTCAAATTTCAAAATTCAGAATTTATTTGCGTATATTGGGATTTTAGAGAACCCTTATTTGGTCTTTTAACTCAAAAAAGGGACAATACAGTAGTATCAGAGCACCGATCTGGTGCACCTTTGAAGTCTTATGTGTGTAGATTTGGATGCAAGCACATAAAAATATTTTGTAGTATCAGAGAAAAGGAAAAGTCATGGATGACCAAGGGTTTACTTCAAAACAGGGTAAGTTTTTGCAAGGCTTGATCAAAAAGAGCCAAAATGATCTTCAACATACACTGGGTATGCAATTTGCAACGATGTTGAAGGCTACTTTAGCTCCGGGCAAGAGCCATCCCTTCAATGGCAAAGGAAATTCAAGTGACAATGAGAAGGTTTCCACCAAACCTCATAAATTATTCAAAGCTACTTTTTTGCAAAGAGAACCAATGATTAAGATTCAGACACCAATGTGTGACCCACTTGATACACACCAACAAGAGTATGCAGCCCTCAGTTTTGACACACAAACGCTCGTCTTTTCATGATTTTTGTGAGATGAAGAATGGGATAAAATCGAGAGGACCAAGCATGCAACCCCGTAGAGATTTGAAACAAATGTTGGGTAAGGTTTCTCTCCCTAATTTTGATGGTACTGATAAACTTCCAGTGAGATCGTGGTTGCAAAAATTGGAGACCTATTTATCACTAAACCCCATGTTTGAGGATGAGGCTCTCAAATTTGTCACGCTACATTTGGAAGATGTTGCTCATGAGTGGTGGTTTCATGGCATGATCACACAAGGCCATGAATCTATTACTACATTGGAAGAATTTAGCAAGAGGATAATGGAGAGGTTTGATAGAAAAGATCCGGAAATCCACTTTCGTGAGTTGGCACAACTCAAGCAAGATCATGATGTTGAAAGGTATGTTGGTGATTTTCGAAATATTTTCGCCAAGGTACTAGATGTTAGTGAAAAAAGATTGGTTATTCTATTTATGGAGGGTTTGATTGAGCCTTTGAGAGATTTGGTAAATGCTTTTAACCCTCTCTTTTTGTAAGATGTGATTGCTAAAGCTTTGGATCTAGAATGTTTTGCTTACAAGGGCAATGTTTGGCTAAAAGAGCAGCCAAGGGCAGCCACTTATTCGCTGCCAAAAATGGGAAATACAAGGCAGCCAATGTCCACCATAGGCACCAAGTGGGCAGCCTAAGGTAGCCCCTAATATGCCACCAAAGAAGCCTTCTCAGCCCTATGTTCCTCCACATAAAGCACTACCCTATAGCAGCAATATGAAGGATGCAAGAGATGAATTGAGAAGGAAAGGTTTGTGCTTCACTTGCAAATATCCATGGACTAAAGATCATCATTGTTTGGGCAAAGGACAAGTCCATTACATTGAAGTAATTGATGATGATTCAGATTTTCATATTATTGATACTAATGTTGAGCAAAATGAAAATGTTGTTGATGAGCATGTGCATGAAGACACATAAGACTTGGGTAGCACACTTGCTTCTCTTTCTGGAGCTCCCAAGTATCATGCATTCAAGGTGAAAGGCACATTGAAGGGACAAAAGGTGACTACATTGGTTGATAGTGGAGCCACACATAACTTCATTGATGGAGGCTTGGTTAAGAAGATGGCATTGGAAACCACAGATTGCAAGGGCCTTCAGTGTGACTATGGTGGATGGGTTCACTATGCTTATTCCAAGAAGATTCCACAACTTCCACTCACTCTTGGAAAGCACAAGGTAATTGATGATTTTTATGTTGTTGACATTGGGGACACTGATATTGTTTTGGGTGTTCAATGGTTACATTCATTAGGTGAATTCACCCAAAACTATAAAACCATGGAGCTAAAATTCTTCAAAGAGGGCAAGGAAGTGGTCCTCAAGGATCTGGCTAATGGTGTTCCACAAGAAGTGTCCATGAAGAGGATGGAAAGGGCTTTTAGGAGAGGTCAAATCACATGGGCAGCAAGTTGTCTTATCACAGTAAAATCAAAAAAAAACAGAACAGTTGTCCCTACATGGTGAGTTACAAGCTATACTTGATAAACATGTTCATATTTTTAATGAGTTGCCTCATGGGTTACCACCGGATAGAGGTTTTGGGCATAATATTGAATTGGAATTGGGTGCCAAACCGGTTATTGTCACGCCATATCGTCACCCAATAGCTTTCAAAGAAGAAATTGAAAAGACCATCAAAGAATTGCTTGACATGGGGCACATAAAGCCTAGCTCAAGTCTCTTTCCTTCTTCAGTGGTGCTAGTAAAGAAAAAGGATGGCACTATGCAAATGTGCATTGATTACAGGGTGTTGAATAAGAAGACCATCAAGAATAGGTATCCCATACCTGGGATGGATGATTTGATTGATGAATTGCATGGTGCCACTTACTTTTCCAAGATTGACTTGAGATTCGGTTATCACCAAATCAAGGTAAAAGAAGAGGATATTCATAAAACTGCTTTTAGATGTCATTTTGGGCATTTTGAGATCTTAGTTATGTCTTTTGGATTGACTAATGCTCCTGCTACTTTTCAGTCATATAAACAACATATTTAGCAAATATCTAAGGAAGTCTGTGCTAGTTTTCTTTAATGACATTCTTGTGTATAGCAAAACTTTGGAGAAGCACTTGAGACACTTGGATTTGGTTTTGGGCACTTTGGGGCAACATTCTTTCTTTGCAAAGAAATCAATGGGTTTGGACTAACAGAAATTTTGTCTTTGGGACATGTCATCAATGTACAAGGTGTACAAGTGGATTAAAAAAAAATTGCAGCCATCATGGATTGGCCTATTCCCTCTACACACACAATTGAGAAGTTTTTGTGGTCTTCGTAGTTACTAGAGGAGATTTGTGAGAGGTTTTTCACAACTTGCTGCCCCCTTGACTGATTTGACTAAGAAATGGGCTTTCGAATGGTCCAAAACAGCCCAACTAGCATTTAAAAAACCCAAGGAGGTGATGTGTCCTTGTCCAGTACTTGCTATTCCAAATTTTTCTACTCCCTTTATCATTGAATGCGATGCTTCAGTGGAAAAAATAGGGGTTGTCCTAATGCAAAAAAAACACTCTGCTGCTTTTGAGAGTAGAAAACTCAAGAATTTAGAAAAGGTGTATTCAATCTATGACAAGGAGATGTTGGCGGTCATGCATGCTTTGAGTAAGTTTAGACAATATTTGATTTGTGTCAAATTTATTGTAAAATCGGATCATAACAGTTTGAAGTTCCTCCTCAATCAAAAAGAATTGAATAACAGGGAACAAAAGTGGGTAAGCAAAGTGCAAGTTTATGATTTTGATATTGAATATGTGAAAGATAAAAACAATGTGGTCGCGAATACACTATGGAGGCCTTGTTTGGAATTGTTTGAGGGCAAACAATTGTGAGAAGGTTGGATTGTAATGTTCCCATTTTTAGATCACTTATGAACAGGGACTGAAGACCTTTAGTCTACTTTCTCCATTGACTAAGGAATCACTTTTGGGGTTTTATTTTTTTAATTAATTATAATTGTCCGAATAGCGATTTTTATCATTTATCTATATAAAGCAATTGTAGTTAATTAATAGAATATTTTCAAAAGTGGTTTTTACCACTATGGTAATTAAAAGATAAATAATTATTAGATTATTGCTTAAAAGTAATTTTAATTACTATTTGTTATTAAGGCAATTAATTTAATATTGCATTTTAAAAAAGAAGAATGTTGGCTTGGGATATGAACCAAAAAATATATATATCTTAAAAAGTAAGCAAGGAGGTGTTATAAGGTATTTTACCCCCCCAAGGTGGATCGCCCCCTTTCGGAGAGTACAAATACAAGGTGGAGATCTTATTCTTGATAAGTTGAATATCATTTTGTGAATCTTCATGCTTGAACAATGATTGAGATCTATGCCCAATAATTGCTCTTGCAATTTTGAGTTGATTTATCAATAAAAATATGTTTTTTGACACCACCTTACAAATGAATATTTTGTTGTTTGCCCTAGAAGTAGGGCGATTTGCCTTGGTGATCTTTGGAGAGGGTTTTGAGAACAAATTGGGTGTCCAATTGCTCAAAACAAGTTAAAATTTGTTGCTAATTTTTTGAAGTGTGGCATTGGGTTTGTTGGATGATTGGCAAGGTTTTCAAGGGTTATTTGATTGTAAAAATAAATAATAATTTTCTGAATTGTTATTTATTTATTTGACAAGATTTTATGGTGAATTTGACTTCATGAAATTATGATTTGGGCTTAATAAATAATTTATGATTTTTCTAACTGTGGCGATTTGGTTAGACAAGTTTGGAAGGTCCTTGAAGGTGCCCTAAACACTAGTTTGTGAAGAAAATTTAAATATGATTTTATTGGAGCGTTTTGACTTGGGGCGATTTCACTTGGGAGGTGTTTGGTCACTTTGGGTGCCCTGGAAAGGAGCTAGAATTATTCATATATTTTTGGCATTTTTTATATGATGATTGCAAGGATTTGAGGAAGATTTTTGAGAAAGAACGGCTGTTTTTCTAAGAAAAATCATATATTTTTCATCAAGCATATTTCATAAATTTATCTTTATTCAAGTGGAAAAAGTTACACTTTCATTAATTTTCAGTTGTTGCTCATATTTGCATGTTTCGAAGTGAATTAAGGTTGAATCAATTGCTGAATATTGTCTATTTATCTGTTGTACTTTGTCGCCAACAGTTTGGTGAGATTAAGTTTGTGTTGAAGCTTCATTTTTCGGGTTGGTTGATTTTTCAAATTTCAGAATGCAGAATTTATTTGCATGATATTGGGATTTTAGGAAAAGCCCTTATTTGGTCTGTTAGCCCAAAAAAAGGACATTACACACTAACATAAGTTGCAAAGAAATCAATAGCAATAGCAATGAGGGGCAAACAAAAGCCCCAAAAACATATGCTAATGAAGATTGGGGGCAAATCTCATCAAAAGTCTATGTTTATCCCTGAAGTGGAGTTTGAGTCGTTATCGATCACTGTGAGAGATCTAATAATGTAGTCCAGTGAGTATACAGCGTTGGCAGAGCCAGGTTGGGGGATCTTGGGAGGAAGCAAGACACTTCCTCTAGAATTTCCTCTAACATCCAAGGCCAGTGTAACTCCCGTAGTAGAAAAGACACTCGTAATATTAGTTTTCCCTATGGTCTAGGGGGTAGTTGATAAGTAGTGGATCCATGTCGTTGGAGAGGGGCAAAGCCACACCGATGTAGTGGACCAAAGCCACGATGCTAAGAGATAGCAAGCTTGGAGATCTAAGTAGTCTAAGAAGTAATGATGTGCTGAGAGAAGCACCACCTAACTGATCTATCAATTCTAATGTGTTATGTATTGGTATCCAAAGGACGCTTAGTGCTACCATTCATCTGAATGAGCTAAAAGAAAGAGGTAATCAATATGGAAGCTCTAGAGCCTCTAGGTTCCACCTATAGGAATCTGCGTTAGAATGTGATAGCCTCGTGAAGATAAAGAACCAGGCATCATTGGTCTGCATATCTGAAGAAAGTAGCTAGAGTGTTGTCTAAGTCTTTGTAGAGGTAATGATATATTCCACAGATCTCATAATAAATGGGGCATTTAAACATGAATTAGTTCTCAATCTCCACCTCCTAGAGGGAGCAAAGATGATAGATTTGATCATGACAGAGGATGTGATCACCTAGTGCAACCCGCAATTAGTGAGAACAAACTCTCATATGGCCAAGGGGGAACTTCAAGCCATGAGACCAATGGCACTAGAGATAGTGAGGGCGACAAATAATACCGTCTAGCCCCTGTAAGAAATGTTCAACATGGAAAGCAAGCTTGGGGTTGAGCGCCTCACGAGGGGAGATCTAGGTGGCCTAGATATACTATCTGTAGATGTCCTCTGTGAGAGCCCTAGTGATGACATCCTTTGTGGGAAGGAGCTCGAAAGGGGCATCTAAGGAATAAATGAAAGGGGATGTACCCTGTCAATAGAGATGCCAATAGAAAGAAGGCGCAACCTAGTCTCAAAGTACCAATAGTGTTGACGTGGGGAGACTAGTGAAGCAATCCTCTCTGAAGAGCAAAGTGATAAGTAGGGATACCTCTCATGCCCAGAAGTTGAGTCCCCTAGGGATCTGAGTATGTGGATGTCGAAAGTAAGCCTGAATATAGTCTCAAGGCGTAGCAACTAAGTGGCAAATTCAGCTCAAATGATGCATTGAGGATATGTTTGCTTGCAATGGATCATGT
The DNA here is from genome assembly GCA_037957365.1 of Torreya grandis. Classification (NCBI taxonomy): domain Eukaryota; kingdom Viridiplantae; phylum Streptophyta; class Pinopsida; order Cupressales; family Taxaceae; genus Torreya; species Torreya grandis. Next base: position 6,539,100 of record JARHVA010000009.1, on the reverse strand, counting down.
GCTGCAACATGATAGTCTGAACCCTCTCAATTCGGGCCCAATCAACTACCCCTAAGCTAGGTCCCCAAACCTCTAAACCATACAAAACTATAGGTTTGATGATAGTATCAAACAAATGGAAGGGATGCCCTAGAAGTGGATTTAGAAACACTGACGTTCCAAAACATAAAGAGAAGCATACCCCTTGCAAAGGCGTGATTGAGTGGCAAACTTCATGTTAAAGCATGGACCAGAAAATTGGACCCCCAAATAAGGGTAGGTTGATGTGATCTCAAGAAATTTACCTTTGTAAAAAAAATTGGAATCTAGAGAGATCGTTTGGAGATATTGTTGTTCATGACCTTAGTTTTACTAAGGTTGACCACAAGTTGATGGATTTTGTGGAAGCACGAGCAGGGGCATAAAGTTGTCGTTGTGATTCATCTGCAAATTGTCACAGGACAACATCAATGGCAAAAAAGGATGGTTATAAGCACCTCATGTAGAAGACAACTGCCATCCATACGGGTATGTTGTCGAACAAACTCCCCTAACTCATCAATGTATATGCTAAAAAGGGTCGATGAGAGAAGACATCCTTGCTTAAACCCAATGGTACTCTTCACAAAGTCAGACAAAGCATGAAAGGTACAATGCTGCCCAATGATTGTCTCATAAAGCCTCCAAGGTGCAGTAATCAAAGAATCTGGGATGCCAAAATCTCTCAACTTCTGAAAAAGCAAGTGTCTTGGAACGAAGTCAAAGGCTTTCTTGAAGTCAACAAAATAGCAAAAGACTTTGGAAAACCTGCGACGAGCTTCTTCAATGATGGCCCAAAGTGCAAAGAATGAAGGCACAAAAGTGGTGCAAATACCAACAGAAACAACAGAAGTATTAGAAGCATATACAGATGTTATTCCTGATGAGTTATTAGATGGTTTATCACCAAAGAGACATTCAATATCATATTGATTTGGTTCCAGAATCAGCTGTACCCAATCAAGTAGCATATAGGATGAGCACAACAAAACATACAGAGTTTAACAAGCAAGTTATTGAATTGAGGAGAAAGGGGGTAGTAAGGGAGAGCAAGAGTCCACATGCAACACTAGTGTTGCTAATTGTTGACCATTTTGGTCCAGCAGGCAACAACCGGTCTCCTTTCCCTGTTGTTTTGAGCCGTCAGTCTTGAATGTATCCACCTTACTGCAAATGCTCAATTTCCCTTTGAAATAAGCCCTATGCTTATAAAGAGTTGAGAGATCTAAGCCCTGTAGGTTTTCGATTCAATATGGAGATTATTTCACTTTGAGCAATTGCCTTGGACAAGCCTTTTGGCAAGGGAATGGGCCAGTTCAAAGAATGTAAGTCTTTTACAAAGCTCCAAAGACAAAGTGCCCTTGCGGAGGGTAGTCGGGGTGCAAATTGGACCGTTCCAGCAGGCTGCGGAGGGCAATTATGGATCCAAAGTGCCCTTGCAGAGGGCAGAGAGCACCTTCGAAAAAATGACAAAGCAGAAGGCTAAAAGGTAAGTTTCCCTTCGGATAAAATCCAAGTAGAACCAAAGGATGAATTCCTTCCGACATTTTGTCCAAAGAAATTCACAAAGAGACTAAGGCAAATTCCTTCGGACAAAAGCCCAAAGGAATTCCTTCAGACTTTTGTCTGAAGGAATTTACAAAGAAAAAGACCAAGACATGAAGGCAGGTTTTCCTTCGGGCAAAATGTCCAAAGGAATTCCTTCGGACATTTTTGTCTGAAGGAATTGAGAAGAGAAGGGAGCCCGAAGGAGCCCAAAGGGCAAGTGCCCTTGCGGGGGGCTATCAACGACCAAAAAGGGACTTTTTCCATTTTTTCGAAGGGACACCTTCCCTTTGGGAAGGTTCGTTTGCAAAGGGCCAAAGGAATAACCAACGGGATGACAAGCCTGAGCACATCAATCTTAACATAGTGAACTAGTCGTTGGAGTTCAAACATCCGATGACAGGCGCGCGAATGTCAAATTCAAGGCAGCAAAATAGCCGTTGATTTTCGAATAGTGACATGCCCGCAGACGTAAATTTTGATGGGATGCGTCGACCGAGAAAGGAGCCCGAAGAGCCAAGAAATGACAGAAGATAGCGCCGAGAGCCAAAGAGCCAGGAAAAGGACAAAAGCCAAGCACATGAGCAAATAGAATAGTCCAAGTGGCACGGAAAGCGTCAGCACAAAAAGTTATTACAACGAATAAAACAGTCTCCACCAAGTGGCCACCAAGGGGAGCGCAGACATTCAATAGAGTGGCCCTTTTTCCTCATTTCACATTAATGAGCAGACAGTCGCGTAAACTTCATTGAGAAGCGGTTTGTCATTCAAACAGACAAAGCGACCCATGCTCTCGCAGTGACAATTAATACAGGTTAAGCACCAAAGTCAAGACTTGCAACATCCACAGCATGATCCCTTCAGCAATTTCCTCTTTCCAATGTGTTCAACGCAGTATGGGCTGCCTATTCTTGGAAAGCTCTGAAACCCCTCTCAAACATCCTGAAAGTATATAAATAAAATATAACTTAAAGTATAAGAAACTAGATGTCCATATATAAATGTAAACTTATACTTAAATGTTTATTTTATTTATATACTATTGGGTTTGGACTAGATTTACATTTTCTAAAATTTTTTGTTGACTTCCATTGTTTCTCTCTGTCGATACCTTTCCAGACGCCCCCGAGACGTACCGGTACCTGCAACACAATTTTAATGTTAAAAAATACGACGAACCGAATTTATTAATCCGGAACCCTGCAAAAATGCGGAACGTTCCGGATTTCGGCCAGATGTGACCGAATCTGGAACTATGGTTTTACCTCTATCTGGATGGATATACTTTTGAGTCTGTCTATGTATCAATTATGTGCTCAATCATTTTTAGCTTGATGCTTTCACAGATTGACACCAACATACCTAGTGTAGCCAAAGCACCATTTCTGCAGGTTAACAGGAAGTGCTGCATCCAGAGCGCAGAGATAGAAGAGTAGTTATCTGACAGTGTGTTTTCTACAGCACCTATGGTAAATTCATTTTCTGTGTATCTTCATTAAGCCCCCTGTTAAAGCTCCCTACACTTTAGTCTTTCTGTCAAATAAAGTGTTTGTTCGCCCCCTTCTAGTCTGAAGTGATAAAATCGCTGAGTAGATCAAAATCATTTGGTGCATCACCGTTTAGATAATTTATGTTTTGGTTATATCCTTCTCCCTTTTCACCCCCCCATTGTTAGTAGTAGTAGTGAAAGACCTCAGAGATGCATCAAAAGAAGCTAGCCCTTATCTAGAGATTCTTCCTTCAGTTTTGCCAAACCCATAGCAAGAGGCGAGTCTCCATTGTGCCGCGTGGAAGAGAGAAGCTCAGCCTTCTTTCAAGGGTGCAATCCACTGCGTCAACACTAACTCCAAAGAAACATGGAAGGTGGAAGATGTGTGTGGATAGTAGAGCAATCAACAAGATTACCATCCAATACAGATTTCATATACCAGGTTTAGATGATATAATGGATGTTCTTGCGAGAACAAAGTACTTTACCAAGATTGATCTAAGGAGTGGTTACTATCAGATTCAGATTTGTGAAAGAGATGAATGGAAAAACAACATTCAAGACTACGGATTGCCTACATATGTGGATAGTGATGCCATTCAGATTACCTAATGCACTCAACACATTTATGAGGATGGTGAACACAATGCTATGAGATTACATTGGTAACTTTGTGGTAGTTTATTTTGCTGATATTTTGTTATTCAGTAAAATTAAAGAAAAGCACTTAAGGCACTTGGGAATGGTGTTAAAATTGTTAAGAAAGGATAAACTCTGCAAATTTGAAGAATTCAAGGTTATGCAAGATAATTTGGTATTTTTAAGATTTGTAGTTTCAACAGATGGTGTAAAAATGGATGAAGAAAAGGTGGATGCAATTGTTGAGTGGCCTATTCTAAAGAGCATCACAGAGGTAAGAAGTTTCCATGGTTTAGCAACATTTTATAAAAAATTCATTAAAAAATTTAGTATTGTTGTACCAATAACAGAGTGTATGAAAGGACAAGAATATGTGTGGACAAAGACAACAACAAAATGTTTTGAGTTTTTGCAAAGGAAGATTACAACAAAGCCTATTTTAGTATTAACATATTTTAACAAAGTGTTTGAAGTGGATTGTGATGCTTCACATGTGGAAACTGGTGTTGTGTGGAGTCAAGAAGAAAGACCAATAGCAAACTTCAGTAAGATGTTGAATGAGGTAAGAAAAAAATATTTTACATATGATGTTGAGTTTTATGACATTGTACAAGCATTGGGATATTGGAGGCATTACTTGGTGCCTAAAGAGTTTATCCTATTTATAGATCATGAGGCTTTGAAGTATGTGAATACTCAAAAGAAATTAAAAAACAGGGATGCAAAGTGGGTGTCTTTCTTGCAGGAATATACTTTTGTGTTAAAGCATAAATCAGAGAAGCAAAATCAAGAACTTGATATTTTGAATTAAGAATTGTGTTGTTAACTACTATGGTGAGTGAAGTAGTTAGATTTGAAATTGTTAGACTTATATGATACTGACCCAGATTTTGGCAAGATAGTTAAGCAATGCAAGAATCAATAAACAAGGGATACAGGGACTATATAAGATGAATATCTTATACAAGATGGTTATCTCTTCAAGGGGAAACAACTATGTATTCCAGTTGGGTCTTTAAGACATAACATTATAAAAGAACTGCATAGTGGTGGTTTGGTTGGACATTTTGGTAAAGCTAAGACAATAGCTTTGGTGAAGAAATATTTTTGGCCAAAGATGAAAAGAAATGTGACCAGATATGTTTCAAGATGCAGGATATGCCAGGTGGCTAAAGGACATGCAGAGAATACAAGGTTGTACATGTCATTATCAGTTCCAACAGAACATGAACAAATTTGAGTATGAATTTGTGTTTCGATTTCTAAACACACAGAGGTGATGATTCAATTTTTGTTGTTGTAGACAAATTTTTTAAGATAGTTCATTTCATTGCATGCAAAAAAGCCAATAATACCACTAGAGTTTCAAAATTGTTTTTTAAGGATGTTGTGAGAATAGATGATGTTCCAAAAACCATTACATCGGATAGGGACACCAAATTTCTAAGTCATTTTTAAGGACTTTATAAGATAAGTTGGGAACAAAGCTACAATTCAGTTGTGCATATCACCCACAAACAGATGGATAGACAAAAGTTGTAAACAGAAGCTTAAGAATTTTGTTGAGATGCATAGTTGGAGAGAAGTCCAAACAATGGGACTTGGTTTTACCACAAACCGAGTTTGCATATAATAGTTCAATGAATAGATCAATAGGAAAACCATCATTTTAAAATGTTTATGGCAGAAATCCTATGGGAGTTTTAGATTTCGTACAATTACCAATTGCAGAACAAGTTAGTGATGATGTAGAAGCATATACAGCGCTTGCAAAATAAAATGAAAAGAAAGAAAAATAATGAGAAGTATAAAGTTGCGGCAGATGTCAAAAGAAGATCAAAGGTGTTTTAAGAAGGAGATTTGGTGATGGTTTACTTGAAGAAAGAAAGATTTTCAACAAGCATATACATCAAGTTGAAGTACAAGAAAATTGGTCCATGCAGAATTGTGAATAAAATCAATGACAATGCATATGAAGTAAGCCTACCACAGAACTTTAATATCTCTCTACTATTTAATGTTTTAGATTTATATGATTCTATGGAGAAAATGGTGAAAGAGAAGAAGATGAAGATATAGATTGGCAGCAACAGGTTCCAAAAAAAAAGAAAGAAAAGATAATGCAAATTCTAGATAAAAAGACAGTGCACACAAGGCAAAGAAGTTATAACAGGTATTTAGTACAATGGGAAGGATTAACGCAAGAAGACGACACTTGCATTGCAGAATGGGAGCTAAAGAAGACTGACAAGAAGAAATGACAAGAGTACAATCAGAGCAATTGGCAAGAACTGAGTTGTTTTCAATCAGAGGAGAATGATGCGAAGCGAATTCACTATTCATGTTGATGAGATGGCAAAGTCACTATTCATGCTGATAAAGTGGTAGTTACTATTCATGCTAGTGAGGTGGCATGTGGGGCACATTTCTCCACCAAGGAACACGGGGCCATTGCTTTTTTGTTTGGCATGGATGGTGTGGGATGAATTTCTAGTGTAAGCTCCATGATTGTGAGTGTTGCATTTTGTCAAAAAGAGATACCTTACCTATTTGACTCTTGTGCAAAGTGGAAGACAAAAACCACTATTCCAGATTGTACACATGTGAAGTGGGACACCATATCTTGGTGGCACATGGTGATAATGAGTTGGTCTAAAGATGATTCCCCCTACTTTTGACAATTGCACAAGTGGGAGACATCTCACTATTCCAAGGAGTGTGGTGAAATTCTTTGCTCTCCTTGTGTTTTCTCTCTCGTTTTTTTTTTCATGTATTTCCTATAAGAGGATTTTTATCCTTGGTTTTTGTATGGCGGATATAGCATAAACTTTGTATTTTTAAGTTGTGCATGGAGTTGTTTTGATGAAGATAATAAGAGTTTGGAGTTGATTTCATCTTCAAATTTGAGTTGTGTTCAAGCCTATTGAGTATTTTTTATTAGCTAATCTTTGAGAGTTCATCACTTTGCCCTCTCTTTTTTGCGATATTCAACTTCTAGTCCTTTGGTCGTCGTTACTTCTCATGTGTTGCTTTCTATTCTAGACCAACCTACTTTCCCGTGAAGACTTGCAGGATATTGGGCATTGTTGTAACACACATTTTCTATCTTTGGTTCCCTCAATTTGGGCACCTTTCGACCCCTATTTCTCAAGTATCAATTTTTGTCACTTTTTTGTCCTTTCTGTTGATTTTGGATTTTTGGTTATTAACTTTTACCAAAAACTTGTCACATTGTGTTTTTTCACATGTGATCTGTATTCTCTTTTCACCCCGAGTCATTTCAAGTTGACACAAATAAGTTATTGCATTTGTCAGTTTTAATAGTTTTATGCTTGTTAGGGCATACAAGGGTGGTTGTGACTCCGGTCAGGGCATCCCAATAGTACCTAGACCTACACATACCTTTATGCATTGTTGGTGGAAATTAAGCCGCTTTTGTATTTCTTTGTTTTATGACTTGAGCAATGAGAAGCGACACAAATTTGCCAACAATTGGAGAAATCATTGTTGAGATGATGATTTTTCTGTGCATTTAGGAGGGGCAGCTCCCTCGTAGGATGCATATTTTTAGGGTTTTTGTGTTCTTTTAACTGGAAAACACAAAAATGAAACAAAACAAAGGAATTGTGGAAGGAGAAATAAGGAGGATTAAGGAGAAAAACCCATGGCGGAATGAATGCAGAGAACTGCCAGAATAACTCTGAAATAAATTAAAGGGCGGGAAATTCTTCCTTACACAAAAATGGGCATAGGATCCATAAAGGTAATCAGAACAAAAGGCTTGCCTAGAAACGCAGTCTTCTCAAAACTATGATTGATACACTTGGTATGGTACAAAGCCCATACATAGGGTTTTCAACACAAAATTTGGAAATATCGTGAGTTGCACACAACCAAAAAAAGTGCAAAATTTTAATAGTTTTTCTATCTCTAGATAGAAATACAAAATTCATAAGCAAAGAACATCAAAATCCATAAAGTCCAAGAATGATCTCACCCACTTGCTTGCATTCCATTGCTCAAACCCAGAAAATTACATAGCCTACACAAAATTGCAGCGAGCTTTTCTCCAAGAGCTTGAAAGAAAGAACCCCCAACAATGATCCAGATTTGAAAGAAAGCCACCCATTTACCCATATTTTGATTTTATTATTTGGGCAACTTTACAATATTAAATGCACTTTTGATTTTGCATTTACAATACAATATTAATTCTAAAAAGAACTAATTTATTAGATGATTGAAAAACAAACAGTCATTTAACGATTTTAATTAACAAAATTAATAATGTAATTAAGTCAGTTAATTTTCTTTCGAGCCCACAACGTCAAATTTACGATTTATTCCATGGGGACCGATTGGTGGCATATTGCCTTGTCCATTGGGCTATGGAGTCTCGTAAAATATTATGGAAAGTGGGGCAATAACTGAAATGACAGGAAAATAAAGCAAATGGGTAGTGAAATTTGGGCAGCGAAATTTCCCTACACCATGCATACAACTCCATTACTCATTTTTGATCCCAAAACCCACCTTTTGTACTCTAGCAACTTTGTTTTATCATTTTTTACCCACTAGGGACAACTGGTGCTTTGGGTCGAAGGTGTCAATCCATGACTAGTGCTTTCACCCAGGATGCCTACTCACACTTCTGAACCAGCACAAGTAAGGTGCCTAGCCATTGAAATAGCATCCAGGTGCCGCGATCACTTTCTTCGTTCTCATGGTACTATTGACCAATTTTTGGTCCTGCAAGCCAAAATTGGGCACCCCCTTTTTTTTCTTTACAAAAGTCATCCAATCTATGTTTTGGCTAGATCATCCCTCTACTGCCTTGTGCAAAATGTTCTCTGCCAGACCTTCCCTGAGAAAAAGCCAAGTGTTTTCCTCATTTGCTTAGCCAAGTGCATTTCGGGATTGTCAAGAGCAGTTACTTCACCTACAACAGTGCATTTTGGGTTTTACAAGCCACTTGTGAAAAGTTCATAAACTAAGTCACTTGCAAAACCCAATTTGGTCTTCATAGACCAAATCGGTTTTTCCAAATGACTTGTGAAATTTTCATAAGTCAAATTACTTGATAAACCCGATTTGGTCCTTACGATGTAATTCAGACTTTGCAAACGTCTTTATTTATAAAGGTTTATAAATAAAGACACTTGCAAAACCCGATTTGGTCTTGGCCAAATGTGTTGACCAATTTTTGATCCTGCAAGCCAAAATTGGGCACCACCTCCTTTTTTTTCTTTGCAAAAGTCATCCAATCCATGTTTTGGCTAGATCATCCCTCTGCTGCCTTGTGCAAAATGTTCTCTACCAGACCTTTCCTGAGAAAAATCCAAGTGTTTTCCTCATTTGCTTAGCCAAGTGCATTTTGGATTTGTCAAGAGCAGTTACTTCACCTACAGCAGTGCATTTCGGGTTTTACAAGCCACTTTACTTGTAAAGAGTTCATAAGCTAAGTCACTTGCAAAACCCAATTTGGTCTTCACAGACCAAATCGGGTTTTCCAAATGACTTGTGAAATTTTCATAAGTCAAGTTACTTGATAAACCCGATTTAGTCCTTACGGTGTAATTCGGACTTTGCAAACGTCTTTATTTATAAAGGTTTATAAGTAAAGACACTTGCAAAACCCGATTTGGTCTTGGCCAAATGTGTTGACCAATTTTTAGTCCTACAAGCCAAAATTGGGCACCCCCTCCTTTTTTTCTTTGCAAAAGTCATCCAATCCATGTTTTGGCTAGATCATCCCTCTATTGCCTTGTGCAAAATGTTCTCTATCAGACCTTTCCTAAAAAAAAATCCAAGTGTTTTCCTCATTTGCTTAACCAAGTGCATTTCGGGTTTGTCAAGAGCAGTTACTTCACCTACAGCAGTGCATTTCGAGTTTTACAAGCCACTTGTAAAAAGTTCATAAGCTAAGTCACTTGCAAAACCCGATTTGGTCTTCACAGACCAAATCAGGTTTTCCAAATGACTTTACTTGTGAAATTTTCATAAGTCAAGTTACTTGATAAACCCGATTTGGTCCTTACGGTGTAATTCGGACTTTGCAAACGTCTTTATTTATAAAGGTTTATAAGTAAAGACACTTGCAAAACCCGATTTGGTCTTTCCAAGTGTCTTTACTTGTTTGTTTTATGAGCTGAAGTTGACGCAAAACTCGAAGTAAGAACTCATGAGAAGTCTAAAATGGTCTATCTTGTGCAGGTGTATTACTTGTCGGCTTTTATAAGTAAAAGCAAGTGAAGGACCCGATTTGGTCTATGCAACTCACCAAAGGCACGGATTTTCTTCGGAGGGCACATAAGCAAAGAAAATGGACTTTTCACTTTTCCAAAGGACAATTGAAGAAAGGCCGAAGGGTAAGTCTAAAAGCAAGTGCCCTTGCGGAGGGCTTTTCGTCAACAAGGGGACCTCTTCACTTCAACCGAAGGGTCGTTTGCAGGAGTTCCAAAGGGTAGGTGCCCTTGCGGAGGGCACCCAAATAGGTAAAAAGGACCCTTACATTTTCCCCGAAGGACAATTCTGGGAGCCAATGGCCCTTGCAGAGGGCACTCAAGCGACAAAGTGGACCTTCGAAAGTCCAAAGGGCAACTTCAGAGCTCAGATGGCCCTTGCAGAGGGCACCAACGGGAAGCAAGGTACGAAGACAAAAAGCCCAAAGGGCACTTGCCCTACGGGAAAAGCCAACGCCAAAAGAGATATCCTTTGGACAATGTTTGAAGGATTTCCTTCGAACATTTTGTCTGAAGGAAAGAAGACCCTTCGAGAAAAAAGGCCAACGCAAAGGAAGAATTTCTTCAGACAAATGTCTGAAAGAATTGACGGTTGCCAAAAACCCGAACGAAGCCAAACAAAGAAGAGAGCCAAGGCAGAGGATGATTTCCTTCGGACAAAATGTCTAAAGAACGCCCAAACAAAACCCCGAGGCCCGACAGTGCAAGGGACAAAAGCCAAAGGATGATTTCCTTAGGACAAAATGTCCAAAGGACTTTTACAAAAAAAAGCCCGAAGCCGAAAACCCGAAGACGAAGAGCGAGCAAAGCCAAGGCCCAAGGAGTAAAAGACCGTCGAGAGCCCAAAGGCCCGATAAGTAAAGACAAGCCAAGAGGAAATCAGGAAAAGAGAAATCAAAAGAAAGAGACAAAACACAAGCAACGACAAAGCGAAAAAGACAAAACTCGGAACAATTCCAGCTGCTGACAAAGACAAAGCGCAGAATCAATGACCACTCAAACCAAGACAAGTGGCATAGACAACTCAGCAAAGGGAGTTAATACATTTGGGTGGTAAATATCTACCGAAAACCAATAAAATGATTGACTTTCGAACTATAGAGAGCAGCCCGTGTTTTCACGCTTCACCATTAATGCACAACTAGTTGCGTCCGGCATTGAAGAGAGCATGGTCCAGCCACAACAACTTGGGGATGGCTTTGTCAGTTGCTAGGAGTATCCCATGCTTTTGCAGGCCCAGGACAGCAAGGGCAGCGGCTTGGACATCTACAGCATGGCTCTCCCATACGCAGTTTGAAGAATACAGCAGTAGCATGGCCTCTTGTCTCAGAAGTATTTGACTCCAGCATGGGTCTCCTTTCCTTGTTCTGTCAGCATCTTGTTCTATATAATTGTAACTTCTCATTTTGAGAGGATATCTCTCAGCGTGTATGGCGAAGCCCTGCAAGAATGTACCTTGAATCAAACATAGCACTTTACCTCCAATCGAGCTTACACTTTTGCATATGTTTATGGTTTTGATCTTGTGTCAAGTCATTTTCTTTCATGCTTTCAAAGTTTGAATCCAGCATATCTAGTGTATTGTGAGTTCTTCTCTTGCAGGTCAACAAGAAGTGTCCAAAACAGAGTATAGGCGCATGTGAACACGCTGTCCATAGTGTGTCTTAGAACACCTCTGGTAGTTCTTCCTCCCTGTATCTCCATAGGACCCCCTGTTGAAACACTGATGCAGAAAAGGTTCTCATTTGAATGAAGTGTATGCTTGCTTGTCTTGGTGTAAAGTGTATGTCAAAGCTGAGCAGACCAACCATTTTGGTTCATCACTGCTTTAGTTTAGGTTCTGATTTCCAGTATTTCTCTCCCTTTTCATCCCCTCCCATTGTTAACAGTAAAAAATCCAAGGCATCAAGGGGAGCTAGCCCCTAATCTAGAGATTCATCCCTCACGTTTGCCACCCACAGCAAGAGGGATGTCTCCGTTGTGTCGCATGGATGAAGAGAGTTGAGCCTCCCTTCAAAGGGTGCAATCCAACACGTCAACAGGTACTTTCACTGAAACAAACCCAATTTGTTGCCAACTTCCCCCTAACGGTTTTGAACCACTTTATACCCATTATTAACCACTTTTTCAGCAATATATATAGCCTCTTTCATCTGTAAATTCCACTCTTTTGAATTCCCATTGCATTCCTTCCTCTTCCCAACTTTCAAATTTGTCAATTTTGTTGGTCTTCCTTGGGTTTTTGCAAATTGCTGGGAAATTGGCTTCCATCAAAGGAACTTCACAAGTTTGTTGGTGTCATTTGGGATGCTTCTTCTCCACTCCCTTCTCTCTGAATCGCTTCTACTCTTGGTTACACCTCTTTCTCCATTCCTCATTCCTTCTCACAAATTACGATGTAAGGTTCAATAGTACAAATTGTTATGAGGACCTCACTAGTTCACTTGAAGCTTGGTTGTTGAAGATTCCATCCACCATGGATGCAAGTATACAATGGACAACACAACGCAATGCTACAACCATAGTACCAAGTTCGGTCGGATCTAGGCCAAACCCAATACGATGAGAATTTTTCACAAGTTCCGGATTAATCCGTCTGATAGGACTATTTTTAATATAAAAAACAAAAAGATAAAAAGGAAAAAAAAACCCTAAAAAACACATTTAGCAGTGATGCGAACCCTAAAATCCACATTTATAATTGACAAGAACCCTAAAAAATGCAATGCGAACCCTAGAAAGTAGTCCACCCTCTTCATAGATTAACGCAGTCATTGACAATGAAGGCAAACCGCAAACAGTAGTCTCGAGTCCATCCCCTACACAACACTACGAGTTCGATCTTGGGAAGAGTTTGACGTAGCCATTGACAACCACTGAGCAAAGGCAAACTACAGGTATAACAACAAAGTTGCAGACGTAAACGAGTCACAACAACAAATAGTCTCATTGCTCCCAGACATCAACAACAAACAACATTGTTGAACAGGGCAGAAAACATGTAGGCTGAGAGTGGAGGGGAGGGGTTGTGGAAAAAGATGTCTTGGCTAAAACACAGGCAGGGCTGCAAGGTGTGTACAGCTAGTTGAGAGTGGAGGGAATAGTCGGTAGTGGGAGAGCACAAAAGGGCGCGAGGCCATGGAGGGATGACGGAGGCGGTGGGAAGGAGTGGTGGGGTGGATAGGGGTTGGGAGGACGGTCATGGCATCAGGTAGATGTCGGGAAATGAAGGGCTAAAGGGGGTGGGCAGGAATGAAAGGGAAGGTCCGAGGAGAAAAAGGTCCTCTGGGTTCTTTTTTTAAAATAATTTTTTTCATTTTTTAAATTTTTGATATATAAAAAGAAATCAAAACCTAAAAACTTTGTACAAAAAGGTTTTTAATTTAATTGATAAAAAAATAACATTTAAAAACCAAAATAGAAAACATTAGAAGATGTAATAAATAAAAGTTATGTGAGGCAATGGAGTCGGATATTTTGCTCTAAATTATGGATTTTTTGCTATCTTCTAATGTAATTCAAATCTTAAACTTGTGCATTTCTCAATTTTTCAAGTTTTAGAATAATGCTCATTATTTGGTAGATTAAAATATTTTTGATATATATATATATATATAGTTTATGGTTGGGATGACATTGTATCCATAGTTAGCAAGTTTGGAAATCCGAACCTGTTTGGGAGGGCAAAAATATCCGGAATCCGGAATTCCTAATAATGTTCAAAAAAACTCAGAAAAATTCAGGTTGGAATATATATATTTGGAAATCCAACCCTGTTTGGGAGGGCAAAAAATATGCGGAATCTGGAATTCCTAAAAATGTTCGAAAAAAAAACACTGAAAAATTCAGGTTGGACAAAAATATCCAGAATCCGGAATTTTTCAGAGTTTTTTTTTGAACATTTTTAGGAATTCCGGATTCCGGATATTTTGCCCTCCCAAACAGGTTCGGATTTCCAAACTTGCTAACTATAGATACAATGTTGCAGGATCAATGATCCAAATTCAGTATTGTTATTCCATGCTTTATGTTACAGTGTTCCAACCTGAATTTTTCAGATTTTTTTCAAACATATTTAGGAGTTCCAGATATTTTTGCCCTCCCAAACAGGTTCGGATTTCCAAACTTGCTAACTATGGATACAATGTTGCAGGATCAATGATCCAAATTTAGTATTGTTATTCCATGCTTTATGTTACAGTGGTTTAATTTGTTTTACATTCACAAAAATGGATCATGCTTTGTTTCGTTTATGTATGTTCAATTGCTTTATCAATAGTTTTACTTTAGTGTTTTGATTATATTTAAGTGGGTAGAATTTGATTCGGGCTTTACCCCATAATTGATGGACTAGGTTATTTAAAGTCACTTTATTCTTTCTATTGCATATTTCTTTAGTAGCTTATCATAGTGAGTCCCCATATCACTTAAATGATCTTTGTGTTACATTGTATAAATGAGTTGATTATTATAACTTGATCATATGGTCTTATTAAGGTTTTACATTAGGGACTCTCATTCTATTTTGTTGTTGACATTCCATACATAAGACATAGTACATATTCTAGGGTCTTTAAGTTGCACATATCTCTCACTTTTATGCCTAAATAATCCACATTTGCTTTTGCCTTGAATGAATGAATGAAAGATTTTAATGACGTCCACAAGGCCATGCAGCCTAAGGGACCTTAATCATTACATTTCATAGGTCTTGGATGAATCATGTACTTCACATACTCAATAAGTGTAACTAGTTAAGTTTATTCATGGATGTTATTAGCATATTAGTTTAAATGCAAGTACAAATTTAGGAAATAGTTGCATTGTGTCGCCTTTTCAGTTTGTGCATTTAACATAAAAGACCAAAACAATCGCATTAGTTCCTTTTATTTACCTGAAGACCATCAAAACATCAGGGTTATTGCTTAGTTCATATCTTACCACTGGTGTGTGTAGGGTTTTAAATTACTCCTAAAATAGCTTTGCAGTTGCAAGATTTACATGTACAACATGGGCCACATCAACAACACGTTTGGCAAGTATAACCCCATTATTGTTTGCTTGGTTTTCATATTGGTAAACAGAACTTAGATTAGACATAATAGAACCTCCTCATAATCAAGAAGGGTTGATTATCCACGTGTCAACTTGCCCTCGCATCGAGGTAGCCTCTACCTGACCTCCCTTGGTTCACGATCAAGGGTTGAGAGCCAACATTCCAAAGAAACATGGAATGCAAACTAGGGGCCTAATCTGAGTTTAGAAACCTTCAAAAGCATTGTGGGTTGGGCGATTCCTTCTTGTAGCCTTAAAAACCTCAACTTAAGGAGACATTTTTTTGTTGCTGCCTCAATCGCACCAAAGTGAACCAAATTGATTCGGCCAATTGTATTTGTAGGACATTCACACTTCAATATTGATCTGCAATGTTATTTTCTTTCAGTTAAAAAGAACTGTTCGAACCCCCACAAGTCTACACACACCACAAAGAGTCATCATGACTCTCCTACAAAGATGTGCTTTCACATATTTTGCCCGAACCTAAGTCACAAGGTTCGTTGATTTTTCAGCACAAATTTTGAAATTTGGCAATATAAAAATCGCTTAAAATTTCCTAAAATCGTGAATCTGAGAAGCAGAGGAAGACATCTTGTCTCTATTCTACTTGTGACAAACCTTCTGTGTGGTGAGGAGGAAGGGGCCCCTGGTTGACGTCATGGAGGCTACTAAAGAATTTTCAAATGTTATGGTGAGGTTGTGACCAGAATGAACGACGCAGCAAAGGCTTGGATGATGGCGAACACAGACTACAGCGGCTTGGACGCCGACATCAGAGTAAGCAGGTTTGAAGCAGACGAGATCAACGTACCAAGTCGACGATGAACAGGGAAACTAAATAGGGTTTTTCATATTCTATTTGTTTGTTATTAAAGTTTTAGATTTTTCACTAGTTTTGTTTTGTTTTAATTTTTTTATTTATTATTTTGTTTATAGTTTATAATTTGTTATTTTAAATATAGTTTTATTTTATTTTATGTTTTTTATTTTGTTTATATTTTATAATTTTGTTTTAATTTTTTAATTTATTTTCATTACTTTCTAATTTTTTTAATTATGTATTTTAAAATTTTTAATTCATGGAATTATTTTGGTGAATTCAGTCCGGTCTAGAGTTAATTAAGGTCTGAAAAAAAATTATAACGACGTTTTTATATTTTTTTACATTTCAAATTTTATTTTTTATAATCATATTTTTATTTTTTTTTAATTATGTTTTTTTACATTTCAAATTTAATGGCAATTTTTTTAATCTAAACTCAAACTCAAACCGAATTTTATCCTTGTTGAATTCGAACTCGAACCTTATGACTTGGGCACAAACTATTGGTAATTTTGATTAATTATTACATAATAGATAAGTTAGTAGATAGGTTTAAATTTTTATTTAAACCTATTAGATATTAGATTAATTAGCAAGGTTGTTAGTCTAATACAGGTAGTTGTTGTAGAGCCGATCCCTTAAATTTGTTAGGAAGATTGAATAAGGTTTAGAGATAAACATGTGGAGATAGATATGGATTCCTACAAAATAAAATTAATTTGCTGAATAAATATTGCTCGTGATATGTTTAAATTATAGAGAGTATCGTGCATTCAACTATGTTAATGTGTGCTTTTTATTGTTCGTCTCTAACCAAAACTATCATTTGGTATCAAAGCAAGTGAGAGCATATGATGGAAGAGAAATTGATTTTTTAATTTATCGAGGGCAGTTCTGCTGATAATTTTTGTTGCCCCGATTCACGAAAGCATGTGCAAACTAGTGGTGGTGTAGAATAGAACCCAAGTATGAGTTAATTAATATCATTGGAGCATGTTTTCTATGTTCGTTGCGAGTTTTTTTGGTTTGTTGTGCGATTAGGAAATAAAATAAGTGTCTGAAGCGAAGTTCTAAATTGCAATAAGGGATTTCATAATTCTTTTGTGACAGGAGTTTTGCAAGTGCAGGGGAATAGGTGCAACAAATAAGAGTGGCATGTGTATAGTGTGAAGCTGCTGTAGGGAGCCGTACAACAGAAAAGAATATAAATAGTGAAGCCTGAGGAAGATCAGCAGAGCTTCTACTTGCATAGCCCAACGTGGCTCTTAGAGAGCGTGGAAGAAGGTAAAGGACTGTTGGAGGGTGTTTCAAAGAAGCTCATTATTTCTTTTTCTTTTTTTTTTTAATTGCATATAGCAAGGCACCTGTGCTTGAAGTGAAACACCCAGCCAAGGAGAAGCATCCAGATCATAAGCAAAGAGCAACAAAGGCAGAACCGCCATAAGAAATAGGTGTTATTTGTTGCTGCCTGTGATGCTGCAGATCAGTTTGGAAAAGTGTGCGAGAAAGAGCAAAAGTACATGTTTGTGGCAGACGTTGGATCTTCAAGGAGCAAAGAGAAAAATCTGAGTGCATAAAGAAACACCCATGTAAGAGGTGTTTAGAGGCTTCCAAGGTTGAAGGAGCTACTAACAATAGCATTTTGGGGAGGAGCAGCAGAAATGAAGCGCCATACAATGGCATTTACACAATAGATGCAACAGAACATAAAAATTAATATAAAGTTTCATATAGTGGTTTGTCTCAATAAATATTTAGGGCATACTTTCTACCCCTTAAAAGAGCTTTGCATTGCTTTCCAATCTTTTGTGTTGATTCCATGTCTTATCCCTGGAACACCCCACTCTCCTTCCTATGAAAAGTTACGATTCAAATTGGCAGGGTGATCCTCCTCGAGTTGAAGAGATCCCTAACTCCCCTGCATCCTCGCTACCTACAATCATGTTTCTACCAAACCCTCCTTTGAAAGATGGGACCACAATGAGGGGCATCATCACTCTACCTCACAAGGATTTGAAAATCCCTTGAATAGATTGTTGGATAGAAACTTTTCTAAAAGCGCCCAAACTATGTCAACTTAGACGACTCCTACAAAGTTGGTTTTCCTCATTTCCCAACAGACAAAATTATTGGCTTGAGTGCAAAACCTCGCAACTGCACAACCCAGTTCCTATGGACACCTAGAGGAAGCAGATTACCTTGTTGAAGGCATGACTTCTCTAATAGTCATCCATGTGGATCCCTCTGTATGTTCTCCTTCCATGGCCAACTCCCCTACAAAACAGCCTATTCCCACGTAGAACCTTGACTCCTCAACTAGTATGCCATGGCACTTAGAAGGCACCCTTTTACAAACATCTACTAGGGGGTCTGACCTACATTTACCTGAAACCCTAACAAATCAATAGGTTTCTCCCAAGTTCTAGGTGATTTTTCAAACTCTCTTCCTTTAGCTCTTTCACAACTGGAATCCTCTGACCCACCTATTTCATCTAACACTCCTCCAGTTCATAGGCCTTCACTTAAGTTTCCTTCACTTGAGACCTTTGTTGAAGCCATGACCTACATGACAAAAGAGCTAATCAAGCTCAATCGTGAATGCGGTCACGACCAACCAAAGCTCCCCCCACCACGAAAGCTAACAAGCCTACACATGCAAAATCAACTTAAATCACATACGCAAACGTTAGAACACATGAGGACTAAGGTTTGTACCATACTGAATCATTCAATCAACATAAACCAGACCCCTCCATCAAATAACCAAGACTCGTTGCCAAGGTTGTTGAACACCATGACAACTTCTATCCAAGATTTGGATGCTAGGACTAAACAAAACGCTATTACTTCTTATCACTCTTCAACTCCTCCATTGTACGAGACCTCTAACATGGAACCCTATTTTGGGATGCATTTACCTCATCGGGGACACAAGACCGGTCACGTCCTTCATCATTACATGTATTATCCTCAAGGACCTCCTCCCAGGGTGCAAGTCACTTATGCTCCACCACCCACGGATTTCTTGTTGGTCGTGATACCCTCGACTTAACAAGGACCTACTTAAAGTACCTCAATGAGCCCCTCATTGAGCACATTCAAGATACTCTCTTACCTCATGCTCTTCTTGAGCCCCTAAAATTTAAGGTGTGTACAGACCCTAATTCTAACATTAAGGCCTTCACCACAACCACTAGAGATTTTATACCTAGGGATGTTTTATTTACAAAACTCTTTTCAAAAACCCTTGATGAAGAAGCATTAGAGTGGTATTCTCAAATTATCGAAACACTCTGTATATTCCTTTCATCACTTATCGAATCATTTTTTCCATGTCTTTAAAACACAAGTTTTTGCCACTTCCAAGGTTAGGTTTTCTGAACACCAAGAAAGTCATCGACGAGCCTTTCTTAGACTTTGTGCTCAACAAGAAAGAACTTGATCCACGCCGATGCACGACGCGTCTCCGCGCCTCTCGGTTATCGGACTACCTGCCACTTGTTCCGACAGGGAATCGCCTCGGGTGTCCTCAAAATGGCCATATAGTGGTCTGGAAGAGGACCCAGATCACTACGGAGCTTTTGGCGTGACAGCCAGTCCTTCTATTGGTATCAAAGCTAGGTCTCGGGGTTGAGACCCGCGGAAGCTGGTGGGCATGATCCACATCCCTTCCCAGGGATACGCCTCTAGAGGCGGTCAGCACTCGCCACATGTCCGACCGGGAATCGCCTCAGGTGCTTCGGTGGCTGGCCATATAGGAATCTGGAAGAGGACCCAGATCACTCCGGAGGTTTTGGCGTGACGGCCAGTCCTATTATTATTAATAGAAGGACTGGCCGTCACGCCAAAAGCTCCGGAGTGATCTGGGTCCTCTTCCAGACCACTATATGGCCAGTCTGAGGACACCCGAGGCAATTCCCGGTCGGAACACGTGGCAGGTAGTTCGGTAACCGGGAGGCGCAGAGACGAGTCGTGCATTGGCACGGATCAGGACCACCAGCTTCCGCGGGACTCGACCTCGAGACCTAGCTCTGATACCAATAGAAGGACTGGCCGTCACGCCAAAAGCTCCGGAGTGATCTGGGTCCTCTTCCAGATCCCTATATGGCCAGCCACCGAAGCACTTGAGGCGATTCCCGATCGGACATGTGGCGAGCACTGACTGCCTCTAGAGGCGTATCCCTGGGAAGGGATGTGGATCAGAACTCGCCTAAGAAAATCAAAAAAGAAAGATTAAACCATTTATCTCAACATAGCTCTTTAAACCTACCAACAGCAACAACCTCCTTCACAAGCTCTAGCCCAAAACCAAAATTCTGACCAAAACCAAAACAAGCAAAAAAACAAAGTCTTGTCACCAAATGTTCGGTCATGGCACCTCTAGATGTAACAAGCTTAAGTGATGGCTGGACACTCTTCCTGAAAACAAAAGACAAACTAAGTTCAATGCAATCCTTAAAATTCAAACCCAATTCAAGGAAGCGAAGATCAACATCACCACCCATAGTGATGCGCAAGTCCATGGACCTCTACTTAATCCCTTAAAATCTCCACCAAACATCTCTACTATGACAAGCCAAATATTCACACCAAACACAAATTCAACCAACCACGGTATCTGACTCCAAAACCTCAACGCCCTACCACAAGCATAGTTACCTAAGTCTCAAGGACGGGGGGGCCAAGGGAAGGGAGGACGGGGTTTTCGGGACAGCCAAAAAGTCCTAACTTTGGGGACGGCAGAGGAAGAGTATAAAAATACTACATAAAGATTTATATTTAAATATTTTAAATTTATTCTGTGAAATTTAGGGGCTTAAACTTTAATTAATGTTCTTTAGGGTGCTTTCGGCATTATAGTTCAATAATTTTGTAAAACTAACAACTTTTTTTTTTTTTCCGGGAGGGGGTCTCTTTTAAAGTAAAAGCGTCAACAAACCTAAACATAGTTTCTTACAAGTTTATATAGGGAATTGGCCTAAGCCAAAACAGTCTTAACCCTACGTGCACTGTGGCCAAGTGTCATGATAACACCCCATCTACCCTTGTTGAACCTTGTGTTTTACCTATCACCTTGGGACACAAAACAAAAAATATGGAGTTCTATGTTACTGAGAAACATCTCACATATAACAATGTTGTTAGGGAGAGCTTGGATTCACAAGATGAGAGCCATCCCTTCCTCCCTTTATAAATAGATTATGTAGCACGAGCTAGCAATACCCCTCATTAGTACCACTGACACCCAGAGAAGGAAAGTTGTAAAACAATCACAACACCAATTTATACTTTTGTCTCTTCCTCCTTGAACTCCATTATGAATGCTAGCACTCTAGATTCACCTATGCATTCTTATGGAGCCCCTTTGAAGGATATCCTCACAGTTGAGGATACCCTCTTTGGTCCTGTCACCGAGAGAGACCCCGCTGAGCTTGATTGGTCCACAATAATGTCCCTTTTAGACAGAATTAACAAAATTCTGATTTTTGTAATAAAACACTTATACTAAAATATTCCTTTAGGATAGAATTAAATAAATATTAATTTTTGTAGTAAACGTTTATAGGAAATAAACACAAACCCTGAAAAACACTAGTAAACCCTCTGAAGATGACAATCTTATTTTTATTGAATGCAGAGATCAAATACAACTCAACTACCAATTTTATTTATTTATTTCTATGTTGCAAATTAGCAAATTATCGCTGACCATGCAAATGGAAAAATTGTCGAAAAATATAGATCCAGCTGGTTGATGTTAGCATCCCAAGCAAAAATTAGCCTTTTCAAACCCTAGAAGGTAACCCCTACTGTACAGCAGGCTGCAGCACCTCCCAATGATAGCATCAGCCTCTAAATTGGTGACATCAGCCCTCAAACAACCCTAAAATCCTCCTAAAAGGTGATGCCCTAGCTGTGTGACCAATCCACAATTATAAATATTGCCATGTTACTCTGTCAAATTGAAATGAAGCTCAAATATAACCCTTGGATGGAATTATCATAGAAGATTGGAGGGTTTTCATCCTCAAATCTAAAGTGCAATGGAGGGTTTCTGTCCTCAAAAGCAGAAGTTGAACCAATTCTGATTTCAATCGTGAATAATAAAAAGTGAATAACGAATAAAGAATAATTCATCTTTTTGGCCCCACTTGTCTTTTTATAATTTAACTTTTCCACTCTCACCCTAACCCTAAAAGCATTTAAAACACTTTTAGGCAATTATTACCTTTTTGGCCATTAATAAATATTTTCTTTTTGGCCATGTAATTAATATTGCTTTTTGGCCCCTTTTAATAATAATAACACCTAAGTGTCATTTTTCTGCATTATAAAATAAAGCAACTTTGACAACTTAAATGAATTATTATTAAATTATTTCCCTCGTACAATATTTCGAAAAAGGGACATGACATCCTCTGAGTTTGAAATCTTCGCTAACCTTCTAATTGATCCATGTGGTCCAAGGCTTTATCAAACCCGATGTAAGACAAACCATTCACGCTTACTAGATAAGCCTTCTCCCATTGATCTTCGTTGAATTCACTTGGTTGAAATTTAAGAGATCAAAGAAGACAACTCTAACGCGACCAGTATTGAGCCTAGTGGCTCATCACACAAGTATACTTCTCAACATTGGACAAATCCTTCAACCTAGATGTCCAGACATCCTACATTAAAGAGATTGGATATCAAACAAGGGAAGGAACATGCATTTGTCCCTCCCACCAGAGAGAATCTGTCGATGTTTATTCTTGTTTGGACTTCCAAGACATTGCGTGTGTCAATGAAACCCTATCTAAACCCACCTATGTCCATGAGGACATGCCTATGGGGCACCACAAATTATATTTCTATATCCCTCACATCCTCACTTCACCATGGTTCAAGATCATTTGCTTATTGGTTCCTTCAAGCCAAAAACCATGAGTGAGACTTTGTCGAGCCTACAATGCAAGAGCCTTAACCCATGGCTCAGCCCATCAACTCCATGTTTCTAAAACACATTGAGATCCTTCTAGCCCACCCCCTATCTCTTGATGTCAATCATTCCTTTTACACTTTTTTGGCATCAAGGGCATAAGAATAAGGGGCACTTGCCCCATTTACTGCATCACCTGCATAACTCTTTTTCGTTGCCAATTGCTTTGATCATATTTGACTTTGGCGCTCCCCTCCAAGTTCTCGGGAGCACATGGTTACTAATCTGATTCGTTTCTTGAGGATTTGACATCGTCTACCATGGGAAACCATGATGGCTTGAAAAAACTCTTCATTGTCACACACTTCCTCACTTAAAACTAGCATATTAGACGATGGTTTTGACCTATTCATGTATCTTTGATGTGGGTAAATCATTTCTTAGAATTTTACCAATTGTCTAATTGAGGGATCCAGTCATATGCCCTAATCAGGGTGCGAAACCAAGTTCGTCTAATATGTGAGGGATTCTATCCTTTCCCACACATAGTTGAGTAAGTCAAGAACCCCTGTCAAACCTATATAAATAAGGAAAGAACCAAGGAAATCCCACTAAATGCCTCAATCAGGGTTGTCATGCTCACCCTTAGGTTTATAGCAAATACTTTGTCGTGTACTGAAAAAGATTCCTTAAATATAAAAACTAAATCATAAAAGCAAAGGCCACTAAACTAAAACAGTGTGGTGGGTGCTTTCTGATAACGAAAATCTCATCCAAACACACAGCAGATTTTTCCTTGTTGAGGAAAACAATGTACGTAAGGAGCTCATATGTTCACCCAAGATTCTTTCTCACAAAGTCAAAGACAATGTAATAGGAATTAATGAGAAGCTTATCCCTTCTGCCTTTGGATACTCCCTTTTCAATTAACCAATTTTTCTTGAGCATTGCGTTTGATATGTCTAGTTCTTTTCATGATTGTTTCCCCTTAGTACAAGAGGATGAACTTCGGGCATGGGCATCGATATCAAAATTATTCCTACTTTTGATTACATTAGCATGCAAAGGTTCAATTTTTATCCATACATCATGCAAAATAAATCATGCCAAGTGAATGACATCTAGTGTGCACAAGTATTGATCATAAACCATTAGAGTCGAAAAAGAAATTGTATTTGAATAATTTGGAAAAAGTTCAAATACATCAATGTTCTCGAGGTCAACTATACAAAAATCCCCAAGTATACAATTAGCTGACTTATCTACTCTAACTACTAAGTCTCTCTAGGAGGGGTGTGATCTCGCTCAACCCCACGAGCCCTACACCTGCTGCAATTTCCTCCACAGGGGAGGTCCATGTACTTGTTCTCAAGAGGAGAATGTGAACCTATAGATGCCTCACAGTGCCAGAAGGTGAGGGCGCAATGAGTATCTTGTGGCATGTCCCCTTCAAGCATCATACCTTAAAGCAATATTATTTGCTATCTCAAACCATCATTTCACAAAAAAGAGGGACATTGCAAATAGGACAACACACTGACTAAGAACAAGATGGTGGTAGTGTGTGTGTGCTTGTGTGAAAGGCATCATGCCAAGGAGGCAAGAGATGTGTGTTTGGAGTGAAGTGTTCTTGGGGGTGATTTTGAGCCAACCAGGGAGGAAGGTGAATGGGTGTCAATGATGGACGCGTGAAATAAGTTGAATGACATGAAAAGAACATCAATATCATTCCTAAAGTGCATGAGAAACATGGTTTAGCTTGTCAAATTGCTAAAAACAAAGCTCAAATTGATTAAAAAAAGTCAACTAGTCAAAGTCATTTCATGGTGTAAATAGTCACCCTACTATCCTATAGATTAGCGAGACAGTCCACATGCCTTTTCAAATCTCGCAGCATAACTCCCAACGGTTAGTTGCTCATTATGAAGGGAACAAGATGTATGCACCCAAAAACGATCTGTTTTGGATGCTATATGTCGCCACCTATTTTAAATGTCCAATGATGATCAATCAACCAATTGTTAATTGTAAGAAAGAACATCCTAGATCTAAGCTTGTTCACATCACTTTATGTTTGCTTTGCACCCATTTTTCGTAATTTTCAACTTCAAGTCCCCTTTTTGCTATTTGTCGCTATTTCTTCTTGTGTATCACTTTTTGTACTAGACATCCTAGATTGCCATCGAAACCTGCAAAATGTTAGACATTGTTGGTTTATAAATAAAATATCGTTGACACCCTCAATTTGGGCACAATTTGACCCCTCTTTTTCAAGTATCAGTTTTTGTCACTTTTTCGTCATTTTTGTTGGTTTCGGTCTTATGCTTATCAATTTCTACTAGAAACTTGCGACATTGTATGTTTTTACATGCTCTTTGCAATTTCTTTTGGTCCCAAGTCATTTCTAGTTACCAAAAATAAAGTTATTGTATCTTTCTGGATTGAATTTTTATGCTCATTTGGGCATATACACACCATTGTGACTCCGATTAGGCCATTCCGATACTCCCTAGACCTACACAAACCTTTTTGCATACAATTGAGTTTGTTTCACTCAAATTTTACCCCAAGACCCACCTTTTGCACTCTCCCTCTTTCCAACAACCACAAAAACCTCTCCAAAGACATCATTACATTGCTTTCGGCCCACCAGGGATAACTAGCACTTTGGGTCAACATGTCAATCCATGATTGGCGCTTTCACCAAAAATGTCAAATGCATTGAGTAAGGAAGTTGGAGCTAGATTTCGGTTTGAGAATACACCAATCTTGTTTTGGTGGGTTTGCTCTAAGAATGTCCCCATCCCTAAGAGAGGGTTCTTCGATTGAATGAGAAGCTTGTTTAAGGTTTCTTTTGGGAAGATTGAGAGGGTTAAATCAAGCATAATAGGCTCTCTATTCAATGGACAATTTCCATCAATTCTTTTGTTCTTTTTATCCCCCCACCTTGAGAGATCATGGGCATGCTTTAATGTTTCCTAGTTATACTACAAACTAGAAACCCCTGAACTACCTCTCACGTAGTGTAAACACTGAAAAAACATGGACTCGAGCTTGAAACATGTTCAACTCACTTCCATGGAATGTGAATTTTTCAAATAGAGCTTCAACCATCAATGCTCGTGTGGCTATACGCATTGACATTCTAACCAACATAAGGAAGTCCAAAGAGACTCCTACTCATGCTCACACTCGAGCGTGCATGGGCATATTTGTAAACATTTTCTGTAAGGGCAATGTTAACATTGGGTGAAATGATCACAAGACAAGAGTTGCCTCCCTGTCACATGGAGTATTTTTGCAGCCCATCTGTATTATCCTCTATCATATTGTCAAGAAAATTGGCTTCGTAGATGATGTTGTATTAGTTGACTATGATGTTATGATTATTGATAATGGGGACAAAATATACACATAGTTGTTGGTGTTCTTGTGAACACTTTTCCTTGTTTTTTGTTGGTAATTTTGGTTCTTGTTGTTGCCGCATGGGCGGGGCTTTTTATATTGTAATAACGTTCTAAGACTAGTTAAGTTTGGACTGTATGTAACGGCCTTGTTGGCAGTTTTTTTTAATGTTTTGCATCCACGGATGTATAGACTTTTGTTAATGTTGATGTTGCATACAATCAAGTGCATCTTCCTGTAGTATAATTTCAAAGGAAATATGGCTCAATGAAAACTATGCAAAAAAGGGTAACCATTTGTGTCATCTCTTAGGCAAGATCAATATATCAAATCAAGTTGCCAAATTCAAATTATTGTTAATTATGTTTATATTGTTTCACTTCAAAGGTGTTGAGTGGATATGGAGTGAATATGCATTCATCCATTCAACGAAACACCTGAGTACCAATCACATTATCCTACCCATAATTCGCATACTTGAACTTGACAAACCAAAAAATAATTCTGACTCAACAATACTTGTCAACTTAAGAAGAAACTTAAATTTAAAAATACATATATTTTATACAATTTACAATTACAAAATGTATCAAATGAGTCTATAATGGGGAAGTGTTTT
Organism: Torreya grandis; assembly: GCA_037957365.1. Classification (NCBI taxonomy): domain Eukaryota; kingdom Viridiplantae; phylum Streptophyta; class Pinopsida; order Cupressales; family Taxaceae; genus Torreya; species Torreya grandis. The sequence goes on along the minus strand of JARHVA010000009.1, from coordinate 6,512,340 downwards.
CTATTAGATTTCAATACAAATAGAGTACAAAAACCGCATCATCATGCGAATACAACAGTCAACTGCTAATTGTTAATGTTACTTATAAATTTATGATGATTGTCATACCTTTTTCTCATTCTAGTGAAAAATTGGGAAGACTGAGAGGATCTAGTCCTCGCACTCTGTTGCAGCTCCTTGCTCCACTTACAAGGTTGCACCTGTGGCTCCACCATAGAACTAAATAGCAGTGACTCCTCTACCTCATGTTCGACATCATCTACAAGGATGTCATCCAATCCAATTTCTCTTGCTTCTACTATACCACTACCTACACCCTCCATAGCTTGCCTCTCTAAATTAGCAATCTCATCCTTTGTGAACAAGGGGGTCTCCTCATCATGCGCAATCCCATCACTATGAGGATCAATCTCATCCAAATCAATAGGCTCCTATGATGTGTCATCCACTTTTCTTATGCAAAGTCGACAGTTGTATTGCACAAAAACTAGGTCACTAAGGCGTCGTTGAGTCAACTTATTGTATTTTTTCATGTAAATGGCTTCAAACAAACTCTAGTTGCACTCACATCCAGAAGTTCTACAAGGTTGACCTATAATTCAAGGGGCTAGCTTTTAAATATTTGGAGTATTTCCACTGCATTCTTCCCACCAAGAACCTACAAACAAGATATTCAAAAGTTTGTAAGTAATTAATAATTGTAAATTTGTAACTTTTAAGATATAAATAAAGACTCCATTTTTTGTTGCCTAGTGTCTGGGCGGATCTCTCTAGAATAGCTAGCGTCGAAGAAAAGAGCCTTCTCGTAGCCTACTTGTAAATTCGACAACTCTAAAATAATGAGGTCTCTCCCCTGAACCTCAAGTATCATCTTCTTAATGTATGTTGAGAGGCCCTCCATAACCTTATACAGAGATGCCACTATCACCTTCGGAGAACCAGGGGTTTGATGCAGCTCAAATAAATTCTCAATTTGGGTAATCCAAGTGAGAGGATCCTTACCATCAAACTTACGCATGTCCACTTTTGGCAACATTGGTTTCATACCAGCATGGGAGTTGGTGTTGAGAGGAGGATTTGAATGTTGAAGTGGAGGGTTGTTGGGTTGAAACTGAGATGTACGGGCAACCAATTGCGTAGTGATATGATGCAATTCATTGTGAACCCCATTAATCTCTTTGCGCATCCCTGAAACATCAGCTTGGACTGCAACAAAGTCATCATGCCTCACCAAGTTCTTTATGTCCGCCTGAAGTTGAAAAATCGTCAGATCTAAAGTACCATATTCCATGTCATCGACAAAAGGAGTCTTCGGAGTTTCTTGCCCCCTTTTCTTCCCTGAGTACCAGGACCTACCATATACAAACCCTAAGAGGGTTTTTACCCAAAAAAAATGTACTAGGAGATGGTACCGTTGCGATCGCTTTGTCAAGACGAATCCAACAACTACCTTTGGGCATTTATAAAAAATTTGGCACAAAAAAAGTGTACTAACAGAGTATAATGTTGCGATCATCTCCTCGAGACAAATCCAACGACTACAATTGTGCAAAGGGAAATTTTTTTCCCAGACTTTTCTTTTTTTTTTTTTTTAAAGCGTTTCGAGCAACACTACACCGACAGAAAATGCATACCGGATTGCAAGTTATGTTTTTTCACTCCCAGAGGCCACGCCTCGCTAGATCCGAAAGAAAAAAATGCCGCAAAGAAACTTGCCTAAATTGAAGCTCTAATACCACTTGTAATGAATTACTTAGATGTTCGCACAAATTGATTTTATATCGCACAGAATAAGCAAATATGAGAGATCACACAGCAATAATTGACAACAGAGCAAAATACTGGATAATATAGCAAAGCCACTTCAAGTGGGCAACCTCCACAACAATGCACTAATAGCAGAATACTTAACATAATGAATAAAGACTAACCACTACCTCCTATATATAGTCTACTTAGCCAAAGTTATTCTATAGGCCAACCTATCTAAGAACATAGAGAAATGTAACAAGTATATAAAAGAAGTATGTAAGCCACAAGTCGGCTACACATATCCCTAAACACACCAATGATTAAGGGCGTAGCAAACCTCCCCATTAACATTTGTGAAGCCATCGAAGTAGAAAAACTTGGAGTTGAGATAGTACCTTGTTGCATGAATAGGTTGGTGGAGTTGATTATTCCACATCCGATCAATTATCTCCAAAATGGAATCAAATTTGTCTCTATCCCCCTATAATAGTTTTAGATGGCCTCTTTGGCCTTATTCATAGCCTCATAAATGTTTCCCATTGAGTTTTGCTCTCCATCCACCAAACACAAAACCCTTACCAATGGCTCTGATACCTACAAAGTTACAAACAAAATAAAATTATAAACTTATAATTAAAGCAAATACTTTTATAAATTGAAAATAAAATGATCGACTTGAAATTTCAATTGAAGTTTGAAGTCATCTTGATGATCTCTACAACTCTCTTTATAAAGGCATCATCAAAAACCGTCTTTGCGGTCCTCTCCATTAGCTTTCTTTGAATATGTTGAGTCTAGCCATGCTCGACTCACATCTACTTCAACGACGTCAATAAACTACAAATATTTTGCAACGTTAGGAAGTTAGTTGCAAACGTTGAGTCACCTGCTTGCACACAAGCTCTTTCCCCTTGGTGTGATCTCTCATCAAGTTGAGAACCAAAAGGTAACTATAAATGTATTTTGTAATGTTTTTGGCATCTTCGACAACCGGTCCCACCCAATCAATTTTGCCTATGTCCTCCAAAAAAATGTCAAGGCATGGGCTATGCAAGGGGTCCAAAAGAGTGATGGGTACCTCTCCTTAAGAAGTCTCCCAGTTGCCACATATGTTGTTGCATTATTAGTAACAACTTGCACAACATTCTCGATGCCCACCTTTAAGACAACCTCCTCTAGCATCAGGCTCAATTATTTTGCATTCTTTACTTTGTTATATGTATCAATTGACTCCAAGAAATCCATCTCACCTTTTGAAGCTACAAAAAAATTCATGAGGGTGCAATTCCTTCCATCTATACACACATTTGCAAGAATGGTGCATCCAAACTTTCACCACTATTTTTTTGTTCTTCCAGAATTGACTATGCATTTGCAACAGCATTATGGAGCAACCTCCACTTAAAACTTTTGGAGAGAATGCCTTGTACCCTTACCTTGCAATTGTCAATGCCATCACCAAATGCTCTCAGTGTGGGCTCTTCATCATGTTGAAGGGACAGAGCGTCTCTCGTTTTGCCTCTTATGGTATTGGGACAGGACGTGATGTTGCAGCAAGGAATACATGTGATATGTTACTAGAGGAGATTATTGCCTCTAGAAACCTTCTTCAAGCAAAACATACAAATCACGCTCCTTTAGGTCAATCTAGCTATTGCATACTTCCAAGAGGTGGTTCAGCCTCTAGCGGGATGGTTTCCACTTGCTGAAACTAAGCTTAATCCAGAGTTGGATGCCATTGTATGCTAACAGGTATCTTGTTCAAATACATTAAAAAAATAAAAATATATATTTATATATATACAACCCTCAATTATCTATCAAAAAAAAACCTAAACCGTAAAGGTAAACCCTGTGTACAAGAAAAAAACCAGCAATTCCATTCATAAAATATGAAAAACTAAGGTAAATCACGAATAAAAATTATTGGAATTGAATAGAATGCATGTAAATTTGTAAATCATGTTTAAACACCTAAATATTAACATTTAAGAAAGAATTTAAATGCTTGAAAAGAAAAAGAAAAAAAAAACTAACCTGGAAATCAAAATTCTTCAAACCTGCTCTGCAAATCCACTATAAACTCCCTCCAATTCACTCAAAGGACGCTCAAATGTTGTGTGATGAAAATGTGTGGACGTGTGGACTTAAAAAAAAATAGCATGCAATTTCAAAACCATGTTTAAATTGCATGTGCAACGTCCAAAATGTGTGGGTGAGCTCTGTCCTCGGATTTGCCAAGTACTCACGATTTCTATGCTCAAACCTCACCAATACTCGCCCATATAAAAGGCACAAGTATAACTGGAAAAAACTCGCGAGCAATTGCAAAATCATAGAGTACTTGGCAAGTATGCATACTATGCTCCTACCTATGGAATCGTGGTGGCTCATGGATGACATCAATGAAGAATTGGCAATTAAGCTACTAAAGGCGGATGCAAAGGGCCTCTTTTGTGGGAGGTTGACATCAATCTCCAATAGACAAGGACCACCCCCTCGGCTTTGAGAGAAGCAAGGTATTCGATACCAAAATTAGGATATTTGATGATCCAATTAATAATCTTAAATTATTGATTTATTAGTGATCATCGGACATATTAGCCATTTGGATCGACTTTATTTGTGATAATTGATCAATAAACATTATGTGAATTATTTAGTGTTCGCATTGCTTATTTTAGACATTATTGACAATGGCTCCATACTCATGTATGGGACTATTATCATTTATACCTTAGGTTATAAAAAATATCCGTGTTAACTTTCTTACTTTTACAAATTTTAAATTTTATGTATCATACATGTTTTTGGTGAATAAAAATAGCTATATTTGGTTTTTTATGATGTTTGAACTAATAGGCAATGTGTTTTAATGATGAATCTCTAAAAATTGGAAGTTTTGTGTATATAGGCATTTTTATGTTTCCTGTGTAGAAAACTCCCCAACACCATTTCCTTTAACACACTCGGAGTCATTGTTCTTGTTTCTCATTCTTGGGAACATGGCTCCCAAGACAATTCCAACTTGTTTCTTCTCAAACTAGGGCGCATAGCCGTCAAATAGAGGTGTCACCAAATCGTGGAGGGAGTAAATTTTTATTGAAACATGCCATAATTGAGGCTGAAATCATGTTCTCTCTAATGACATGAAAAACCCATTTACTCGATATTGGACCAACAACTAAGACCCAGCCAAAGAATAGTCAAAAAGTACAACTCCTACAAAACTAGAATGTCACCACATTTGCCGACTCATCTTGTCATTCCACCTTTGCATGAAATTTTGTTTGTAGTTCAAACTATTGGGGGTTACACGCTAGGAGGAAGATTAAGTTCCACCATGAAGAAGGATGTTTTTTAGTTTTGATTTCCCACATTTTTAATAACACATACCATGTTTTAAGGTAAAGTTGGGCCATCAAGCAAATTTGTATCTGTCAAATGTCGCGTGCGCCTTTAACATACTTGGTGTCATCGATCTTGTTTCTCATACTTGGCAACATAGCTCCCAATACAATTCCTCAAACAAGAGCACAGAGTCGTCAAATAGAGGTGTCACCAAATCATGGAGAGTATAATTTTTTATGGAACGTGCTATAGTTGAAGCTGAAATCATGTTCTCTCGAATGTCATGAACCCCATTTTCTCAATATTCGCCCAGCAACTAAGACTATAACTAGAATGCCACCACATTTGCCAACTTGCCTTATCATACCACCTAGATAGGTAAAGAAAACCTTTGCGTACAATAATGAATGTAGTTCAAACTTTTGGACATTACACAGTAGAAGGATAATCTAGTTCCATTATGAAGAAGCATGTTTTTTTCATTTTGATTTCCCACATTTTTTATAGCACATCCTGTGTTCTAAGGTAAGGTAACATTGAGCCATCAAGAAAAATTGTATCTGTCAAATGTCAGGTACACCCTGCTATGCATGCTTTGAGGATGTGATATAGCAAAACTGAATGCATGTAATGAGTCAATTGTTTGTGCCAACATGCACACCAAACCTACGGAGATCCCCAAAGCCTAAAAAACAGAGAATTGATGAGAATAATGATGACTTTCAACACCCTTTAGACCAAATTGGTCTGTTGGACCTGTTAAAGACCATCATTCAAATATACATTATGCTTTATCCTAACTTCAGTGTGCAGTACGTCATTGGAGTTGCTAGGTAAATTACAACCCTGGGTGTGAACATACTTTCCCCCTAAAACCATGTATTGCAAGCAATTTCCAAGACAAATTTCACCACAAACTTAGGGAAGATTGTAAATATTGTATTTAAGTGCCAAAAGATACAAATCAGACAATGCCAATACAAGTCACAATTGGAACAGGCATTAAAAATATAAGGGATAAAATTGCAAAGCAAAGAGTAATTCAAGACTGGCATTAGAAATTGAAGGCTAATCAGATGGAACAGTTTCAAAAATCGATAGTATGGAGAGACTCTTCATTTTCATACCAAGGTTACAGGACCAATTACATTCAATATATTGTTAATTTGTTTGAAAGCAATAACATTCATATGTCTCATTAATGGGTCAAGGATAGTTGAGAAAAAGTTGAGGCGAAAAGAAAAGTCAAATTGGGTACCACATTCACCTGGTTTCTTTAAAACTCAATTTCCATGGAGCAGCTAGAGGCAACCCTGGAGCTTCTGGGACCAGATGTCCAATCAGAGAATGTTCAGTCTTTATTATAAGGGCAGCTTCCTTGAAGTTGATTAATGGAACCAATAATGAGGTGGAAGTCCAAGCCATGGTCTTGGGTCTACAGCTAATCAACCAGTGTCTCATCTCCAAAGTGATAATAGAAGGGGGTTCCATGGTTATAGTCAATGTGATAAGAAAAAGGAGGTCACAATGTTGGAATTTGGAAAACATTCTTAAGAATATCTGGCTTAAGCTATCTGACCTATAGGATTGGTCTTGTCATCATTGCTATCGGGAAGAAAACTCAATGGCCATTTGCATGGAAAATGTTGGCATTGATCATAGGGAGGATTTGATCATTGACAATGTAATTGATAGATGGCTAGGTCTAAAGTAGTGTTGGTCAGGGAACACCCCCGAACCAACCTCCTAACTGATTTTGTTTTTACTCTTCTCAACCGAATATAGCCCATTTAAATCCCAAAGGGGCTTATACAATTATTAACAAATGGAGATACACCCAAGGTGGTTGTTTTGATGAGACTTCATGGTACATGGTTTAGTGTAAGGATCTGGAGGGGAATACTCCCAAGTAATGATTTCACAAAAGGTCCATTCCATTCATTTATGACATGTTAAGTGGCGGTGGATTAGGTGGCAGGGGGCGGTATCACCATTTATTTCCAAGCACCTTTCCTTATTCCTTCAATCAACATTATCCCATCCTTGCGCAGTGCTTTTGCATTTCATTCCCCGTCCATCTTTATCTCTGTTTCATCTTCCCCAAATGGAGCCTCACTTCTTTCTCTAAGCACAGAAAAGGGAAATGGGATTTCCGTCACCAATCTCAGAGTATAAGCTTAAAAAGGTTTTCATTGTGCAGTCTGGAGAAGTTTTAAATGCAACAAAAGCAATCTTGGGTATCGATTATCTTGACACGGAGATGAGAAGCCATGTAAATTCCGAAATTGCTGCAATATATGTATCCAATCTGCTGATCTTTCTCAAAGAAAAGGAAGCAGTTAAGGCAGTAGCAGAACACTGTGAGGAGCAAATTTTATGAAGGTCTTGAGGTTGCTCTGGATTCCATCAACATTATGTAGCCAAGTTCACGTCCAGTCTCTGGAGCAGAGTGTCGGGTCAGTGTCAAAGGCATCCTTTAAGAATTTGGAGAACAGGTTTCAAGTTGATGGATATCGTTGAGAAAATGCAGGTATTCCTTAGGTCGGGAAAACTGTCTGCTGGGAAAAATTTTGCCACCTTTGACCTTGCCGCCATTCGTCGCCCAATTGTCCTTCTGTTGCATAAAATAGAAGGGAAAATGGCTGAGGCAACCATGAAAGCAATACAAAAGCTCGTGAGGTTGGCTGGGGTTGGGACGTCATTGTGTTGAGGCTTTGCGGATGGGCACCGTGACCCAATTGAAGAACTGTCTCATTCCAGTGGTATTGGGATTGTGTTAGGAAAGCGTGTGGCCGACGGGCCACCTACTTCTCTGTTCTAGTTGCTCTCAGCCTTGTTTTCGGATGACTGTGTTCAGTTGGTGTTGGGTCCATTGTGTTTTGTTTTTTTTAACTCTTAGCTTTAGACATATATGTTATACTTAGATAGGTTTAGAAAGCCTAGTATGGTTCTTATCCAAATGTATGGCTGAGTAATATTGTAGGTTTTTGTGTGGCTGAGTACTATTGGGCTTAGTTTTTGCTCCTTGGCCAAACTGAATTGCTGTGTCTTAAGCAGGCCATGTTTGTAATTTGTATTGGTTCTCGATTATTAATATATAAGGGTGAGGGACCCCACAACCCTCCTTTTATCAATCAAAAAAATAACATTCATATATGGCTGGGTGAACCGGGGAGGAGTAATATTCAGATGTTGGACAGGCACAAACGAACCCCACAAAAACATCAAAATGAAAATTATATGATTTAGATGAATTGCCCTGCCATCTAAAACAGCTGAAAGAATAATGTAAAGCACATTGTACGTAACTGATAAAACATAAGTTTTGAAAGAAAAATAAAGGGTCGACTATTTAGTCCACTTTTCTCTTTTATATAGAAAAGATTGCTCTTATAAGCCAATCCATTGGTAATAAATGAATAAACTGTCAACTTGTTTCAGTCCTTCAATGTCAAAAAAATGCATAAACAAAATGCAATAGCTACCTAAAATGTTTCTCTTAAAGCCAATTGTAAGTAACAGAATGTAGAATGCATTAGCCCTATATTTGTACTCACCAAAGCATCAAATTTTGGCTTGTATTCTGGAGTAACTTTATCCACATATTTGGGGATCTGAATACCTGGCCAGAAACACAATATAACAAAATGTTAGACTGACTGGAACAAATTCAACAATATAAACACAATGTGGAACATGAAAATATAATAATAAAAAGAAAACATAAAGATCACTCCAACTATTTTCTAAGTTTCTTTTATCATTTAGCACTTAATCTGCCTGAGATTGACTCTTTGGTTTAAATGCATTTGATAAGAGCACAACAACTATACTGGTATATACATGGTTGACAGAAAATAGCAGCATGCACCTATAGATTGTACCACAATCTGTTATTATACACCTTGTAACAGATCTAATTGCTCTCCCATGGTCAGAGTTATAACATTATAAATATCAATTGTTTAAAAACAATGTTAAACAGAAAAAAAAATCCTTTATAGCAGAGACCCTAGCATTTGAAAACCTTCAAAGCTTCACAAGTGTGCCAAGTCCTGTCTAGTCCTTGATTTAAAAGCTTAATCCCAATATGGCAGCTCTTCAAGAACAAGTAAAGCCTTTCCAGTTATATATCCAGCTTTTTTATTATTATTATTAAATTTAAGAGAATGACAATAAAAATGTGTGTATAATCAGCATGTGATGCAGTCACAGTACGGGGTCCCAGTAAAGGGATGCCCTTGGCCGTACAGCCAGATTCGCGCAGCAGAAAACAACATTCATTCTTTATTATTAAATGAAAACAAGCCTTCACAGCATCTACATTTGGTGACTCTCTATTCTCTACTCTATCACAAAGCCTCTTTGGCCTTTACAATCACACCTTTGTTGCAGACTCTGCAGCCTTCACACTTTGAGGCCTTTCTCTTTACTCTGTTGTGACCTCTGTCTCGTTGCTGCTACCTTCTCTTGCTATCGGCCCTCTCTTTTTGTTATTTGGCCTCTTTTCTTCATTGCCTTCTCTATTCTGCAGGCTACGAGCACCCTTCTCTGTTGTCGCCATCCCTTTTTCTACTAATGGTCCCGAACTCTTCAACTTCTTCGTAGTTGTCCCACCAATCTTGAGACAATTGAACCACCTTATGAAACAATTTCTTGAATTTTCCCCATGAACAACTTCCTTCACTAGAGATTTCATGCCCTATGGCCACTACTAATCGAAAGCTCTCTGCAAGAACTTTCCAACGAGATCAAAAACGCTTCATCAGGGGGCCACATGTGAAAGTTATGAGCACTTGAAATTCTCTGAGTCGCACACACTATGTTGGGATCACTGTGAACAAAGATTTTTGTAAGTAATGAGAATATGACATGTGTCATGATATCGAAGTCCATTGTATAGCAAACTCACTGTGATCTCTATGGCCACTGAGCATTCCATGAATCTGAGATTCTATCAATCCGAGACTTTGTGATCATACACTCCATGGGTTTTCTTCGAGGCTGTCACACTCTGTAGACTCCGTGATCCCGTGGGATTTATCAAAGCTGATCACTCTGTGGGAAGTCGACTTTATGGATCATTGACTCCATAGCCCCCTTACTGCGACTGTGACCCCTGTCCTCTTTTCACGGAACCACAGACTACATGAATTTCTTGTGGTTGTTGAGGACTCCGTGGAGTGATATCAAGGCCATGGCTCCGTGATTATGTTCCGTGGGTGAACTTCGAGAAATTCGTGTTTCATGCACAAACTTCAAAAATTCCGTGAAACTTTCCCGAGGCCGTGGACCCGTGGACTTATCAATTCCAACTTATAAGCATGTTGGGTCCATTGGGGTCTTCGTGAACCATGGAGTCTGTTAACTCTGTGTTCTATGGGATTGCGAATCCGTTGGATTTTGTAATCCACCTAATAAGCTGATCAGGTCTGCAGCAAAACCCATTATCATTGTGAACACTTAGCAGTTATTTGTGTAGTTGTCGTGGGACTTCAACATATAAGCACAAACACTTTGAATATTTAAATGTGGCCGCCATGAGACTTCAACATATAAGTTGCAAACATGGTGATCTCATTAAACCTGCAACTTGAAGCTGAAAACTCTGTAAACTTGGGACTTGGCCCCTGTAACTCCGTTAAGCCAAAAATCTGCCCCAAGACTCTTTATTGAATGCTAACAAAATCCCTACCTGTTTTTTGGTGATGCAAGATTGCCCATACACCTTGAATGCTCCTGCATCAGCTTGTCAATAGGAAATAAATACAGTGGCCTTAACAAGCACATGTGGAAGGGTTTTGTAACAAGTAGTAAACAGAGCATCACCAGAGAATGGATAGTCAAGACTCTAGAAGCAAGAAAACAAGGCACAAAACCCACCAACCAAGCTGCTCCAATGGTCATATGGAAAACGTAAGCCTCTCCGGAAAAGCAGTTATGAAAAGTGAATGCTTTGATTAAAATTGTTCAAAAAAGACCATTTGTTCAACATTGATTAGATGATTGTTTATTTGTACAAGAAAGTGTATTCATATATAAGTCATAGGGCAAGGGGGTCATGGGAACATCATAGAACTTACAAAGAATCTTGTCATAGAGATCATAATGGAGGTAAAAGGAGTCTTGTTACAAAGTTACAAAAATAATGAAGTTACAAAGCATATTAGGGGTTACAAAGGACAAATGAGTGAATTACAAAGCATCTACCATGCCATATGGAAAAAAGAAAGTTATAAAACACTTTAAGCATCAAAGAAAAGGAATGTCTTGGAGACCCTGGAACAGTTGTATGGGGATAGATTGTGGAAGACTAGATTTTGGCCAAGTGCAGTGCCCCTACCACCCTTGTTGGTTAATTGGCTTGAGTTGATCCTCATAACTCCTAAGGAAAGTTTCTTGGCATCTTGTGTACTGCTTAAATTGTTCTTTTGTTATGTTTACACCCTGTAGTTTGTTCTTTTGATGCAAGTGCATATTAGGTTTGTAAAACGGCCCTACTGCACCTTATGATTTCCCCTCGATTGGAGCATCTCTTCTCTGTGGCAGTACATTCTAGTGATTATACACATAAAATACACAGACACAGCCACACATTTATGTGCGTGTGTTGTTGGGATCGTGTCTTCTCTCTGTTTACTTTTGTTCTACAGTTTTCATTATCTTGGTAAACCACCCTTTTTTGTTGCTTTCTTTGGCAAAAAAGATGCATTAGGCACTCTAATTGCTGTCATTGTTGGCACACTTTTGAGTAACCTTTTATTGGTCATATGTTAACATTAATATAAAAATTGGCGCACTTAGTATTAGATAGAAATCCAAAAATATTTGATGAAATTCTTAGCATAGCTTTAGATTTTTATGTGACAACTTTTTTTGAGGGAGAGATACATCTTACAGCATCAATATTCATGCTCGCTCATGATTATTTTTCAAAAACATTTTGCTTTTTAATCACAAAATTAATAGATTAATCATTATACATTAACTCAGATCCAACATGCCTGCTCCAAAATTTGAAGAATTATGGAAGAAAGCTTATGTGGCTTAAAGAATGAAAGAACAAATGACTAACACAAAATTGTATATAAATGTTGAATGCATGAAGCAACCCCAATCGATTTCTATTAGAGTAACAAACAACTTGTAAGAAACCCAACTAGAACAAAACAATCATATCAGTCCCAAAGAAGAGCAGAAATGTTTCATTTCATGAAGGGGTAAAAGCTCAACAGTATACGAAACCAAAACAGCTTTCTTCCATGATTTTGTCTTCTTCAAATGCCATTACCTCACTATCTAAGAACTAGAATGTGTTTTTATTTTTATGCTCATAATGATTGTCCTGCACTTCCTTTCAATCACCAAGCTCATATCACACCCTTTTGCTTATATTATATTCCTTCCCCATCTATCTAACAATAAACAGAAGTGTAATTCAAAAGACAACCACTTAACAACATAGTATCTTCCCACAATAGGACAAACCGTCTTAAAAAAGACACATAATGCAAGGATGCAATGTAATGTCTGATGAGATACATAAGAAAGCTACAAAATAATTCAAATCTGAAGAAAACTAACGAACCTATTTTAAAAATTTATTTGTCTATATCAAAATCTCATAAGAATATACATAGGTTAGATTTTAATATCTGTACTGGTATGTAACATTTGAACCTACAAAACCACATCAAAATAAAATACTGCAAGTTGAAGTTAATTGATGCCATACATGATTTCTGTCTTTTGAACAGCATGTTCTGATTTTTGTTTCAAGAAATGGAACTTACTGTCATAAGCTTGTTTGTACATGTCAACTATACTTGAACCTAGCCCCTTTCTGTAGTATTCCCAGTTGATCGGTTGTGGTTCCTTCAAAATACAAGGAATTGAACATGATTTAGATTGAAAAGAAAATACATAGATGGGCAAAAATATACATATCCAAACAGTAAAATTTATCACTTAATTTTTTCGTTGCAACCATACAGAAAATATTTTCATGCATCTATCAAACACATTTGTTCAAAAATCGATTCTATAAATATTATACAACTTGAAACCACTCTCTTACTTTGGTCAAGATTCCCCTTTCTATAGCAATTGAAACCAAATAGTTGTGGGATTCTTGTTTGTTCCCAGCTAGCAAACCATATTCACATTCATATTTGTCACTATTCAAAAACATCCGTTTTTTAAATTTGAAGAACCATCTTCCATAATGCATAGCAACCTTAACAAGCATTTGTACCATTGTTTTAGAATTGACTTGACAACCTTGCATTTTGTTTGAAAACAAATGCAAAATATCAAATATTTCTCAGAAACATGCACTTTCTTTCAATGAAAAATTAAGCTCAAAGGAAGTCCAAGTCACTTACTCTGAATTCAACTGATCAATCATTGTCACCCAATATTGCCCTTAATACATATTTTAAAGACAAAATACCACTTGGTGAGAAATAAAAATACTTCCATGACAAGCCCACCAACCTCCAAGTGAATGCTGGCGATAACCTTCTGTGGTTCATTCTTTCCCATCAACTATTACCCAATGTTTAGATGTTGACTCTACGCCAAAATTGAGGATCATTCCTCTTTTGACATTTTTAAATCTTTTTGACATAGAAAAATTAGTGAAGCGTGTTGAAGTGGGAAAAAAGCATCAAAATAAATTATATCCCACATAAAAACATATATGTCTTCACAAAGGTAAAGCTCAATCTAGGACGCATGAAGTAATAAAGCAAAAAAGGATAGTTTCAACACACAAGTTTTCAAATTTAGTATATTCGCCATTATAAATTTCATTTGAAGAAAATTAAGAGCATTATTTGCTTCACAAATTTATTGTAAGTTGCCACAAACAACAAGTTTGCTCATTAGAAGTGTCTGCAAATTAAGAGAATAAGGTTCTTTGCTAATACTGGGACTACGGATCATATGTATTTGTTCACTGATTATTTGAACCCAAGTATGTGTTAAAAACGAATGGCATGCATTAAAGAGAGGAACTTTGAGGACATCATTCAAACAACTGGAATACAAAATAAGTGAAAATCAGAAAAGTTAGCAAGGAGACAACCAAAGAGTTACTACAAATGAGAGAGCAAAATTACAGAAAGGTAAAAGTTGTGAGACTACAGCACCACTCACCAAAGTGAAAATGGAAAAAAAGGAATGCCAGACCGGCATGGAAGATGAGAAGCAGATCAACTCACGTAGTTATTACAATAATGTAAACTCTACATAACACATGCTTCCGTTGAGAAGTCACTACAACTGCAAGTTCATCAATGAATATAGGTAACATCTCCAGCATCATAGACCCCAACAAGTAAATCCAAGTACTCTGTTTTCCAAAAAAGCTCTCCAAGTTTGTGTTGAATTGTAAATCATAACAATTAATGGTGCTTTGTATGCTTAAAAATTAATGAATAAAATCGAAAAATTATCAGAAGAATTTTATGTCAGTCATATTCAAACCTTTAAACATATAGCATTTGCCCACACAATAACACTACACTATACTGATGACAAAACGTTACATTGCAAGCATGTACCCAAGGAAAGGTTCCTTTGTCAGACAGGATAAAAATTTAAACCATAATCAAGCAAAATAATCCTTATAGAAGACTTTGCGAACATCAAAATCTAAAAACCAAAACCTTGAGCAAAAACAGGTCCAAAAATCCACGAGTACCGAACCAAATACCCCCATCCCTAAGGTTGGGAGAGACTTCAAATTATGATAAATTGATTATATCTTTCAAGACTGCATTATAATAAACAATAAGAAAATAAATTGATAGCAAAAAACATGTCACGGAATTCATGAGTACAGCACTGAATTTTAAACTTTTCTCGGGCAGAGAGAGAACACATTTTATGAATATATGATAAATTAATGATCTTTCCAGACTGTTACCACATACAATGAGAAATGAAATTGCAGCCTATTCATTTACTCAAGGACGCATATTTTATGCATAAGTAATGCAGGAAAGCAAGAGGTGAAACAGTCTTGCCACATCCATAGGTCTTTGTTCGTCACTCTCAACACCCAAACAAGGGTAAATGCCATGTACCACAACATCAACCAGAATCAAACAGAAAATCTGAAGGAATTCCACATCTCAAGGGAGGTGTCTGCACAAGGTGCTCCTTGGCATAGACATAAGAAACGTGAAAATTATAAGGATACCTTTCTTGGTAAAGGACCACAATATAATACTCATGGGGCAGTACAAAATAAAAATAAAAAGTTAGAAGTGCAGCGCAGGAGTTGTAGACTCCTGAACAAACTGAGAACTTCCCGTACTCATCAAACAATTTTGAAAAAAAAAGGCAAGAATAATTCCCATTTTTATCTATTCAACATTATGTAAGAGTCAAAAGAATGTAAGAAGCAAGTATTTGTCACACAAAGATAAGTATATGGACAATTTATCCCATCCATATTGCATGCAATCAACTAGAAAACAAAAGTTTCTGGGGAGTTGGTTCAGAAATTTGGGGTTGGCTACATAAGGAAATAGATGTTAATATCAAAAAGAGTGGCAGGTTAAGTTTTCCATCATCACCCATTTCATCGTTGCATTTCTTGTACTGGTGTTTCATTTGATGTTTACATAATCACAGTGCGTAATATATACTTGTAGGGTGGAGATGTCACTTAATCACCTCGGATGCTTACTAGATCTCTTGCATTCAGCTTCCATGTTTTTCTGGTTCTTCAATGTGGAAGTGCATTTCCAGAAAATCTCTCTTTGCTGTTTTCAGCTTGATGATGCTTGTGTTCACATGTTTTGTGACTCAGAATCAGGACATGCTGCCATCTGTTTCCAGGATATCCTATTGGATGCTACTACAGGTACTTTTCTTTGCATGATAAATCTTGGCTGAGGTTATGGGCCACCTTTAACGTGGATGGGGGTAAGCTTGGACCACAATCTTCAGCGAGGTAAGCTTCAGCCACATTCTTAGAATATGAATGTAATTTTGTGTCACATAAACTTAAGACACGTTTATTGAGTTTAGAGACAAGTCATGTGTGGATGTACCACATTACACCTGAGTCAGTCTTGAATGTACCTCACAATACCTAGGTGGCTCACACTTGAATGTTCCACAAATTATCACACTACAACTTTGCCTCGTGTCCTATATAGGGTAGAAGCAAACTTATTGGTTAATAGTAGCTCCCATTACCATCACATTGCAACCCCTTGAACTGCTTCAGTAATGAGACATTTACTACACATCTGATCTTGAGCCACATTTTTAGGATTTGAATATACTTTTGTTTCATATAAGCTTGAGCAACATTCCATGGGTTTAAATTTGGACCACGCTTAGATATTTATAATTAACATTTTTTACATCTTATTAAGTTTAGAGCTTTCTCAGTCAATTTTTAATTATGTTTTTATATTTTGACCCATGTACATTTAGGTCAACTCTACGAGATAGGTACTTTCACGGTTCACCCCAAAGTCCATTCCAAATTGGTAAAGCTCTACAGTGCATGTAATGTCTTATAAGCCTCCCTTGTCTCATAATTATTATCAATGCGGGATAATCCTAACACAATACTTTTATCTTTTATAAATGTAACTGTAACTAGCTAGGGTTAAGGGACCCTAGATCCGGAAAAATTTGTCGGCAAGATTCCAAGTCTAAGTTAGTGCTAACTAACCAAATATGGAAAATATAAATATGACAAAATTTCAAAACTCAAATTTAAGCGTCTAATTTTCCACCCGTAAGGGTAATCTCATTCCTTAGGTCCAAGAATATTCACATTGCTAGAAAGTTAGTAAAAATAAAAGCTAGTGGCTTTCATCATTTCTCCATCAGTCTTTCTTCTTATACCATTCTCCTATGTTTCATTCAATTGTGAAAAGGCACTACTAAGTGCACATAAAGACATTTTTTTATGAATTGAAGCCTTCCCCTTTTTGATCTTGAGTTTGAAAATTTTGAATGCTAAGCAAACTCTTCCACTTTGGCATAGTCTTTTGAGATCAACTTTAATGCCATGGAGAGAAAAGGATGAATATAAGTCATTTGACCAAATTTTCCACCCCCAATTGACCGCTAGATCTACTACCATATTTCAAGTCTTCCTAATATGTTGGTATGAAATCTCAAAAAAAAAAAAAATCCATCTTGATTTCTCAAATGATTTTGTCTATTTATCAGTCATTGCGTCACCATCAAAATTAAGCTCAATCTCTAGAAGTTTCTTCCGCACATCCTTAGGCTTTTGCAACTTCTTCTCATCTTAATCAACTTCCATATTTTAGAATTACCTCATCTTCTTCAAATGGTTTATTTGATCTAGGCTTCAAAGTATTGACTCATTCAGATATTAAAGTATTGACTAAAATCTCGAGCTTCTTTCCACCCATAGATTTCAAATTATAATGGTAGGGCTTATCGTCCAAGTGCCCTTCAAAATCCCATTATCCACTACACCAATATCCATTTCCTTCTTGAATTCACAACAACCAATCCTACTTCCATTTTATTAAAGAATCTTCCTCAAATCTCCCATGCCATCTTAGACCGCAGAAACAAATGATGATTTTTGAGCTGCTTTTGCATAAAGAACAACTTGAAGGGCCATAAAATCATCTATGGGTGAGAGCATCCTATGTCAATGTCTTGCATGCAATTGCTAACTATTAAAAGGAATTTGCCTTTGAAATTCCATGTTTGAGCCAAAGCCAAACATTCCTGGCTGCAAATTTTCATCCACTTCATCTTTTCAAAATAATTCTTCATATGCCTTTTCAACTCATACATTTTTAATTAAAATGTCTCCTGATTTGGCCGTGCCCCATATAAGTTGATCACTCCCTCTCACATTTGAAGAGGTTATCGTTTAAAATATTTTTCAAAACTACCATTTTATCTATATATCAAAATGATGGGGCCATTCTAAATGCTTCCATTTTCATTTTCCTTCTAAATATATAAGATAGGTTTTTACCTTGTCAACACAAGTCCTTTATGCATAGATCAATAGATCAGCAAGGTCTGAATTTTCAGCCAAAGGAACTGATCCTGTCCAGGTATCATCACAAAATAACTTCTTGTCACTCTCCCTTACTTTCCATCTCAAGTACTCTTTAATTAAAGCTATACACCTCAATAAATAGGTAGGGAGAGAGTGTATCTCCCTCTAATCACCCTGCTCCAAAGCCCATCCTTTTCTTCATATACCCTTCATACTATCTTTGCTCTCTCTTAGCACAATTTTATGTCACTGCAACCTTTTCAATGATCTCGCTGGCTAGCCCAACAGACAGTGGCATAAAGTGCAGCAGATGTGGGAATATCACCATGAAATGGGTGATTTCCCTCTACACATTTGAGAGAGGCATATCCCTTGTATGATGGTGGTTTTTATGGGATTTCTGTACTTTTAACCGGAAAGCACAAAAAGAATAAAACAGGAAAACAAAAGGGAAAAAGGTGGGAACCTTTTAATGGATTAAAAATAGAAGATCACCTGAAAAACCCAAAAAGATAAGCGAAAAATAGATAGGGATTTCTCCTTATTCACGCAAATGGCAATGGTAAATGGTATGTATGATTAAAACAAAATAAAGCAACACGAAGTACAAAGTCTTCTTTAGATGTGGATACGTGCAGGTGACACAGTCTATCCTTCAAAACTCACAACACAAAGTTTATAAAATATGAAGAATTTGCATGCAACAAGAAATAATACATGAACACCATTTATAAACAGGAAAGCAGATTTTGTAAAGAACGACGTTTAACACTCAATCTCAAAAAGATGTTTGATTCTCACACACTGAAATCTCATTCCATTAACACAAATCCAAATAAACGTACAATAATCGAAGTTGCAAGCCCTTCTCCAGGGCAGAGAGAAGAACCCTTTTAACTTATATCCACAATTAGTCCTTTTGAAACCTTCTCATTGGCATCTTCAAACTCAGACACTTTCAAAAACATCCATAAATATCATCCACAACCACCATTTCACAGCTGCCATCTCTTGTCTCATACACAGAATAAAAATTTCATCTTTACTAAAAGAAAACATCGAGGTGTAGAATTTTTTTGTCGAGCTAAGATAACCAGCAGCACTCTAAAATTAGAGAAAATGCCTGATAGGAGCTTCGTCAAATGGGCAAAGTGTAGAAATGTAAGGGAGGAAAGGAATGACAATCAAAGAATTGACGAGAAATGAAATGGACCAAGAAACAAGGGCTTCTCAATTTATTGAACACTACACAAACAAGGGAAAACAAAATCCAATGCAAGACAAAATAAAGCCAAAAATTATGTACAAAGGGACGAAGTACATGAGCAATTATGCAAACCTATTTACAGGTTGGGAGAAGTATAATCATGTACAGATCAAGACCTTACAATAGGAAGACTCGAGCAAACCTGTGAACAGGGGATGACAGAGCAATGAGTGTATGGAAAGAATTAAGGACAGGACAAAAATTTGCAAGGAGAAAAAGTGAAGACAAAGTGCCATCACTTACTTGGAAGCGCACGGCAAAATGCTCACAAGCATCTAGCAAATGATGAAAATGTAATTGTTCTTCAAGAATCACATGCGCTCCTTGCTCTGCCTGTGTATCAAGATGTTCATCTAGAAAATTTGTTTCAATGAGTGGTTGTGATTGCTCAAGAGTTGACTGCAAATAGGTTCATCCTTGAAATCATCTTCCGCATTTAACAGTTCCGAATTTTGATCAATGGTGAAGGATTTATGCGCTCAACAAGGTTACCTGCTAGTTTTTTGGTATTTTGTCAAAAAAATGCCAGACATGCCATTCTTAAAGAAGCTACAGTTGGAATGACTAGTGTAGATTTTATTTTCTCTGAGTAGTTTCAGCACAATTACTAGTTGTTTTTTGTGTTCCTCCTCATTTTTGTTGAAGCTTAATGTCATCTAAGAATACTACGAAAAAATTTCCTAGATACAGGCAGAGAATAATGTTCGTCTTCTCATGAAAGCCATTGGTATGCTTGTAAGGACAAAAAACATAAATAGGAATTTATAATAGCTGTGGACAGTTATAAAGGATGTTTTGAGAATATTTGTTTCCTGATTCTTTACTTGGTATTGAGTTGATAGTGGCTTCAAGAAATTTCAAAGCAGGTGGATTTGGTTTTCAAGGCCAATAAGGCATATAAGATCAATTCCTAGCATCTGCAACAAAAATGCCCATATAATCATGTTCACAATTAGTATTTTAGAAGCTTGTGAGAAGAGATGTGAAGCTACAACACTCTTTCCTTTTACATTCAGATGGAAATTTTTTTATATCTATTCTTCACCAAAAATTAAAATTCTAAAAGCAGATAGTGAACCAATTCTCCCTATAATCCATAGTTACCATGTTCGACTGAACATGGCTGATGTTCGGTTCGAACCGAACAAAACGCGTTGACCGAATTTGTGCGGTCAAATTCGACCGAATAACTTTTTAATAATTAAAACGACTCAACGGCGAACGCGACGCGTTGGAAACGGAACCCTAATCCGCAACGGCGCAAAGCCAAAAAGGCAAACAGCCAAAGACGAAAACACCAAAGGCAAAAAGCCAAAAAGGCAAATGCAGAACGCTTATCAGTTATACAATATACTTATCAGTTATCAGTCACCAACGAACGGCAAATACGTAGAAGACAGTCACGAACGCGTTCGCAGTCGGTGTTTGGCAGTTTGCTCGCTGCCGCGCCGCCCCTGGGTTCACAGTCACACTTCAGTTTCACAGTCGCCACCGCTGCGCCACGCCATTCCATTCCGGATTCGGCTTCGCCTAGGGTTCCCATTTGCAACTTTGCCCGGTAATAGGTATAGTTTCAACTTTCAATTTCAAAACTTTAGTTTAATTTTTAAGTTTTTACTTTTTATTATTTAATAATTTATTATTACTATATTAGTATTTACTATTTACTATTTAGTAACTAATAACTATTTTAATTTACTAGATTTATTATATAATAATTTTGTTAATAACTTAATAATAAATATTAAAACTGTAAGTACTAAGTTCAATTAGTTTATTATTATTTTTTTTAATTCATTATTGTTAGTTTATTATTAATATTATTCTTTTAAACTTTAAACTTTAAAATAATAAAATATTATAAAGTATAAATTATATTATATTTTATTGTATAGAATGTTACATTTACGGAGTAATATGTTTTTTTAAATTTCAGGGCGGAAATCAAAGGTTCATAACAGTGTATGCAAGGGGGATTTATTGGGCAGTGCAGGACCAAGGTACATTGAGAAAATTCAGAACAGTGAATGCAAGGTTGAGCAGTGGGCATTGGGCAGTGAAGAATCAAGATTCAGGATACAGGTGGCAGCATGTCTAGCCGTCCATTAGAAATGAAATATATCGTTCAGAGAGATGATAAAAAAACAAATATGAGATGCATCTTATGCAATGGGAATATCACAGGTAGTGTCACTAGAGTTCGATACCATTACCTTGGAGGCTCTGCAGATGTGAAACGTTGTGCCATAGCAAATGAAAATTCAAAGGAAGTGGAGTATGCAGATTTCATAAAACGGGTGAAAGCTAAATATGATGTGAGTTGTGCTGGATCATTTGCTTCAGAAGCAAAGAAGGCTAAAATCCAACACTCCTCACAAATTGGCTCATTAAATAGTTCAAGTGGTGCTCCATCAAGTTCATCACCATTTCCCAGTGGAAGTGCAAGTGACGTTGAAAAGTCACAAGTTTCATTAAAGTCCATGTGGAGGCCACAACAAAAGCATGACGTAGATAAGTTGGCAGCGAGATTGTTTTATGCTGAGGCCATTCCTTTCAATGTCATTCGTTCCCCACATTTCAAAACCTTTGTAGATGCAGCGATTGAATTTGGGAAGGGTTACACATTGCCTTGCTATGAAAGACTAAGAACTAGTCTTCTTGAAGAGGAAGTGGCAGCCATATCCACTGAACTAGCTGATATAAAAAAAAATTGGAAAAGAACAGGTTGCATAATAGTAAGTGATGGCTGGTCAGATTCAAGAAGAAGGCCCCTCCTAAATATTTTGGCAATATCTCCTAATGGTGCTATGTTTATAAAATCAATCGATACAAGTAATGAACAAAAAACTTCTCTTTTCATTTCCCAATGCATCGAATCAACGATTTTAGAGATAGGAGAAGAGAATGTTGTTCAAATCATTACAGATAATGCAGCGAATTGTAAAGGAGCAGGGGATATACTCATGGATAGATTTCCTCATCTCTTTTGGCCACCATGTGCTGCACATGTGTTGGATCTTTTGTTTGAAGACTTATCAAAACTGGAGTGGGTAAGTAATATTGTGATTGAAGCCAAACAAATATCTAAGTTTATCCTCAATCACCGCTTGACATTGAACTTGTATCATTCATTTTCAAAGCGTGAGCTTCTATCCCCTGCCAAAACAAGATTTGCCACCAATTTCATTACTTTGCAAAGGGAGGTAGAGGAAAGGACAGCATTGAGAAAAGTAATGGTTAGTGATGAATGGACAGAGTCAAAGCTTTCTAAGGAAGCCCATTCAAAAGATATTGAAAGAATCATCTTAGGGGACACATTTTGGGAGGGGGCCAAGAAAATCATAATGGTGTTTGAGCCTCTTGTTAAAATTTTGAGAATGGTTGATGGCAATCAACCTTGCATGGGCTTTGTGTATGAGGGAATGGACAGAGCAAAGGAAGAAATTCAAAAGTTACTTGCAGGTAATGTTGAAGAAATCAAGAGCATTTGGAAAATTGTGGACAAGCGATGGTTCATGCTACATCGTCCTCTACATGCAATAGCTTGCTATCTAGATCCTAAATTAGTAGAGGTAAATCATGATGCAGATGAAGAGATAATGAGAGGTGTATTTGCAACAATAGATAGGTTGCTTAGAAGAGAAAGAAGCAGCAAGGCAGCAGCTTACTATTTTCAAGAACCAACTGAAAATGTTTGGCATCAAAGAAGCAAAGGCAAGCAGGGCGAAGTGGGAACCATCTAAATGGTGGCAGACTTATGGGGCTTCTACTCCACAATTGCAGAAGCTTGCCGTGCGAATCTTCAGCCAGTGTTCCAGTGCTTCTGCATGTGAAAGAAACTGGAGTACACATGATTTAATCCACACCAACAAGAGGAATCGACTAGAGGCTCAAAAACTCTTTGATCTTGTATTTGTTCATAGCAATCTACGATTGCTTACTCTCTTGCAAATGAAGATGACAACTCTCGCCTTGGCGAACCATGCTTTGAAGATGAAAATATTGATGTTGTTGATGAGCCTACTAGTGTAGGATTAGATGATGATGCCACTGCTAGTAGTGATTTTGGTGTAAATGCAGGTTTTGATGTTGCAGATGTTTAGATTTCATTCTTATTTTTAGTTAATGCTGAAAACTTTTATGTTAAACTTTAAGTATTTGTATGATGTTGAACAATGAACATTGATGATTGAACATTGATTTTGAAGCTGGGTTTGATGTTGCAAATGTTTGAAACTTAAGTTCTATATCAATTTTGAGCTTAGGCTCTAAACTATGAATATTTTGCTATCTTTTAATGTAATTCAAGTTTAAAATTCTTATGCATTTCTCATTTTTGCATGTGTTAAATTAATGTTCATTCCTTAGTAGATTGAAATATTTTGCATATATATATATATATATATATAACTCTGAACTTCCGAACTTACCGAACCGAACTTTTTCCGAACTTCCGAACTTTTTCCCCCTTCCGAACAAACCGAATTTTTCGAACATGGTAACTATGCTATAATCTGAAAAGCCAAGAATTCCCCCAGGAGGTTGAGAGGATATATCACGAATGAAACTCATCAAAACACAATGTCAGTTTCCTACAATTTTCAAAATCCTCTATGTTTTTTGTGTTTCAGGATTTTTGGGCCCCTTGGAGCGGTTTTGGGGCAGCCAAACTTTTCTGAATAGAGTTTGGAACCCTTTCATCACGTTGTACGCATCCCAATCTTTCTGACACATTTAAGATTCCAAATACCGATCAATGGTGAAGGAGTTACGGCCTTAACAAGGTGTCGTGTTAGTTTTTCTGTATTTTGTCAAAATGTTTTGCCAGACATCTCACTCTTAAGGAAGCCACATTTGGAAAGTCTGGTGTAGAGTTTATGTTCTCTGAGTAGTTGTACACATCCTAATTTCTGACAGCTTTAAGATTCCAAATACTGATCAATGGTGAAGGAGTTACATCCTTAGCAAGGTGACCTGCAAGTTTTTCTGTATTTTGTCAAAAAGTTTTGCCAGACATCTCACTCTTAAGGAAGTGAGGTTTGGAAAGCCTGGTGTATAGTTACTGTTCTCTGAGTAGTTTCAGAAATACTTCTAGTTGTTTCTTGTGTTTTGCATTCTTTCTAAAGCTTAACATATAATCTAATAGTAAATTTTCCAAGGTATGGGCGTTAAACACTGTTCATATTCTCATGAATATTCCGGTGCATTCATAAGGCCAAAGGCATAACTGGGAATTTTTATCGACCATGGACAGTTATAGGGGCTGTTTTGGAAATGTCTATTTCCTCGATCTCTTCTTGGTATGGAGTTGATAGTGACTTCAAAAAATTCAAAGTGATTCATTCCAAATCCTATGGAGACTAATTTGTGCTTTTTGCAATGCAGGTGGATTTGGTTATCAAGACTGATTAGGTGTGTGAGGAGCTCAGTTTAAAGCATCTGAAACAAACATGCCCAGATCAACAGGTGCACAAGTAATGTTTTAGAAGCCTATGTTGTTCTCTTGTCAATTCAAGTGAAGTTAACAAATTCGATTTTATGTGCAGTTCATAGCTGAAAACAACTTGTACTGTTTATGGACTGCCGATTTGACTGATGCGTCAACATGGAAATTCAACCCCCTGGAAGAAGCAACAAATTTTGTATACAGGTTCCTGTTGTTTGTTAGATTTTGATTCTTTAAAGCATTGGTTTACCATTCGATGTTTAAATATCGATTTAGCACCAGGAGAGATAGCATATGATGTATGTGACAGTCTGATTGACATATTTAATTTTATCTATTCTTCTTTTCTCTTGAAAATAAGAAGAGAATGCTAAAGATGAAAGGAGAAGTTGTGCAAAGTCATGCAAGAAAAGAATATTATTTTAATGCTGTCCTTATTTATCACACCGGAATTACCTGTCAAGTTTCCTTTTGTTTCCATTTCAATTAGACTTACTGTTAAAATGATTCCTGCCGTAAGCATCGTGTATAGTCCAATACTTGGTGAAGTGAGGTACATATTGTTCATTTTGTAACAATATTTGTAGAAAAACTGTGTAGAGTAAGTTTATACAGCTGAGCATACACTTTCTAATAGGTTTTCCATTAACCAAATATATATGACAGGCTTCAGGAACAACTATTAGGAAATGTGCTTCCTAAATTGAAATGCATTTTCATGCTTTTGGTAAATAAAGTGTTTCATTATGCAGTGTCAGAACTCCATATAATATACTATTTAAGATACAAAATTCATAAATTTGTTCAATACACATATGCGCACACACCTAATACCCACTAACCATAACAGGCAAAGCCTCCAAACTAGAATATTGTGTAGGGTGTATTAACAAAAACTTGTACTTGGTGTAATAACATACAATAACAAATTAATATCATATATGAAGCATCCATTATTGTTTAAGGCTGAAATGTTTGGACCTTGAACATGAGGACATGACAATTTTCTGAAATTGTTTACTGTTTTAGGTTTTTTTTAATGAAATCGCATACTACATCATTAGACCTAGGTAAACATAGTTTGTGCTTAAATGTACGGCATAATCATCAAACAACTACTTTGCCACATGTCCGCTATAGGGTATGGGTGACTTATTGGTTAATATTGTCGTTCACCATGGTATGGCAAAGCATTCTACTGTTTTAGGTGCTCTTGCATCCAAAAGATGTTAAATATTTATTAACCATCTGTTCTCAGTGCATTTAAGGGCCATTATTTAATAAAGAAGATCTTCTTCAGACCACTGAATGAAAATCTAATGCCCAACGTTGAATATTTGGTAATTTTTTTTCAATGTCTGATTTCTCATATCTTTGGTATGTCCATTGTCGTTATCTGAAGGTCTGGATGTGAACGCTCTGGTTAGCATTTGATCATAAAACTATCTATATTTCTTATTTTAATAAATAAAGTGTGTTGAGGGTTAGGGTTTATCCAATCAATCATCGATGAAAGGAGGACTATCAATGCCGAATCTATCAATGCTAAACGTGCAGAATCCATGTTATAAGGTAAATGGAGATTGAGGAAAAATGTGTAAGGTTTCATGGCATTACCCCGAAAACTTGAGGAAAAAATGGCAAAATACGCAAAGGAAAATGGTCAAAAACCTGATTAAACTTTGTATCGAGAGTGCGCTTGACTTCTTCGTAAGTGTGGCGGAGCTTGAGAAACTCCTTGCGGGCGGCATCGGTCACAAGAAGTTTTGCCATGCCATCCCAGTCGATCGTCTTCGCGGCCTTCTCAACAACATTTTTGCTGCTTCCGCTCATGTTGCTGCTCCGATTCAATCTTCTGACGTAACCTAGTGCATAAATGAATGCCTTCTGGGGTTATGGTTATATCGAGATGCTCTCCTTTAACAGCTTTAACATTTTCATGTATTACAATTATAATTAATTTATGATTAGCAAAAATTAGTACTGCCCCAAAAAAATTAATTGGGAAAAACTAATAACGATAGGTTATCATTTGTTAGCCCCTAAGTTACATTTATATTTATAATTGCATTATGTTTTTTTAATTGGAAAGCATATTTTTATTAATATAATAATAAAATATGCTACAATTTAATTGTATGTGTTGTAAAGGATATTATATTTTCTAAATCGAGATCTGTTTAATTTTTTTCTTTTTAAGTGTGATAAAGGTTAACGAACTTTTTGTGAGTAGAAGTTAAAAGAAGTTTTACCATACCATATCATTCAATTAGCTTCACAACCTCTTCAATATTTTATGGGTAAGTGATTTTACACCAACATGCAATACATCTACCCATAAATATATGTGATTCTAATTCAATTAGGTTTATTCTAATATAATAGTAAAATCAAACCTAATTGCATAAAGGAATATTCTAGATTAATTGAAATGTATAAAGAGATAATTCTCTTACAGTCAAATAATATGTTATTTGTTCAACCTAAATAGTTTTACAAACAAATATTTATACATAGTCGTATGCCCAAAATATTCCTTATGTAATAGGGAAGGCATTGTCTTATTATCCCTATGAAGTAGGGTTATAAACAATAATCCTCCCAAATATGATGTAGGAGTTACAATATACCTAAAATGAACAATATATAAAGTTTGAATAACAAACTAGATATCTAACCTATGTATAAAGAATAATAATAAATTATTCATTTACATATATTTAATAATGGTGAATTAATCACCCATAGGTTAATCCTAACATTCCTCCCCTTAATTCAACATTGTTTCAAGTGAATAGGAGAGAAAATCTCTTAATACCTCAATTTTTTTCCATATAAGTGCTTTAGTGAAAATATTTGCACGTTGTTGATCTATCAGGCAATATTGGAGTTGGATGTTGTTGTTCTCAACATGTTCGCAAATGAAATATGCTTGCACCTCAATGCATTTAGTGTGTTTATGAAATATATGATTACGAGCAAGCTTCACTACTCCGTTGTTTACATAAAGGATTGTTGGATTGTTTTTTGGTATTCTAAATTTTTTGAGTATATGTCTGAGTCAAATCACTTCACAGACAACTCCTCCTGTTACATAACATTATGATTTTGTAGAGGACCTTGAAACATAATTTTGTTTATTGCTCCCTCCTGATATCGGTCCAGATTCCAAAAAGAATACAAAACCTGAAGTAGATCTTATGACATCAACATTCCCTGCATGAATTGAATATAAATATCATGTCAAGAATAAATTATCGTTCTTCTTGTATTCTAGGCCAAAATCCATGGTTCATTTGATACATCTCAATACTCGCTTTGTTACTTTCTAGTGTCAAACTGCAAGCTCTTGCATGAAGCATGAAAGATAACTAACAGCATAGCTGATGTCTATCCTAGTATAAGTTAGGTAAATGAGACTCCATATCAATTGCCAATATAGAGCTACATTTACCTATGGTGATGAATCAGCTCAAGACAACTGAAGTCTTGTCTCTATAGGTGTAGCAAATGGCTTGCAATCCATCATGCAAAAATTGTTGAATGTTGTCCTTGACATATTTAAGATGAGTTACAAAGGTATGATTTTATTTTTGTCAAACTTCCAAACCACGACAATGATGCAAAAGCCCGAGATCATGACAAATGATGGATTTAGATCTTTTTTTGTTGACTCGATCATCTTCACTAAATACTAGTGATGACTAAATCATCGACATATAAAACTACTACTATCTTCCCTTTTATTGTTCAACGTAGAGATTGAGATTATATGGGCTCCTTTTAAATCCATTTTTCAAGAGATGCTCATCAATTTTCTTATACCATGTTTGGGGAGCCTATTTAAGACCATACAGTGATTTGATAAGTCTACAAACTTTATTTTCTTTTCATTGTATGATAAAACCTTTTGGTTGAGTCATCTAGACTTATTCCTATAAGTCTCCATTAAGAAAGGCACTTTTTATGTCCATTTGATGGACTTTCCAACCAAATTATGTCGTTAGATCAAAAAACATTTTGATAGTTTTGATCTTAGTTGTGGGAGCAAAAGTCTCCTTGTAGTCAATGTCTTCTTTCTAAGCACACCCCTTTACAACCAACCTTTCATTGTGTTTGTCAAGACTAATTTGTACTGTTACTTGAAAATCCATTTGCATCCAATTGGCTTCTTCTTTGGTGGAAGGTCTAGAGACTTCCATGTTTTGTTTTTTGTCAATGAGTTATATTATGCATCCATGGCATTTTTACAAGGTTTTGACTGCAGGGCTTCTTGAACTGTAGAGGGTTCAAAAGATTCAACAACTATACTCATTAAGGCCACATTGACCTCACCTTGAGCCATACTACGAGTCCTTGGTCCAATAATAGAAGTATTTATAACACCATTCAGTTTAGCATCTCACATTGTACTTGTATACCATTTAAGCATATGTTGAGAGGTTCTTATGGCTGGTGGAGTTGCACCATTATTCCCATTATCATTATTGTCTTATGTTGGTGGATTGCCATCTTTTGCATTTTCTATGGGACTGAATGGTTTACCAGGTGAACTTGTAGAAGGAACTTCTATTTATTTCTTTTCCAAAAACTCAACATCCCTGCTAGTGTAGATTTTCCTAATCTTTGGATCCATTAGTCTATAGGCAAGTGCTTATCCATTGTATCCTAAGAAAATATATTTTTCTAACTTCATGTCAAGTTTAGTCCTCTCCTTTTTGGGAATGTGCATACTTATTTAGCATCCAAAAACTCAAATATGTGTTATAGATGGCTTTCACCCTGACCATGCTCATTGTGGTGTTACCCCATCAAGAGTTGTAGTGGGAACTCTATCCAACAGATATACTATAATTTTGACTACTTCTACCCAAAATTCCTTTGTCAAGCCTGAATCATGTAGCATACATCACACCATTTTCACAATAGTACAGTTTCTACATTCAACAACAACACTTTATTGTGACGTATGTGGAGGTGCCATTTGATGATGAATGTCATTTTCTTGCAAAAAAAATTGAACTCATTATTGGTAAATTCCCCCCACTATCTGAGCAAAGGGTTTCAATTTTCCCACCAATCTCTGTTTTAATAACTTTGAAATTTTTGAAAGTTTCAAAGGTTTGACTCCTAGTTTTTAGACAATAAACCCACATTTTTCTTAAGAAATCATCAACAAAGATCATGAAACTTGAACCCAACATGACTAGATGTCATCGGTCCACATAGATCAGTATGCACCAGATCTAATTTCCCACAAGCCCAACATGTAATTGTTTGAAAGGGAACTCTATGTTATTTTCCTGTTACGCAATTTTGACATTTGTTTGTTCCCTTTTTGAGAGGTGGCAACCCTCTTACCATGTCAAAACAATGGAGTGTGTCGTTATATCCAAAACTAATGTGACCAAATCTTATGTGCCATAATTGTGTTGAGTCTGTATCATTTACAATAAATGTATGATTGTTTTTTTTCTAAATGAAATAAAGTTGAAACATTCGGCTAACATTGGATGCCCATGTAACAATTTGGAATTTTTTTATTTATCTCTTATTAAACACATTTTCTTTCCACCTTTACAGTCAAAGTCAATCTTTAGATTATGGTCTAAGAGTTGACTGACTGACAAGAGATTCTTAGTTAACTCAAGTACATATAATACATCTGTGATTTTATATGTTTGTGTGCCACGAGTCAAAACAATGTTATCAATTCCTTGTACATTGTATGATGTATCATCACCTAAAGAAACATGATTATTATTGGTGTCTTTCAAAGTGAAAAAACAAATTTTCCATCTTGTCATGTGTCAGGTTGTAATTGGTTTGAAATCCATCATGCAAAATTTCTCAAACATTGTCATGGGCATATTTGAGCTAAGATACAAAGATATGATTGTATTTTTGTTAAACTTCCAAACCAAGAAAATGATACAAAAGACCAAGATTTATCATGTCAAATGATTGATTTAGATATTTCTTTGTTGACTTAATCATCTTCACTAAACTATCAGTGATGACTAGATCATCGACATATATAACAATGATTACTATCTCCCCCCTTATTGTTCGAGGTAGAGATTGAGATCATATGGACTCCTTTTGAATCCATATTTCAAGAGATGTTCATCAATTTTGATATACCATGTTTAGGGAGCCTATTTAAGACCATACAGTGATTTGACAAGTCTACAAACCTTTATCTTCTTTTCATTGTATGATAAAACCTTTTAGCTGAGTCATGTAGACTAATTCCTATAAGTCTCCATTAAGAAAGGCACTTTTTATGTCCATTTGATGGACTTTCCAACCAAATTTTGTCGCTAGATAAAAAATCATTTTGATAGTTTTGATCTTAGTTATGGGAGAAAAAGTCTCCTTGTAGTAAATGTCTTTTTTCTAAGCATACCCCTTTACAACCAACCCTTCCTTGTGTTTGTCAAGACTGCCATTTGATTTGCACTTTGACTTAAAAATCCATTTGCATCTGATTAGCTTCTTGGTGAAAGGTCTAAATACTACCATGTTTTGTTCTTTGTCAGTGAGTTATATTATGCATCAATGGCATTTTTACAAGGTTTTGATAGTAGGGCTTCCTGAACTATAGAGGGCTTAAAATATTCAACAACTATACTCGTTAAGGCCAAATTGACCTCACCTCGAGCCATACTATGAGTCCTTGGTCTAATAATAGAAGTATTTGGAACACTGTTCAATTTAGCATCTCACATTGTACTTGTATACCATTTAAGCATATGTTGATTGGTTCTTGTGGGTGTTGGAGTTACACCACTATTCCTATTATCATTATTGTCTTTTGTCGAGGGATTGCCATTGTTTGCATTTTTTATGGGACTGAATGGTTTACCAGGTGAACTTGTAGAAGGAGCTTATGTTTCTTTCTTTTTCGAAAACTCAACATCCCTACTAGTGTAGATTTTCCTAATCTTTGGATCCATTAATCTATAGGCAAGTGCTTATTCATTGTATCATAAGAAAAGATACTTTTCTGACTTCATGTCAAGTTTAGTCCTCTTTTTTTTTTGGAATGTGTATACTTTCTTGGCATCCAAAAACTCGAATATGTACTATAGATGGCTTTTGCCCTGACCATGCTCATTGTGGTGTTACCCCATTAAGAGTTATAGTGGGCAATCTGTTGAGAAAATATATGATAATTTTGACTACTTCTACCCAAAATTCCTTTATCAAGCTTGAATCATGTAGCATACATTGCACCATATCCATAATAGTACAATTTCTACATTCAATAATGACATCTTGTTGTGATGTATGTGAACGTGCCATTTGATGATGAATGTCATTTTCTTGCAAAAAAAATTGAACTCGTTACTGGTGAATTCCCCCCACTATCCGAGCTAAAGGGTTTTGATTTTCCCACCAATCTTTATTTCAACAACAACTTGAAAGTTTTGAAAGTTTTAAAGGCTGACTCTTTGTTTTTAGATAATAAACCCACATTTTTCTTAAGAAATCATTAACAAAGATCATGAAACTTAAACCCAACATGACTAGATGTCATCGGTCTACATAGATCAATATGCACCAGATCAAATTTCCCATGAGTTCGATATTTACGTGTCTGAAAGGGAACTCTATGTTATTTTCCTACTAAGCAACTTTGACATTTGGTCATTCCCTTTTTGAGAGGTGACAACCCTCTTACCATGTCAAAACAATGGAGTGTATCGAGATATCCAAAACTACTGTGACAAAATCTTATGTGCCATAATTGTGTTGAGTTTGTATCGTTTACAATAAGTACATGATTGTTTTTTTAATAAATAAAATCAAGTTGAAACATTCGGCTGACATTGGATGCTCATGTAATAATTTAGAATTTTTTTATTTATCTCTTAATTAAACACATCTTCTTTCCACATTTATAGTCAAATTCAATCTCTAGATTGTGGTCTAAGAGTTGACTGACTGACAAGAGATTCTTGGTTAACTCAGGTACATATATATACATTTATGATTCTATAGGTTTGTGTGCCAAGAGTCAAAATAATGTTATCAATTCCTTATACATTGTATGATGTATCATCACCCAAAGAAACATGATTATTATTAGGTGTGTCTTTCAAAGTGAAAAAATAATTTTTTCATCTTATCATGTGTCAGGTTACAATTGGCTTGCAATCCATCATGCAAAATTTCTTGAATGTTGTCTTGGACATATTTGAGCTGAGATAAAAATATATTATTTTATTTTTGTCAAACTTCCAAACCAAGACAATGATGTAGAAGCCCAAGATATATCATGTTATAAGATTGATTTAGATCTTTCTTTGTTGACTCGATCACCTTC
Source organism: Torreya grandis (assembly GCA_037957365.1). Lineage (NCBI taxonomy): Eukaryota > Viridiplantae > Streptophyta > Pinopsida > Cupressales > Taxaceae > Torreya > Torreya grandis. Next base: position 6,479,165 of record JARHVA010000009.1, on the reverse strand, counting down.
ACTGAATTGCTAGTGATGACTAGATCATCAACATATACAACAATGATTATGATGACTAGATCATCAACATATACAACAATGATTACTATCTCCCCCCTTATTAGTCAAGGTAGAGATTGAAATCATATGGACTCCTTTTGAATCCATGTTTCAAGAGATGCTCATCAATTTTGATATACCATGTTTGGGGAGCCTATTTAAGACCATACAGTGATTTGACAAGTCTACAAACTTTATTTTCCTTTCATTATATGACAAAACCTTTTGGCTAAGTCATGTAGATTTGTTCTTATAAGTCTCCATTAAGAAAGGCACTTTTTATGTCCATTTTATGGACTTTCCAACCAAAATTTATCGTTAAATAAAAAATCATTTTGATAGTTTTTATCTTAGTTGTGGGAGAAAAAGTCTCCTTGTAGTCCATGCCTTTTTTTTTAGCATACCCCTTTACAACCAACATTTCCTTTTGCTTATTGCGACTGCCATCTAATTTGTACTTTAACTTAAAAATTCATCTACATCTAATTGGCTTCTTCCTTGGTGGAAGGTCTAGAGACTGCCATGTTTTGTTCTTTTTTAATGAGTTATATTATGCATCCATGGCATTTTTACAAGGTTTTGATTATAGGGCTTCCCAAACTATAGAGGGTTCAAAAGATTCAACCACTGTACTCATTAAGGCCATATTGACCTCACCTCAAGCCATACTATGAGTCTTTGGTCTAATAATAGAAGTATCCGGAACACCATTCAGTTTAGCATCTCACATTATACTTGTATACCATTTAAGCATATGTCGATTGGTTCTTGTGGGTGTTGGAGTTGCACCATTATTCCTATTATCATTAGTATCTTCTGTCAAGGAATTGCCATCTTTTGCATTTTTTATGGGACTGAATGGTTTACCAGGTGAACTTGTAGAAGGAACTTCTGTTTCTTTCTTTTTTGAAAACTCAACATCCCTGCTAGTGTAGATTTTCCTAATCTTTGGATCCATTAGTCTATAGGCAAGTGCTTATTCATTATATCCTAAGAAAAGATACTTTTCTAACTTCATGTCAAGTTTAGTCCTCTCTTTTTTTTGAATGTGCATACTTGCTTAGCATCCAAAAAATTGAAGACGTGTTATAGATGGCTTTCGCCCTGACCATGCTCATTGTGGTGTTACCCCATGAAGAGTTGTAATGGGAACTTTGTTGAGCAGATATACTATAATTTTGACTACTTTTGCCCAAAATTTCTTTGTCAAGCCTGAATCGTGTAGCATACATCACACCATTTCCATAATATTACAATTTCTACATTCAACAACACATTGTTGTGATGCATGTGGAGGTGTCATTGATGATGAATGTTGTTTTCTTGCCAAAAAAAATAAACTAATCACTAGTGAATTCCCCCCACTATCTGAGTGGAGGGTTTTGATTTTCTCGCCAATCTTTGTTTCAATAATAACTTTGAAATTTTTGAAAGTTTCAAAGGCTTGAATCTTAGTTTTTAGACAGTAAACCCACATTTTTTCTTGAGAAATCATCGACAAAGATCATAAAACTTAAACCCAACATGACTAGATGTCATTGGTCTACATATATCAGTATGCACCGGATTGAATTTCCCATGAGCCTGATATGTACTTGTCTGAAAGGGAACTCTATGTTATTTTCTTGTTAAGCAATTTTGACATTTGTTTGTTCTTTTTTTGAGAGGTGGCAACCCTCTTACCATGTCAAAACAATGAAGTGTGTTGAGATATCCAAAACTAATGTGACCAAATCTTATGTGCCATAATTATGTTGAGTTTGTATCATTTATAATAAGTGCATGATTGTTTTTTTTCTAAATGAAATAAATTTGAAACATTCGGCTCACATTGGATGCTCATGTAACAATTTGGAATTTTTTGATTTATCTCTTATTAAACACATTTTCTTTCCACCTTTACAGTCAACAGTCAATCTTTAGATTGTGGTCTGAGAGTTGACTGAGTGACAAGAGATTCTTGGTTAACTTAGGTACATAAAATACATCTGTGATTCTGTAGGTTTGTGTGACAAGATTCAAAACAATGTTATCAATTCTTTGTACATTGTATGATGTATCATCACCCAAAGAAACATGATTATTATTGGGTGTGTCTTTCAAAGTGAAAAACCAAATTTTCCATCTTGTCATGTGTCAGGGTGCACCCGAATCAACATACCAAATATGACTTGATTGGGATTCTTTATGTAAATCAACAAAGTATAGGAAGTCTGCATCTTCATTGTTATATTCATGTTCAACAATGTTACCATGTTGCTTTGTTTTCTTCCACCAAGTTTCCTTTTTTTGTCCCTGTGGTTTACTTTGACTTGATGGGGATGATTGTTGGATAATGGGCTTTTGGACATGTGAATAACCCTTTTGGAATGTATTATACCAATAATCTTTGAGTTCATGTCCCTTACGACCATAAATGAGACATTATTTTGGTGATTTACTTCCTTGTGGATTCTATCAATGACTCTATTTTGATGATGGATTTGAAGTATTGATGGGTTTAATGCCTTTTTGAGAAGCGAGAACATGCTCTTCTTCTTCTTGAGTACTAAAAGACTCTTCTTGTTGTAACATATTTACCAATTTTTCAAATTTTGGTTTTTATTATGTGATAGTCAGAGTAGTCATAAAAATTTTGTATGAGGGTGGCAAAACTCTCAAGACAATGGGTATAAGAGAGTAAACTGAGATTATTTCACCCAAAGATAGGAGTGATGCCCTTAGTGTTACATCACATCTAATAAAGGCCTCTACTTTTTCACCTGATCTCAATTTGAGAGAGTGAAGTTGACTTTGTATATGCAGAACACTACTCTCATCGTTAGCTTCATATATAGTTTTAAGCTTCACTAACCATTTTGGCTTCACAGATGTGTAGCTACATCTCATCTGATACCTTGAACATGATGATCAATTTTCCCTTTTTGATTAGCTTTGTCATACTTACATTGTTGATTAACATCAGTGGTATATCGTGTGTAGGAGCTATCTACAACATGCCAATTTTTTTCAAATTCAATTTGAGTTCTGATCTTTATCTTCCATGCAGATTAGTTGTCATCATTGAGTAATTGAGAATATGGTAAAAATAACTTTGTTGCTTGTATAGACATGATCAAGACTATGGGTGATGGAATGGTTCATTATCACTCCAGGTAACAAGGTCTCCCTTTATATATAATGTCAAATCGATATAGTCGACCTTTCTATATACGCACCCTTCCTATATACCCATTAGTACATGGAAAAAGCTCACCTTTTCGATATAATCCATGGTAAATGAAAGAGGAGTTAATGTACGTGAAAGAATCTAGTACATAGTACCTAGATAGCATTGAAAGTGGTTCATCCAATCATTAGTACTTGCTTATATGGAGTTTCTTGTATGCGAGTGTAACTTCTCTATATACTTGGAAATTCCACCTTCAAGATTTATGCCTTTCAATTGTAATGAACAGGTAATGGAGGTATGACTATGAGTGCATGTGCTCTTATTAGTCGCTGATAATTTATAGGGTTAATGACCAAACGTCGTTGTTGTAGCTATATTAGACTATGTATGTAGTAACTCAAACATAATGTTTTTACCTATAAACGTGAGTCACAAGTATAATTTATTTCAAACGTTGCGTTTTAGTTTTAAAATTATGATTTATGTAATACAATGAATAAATTTACAATTTATTGTAATATAATATAGAATAGAGATTTACAATGTCTTGTAATCAATAAAATACAGAAAGGAAATTTGCATTGTTTTTCCTTAAAAAGTGAATTTTTGCATTTTTTTTTGTTTTTGGGCTCTTCGAACTCTTTTTATCCCCTCCCCTCTCCTTTTTTTTCTCTCTTTTTGATTTTTTATGATGTTTCTATCCAACTTTAGCTAGTTATGACTAACTTTAGTGGGATTGCCAAAGATAGTAGAAAAGAAAATTCTACTAAAAGTTGATTTTGTGGTGGTGGTGGGGGGGGGGGGGGGGGAGGTGGAATTAAACCTCACACCTCCTTTTTGCTAAAATGCAATCCTGCCAACCTGCATATGCATAATTACAAGTTTATGAAAGATAAAATATGTATTTAAAGGATGAAAATTCTCATTTATAAAAAAACCACCTTCCTTATAATACCACAAGTTTGCCTTTAAGCGGTTTTGGCAAAAAATTATAGTAAAGGAGTAATTTTATAGGAAGTTTTGAGGTTAGAGAAGGGCGGTTTTGAGTAAAGAAAGGTTGATTTATTTTTCCTTTAAAGTAAAAAGTTTATAAGTTGAAAGATATATGCTATAAACCCAAAAACAAACCACCAACCTCAGAGTATGGTTATTTGGTCTTTTATAATTCCTTTACTACATATCCCTTCCTATGAACACTTTGCTCCTATTATAGAAAACTTGAGGAGAGACTTTTGGAGATGGTTGAGTGCTAAGATTGAAATCTTTTAAAACTGGTAATTGAAGATGTTAGTCATCATACTATTTTTACAAATACTTTTATCGTTGAATGTATTTCATTCACATCTCCCTTCTAAACTGCAAAGCAACTTATCCATAGCCTTCACATATCTCTAATGCTTAAACTCCACTTGATAATCGCCAACTAAAACAACTAATATGTCATAATCCTGCCCTTGTGCACCTTGACATGACTACTTAGATGATTGATATAGCATGTGTACTATTATTATTGCACTTTATTGTTTAGTTGTGTCATGCTATTGGATTTTGATGCTATGATATATGATTTTAGGTTGATGCATTTATCATGATTATAATTCCACATGTGATGATGCACAAGTTATTTGATGTATTTGATACTTGGTTATAGTTCATTACTATTTTATCATTTTTATTAATTATTGGATCAAATACTGTTGATGGATCCACTTGGTGGTTGCAGGTACCGACTATGGGCTAGGCTAGATGTTGACATCGATTCTTGGGGTAATAGAAGTGGTTTTGAGCAATCATACGAGTTTTGACAGGTAATTTGGTATTCATGGTATGCATCATGATTTTAGATGATTGTGTTAATTGGTTGTGCAGTCATCGTTATTGCACCTTATCAGTTTCAATTTTTGTGGCCTATCATGTGGTTATTATCATTCTGTCATCTTATACTTTGTTATCCTCTTCACCAAATCATTTTCTTGTCTCTATCACCCCAATTGTTTTGATCTCGAATTTCATCCCCTTTCTCTATGTCTTTAAGGTAGTTTTAATAGCTCAGATGGTAATTTGAGGTCTTGAGTGATGTCTTGGACTGTACATGCTTTTGTGTGGTGCACTCTTGTCCTATTAACCACCATAATGTATTTGTACATTTATTTGTGTGTGTGTGTGTCTATATATATATATATAATTATATAGATGTATTATATATTTCTATTTAAGGGGTTGGTTGGAGTTTTTTTTCAATGAAGGGTATTTATTAAAGGAGAGAGGAGAAGGAGTCGATGGCGTGGGGAAGATTGGACAGGGAGGCATGGGTAAAGAAATGCAGTAGCATAGAGGAGGTAAGACATGTTGGGGAATGGAAGAGCAGGCAAGTGCGCAGAGAAGAGGGGTGCATGGTATAGTGAAGAGGGGAGTCAATGACACAAAGGAGAAACCATTGGCATAGAGGCATGGAAAATAAGGAATAGAACACATAAAGGACACGTAGGTGGAAAAAGCGTAGGAGTATGAGAGGAGTGAATGCATGGGGAAGAAGTGGAAAGGGGAGGCGTGAGAAGGAATGATACAGCGGACGTGTTGTAAGAAAGAAACATAAAAGAGGAGAAAATAGACAACAATAAAGGATATGAGGGAGGACGTTGGGAAAAAAGAAAGAACATGGTCAAGGAGGGGGACAATAGAAAAACAAAGAAAACACAACTAGTAATGGGAGGGCGTGGAGAAAATAGAGGGAGGAATGGAGAAATGAGGAAGTGAGAGGGAAATAATAGTAGCACGATAGAAAAAAATGAAAAAGAAAATGAGGGTAGCAAAGTGAAGAATGCAGTGACGAAAATGCAAGGACCACATTACTCCCACCTTGGACATTATCTAGTTGCCACCCACCAAGTAAGATTGTTTAGAATTTGATCTGGAAATCTACCTATGGATAATTAATTAAAGTCCATATTTTTTTTAATTTATATTTTGGCATATAATCTAGGAATGGAAGATCGATCATATTATTTTATGTTCCATGATTATGATTTTGAATAAAACCTCTGCCTGGTAAATACCTCATTTTGGGTGGACTGTGTAATTCCCTAAGGCGTACATATTACGACCTCATACCATTAAATTTATTATGCATCTTAGTCATGCGTATATTGGTGGTTCGATGACATACACTTTTGATGGGTTATATTGCGTACCTTGCATATTATATTATGTTTGAACCAACTATGATAATTCTGTGTGTGTGCCACAAAGTGGCTATATAAATGCACCTGGGTGTTTTATTGACCCTTATGGATAAAAAATGCATCCTAGTTCCTTATTTTGACCCTGTATATTCTTGGGGTTTTGTTTAAAATTCCAAGATAGATTACCTTTGCCATTAAATCTCTCTCTTTATTAAATCGACCCGTGCCTTTAATTTATAAGAGAAATTTATTTTGGGGATTGTTATATTTCCCAGAATTTTGGGAAGAGTCAATTGGGGGTTTTCATTTACCCTCGTGGGCTGAACCCTATTGTTGACTTATAACCCTTTGGAATGAAACTCAATATGTGTCCCTGAATTTTTAGATGGGCTGAAATTATTAAGAATTCTTGGGGCCTAGGGTTATCTTTATGATTTTCAAACTTGAGCCAAAATCAATTTGTACCTCTCTAACTTGTGAGATTAAATTTTAGGCATTGTTAGCTCCTTCCAGTAAATTGAATTAGGTTGGGGTTTTATTCAAATCGGCTATATGTGTATATGAAATGATTATATACTTCAGTTGGGATGTGTCTCTTATATTTTTGTTATCTTATTTAATGATTTGGGCATTGTTGGAATAATTACATGTGAAAAAATGATTGGTTCCTTCCTTGTTTCAAACCAAATAATCATGTTCCTCTGAATAAATAAAGCCGGTTATAAATTTTTTTCCTTCCATTCAAAAAGTTTCAAAAAGATTGGTATGTTTTAAATAAGGTCCTACAGCCAAAAATACTTGAACTGAATTAGAATCCAAAAATAAATTGTCATGTAATAAATAAGATGATATTAAATTTAAAATTCAAATCATTATATATTTAGTTTAAAACCATGAATTTGTCTAAGGTAAATTTATATGAAATATTGGGGTTTCCATTCTAAAAGAATAGGGGTGTGGGTCACAACATATGAAATTTTTTGCGGGAGTATTTAGAACTTATAATCTTTTGATAAAATTATACATATAGATCAATAAATATTAAGTAATTACATGTTCTTACAACTATTAAAGTATTCAAAATGAACAACCCTCATCCTCCCCTAGCAGGATGTGAAGCTACCTTATCTATGTCTAAAGATAATATCTTAAAACAATGTGAAGACATGTCTATACAAGTTGATGAAATAATGGATAATTTTATTTCCCTAAATTTTCTTATTGCTTTCATGATCCCAGATGAGATTTTACTTCATGTGGATGATCCTCCCGTATTTATAAGCATTAAAATCAGTGATATCCAATTAAAGCATGCTTTGAATGAAGTACCATTATATTAATATCAAGAGTTAGAGTTCTTAATTAAAACATGTCGAATGGCCTATAGTCTCATTTATTCTTATGGACCCAATTATAATGCTCATAGATCACATGAGGTTGCGAGACCTCATAATGATCCCCAAAACCCTCTATATTTATTTGTGATTTTATATTGATTTATTGTTATATGTTTGCTAGGACCATTATTATTAGGTGGGTTGTTTAGAATTACAGGATCAATTTTGGACTTTTAATTGTTGTTGTATTGGATTGTTACCTGATTACTGTGTTAGTTGAGTTGCCTGATTTCCATGCTTGGTTAATTTATTATGGATCTTGACTGGTGGCATATAACAGTTAAGTTATGCATCATGCTTCTTGTCTTTAATTGTGTGGAGTATACCCTTAGTGATGACTATGCCTTGTATTGGTGTTATGTTGTGATGTGATGTCAATTGGTGTGGTATCCAACCTACTCAAAACTTCCTCCTTGACCTTGTTTACCGATATCACCATCTAGCTGATGGTTGGGGCTGATTAGGGCCACCAGATGGAGGGCTCATAGGGCTGGTTGGGAGGGCTTATATTGATTACTTTTTTTTGCTCCTTACTTGGATGACTTATTGGATAGGTGTGATGTATTTGGCAATGTTATTCACTTATCGTTTATTTCTTTACTAGTTAGATGTATGTTACTTTCATCTAGTATGACTAGTGGTTACAGTTATGATTACTTCCTTTGAATTTTCAAATTAGTTGTAGTAACTCTTAGCATACTAACCTTGTATATGGTTAGGGATCCTTCGAAGAAGTTCAAGCTTATGTTGTTGATACGAGGTAGTATGTTGGAGCTCACATATAGTCATGAACTCCATATTGGGAAGCACTTGGGTCTTATCTTGAATTGATTATTAATGTTATAACATCATACCATATTGATATTATTATTGATTCTTTATTATGTCATTACATAACTTATCTTTCCTATAGTTATAGTTGGTAATTTAGTTGACACACTAGTATGGAAATGTTTCCTTGTACTGTCTTACAAAACTTCAACATGATCATATGATATAAACTACCATGGTAAATTTGATTAGTGATTATTTAGGTAAAGAGTTACTTATGCTATGTTTAAGTATACTTGAGTTTAAATTTATATTGATAGTTGTTTATTAATTGATAATTCCATGCTAGTGGATTACTAATACTAATGTTATATTAGTAAATTGCCTTGTTAATTACATTATGGAACTTATGGTATATGATGTTGTGAATGCTTTCGTGTGACATTGATTTACTTGTGACATCTTATCAAACTTCCATACATATTCCCTTATTTTAAACCAGCATGAAGATGATAGTATAATGATTGTTAGGTAACGGATTTTTATGTATTCTGGTAATTGGGTGTCTTGACATGCTTGAGTATATTGGCTAGAATCACTAGTAAGGTGGAAGTTTAAATTGAATGGTAACTAATGTGAGCTAACTAATTATTGTTTTTGTGTACCTATGCTTATGCTCACTCCCCTTTATACTCATTGAAATCACTCTTGATCTATCATGTGAATAAAAATTACTTGTAGTTGGTTTCCTATTGTGTATGGAGTATAGAGAATCCTAGGGTGTTCTAACCAGTATATGTTATTAATAAAGTATGCATGTTTTATCTTGGATAAAGTTATTAGATTATGGATGGAGAAGGCAATCCTAAATCCTTTGTACCGTGAAGTAATTAAAATTTTATTTGACACTTCTCCTTGCATATAAACTTATATTAATAAAGTGGCTAAAATTGTGGTTGTGGATATCATCTTTGAGTGCTAGATGGAATATAAACTTCTTCTCATATTAATTGGATTTTTCACTTGAGTATGCATTGTTAATAGTATGTATGTAAACCTTGATGATTATATGTTTCTGTGAACTAGTTCACTTGAAACCATTCCATGCTTGGTCAAGATATATTGGGCATATGTGAAGCATGTTAATCCTTTATGTTGATGTTAACCAATTTTTGGTCCTACAAATCAAAATTTGGTACCCCCTCCTTTTGTTTACAAAGGTCATCCAATCCATGTTTAGCTAGATCATCCCTCTACTGCCTTATGCAAAATATGTTCTCTGCAAGACCTTTCTAATGAAAAAGCTAAGTGTTTTGTCATTTTGCTTAGTCTAGTGAAAATTGGGTTTGTGCAGGTGCATTACTTGTCTACTTTTATAAGTAGAAGCGATTGAAGGACCTAAAATGGTCTAAGGCAGTTTGCAAAATGAAACATATTTCCTTTAAAGGGCATTTTGAAGGCTTGAAAGATGTTTGCAAAAAGTTTGAAGGGTAAATAACCTTGTGGAGGGCACCTTTAGAAAGGTGAAGACCGTTTCAAGAAGCCCGAAGGGCACTTTTGGATGAAAGAAACCCTTGCAGAGGGAAACAAACTGAAGAAGGAGATAAACTGAAAAGTCCCAAAGGGAACGTGCCCCTTGAGAAAAGAAGCAATTAAAAGAAATAATTCTTTCGAACATTTTTTTCAAATGAAAGGATGGAAAAAGGCTAGATAAGTCAAAGAGAAAGCAAAGAAAAAGCCAAGGCAAAGGAGAAGTTGAAAGAAGGAGACAAAACATGGGCAAAGAAAAGCAAAAAAGACAAAACAAGGAATAGTTCCAGCTGTTGACAAAGATAAAGGACATAATCAATGACCACTTAAACCAAGACAAGTGGCATGGATGACTCATCAAGGAGAATTAATACATTTGGTGAAATATATCTACCAAAAACCAATAAAATAGATTGGTTTTCGAACTATAGAGGAGAGCAGCCCATGTTTTCATGCATCACCATTAATGCATAGCCAGTTGCACCCAGTATTGAAGAGAGCATGGTCTAGTCAACACAACTTGGGGATAGCTTTGTCAGTTGCTAAAAGGAGTATCCCATGCTTTTGCAAGCCCAGGATAGCAAGGGCAATGAATTAGACATCTACAATATGGCTCTTCCATATGCAATTTGAAGAATACAATAACAACATGGGCTTGTGGTCTCTGCAGAAGTGTTTAACTCAGCATGGGTTTCTATCCCTTGATTTGTCAGCTATCTGTTTCCAAGTTCTCTATATATTTGTAACTTCTCATTTGAAAAAAATCATCTCAGCTTGTATGGCAAAACCCTGAAGGAATTTACCTTGAATCAAAAGAAGCATTTTTACCTCTATTTGAGCTTGCACTTTTGCATATGTCTATGGTTTTATCTTATGTTAAGTCATTTCCTTTTCATGCTTTCATAAGTTTATGCCAACATATCTAGTGTATTGTGAGTTATTCTCTTGTAGGTCAATAAGAAGTGTCCAACTCAGAGTACAGATGCATGTGAACAGGTTGTCCATAGTGTGTCTTATAACACCTCTGGTAGTTCTTCCTCCCTATATCTCCATAGGATGCCCTGTTGAAACACTAATGCAAGAAAGGTTTTCATTTGAATGAAGTGTATGTTTGCTTCTTTATAGTGTAAAGTGTATGTCAAAGTTGAGTATACCAACCATTTTGGTGCATCACCTCATTAGTTTAGGTTTTGATTTTAGTATTTCTCTACCTTTTCATCCCCTCCCATTGCTAGAAATAGGAAATCTAGGGCTTCAAGGTGCATCAAGGGGAGCTAGCCCCTAATGTAGAGATTCATCCCTCATGTTTGCAACCCACAACAAGATGAATGTCTCCATTATGCCACGTGGAGGAAGAGAGCTGAGGCCTCCCTTTAGAGGGTGCAATCCACTATGTTAATAGTTTTTAGCATGTTTGGTGAGAGAAATTTTTGTGTCCTACAAGTTTCAAGATTGGTGCTAGTCTTGATATTGTTAAGAAACCCAAAAGGAGTTATATTCAATACGTGGTGACTCCATTTAGGAACTCAGTCTCTGGTTAATGATCAACCTGGCATCTAATGCCAAAGGTCACTACAAGATATTCTTCTAAGGGTGTCCTTTTTGAATTTGTTGAGTTGCCTTTAAACTCAACAAAAAGGTTGAGGTTTGCAAATACCCATTGTTACGTAGCTAGCCATTTTCCTAAACTAGCCATAAAATATACCTACTCAAGGAGACCCTAGTTGAATCCTTTCACAACCATGACAGCCCTTAGGGCTTTCCCTTTTGTGACCTTCAATGGTCAAAGTCCCTTGAACCTTCATTAGTATGACCCAATTCTAGGGACAACTATCAAAAGTGTTCATCTCTTTAGTGGAGAGGGCCCAATCACTACTATCGAACATATTAGAAACATAACAAAAATCTAAAACATCCATAATATCACTACAGAAAATGTAGCCATTATATTGCTAGTCTTATCCTTCAAAGGGAAAGTTCTAGACTAGTATGGGACCTTGCCTATGAACTCAGTTGGCTCATAAAATGAATTAGGGATCCTCTTGACCAATAAGTTTGGGGAAAAAAGTGACCATTTGTCTCTAGTTGAGTAGTTAACCCCCATGAAGAGATCCCCACATGAGTTTATGCAATATTTTAACACTAGTTTCCAAAAGACTTGGGACAGAATCCCAATTCTTGTGAGGCCAACCCCAAGCTATGCTTTCTTTTACTACTTGAAGGCCCTGAATAGTGACATTGTTGTCATGATACAGTCCATGGGTGGAAACACTATGCCCAATGTTTATGAGATAGCCATAGCTGCTAAAAATTGCCTTGTTCAATTAGGAAAGATAGCTCCTAGACCTCATATGTCACTCTTTCCTAATTTACAACCCTCAGTCCAGCCTATTATACCCACTCTAACTCCTCTACCTATTCAAGAGAAGTCAATGGTTACCCCTATAAATAACATCCATGAAGTTAAGAGCCTACTATAGAGTGTTACCAATGAGTTAGTTGCCCTTAGGAGACAACAAGCTCAGAGTTATAGGCCAAATCAAGGCTACCAACATTTTAGACAAGCAAATAGGCCTCCCTTCAAGAATTATAATCAAGGGCAAGGTCAAATTACAAATTTCAAGCCTTATCAAAGCTATAATTAAAATACCCCTTTATCTTCCAAGGATCTTGTCCCCACTCAAAATAATTTGGTGCAAGAGCATCCCAATTATCCACCCTTAGAGCATGGCCAAGAATAGGTTGCTTATGCTTGTGAGCTACCAAATCAAAACATGACCACACAAGGTGATCAAGTAGCCCAATTCTCAAATTTTGATATGTCAACACAACTTGGGATGGATAGCAGGTAGGCTCAATCTGATTCCACCTTATGAATCACTTGGAAGGATAATTCTACATAGTCAACTATGTGGGAAGCATAAGTAATCAAAATATTGGTGTTACAGCCAACACCAGGTCCAAAAGGAGAGCCATTGATGAAGCTCAAGTAGCCACCCAAGCACCCATAGTATCTCCTTCACCACAAACAAATCAAAAGTTTCCCAATTATAGGCCAGTGATTACAGCTTTAGCTCCTCAAGTTGCACCACAGGTTACGAATGTTCCCAAGGAGAACTCTAAAGGGGGCAATCCTTTAATCAATATAGTGGACCAAATGAAGAAGATACACATGAACATCTCATTGTGGGATACTTTATCACTACCAGGACAAAAAGATATACTCCAAAAGGAATTGTACGGGCTGGGTGAACAAGTTATCCTAGCAAGAAATGATAACATGTTTATAGTAAATGGGGCTCCTCCCATTGGAGGTTAAGCAAAGAAAGATGAGAAGGTCCCTCTCTTCTATTTGTCCCTAATTATTAGTGATTTCTTGGTCCACAATTGCATCATTGATAGAAGAGAAAGCACCTTAGTTATGCCCAAGTGCATAGCTGATAAGCTAGGCCTCAAGTATGAACAAATGACCAAAGGAGTTTTACAATTATATGGATCACTAGCTAAGACCTTGGGAGTGGCAAGAGGCTTGAATCTGACTCTCTATGCCTATCTACCCTTTTCAGTTCCCCATGATGTGGTAGTGGCAGATGTTCCTCCTTACTTTGCTCTTTGCTTGTCAAGGGATTTCACATCCAAGATTGGTGGATACTTGGTAGCCAATTGATCTTACAAGGTTTTCTAGACAAAGTATGGAGCTAAAGTAAAGATTGAGTCAGAGCCCATCCATAAGGATCACCTAGAGCTATACTTGCCCAAAGCGGTAAATGTGAACTACAAGATCATTGATGAAAAAGAGGTCCAGGTGGACCAATCTCCATCATCTTCCCTTATAGGAGTTGCTGACCTTCTCCTAGATGAATAAGGAAATGACAAATTTGAGCATGATCCTTAAAAATTCATTGAAGAAGTTGGTATTAGAATCTACTGTATGCATGAGAAAGATGATTTCATGTTCAAATTGATGAAGATAGACCAAGAGGACTGTGGTTTGTGGCAGTTAATCTTTGATGGATCCAGAAGCAAGTTAGGAGTTGGTGGTGGGGCAATGTTAGTTTCACCTTCAAAGGATAAATACTTCTCAACTTTTAGGTTTTAGTTCTCCTACACCTACAATGTAACATAGTATGAGGCCCTTGTTCATGGCCTAGAATGGGCAAGGAAGAGAGAAATCAAAGAATTGCAGGTGTTTGGAGACAGTGAGTTGATTGTGAACCAAGTGAGAGGTCAAAACTTGACCAAGAACTCCTTACTCAAGCCTTAAAATCACAAAGTGTGGGAATTTGTAGAGAACTTCATTGTTTTCAACATCACTTCCATTCTAAGAGAGGAGAATAAGCATGTGGATAGACTAGCAGTAGTTGGTGCTCAGTTTGATATCCCAAAGGGGATGAGACAAAGCAAGAATCAACATCATTTAAATGTGACTGTGAGGACCTCCATACTAGACAATGTCACCAATTGATAAGTGTTTGAATGTGACCAATAAATAACACTTTTCTTATAGGAAGAAGCTGAGTTTGCTTCCAAAAATTAGTCCAAGCTACAACAACAATATGATGGGTAGAATGTTCAACTAAATACCAACAAGCTTCCCAAAGGTTTGGTAACTCTTGAGAGCATTTTCAATGAAGATGACCAACTTAAGAGAGACAAAGCAAGCATGCCAACCAAGAAGGAAAATTATGAAAGGGTAGAGATCTACAAGGATAAGGTTCTTGCACTTGGGAAGGTGTGTGCCAATGAGAAAAAAATATGCTTTCATTATATTATGTCAAGAGTTTGTTGATGTCTTCACTTGGGAGTATGGTGATTCGAAGGGATTTTATCCAACCTTGGCCCCAACACACCATTGAGCTTGAGGAAGGTGCTAAACCCATAGAGAAAAATCAAATGCCAATCAATCTAAAGACTAAGCCTCTCATGGGGAAGGAACTCACCAAATTGATGGATTCCAAGATCATTTTCCCTATCAAACACTCTTCTTGGCTGGCCAATTTGGTCCCTATTAGGAAGAAGAAAGGAAAGGTCAGATTGTGTGTGGATTTCAAAGACTTGAATAGAATCTCACTGAGAGATCACTATCCCTTTCCAATTATAGATCAAATTCTTTAGATGGTGACAGGTAGTGAAAGATTTTCTCTCCTAGATGGCTACTCTAGGTATAATCAAATCCTGGTAGAAGAATGTGACAAATACAAGATAACCTTCACCACTAAGTGTGGAATATACGCGTATAGGAAGATACCATTTAGATTGTCAAATGTTGGAGCTACCTTCCAATGTGTTATTGATATGGCTTTCCAAGGTTTGATCAATGACATTGTGCTTGTTTATCTTGATGATGGGACAGTCTTCTCTAAGGAGGCAAGTGAACATTTGAAGTATCTAAGGCAAATATTTGAAAGGTGTGGAAAGTTTAACATCTCTCTCAACCCAAAGAAATGTGTGTTTACCATCCATGAAGCCAATCTCTTGGGCATGTCATTTCAAAGGAAGGGTTGTCCATTGATCCAGAGAGGGTGCATGCCATCTTGGCATTGTCCTTACTTAAGCACAAGAAGGGCTTGCAAAGTTTTTTTGGTAAAATAAATTTCATTAGGAGATTCATTCTTAGCTTTGTTGAGCTTGTTAAGCCACTAACTTCCATGCTAAAGAAGGATGAGATGTTCATGTGGATAGCAAGAAGAAGATAAAGCTTTAAAGGCATCAAGCAAGTTATCACCCAAGCTCCTACCTTAGCTAGTCCAAACTTCTCCAAGGACTTCAATCTATACACCTTTGGGAATGAAGAGGTAATCTCTGTTATGCTCACTCAAGCAAATGGTGAGAATTTAGAACAACCTATTACTTTTTTTAGTCAAGTTTTAGAAGGTTATGAGGTTAGATACATGTATGTTGTGAAGCAGGTGCTTGAAATCATATGAAGTCTAAATAAGTTCAGACATATGTTATCTAAAGCAAAATTCACATCATGGTGCCAAATCTTAGTGTAAAAGACTTCTTGTTGAACCAAGACTCGAATGAGAAAAGGGCAAGTTAGATCACCAAAGTAATGGAGTATGACGTAGAGATCAAGACCATCAAGTTGGTAAAAGGAAGAGGGATATGTGAACACCTCACTAAAGACTTGAAAGAGTCTAAGGAGGATGTTTTGGTACTCCACAATGAACCTACAACAACTGCACCTATGGTCACGAAGAGCTGGGCACAAGACATGGTTCATTTCCTTTGAACTAGTGAGTGTTCACAAGGTCTTGATAGGAATAAGAGGATGTATTTTTGACTCTAATCTCTTTATTATGTCCTAGTTGACGGAGTGTTATTCAGGAAAGACTTTTTAGGGGTACTCTTGATTCAGACCAAGTCGACAAGGTGTTGTTTGAGTTCCATGATGGAGCAGCTGGTGGCCATTTCGCTCCCAAGGCCACAACTGCAAGGATTATGAGGGATGGTTACTTTTGGTCTAGTTTATGTAAAGACACTCATGCTTGGGTAAGGAAATGTCAAAAATGTGCCTTGTTTGATGGGAATCAATGATTGGCTGCCATGCCTCTTCATCTTATTTAGGTGGAACAACCATTCATGCAATGGGGGTTGGAATTCATAGGGTTGATCAATCCTCCTTCTAGTATTGGCCACAAGTGGGTTTTGACTGCCACAAATTATTTCACAAGGTAGGTAGAGGCCATGGCTTTGAAAGAGGCTAATGAGAGTGCAGCCCTAGACTTTTATGAAGGCATAGTGACAAGATTTGGGGTCCCAACCACAATCATTTCAGATAATGCGTTGGCTTTTTTAGGAACAAAGACAAGTGAGTGGGCATTAAAGTATGGCATCTATCTCAACACTTCTTCCAACTACTCTCCAAAAGTAAATGGGTTGGTTGAGTCCACAAACAAGATTTTGATTAGGATCATAAAAAGGACAATGGAGGAAAATCAAAGGACTTGGCATGCCAAGTTGAATATAACTCTTTGAGTAGATAGGATCACTCCAAAGAGGGCAATCAGAAATTCACCATACACACTTGTGTATGGAAGGGAAGCTAGACTTCCTATCTCACTTGAGTTACTAGCCTTGGATCTTGCCCATCAATTACAATTGGTGGAGAGCGATAACCTAGAAGTCAGGTTTTGTGAGCTAATGGAGCTTCAAAAAGTGAGAGACCAAGCCATGGATGCCATGACTAGCCACCAAAAACAAACAAATAAGCATCTTGACAAAAGGTCTACGCCAAGGAGCTTCTCAAAAGGTGATATTGTCTTGAAGTGGGATGAAGACCAAATCAAGCCTAGAAGGCACATGAAGTTTGATGCTTTATGGAGTGGCCCATATGTCATCACCCAATGCAAGAAACACAATGCTTTCCAAAATATCCAATTTGGATGGTGAAGAGATACATATCCCAGTCAATGGGATATATCTTAAGCATTGTTACTAGGTTTCTTTTGTCATGTACATAGTTTCCTTATTTTTCCTTTTTTTCCCTAAGTGTTGTTATGCATGTGTGTAGTGTTTTCAGCCTTTATGTGTGTTTTTTCCTTGTTTGGGGTAAAATATTTGTTGGTTTATAGGTCCTTACAAAGATGTTGTTGACTTCTCCAAGATGCATCTTGACTCCATGCCTAATGAACTTTGTGGCTACCAGTCTTTCCAAGCACAATAGGTATGCTTCCCTTATGAGTCGCCAATTGTGTTGACTAATTTTTGGTCTTGTAAACCAAAATTTGGCACCCCCTCCTTTTATTTACAAAGTTCATCCAATCCATGTTTGGCTAGATCATCCCTCTGCTACCTTGTTTAAAAGATGTTCTCTACCAGACCTTTTTAATGAAAAAGCCAAGTGTTTTGTTATTTTGCTTAGTCTGGTGTAAATCGGGTTTGTGTAGGTGCATTACCTCTCTAAGTTTATAAGTAAAAGTGATTGAAGGACTCGAAATGGTCTAAGGTTTTTCACAAAAGGCAACATATTTCCTTTGAAGGGCAATTTGATGGTTTTAAAGACTTGAAATGGTCTAAGGCAGTTTGTAAAAGGCAATGGATTTCCTTCAGAGGGCACATTGAGAAAGGAGAAGACCATTTAAAAAAGCCCGAATGACACTTTTGGATGAAAGAAACCCTGTGGAGGGCAACCAACTAAAGAAGGAGACAAATTGCAAAGTCCTGAAGGGCACGTGCCCTTTGAGAAAAGAAGTAATTAAAAAAAAGAATTCTTTCAGACAAAATATCTGAAGGAATTCCTTCAAAGATTTTGTCTGAAGGAAAGCACAACAAAAGGCCCGATAAGTCAAAGAGCAAGCAAAAAAAATGCCAATGCAAAGGAGAAGCTAAAAGAAGGAGACAAAACATGAGCAAAGAAAAAGTGAAAAAGATAAAATAAGGAACAGTTCTAGCTGCTAACAAAGACAAAGGACATAATTAATGACCACTTAGACCAAGACAAGTGGCATGAATGACTCAACAAGGAGAATTAATACATTTGGTGAAATATATCTACCAAAAACTAATAAAATATAATGGTTTTCAAACTATAGAGGAGAGCAGCCCATGTTTTCATGATTCATCATTAATGCATAGCCAGTTGCATCCAACATTAAAGAGAGCATGATCCAGTTAACAGAACTTGTGGATGGCTTTATCAATTATTAGGAGTATCCCATGCTTTTGCAGGCCTAGAACAACAAGGGCAGTGACTTGGACATCTACAACATGACTCTCCCATACATAATTGGAAGAATACAGTAGTAACATGGGCTTGTGGTCTCTACAAATGTGTTTAACTCAACATGGGTTTCTATGCCTTGATTTGTTAGCTATCTGTTTCCAATTTCTCTATATATTTGTAACTTCTTATTTGAAAAAAATCATCTCAGCTGGTATGGCGAAGCCCTAAAGGAATTTACCTTGAATCAAAAGAAGCATTTTTACCTCCATTTGAGCTTGCACTTTTGCATATGTATATGGTTTTATCTTATGTTAAGTCAATTCCTTTTCATTCTTTCATAAGTTTATGCCAACATATCTAGTGTATTGTGAGTTCTTGTTTTGCAAGTCAACAAGAAGAGTCCAAC